>JAQQSE010000058.1:0-2400000 GCA_035772565.1 Antheraea assamensis
CGCATTTAATAAGTAAACAACATTTATAAAATTTCCAAAGTCGTACAAGTTACGTAGTTACCTTCACGCAATACTTATTTAGTAAGTTCTAATCTACTAAAAAAACACAGATAATACACGAAATACGACTTTATTCCTATAATAGTTATTTATATACTATATGCTTCATTAAAAGCAAAATTTTAGACTTAAATTTATTGAAGTAATTTCTAAATGAACTTCATTATAACGTTTACAACTTTGCTTATATGTTTGAGGACAAATTTGTAAGTAGCGTCAAATATCTAAAAAATATTGTAGACGTTATTTCAAACTGTGAACCCTAAAATTGAAAAAGAAACGATGTACGTAATTAATTATTTGCATAAAACTAAACTTAGAAAAAGTCATCTCAGAAAGTCACTCATACATTTCAGATTCTTATCCAATTACTATCCACTTACTTTTTTATATAAGCCGAAAAAATACATTCTCTTGACTTTTAAAGGTTTACCTTGTAACCACAATATTGCCTCATAATAAATATTAATGTGTTCAAAAGCATAAATACTTTAAACATATAGTGCTTCTGCCACACTACACTTATACAGACTTAGTAAAATATTTTCAAACTGTCTTTGTAAAGCCGTGAAGGCCTATAAGGCTTATAGGTTAGTTAGCTGGAAAAATAAAATATATTCAAACTGAAACAAGAAACTAACCAGGCGAACTTATAAAATGAACTCCCATATTGCTATAGTTTCATAAGGACATTTTTCTTCGAGTTGCTCACAGACGTGGTATTTGAATACGCGAGTGATGAGTCAGCTCCGCGTGTTTGATTATAATGACCGTTATAATTTTTATTTCGTAAGTACCTACGGTGACGTTGTAAGCTTACTCAAATATAATGATTAAATGTATTTGCACAAAGTCTACTCTCTAACCTATTTATTGTTAGATAAAGACTTTTACTTAATATTCCCTAAACTAAAACCTTACTGTGTGTATTAATATTGATAGTGTTGTGAAACAAAACAAGTTGTGAATCAAATAAAACTTATAAATTATGTATTAATATTTTTTTTTATTAAATTTTATGTTTTTGTCGAATAAATTTGAAAGTCAATGACAACATCTAACCTTCATATGGAAGACATTATTGCTAAAAAAGTGAATCCATCATACATTTATATTTTGTACTGAATTTAAAATACACATTTTATGTTTTATCTAATTTTTATCAAAATAATTTCGTATATCACTTTTTGTCTTCAAAGAAAATAATTTTGACTTTTGTATGGTTACCTGCATTTCGAAATCAACCCGTGTATTTGTAATTAATGAAAAGCTTACCAGCTGCAATTGTTGAGTGATTCTGAATATATTATTAAATTCGAAATTCAGATTGTACAATTTATTTATTTCGAAACTTATTTTGTAGATACCTGTAATAAAGGCCACTGGTCAACTACGGCGTAAAAAATAAATTTAACTATCTGTTAGTATTCCCGGAGTTAAAATACGAATAAATCAATTCCAATGAAGTCACATGAGAAACTAATATCATTTCTAATAATAACGAAGAAGAATTGTAAATGAATACAGAAATAGGTAAAGCATCTACTCAATCTATTTAATAAAATTTTGTACAATGATATCACATCTGCATATAAGCGACCCGTTGCAAGGTCAAGGCCTCTTTCCAAAAGAAGGTATGTGCGTAAGCACCCTACCACCCACGACGTAGAGTGTGTTAAGTATAAAGAATTTCACATTTCTTATTCGTTCCATTATTTCTTTTCCTCAACATTCTCTACGTACCCGATTTTCCTCACGACGTTTTTCTTCAACAGCAGTCAATAATGTTACGCCTTGTTAAATTAAAAAGTACTATAATCTGTATAAATATGAATAATAACAATTCTATTTTTTAAACTATTTTTATAATGATGATCATAAATAAAAATGCAATTCATTCATTGTACAGATTTTAAATTAAGTTTTGTACACTGGAATTACATGTCCTTTCAAATGATAATCTATCAACTGAGTACTAACATCTCGGAAATAATTGAATGGAACCCATATTTAATGAGATAAACCAACGAGTCAAAAATATTTTTTGCATAAAAAAGCGCGCAAAGCCATGGGCTAATTCTAGTATATTCATATATCAAATCTAAAGAAACATTACTGAAAATATTATGAACACGCACTAAGCTCTTCGGTCAATTATTGTACTAGGAATGTTTTTACGGCAGACGTAATGAAAACAGTTGTGCTATTTTGTACGAATCAATACTTAAAATTTAATTATAACATTGCCTATTTAGTACGTAAAACTATACAAATATACTGAAAACTCAGTGCTTAGCTGTATCATACAAGATGCAGGAGTAATATTGTAATCTTCAGTTAAAAGTGTATTAAAATTCGGTACGTACTTTACAAATAAAGGTACAAACAAAGATACGACTATGACTTTGTTTTATTTTAAATATTGTATTTATAGAGTGAAGAAGGCCTTAAATTATTATTATATAATTGGCTACTGTGGAAATCTAGAATTTACTAAATTAAGTAATTTAATATCATGTATATGTACATATTTCGAATTATTCTAAAGTAACTGATAAACTGACATCAGAAACGTAGTGCACGGTTCGGCTATATTATTATGTCGTTTGTTAAATGAATGTATTCGGGTCATTGAACACTCGACTCGGTAAACGTTTATGATGTAATGCCGATACCTACTGAAAATAACCATCGTTCATGTGCGGGTGGCGACAAAGGCCGAGGGGAGCGGGGGGCGGGAGGCATTGCGCGGGAGCAGGGCAACGGACATGGTATACGTGTTGGCGGGAAATACGTTCTTGTGCAGGATGTTCCTTGTCGTTATGCGCTAGACATTAATACTGCTCAGTTTACTTCATGTTGTTAAGATATATGTGTACTTAATTATCTCTAGGAAAGTTACTGATAATTGGTACGAAATGGTAATGAATATAACGATAATGAAATGTATGGTATAACTGTTATAAAACCAATAAATAGATTTATATACATATTGGCTACTACCCGTGAGTTGCTATGCGTGAAAAAGTTTCTTTCTCTTTGTTACCTTCTTCGTTGCTGGATAGATTGTGAACGGTTTTTCTAATTTGTTTAATTGCATTTTTGTCTTGTACAGTTATATCTTTACGAAACATTTTTTTTGTATCCTGTAATACTAAACCTGTCATATCTTATAAGATAATCATAAAAAATTATGCGATGCAACTGACAATAATTGGATTATTCAATAAGAATTATACTATATTGGTCAAAATATTGTTGCACTAATAACCTTAATATTTTTTTATAAGTATTAAGGTTATCTTTGGGTGATAGACATATACCTTCGCAAACTTTCTGTAAGCGTTTCAAGATAAACATTTTTGTTCTATGTTATTTAGATATAACTCAAGAAGCTTAATAATTAAAAGATAGCGTTAGAGATATGCCTATATTTTAATGCAAGAAAAATATAACACAGATATAAAATTTACATAAGTAAACATATTTATAAGGTAGCAGTTACGATTAACTACAACAATTCGCTATGATCGGTTTATCAACATTTGCATATTGGTCGCGACCCCAGTCAAATATTTATATCTATAGCTCTGCTTGATTACAACAAACACTGCAGCTGATACCAAAATGCGATAATCATGACGTAACAATATAATGAGTTTTATATGTGAGAATTATTAAAATTATAATAAAAAAACTGATTAAAATTCAGTTTTGTATATTTAAACAGTATGGGCTTTACAAATATACTATTAGTATTGAAATTTATGAAAAAAAAACATATATAAGTTTTATGGTAAAACCATATTTTTTTTTCTTTCATTGTAATTAAAAGATAATATTAAGCTTAAAATAATTTTTTAAATCCAGTGTCAAGGTCACGTCAAAAGTTTCTGAACAAACTCAAAAACGTATGCCGGAACGATATTTATTTGTACTCACCATGACATGCAAGTTTTAATCAACACGTGTGTAGAAACCGTTGATATTAGTCTCGTGAAATTATTTCACGCGCACAATACGATCAATAATGGCGCTAACCTAGGGATGAGATTATTTTGTACATAAAACTGATTAAGCTTGAAGTTCATTATAAATAACTAATTTTAATAATATTTGCAATGTTTATCAATACAATTGAAATAAAACCTGCCTCTGTAGTATATTATACTAACCGCTGAGATATTCTAGACATTTTCCAGAGAGAAACTTCGCAATATATATGCGGGTATATAAGTACCCCAGAGAACCTCACAACATGCTAATCAAAAAATTTTACCCGCGTAAATATGACAGGGTGATGTAACGTTGCTCGATGACGCAATCGCGGAGTTATGGATAAAACACTATAACTGGTAGATTATTACATCGTAATTTAACCCTAATGCTAATAAGAGCTATGTGCTAATTACACCGTAGTATCATTATTTTATAACAATTAATGTAAACACTTCTCAATTATTCCGTCATGGGATCACGTAGTTAATTTTATATTGTACGTTAAATTGTAACGATAGATAAATAGACATTGAGATTGATAAGATGTAATGTGTTGCTTAACATTACGTAATTCATTTGATAACATTCTCTTTAATTTTGTACAGGCTTAGGTTTGTTAGAATTAATGTTTAATTAGTAATTATAAAAGAAATAAAAATGAGCAATTATAACGTATTTCAAACTTCATTGGTCTATGAATAGTGTGATTATTAACGATAGTTATATTAAGTTTTTACTGTTTTAAACATTGTATAGACAAAAAAACTAAAACGAAACTAGATACTGATATTTAAAAAAGCTTTGTTTGAACGCATGACGCATTGAATAAACTGTTTTCATAAATAAAATTGTACTACAATAATGTTATATTTCTTCATTGCACCCAAGTAGCAATGTAATAAATATTAAAACTGACATCATTCCGATTGAGATACTCTTATAAAAATATGTTACATTCATCAATATGACTAAGATTAGACGTCTATTCGGACACGCTTACCAATAACAATAAACACTTTATAAAAGTAAAGATATTTGGTAGTGAGTACTCAACCGAATATTTCATAATATCTCTAAACAGTCTTTCGCGCCTAAACAGAACAAGCGCATCTTTTGTCCTTCCCGCCTCTGCCGCTTTCATGCCCCTTGTGCCTAGTAATTCGACGGTTAATCAGTATGACGTCATAATGTAACTGAACAAATTCTTAACATTTTGAGTTTTAAATTACCTAGACGTACGTTACGTTAAATAATAGAATATTATTTTTTAGAACATGAACATAACCAGTAATGGTTTTAAAAACTTTTCAAAGTATTGAATTTTAATAACATGAGGTATAATTCAGCAAGCAATTCCCGCCAAAACATTATCGCTGTGGTGCGGCCAGGGGCGGGCCTTACCCTTGCCAGTGAGCGCCAAAGACAAGCCAACGGTTTTGTAATGGTCGAAGTTTATTCACCTCACTTTCAGCTGTGCCTATTATTACGTAACGATATGACCGATATATGCAAAACATTCTTAGACTTAGACTTTATTGTTTGAAGCAACAAAGATAATTTCTAATTATAGCGGATAGTAATTAAATATTTCTTTAGTAATATTTACTTATAGGTGATAGGAAATTACTTTTTTAGTAAATTTTGAATTCTACTATTTTTTCGTAATAAACAAGTCAATAAATGCGCTTCAAATGTAACAACACGTAATGGGCTACAGAAAAATATCAAATTGATATAGAGTCAGTGTGTCTAATTGATAAAATATTATTTTTGAACGCATTGCGATCTAAAATAAATATTACAGAATAAAGACGTTTCTCGAGTCGTCTCTGTGTCTGTGAGTGCTAATAAACTATGTATTGGATTTTAATGCATTATTCCCGTAGTCCGGTGAAACTGTAGCGGCCTTAACAAACGAACAGTGCAGCCAGTTCAAAAACAAAAAAAAAATTATATCTATAAATAATATTGAAATATTATAAAACAATGTCACTTTTCGATACGGTTTTCAGTATCTTTTTAATAATTTATTTCAAATAGTTTAATGTATTATATATGTATATTGTATTTATATAAAATATATATTTATATTCATAGAAATAGATAGTAATTTATAATTACTATGTTGAAATGTTGCAACAATGTCTTTTGTTTCATGAGTCTTATATGGATTCATGAGCGGACTTCTTTTTCTGATTGAAATTTTACCTTACTATTTAAGTCTTCTGATTCTGATACAGATTATAAACTTTATTTCCTTAATTTTATCGTTGTTGCTTTACCCAGACATATATCACTACTTTAAAGTTTTCATTTTAGGTCTCATCGCAATCAGTTCAGCCGATTCAAAAATTAGTTTGGACACATAATAGAAGACTTTCATTTATACGGGTATCTACACCGACATCTTTTCGATAAAATATACTAACATGTGCATCACAGGTGTATAACAGATTTTTTATGCTTTGATAATTACAGCTCATCGAGTTTAAAGAAGCTTCTTAATTATTTTTGCACACATAATTTTATTTGTGTTTTCGTAATTTTAAATCTCTGGAATCGTAGTATCACAATAAATTATGAAAAATTCCTAATCTTTACTTCCTTATTTTTACTAGCATTATAAATGTGACGGTGAGTTTGTTCGTTCGTTATGTTTTCACGCCTAAACGGCTCAATCGATTACCAGGATATTTTGCATACACATTAACAGGAGTACAGAAAAGACATTTGGTAAATTTTGTCCCGAAAAAAGTATTGTTGCTGAAGGATAAATCAAATCTACTTTAAGATTGACGAAGCCGGAATCAAAACCTAGTTGTATATTATTTTGATAACAAAACGGTGTTGTTTTATTTTCATTATAATTAAAAAATATATTAAACATCAAGTAACCTTTTGAATCTAATATTTCTAGACGTCAATGATTTCTGAAAAAACTATAGTGCGTATCCGTCACAATGTTTATTTTAACTGATACATCACGTATAGCTGCTTTAGTCAACACAACGTGTAGACTTCATTCATACTATCAAAGTAAAATTCTTTTAACGTAATTACGTCACCAACAAGATATAGCCGCGATAAGCCATGCCTTCGCGACCGTTAGCTAACTAGACAGTTGGCGCGAAATTTAATTTAACAAGCCGCGGGAAATTCTACCTTAATAATTCGATTATTTTCTTGTTTGTAACATATTTAAGACTTAATAAATACCCCAGTTTTGCACAGGCATAATGTACTAACGATGTATTATAAGTACGCAATATTTATAGATTACCAAAGACATACAAGTTTTGTAGTAACCTTCACCCAATACTAATTTAGTTATGCATTATTTTAAAATTATCATATCTTCTAAGTCATTCATGCAAACAATATGCCAAGATGGACAATTTAAACATTCTATACCAGTATATACCAGTTATATTTAGTTACCTAGATATACATAATTGGATAAGGATTCATTTATTTAATTATCAAATACAACATACACAAAAAAAGTATAAAATGAGTCGTGGTGGTCGAGTGGTTTGACCAGTAGAATACCAATCCGATGTCCGGCAAATCCGGCATATACCAATGAATTTTTCTGAATTCACGAACAATTACTCATTCAAATTGGTGACACTATCGGTTAACTGTGAAGGAAAACATCGTGAGGATATCTGAATCTGAGAAATGTTCTTTTAGTACCTCTGTATGTGGAAAACATAGAACTATGGATTTCTCAAAGTTTAATTAAAATCACCAATACATCGTGGGCTGGCGTAGTGATTGTGGCCATGCCTTCAATCAGAATGAAGCCATTCGCCTTGTAGTGGGTCTCTTACAGGCTGATGATAACAAATTACTTTATAATAATTTGTAAAAGATAAAAATGTTCACTTTTTGGTTACCTTTATGAAATAGATCATTGATTTATATGAATATAATATACATATAATATTTCAAATATTAGTGAAAACCGTATCACAATCTTTTGCTTTGATAATTCAGAGGAGCTAAAAAAACACAGATAAACGCTTTGTTCTTTAATAGTTGTTTATATGCTATATGTTTCATTAAAAAACAAAATTTTAGACTTAAATTTATTGAAGTAATTTCTAAATAAACTTCATTTTTACTTTTACAACTTTTCTTATATGTTTGAGGACAAATTTGTAAGTAGCGTCAAATATCTAAAAAATATTGTAGACGTTATTTCAAACTGTGAACCCTAAACATTGAAAAATATACGATGTACGTAATTAATTATTTGCATAAAACTAAACTTAGAAAAAGTCATTTCAGAAAGTCACTCAGACATTTCAGATTGTTATCTAATTACTATTCACTTACTTTGATTATATATGCCGAAAAAAAAATTAATACATTCTCTTGACTTTTAAAGGATTTACCTTGTAACCACAATATTGACTGATAATAAATATTAATGTGTTCAAAAGCATAAATACTTTAAATATATAGTGCGTCTGCCACACCACACTCATAGAGACTTGGTAAAAGATTTTGAAACTGTTTTAGTAATGCCGTGAAGGCCTATAAGGCTAATAAATTAGTTAGCTTCGAAAAAAATATTTTCAAACTGAAACGAGAAGCTAACCTGGCGAACTTATAAAATGAGCTGCCACATTGCTATAGTTTCAGCAGGACATTTTCCTTCGAAGTACTCACTGACGTGGTATTTGAATACGCGAGTGATGAGAGTGATGAGTCAGCTCCGCGTGTTTTATTATAATTTGTTATTTAGTAAGTACCTATGACTACGTTGTTTACTAAAATGTAATGATTATATGTGTTTGCACAAAGTCTATTCCCAAATTTATTTACTGTTAGATAAAACTTTTACTTTATATTCTCTAAATTTAAACGTTACTATGTGTATTGATATTGATAGTGTTGTGAAACAAAACAAGTTGTGCAGCAAAGCAAATAAAACTTATAAATTATGTATCATAAATTTCAATAATATATAAGTAGTCCGATTTTTTTTACTTACATCAATTTAACATTTGTTTGTTTCAGTATACTAAAATCTCAGAGCGTAGCTGTATCATATAAGATGTAGGAAAAATATTATAATCGTCAATGAAAAGTGTTGTTTCTTTTCGAACTGACTACACTGTTGGTCTGGCAAGGCCTCTACAGTTTTATCGGACAACTAAAGGGAGCGCTAAAGACACTCACCTGATTTTATAAAGGCAACCATCACAGGGGCGCACAGTGCGTCTGGTCTTGAATTGTCACCGAATATCCCGAGTCGAACTAAGCTAACTGTTATTTCATATAAATATGAATTTGTGAAATATAGACGTGTACCATGCTCTATATCTGACTATTAAAACTACTACTAAAACTGACTAGTAAATTAATGTAAACTAACTCCGTTCGAAAAAGGGATAAAAACAAATCCAAGCAATATGTGTACCTACATGTGTGTATGTACACGTGTGTGGGGTGATCTGTGTTGTGTTGTAATAACTAGTGTTTGAAAATTTATTCAGTGTCACTATATTTGCGCAAGCAACGTGCTCGAGGGCACCATTCCGGAGGATCAGACCTCGGCCTGAGGCAGCTGCTGAGGGAGGCCTAGGTATGTGTGCTGGGGCAAAATTCACTATATGTGATTACTTGGACATGGGCACGCACACGCTCTGTTTCGAGGGACGTAAGGGTACTGAAAATTAGCTAACGAAATTTCTTCAGGAGGATCGGTGAAAATAAATCGCGGACGTCTTTTGCACCGCGACGCGTCGGCTACGGTGTTATAAGTTGCGGCGGATACCACCTAACGAACTGGGATGATACATAGCGCTATCGAAAAAACTAGTTGTGAGTGTTTTGACGTACTCCCAAATAGACGGCATCTCCAGGTCCCTATGAAGATTGACTCTCCGGATGTATCACGGGGTACCTACCGCTTTACGTAGGAAACAGTTCTATAGCTTTTGTAATATTTCAAAGTTATACCTTGACATATGCGCGAGAACAGGACAGCTATATGTCAGAATAGGATGAATACACATCTTATACAAGGTAGTCTTATGTCTGAGGGATATTTTACTTTTTGAGCATATTAACGGATGTAAACGACCCAAAACCATAGCGGTTTTGTTTCGCACTCTTTCTAGATATGCTTTAAAAGATAGGTGCCTATCTAATGTAACTCCGAGATATATGACCTTAAGGGCCCAAGAAGTCTCGGTTTCGTACTGCCTGAGGAGCTTTAGATTCTCAGGTCCCAGACGATTTACGGGGTCGAAAAATATCGCGGTGCTTTTTTCAGGATTGAACTCTATTCTCCATTGACGATACCATTCACGGAGTGTGACGATGGCCCAATTGATTCAATTTCTAAGAAAGTCCGGCCACCAACTGGCAGCGTATATAGCTTTATCATCAGAATAGCAACCTAATTCGATCCCCGGGGACCGGTGTGCCAGACCTTATCGAAGGCCTTGGCGACATCGAAAAAGACTGCTATATTGCGTTTCGGTATAGGTTTATGCGGGGTGACCTTTTTTCGTGGATTTTCGTTAAATTTAGAAAAAATGTACTCCGTGAGGTGGTGTACTTGATTCGTATATGAGTGTTTAGCGAGAAATTGCCATATTGAAGATGCAGACCAGGGGAACTATGATGTGGTCAAGAAGGACCCCATTAGGAACTTGGGATTATCTAAGCTTGAAACGCTTGATGGCGGCCGACACTTCATCGAAACTAACCGGGGTTACGGTATCCGCTCAAAGAGACGTGAGAGAACGTTCTAACGGGTGTTCGTTCGATCCGATACGGACAGGGTCGGTGTTATTAGTGTTCGGAGAACATTACTCCTCTAAATTCGCGGTAAGATATTCCGCTTTGTCGATACTTTCGAACGTGGGAGGAAATCCAGGACTTATTTCTAACGGGAGCATGGGTGCATTAAGATCTGATTTGAATCTACGTACTAATGTCCAATACGTCACGTGGGACGGCTGGATCTCCTCCAGAAGTTTGTCCCACCTGGCGGCTCAGATTTCTGAAATACGAGATCTAACTAGTTTACGTAACGAACGTAACCGATCACGATAATTTACAGACGGGTAAGTGTCATAGGCTTGAGTCATGGCATTCTTTTCCATGATCAACGCTCTCACGTTGTCGAGGAGTATAGAGCGACGATCGTTCACCGCTTGTACCTCTTTCGAGGTTTCCCTAACGGCGGTCTGAACAAAGTCAACCAGGGAATCGATAGTCTGTTCCGCGTCGGCTTTAGACACCAACGCGCCCAAGATTCTATGTAAGCTATCCGAGGAGGGATTATCTTTTAAATATCTACTGAGCTTCGCGTAATCAGCTACGCACGCGGGCTGATACTCGAAATGGGAATTCGAACCTAGCTGTTATATCACGGGGTGGTGGTCTGAATTCAAATCATGTACAACTTGTATGAGCAGTACCGGAAGCGTGACATTCTTTAAAAGTGCTACATCTATTAGTGTCGGACGACAGTGATTCGAATATTGAGTGGGTTCCAGCGGGGCTACGATGTCAAAAACGAGATCGCTACCTTGCTCGTCGAGAATTTGCGCGTTGCGAGAAGTACTCGGACTGTTCCATAAAACGTTTCCACTGTTGAGGTCCCCGACTATGATGACCGAGTTTCCTCGCGCGAACATCGCCTCTAAGTGGGACTTGAGAAGCTCTCTATTCGGTGAAAGATATGCTATAGATACCCTTCACACTGACACTTCCATATTAGAAAGAACGGGCGTCTCTATCGGCATACAGTACAACGAACATTTATAATAAAATAAAGTGCCGCCCCCGCGGGTGATACGATCGTTTCTGACTATATTATAATTCGCGATCCGGGGATTGCCCATTTTCGGTTTTGTAGTTAGTGTTTCCTAAACTATAAAGAAATATCTATTTGTCTATCGCGTAAGAAATCGGTTACTAAGTCGCGTTGTGTATGGAGACTTCTCGCGTTAAGAAACAAAATACAAAGACCGCGCGGTTTTATTTTATTTAACGCAGCGAGTTTTATTTATTACTATTTACGGAGGCGCGGGCGAGGCGTCGTGTCATCATGACAACGCCTGGGAATGAAGAGAGCGCGTTAAGGAAGCCAATGTCCCTATTACTATTAATTATTTTATTGAACGCGACGATCTCCTCAATATCGTGTTCAAGCAGGACCTGTGTCAGCCAATCGATGCGTGACTGAGATTGAGAAAATGTGGACAGCCAGGGTAGGCATCATTCTCTGTGGCTGGGGCTGCGTCTGAGGCTTGAGAACCTGAGGTTATGCCTTAAAGCCCAATGGGCTACGGAGGCCCGCCAGGACTGGAGGGCGAGCGGCACAGAGGGTGCCTCGCGTAGCGTGGGAACTGGCGCTACCGGGATACAGGAGGTACCCGGCAAGTCAGGGAAGGCCTCCACGGATTTGAGAGCTTCGGCTTGTCTCGCTTGGTGGGGACGTTGTGTGCGCAGCGCGTGGGGGACTCGCCATAGGTCGCAAGGTGACCCACGTTACCTCAGAGGACGTAGCTCGTGGGCTCGAGAGTGTCGGGAGTGCGTGCGCACTCCTTCGTAGGGTGGTCTAAGCACTTAACGCACCTGGGACGAAGATGGTAGTTTGCATGCTGAGTGACTATATCTATGACAGTTATGGCACTGCGACGGAGTATGGGACTTGCAAGGGGTTTCAACGGTGATGCCGGTGACGCCACAGACAGAGGTGAGGCCGAAAATGGCCTTACCCTCTTGTGATCGGTCAAAGTGAAATAAGCGAGTTTCCTCTCTGGGAGAAGAGAGGTAAGCTTACACGGTCGTCAGTGGTGGACGAGACTTTTACTCGAATACCTGTGGGAGTATTCAAGGTGGATGTGTACCGGATATTCTTTTCGTTTAACCAAGTAGATATTGTGGATGACTTGTCTTGTATAGTAACGGGGGCGGGGTGCGGGGCTTCTTAGCCTTAGCTACAAAACGCGTAGCATGGGCTTGGAAGCTACCTAAGCCAGCACGCATGTGAGATGAGACGGATGCAATTACGCCCTCTACTAGTAGTATCATAGTTATCGGGACTTCCGTACCCGATTCTGAATCTGAGGCGTGTGACGTGACGGTAACGGGCAGTTGCCGCTTTCGGCTTAAGTTTGTAAAATCATCGTTCGTGATTGCGGGGGTCACGCTGGTATCAAGCTCCATGTCAGAATCAGGGCTAGAGCTCGACATGGGAACTTCAAATACTCCTGTATCTACCGGTATCTCCTGGAATAAAGGTGGCGCCAATGACGCGAAAGAAATCGTGGTTGCTAGACGGGGAACGCACATAATATTATCCGATGACGTTAACGAATTCCGTGAATAACGATGGGGCGCGAGTAGCGACAAGATATCGCAGCCTATCGAACTGTTCCTGTAGTGACGCCATGCCGTGGTTTAACGGAAAAACGACGACAAAACAAAAGAGGGTGCGCAAAAACGAATTTTTGGAACGCTCCACGCACTTGTTGTCACAGTTAACGTTAACACGCGGGTCGCACTAAAAAGTGCGGTTTACGATCACACAAACAATCGCACAAAACACTTTACACAGGTGCGTTTCTCGGAAGTAATTGAAGTTCAAAAACACAATAGTATTAAGCGATGAATCACTCGATAGTACTGCTCACCTAAACGACAATTTATTAGTTCACGAAACAACATCTGGTGCGCATCGGACACGTCCTTACGTGATGGCTACTGGATCGGAACTCCATGAAAAGTGTATTAAAATTCATTACTTACTTTACAAATAAAGGTACAGCAAAGATACGAAAAATTACTTTGTTTTATATATTGTATTTATAGATTCCAGCGGGCCTCAAAATATAATTATTTTATTATCACCTGCATAACTTTCAAGTATTAAGAGTGACAGTGGAATTCAGAATTTATTAAATGAAGTAATTTAATATCATGTATATGTAAATATTTTGAATTATTCTAAAGTAACTGATAAACTGACAGCGGAAACGTAGTACATAGTTCGGTCATATTATTATGTCATAGTGTGTTAGGGTCATTGAACACTCGCCTCGGTAAACGCTTTTGATGTAATGCCGATACCAACCAAAAATAACCATCGTTCGTGTTGCGGGTGGCGGCAATGACCGAGGGGGGGGGGGCATTGCTTGGGAGCAGGGCAACGGACATTGCATAATGTGTTAGTAGAAAATATGTTCTTGTGCTGGGTGTCCCTTGTTGTTATGCGCTAGACATTAATTCTTCTCATTTTACTTTATGTTATTAAGATATATGTGTACTTAATTACCTCTGGGAATATTAAGAATAATTGGTATGAAATGGTAATAAATATAATGAAATGTATGGTATGACTGTTATGAAATCAATAAATAGATTTATATACATATTATCCAGTATCCGTGACTTGCTTTGCGTGAAAATGTTTCTTTCTCTCTGTTATCTTCTTCGTTTCTGGATAGATTGTGAACGGTTTTTTAAATTATTTATTGTATATTTCTCTTTTACTGTTCAGGAAAGTAAAAAAAGGTTAAGTATATCTACACAAACATTTTTTTTATATATTTTTTATATCATATCTTATAAAACAATCATAGAAAATTGTGTGATGCACAATATTATCGTTAGTAAATACCCAACATAACCATAACATTGAATTATGTGATGCTTACACCGATAATAATTAGATTATTCAATAACAATTAATTAGTATATTGATCTAAATACCGTTGCAAATAACCCGTTTTTGTTTGATAATATTTTGAAGATAAAACAGATACTGGGGCTAAACTTTCCTGAATCAGAGAAATTTAAAAAAGTGTCTTAACGTTTGTCATATTGTATACAGAGAGAGTATTTTATTTTAAATTTGTGGCTTATATGAATAATAGTTTTCGGAACAATTAAGTGTACTCATATTATAATAACAAATCTATCAAAGTTTATTGAAATAACGTCAAAGATTACCCCCGCGTTTCTCAAAAAGACACTGACATGCTTTTGGCGATTTTCGCGGGGTTTAGACATGAATTTTGACGCCTACTTCAAAGGCACGGTCGTTGAGCATACTGTATTTAGCCGTGCCTAATACATCATAATGTGATGTAATTATGCAATGTGGTCCTATATTTTGTCTATATTGCTTAAATAATAGAGATACATTTTGAATGCTTCGAATCGTTATATAATTAAATCTCTTTCAATATATATAGACATCGGTGATAGAAAACTACTCCTTTTAAAGAACTTTGTTTTTTTTTATATTATAGGGGGCAAACGAACAGGTGGGTCACCTGATGGAAAGTGGTCACCACCGTCCATAGACACTAGCAACACAAGGGGAGTCGCAAGTGCGTTGCCGGCCTTTTAAATATGTGGGCCTCCGGCGCTCTCACTGACCGAACGAAACGCAACAGTGCAAGCACTGTTACTTCACGTCGGTTTTCTGTGAGAGGGTGGTACTACCCCGGGCGAGCCGACCCATTCATGCTGAAACCAGTAACAGCTTCAGCGTAGCTCTACCACCTACATTGTAAAGATATCTACACTTAACAGTTTGGCAAAGACCCTAATGTTATAACTATTGGCGATTGGTTCCGGGAAGATATTTAATTGATACTTGGGTATGCAGGTGGATACTAAAGTAATAATATTCTGAAGCCTGCTACTATTTATAAATATTACAGAACAAAGTTATTTTTCAGCTATCTGTATTTTCCAAGTTCTTCTATACTACGTAACAAATTTAGATACAGCTTTCACCATCGTTTAGAGATTGTCTTCTGCTAATATAACATGGCTAAATGTAGCTTTTAGTATATTATGAATTGTTTTTTACTGGCTGAGTAGCAGTAAATATTACATTTTGATAAAAAAAAATTGTTTAAATTGGTATAGAATCAGTGAATAGATTTATTCAAACACTAGCTAGTGCGCTCGCGACTAGGGCATACAATATTCATCTGATTATATTATTCGAGTTTTACGAATACCACTATCAGTACTATTAGACTTTTAAGAGTTTTTCGAATACCTTTGTATTATTGAATATCTAAAACGATGAATATGCTGTAAGTCTTCTTTCATAACAATCATACCTATAATTGCCTTAACACGATTACCTAGATACATATTGACTACATAATAATTGACTAAATTTTTTTTTGAGAACTGGCTTTACGCTGTTGGCTTGAGAGGCCTTCACAGCTTTACCGGACTAAAAATTAACTAACATGTAAAGATTGCCAAATACATGTTAGTCAACTAGTATTTCCTTTTAAAATGTGTAGCTTAAACCTGTGCTTTATGCTCAAACATAAAGCACATTAATGAGTATTGCAGCAAGAACAACACAGAAGTCATAGTTTTAAATATTTAATAAGTACTCTCATCAATGATTTCCTTGGCGTGACAAACTAGAAAATAAATCAAATTTGAAGGCAATAATCATAACAAAGAAATATAACAAAATTACAAATTTAATTATTAATAAGAACACATGCTTCGTAGTTTAAAAACATATTGTGTCGATATTAGTACAAATTGATGCATACAATATTTATTGACTAAAATTATTGCATTATCTTTCTTTGTAAGGGCGATTGATGTTAGGAAGTTGTATATTGTTTTACTTGAGACTCACATGTGATTTATTATGTTACAAGTTAAGAGTGCCGGTGATAGTAAAATGTTCGTTCTTGTCCTCTCCAGCTATATTGAATGACAAAGTTCCTCAGGGTTATGTAGGTGTATAGTTCTTTTACATTAGGATTGCTCAACTATTCGAAGATCTCGAATACTTGGGCCAGTATTATTCGAATAGTAAATATGGGCGAATACCCGAATAAAATGAATACTCAAATAGTATGCCTTACCCGCGACTTCCTTCTAATGAAATTGTTTTCTTTTTTTGTATTTATGGAAAATACGCGTCTGAATTTTATTAAAAGCGATTTTTTTTCGTAATTGTAGTTAGTGTTTAACATGTTTACTTATTTCGAATTACCTCTGTTTAATTTTATTATGGTTGCTTTGATCCTATGGAAAAACGTAATAATTAATAGTTTATATACAATTTTTAAAATACATATTTTCTAAGTCAATTCGAAAACACTTCAGTAGTTTATGAGGTTAGAACAAACAAACAATAAACATTTTAATTTTATTCATACTATCACCCCGTCACAACTACCTACGCGTGCATCACAAGTATCTAAAGGATTTGGATTCATTATATAGATTTTCATATTTACAGTTCAATGAAGCTGTGTTAATATCTTTCAACAATTTTTTTTTGTGGCGTGTAATATTAAATCACGATATCGATTTACGATATAAATGTAATAATAAATTTTATTCAATGTCCCGATTTTAAGTTTATTTTGCAACATTAACAACTATAAAATTACTAGTAATACGTTTAGAAACAATAAAATAGATCTATGTTTTAGTAATATAAAACAAAGAAACAAAAATAATTAGTATATAAAAAGCGAGCGGACAAGCCACGGACAAATTCTAGTATATTTATGTATCAAAATAAAAAAAAAGCCATCGAAATATTTCGAATACGCACTAAGCTTTTCAGATAATTATTGTACTAGTAATATTTATTGTCACAAAACGTAATAAAAACAAACGAATATTGATTGAATGAGAAAACTTCTAAAACCATAATAAAATTGGACATTATTGGTACAATATACTAGTATTGCATTAAATTTTAAAATCATTATTATTAGGAGCGATATCAATCACAAACTATAAGACGACGTATCAATAAGGCCCCAATAAAGGGTCCCGATTGACAATAGTAAAATAAAAGTGTACTTTATGACGTGGACATAAGAGATATAATCGTAAATTTGGTACATTAATTGTCCTTACTGTGTGTGACCTTGTGCGAGAGCAACGTGATGTGCTGTCCCTTTCATACCTATAGGTGATCAAATATTGTTTGCTTTTTCGTACGCCGCCATAACTTCAGTTGAATACTTTTTTGTTATATGCTTTAAATATGCTAGTATTTGAATATAATTTCACCTAATATTAAGTGACGACGTGGCTTAAGATGGTAAGCCAGTAAAAACGTTGAAATGGATTGCCTCTCAACTGCAGCTGCTGGACACATCTGTAGGTCTTTGATGGCAAATTTCTAATTCGAGGTTGACCAGAGCATGATCAGATGGGCATTATAATATACCTGACTTTTATCCTACAAAAATTCCGGTATGTTGCTGGAGTTTGAATCTACACCGAGCAACGCGGTATCTAAGCACGTCTACCATTAAGTCATCATCGTTTTAAAATAAATAATATCGACCAACAAGTAATGTACAGCAACTTCTATAAGTTGTAATGAATTGCGTAAAAATAGTGATAAATTACTTTAAAAAAATCATTATTCCGGCTATAAAATTGCCTAAACCAAATTTGTCTACTTTGAAATTAGATTTATTGAGTGAAGAGTACGGATATAATATACCGCACTGCTCTGCGTAGGAAGTTTGGCAACATCGCATTGTTTTAGGAGTTACCAGAATCCGTTAAATAAAAGATAATAATTAGTATATCCAGACGCTATAGGATTTGAAGTGCGGGTGGGAGTGCCGAGAGTTTGCCATGTCGTCAGTGATATACGTATAATTATATATTAACAGGTTATAATATTTTGGAATAAAAAGTCGTTTTCATACGATTAAATTAATTAATTAACCGACATTCGCAGAGATTTTTCTTCTACCTAAAGTAGAAGTGCCAGACGTCAGTATGTTAGCATATATAAGGACGGAAATTCATTCCCGGGATGTATATATATATATATATATATATATATATATATATATAAAATATATATTATATATTTTTACAACATTAATTAAATACATGTGATAATACAAAAAAATAATATTACTTTCTAAATTAAAACAAGCTAATGTTTTATATATATCGGGGATTATTACATATTACTATTGAACTGTGACCTTACTATTGAATCGTACTAATGGCAGTCTACTTTTTACACCGTTCTAAAACACTATTGGCTGCGGTATCGGTTGTTCATAAGCGTCTCGATTATTATTGCCTGTCAGCTTTGACTGAATGCCTTAAAAGGTAACCGACGACTAGACATAGGGCGTTCGGGTGAGCGCCTTAAACGTTCCCTTTAGTAGTCCGGTAAAACTGTAAAGGCCTGTCAAGCAAACAGTGTAGTCAGTGCGAAAAAAAAGACAGGGCGTTTACTCCGTTGAAGCTGTAGAGCCCTGTTAGGCCAACAGCATAGTCGGTTTGAAAAATAAAGACACGGGCCAGACTCGCTCGGATAGTTGGATATTCACATTTATAGATAATTCAGTATTGCATTTCTATATCTAACGTTTTATTATTCATATTCGATTGGTTTTTTGTGGATCGATCGATTAAATCATATCCATAACGTTACTATGCATAACGTCATACTTTTCTATGGACGCCAGTTTATCTTCGCCTTTTCATATGTATTATAATCATTGGAAGCCAATAGTGATAAAACGGATATAGGAAAAGAAACCTGGAACGAGCGTAAAGTATGCGGAGATTATATAGTACGGTGGAAACTAAGCTTATTTACTTAGATATAAATAAAATTGAATTATGTTTTTTTTCTCTATTTGTGACTCAGTGTTACCAGATGGAATAAATATTCCTGTTATCTTTAAAAATCTTTAAAAACATAACTACACATTTATTAATATATATTATATCATTAACACTATATAATATTTTTTTCGGCAATCATTCTTCTAGTAAAGATTATTACTGCCACTCTGGAGTAGGTAATATTACAAGTTTCTTGCGATCATTTCAATGAACTAACAAGATGGTGGGAAGAGGGAAAAAAAGTGTAAGTTTTTAAAAATAATATCTTGTCCTGTTCACTTGAATATGTATTGAAGCTGCACTAGATTTTAAAACGATTTAATTAAAAACTATTTCAGAAAAAAGGTGCGGACCAAGGACCAGCAGGAAAAAAAAGAACTTTCCAGAGAGTTTTTGGGGCACGTCAGAACCCATGCTCCGTGGCATTATTTCTCATACACTCCACATATGCACAAAAACCAAACTATATTACGTAAAACGCCACCAACATTACAAAATATAGAGCCAAATAACACAAGATTATAAATAAAATATAAAATCTACTATATGACATTCCAAGATCCCGCCAAAAACTCCATAATGAAGTATATACACAACTGTAAATCCATGTTCCGTTTTTATTATTTTGAAATAAATTGATTTGTACACTAACACCAAACTGTAGGAAATAAAATGCAACCAAAAATAAATGTAGATTAAAATAACGTGTATATATACTTATATATTATATATACTTTATAGGTAAACGTTTTGACCACAATCTCTTCTGATATTAAATGATGATGTGGTCTAAGATGGTAAGTCATGCTTAACCTAGAGGGAAACTGCCTCTCAAGTGCAGCTGCCGGAACACATCAACAGGTGCTTGGCGACAGATTTTCAACTTGAGGGTGGTAGGTAGGCAGTCGGACTTAGAAAAAGGCCTATCTCACCATGCTATGGTTTCATCACGATGTTTTCCTTCACCGAAAGCTCGGACTCAGTTGCTTGGATTAAAACCTACGTCCTTCGACGCTGTGTCCGAACAGACTTCAAACACAGCCATCATCGCTTCAAAATTCAAAAATTTATGCATAAAATAAAAATAATTTCTGCTTCGTAGCGCTATACAAGAAATTTAAGTGTCAACTATTGCATGTACCCTTGTCATTCAAAAGTTGTTGTGACCTAAATTTATTGTTTTTATATCACAGTTTCACATTTATTTAATATGATGTGGATATTACAACACATTTATATAAATATTTAACAGATAAATAAATATACATCATTTCTATAAAAATATTGAAGTTACAAGATGAAACATAAAGCAAAAAATAAATGTATTTGACATTAATCAAATTTTGTAATCGAGAACAGATTAAATTGTGCCGCGTTCTAATTTTACATTCTCCCGCCATTCGACCCAGTTTCTCCGCTCGTCCTTTTAACAGCTGCTTTTACAAAAAGGTGCGATGAACTCTTGAACTTTCAATTTAGTTTAATTAACACCAGATAACGTAAAATAAGTGAACATAAATTATTTCTTGAGACATAATATATAAGATTAACAGAACAGAAGAATAATGACGTCATTCTTTGACGGCGGCGGTAAAAAAAAATGGCGGCATGACGACAGATTCGCAATCTATTGCCGCGTCGTGCTGGTCGTCGCTGTCATGTTGACCTGCACGCGTCTCCACCGTTGAATATTCACTTACTGATTTTGAAATACGAAGAACTAGAGGAGTCGCCACACTAAGTGCAGAAATGTTCGCTAAAGTAAATAGAATTGTAATTTTTTTGTTAGTAGATTTTTAATTGTATGGAAGCTGAAATCTAACTAGACCCTGTCGTTACATCCTACCAGGTATGGAGCACAAACTAGCATGTATTGATAGGTTTAGTTGTAAGTCACCCGGCCAATATACTACTATTTTCCCGTGCGTCCTCTTTTTTGTTTTGCTCTGTGGAGATTTTATCGCCATGGTTGATCGCGACCAAATCAGACACAAATCTTCATCACCGATTTTTCTTTTTAATCCCAAATGCGACACTCGTTTCCAATTATTTGGTGGTCGTGATACACTCGACCAATAGTGATCATTAACATAAAGTGCAATATGTAATGTAGTTAGTTACTAGTTGTCAGTGACTCTTCGCATCTTGTACTATCTTATCAATCGGTATTCAAGGATCAAGTTTGAGTTTATCTATGCTTCACAAAATATTGTAAAAATAGTACTCATATATACACGAATAACATATATACATATACTACGTTTATAACCAAAATGGCTAATAAGTTCTTTTCTTAGAAAAATATATAAAAGCGCCGTGACGTTTCAGAAATTCTAATTGAAGTTAATATGAACTATTATAAACAAAACCTTTTATAGCCAAATGCAATTTTGTTTGTCGGTGTTGAAACAGCATTTGCCAATGTCAGCAAGTTACCACTATCATTACAGCAGTTATCATATAAATTAAGTTAATTTAACTATGCAAAAGATTATATTGCCGCCCAAACACTCCCAGAGACTTGAACGTTAAAGCTTTCGCATAAAACCAGCTTTTTATTTGTCGCCTGCCATGTTTACAACGTAATATACATATGCTGAAAAGTCAAATAAGCTGTATTGAACTCCTTTAGGGGTTGAATGCTTTCTTCATATTTAAATGGGACCACCCCTAAGTATTACATATTCAAGTAAAATAGAGTCATTAAATTGGTTCACAACCGACCAAACTATCGTTTAACATATATAAAAAATATATACAGCCGAACATAGTAACCTTAACCCCTCGGCTGATTTTACAAGACCCAGACCTTATAACGGCGATTTGTTTTTAAGTTTTTTTATTCCACAACATCGTACATTGTAAATTCCATGATAAAGTAAAAAAAAGTTTGGTACAAATGAAAAAATAATTTAAAAATACATCGTTTGTTATTTTTTAATGTTTTGTAATAAAATAGTTATTTTTTAAGCTTATGTTGCCAACAGTCTGTTGACCTATACCTCATGAGATTTACATTTGTTTGTATGGAACTTAAGCCTTTATGGTTTTTGACAGTTCAAGGGTTAAGTGAACCTACGTAATTATTAATTCCGTCACGAAAAAATATGGCAGTCAATCAATGCAGTCTCGTATGACATCACAGGTGACGTAACGCCAATATCATTGGCGAAGTGACGGACTGGTACGAAAATAGCCGGAGCAGTACCACAGAGCGAGGCGATATCTGACTCATAAATATTTGCCTTACCTATTTGACAATGTTTACTCAGACAACGACAAAAGTAGATAGTATTTAAATAATAATTATCTATAATAACATCTGTCAATCCTGTCATAAATTAAAATCATATCTTTGTGAGGGCTCGAAAATATGCAAATATTTAAATATTACTAGCGACTATATGTACAGCTTAGATCCATTTTTTATCGTTTTGATATTTACAAATCATCAAAGTCATAAAAACTACATAACGATTTTCTCACAGAAAATTTCTTTAGCCCCGTTAAGCGGATTTTGGTAAGGGAAAAACTTATGAGTTCGCTTCACCGACAACCTCGACATGCTCGTGACATATTGCGCTTGCGCCAGACTAGCGACGCGTAGTATAGCGGCTTGTGGACATGTAATATTGATATTTTGTCTTGAGCTTGTGCAGCTCATCATACGTTTGATTAACTATTAAACTGTATAAAAATGGATATTATTATTGCCCGCAGTGCCAATAGATGTGAAAACCAGACTAATGTCAATAACTTCAATTTACAAATTATGAAATATAAATAATGCAGACGATAATTTATTCATAAATTCAGAAAAGAACACATTTATTCCATTGTTTTAGTTTTCACTTCTGCCGACAGTCCATATGACTGCCTCGACTTTTCTTTGTTCCGCGTAATATTAAATCCGTGATATCGTCTGAGATATTAATTGAAATGATTGTTGTAAATGATAATTTTGATCTAATTAAATGCTCAATGTAACTAACGAATGCAATTGGATGTAAATGAATGCTCTATTTGTCAAGATGGTGTCGTAAATCCATTTATTTTTAATAATACGTGATGGATAAAAACGATTACTGTCAGTTATCCTTCGAAGGTAGACATATAGCATTATGGACTTTTCTGTAGGCAATTAAAATGTACAATTCTCTATTACATTATTTTTATCAATCGGATGACGTTGAGCCAGCATTACCAATGTAAGTTCCCGAAAACTTTTCTTTACGACACGAGAATATGTTGACTCTTGTCTGCTTTACATATATACTAACTTTTTACATTTGATGTAACCGATCTTGATCTCTCGGTAACAGTGGTTTATTCCCTGGATAAAAGCCACCCTATTTGTACTCCTGTGCTTCTCTATACCTCTGACAACGTGCATGCAAAATTTTAAGGCGTGAAAACGTAATAAACAAACATATACATTCGCAATTATAATGTTAGTAAAGATATGAACCTTTCCCAGGATTTTTTAAAGTAATAGTGAAAACTGTATTAAAATCTGTTGAGTAGTTTAGAAAAAATAAGGTAACAGACGAACAGATACAAAACGTGACTTTGTTTTATAGTATTTATTTATACATAGATAAATAAATTTGTAATACTCCTATAATGTAAATATATAAAAATTTTGATGTTTAGTGGCAGGCGGTGAACATTTTAAATCGGTGGATAAAGACCAGAAAGAAAAGGATTCCCAGGATGTAGGTAGGGCTTTATATATTTTCACCAACATTTCTGATAGTTCTTACGTATATCGTGAGGATACTTTTTTTTTCTAGTCTTTACTCACCGATTTAAAATGTTCACTGTCTGCCAGTAAACTTCAAAAATTTTAATAACTACATATTCATCATTTCTCTGTTAAAACTTACTAATTAAATTTGAAAGCGAAAGTACATTCCACAGATTCCTAATTCATGTTCATTATAACCTCATTTGTAAATTAAAATACTTTTTTCTAACTAATTAAAATTGATGTCTATGGTAATGTGAGCGTTGTATTCCATATCTATGAAGAAGATAAGATATATTTAAATAATGAAAATGGATTAATTAAGGAAAAACTATTAATAATTCAAAGTCATTCTCAGGTTGTCTAATTTAAGTTTTAACTTCAACTATAATTAACTTGACGTCGCATTCAGTGAACACGATAGAGAATTAGCTAATGAAAGTACGACACGCGACTACGGAACCACATTTGAACGGAACTAAACTAAACCCTCCATTCCGTAGAATAAAATAATTTAGGGTTACTTGTATATACAAATAATTAATATTGAAGTGTCTGTTTGTAATGTTAAAATAAAATTTTCTTACTATATATATATATATATATTATATATATATATCAACTATATATAGTACTAATATAAAAAAAAAATTGTCTTTATGTCTCTTCCGGCCAAGCCCCGTTACAGTTGAACCGATTTTGAGGGGACGTTCACTGGCAAATAGCTGATGCTATAAGGAGCTACTTTAGTTTAAAAAAAATTGGATTCCCCGCAAATAGTTCCGCCGTTGTGCACACATTACACATTACGAATATATTTTTTTAGATTTACTTCATAGACACCTTAGAAAAATATATCACGATAGCTTAATTTTATATAAAGTAATTAAAGTTTTAAGAAATAAAAATTTCAATAAGTGCTAAGTGTTGAGAGATGCGTGTATCCTCGCCGCAAAAGAAATGGAACAAGAGGTGTGTTGCTATAATATTGTTATATATATATATATATATATATTGTTACGATAAACTACGTACACGATGTCGCGGGTATCACCTAGTTTTATAAAGACATAAATGTAGACGAAGTCGCGGACAGCTGTTAGTATACAATATATCTATTATCGTACTGTTTATCACCCGGTTAACGATTGACCATAAACATAATGCTATTAGGGTAATGTGGATATTCAATACCAATTAGCCTAGAATGAGAACTAGTTTTAAAATACAATAGCCTACACAGAGACATCTGATCATTTACATCTTGAGAGAATTAGTGCACTGAAATTCTATTTCCTATTAATGTTATAAATGAAAAAGTTTTGTTGCATTTTTTAATAGAAATGTTTCCCAGTAATACAAAAGTTTCACTTCTGTCGTATGTCTTAACGATACACAAAACACATACAAAAAATTGTACAAGTCATCATGCACTATTTGATGTTGAACTTTTTAACTTTGCGAAATATGTCGACTTAGTGAGAAATCATATCAAAATATTTTTAGAAATCGCTCAATTTCATAAAAGAATATGTACTGATTTCTATAACATGCTAATTTGTTAGAGTACAATAAAATTTCAGATACAAATTATTATGGGAATGGGAATTCAAATATCACGAAGAGTTTTTTTAGTATGCACTTACATTCTTATATTCTGTATCGTGTATTGTTGTGAGGTTTTAAATCATTAGATAGTTTAGCCACTGTGGTTTGAATACGTGTAAGATATTTTTCTTAAAATCATGATAAACTGGCAGTTTCTTTGTTGAAGACGTTACATTTATATCGATTGCCATAGTAATTAATATTAAGGTACTAATCAATAAATTCATTGAACATTACTGAATTAATCTATCATTGTAAGACGGAAGAGGTTTATATCTATCGTGGTATATAATGTGTTATGTGTGGGAAACATACCAGCTAAAATCCTGCCTTTCTAAAATTACAAATACGAATGTCAGCTTGTTTATTTGTTTGTCACGCTTTTATGATTTAAGTACAATTTTTTTTATTTGCTCGTTAAAAAAAAGGGGATTTTAAACGATATTTGACGGCAATAGGTATCCATTTTCAGTGTCGTTTTACACTTGGATAATACGTATTTGGAGAGGCGTGTTAAGAGATTGCCTCTTCGACGGAAGCAGTCCCAAGTCAATGCAAAACATCGATTTTAATCTGAATTTAATAAATTTGAATTAAATCCACATTGTGTCGCCTCACGACACATTCCAACACAGTAACACAAATATCTAAATATATATTCTTAATACACAATAATCTTCAATGTTCGAATGATGTATCATTGTTTTTAGATCTTACTAGCTGCTCGCCCCGATTCCGCACGGGTATACTATGACAATCTTTTTGAAGATCCCCACTGACCTCTGTCTCACTTTTTATATGTAGATTTTTTTAACCCAAACTTTTCACTTTTCCCTACGATTTCTCAAAAATTTTCTTTCATGCAACTCTTATCATGACGATAACAATTAACAAGCACAAGAAAAAAATATTTAGGCAAATAAGTGTAGCCGTTCTGAAGTGATGCGCTTAGATATTCAACAATTGATTATTATTCATATAGATATGCGTTTAGCATTTGATTACAACCTCACTTGACGTAGTCTAAGATAATAACACGTTCAACCTAGAGGAAGGCTGCTTCTCAAGTGCAGCTGCCGGAACACACTTATAAGTAGTGTATGACGACAGACTGTCAACATGTGTGTAGTATTTATCCAGACGAGTATCAGAAAAAGCTCTACCACCCTGCTAATGCTGTTTCATTAAGATGTTTTCTTTTACCGAGCCAGAGCCAGAGCTTATTTCGGGATTCGAAATTACGTCGACCAACGCGGCCGGTCGTAGCTTCAATACTATTTCTGTTCCTTTGTTTCTAACTAACTTGTACTGCAATTTTCTAGGCTACCGTAGGAACCGGTTTAGCGTGTTTCAGAGAATAATAAATCGTTAATAAAATGTGCCGTAAAAAACGGGAATGCAGTGCGAAAACAGAACGGGGTCAAAGCACGAAGTAAACGGGACACTGCGGTCGCTGTGCAGATGTAAATTGCAATGCAGCGTCGTCCTATCGTTGTGCAGTACTTTTAAAGCTATCGCGGTTTAGATAATGGATTTATTTATTTTGTAGCTTTCGCTACAGTACATTTTATACGGATGGAATATGTGTTATTTTTTTTACAATCAACAAAGTTTTAACAAAGATTCGTTGATGATCGGTTGAATAGTTAACGCGGGAAAACGTGACAAACAAACAAAGAAATTCACTTTTGTATTTATAATACTAGCCAGGATTATGGAAAACATAAAAGTCAACAGTCGGATAACGACTAAAAATAAGGATAAATATACTAGACTGAAGACCAAATTACGTGTGTGTATACATAAAAAGCTTACACTACTTGTAGCATTAAAAAGTTAATTTATATAAAACTAGCTGACAAATCAACTAACATAATCAGCTCTTTACCCACATTATTGTAGTAATTTAAATAAATCAACAGTTACACATTTTTACCACTTATACTGGTACTAAATAGTCCCAAGGAGGGTTGATGCGAGGCGCGCGCGGCCGATCGTAAAAATTAAGCCAAATCATACATCACAACATGACAAACATGTTGTGCCGACCCTACTTACATGGGATAAGAGTAAGGAGATGATGATAGCTGATTACCACCGGCTTCGATGAACAATAAAAAAATTGCAATAGGTCAATCGAATCCGAAAGTATACTAGAACCATCTACGAAAAAATCCACGTCGAATGGACATGTTCCTATGCCGTTACATTCAGTACTTTTGACGTGTTGTTTGAACCTCAAAGGAACTTTGTTCTGATTATGTATACATATAGATCGATATCACATTGAACATTTGATTACACTACTGACCGCGGATTAGTCGAAAATCGGTACCTTAATAGGAGGGTATATGGTTTCCCTTTATTTGTTAATTTATAGATATTATATTTGTATTTATTTTTGCCAAAATGGTAAAAACTGTTTTGCATATTCTACAGTTATTGTAGATTGAAGACTGGATGACATACGACGAATAGAGACTGAGAATAAAGGCTTCTCCTTGTTGATGGTATGGAGAAGAAACTAAGAAATAAAAATCAACAGCTTCCTTTTTTTATGCATAACACCAAAATTCTTCAATACCTACTAACCGAAAAGAAATAAATATAATCCATTGAGAAAAAGAAGAGAAGGTACTGAATTGTTTTATCTTCGTCGATTTATATTTTCATTCTTATTATATCTTTAAACATAATACGCGTTGAAGCGCGGGATACATTAAAAAGTACATTTACTTATAAAATAAGACACGGGCAGATGCGTTAGTCACGTCTTGTAAGAAAAAAATTGGTTGTCTGTAAAGTCTGTTTACGGACGATAATTTTACGTGATAACGTGATAAGAAAACATTAAAGAAAAATTATGCGTCACAAGCCGAACGCTTAGGCCGATCGTGCCTCTCTATCGCTTGCACACTCGGCTCAGGCAGAACGTGACAATGAGTCATGCTTTTTCGTGCATGCAGGCGGCGTTTATCGATTTAAACGACGTTATAACGTCAAAAATATAGTACGCTAAAATAACTCTCCAATAAAAATAAACTCGGGAGCTATAAAGAGGCAGTCAAAATATTTTCGTATCCGCTCAGACAATGATTATTACATTTTTTTTATATATATACACACAGTATTATAGTTTTCAAATTTAGTTTATTCGTTATAGATCCGGTGAAAACGTCAGTGTACGTTGGAAAACATTACCATAGTTTCGAGAGGCATTATCGTCGCGCGTCGAGAAAAACTCGAAAGAAACTCGATCGAGTGCGTCATCACTGTGCTTTTATGTTTTAATCAAAATATTCAAGCGCATTAATTTGGATAACCAGACGAATCGAACGGTGTCTTATATTTACATGCTACGCAAGTAAGATTTAAATGATTCGATAAATAAATGAAAAAAAATGAAATGAGACTGCAAAACTTCTATTTTCATTCACTGGCGGCTCTATTTCAATGTCATATAGACCTATGTTACAGAATGGAGATAAATTTGATACGATACGTCATCTACATTAATACGTATGTGAAAAAGGAAGTTCGTGTCCTTTTTAAGCACATTACGCACACGAAGGATCGTGAGATATGGCATAGTTTAGGTTCAATTGGATACTGTATTTACGATGCACTTCTTACAATGTTATATTAAATTATCAAAATTCTAGCACCTTCAACGCTGCTGATTTTTATAGTAGATAAACATTATTTGCAAGCTCACTGTTTAATAGGCTATCATCATTTACATCATTTAGTAACAAATAATATAACATAACCTCAAAATACATCTACCTAAAAAATGAGGTTAACCGATGTATATGGAGTTTTTCACGGGATCCTAATCTGTCATGTAGTGGCTTTTAAATTTTATTCATAATCTTATCTTATTTGACTCTATAATTTGTAACATTACTG
Organism: Antheraea assamensis; assembly: GCA_035772565.1. Lineage (NCBI taxonomy): Eukaryota > Metazoa > Arthropoda > Insecta > Lepidoptera > Saturniidae > Antheraea > Antheraea assamensis. Next base: position 29,981 of record JAQQSE010000058.1, read on the forward strand.
GCATTTTACGTAATATAGTTCGATTATTATGAATAAGTAAAGTGGGTGGAAAATAATACAACGGAGCGTGAATTCTGAGATGCCACAGACTCCCTGGAAAGTTCTAACAAGGGGGACACCATCTTGTTAGAATACCGAAATGATCCCAAGACACTTGTAATATTATTACCTACTCGACAATGACAGTAATAATCTAGTAAATTGGTTGCCAAAACTAAAATAAAAAAGAAACCTACGTATATTTTACCATTTCCTTTCTACCAAAATGTTAATTTTATACTGTAAAATTCAATAATATATACAAATAATTCAATCCAACACAGTACATGTAAACAATGCTAAGCGAATATTCAAGGTCGTAAGAAGGAAAACAAATTCATTCGTACATTATGTTATATGCACACATAATATTTATGGAAAACGCAGTGGTGGAAACATAATCTAAGAGATTGTGTGCGAACGCATGGCACAACCAACATGGTTACCTCTCTCTCTACCTGTCTGTTAGCTTATATGCTTATAATTGAATAACCTAATTTCTTAATTCTTTTTTTCTGTCGTAGGTGGACTTTTTGGACAGTATCTATGTGTTTTGTTATATTAGATATAGATAATATATGGAACAACTAATGGAGTTAAAAAGTAAATGAAGTCGACAAAATAATGCAATATTTGATCTAAACCATTAATATTATTAACTTAGAGTTAAAAAGTAAATGAAGTCGACAAAATAATGTAATATTTGATCTAAACCATTAATATTATTAACTTGAGTTAAAAAGTAAATGAAGTCGACAAAATAATGCAATATTTGATCTAAACCATTAATATTATTAACTTGAGTTAAAAAGTAAATGAAGTCGACAAAATAATGCAATATTTGATCTAAACCATTAATATTATTAACTTGAGTTAAAAAGTAAATGAAGTCGACAAAATAATGCAATATTTGATCTAAACCATTAATATTATTAACTTGAGTTAAAAAGTAAATGAAGTCGACAAAATAATGCAATATTTGATCTAAACCATTAATATTATTAACTTAGAGTTAAAAAGTAAATGAAGTCGACAAAATAATGTAATATTTGATCTAAACCATTAATATTATTAACTTGAGTTAAAAAGTAAATGAAGTCGACAAAATAATGCAATATTTGATCTAAACCATTAATATTATTAACTTGAGTTAAAAAGTAAATGAAGTCGACAAAATAATGCAATATTTGATCTAAACCATTAATATTATTAACTTATATAATGTAACGAACAATTGTGTGCAATTTTACTTAGGAAAAAATCAATGATATAATATCAGGATCATAATATATCTATCAGATATTTAAGGAAAAGGAAAGTAATCATAACATAACAACGCTATTTTTAAGTATTTTATGTGATATAATCACAATATTGAATATATAACGCGTATATTTTTTATAAACTTTATAGGTTTTAACGTTTGAACACCATATAACCTGTTATTTAATGACGATGTAGCCCAATATCGTAAACGTTCTACATTTAGAGAGGGCTGGCTCTCATGTGCAGTTGCCGAAACACACTAACAGGTGCTTGGCGACATATTTTCGACTTGAGAGTGGTAGCTAACTAGGTAGACATAGAAAAAACCCTGCCACCATGCTATGCTTTCATCACGATGTTTTCCTTCACCAAAAACTTCGGATCAGTCACAAGATATGAACATTTATATTACGAGACGTGATTGAAGATAGAAGACGTGAGATTATTACCATATCATGTTTTCAAAATTTCGCAACTCTCCAATTGTACGATGTGACCCAAGATAGTGACAAAAACATTTTTGGTTTGTGGTTAGGTTAGTAAGTTTGGCTTTCAAATACAGATACCAGCATACACGTATAAGTGTTTAACGACAGATTTTGAACTTGAAGGTGGTAGCTAACCGGGCAGGTATATTATTTTTTCCTTTACTATAGTATTCGCTCCTATACAGCTATCATCGTCTCAAAATTTAACTACATCTTACAGATAACTCACCTCTTCGACGGACTTCTTCGAAAACTCGTTCATGGACACAATCCATTGCTGCACTAACTCATTCACAATCACAAGGTCATTATATAACCACGTCAACAGTTCGTTAACCCATTGTACGCTCGGCTGATCGCTACCCATGCACGTCGGTATGATGATACTCTGATGTTTCTTCACAGTCAGTTGTTCAGGCCCTGGGGACATACGTCCCGGACGCTTCTTATTCGGCGGCGTCGCTGGTACGAACCCTGTCGGTTTACTAGGCTTTATTGGTGGACTCTTCACTTTAGAACTAATCACCGGAACTGTCTCAACAGTTGGTGCTACCTCGTTTATCGTTTTCTCATCGTTCGAGCTTTTAATTTTCTCCGTCACGACGACCTTTTTGTTGAATCTCGTGTAAGCCCACTTAGCGATACCCAATAGAACAATCGCGAACAACACCCATATAAATATCAACATGACTAAGTTGTCCATAGCTGTGTCCATATAATCGAAACTGCAGATAAGATCGTCAACTGCCTCGGCTAAGTCGGCCATAGTTTTCCATGGTGTCGTCCACCATTTGGAGGCGTGATCGCCGGACGCCTCCCTCTCCGATACTGACTGTGAACCGGGCATTTTTTTCTCTCTCTATTTTTGTCCCGCGAAACTATTTCGAGCCCCAGCTCTCTGTCTCTTTCTAGCAGATTTTTAAAAACGTTTCGATGCGTTCAGTGATTGCGTATGTGTTCAGTTTGTTGCGTATAATTATGTGAACGCGTTCGTTTCGTTCGTGTTTATTCGCAATTTCTTGAAAACTTCGTTTTGTTTACCGTGGTGGCATCCTTCAGCGATGTTTGAGATATCTGCAAAGACCAAATAATTAATATTAATTATTTATACATGCAGTAGCGCATCAGGCAGGCAGATGTCGTGACATAGACAATAATAATAATAAGTCACGAATATTTAACAATATTGAGGTGTTCGGAACCAAAAAAAATAGAATTTTCCTTTTTTCTCTACAGAGGAAAAGAATAAAAACAATTGAAGGTAAAAATATACTTTGCTTACAAAATACCTTTGTGAACAACATTATTCGTTTACTTCCCCTCTCCTGCGCATGCGCATCACGCTCTTCTCCACAGCAAAAAAATACGTCGCTAAACGCGTAGTGCTTATAACAATTATGGCTTCTTGAAATTTTAATAACTTTGTATTAAATTAAGATAATGTGATATATTTTTTAAATGAGAACCAAGTGTCTTAGCGGTAAAAGTAAAAAAAAACATAATCTGTTTAATAGTCTTTGTGTGACGTGCCTACTACGGTAGACCGCTATCTTTCTATTTATACGAGCGCTCGTCCAATGTTCGACATTCGACAATATAATAAGTCATTACTTTTTCAAATTTCAGTATTAAGGAAAATAAACTAATTTTTCCAACATTTTTCTTGGTAACACTAAAGCTCGTAAAATAGTTACTAAACTGAAAAGGAATAAAGGAAATTGTTCTTAACTGTTTTCCCCTCTGTTTATTTATATATATTGTATATAGATTGGCGCCCGTGACTTTGTTGTTATGAAAATGAGTAAATATCACAAATCTCATGAAGTTTCGTTTCATTTCGTGGTGAAGTCGGGCAAACGATGTGGTCAGCATACGCAGGAGAGCAGAAACAAACGGATAAAATTGTTCATAAATAAATTTTGTGAGCAAAGTATATTTTTGCTTTCAATTTGTTTTTATGTACATAAAGTGTATTATTACCATAATAATCAACGCAGACGAAGTTTTTTTTTTTTTTCGAACTGACCTACACTGCCGGCTTATTAGGCCTTCACAGTTCCACCGGACTACTAAGGGGAGCGCTTAGGGCACTCACCCGATTGTTTTTAGGCGAAACATCTCAAGGGCACTCGGTGCACCTCGGCTTGAGCTGTCGCCGGATTCCCGAACTAACTAAGCTAGCTAAGCTATCTATCCATACAATACTCATATATGAATTCGTAAAAAATGCATGTGTGACCATGCATGTTTCACGAATGTATATGTGTATTTGGTATCTGACTACTGTGTTATGTGACCTATTTCAGTCCGAAAGGGCAAAAAAACAGCCCACCACTGGGTGCCTAGATGTGCAAGAGTGTGGGGTGATCGTGTAAGTGTAGAAAATGTGTAAATCACTGTATTCGCGCGAGTAACATACTCGAGGGCTCCACACCGAGGGACTACCTAGGCTCGAGCTGTTACAAGAAAAATCGCGACGAGCGCAGACGAAGTCACGGGTATCAGGTAGTACTTTATAAAAGTTTAAAGACCGATTGACAAACGACGCACACCTTAAACAAATGTATCTTGTAACGTAGGGAATGCAAGTCACCCACGCTATCACCCATTTCCAATAATATTCTTTTTTGATATATGTATTTTGTAGCTTTTAATGTTTGTCTACAATCTCATTTAATTTTGCCATGAGGCTTAATATATTACAATAATAATCTTCCTAGCTGATTACGATTATAGCGATTATTATAGCGACCAAACTTGATGTTAACCCGTAAATGACCGAAAGTCCCAATTTGAGCTGTAAAAACTGAAGTAACATGCTAAGCAAAGAGCGACTTTGGTTCAAGTAGAGCTGCTGGAATACAACTATATTTGCTTGGCAACAGATTTACAACTATAGTTTTAATACTAAAGGGCAGCAAACAAGCAGACGTGAATTCTGATGGTAAATGGTTACCGTCACCTAGGAACAATTGTAAAACTTGTTGCACTGTTGTTGTGTTGCCGTTGCCAACATTGAAGATTATGTTTCAACTCCATATTGAAGAGCACCATATCATAAGCCTCATATCATATCATCATAAACCGTACTAGATAAACCATTCCACAACGCTATCGTGCGCATAATGAAGGTTCTAAGGAACTTTAAGCTTCCATTCCTACCATAATGCTATAGATTTTCTTTAACAAGAGCTGAAGGTTTATGTAGTATTCAGACCGCTCCTTGTAATAAACAAGATAATCGTAATGTAACCATAGTATGAGGGTTTTTCTAAATCCCCAATACATCAAGCTACTGCGTTGTATTCGGGCAACTACACTTGAAACTTCTGGGCTAAGCGTGTTGTCGTTTTGGGCCATGTCGTCATTTAAGAAGAGGTGAGATTGTAAGTAAACCTTTAAATAATAATAACTTTATGTTTAATTATTGGTAATAGTATATGTGTTACAGGAACTGTAACCTTAATACGTATGTCACAATGATTGAATTCTAACGAAATTGAATTTAATTAGAGGCGGAACTCCAAGCGCGTGGGCTTTAGGTTAAAATGTCAACGAAGCGTTCCAGGTCAATCGTCTAGACCGAAGCTATAGTGTAAAAACTTTTTCGTATCACGCCAGTGTATAGTGAGTCAACATCGCCGTATGTTTATGGATCCTATTACGTAAAAGCAGTCGCTATCGCAATAGAGTCTATGGCCTTTTAGAACGTATCACAAGATTGGCGGATCCAAATTTTGGATTCACACAACACCTTTTTTCGTATAGCGAGTATAACAAAAAAAAAATAATGGTCACGGTCGACCGGTCGCGCTGGATTGAAAAGACCTGAATAGTTAATATTCCTATATAAGCTATATATCTATATATAAAAATTGTTGTTAGTATATCTGAAATCAATTATCACCAATACCGTTTGACGGTTCGCCATGAAATTGTTATACCTAAGTTATTTGAAGTGAAACTTCTTATAGGAGCGTTTTGAAATTTTGATCGGCAACCCTTTCTGTGTGAAGAAAACTAGTGGTGGTAAACACCGTATCGGGTTAAAAAACACCGGTTCTTATCCGATCACCGATCTTAAGCAACATAAGGCGCGGTTAGTACTTAGATGGGTGATCGCCTGAAAGCATCGCGTGGTGTAGAAATTTTGTTATATTTCTTCAATTAAAATATTTTAAACTCGGCAGAAGATGGAGCTAGGGCTAGCTACGTTTTTAAGTAACAGACATCAAAAACCATCGTAACAATTTTCTCATTTATAAATTTACTAGCTTTTGCCCGCGGCCTCGCTGGCTTTAATGTCAACAATATTTTTTTCTGGATGAAATTTATCCAATGTCCTTGTATGAAAATGTATGCGAAACTTCATAATGACCCTTTGTGTAGTTGACAGCGTAAGAAACAAAAATTCACATTAATAAAATTAGGATTTCTATTAGGTTTTGTATTGTAACACAAGACGAATTTAATTGCAGGCAATTGTCAACATAGTAAAAAAAAAGAAAACAATTACTACTAAATGGCAGATACTTCAATGTATAATTCGAAATTAAAAAAGAAATAAATAAATATACGAACATTTTAGTTCATACAGATTTATTAATGTTTATATGTAAATAAATAATAGTAATATGTAAATACGCATGATATATACTTTTGAAATTCTACACTGATTGTATACAAAACACATATAATAATATAACTTTAAGTTATTATTTCTAATTTGTAATAAAAAAAGTAATTATGTGGTTTTATGAAACCACGACGCGAGTGAAACATTTAAATTGAGACATGGGCGCCGCCATATCTGTCTTCACTGCTCTGTCAAGCGTCATTCACTTTACCCCTACTCAGCTGCCGGCTGTAATGCGACATGCAATAGATGGACGAAGGCTGTAATGGGACATGCGACAGATGAATGAAAATGTTTGAGGTGATGTAAAAATATGTTTCACTTTAATAATTATTAGAACGATGCACTCCTTGTGAGACACTACACATGGTTGATGGCGACCGGAGCTAAGTACACACGATGCAGTGCGTCACCAACCCGAGTGCGCGTGATGTCGACTCGAACCGAGTGAACCCGATTCAACGTTACCAAACCGAGCGGTATGGTTCACTTTCGTTCAGTGTTCAAAGCGCAGTTTTTTTAAACTTTTAACCTCAAAAATGTTCGAATTAAAATGTTACGTAATGGAATCTATAGACGGTCGGTGGTAAGCGAGCCATCGATGTGTGCTGCGACCTTGCTACTATGACATCACTACGAGGTCAAGCCGCGCGCCGCTCGCCTGTTCACACACACCATGGAAAAGGTTAATTCATTTCTAACATAATTTAAATTATGTTTAATTTTCTGATTGCTTAAGCTTTTTTTTATATATGTGTATATATCTTCTATATACACACATAACAATAATGTAAATTTGTACGCGTATTACTTCAGAACAGCTGCACCTATTTTTATTATTACTATATTTCGTGTTTGTTGTGTTTGTAAATATCTGAACTAGTTTTGTATGAAATGGAATATTTGAAAAATGTGTGGGAATAGTGAACAAAATGTGTTAAAAATCTCTTCTTAGAAAAAGCGAGTGAGACACTAAATCTTCAAAAATATAGAGAGATTAACATTCAGTGCCTCCGTTGTAGTTTTATTTCAGTAATATACATACATATATAACTAGCTGAGTAATCCTTTAATTAAGTCTTCATACGTTTTAGCATTTGATTACAATCTAACCTGATGTTAAATGACGATGTCGTCTAAGAAGAACACACTAAACTTAAATAACTGGCTCTTAAAAGCAGCTGCCAGAATATAGTGATATTTTTCAACTCGAAGATGGTAGCTAACCAAGTGTCCTTTAGAAAAGGACTTAGCATCATGTTGCGGTTTTATCACGACGTTTGCCTTCACCGAAATTTCGGCAACCAAACACGGTACCATTGGGTGAATCTTACTTCAAAACATTCCTCTTCAAAATCACATCTCCAGAGCGTCATTATATTTCTAATCAATTCAGTACACCGTTTACATATCCGAAGCGTACAATATTAATATTGTGCTAAAGCTTATCTTATATAGTACATATATGTTATGACACGGGGTTCTTCAAAAACGGATTGAAACAGGATCTTCAAAGTGGGTAACAAAACATTGATGCCCCTGGTGTAGCAATTGTCTATAGGGGACGCTAACCATTTAACATCAGATGGGCCGTCTGCCTGTTTAGTGCCCTTTGGCATAAAAATACTTTTTAAAATAACACATACTCAGGTATAAACACTATCATCCTCTCCCCTTATCCCACCTAAATAGAGTCGGCACAACAACTTTTCCTGTTCCACTCTCCAGTGTTAGATGTCATCTCTCTATTCACACCTTGTATACACAAATTATTCTTCACATAATCTGTTCGTACCTTCTTCGATCTTCTTCTATTTCCGTATCCGTCTACCTTCATACTTAAAACTACTGTGCTTACATCATACATGATTTCCACCACTCCTCTTGACATGCCCATACAATGTTACTCCTCAACTCCTCTGTCACTGATGCTATTTTTATATTTCCGCTGATGTACTTATTTCTAGCCTGATTTATTCTAGTGACACACCACACATCCATCTTAACATTCGCATTTCTTCCACATTTAGTGATCCTCCTCTCATCCGTCACTTTCGTAGCCCAGCATTCAGATCCATACAACCTGACAGGTCTTATATCGTTTGTAATTCTGCCACCAAAACACGTGTGTATTTTCGCTTTTGTGTTTGTTGAGTGATTATGTTATGTGTGCTTACATATGTCTGTTCAAATAATCATATTGTATTGGAATGGTGGAATGTATAAAGCATACATATTGTGTGATAAACCAATTACCTAATTCTTGTGAATCAATTTTTATTTGCGCCATAAGTCATGTATGATTTGGTCGTTATTGCATGTCTGCATTTAAATCTATAAACTAGCTCTGGCTGCGGCTTCATTATTCGTTGTATGCAGTGCAGCAATTCAGCGTCATTTCGTGGTTGCTTATAGCAGAAAGGATAACGTAAAAATAGAAATGGTAACGATGGATTAATGAAAATGTGCTGAGACTCCGCGTCGCATAGGTTCGAGAAACCCAAACAGTGGGATTGAGTTTTTAATAGAGGAAAATATCGTGTGCTCCATAATGCACTCGAGAACTAGCTCTCTCTAAATTTTGCGTATTACCGTCGAGGGCTATAACGTCACATAACGTCAGCTGGAATTGACTTGAGATACTGCAATGCAAACGAAACATACAAACAATAAAAAAGTATTCAAATTTCTACGTATACAATTATTATGGTGACGTGTTGAACTGTACAGAAGTTGACTTGTTCTAGCGCCACCTAATTGTTTGTTATTATAAAATGAATAACATAAAAGTTTTCTTCATAAAATGTGAGTTTATCAATATAGTATATACATACCAACATCTATGCAGACATATCTTAGCTAGTCTAGACTTACTCTTAATCCGGTGAATCTGTAGAGGCCAAAGTGCCAACAGGGTATGTCAGTTCGAAAAAAAAACATATCTTAACTCTATCAATAATACTTTTAATTGTAAAATTTGTTAATTATATTTAATTACATTAGGTTTTATATTAGTGTAATCGGATAAAATAGAGTTATATTTATCTATACATATAATAAAAATAAAGTGTCTGTATGTAATATCAAAATTACAACTTTTTACCTATTGGATATAAAAGTATACACGATACTGACAACAAAAATACAATTTTTAAAATTGTTGTTTGTCTGTCTGTCTGTTTGTTCCGAGTAATTTCCGAAACGGCTGGACCGATTTTAACAGATATTTCACTGACGGATAGTTAAAATTACAGCGGGTGACATAGGCTAATATATTTTAGACTAGCTGTCATCCGTGGCTTCGCCTATAGTACTATCTCAAAAAAAAAATTGGACCTATTTTCACGGGACGTTCACTACCTGATAGCTAACATTATAAGTAGTAATTTAAGCTTTTTATTTTTGACTAGCTATTATCCGTGACTTCATTTGTAGTGCTATCTCCAAAACGATTAGACCAATTTTAATGGGACTTTCACTAGCATATAACTAATACAATGAGAACTATCTTAAGCCATTTTATATTCTACTAGCTATTATTCGCGACTTCATCTGTATGGAATATCCGAAACGATTGGACTGATTTTTCACGGGCAGATAAATGACGTTATAAAAACTAACTTAGGCTGTTTAATTTTATACTAGCTGTCACCCAAGATTTCGGCCGCGCCAAATTTAGCAAAAATATGTTGTTCACTGTTAACATGCTTGTGAAGCGTGCGTTGTACTGGACTCCAAGAATTAATATAATTGAAATTCATATATTTATATGTATGTATGTAATTTGAATTATATTATCTTTTTGGTAAATTTGGCGACCATTTTATTTTATTACCCTTACTCGCGTCTACATAACTAGCAATCATAGCAACGTATAAAAAACAGATAAAAACAGATAGATATAGACTTTTATATCTTGATTGATATACAGTGCAAAATTTTAAGCCTTCAACTCTTTTATATTTTAATTAAAAACATAATTATCAACTCATTATTCACAATTCAACATTATAATTAACAGTAATTTTGAAGATAGAAGTTGCCTTTCTAATAAAATATCACCATCAGAGTTCCATAATACATTTTTTTACGAAACAGACAAGAGGTTACTTTTTGTATGGTCGCAAGAACTTAACTATATTGACATTATGTACATATTATATCTGTATAATAACATTTTTGAGATATATGGTATAGCTTGAAATTTTTATTAATTTGTTATATATGGTAGTATTCACTTATTTAATATAAACGTTACATGTTACAGTAGGTGGCCTACAAACACATATTTTTAACAGGGCATTTCTGTAATTTAACTTCTTCTTACAATGTTAAATTCCTTTAATATAATTATAAAAAAATGCATGCGGAGCTGCGGGCAACAGCTAGTTAATTATAGAACCCGAGTCAAGTACTCTATTGAATAAGAATAAGCAGAATGGCGGCCCGGTAGCACAGGCGTGTTGTCGTGTATTTATTTTGAGGTTATTTAAAATATTAATTGTTAATAAATTTCTGGATTTCTTTTATACATATCTGGCAATTCTGGTTAGTAACATTGCCAAAGCGAATAAGAAACCTTCAAAGAGTAATTAGTTGTCTAGAAACGGTCGATTGATTACGTTATTTTTCACTCAAGGCATATATAATTGTACTAGTGTCAGCCATTGTTATCATGTATGCACTCACTTGAATTATTTATCTATGCTAATTAACTTCGACCACAGGTTAAAGCGATTTGTTAAGAGGTAATAAATACCGGTCTCGTCTCGGAGCTGTCATAAAGTAACATCTATCTGTCAAGAGATCAATTAAAAAAGGGATTACATGATGCAAAGAGTTTATGAAAAAATTTCGGCTATGTTCATTACATTTACTATAGATATGGTGTTAGTACGGAACGTGATATGAGTTGAGTAAAACGTAACGTCAATACGAAACAAACGATTTTTTTATTAATGAAATGAATTATCGTCTTTTACGACATTGCAAAAATTACGTCCTCCCTTTTTTTACATTTATCTTATTAGTAATTGAATGATTCAGTCATTTGAAGAGTACTTATGCTAAAGAAAATATTCTTATATATTTTACACCTATTTATCAACATTTTGGCTGTTATTACAAGGCCGGTTAACAAAAGTCCCATTATTGGGAAAATTTTCTTATTTACCAAATTAATTCATTCGTTATCTTACATTACGCACGTTTCTATATATTATAAGCAATTTCAATCTATTTTTCTAGTCCACGCCTATTTTTCTGCGAAATTTGACAACCAATTAATATTGCGTAACGTAGTTTATAGACAAACCCTCAGCATAAATACTAATATTATCGAGTAAACAAATTGAAGACAAACAACAAAACTATAATTAAATATGACTTACATATTTTGTGAGTCAAACTTTATAAGCACCTACATGATTGCATGTTTAACATGGCAGCGGTTACGTCATGCATCATTCAGGAAATACGAAATATTAATAGGGTAATGCCGACTGCACAATAAAATGTACAGATAAAATCACATACAGGATACTATAATACTATTTAATACTAAGGATATCATAGTAATATCAAATTTAATATGCCCTAATCGAATCGAACCTTCGACCTTTTTATTATTGACACAATGACCGCTAGACCGTAGAGGTAGCTACAACATTGTGATAAACATAGAATAGACATGTTTATCTCTGTTATGGACAGCCGTATCTCGTGACCTCACTTGTCAATAAATGAATATTTGTAAATATCTAATTCAAATGTATTTTATTTATAAAACTATTAACGCTACGCGTCGCTTTACACACTTTTATAATTAATTGTTACTATCATTATTCACTAGTTTTTGCCTGCGGTTTCATTCGCATTATTCTATCGCTAAGTAACAGTAATGCTTTTTCAGACCCTAGCATCTCAAAATGTCACAAAAAATGAGTGTCGTGGAACACTCGGTGGGAACGAAGATCCTTTCGTAGTATATCATTATTGATAAACGTATTATTATTGATTAACAAATACAAAACAAATGAATTACTAGCGTCTGAGAGTAATTAAATGGAACGCATAAATAACTATTAAATTGAAGGAATGGTAAGAAATTTCGTAATTGATATACTTTTTTCGAGTTGTGAAAATAAACATTGTATTTTACGTCATTCAATTTATCTAATTCATTATAAGCTTCACACTTTTTTCCGCCAAGTCCGTACCGTGCGTTAAGGAACTTCGTTTCAACAAAGATATACAAAGATATATTTTTATTAAGTACCTTTATTAAGTTAAGTACAGTTTATGATTTGGAAAAGCTAGCGAATTAATCACTTCGCAAATTCCAGCCATCAGGCGAGTTATAATCTTTGAGTTTCTTTTGAAATTGATGTCGACATTTTGATACCATTTTTTTTCTCCAGGCGAAAATGATAATTTTTGTAGCCTTATGTAAAAATATCTATATATTTACACATATGAGATTTGCAAATATTAAAATAGTAACAAAAATAAATTAATGTTAAAAAAAATCAACAGAAAATTGATGGGCTGTGAATGTCACGTTTTCATATCCCGACTCCCCTTCCAACGGTAACAGCCCATCCTAGCCCATAAAAGTTCAAACGTATTTTATGAATAGACCCTTGAATATACCGTAATTTAACATCAAGTGAAGTTGTGATCAAATTCTAAAAACTGCGGTGTATAAAAAAAATTGTGGTGTGTTAAAAAAATTGATGGCGTGTAAGCATTTTTTATGAGTGAATATCTACATACATCAACTTTCATGTCGATCGAACTGTACACAAATAATCACGTGGTACAACGCCACCTAGTGACGAGTTTTAGCTTACTATAGCACAAAACCTTTCATCGTAATGGGTCAAACGCTGTTGTAGTTTATCAGTAATTTATCAAGCGATCGTAATGTTATTTTTTTATGAATATATACAAATAAAATTATACATGTCTGTGGTTGTGCGCGCATCACTCAAAAGATTTCGATCAATTTCTCTTAGACCCTTGGTCCTTATGTGAAAAAAAAATTATCACGACATCTTAACTTAATATAACTTTATTAAAGTTTTACAAAAGACTAAAGAAATTTGTAAAACAAAGTATACTTTTTCTTTCAGTTTGTTTATAATTTTTCATCATAGTAAAAATATTAATACTTTTGTCGGTGAGATAATAAACAACGCAAACAAAGTCGCGGTTATCAGCTAGTACAAATAAATAATACTGAAATGCTTTATATGTTCACGAAAATCTCCGAAACAGTTAAACTGATTCTAAAGACACTTTTACTAGTAGATAGAAGACATTCAGAATATCTAAGCTGTATATCATAATTTTGTCTATAGGGCCTAAGCAATACTGATAATTTTTTTACAGAACTGACTTAAAATCAGTAATAGAGTTGAAGGGGTTAAGTAATTACAATTGAAATGAATAAAACACAATTTATAATTCATAGGTTCCTGTGAAATAAAACCCATTAACACGAGAACAAAGACGTGGGTAGCGAGTAGTGTAAAATAAAATAATATAACCTTTTAAACATGAGAAATTAAAAAAAATATATCACAGTTAACATAATTACCATACGAAGAGTAAACAAAAATAAATATACATAATCTTTAGTAAATCCAAGCACAGAACCCAAGATCATAATAACAACATCATTTTACACGGACAGAATTATATTATATTAAAAAGTAATATTTTTTAAGGACAACAAATGATCAAAGCCACTCACATTTACCATTCGATTTTACAAGGAAAAAACAATATACATACAACGACACATATCGTCGCGGCGCACACGTCCGCACTTCTCGGTACACACGATAAGACTGGTTTCAGAAACATGAGTTGTCAACTTACTCACACTCTATCGTATGCATTGAGAGGTGTAGATAATTCACGAATACTGGTTAATATATATATATTTTTTGTAATCCTTACCTATGAAGGGAACACTGCCATAAAACATAGCAGTTTTCGCCAAACTTTTTGACTGCTTAGAATATTGTTGCGCAGAACACAAATTTAGGTATAAATATGTATTATATGTATGCCAATTTTAGATTCTTATAATAATATTTTGACTTTGTTTTGTATTTAACTCTCGACTATATTATTGGCAAATCCGAACTTAAGGGCAAAAAAAATTGATGACGTTCATCTATTAGTATCAATCCACAAAAATAACTTCAACACATGGTTAGCAACAACAAATTAAAAGCTACAAACACAACGAAAAATAGATTGTATTTTGATTACTGAATTAAATTCAATAAGTCATTCGCTAAGTGCTCAGTTATGTAAACTCACCCTTCAACTAGACTAAAATAATGATAAAGCTTTTTCTCCTCTCTTTGGTAACCGATTCTCTTTATTTCTCTTTTAGTTATTAGCTATTAACGAGCTTTAGTGTTATGAATAAATAACAGGGTGTGTCGTAAAGACTCACGATAGAACTGAAACTTTTGTATTATAGGGAAACATAATTATTAAAAAATATAACAGAAAGTATAGTACTAACCGCGCCCGATGTAGCTTAGCTTCGGTGATCAGACGACAACCGGTGTTTTCAAAACTCTATCCGACACTGTGTTACCTCCACCACTTTCGTCACACATAAAGGTTGCCGATCAGAATTCCAAAGCCCTTCCATTAGAAGTTTCGCTTCAAATAACCAGGATACAGTTAATTTTTTATCCTTACCGTCGATGAGTCGAAGTCTCTATTCGTCATACTTCAAGATATTTACGTCTACTAATCTGCAATATTTGTATACTCTTTCGCAAAAAGACTTCAATATTATTGAAACCAAAAAAAAAGGAATTACGATCGTATTTTAACTATTAGACGACCATTAGAATCAATATATAAATATCACAAAACAAAGTCAATTTTCGCGGCTGTCTGTATACTGTCATAGTTATTTTAAAGTACGCAACGGGTTTTGATACGGTTTACACTATCGTTTTAAGAATTTCTCCGGGGAGATCTCCATGTATAGTACATCTATATTATAATTACAAGAAGTCAAGAAAATAAGAAGTTTTGGGTGCTCATGTTGGTAACATTGGCTAAATCTTAGGATATATAGTATACATCATAGTTATGTGCTACAGAACTGTATATTTTAAAAATGTCTACAAATAATCATTTTCAATCATTTCATTTCAACAAACTCTCGTCAATTTGATTGGCAACTCCACTGCACTACAAACTGTTAGTTTACATTGTTTCCCATCACCTGACGTCCCGATATATGTGCGTCAGTGTTGCCATCTGTGAGTTTTAAAAGCTCTAAATACTGCATGCCATATTTAAATAGAGCTTGGTGCTTTGTAGACCTCTTTCACCCTCTGAATGGGTAATGTAGTATGGGTCCGTTCCCTTAATGTACAAGCAGAATTTGTTTTTTTTTTTTTTCGAAAATAAATCAACATTTTACATCACTATTGCAATATCTCAAAACGGCCATCATAGCATGGCGCGATTACAAAATTACGGATACGCAATAAAAAAGGATTTTCCAAGGAAGTTCTTATATAGATTTTATGACTTTCATTAATTTGTGAGTATGGAAGTGCAACAATATTTTTAAATCGCTTAAAGACTTATGACGTCATATATTACACCCTTACGAAGCCAGAGTTGGTTTCCAGTTATATTATAAAAAACTCATTGTTGCAATTATAAAGCTCGAATATTAAAGTAGCCATCAACGCAGACTCTGAAGAATACCACTGCTTTTAAGAATTCTTATTTAAATATCTTATCTTTGCCGTACCGTGGAGCTATGCCCGGGCAGTGTATTTCCTCCTTCCTAACATGAAGAGACATTTACGCAGGCCGGCATGGCATGCTGACAAGCGATAGATAGTTTGTCTCTCGGTAGTCGCCGTTGTCTTTGTATTGTACTGTGCTTATCATCAGACATAGTGCAATCACTTTGTCGTGCCACAATAAAAAAAGTCGGAAAAACGTATTCATGGTTTTATTTTAATCGATTGAAATAGTTTGTTATTGTTTGTTTCATTCGCCATGTTCCAATATCTGAACATACCAAAATACTAATTTTCGTGACGATCGGTTCTTTTCGCACGTTCTAAGTTTTAGCGTTTGACCACAATTTCATCTAATGTTAATTGCCGATGTAGTCTAAGACAGTAAGCTC
This sequence comes from Antheraea assamensis, assembly GCA_035772565.1. Taxonomy (NCBI): domain Eukaryota; kingdom Metazoa; phylum Arthropoda; class Insecta; order Lepidoptera; family Saturniidae; genus Antheraea; species Antheraea assamensis. Next base: position 46,602 of record JAQQSE010000058.1, read on the forward strand.
GTTAAATCTAGAGTGAGACTGGCTCTGAAGTGCAGCTGCCTGAACACACCAACTGGTGCTTGGCGATTGTTTCAACTTGAGAGTGGTAGCTATTCAGGCAGACTTAGAAAAAGTCCTACCATAAAGCTATGGTTTTATCATGATGATTTCATTCACGTAAAGCTCTTACACAATTGCAACGATACGAAACTACGTCCATCAACTTCGTTCCAATTTATCGATTTCAGATGCACCAATATTGATTTAATACATACACATAGACATAGATCGTATTATGTCTCTCAATTTTCCTATTGCTCAATCGATATATTATCTATACATTTCCCATTCCCATACTATCGTAGATTAGCTGAAGCATGAAACAAGATACCTTGTGAAAAAACGAATTCTGTTTTTATCTATATCTGTTATCTGTTCTATATCTTCCCATATATGGCGGTACTGCAATAATATTTATTAAATGTTCAAATTTCCTCACGCAGTTTTTCGTTATCGTTAGTCGATAACGTTTTAATAAAATTTTGTAAATGTACGCGAATTCCGAAAAAAACTTTGTTTATACGTCGCGGTTCGAATACTTGGACATCGATTCGATATTCCGTCTGTTAAATCACTCGACTATCACGATTTTTTTATGATTCAACAATACAACTATAACCGCTAATTGTGAAACATTTATTTTCATACTTTGCCATTACAAGCCATTTGTAATCTAACTTTAGTAACTTTACTTTAGTAGTTCTGTGTAAATTAATTGGCGCTAAGATAAAAAAAATTAGCTGTCATTTGTATGCAAAAATCTGTCCGGGTATATATTACTCTAGCGTCCTTCGACCGCATACCACAGGTAACTAAACATAAACGCATAAGTAGTAAATAAATTAGTAAAAAATTCGTAACAAAGTACAATCTCGTTCATTAGTATGATACAATCCAGTGAATCATCAAGGTTTTAACATAATTAAACAGTATTATTTCATGATTTACTGTTAATTAAAACGCCCTTGTAACGCTTTACATTTACCATGGTATAGTTATCGTTGACCGGTTTCTCATTTTTGACTGATGTTTTCGGACTATATACGAATCAACTTTATTTTAGCTTAAAACGATATATCATACGAAAATCACAACGATTACGAAATTCGCAGTTTCCAAATTCTAGAGCGAACTTAACACACCGATAAAATATCGCAAGCGTATCTCTACTTCTATATATCAGTAGCAGGCCCGGCGGACGCTGTCTTGCCCTGATAATAAAAAATATATACTTATGTGCGGATTAAGGTAACTAATGTATTCAATTTGATAAAGATGTATCTGTCTAAATCGCCTTCCAATTACCTCATTCTATGTGACCTTTTAAAAAGATAGATGGTTATAGTAAGCTATCCTAAAAAGATAGGTATATATATACCTTCGTAGACATTTTTGTAGATCTATAAATATATGTATATGCATCGTTTTGTTATATCTCAAAGCGTTTTCGACGAAAGCTCCCAGGCGGCTTGACTTTGTCCGATTCTTTCAACAATTATCATTATATTTCAACCAATTTACAAAAAAACCTTGACAAATTGTATACCTAAACATTTCCAGTGAATTTCTCTATCTATTGATGAAGACCGTTCAGTAGTTTCTGAGTTTATTGCGAACATCTAGATAGAGAAAGAGACTGTTGTGGAGAGTAAAACCTTAGGCTAAGCATAGAGAAGAGTGTGGGGCAGATGTCATTAGTAAAATGATTAGTATTGTTGGTATATGTATGGAAGGGTTTAATAAATTAAATACTGATTACTGAACATTACTTTTATTATAACGTACACAACATGGCGCTGCGGAAAGTCGAACTTTAAGTACTATGAAGAAATGGACTGATTCTGAAAATTACACAAAATAAACACTAAAAAAGGAAGAAAAAATGGCGGAAAGCTCTAAGAAAATTGAACAAGGCGTTATGGGCTTGAAAACCCTACAATCCCTCATTAATCTCACGTCAGAGGGTTATAAAAAATGGATGCAATTATTTGAAATATATAGAAAAGCAACGGGAGTGACGCATAAACCGGAAGACGTTCAGGTTGCAGTTCTCTTGCACACAATGGGTGAGGCTTGTGTTGAAATATATAACACATTTAACTTAACAGAAGAAGATAGAAATAAATATGATACAGTTGTGTGTAAATTCAATGAGTATTTTGTCCCAAAAAGAAATGAATGCTTAAATTCACATATTTTTTTTACGAGGAACCAGATTATAGGTGAGACATTTGATCACTATGTCACCGAATTAAAAAAGTTAGCCAGTGAATGCAACTTTGCAGATCTAAAAGATAGGTTAATAAGAGATAGATTAGTTGCAGGAATTTTGGATAGTAGGCTTCGTGACAGATTATTAAGAGAACCAGATCTGACATTAGAAAAGACAATTGCCATAGGGAAATCTGCTGAGCTTGTTCGAGAACAATTAAAGAAATTTGAGATACCAGAAAGTACACCATTATACATTGTTAACAAACAAAAATATACATCGGAGACTGCAGACACCAGTGGTGATAAAATAAAAAGAAACTGTTTCCGTTGTAATTATACCCATCAAAGAGGGAAATGTCCTGCATTTGGTAAAAAGTGTCTGCACTGTGGTAAAGTTGGTCATTTCGCAAGTATGTGTCAGAGATATAAGAGGGTGATCAGAAATATAGAAACTTTCAGTGACACAGAAGAAGAAGAAATAGATAAAATCAAACAAGTGTCGATGGGGCTAATTGGAATAAACTGCATCGATAAAAAAAAATGTTCTTCATGGAAAGAAACTGTAAGGTTTATTAATAGTGATAAGTGTCTAGCATTTAAATTAGATACAGGGGCCCAATGTAATGTAATTTCTAAAAAACAATGTAAAATGTTAAATATTAATAAGTATGTACCTTCCACATTAGTTCTTACAAATTATGATGGTGCTAAAATAGAAACAATTGGGAAGGTTAAAGTCGATTGTAAAATTTCAGGTCATATAGAGAATATTGAGTTTCAAGTATGCAGAGGAGATTTTGAACCAGTGCTAGGGTTGCCAACAATTATCAGATTAAATTTGTTGAACAGAGTAGTAGCAGGAATAGGTACAGTCGAGGTAGAAACTATCTTGTCGGAATATAATGATTTATTTCTTGGGATCGGTAAAGTAAAAGATTATGAGTATACTATTAAGTTGAAAAGAAATGCTGAAGGAAAAATAGAATCTTGTAGACATGTTCCGTTTAAAATATTACCTAAATTGAAGAAAGAATTGGATTTTATGGAAAAAAATGATATAATATCTAAGGTTGAGAGAGCTACAGAGTATGTCAATTCAATTGTAATAGCAGCAAAAGCTAACGGAGGGGTAAGAGTTTGTCTAGATCCTCAGCATTTAAATGAACAAGTTATGAGAGAACAATATTTGTTACCCACGTTAGAGGAAATAACTAGTAAGCTCCAGGGTTCCAAATATTTTAGTACATTAGATGCAAATAGAGCATTTTGGCAAATTATGTTATCAAAAGAGTCTAGAGAACTCACTACATTTAATACACCTTATGGAAGGTATATGTTTAATCGATTACCATATGGTTTGAATTCGAGTCCAGAAGTATTTCATAGGGTGTTTAGTAAGGTCTTCAAGGATATAGAAGGAGTAGAAATATTCATTGATGATATCCTGATACATAGTGATACAGAAAAAAATCACGATATTATATTGAAAAAAGTGTTAGATAGGGCTAGGGAATATAATATTAAGTTAAATAAAGAAAAATGTCAAATTAAGGTAAGGCAAGTGAAATATTTGGGGCACATATTGTCTAGTGAAGGTATTACAGTAGATCCTCATAGGGTTGAGACTATTATAAAAATGAAAAAACCAGAGTCCAAAAATGAAATATTAAGATTTTTAGGTATGACTAATTATGTTTCACGATTTATACAGGATTATTCAGAAATAACTGCCCCTTTAAGACAACTAACAAAAAAGGATGTACCATTTATATGGGGTAATTGTCAGCAATTGGCCTATGATAAACTTAAGAATATGTTATGTGAACCTCCTATTTTAACATACTTTGATATTAGTAAACCAATTGTATTAAGTGTGGATGCTTCAAAAGAAGGTTTAGGTGCTGTGTTATTGCAGGAAACTAAACCAATAGCCTATGCTTCACGCGCTTTGACCTCAACAGAGCAATTGTATAGTCAAATAGAGAAAGAAACTTTAGCCATTGTATTTGGTTGCAATAAATTTTATCAGTATTTGTATGGACAAGAATTTATAATTGAATCAGATCATAAGCCACTTGTTTCTATTTTTGCGAAATCTATGTATAAGTGTCCACCACGATTGCAAAGAATGAAATTAGCATTACATCCATATAAGTTTACTGTAATGTATAAACCAGGGAAGGAATTAGTAGTAGCGGACCATTTAAGTAGGTCCTATTTACCTGGTGATTTCACTGAATGTGAAAAGGAAATTCAGGCTCATGTAGCAATGATTCTGAATCAATTTGACATGTCTGACTTGAAATTAAGAATATTTATTGATGAAACTGCTAGGGATATAGAGTTGCAGGCGCTGGTAAAATACATCAAAGGTGGTTGGCCAAATAATAAATGTGATGTAGATTCCCAGGCCAAAATATATTTCTCATATAGAGATGAGTTAAGTTTCTGCAATGGTTTAGTTTTAAAAGGCTCACAAATAGTAGTACCACAGAATTTAAGATTAGAAATGCTGGACAGAATACATTATGCACACTTAGGCATTGCTAAATGTAAGCTAATGGCCAGAAAATCTTTATATTGGCCAATGATGAATAAAGAAATAGAAGACTTAATTTCTAATTGCGATATATGTAAACGGTATCAAAATGCAAATAGACGAGAACCTATGGTATGTAAAGAAATACCGGAGAAGCCATGGCAAATTTTATCTACAGATATTTTTTATTTAAGAGGAATTCCATATATTTTAGCAGTTGATGCTTATAGCAAATATGTAGAAATAAAAGAATTATGTGATTTGTCAACTATTAGTACTATTAATTTTTTGAAAGAAATATTTGCTAGACACGGTTTACCAGAAGTGTTATACTCTGATTCTGGTTCACAATATACTAGTTTAGAGTTTAAGATATTTTCAAAACAATGGGGCTTCTCACATAAGATAACCAGTCCAAAACATCATCAAAGTAATGGTTTAGCAGAAAGACATATTCAGACTATAAAAAGAATGTTGAAAAAACTTTTAGAAGAAAATAAAGATATTTACAAAGGGTTGTTAACTTACAGAAACACACCAATATCGGAATTAGGTAAAACACCTGCTGAATTATTATTTAATAGAAAAGTTACCAATATGTTGCCTAATGTATCTCATTTTGAAGAAGATAAGAATAAATACAGAAACGAATTGTATAATAAACAGAAAAGGCAACAAGATTATTATAATAGACATGGGAGAATTTTACCTGTGTTAGGAAAAGGTAAAGCTGTAAAAATAAAAGATGAAAACAGTTCAGGACCTCATAAAGGTGGTATAGTAGTAGGATATGGACAGGGACCAAGGTCATATTTAATAAAGACGGAAGAGGGTGGTATAGTGCAAAGAAATAGGAAGGATTTAATTCAGAATGGAAAATATAGTGAGAGTTATAGGTTTTATGATGAGGTACTGCCAGATAAAGCTATTATGGAGGAAAATAAGGATCCTAACATAAATAGTAACACTTTAGACACTGCATCAGATAATAACATAAACGAATATAGAACTAGAGCAGGCAGAGAGGTTAGGAGACCTGCATATTTGTCAGATTATTGTTAATTTAATGTTAGTGGTGAGGCTCAGTTTATTTGTTTATATTTTATTAGTTATTAAGCTTATTGTTAATATTACTAAAAGAGAGGGGATGTTGTGGAGAGTAAAACCTTAGGCTAAGCATAGAGAAGAGTGTGGGGCAGATGTCATTAGTAAAATGATTAGTATTGTTGGTATATGTATGGAAGGGTTTAATAAATTAAATACTGATTACTGAACATTACTTTTATTATAACGTACACAACAGAGACGCGGCGGATGACTTTGTATTATAATATCTACATATTATGATAGATATTGACGACTATGTGTATTTCAAATAACTAGATAACTGTCAAACCATCATCTTGCATCATCATCTTACATCGTATTTTATATGCAAGATTCTTAACCAGAATCTGGCCTGGTCATTAATTTACAAAATTCATAAATCTTATATATTTATTAAAACTCTATCATTAATCAGAAATGTAACCAGATGCACGAAGTGTTATTGAGACAAAATGGCTGCCGTTTGTTTATATTACTGTGAAGGTAAAACAAGTCACCGGCATTTTAATCTAAAATAAAGTAATTAAATAGACTTTCATTAATTAATTACCACAACATAAATATGTACGCAATGTAAATTTATCTATTACAGTAATTTTAATGTATAATTCAGCATTACTAACAGATATAAACACCTTTTTTGTATTTAAGTTGCTGACAATACAATTTTTATAAGTAGTGAGTGAAGTCACCGCAGTCGAGCTTATTTTCTCGTTTGTAACGCATAGTTTTGATAAGAACTTAATAATTTATTCATTCTGTTGGAACTAAGAACACAACTGTATACTATAAGAGAGTATAGTATTCTGTATCACTCATATTCACTAGCATTAGAGGCGAATTAAACTAATGTGGGCCCTGTAGCAACACTGTGAATAAATTTGGACATACCACTAAATACACAAAGGCCCTTCACTTGAGAACGTTACACTATACACAGATTTTTCGATGTCAGGTAAACATATTTGAAAATAATAACGAAATTGCATTAATAACTTTGTTATCTACCTATGCAAAAGAAAAGGCGGCGCAAAACAAGGAAAACAAATAAAAATAATTGTAATTGAAATTTAAATTAATAAAAAAATAATAATTGTAAGAATTAATTATAGAATAAAATATGTATTAAAAGAAGGCCGTCCACCTGGCATTACCAGGCGGCCTACCTTTGAGTTAGGAGCTTCGGTGACCGCAGGGATCGCTTTCTCCAAAGCCGACATTAAATGGATGCTTTTGAAGTCGTTGTTTTATCTGTTTTCATTGGGTTTATGTATATGTAATAAAAAGTGCTACTAGAAACAAAAATAACGTATCATTTCTAGTAGCTCTTAACACCATGATCCGAATAAATATAATCCTTAACTATTACAAAATATCGATAAGCAATACCACCAATGTGTTTCGGTAGTTTATTTATTTTAAAATACGTGGCCTTTCTTCACTTAAGCTTTTTGAATCTTAGAATCATATCTATATCATATCTAAACTGCAGATGCGCTCTTGGCTTTTTGGGCGGCAGCAGAATACATTTTTTATCCTATTATATGCAAACGAATATGCGAGTCGCCGGATGGTAAGTGATCACCGTCTCCCATGGACACCTGCGCCACGAAGCGCATAACAGATAAATGTCCAGCGTTTGAGTAATGAGTATGCTTGTTTCTTTAATATTTTTAGTTATTGTTAGTTATTTATATTTGTAATATTAATTCGGATACACCGCCGCCGCTGCTGAGAGTTGATTCCAAAGAGCTGATGTTCGTGGAAGAAACACTCGCGAAAACTGCACACTAGACGACCTCCGACAATCTAGATGATATGCCTGGAATTTCTATTGTGGTCTTAACTAAGCTATCTTTCTGTAAAAGCCACAATTTATTTTGCTCTAATTTTCCACAATGAATACAGTCATAGCTATTAACAATGTTATTTTCAGGGCTGTGTTTTTATCGACCGCATAAAACTAACCTTCCAAATGATGATGTAATTATGGCATAACCAGCAAAAATGGCGTGCGGCGGTGACGTCACGCAAAATGGCGGATGGGTTGTTCACCCAAAGGTACTATAAACCGTTGGCAGGGTTGTCTCATTTCATATTCATACTAGCTGATGCACGCCACTTTATTTTTATAAAAATGGTTCATTTTTATATTTTATAAGTTTTAGCATTTCACCACAAGCTCATCTAATGTTAAAATACGATGGGGTCTAACATGGTAAATACAGAAAGCATAGAGGATGGTAATAGCTTTGAAGTGCAGTTACCGGTACACACCTATAAATGCTTGGTGACAGATTTACAACTTTGATAGTAACGTGAGCTTACATAAAGTCATACACCATTTCATCTCATTGATTTGTCGTTTCGTGAAAAATATGTGTTTTATATGAATGAATTAATAATCGTGATTGTCGAGTAATTTTACTGGTGGAATGTCAATACGATGTCCGCAGATTCAAACCCTGGCATGTTCCAACAATTTTTTAGGAATTCTCTTAACAGAGGAGAGCAAACCAGAACCTGAGAAATATTCTGGGTAATACTACCGTATGTGGGAAAATATATGACTTTGAATATCTCGGTGTTGGTAATGGCCAATATGCCGTGAGTTGGCGTGATAATTATACTCATTCATTCCTTCCGTAAGAGGCCTATGATCCTGCAGTGAGTCTCTTACATGCTGATATAATGATGAATTTGGGCCATCTTTCACATTTTATAGTAATTATCTCATTACTACTTAACCCATGTGAAAAAGAGTAATTATATCTAGACCAAATAATATGAGACTATGAAAACTGAGACATGTAGGTATTAGTGAACACAGAATATTATTTACACAACAGCAATTTTCCTATTATTCAACTATTCATAAACCAGATAATTTAAAATGTCTTACTTTATATAGATATGTGTATAATATTTATAAGGTGTAGAATATTTCTATTCCTAACAAATATTATAAATACGACATTGTGTTTGTTTGTTTGTTACGCTTTCACTCCTTAACTACTTAACTGATCATCACAAAAATTTGTATGCATGTTATCCGGGGTACAGAAAATGCCGCAAGGAGAAGGACACACGTCTTAAACCTAAAAAATGTTCTGTTTTCGAAGAATACATAAAATCTACATGAATGCGAGCGAAGCCACGAGCAAACGCTTGTATTTCATAAATATGTAAATGAAACAAATAATAGTGACAAAACATAATAAAAGAAACACGTGTGGAACCCCTAGTTTTTTAAATAACTCGGGAAACAAGATGGTAACAGCGTCGAGTTAAATCCAATCAGATGAAAACAATATAGTAATAATTGTTTGGACAACCCTAAGCGCTAGGTATACCACCACAAAAAAATATTACGATGGTATTAAGATTCTTTGTAATAAATAGAACGTACAAAAAGGCTATATTCGTTTATAGCCTCCAGGTTTTTATTTATGTTATAAGTTGTATATGTAATATCAAAAGTACCAAATTAAGTCCGAACTTACACACTGATAATAAAAAAATATCCACAGATAATCATTGTAAATATTTACTATCATATTTTTTATGGAGTGTAGATGTAAGAAGAATCATCATTAAGTATGTGTGTGAAAATGTGTCCGTCAAAATGTGCTAAATTATGGTGGCGCTACAATAGTAACGGGGTTCATTATTATTCAATTATTTTAAAAAGTTTTATAACACTACTCTAAGCATTAAATAATAGGTTTAAAACTCTCCAAAATGGCGCTAGCATAAGCAAAGGACATACATAGTCAGTACGAAGTAATTTTGTAAATATAACTTAAAATAAATGCTGTAAGAAAACTTGGAGTGATAAAATTTGTGAACGTTACGTTTAGTGATTTAGAGTGTGTACTGTTATAAAACTTTTTAAAATGATTGAACAGTAACGAACCCTGTCGGTACTGTAGCGCCACCATGATTTAGCACATTTTGTCGGACATATTTTCATACACAAGATGATTCTCTATACAGTCCATAGTATTGTCGACTGTAGGAGAGTGAATCAAACATTTATTTGTTGAAGACACAGGTGAAGTATATTTTTTAACAAATTGTTGAGATTAAGCATGTACATAAATAACTTATAAGGAAATACTGATTACTTCGACTTGTTGAGGACTCAAATTTCGAATAATGGAGGTCTTGGGGCTAGGGGGGAAGGGAAATAATATTTCTTTCGAGTTATACAAGTTTTCGATTTATCGAAGAACGATTTTATCGAGGTTCTATTATATTTATGTATTATTGTTATGTGGTTTAGGAAACTAGGTTGAATATGTCGTTTAGTTCTTATCGCTACAACTCAAATAGCTTTATGACATTCAATGTTATGTTGACTAAATATATAAGAGTTACTTGTACTATGATTAATGAAAACAAAGAATTTATTGTTTCTCTACAGTTTTCCTAGTGAAGAATTCGTTAAACGCATTGAACAGTGTATAATTATTTTTGATATAAAAATGGTATTGCTCCTTGTGTTAATTAAATAAAATTATTCGATGAAAAAATGATTTCCAACCATAACCGATTTTCTTTTTTGGATTTATGTTATTATTTCATATTTACCACGACTATAATTAAACAAGCGCGCGACTTAATATAGAATTACATATATTTACATGCTTAGAATATATTCGACGTATAATAATAATGAGGAATATATTGATTACACATGTATTTCATCTCAATTTCATTTTAGGAAAACATGTCAGATATTGCACATCATATGCAACGATTGTAAGGCTCGCTCGTTTTTTTATTTATTTATCCCAAATGTTCAACCTCCCAGTACGATAATGTCTGCCGACCAGGTGTACTAGTATACTGTAAAATGGAAAAATCATTTTTCAATTCTAAATTGTACTTCCAGAAATTAGAACTTCCAAACAAATAATATTTAAAACTTTTTCATATATTTATACTTTAGATGTATGTTAAATAGTGTGTAATTAAAATGTATATATATTTAACTGTGAAACAATTGTACAGCTGTTTTTGGAATCTCGATTTGTATTTATTGTACGTCGCCACCGCATCTTAAGTACTACTTAAACATTTATAATGACGTAATCCACAAAACATATTTTTATGCACTGTTTAACTGCGATATTCGTTACAAGATTAAGCTGAACATATGAAAAATAAACATTGACCGTCTCGTACAATAATAGGAGAACAGACTTTTTAGAGTTTTTTAAAACTGTCACATCACGTCTTTTAATCCAAGCTTAGTGATTTCTGGTACTCCAATGTCGCCCTAAAATATGTTACCGACCTTGTTAAAACTTTCGAGGGTATTTTTGTGACTACTCAGAATTTATATTCTCTGTTATTATTCTAACTATATAAACTAACTTTATAATAAAAGCGAATACGAGTTTGTTTGTAACGTTTTTACGTCTATTCAATCTGTTCTCAGGGGTACGGAAAAGGATATAGGACACTTACATCCAGAATAAAGTACAGTTTCCGGTGAGTGGGTCAAATCTACAATAACGTGAGCGAAGGCTCGGGCAAAGGCTAGTTTCTTATAATTTTAATCCACTTGTGCACAATAACAAAACTATATTACACCAAATGTCTACAATGCCCTACATTAAACCAAATCAAATCAAAAAATTATTTATTCAATTTAGGCCCTGAGATGGCGCTTATGAAAGACAAAGTTACCACCAGTTCGAAAAACAACCCAGTCATCGAAAAGAACCGGCAAGAAACTCGATCTGGTTTATCATCTCATGAAACATAATTTTAAGAAAATTACGAACATATTTTTAAGATCATTTTTATAGCTATTCATTGACATAGTTAATTACGTTCGTTTATGGTGACGCACAATATACACACTGGGTGGACAATATACAGCCAATTATTTGGCAATAGTATAATTGAAATTATTTTAATAGCATACGTTTGTAATGATATATGTATGTTTGTTACTCTTTCGCGCAAACACTACTTACAAACAGTACACACTCTAAAATCACTAGACGTATTATATAACGTTCACAAAAATTCTATCAATCTCCGAGTTGTTTCACGGCAATTATTTTAATTTATATTTACAACATTTCTTCGGCGTAACCATACCCTTTGGCTATGCTAAAACACCATTTTGAAGAGTTTTGGAACTGTTTTTAGTGCTTATAAATCGACACTTTTTCAACATGTTCCCATATAAGATGGTTCTCCTTACCTCTACACTCTATAGTATCACGACACTAAAGAAATTGAGAAATAATATTATAAAGAAAAGTATGTAGCTATAAAATTTGTATGAAGTGTGGTTCCGAAAAATTAGCATTTCTGTAAGACATACAACAAATATAGTGAGTAAATGAAATAAATAAAACTCGATCGCTGTAATTCTAAGTATATATATATAAAATTATGGTGTGTGTTCGTAATTATTTTCCTAATGAAGGGCTAACTGATTTTGAACAAAAATCATATAGTCATAAATTTTGACCTTTGCACCACGCCGCACTATTTTTAATTAAATAATCAGTTCCGTGAGAGGATAATCATTACTACACAACTCCTATCATAAACGTAATGGTTTGTAGTGTATACAATAATCTTAAAAGTCCTTTATCTGCTAACAAAAATCTTTTCAAAATCGTTACAAGAATTTCAGAGATTAGCCCAAATAAACAAATAATATTTTAATTTTATTCCTATGTATAGATTACGCTCTTCAATTTCAACATGAATATAATATAACAATAAAAGTACTATGTTAATGCCCTGCTATTGGATAAAACCTCTTCCTGAACAAATTAAGAATCAACAAATTAAATAGTCCAATTTAAATCGGAAAAGTGCAATCGGTATCAACCGTATACCGATACATACGCCATATCATATTTCGAGTAGTCCGGTGAAGCTTTAAAGCCCCTTCAAACCAATAGCATTAGTCAGAAAAAAAAAAACATTATTTCTTTAGATGACGTTTTCCCAGGTTTAAAAAATGCTTGTACAAAATTAAGTTCATTTGGAAACTGAAATGAATATTAATATTAAAATTATAGTCCCCATATCTTACTATTCAATAATGAACACATTCTTCATACAATACAACAAAGTACATAAATAAATCATAGAATAAGATTACCATAATACTTTCTCCGCATAAATATGCTTCAGAGATTAACCTGAACAAGACATGAATTCACTGAACGTTAACAAAATTGTATTTTACGATTATTCCGGAATTTACATAAATTAACCACGCCGGTGGTTATTGTAAAAAATTTCACATAATAATCAACCATTTTATGTAATATATTTTAATATTATATGGTCCTACAATCGTAAAAATTAATCAATTTGTGACAAAGAAAATTAATTTCAGAAACGCACAAGAATGGAATGGTAATTGCTAAATACATTCCATTTCACCCTTGTGTTATCGGTTCAGGTTACCATTGGCTACTGATTACATTAATTAATTTATACTGGATAATTTAATGATCGTTATCTTGTATTACGGTTTGTAAAGAAGGAAAAAACATTATTTTGAAATTTCTATCATTGGCGATGACATTATCCGTGTCACAGATTAAATCTAAAATACACAATAATAATAAATAAAAATTTCTTACCGCAAATCAGACCGTAAACAATATAATTACTCGTAATACACGATAGTTTAAATCAAACAAAACGAAACCGCGGTAACACGAACTTGTAAGCGCGATTGTGTTGTATTTATTGCCACGTTTTTTATTTTACAAAACATTACAATAACACTGTGTCATTGGAACGCGTAGATCGATAAGAACGGACACGTAAAACGTCCCTCACCTAACAACACCGGTGCCGCACTAACAAGGCGTGAGCAACAGCCTGAATCTGACCTATAGTAATCATAAGTAACAAAATGGCGTGCTTATACTGAGTTTGCGCAATGTGAATTAAGTCCTTTTACGCGATCTTGAACGCATGGTAAAAAATATATTCTTAACGTACAATGATTCAGCTTCATCCTTATTTTATGTTTATACATACAATTGGTCTTAATAAAATTGATTAACAAATTAAAAAGTATCCGATAATAGTATTCAAGTGTTTATAGAAAATAGTTCCAATAAAATATACCACTAATATTTTCATAGTCTTCAATATATTTTATAGATACTTCGGTGTATGTCGTAGCAATAAACCGTTTTTTAGGTAACGGTATTGGATTCTGCAATAAGGTCCCAAACCACAGTTCCGATTTACTGAACAATAAGTTCTAGTACAATATCAAACAGGTTCTACTATCAAAAAATTATTATAGGGAGAGTCATTTAGTGAGCGATGTCTAGAAATTACCATCTCTGTACCTGTACTAAAAATAAAATTATAGTGTGCATAACAATTGCATAGCTATAATAATTAAGAAAAACAAAAGTCGATGCAGTCATAAGAACAGCCGACAGAAGTGAAAACTCAATACCATGGAATAACTGTGTTCTTATTTTGTATTTTTAAATCAATTTAGTCTCTCATATTTCACGATTTATAAATTGAAATTATTAACATTCGTCTGGTTTTCACATCTATTGCTTCTACAAGTAATAATTAAATACATTTTTATACAGTTTATTAATTCATGAAATATATGAGCGGCTGCACAAGCTCAATACAAAATATCAAATATTTCATGTACACACAGCGTCGCAAGCACCATACGTCACGAGCGTGTCGAGGGCATTGGTGACGCTAACCCATAACTGTTTTAGAAAATTGTTAGACGAAGTGTTAAGAAATTTTTACTTCAAGTGGTTGATTCTCGCCCGCTTCATTGTGCATTAACGATAATGCCAAAGGGTCAATCGAATCCAAAAAAATCTGCATCTAACTATATACGAATTATATAATTCCTATGCAGATACGTTCAGTCGTTTTGATCAACCCAATCGAGTTTACTATGTGTTCTTCTTGATAACTGGGATATTTTTCGAACGTACGCGTGGTAATCTTTTATCATTCATAAGCATCTTCTCAGTGCGAGTGGGTAATGCAGCTTCAGCAGCGCGGATCGATATACTGATACTTGACAACGGTTTTTGAAACTACTTATTTTTTTATACTAGGCATCGGTTTTCTTGGTTCTCGATATTGGAAACGATATAACGATATAGTAACTATGTTTGGCGTTTTCGATATTAAAAAAAAAACATTTTACAAGTTACTAGTAGAATAAAACATAAATACCAGAGAACTATTCCTAATAATTTTGTCAGGGTTAGGACTAACTGCATTTTTCTTCTATTTTACGAATCATTTGTAAATACAGTCATAAATGACTACAACTATTATTTATTTTTAATATTTAAAATAAAATAGAGATTTAAAAACTGAAGAAGTTCAAATTTTCGAATAGAGATCTCATTTTCAGATTTTAGTAGTGTCATTTTCATGCATTAATTTAGTATCTTCTACTTTTTGCGGTTCTTCTCCTTATGAGAGTATGTTCCAGACATTTGGCAATGACTGATATTGATGATTAACATACAATGAAGGATTTGGGTGGATAGAGGGGGAAGGCGGATAAAATCATACTTCAATGTTTGGTACCGCCTACTTATCGTAGTGAAAAGCCATGCATGTCGAACAACCACAAACAATATTATTAGTTAATTTTCAGGTAATTTGCAATTATTTATCACATAAATATTTATAAAAATTCAGTCACACTTTTATATGCCCATTTGATCGAGCCAAAACCTCCTTTATACTCATCGTTCCACAAATTAAGCCAATATCATTTATAATTTTGTTCTGCAATATCGATGCACGAGAAGGTATGAACAATAATTCTACTGTCAAGCAGTTTATATATGCATATAATAGGATTTTAATGCTTATTTCTTTAAATGATGTATATATATCATGGCAATCGTGCAGCTTTAGAACCTATTTCTATTATAAATTGCTCCTCCGCAATAGAGGGAATACATACATACAACAACACAACACAAAATATAAATGATAAACAGGATGTAGAGAAAGAAATAAGATTTGAAGATAATATATGTTTTATAGATTTTGCTATCCAAGTAATTGGTTATATTGCTGGTTACATAATAAGAATCATGATTTTTTTTTTTTTTTTTTTATGAGAATGGAGGCAAACGAACAGACGGGTTACCTGATGGTAAGTAATCACCGCCGCCCATGGACACCTGCGACACCAGAGGTATCACAGATGCGTTGCCGGCCTTTGAGGAAGGAGTAGGCTCGTTTCTTGAAGGTCTGTGGGTTGTATTGGTCCGGAAACGCTGCCGCTGGGAGTTCATTCCAGAGTGCCGACGTACGTGGGAAGAACGCACGTGAGAGCCGCACAGTAGACGACTTCCAACCATCGAGATGACATTGATGGAATTTCGTTTTATGGCGAGTCGTTCGGTAATGGAACTCAGCAGCAGGTATCAATCCGAACAGTTCTTCAGAACACTCTCCGTGGTAGATCTTGTAAAGGACGCAAAGTGACGCAACATCCCTACGAAGCTCCAAAGTGTCGAGCCCTAAGGAAAGCACCCGGTCGTCAACGATTCTAGCCGCTCTCCGTTGGATTCGGTCAAAAGGAAGTAGATGGCATTGCGGCGCTCCGGCCCAGAGATGAGAACAGTATTCCATGTGTGGCCGGACTTGCGCCTTATAAAGCTGAAGGCGGTGAACCGGTGTGAAATATCGTCCCGCTCTGTTAAGGATACCTAACTTTTTTGAGGCCAGTTTTGCTCTACCTTCCAAATGACCACCAAACTGAACGTCGCTAGATATGTCGATACCGAGGATACTAAAATTAGGCTCAGCAGCTAGAGGAACTCCTTGAAAATTAGGGACTGCGTCAAAAGAAGTTTTTTTGGCGGTGAAGGCGCATACCTGTGTTTTTGTGGGGTTAAAATCGACTAGGTTTTTTCTTCCCCAATCCAAGACACGCTCCAATGAGGTCTCTATCTCGGACACAAGTTTGTTCCGGCACTCGTTAACGCGTTCCCGAGAAACACCTGCACTACTGGTATATAGAGCATCCACAGTACTGTCGTCTGCATAGCATTGAATGTTACAGATGTTCAACATATCATTAATATGCAGAAGAAATAAGGTAGGGGATAGCACACAGCCTTGTGGGACTCCAGCGTTCACGGGCTTCAGATCCGAGCATGCACCGTCAACAACGACTTTTATGCTCCGCTCCGTGAGGAAACTGGATACCCAATTGCGTAGTTTCTCGGGAAGTCCATATGAAGTAAGCTTCGAGAGAAGCGCTTTGTGCCAGACCCGATCAAAAGCCTTAGCGATATCCAAGCTAACGGCCAGAGCCTCCCCCTTTTTTCGACTGCTTCCGCCCATCTGTGTGTCAAAAAGGCTAGAAGGTCACCAGCTGAGCGGCCTTGACGGAAACCGTATTGGCGATCATTAATAAGCTGGTTCTCTTCTAGATACTTTAGGAGCTGGCGGTTTATGCAGGATTCCATTGTCTTGGAGAGCAGGGAGGTAATAGCAATGGGCCTATAGTTAGATGGATCAGAATGGTCGCCTTTTTTGGGGATCGGGTGGACTAAGGCAGACTTCCAGGTGGTAGGGACAACGCCTGTGGAGTAGGAGAGCCGGAAAAGACGCGCTAAAACCGGGGCCAGTTCCGGAGCACATGTCCTAAGCACGATTGCGGGTATTCCATCAGGCCCACTCGACTTAAAGATATCTAAAGAGAAGAGTGCTTTGCGTATAGCACTTTGCAGAAACCGAACATTTGGCATCAAGCTTTCGCAACGCGAGATGGTGGGTGGTAACTTCTCCTTGCAATCCAGAGTCGAGTTGGACGCAAAAAGACCGCTTAGAAGATCAGCCTTGTCTTTAGCGTCATGGGCCAACGATTCGTCTTCCCTCCGCAATGGTGGAAAGGATGGCCGGCAAAAATTCCCAAGGATAGCTTTGGCGAGAGACCAGAACGCCCGGGTTCCCGAAGGGAGACGAATCAATCTCTCACTAATTCTATCAATAAAAGCTGACTTAGCTAAGGCGATTGCTCTTTGGTAAGACCTGGAGGCAAAGTTGTACTCCTTCTTTAATGCGCTAGTGTTTACATCCTGTGACGCCAGAGCCTCAACCCAGGCTCGGTAGCATTTCTTCTTCCGACGGCAGGCCATTCTACAGGAGTGACCGAACCAGGGTTGAGATCTCCCTCCGACGGGCACCATGTAGCTCGGGATAAACAATTCCATCCCCTGGAGTATAACGTCGGTTATGATGTTGGCGACGGCATCAGGATCATCCAGCGAGAAGCAAACCTGCCGCCATGGGTAAGAAGCAAAGAAAGTTCGCATCCCATCCCAGTCTGCTGACCTATAGTGCCAGACTTGGCGTCTGCTCGCAGGGCGCGAGCGAACTGGACGTGTAAGTGGTACAGTTGTCCGAACCAAGCAGTGATCCGACGTGCCCAGAGGAGCATCGACGTTTATCTGATAATTGTCCGGATGAGAGGTCAGCAGAAGGTCCAACAGTGAAGGCATATGGTTCTCCACATCCGGTACACACGTAGGCGAGGTAACCAATTGTGTGAGGGAGTATGCCAAAGCAAAATCAAAAACAAATCTCCCCGCGTAGTCGGTGGTACGTGAACCAAGCCATTCAGCGTGGTGGGCGTTGAAATCGCCAAGAACCACGATTTCTGCAGAGGGGATCTGATGGAGAATTGAGTCGGCCATCATTTGGATGTGCTCCATAAGGCGATTCGTTTCTAAGTCACCGCTATGCGACCTGTATACGCATGCATAGACGCGCGGGTGATCTGCGCAATCCACACGAAGAATGATTAAAGAGAGATCTTGACCTTCAAGATTGGCCAGGCGACGGACGCAAATATCCTCCCGGACAAACGCGCAAACCCCGGCTCGGGGTACAAATGCGTGTTCAATGTTATAGCCAGGGTATCGCAAGTATGCAATGTCAGAAGGAGAAGTTATCTGCGTCTCAGTTAGAAACATCAAGGCCGGCTTCTCCGTCTCAAGGTGGTGGTGGACAGAGTTAAGGTTGGAGTGGATTCCCCTTATGTTGCAGAAATCCACGCGCAGCGTGGGAGGGGGTGCCGACGATTTTTCCGTTTCGTTGCCTCTGGCCGAAATGACAAGCGGATTTTCGCCCACCCCAGAATACGAAGGGCAGCCTGAGCGGGTACGCTCAGGGGGGGATTCTCCTCCACATTGAGTGTTGGTACCCCCCTGGGGTAAATTACTCTTTAAAACCGCTATCATATTTTGGGAGGGGAGGGGGAGGGCCTCCGGCGCTCTCACTGACCGAACCAAACGCAATAGTACAAGTACTGTTACTTTAAGCCGATTTTCTGTGAGAGGGTGGTACTACCCCGGACGAGCCGGCCCATTCGCGCTGAGATCCACTTAGGAATACAGCATGGCTCTACCACCTACTACTACCTAAAAATATCTTTATAATATTTGTCTAAGTGCTTTAGTCATGCAACATTTCCAACATTTTCATAGCTTTATAATTGTTAAAGACCAAGAAGAACTGTTGTACACCTCTCCAGAGGTAATAAAAATTTATAAACGGCTGATTTTTTTTTAAATTAACGACGTAGGTACATACAGAAAGGACTTCATTATCAAAAAAATCGTCTACCAGTTGATCGGTACAAATTTATTTGATATTACAAAATTTTATCCATTAGGTGGATTTCCTACTTGTAATCATCTAACAGATCCAATTAAATCAATAGTAGAAACATATATGAATATACGTATAAGTTCTTTATTGAAATTAAATGTAAAATTATCAGTACGACAACTTTTGAATAGATATGTCCTGTTCGAAGGCCAATGAGGGTGAAACATTAAATAAAAAAGTTTAATAAAGTAACAACTGTTTAATGTAGACTATAAAACTTTATTTCAAATATTTACATGTTTAAAAATATATATAAATAAATTTGTATCTTTATTGAATAATTATTTTTTTTCCAATATTTTGTAATAAATGTCTATTATAAAAGCAGCTGATCACGAACATGACATTTGTATGTCAGCATTACAAAAATCTCTTTTCTGACATTTATAAGCACATATAATTTCTCTATAAAGGGTATTAGAACCGTCAAAACACTTTTAGAAATATTTAGAAAAATTCGTAAAGGATATTTTTTTAACCAATTTTGACGGAAATTATACAAGGGAAGAATAAGGTATTAAGAAATTAGTGGGCTATAAAAAATAGCAATATGCGATACTCTTCGAAACCGTAAAAGTGTTTTAAAAAAAATGACTATTTAATTTATTCTTACCCAATTTAAATCTAATGAAAATTTTAACCAAAATAAATTATCGATAACTAATTCTTGAAATAAACACTGTACTATATCCCTTTTTGAATCTGCCTTACTAATGACAACCGTAACAATAAGATACCTCGATCTATAATGCTTTACGGTTTGAAGATGACTAAGTTGCCAGTAAAATAAAAGAAAGAAAGAAAATAATGCTTTGCGGTATTTGTTGCGTATTTGTATTCTGGTCAAATTTCGAACGAAAAACTAAAGTCTTATGTCCAAACAAGACAGCTCAATTTAGATGCAAATATTAGTAAACTAAATTTGTTTTAGATTAATACTGATGTTGAAACGTGATTGGTGTTTCATTAGTAGTTGTACAATTTGTTTGTGTGATTTTGGAGAGCCCTCCCGTGCAATGAAACGCATATGGCATTTCCACTGCTTTCTTTATTCCGTAGATTTTAACTCATTTGATGCGTTTTACCTACATAACCGATCAGCATGAAGTTTTACATCCACATTGTGAAGGTACAGAAAAGAGTATCCAGCAATACGTACTGTTAGGTTAAAAATACATTAATGCGAAAGAAGCCGCGAGCAAAACCTAGTTTTCCAAACTAGTATGAATAAAAAAAAAATCTTTGTAATAATTTCACACAATAACGTGATTAACCAGACTGCGAGCCATAATAATAATAAACGTCATATGGAATTCTGTTTTTTTATTAAGCTCACTTTTAATTACTTCCTAAATTAATTTACTATCTATATAATATAATTAATAAAAGATTCGGTTACGGTGTAGTATATATCGTTTTCGATGTTTTTTAAATAAACATATACTTTAGTAACCATAATTGATTATAATTTTACTTAGTTGAGTACTGTATAAGTAGTTAATTAGTTTATACGAAAACCCATTTTATATCAATACTTTTTATATATAGTTAATATGGATGATTTCTCACTGTGTTTATTACATATGAACGAAAAATAAATATTTTCTTATTATCTAACTATCTACTAATATTTACAGGACAGTCCTGGAATTTGCTTTTCAGAAGTGGCAGCCCAGGCTGTCAGTGTCATTTGTCACTGTTATCACCCGGCGATGAAAACTGTTTTCGATAATTTGGCGGTTATTTCGTAAATTGTTTTTATATGGTCTTAAACTAATAATATGGCTGAGAAACTCGAAGATCTGAATCTCCCTATGACAGTCGTCACGAGAATTGTCAAAGAAGCATTACCGGAAGGGGTTTCGATATCAAAAGAGGCGAGGACCGGCCTCGCGAAGGCGGCCTCGGTTTTTGTACTATACGTAACATCAGCGGCCACAAACATTGTTAAAAACAAAAAGAGAAAAGCATTGACTGGCCAGGACGTGCTGGACGCTATGAAAGATATAGAGTTCGATAGATTTGTGGAACCTTTAGGCGAATCGTTAGAACAGTACAAACAAATCGCTTCGGCCAGAAAATCCGGTTCCGGGAAGAAAAAAGAGGAAACTGAAGAAGCAGAAGTGATAGAAGATGATTAATGTTGTAATATGTGAAGATAATAAGAAAATCGTGTGTAAAACTCGCAGCTGATCGAAAAATTCATGCGAAATTTGTGAGAAAACTGAAAACCTACTTTATAAGTTGAGTAAAATATTATAAAACATATCGTTCCTTTTCATTGAAGACATAAGTGAATGAAGGTGTTATGTAATTTTTTTTAATTTTATTCCATAAATGAAAGCATATGTATTCTGTTCTTATATGATTAGTGCAAATAAGCTAAAGCTCATTTTATAATATTAGTATCTTTTTATATGTATGTAAATAGGCAGAGGGACAACAGTTAAGAATATCTTCTTCCTCTGTTTTTCTACCAATTTTTTTTCTTATTATTTAGTTAGTATTGACAAGCTTTGCTGTTACCAATAAAACATTTGGGAAACAGTTTGTTGTTTTTTTCTTAATATTTAAATTTGAATATTTTATTAATCATGTTTGAATTTCGACTACTACATGATCACTAATATGTCTTAATATTGTTTCTTCCTCCATAAGGAGGTTTATTGTCAAAGTAAAAGAAGAATAAAATTTTTCAGTTGCGAAAAATAACTATAAAACATACTTATCTTTTGTTCAGTACTCATTCAATTATACCGCCTTTCTCATATCTCTGCTAGTTGGAAATATTTCGGTGCAACAAATCGGGCATTAGTTGTTTAAGTATCTATATTTTCTGTGATAAAAGTATCTGGAGTAACTGATTTTTACAAAAATGAAGTATAAAATGGGCTTTATTTATTAACATCTTGAAGGAAATAAAACAAAAAAATTTTATTATCACTTTATTTAGGAATAAAATCTTTCAGAAATAAATCTCGAATTATTGTAATCAATCTTCACAAGTTCTAGCTATAATTCAACACATTTGTTCCATAACGAAAATATACTCTAATTTTTTATATATTCTATATCTATATTAATTTTTGAATTATGTTTATTTATTGAATTTATTTTCAAAAGTTTCAAAAGACTTAAAATAATTTAATGATGCACTATTAAATAGAACTACTAAAGCGAAAAGCTAAAATTATTTATAATGGCAATACTTTTTTGTTGTTAAGAAATATGATGATTTATAGACATAGAAATATTTAATAATATAAAAGAAAATTACATATATTACATACTGAATCAGTATGAGTTCATTTTTAACACATGATTATTAACATTATACTGTCATGGTATCATGTCATCATGTCAGGTATCATGTTCTCAGGAAAAAGAAACATTGTTTTAACTGTTATATTCAGTTGAGACTTCTATTTTCTTTGTAAGTAACTCATCAGTACAATTTATTCAATTTTAAAAGCCCTACTCACATTTATTTTAATAATATACTAAGTTCTGTTGGTATTTTTTTTAATATACTTTATAGGTTAGTGTTTGTACACTAACACCAAACTGTAGGAAATAAAATGCAACCAAAAATAAATGTAGATTAAAATAACGTGGATATATATATATATTTTATACTTTATAGGTAAACATTTTGACCACAATCTCATTTGATATTAAATGATGATGTGGTCTAAGATGGTAGTCACGCTAAACCTACAGGGAGACTGGTTCTCAAGTGCAGCTGCCAGAACACAGCAACTGGTGCTTGGTGACAGATTTTTAAACTTGAGGGTGGTTGCTAGCCAGACGGACTTAGGAAAATCCCTATCAACATGCAATTACTTTACAGCAGAGTCTATGCCATGCTTACACTAAAAATAATAGGAAAATATTTACAATTCCATCACAATGTTTTTGTTATCACTGATAGTTAGTTCTCATTATAAATAACTGATAATTATGAATCAATGTCACAAAATAATATGTAAATCCAAATTAACGTTATTTATACTTTTACAATATAAGTAATTTAATTTGAGAAAATTGTTTTTTCCTAGCCAGAAAACCAATTAAGACTAGTCCTTTAGTCTTTGTCTCCTCTAATTAGAATATATTATTGCATCCTCCATATTGTAAAGAATATATAAATATCCCAGTTATTTAATCTAAACTTTTTTTTAGTACATATTCTTTTTTGTGATTTCTGCATGTGGTTGTTCTAAGCATCTACAAAGTGTGTGAAAACTGACTCTGTGGCCCTTTGATTTTACCAGATATTATATAAAAGTTTGACAAATTTTATACGTAAATTCTATACATAATAAATCTTTACAATACAAATTACAACTGGAAATGATGTCAATAATGTAAGAACATGGTATGAAAATGTTTAGCGTAACTGTTAGGAGAATTAACTTTTTTAGTTATGACTTTTTGAACAGTTATTTGATATACACAACACTGCGTCTATCAACTCATACGAAGATTTTAAAGTATTTATATAGCTACAAACATTATATTATCATTTCATAAGAAAATAAATAGATGTGTCAGAGCATTTTATGCAAATTTTACGTCAACATTTTAAAGTTTATTATTACATTTTCTTTATAACACGTTAATTTAATTAATCTAAAAGGGTACATAACTATCTTTAATATCTTTTGTTCTTCTTAAAAGCAGAGTGAAACAACATAAAGGTTACATCACATTAATTTCTTTATCAGTACGCTACATAACAATTAACTTTATATAATCGTAGCATAACCTTGTCGAGTTACCGATTTCATTTTAATGCCAGCTTTATATTCTAATAAATTTATTACGATTATGGAAAAGCGAATTGATTAACACGAATTTGACAATGTTTACATGATGATCGATTAGCATTTACATTTTCATCTGGATTAATCGCCTGCCTGATTATTCATTGCTTTTAGCAATGCTTTTAGCTCAAATAATTTTCTGAAAAATGTCTTTGGCAATAAAGTCAAAATTGATTTAGCCGTTTCGAAGATTTTATTTACATACTTTAAAAAGCATTTGAATTCGGTTATATCTTGTTAAATATTTGTTACCTCAGTGTTTTCATGTATAAAGTAATTTAGAAAATTCTTATTTTATCGGTAACTCGGTATCGGTTTCATTAGCATCGAACCTTGTATTTCGAAAATACATCACGAGGATCCTCTAAATCGTATAGAAAATGAATGATGATTGAGGTTTGAAACGAAGTCTAAGTAGGTACCTAACTACGGTCAAGGATATTCTGATGGATTTTTTAGAATATATTTCTATGTTGTTATTTATTTTTTGTTAAAATTATATGATTAAATCTCTTTTGACGTTGAATGAAATTATATATATACATAAAATATAAAGTAGAAGTGAAAATGTTAGCTGATAAGAAACAATACACTGATAAGGCATATTTTTTTTAAGAGATAGTGACTGTTTTAAGAACAGTTCAATTAAAAATCTACTGTGAGAATTGATAATTCTACAATCCATTAGAGAAAATATTATTGTAGACCGGTAAGCTCCTCAGCTTCTGGGTATGCACTGACTGATGTCGTAACTTAAAAGAATGACTGTGCATGATAATCGCGACGCAATCGGGCGTAGTTATATCTCTATAACCCCGAATGATTACTGAAAACAGGCTTAAGAATAGTGCAATGGGTATTGCAATTGAGGTATGTTCTTCGCTACCCAGTCAAAAACTGAGCATGACAGATTTCAAATTTGGCGATTGCTACCAGGTTCTGTCCAAAGTCTTGCTACAATGGTTTCAGCAGAATATTTTTCTTCTCTGAAAGTTCAGTGGTTTATAGAATTCGAAGCAATGTCGATATAATTATTCTATAAGAAACTAGTAATTTACAGCGGCTTCGCAATCGTTTTATATACAGTAGTTATTTTCGACTCTTAATTTATTTATAAGAAAGAAAGTAAAAGTTTTTATTGTTGGAACACATCACGGTTATAAG
The DNA here is from genome assembly GCA_035772565.1 of Antheraea assamensis. Lineage (NCBI taxonomy): Eukaryota > Metazoa > Arthropoda > Insecta > Lepidoptera > Saturniidae > Antheraea > Antheraea assamensis. The sequence continues at coordinate 72,195 of JAQQSE010000058.1, forward strand.
ATAAACAAAGAAAATATTCATATATATGCTGCAGTACAACTGAGTGATACCTATAGCACTGATTTTCAATGGGGGGCCATTGCAATGTATGTTTAATATGATATATGAAAAAGAATAATTAACTGTCAATCCCTTTTTCCTAAAATCCTTCCTCAGTGCTGACACACATTGTAAAAGTGTTAAAATTTCAGTTCTAATTCTAGTAGTTTGGGCCGTGCGTTTATGTGTCGGTTTTTTACGTGAGAAATAAAGCATTATAAAAAAAATATCGGAAATTAAAAAAACAAACAGATTTCTATAAAAGCGCCACCTGCCAGGTCGGCTTATAGGTAAGTCGTTCAAATGACCCCAACATTCGACATTCAAAAAGTCATCAAAACCTCAAAGCTTTTAGAAGGAGCAGAATAACGAACACACACACGTCGAAATTTTATATACAAAAAAACTATTTCTGCAATGTAACCTCTACGTTGTATTTATCACCATTATAATAACATCTATTCACCTATGTACTAGAAAATCTGAAATATATTTCAAATATTGGTGTTCATGTATCTTAAATACTAGGATTTATTTAAATGATAATCAACTAGAACGCTAAGCGGGTCTAACGTATGACTAATTTAAATTTATGTATCTGACGCGAGTTACCGATACTCGAATTGTTCGAATAATATGCAAGTATAATCGAAGTATATGCAAGTATGATTCTTTTAGAATGCTGGACCTTGAGGTTAGGGTAATACGGTTTGTGCCACAAAAGTTAATATAAATTTCATCTAATAATAATATTATAGAGAAATAATTGCGAAATTAATAATGAAGCCTTGACTAAGGGTATATAAACCAGTACTTTTGTTTGTGCATTTGGAAATGTATTCTAGTTAAGTAATTTTATAATTTCTATATGGTCCCTTTATTATTTTGAATATGTATTTTCTAAGAATCGTGTACCATATTTAGTTAGTGACATTTATAAACGCGATAAAAAACTGTCCAGAAATAAAAGTAAACCTATTTGACGTATCCGTATTTTGATCTCTATGATTGTTGTTGTAGTCTGTGGATTGTTTTGATCTTACCATCAGGTACATTAAATCATAATTTACTGTGTACTACAAATTAACAAAATGTATATTTATACATTTTAATTGATTGATTGATCGATTTATACATTTTAAGTATATTCCAAATATAGCGATAATATACATGATATAAGACATAGTCCTATTATTCATGTCTACGTGGATTTGAGTTCATATTTAATTCACACAATGTTTAAATCGCTTCTTTCTCAAAGCTATTAAAAATATTTAATCGCAATGTCACTATAAGCCAACAGCTTTCGTTCGACCATATTCTGATAAATTCCCAATAGTTGCTAATCCAGCGGGTATTAAAAAATACTGTAGCGTTGTCGAATTTTTCTGGTTTCTGGTAATTCTTTCTCCTGAAATATTGTTATGTGAGACTAGGTGTGGAATGTTTTTTTTAATTGTAATTTTGTCCTTACCATATATCTCTTATAACTATTTATCGATTTTAAATTACATCTGATAAATGTTGTCGTTACTGCTTAGCCCTTATGGAAAAGTGTAATTATATGTAGTCAAATAATACTGTGAAAAGTTCTTTATCTGTTAGCGAAAGTTGCGCCACAATCCGTTTAGCCATTTTTAAGATTAGTCCGGACAAGCAACCTACTTAAATATTATTTGTATATATAGACGTAATTTATTCACAGGAAATACGAGAAACTAAAACGTTTAAGTGTGTTAGTAATGTTGCCATTTGAAAATAAAATTTAAATACGGAGTGAAGACTTATCGCTAATCTCACTTAACAGTATAATATTATTTTATTATAGCCGGTAACTCGCTACAGGTACGTGGATATATTCTTATAACAGCCAATTTCAGTCCAAATGCCGATAATGCACAGGGCCGGACTTAGGAGGGGAACAAGGCCTCCAGCCCGTACCAAATAATACCCACTATAATAAAAAATAGTTCGCATCCAGAAAGGCAGTTTTTTGAAAATCTATTCATAGTATTTCCTTTAAATCCGACCCTGATATTGCTATGCAAAAACAAAACATTATATAATCGAATATATAACCTAATTTTTCAATAGTTTGTCGATTACATTAATATTCATAATTATAATTAATTGAAAGAAATTTAAAGACAATATATTTTTGAACTCTCGTAAACATTTCACATCTAAATTATAAGTTCCTATTAAATTGTCCTTTAATAGAATATTAGGGGAACGTCTACCAATATATAATGTGCTTCCCGGGTATATAATTCACTTTCCGAATATATAATATACCTCCCGAGTATATAATGTATTCCCCGGGTATGAATATTTTTAATATGCTTATTTATTAATTTGAAACTCTTTGACACTAACTACGTAGACTTTTATCACTTCCTTAGACAATTATAATTGGAAAATAAAATACCAAATATGAGATAATCAAATAAATTCCTATGAAAAAAAGCAACATAGTGAAAAAAAAGTTTATTTCGATTTTACTGAACAATAAAAGGAACTTAATAAAATAAAAACATAATTGTAGAAAATAAGTTTATTGTGAGGTATAAATAAATTGGGATTATTTTAAAGCGAAATCGTATAAAATAAAAAAAAATGTCGATTAAACTTAACTCACAAAACCTCTTTTTTTGTTAATTTAAATATATACTGCGATCACAACGGTTTCGGAAGCGTATTTATTAGTTTTATATATTATTTATTTAAGATTTTGTGAGTAAAGTCATTTTTATGCATGCATACGTTTTAAAACTTGGTAGAAACTAGTGATGAGTAATATCTAGTTGTTTTAACAATCGTTGATTCATGTGATCTTTTTAATCGATTTATCAAAATCGTTTATGATTGAATCATCCAGACATTATTCGATTATCGCGATTATTAGTGAAGTCGCCAAACTAGACGAGAAGCCCTTGGTTCAATAAATAACTATGCCCCATTTTTGTTTATATATCATAAGTTCATGGTAGGACCATAATTTTACCTAACGTTAGGTAACAAGGGCCTAAATAGTAGCTAACGAAACGAGCATTAGAACATATACCATGGCCATGTAAATACCCACATTAGTTTTTCTTATTTCATTATTTTTATTTAAATGCTCTCTTATTACAATACAACACCGTTATATATTTTTTAAATTATAGTCTTTAAAAATATTAAAAAAATAAGAATAAAACTAATTCATTTATAAAAAAAATAAATATGGCTACACTCAACCAATGTCATGATATCAAGATATTTCGAAAAATAATCTGAATAGTCGAGTAAAACCATTCATAATACAGAGATATTAGAACAATACAAAAAATCGATTTTTCTACAACTGTTATCACACATCACTAGTCACTAGGCGTTCAGCTGTGAACACATAATTAAAACTGTCCAGAATTAAAATTCGAGACGTACTAGCGAAGATCCTCTCGAACATAAAATAATAAAATATCTTTTTCATACATAAAACAACCACTGGATAAAAAAATATTTTGCAAGGGAAATCAAAAAACATATTGGATAAAAAAAATATTATTTTCATCCACGAAATGCGACTCTGCTCAATCATCTACGAATATCTACCAAGAAGAAATAATGATTATATTAAATAAATAGTATTGCCAGTCCACAAAACTCCGTAACTTTCCGAAAATACAAAGATATTGTATTAAAAAAAAGAAATAATTAATTAAATACCTTTAAAATTACAACTATCCTAATGATATCATACAATCGACTAACACTAATTGGAATATTTGTAATTATTTACAAAAATAAAATATTACATAAGCGAGCGTATTTTTTTAAAATTATTAGTTAAAAACTATTAATTAACCAAAATTGTCTTTTTTGTTACATTATTTTAATGTTACATTTTTTTTCGTTAATGCATTTATTTGGTTGTAATAAAAAAAATACATTTATGCCTGTACAATTCGTCAAAAATAGTAGGAAATTGATATTTTCACTGACAAATACTCTTGAATTATAAGCATAGTCCATACATTTCTACTATCTTTGACAAAGTCGGAGCATATAATCAAAATCTACGAAAAATCTAAATACGATTTCATTTAATCGTTTATTACACTTGCTATTTTTATTTAAAAAAATACTATCGACAGTTTAAATAAAATTATCGACGTTTAATAAAAATTTTATGCGTTTATTTGTTTTTCTATTGATCATTGTATGGCTAGAGAAACGAGGGAGTTAAGCTAAGGGACTAGTCATTTTTATCGATATCGATAGGCGTTAGTCGTATAAACTAAAAACCGATAAAGTAGGGATAACCTATATTTTTCAATGTGAAAAAAGACGTCAAATTGTAATTGTATCCATATATAGTAATAGATCATGATGTATCCTGCGTTTTCAGATTTTCTAAATCCGATTAACTTGTATATATATATATACGATAATTCGATACTTAATCATTTCGTCTAAAAAATGTAATGGAACAAATTAATAAAAGGTTCTTGAAAAGAAACATAAAGATCCACGAATTTTATCCATCGTAATAACGATAAAAACACAGACTGTCGATATAGTTACATCGTTAAGTCCACACCCTACATTACTGTAAATATTATTGCCTCTGGTAATATCGGAATGGATGTAACGATTGGCAGTGATTTTAAGTAATTATTATAAGTGATGGCTATCGTTTGAATCACTATACTATACAAAATAGATTTACAATGTTTGTACACTATCTCACATTTATAACATTTAATGGATCAGTGCGAAGTCAATAATAAATCTAAACCGTAAATAACCATACTGCGTTTTCTTTTTCTAATTCCGTATAGTAAAGTGACAATGTAAAATTTGAAAATAATGTTGCCTTATTAATTTGTCCAAGTGTTATCCCACTACTTCACTTCCGCTTTACTAAATGTAAAAAATCAGTATTTTTTGTTTATTAAAACTCGGTTTTAAATAGTTTTTCATGTTATATACTTCATTTAACGCGTTTGGGAAAGATATGAGTGAATTTTAACGATGCACGCGCTTACCGACACCTAAACGTGACAGCATGATATATATATATATATATATATATATATGAATCTACAACACGTGTCTTGCAACAGTGGAGATAAAAAATATATTCATACATAAATATACATGTGTATTTGTGTGTAATTTTAAATTATATATTGTGTAGAATGATAATTTATTGTGAGTATTCGTGATAAAAGTGGTTTTTTATGTTACAAATTAATTTAAGTGGGATTATGGATTTAAGGTTAATTTGTCAGTACGCGATCTTTTTATTTGTTTACTTTAGAAATTATTATTATTACAAATTATTATTTGATAAATAGTTTAGTCTACTTATTTTTAGTATGTTACTTGATTCTGTATACAAATATATTAAATTAATTTTAAAGCCTTGTAGTAAAGCCATTTTTTTTATAAAACGTTATGAATTGTATTTAATGACTTTTTAAGCTAAATAAGTATAACTTCGTACGTACATACATAAGTACACACGTACGTTTCTTTTCTTTTATGGAAAGTCCGTGGATTATTTCGATTCACTGTATTTACTTTTTTGAATTGAAATTTTGTCAACACTATTTCACTCTTACATCCGTTTTACTCACTTTAAATTATCTCTGTTAAATTGTACCTATCGTGTTTAAACTCTATTGAAACGTGTGATCTCACGTAGTTCTGCTAATAGCCCGACAAATCTTCGAACTGCCAATAAAATTCTCATTAAAATCGATATAGCCGTTTCGAAGATTAGTCCAGACAAACAGACACAACAATTATATGTACATATTGAAATATTTTCTACTATTCACATAATTTCATAATATTGCAGTTACATAATTTAGGAAATTAAAAATATACATAGCTATTTAAAAAAAAATTACGTGGCCAATATCAATCGCGATTGGTTTTGCCTTATACCAGTCATCTTCGGAAAGTTCGAGAACTAGTATATCGAACGGTTTTACGATTATTTCTGAATCGTGGATATCAGTATTTCTAAAATACAATTAACTAGCAACACGGGAAATGTCATTTTACTTCACGGAATAAAAAAAAAATCGATGAAATACGAACGCAGAACACATTTGCACGAGATTTTATCGGAAAATACTGCACAAGGAATTATTGACATATCAATTATATATGATAAGACATGAAAATTTAAGTAAAGATTTTCAATAATTTTATTTTATAACTGATTATAATTAAAGATGGCAATAACCGTTATATATCATTAACTAATTATACCGTTGTGTTATTTAACAAAAATTGTTATTTCCAACAATTGTTGGTTATTCCTGCTGTCGGGTTATCTGATGTTTACTATCATGACTTTGAGCGTGAAAAACGTGAAGCGCTCTCTCTTTCACACCTATTGGTTGTTACTAAATTGTTATTTGCTTCGCATTTATCGTAATAATGTCATTGTTAATAATATTAACAACGGAAATCTGATAATCAACAGCAGAATAACGTTAATAGTTAATTTAATAATGACAAAATGTAATTATAATAGCGCGAAAAAAAAATGCGAGAGAAAACCGTGTATATCCAAACTAAATCCTTTCTTCCGATGTAACACAACCATTTTACTACGGTTTTTTTTTTCTTCCCACCCTTATCCAAACCGACACGTATTTAACACCATGACTATCGCAGATATTTCACACGAGCCCAGTGATCCACTTAACGACGAATGCAATTGTACCTCAAAGTCCGATTAATACGAAATCGCATTATCACTGAGATCTGTTTAATAGGAAACCGGCCAACCATTTTAATGTGAAACCGGGTAACCCTTTTAATGCCTAACCCGTTAATCCGTTTAATACGAAGCTTCGTGTCCCGCTAATATGTAAAGGTCGTTTCCGTCGTCACCGGAGAGCGTGTTGCTATGGAGCTGATGCGACTCGAGGACCACAACTCTGGAATTTAAAACTCACATAAACATCCAATCTTAAATATACTTATAATACAAGATAGAGAGAACCGCGCGCGACTATATCCGCTTTCATTACAAATACAATAATAACACAATAAAATGTAGACGATCTACTACCGCCACCTGCTATGAGTTATAGTAAAATGAATGGCATAAAGTTATATGAAAAACTTTCACGTGTTTATTATCATTGTTCCCGTGGTGATTTAAAACTTGATGAAACGAAAAAGCGACATTAAAAAAGGCAAACAAATATATCTATAGGATATAACGTAGGAGAGAACGAGATAGAACACATTATATAGTGTTTCTTATATTTGCGATCACCGCATTGTGTATTACATTAGGTAATACTGGCCCTGGTCTGATATGTTTGTACGTAGTGCGTGTGTATGCGGCAATCCTTGAGAAAAGGCCTCATAAGCATCGTGGTGTATTTTTTATATGAATATTTTATATTTTACTTAAGATTTCATCTCTACCACGTTCTTGTATCACGGTAGTCATATTTAAATATTAGATAGTTTATGGTATATCTACAGTGAATGTGAATCTTACGATACCTCACATGAGACTAAGTTACATAGAGTGTGCTTACCAAACAGACGTACGTACATCATGCAAACTCCTCTTTTATGAATTTAAATAAAAAAAAAGTGGACAGGAGTAGTACGAATGAGGAGGGGGGAGGTGAGAATGAGGATGGAAAAATGTGAGTAAGAAGGGGGAGAGTGAAGGCGGAATGCGAATGATAGAGGAATGAGAGTGTTAGAAGTACTGACTTGTCATGCGGGAGGAGCCTGTAGGAGCGCGAGTGGTCGGTGATCTCCTGCGTGACGTCAGCGTTGCGCAGCGAGCGGCCCTGCACGCCGTGCCGATGGAACGCGAGCACCGAGTCCGCGAGGCACACTGCATACCACATTAACAACAATACAACCATTATATACATTCAAATATCTACCTACCTCCAATAGTGGTAAATTGAAATAATAATAGCCAGATACGTCAGTGTAAAGAATTCTTCTACGGTCAAAAGTAGACATCCCAAAACCTGTACAATGGCAGGCAATAATCAACGTATTATGTTTATGCTTCTCGCACTTATGCAATTTTATTTATGTTTTTCCCGTTTATATAATTCTGTACATATTTCTCCCATCGTCTCACATCTGTACATGTTTCTCCTACTTACATAATTCTGTACATGTCTCTCCCAATTTAATCCAATATGTATCCACCACTTATATAAAACTGCAGGTATTTTTTATACTTATATAACAATTGTAAGAACTTATTAAGTACCAGCTGTGTCCGCGACTTGGTCCGCGTGGAACGGAATACAAAACACAGTGATTAATGAAACTCTTAATTTATATCTGTATATCTTGTATATTTGTAATGTAATGTGCCAAGCTAAAAACTAATAACTAATAATGGTCGTACGTCACTTCAATAATAACTCAACATTAGGGCTTCCAAGTTCCTTTGATGTGTGTGCTGCATCTATCGTCATACAGTCAGATAGTTCGTAGCACACGATGGTAATTTGTGCACACATCTAAATTTATTACGAACATGGACAAAACTTCGTGAAAATACACGCAGGTATAGGAGTGACATAATACTAATATTCTAATTTAATAACTGTAAAAACAATATTAACCCTTGGACTGTCCAAAACAATAAAGATTTAACTTCTATACAAACGAATGTAAACCTCATGAAGCATAGGTCAATAGACTGTTGGTAGCATACGCTTAAGAAATTCCGGATTTATTACAAAACTTTCTAAATTATTTTTTCATTTGTACGAACTTTTTTTACTAAACCATGAAATTTAAAATTACGATGTAGTGATATTAAAAAATAATTGAAAACATAATCTGCCGTTTTAAGATGTGAGTCTTAAAAAATCAGCCGTGGGCTTATAATATTCATTCATATATACTTCACGTAGCTCATTCTTATTATTATTTTTATGTTATCCTTTCTTTTATTTGCACTGCCTGCAGTCTTTTTTCTCCAGGGTACCGCTGGAAGAAAATGCGAGCTCGCTAATGCAAAAAGTATTCATTAAGTGAAAGCGTAATTAAGACATTAGAATCAAGGTAAATTTATGAAAATTATAATTCGAAATAAACCTAACAAACAGAAATAATGTCATTGCTATCTGTACTCTTCCTTGCATAATATTCTTACCATAGTAAACCAATAAAATTATAGTTTAGCGCCATCTGTTGTCGTCTAAAATGTAGTCTGTTATTGCTTCTAAAGACGATTTTTTCTTACATTTATGTTCAATGAACAATTTTAGTCTCTATTTTTTTCCTAAAATGTGATAAGGTTCAATAACTTGTAATATTTACAACACAAAACTAATTACAAATTTAATCATAAACCTTATGCGATCGAAAAATAAGAATCATATTTTACTTATACAATGTACAAAGTAAGTTATTTAATTTATAGAAATATGTAATATATGTAATTGGCCAATTTTTAGAATGTATATTATAGTAGTAACAGATTTAGAAAATGCCGGTTGAATGCCATCTATTTGCAATAATGCATATTAATTAATTACTGAACATCTTAGCTTATTAATATTTATTTATGTGAAAATAAAATATTAACCATTTTTCTTTCGTCCTATGTCTTAGTATTGTAATACTGTGGTAATGTTTATTTATGTTATAAAGTACCCTGGTTTTTAGATGAGGCTAAAGTCCATTTACTTATCTATTTTTCTCTCGTACTTAACTCCTGTCGTCAATAAAATTGCAATAACTTTTGATAGAGTTAACCGATTTTAATGAAATGAAAAAACTATGTTGCTCCGGAATATGCTTGATTATGTTCTTGGAGTATTGGATTTATGTATTGGAGTTTTATCAAAAACCTAGTACTTTACCAGTGATGCCTGTTCAAACAAACAGACAGACAGATAGACATTTCTAAAAATGATCGAAATGGATTCTATTACTTATTCGTATACACCTGCACCAATTTTTTTCTCAAAAATCAAAAAGTACAGACACGTTGGATTTACATTCTTATTATATGTATAGATATGTAACAACTGAAAGAACTTACATATACTGTCAATATTGAAATCAAACTCTATCCTGGAGAGCAACTTCCCCCTGCGTTTGTCATCCTCTGCTCTCCAGCGGGAAGGGTCCACGGCGGCGGGCACCACTGGAATTATATCCACCACGTTTTCGTGGCATACTAAAACCTGGAAAATTCATTATTAATCATTCCTCTATGAATATCCAAGATTCCAATACAGTTCTAAGGCTCAGTGAATTAAAATCGCAATAAACTGGTCATTGAAGGCTTCGGCTAAATCTAGATGTACGGAAGGTTATTATTCCTTGCTTGGCAGACTGATTGATGATTTAAACAAGGTCGTTTTGAAGCAGTCGGTTAGGGAAATTTTAAAAACCAGTAGAGTTGTAAAGTATTGATGTTTAACTGATTATATTGAACGATGTAAACATTTCCACTTTTTGGCCCTACCAGAAAGAACAACATAATATAGCCTATTTAACTTATTTAAGCAATATTTAAACATTTGTAAACAGACCAGAAATATTACCAAATTCAATAGTATTTGTAATTGACTTAGCGTACACCTGTTTTATTTTAATATGCACATCCATCTCTCTACAGTTTTTTCCCTTTTTCTTTCTATCAAAGTACCTATTACCCGTCCTTATTACGTTAGAATAGGTAACTCCAAAAATGCTAACAAAAAAGAAAAACATTCTCGTCTAAACATTTTTGAGAAGTTAATTATACTCACGTAGTCTTTATTGAGCTGGTGGACAGCCCTCAGGGTGTGAAGGCGTTCAGGCCGAGGTAGAACCGTGCTGGAGCCTCCGGCACACATGTCCAGCTCGTCGGAGTTGAACCATGTCGCACCTTTATACCGACGATATAATATAACATCGACACTAGTGACCGCTGTAAACTTCTTCTGCGTTTGTATTTTTACAAACGACTAGGATTTGCTAGCGACTCCGTTCGCATTAATATTGATTTGAGTATCTTTCGGGAACAATACATTTTTTTTTGGATAATATATTCTCCCTTTATCACTCTATCCCTTGACAGCATGTATGGTATATACATGATCAGTGGAGTAGCTAAGAGTCAAAGCGTAAGAAAGAAATATACAAACTCAAATTCACGTCAGTAGAGGCAACGGTGACATCTACCGAACTTCGATTTTAATAAAAAAGCAACTAGTTGTTATATACATATAACAAAAGTAAACGTTATCATTTACCAACTATCATCAAATTATTTTTTTGGGGTATAAGCATATTTGTATGATGTCACTCGACTAAATGCCTATAAATATGATCAACATTTCATACAAGGGACTTTAAGTCCGGTGCTCCGGGGTGGAACCCTCGAGCACGTTACTTGCGCTAATACAGTGACACTGCATTTTTGCAATCACTAGTCTTACAAGGCATCATTCATGGCGACGCCACAGTTTTAATAATGTTTTTTCAATTGTCCTTATTCCCTGTATATATATATATATATATATAATAGTTGATACACAGTCGAAAACAATTAATTTCGATTTCGAAATAATGCGTCCACGCATACGTAAATGCGTGTTCGTTCGTGAACAAGTGCGTACTTGTGAAGGGTGGTATGTGCGTGCGTAGTTAATTTCGGGAGCCCTTTAACTTATTTAAAAACAAAAAACCTAAAAGTCGATTTGTGACTAATTTATTCTGCGTCTATATTATAAGAGCATTTATTCTAGACTGACTTCAATTAATTGTTTATTATACTTATTCTAAATATGCCGACCTAGCGTCTAGGCATCTTCCCCGTGAGAGCAACGCTCGATAAGCTTAATTGCGACTGCGATAAGTATATCTGTCTGTTTGTTTGCGTACTGACCGGAGTTGATGTTGATGAGGTTGAGCCTCATGGGTTTCCTGGTGGCGCCGACGCAGAGCAACGGGTACTCGAGCTCGGGAGTGATCACCAGCTCGAACACCGAAAGCGGTGACGGAATCGTGCATTCTATATTCTAAACGCGACATACATTTTAAAATGGTCTCTTTACTTTCTGAACTATTATTATTTCTTTCAATTAATGTGCAACAAAAAAATGGGGCGTTTTTCGCTATTAATTTATATGTATTGTTGGGATTTGATCACAATCTCCACCAATGTTAAACGATGATGTGGGTTAAACAAGATAAATTTAGAGGAAGGACTGGATCTCAAGTGCAGCTGCCGGAACACACCAACAGGTGCTTGGTGACAGCCTTTCAACTTGAGGGTGGTAGCTAGTCAGCCGAACTACATGAATGTTGCCAAAATCAGGGATTACCAAACTATTTTGGGCAACAGTCCCGTTTCCCAAAATGGTCTGACATCTCAAACCACCATAACCAAATTACTTTTAAATCATGTATATGCGTCAAATACAATAAAGTAAAAACGTGCCTGACAGACAGTGATATTTCCCACTACAATATTAGTCATTTTTATAACAAGTTGGTATATGTAACTTACACAGAGTATCTTAAAACTTTGAAATAAGAAATTGCAGGCTTAATAGGGCTCGATTTTTAAGCTCTGTCGCCCTTTGGGGTCGACATCGACAATTTTGGGAATCTCTGCAATAATAAACCTTTGTCATTTTTATAAATTGCTTTTCTCTGAATATGTTAAATTAACGAAAAAGACACAATGCAAGCCAAATTTTTGTTTCGCAGCACCTCTCATTGTCCCATAATTCAATTTGTGAGGACAAAGATAATGCCTACCTGCGTTTAGTAAATGTACAAATTATCTCAGGAAAATAATCATAAGCTTCGATGGTATTGTTCCTGAGTATTTTTCACACAGACAGTGTTTTTTATATATTAAATCTAACAAGAAGTTCGAGAATCTTCCTTTCGACTAAAATGGCAAGGAAGAATAAATTACACGCAGAATACTTATCAAACAGAAATGATATTCAAAATCGAGGCGTAATTGAAATATCGATATATTATCTCATAAGAGTCTGCACACAAAAGTCTACCATTATAATAACTACTTTGGTAACCATCGCTTTAGAATTTTACAGTTCATTAATACCATAAGAAGATGGGCTCAACATATTAATAATAAATTTGAATATTTATTTTTGAAAATTAACGATTTCTTTTTTTCCCCGTTTTGATAAAAAAACTCGTCGAGTCCTAAAATCTGCTGTTTAAAAAAAAATTGGGCATAAAGTGTTGCAATTTTGCAAGTCTAATTATTTGAGATTGGTATTTGATAAAATATGTTCTGATGGATGTTTGTGGATAGATTCTCGTCTGTTGACGCGATGGGATTCCTCCATTTCGTATAAAATTCTTAAAGGAGCACTCACTTTGAGAAGCATGAACTTCCTTAGAGGGTCGTACCACTGCATCAGGAAGAGTCCTGCGGGAGTAGCTCCGCACAGGTACTTGTACCCGTTGTACGGGCTGCGGGCCACTGCACACCGAGTACACCCTACCGATACCAGACACTTGAGATAAAACGTCGACTCCCACCGGATATCACATTTTATATATCGGAGTACGATTAGTAGATAGATATACGAAGCATTATTAAAACACTGAAATATAAAAAAATAAATATATATATATATAGTCCTCCTCATCGATTTCGATGACGGCGAATCCAAAACGTTTTATTTCTTTCGAGCGTGGGCCCTAATATGACTCGCGAACCCAAACTTGCTTTTAAAGACCCGATCACACGCAAAGCAATAGAGCTGGCCATTCTGATCGTATGTGTATGTGTAAGAAGGCTTCGGTCTATCTTTTAATGCTTGGCGTTTTTCGTCAATTATTTGCAATCTGTCGTCCTCAAACTTTGCAACACTTTTAAAGATGGTAGAGCGCCAAGTCGACCGTTTTAAAGCGACATCCTCGCAACACGTATAATCAATATTACAAGCGTTCAAATGCCTTTTGAACACATCTTTATAACGCAGATACTGACCACCGCGCTTCCGTTTACCCTTTACCAACTCGGAGTAAAAAACTGCTTTTGGCAAACGATAGTCATCCATGCGAAGTATGTGTCCACACCATCTCAGTTGCTATTGTATAAGTAGCGCTTCGATGCCAAAGACACCGGAACGGCGCTGTATTTCAGTGTTAGATATGCGGTCCTGCCACTTTATTTTCATAATAGATCCAAGACATCTTAGATGGAACATGTCTAGTTTTTTAATATCTGCTTTATAAGTACACCATGTCTCTGCACCGTATAAAAGAACAGGTAAAATTAAAGCTTTGTATACACTGAACTTCGTCTCTAGTTTCAGATCATGGGACTTCCAGGCGCGAGCATTAAGTCGTCCAAAGTTCGCAGCGGCTTGTGCAATGCGAGATGGTATCTCCGTGGCGAGAGTGTTGTCATTCCTGATACTACTACCCAAATACCTAAACTGCGGTACTTCTTAAAAAAATAAATAAGGTTGTGTCGTAAAGACACACGATAGAAGTGAAAGGTAACATTTTAATTAACCAACGTAACGCGGTGTTCTCAGGTGGTCACCACCCATCCAAGTACTGACTGTGCCCTAAGTTGCTTATCAACTTCAGTGATCGAATGAAAATCTTTTTTTTCAACACTCTACCCGATACAGTGTTTACCCCAATACTTTTCATCGCATAAAAAGGTTGCAGATCAGAATATCAAAGCCGTCACGTAACATGTTTAAAGTTTAAAAAAACTTATTGAAGCACTAAAATATACAAAAAATAAACTGACCGTAGGGATGTTTGTCCGATCTGATAGCAGTGCTTTAACAAGTATATATTATGTACCCTTTAACTGTCCCTATTTAATATAGCGTTAATGATTTTGAGTAACGACAGTGGGAATTTTTAATCTGTAATTTTATTACTGATAACGATATTAGATTTTCATAAACAGTTCGTCCTAACAGTTGTTTTACGAAATGCTTAGTTGTACTCTTACTATTGTTTCATATTTCTAAAAACAAATTAGTTTTAATACGCTGTAACCAAAAAAGTGGGAAAACGCAATATCATATAAATATTGTTACGATCTGTACAACAGGTTATTAGAACATGGACCTTTGGTAAAATTCTCTCCAGACATCACGACAAACTCTTTGTTTGACAGCCTTCCAGAGACTTCCACCCTCAGATTTATTAATTATATAAGTACGACACAGGGCAATCTAAGAGACATCGTATTCCGGTGAAGCTATAGTGCGTGATAGAAGTTTAAAAAAAAATGTAAACTGTGTTTGTACCTACGATTTTTTCAAGGTACACAAGTGCGATAGCTATACGTGTAATACTGACCTCTGGTGTCGGGGACCCTGGTGGTGAGGGCGAACCGTCTCGGTAGCAGTCTGGGTGGAAGCACTCGCAAGGAGCGTCCTCCCCGCGCGCTTCCTATCAGCGCGAGGAGTTCGTGGCGGTACAGTGATGGAGTCTTTCCTATCGTATCAAACACCTTGGAATTAAAACCTCGGTTATCCCCTCCCTCCCACTTCTATACTTACGTAAACATTTATATAAGTATTTGATAACCTATTCTAGTTCCCTTAGTGATTCAAGGGTAACAGTTAACAAGTTTAGTTTTCAACTTGCCACAAATTGACCTTTCCTCCCCAAAAAGCCGTACCGCCATGCTATGGTTTATCACGATGTTTCCCTTTATTCTGGTAAAAAATCGAACCTACGTTGCCTGAAGCTGTGTCCGAACACACTAGCCATTTAGCCGTCATTGCTGTCTACCGTGCGTCTCGAAACGTAGACTAGGTTGAAATGGAGCAACCGAATCTTAATATACATGGTTTTGGTGAAATCACTCAAATTTAGGAAAATCACTCAAAGTAATAATAATAATAAATGAGATCAACTTTGCCACTGACTTTTGACTCTTCACGACCCTTTTAGATCACATACAGGCTGATGAGAGACTTCTAGATAAAAGCGCCTTTTTAAGGCGGTAGAAAGGTCTTTTGAACGATTAAACTAGCCTCTTTAAAGTGTGACAAGAGGTTTTTGAAAGGTTAGAATATGTTTTATGGTGCTAAAACTCTGTTGAGGAACTAAGAGGCCTTTTTTCAGGGCTGAAAAGCCTACAGAGGCCTTTTGAAGGGCTAAAATAAACTTTTTAAAAGATTAAAGGGACGTTTATAAAGAATTTTAAAAAAAGGGCTCCTTTTAATAACTAAAAATTAATCTAATTAGTGATAACACTCTCTGAAAGGCTCATAGTGTTCCTAATGATTGACGTTAGAATACTTACCGGAGAGCGACATCAGTACGTCCTTGATAACGTGCATCCAGATGGTACGACGCGGAAACAGCTGGTCCATCGCGGTCTCGTGTAACTCGTTTAGATTCAACGTGTATATTCCTTCCTCTGCGCCTGCGGACGTCAACAACCTCATAATTTATTATCTTACAACAAACCAACTATATGTTTATCTACCATTGAGCTATCTCTCTGGAACTGTACATTTTTTTATAGATGATAAAATCGCTCTTAAATCTACTGTACCCGAAGCCCTCGATTTCACTACTAAAAAAATGATAGAAGATGCCAACTATACTATATATAATATATAACTATATAATACTAACTATGGTGTAACTATAGGATGGCAGAAGTGGCTAAATGTCATGGGAACCTGGAACGTCCGGAACCTTCAATTTAAGGAGATCTATGGGACAAGACAGACTACGTAACTTAAATTTACTAAAATTAAATTGCAATATGACGACTGTTGCCGGTGCTCCGTCCAAAGGTTTTGCCACGGGCTTTAGATGGTACAGATACGCCGCTGAAGATGGCTGTCTTTTATTTATTTTTATTGTCATTTTACCCTTACTGTACTATTTAAAAAATGATACTGTGGTCTGTGCTTGTGCGCGCATCATTAAAAAACTACTGGAAATATTTCGATCATTTTTTTTTGTTTTACTTCTTAGACGTTTGACCCATGTATACAAAATACCACAATAGCTTAATTAAATATAAAGTTATTGACGTTTTAAATAACTGCGATTGTGAGGCAAGCGGTGTGTATATTTTTCCTCTGCACATAAAATATATTATCGAGATAATATACAACGTAGTCGAAGCTGCGGACATTAGCTAGTTGAATATAATTTTCAAATACGCTTTAAATTTGAATTAGCTCATAATATATGAATGTTTTTTTGGTGTGTACGCTATTAAATTTTACAATTACCTATGAGTATGTGTTGATCCCTGGTATCCTGGTGAATCCAGGACGCGGTGCAGTTAATCCTGAGAGGGCATCCGTTGAAGACCTGTACCATCAAAATACTTCACAGAGAAAGAGTTTTTTTATCTTTTCTTCACTCGCATTACTGAAGATTTGACCCATCCGTAACAGTATTTTTTTGGAGATAACAGGGGTACTGTGTGTCCTGTGCCGTACCCCTGACAACGTGTATGCAAAGTTTTGATACTGATCTGCAGAGTATTTAAAACGTGAAAAAGTTATAAACAAGCAAACCCATATTTGCATTTATAATATCCATTAATAGGGATAAGGATATTTGTTACCTCAGAACTTGGTTGCTTAATTTTGGAAAACTTTTTGTAAACTGAAAAGGTTTTTTACGTTGCCCCAAATTTTTGCGTCCATCTATCGCATGTGACATTACAGCCGGCCGCGGAGTACGGGTAAGTGAAAGACGCTCAGCAGAGCAGCCAGGGCCAATGTGGCGGCGCCAGTGGCTCAATTCAAAATGACCCAATGATTTAAATAAATATTGTGCTCAGTTTTTAAAATGCGTCTATCATCTCAATGATTATTTTTATTATGCATTCCATACTCCAAAACGAAGACTGTAATTATAATTTATAGTGGAATATCTTGTCTACTATTGTTTTCCCATTATCATTACCATTTTCCAATTATAAAGTTAAGATTAAAAACGCAATTTTATTGCCATAAACCGAATAATTTTCCGAAAATTTTCGGTTTAATGCCTACGGTCCAAAAATAAAGTTTAACTTACATCGTGGTTTCATAAAACCACACAATATAAAGGGAGTATTTTTAAAGGGAACCCTATTTTAATTTAGTTAGCATTGGACCTTAGAACTCAAAATCGAATAGAAAATGCATAGTAATTGGGATATTGTATATAAGTTTACGACAATCCAAGAATAAGTAAGTACCTCACTATGGTTAAACACGTTGTGGTGCATTTCTTAGGGTAGATTATTTAAACTTTGGTTTAATTTTTTTCTAAACATTTTTATTGAACGATATTTAAAGGACATATTAGCGGAGTGTCGTGCTGGTCGAATGGTTTCACCGGTGGAATGCGCATTCGATGGCTGCAGGTTCGGACTCTGTTATGTATCAACGAAACTTTCTGAATTTGCGTATATTTTCTCATTTAAATTGGCTGATTGGCCGGAAAATAACGTGAGGGTGCCTGAACTTGAGAAATATTCTTGTAATACCACGGTATGGGGAAAATGAAGATTTCTCGGAATTTGATATCGCCAATACGTGGTGGACTGGTGTTGAGATTATGCCCATACCTTCCTTCCGGAGGAGGTTTTACAGGCTGATGTGATGATATATTCTTTGACTTAACAAATTAGGCGACATGGCGAATCCCCATAAAGTCTTGCTTTTAAGTATTTAATAGGCCGTACCTCTCGGTGAAGGGCCGTTCTTTGGGAGATTTATGGTCCTGCAGTGGATCCTTTACAGGATAGTGTGATTAGTGGGGTGTGTTGAGCTCATTGTAGTAAGATGGGACTCACCTTAGAGAAGCAAGCGCCCATGTGTACTTTGGGTGTTGGGGGGAGGCCATTGGGTGCAGGCCGAGGGGGCGTGTGGCGGCGCGCACGAGACCGCCGCGGCGGCACCGGTGGCGTGCCCTCACCTACATATATACAACACTCATACACACCAGATACCCCACTACACAATAACAAGTGCTCCCTGCACCCTCCAAGGTATAGACCTCTCAAGAATTCGACAGATAGTTAAGGAGTGGAATTCCCTCCTGGTGTCTGTCTTCCCGTCATCCTTCAACTTGGGACTATTCAAGAGAAGAATGAATAGGCATCTAACGAATAAGCGCGATTAATCGTCGGCCTCATCTTCACTTACCATCAGGTGGAATCGAGGCCAATAGCGAGCCTTGTAAAATATTTAAAATAATATTTCTAACAATGAAAAATGTCTGATAGTCAAAATAACACAAAACAACGACGTGATCATGATAAATGTACGTAATTTGCTGTACCTTAATAACTTTCCGTAGAACCCCAGTGACTTTGTACCAAACTCTGGTGACTTTCTACGCGACTTTAAGGATTTTTTACAGAAACCTTATTCGGGGAATACAAAATCTCTGTTATAATTAACTGAATTTCAGCTACATCAGGTCAATCAATCTGTATCAAATTATGGGAGGTATTCATGTATAATATATTATAATGGATACATTTTGTAGGTGGTAGAGCTACGCTGAAGCTATTACTGGTTTCAGCATGAATGGGTCGGCACGCCCGGGGTAGTACCACCCTCTCACAGAAAACCGACGTGAAGTAACAGTGGTTGCACTGTTGCGTTTCGTTTGGCCAGTGAGAGCACCGGAGGCACACATATTTAAAAGGCCGGTAACGCACTTGCGACTCCCCTGGTGTTGCTAGTGACTATGGACGGCGGTGATCACTTACCATCAGGTGACCCACCTGTTCGTTTGCCCCCTATAATATAAAAAAATAAAATTTCAAACTAACTAACTGACAGTCGAGAAGTATTTTTTATTATAAATCAGAAAATAAATTACATAGCCGCTATCGTTATTTCGGGCCGAATATATTTAGAAGAAAAAGTACAAATGAATGTATGGAAATAGGAGCCATAATTGATCAAGAACGACTTCCAATGACAAAATAACTATGCATGTGATATGAAGTTATGGTAAAATAGCTGAATAAAAAAATTACTGATCGAAAGAAAAATCAAATACATTGCAAACCGACTTTCAAGGAGTTTGAAGAAAGCGAAAGCGGAGTGATGCTACATCCTACCTGCCTTTCCCAATAGAGAGATACAATTACATTAAATATTTATCATAAATTATGATTGCACTTTCCACCATTCCCCTCAATACACTAAGAATAGCAGAATGTCCCGAAACTCACCTTTACTTTCCACTTTCGCCTTATCTCTCTGACTATCCGACAGACTCCTCTGCCTCTGACTGACCCTACTTTCCTCTTCCACCAGATCTTTGGGATCCCTGCCGTTCTCGTCGACCATCTTAAAGATCTCGTCCACTGACGACGTCTTCCTCTTCCCTTCAAACTCGCACTGGCAGAACTGGCTGAGATCTATACCAGCCGTTACAGAATCGGAATTGTGCCTGTTATGTTTCTTCCTGTGTTCGAACTTCCCGTCCATGTTTAGGCTTATGTCGATTTTTCTGCATAAATCATCATCGGATGTCGCGCCATTCTGAAGTTTATCGTCAGCTATCCTCAAGCTGTTCGCTATCTGGAGAGCTCTGAAATTGGACAGGGATATCTTCTGCTTCTTACAGGTGTCGCAGTAAACGATGCCGGAGTCAGGGTTCTGGTTGGGACAATTCCTGTAGTAACTCAGAATGTCTCCATTCGAGTTGCAAGCGTCGCAGGAGCACTTGGCGACACTTCGCTGTAGATCGCTGAGCGTATTATCGTCTCTTGCTTGGGATTTCGGACACAACCCACATTCACAATTCGTGTTCCTAACCTGGGGTGTGACTATCGACTCGCTTTCCTGCTGGTCCACGTACATTATATCGTCTCCTATTTTCCTACAGAGGGGATCGTCGATCGAGATGCTCGACGCTCCGATCGGGCTTTGAAAGTTCGACGCTAAATTCTGGTAGATATTCGTGTTCGAATTGTTCAGATAATTCTGTTTTAACTGTATACACTGGGAGAGGTGTTGATCGTGCAACGATATACCGGAGTTGCTAGGTTGCGTTATCGATGCCGTATCCGCAGTCAGTGGCAGTGTTGCCCTGTTAGGAATTCATAAAACAAAACTAAATTCGATTTTCTGGACTTTTGTAATGGTTTTTATTAAGCTTGGGTATGCAGTGCTGTTATTGGAAGCTCAGGATCGAGTGCTGTTAGATACAAAAAGTAGAACTGATTTTTTTTAAATATTTATTTGACATATGGGTTATTGACAATAACAAGTGGTGCTCGGTCGGTGGGTTTTCAAAGGGGTTTGAAGTGATAGTTCAGAAAATATTTTATTCAATATATATCACAACGTACCGGGTTTATACATTACATACATTTTCACATGCTAATAAAGCTACAATGCGTGTACATCTTACGATTATTATCTACTATCACAAAAACAATGCAGGATTGTACTTGGAAATATAGGGGACACAAGGAGCCCTTGCAATGATTTTAAGAACGATCATTTTATATTGCCATCATGATATTTATCAAACAAAACTTTAATTCAGGCTTAGTTTAACCAAACTAGTTTCCTACATGCTGGGCATATATTAAACGATCTACTGGTCTGTTTAACCAGACTTTTAACATCAATAATTTGGTCAAAGAACCTAGTTTAGTTTCCATTTTGATAGACACCAGATACGAGTTGAAAATGCGAATTGAAAAGTCAATTTTAATAGTAATACGAATTCCAAAAGTAATACCATAATGATCTCGTATAGACTTTGTAACTCTTTGCATTACAGTTTTAACTCGATCATTGATTTCATCTATAGCATGTGAGTTCCAGATATTTGATCAAACTAATTAAGTTGCACATTTATAACACAATTTTTTTTTTTAAGAAGTGTTAAATACTAAAACTAAAATGAAAGGGCTTAAATATAAGAGTAAGAATACCAAATCAGTAAAAATGAAATTGCAAGACAATAAATTCGATCACAATAATAACTAGAGTATCGTATATTTGCAATTAGGATGACATTTCTCAAAAAAATGAGCAGTTATGAGTTAAAATGTTATAGCCAAGGATTCGGAAAAAATCATGTTATTTTCTTAACATAAATTAAAAATTTGAAATCTGGTCAAATGAAAGATTTAATTCTTAGTTTTTGAGTAATGTCAATTAGTTGCAGATGAACGATATGAGGAATGTTTTAGGTACCCTTTTGGTTAAAGTGTGCTCGGTCACTACGTTACTACGACTGATCTAATGGCTTAATCGCGCAGTATATCTGTGTGTCGTGCTGCATTAATGTGCTAACACAACAGAGTTGAATCTCATACCCGAAATGATCGTATGCCATAATTCACTACGTGATATATCAGTATTGTTTCAAACAGTGTAATTATCGATAACGAGGAGACTTGTACAAAAATTATTACGGAAAATATTGTCATTAATTCTATAATAACTGAAGTCAATTCAGACCAACGAGCGTTTGGCCGCGAACTTTGAAAAAAAAAAAAAACACTTTCATTGAACAAAAATTTCGATTTTTGTACATTTTTTTTTTCTTTTTACTATCTTTATCTTAAGTCTTTTAAATCGTTATGCTACACGAAAATATTAAATTTGTGTTAGTTTCGCATTATTAAACTGAAACTGAATCTTAATCCCCGTGTAATAAGTCGAGAATACATAGGGAAGATTTGCACATTAGTACCATACTACAATTACACAGCATAGTTCAAATTTAAGGTCATCGCAAAATATAGGTGAGGCGTACAGAGTTACGCTAGCATACCTTAACGAAAACAGTACCGCCGTCCAAAGAAAAGGGAGCGAATCTGTCGTTTTTCTAATATAATGTTGTATTTTATATATATTCGTAATACTTACCAATATTATAAATGTAAAATTGTGTTTGTTTGTGACGCTTTCACTCCTTAACTACTCAACGGATGATTATAAAATATTGTATACACATTGTTAGGAGTGGAAAAAGGACATCGGTGGTAACTTTCATCTAAGGGATAGATCACAACTACAATAACGCGAGCGAAGCCACGGGTAAAACTTAGTCAGTAAATAAATGCGCGTCTAACTCAAACAACACTATTAAAAAACCAGTTATGCATACTTCGGTAAAAGCGTGAACTTCAGACTTGGTCCCCTTTCCTTGCAGTACGACAATATAATATATAATATATATATATATATATATATATTTAATGAGTAATTATCAAATCTAGTAATAGCTTTCATCTAAATACGAACAAACGAAAAAAAAAACCACCATACATAAAGTGCATGCACTAACAAAACCGGTCTCCGTTTACCTGAGCATTAACTCTTCGTCAATGTATTGCAAGAGGCTCCTAAAACAATAGAGACAACTTACAGACACGTGTGACGTCACTCGAATACTTGTTACACATTAACTCTTAGGAAATATACCCATACTACGTGATCCGTTCAGGTGGGGGGGAGAGTGAAAGGGGAGGTCGCGGGAGGTATTTAAAGTACCACGCTTGGTCACACGTAGGAGGAGCTAGAGGGATGGTATACGACAGTTGGTCACCAAGAGGAGGGAGGGGGGCTCAAAAATTGTCAAACATGGGCCACGTATATGGGTACTTTCCCCTATATGGCTTAAAGTTTATTAAAATTTATTTATAATAAAACCATCATTGTGATCAATTATTACAAACGTTTAAAATATAAAAAAACAATACTGTAAAAGTTAAATGTGTTAAAATTGTAGATATAACACGAAGTCATACATTCGTATGCCTGTCATACATTTTTTTTTAAACATAATCATGAATTATATATGTATTTTATATTGATTTTTGGCGAACCCATTAAAAATCATAGCTTAATAATATTATAAATGCGAAAGACAGTTTGTTTATACACCAGCGACACCACGAATGAAAGCTAGTTGTATATATTTTTAAAGTTCAATGATAAAAAAGTTAGAAAGAACAAATGAAAGAGAAAATTTAACAGGGGACTATACATTTTGCAAAATTTTCATACAATTTTATTTTTTTGTAAACTTTCAACCATATTTTTTAAATAAAATCAATCACACTGCAAAACATTTCAATTGATGCACAGACATATAAAAAAACGTCTTCATCACATCTTACCTCCGTTTCCAAATTTGATATTTGAATTATTATTTTTTATTATTAAAAATATATAATATATATAAGCCATACATTAAAAAAACACATCAACGAACTCATGCGTATCGTCACAAAAATGAGGTGAATTCTATATTTATACTCTGTGCATATGTGGTACACCCAAAAAAATATATATTATACCCTTAAAACAAAATTAAAAAAAAATCATCAAAAACAAAAACAACCTTCACCCAAAAGATGTGAAGCGAAAAGAAATTTTTACATATAAAAAAAAGAATTCGTGTTAGAGCAAGAAAAAAAAACGGTTATAGAATAATTTTGTATTTTTTACTTAATTTTTTGTAATCAGGAAAAATGCCAAAAAATACCTTAGACTCATTCTCAATATATCATCACCGGTGATCACCCGACACCACTTGCTATAACATAATAATATATATATATATAAAATAATAATAATACAAAAAAAGAAAAGCGTTAATTTTTTTTTGGGAAGGTGCGGGTAGACAAACAAATGTTATATTGAATGACTTACTTTTCACTAGTCGTCATCGTGTCTGTTGATAGTTCCTGGGATATGGGATTATGTTTCGGACAACTCATCAGAGAGGCGACACTCCAGTCTTCGCTTGTTTGTCTATGGTATACTGTTAACCATAATAGAAAAATAATTATCATTATTTCCAAGGAAAATACTTTTTAACTCTTTTCTATCTGTACCGTTTGCCTTTTTGAACTTTCTAAGCGACCGATGACTAGGAGTTTTTGGTTAAGTAGCATAACGGTTGATTGGGAGATTTTAATTATCTAGCGTTATATTTACCTCTTATTAACTAGCACTACATAACGGAGGATTGGGAGTGTTTGGTTAAGTAACTTCATTTTAAATTTATTGACTTGCACTACTATGGAATAAGTGGGAGTTTTTAGTTATGTACCGTTATTATTTACATTTCATTTACATTGCATTCTATAATAAATGATTGGAAGTCCCGAACTTCTGTCGAAGTTATGTATTACTGTCCTGACCAAGCATTTACGAACAAACTTCCCTCTTTCGCTGCCAACCGTTTCCACTAATTATCGACAAAACTCATTTTTATGGCGAGCTAGTCACTCCTTCAACAGTATGAGCGAGGTTGATGATTTTGATGTTTAATACTACTGTAACTACGGCTATAACGTTTTTGAATAGAATGTTCTTTAATGGTGGCGATTGCTAATTATAATAGACTATTAATATTTTTGCATTTTTCATAATTAGTTTCGTTTAATACCTACAAAATGTAAGTGATTGTATTTTGTTATTTTTTATTGCAAGTGTTTGTATATTTTTTACTTATTGGCGAGGACTAGTAAAATGGCTTAATTGTTTTTATTCTAATTACTAATTATTGTATATTATAGCTGTTAGTCTTCCAAATAAATAAATAAATATATAGATTTTTATTACTTTTTGCTCATAGACTTGTACTATATTCCATAATTTTAATCACTTTCAAAACACAGCTTGTTTACAACTTAATAAAGATATGGTGATTGGTATGTAATCTTTAGATTGTCTCGACGTTAAGCATATAATATAATACATATTTATACATAAATTTGTAATCGGCGCATCCATATTCAGAACGGTGAAAAAGATTGGCAATTCTGTAAAACCAATGGTCGCTGTACGAGATTCGAATACGTTACCAAATATTGTGAATTTACCAAGTTATCCGTTTAATTTAAGCCTTTAGTTCACAAAGTTCTCCAGGTTGACCCCCAGGGGTTCACTGGAGATTCAACGAGGGTCTTCGTTGGTATGACAAAAAAAATGGGGATTTACAGTTCGTAAGCGTAAAACTTGCATATTACATATTCACTACAACGCAGATTTCTATAGTTAGATGTAATCTTCACATATTTTGTCGAGTTTTGGAATTATGGTAGAAATGTAGCTGCACGACCGGAATCAGCTAAATTTTGAAAGTAGTCTATGAGAAAAAAAGTCTGGGGACATTTGATTTAAACGGCATATAAAAAGATGAGTAAAGGATGTCTGACCGTTCCGTTTGATGGTGTCGCCGTCGCAGCTGGCGGGCGCTGAGCTGAACGCGATCACGTTCGGTATCGAGGCGAGGGTCAAATCATCTTCCGCGTCCAAATCCACGATCGGCGAGTTGTCGTAGAGCCGGCGGCCGCGCTCCACCGATCCCGACCCACTCTGCTTGCCCACCAAACTGTACCACCGTTATATTCACTCATATAGAAGCGAAAGCCGCAGTATCAATCACCTATCGGCGCTTATGGATAATAAAATCGACACGTATGCCGTCACGAAAAACAGCATGACGCTCGTTTATGTTATCTCAACCTTTCTACGACACGCTTCTGTGTGTGTACAGTTGTCTTAGGGACGGCTGCCACGCTCCGCCGACTACCGACTAACTCTATTTGGTAACCAAACTTTGCCAACATTATATACACCCATATAGAAAAGTTCAGGCGTCCAGTTAAGACCAACTTTTTTTTTCTTATCATGAACCTATTCAAAGCTCTTAGTCTTTATTCCACCGTAATCTATTATTCTTTTAGTTTTTAATATTTTCAGGTACTTTTGTCAAAGAGTCTACTGCCACAATTATTGCCTTCATATTATTTTTTTTTTTATTTCGTTTCATTATGTCAGCTGTGAGCGGGTCTCTAATACTATACTAATATGTTGTTATACATAAAAAAAACATCCGTCTGTCTGTTTGTTCAAAACAATTTCTGATCGGTTTTATTGATTTTGTCAAGTATTTTATTAACCGATAAGAAACTTAAGATGTTATAATACGTATAGATTTCATGAATGGTAATTATTGAAATAAAATAGAACAACCCTTTCGATCCAATAAGCCATGATCCTGAAGAACGTTGACCCGACCGCAATCACCATACACACAGTGTAAATCCAGTCACTTTGTATATTGGGTGGTAGCGTCCTGTACTCAACCGGATCGCGTTCACCATACAAGTGGTGATAAACTCGCTACAGCTACTGACCTCCTCGGACGGACGTGGTTGGTGGTGAGGGGAGGTGGAGGCTGGTGCTGGTGCTGCAGGTCGGAGAGCACGTGGCGCGCACACCGCCCCGTCTTCTTCGACTCAATCCGCTGCGGTACGTCGCACACCTGCTGGATGTAACCATCACACACCTGATATTCATCGGTCATTACACCCCACGGTCGACCTCAAAAGGACCTTTGACGTCAGTTACTATAGTAGGCATACCTTAAATCCCAAAAATTGTTACGCTAGTGGCACAGGTTCGACTGTTATTGGACACCATTTGACCAGAACCCCACATGAAACCAAGTAACGGCGTAGTCGAAGATGGGAACTATATTAAATTGAGAAATGAGACTGTTTTCCTTCATGCAAACCTCAAATTCATTGTAAGATACCAATTAGCATTGACTATAACTGAGATATAAAGTCTGCTAAGCCCAGAAGAAATGGGGCGTGATGATAAATAGTTACAATAAGATGTTCTCATACCCCATCCTCGTCAGGGTCTGGGTTGCAGTGAGTCGGAGGGTTAGAGTACTTCTGTAGCAATTCGATGGCTAATCTCTTACTCATCTCTTGTTGGAAGAATGGATGCTGGAAAATAAAAAGACAATATAAATGTTAATAAAAATGAAACGGGAGATATTTGATATTTTTTCTGATTCCAGTTATAAAGAGAATTGTTTTGTTTAATGTGTGTTAAATCTTTTGTTCTCGTATGTTGTATGATCAAGGTCAATATTTACATATATACTAACACTACTAATTGTCAGTGTGAATAATATAAAAGGAAATAAAAGTTATACAGTTCATGTAACCAACTTGTAAAGCTGATTACATAATAATATACAAATATAAGCGTTTATATGTACACTTGCCAAGCATTTAATGTTTTTATATAAAATTCTCTCAGTGAGGCAGCTAATGTAAAATAAAACGAGAAGTATTTCTTATTCATTCATTAGAAGATTTGTCGGTTAGTATAATAAGAGCTCAGAAAGAACCACATTTGAGGGCGGTAATGGATACTTTTGGGTTAAAGTGGCCACATTAAGCTTTAAGAAGCAATCACCTGTAACAATTTCTGTGCAGTGGGTCTCTTTTTAGGGTTTTTCGTGAGCGCCAACTTGAGAAAGGCGTGGAATAGTTGCGACCAGCGCTCCCGCTCCCTCAGCTGAGGCGGTTTGAATCCAGATTTGGACATAAGGAACAGCACCCTCATCGGGTGAAGCTCGAACATTGGTGGTTGGAGTTCGGCCAACTCTGAAAATATATATCAGTTTTTTATTAAGTTTTGGTGAAACCGTCTTCGTGCCCTTAAGAACAATAGCAGAATGGGTCTAATAATTTATTTAAGAACATAGTCAATTGAACTTCTATTTAGTAGCAGCTTTACAGCAAGTGATAGAACTATATAACTCATCAGTAAAAGTAAATTGGTAGTAGGAAACTTTCCAGGTGCCTAGAAGGCATTGAAGCTATAGAATAACCTGTAAAAAATTATATTTTACACTTTGTTAAGCTTAAAATAAGTTATTACCAATAGCAGTTATCCCGCAAGCCCAAATATCACACAGCTGATTGTATCCACCTTTCCTCTCCACAGCTGCGACCTGGAAATCAATAATAAATAGAAATAATACAATGTAGTAAGGTTTTTAAAGATAACCCTTATAGAATACTACTTTTTTTCTGGCTGAAAAGTATGTATGCCATTTTCTGTACCCCTAACAATATTAACAATATTAAATATTAGTGCAACGTTTTTCGATGAAACGTTTCTGACGCAAAAAAAAACAGAAATATAAACTCGGTCACAGAAAGAGAAACAACTACACAGTAAACTGAGAGAGCTGGATGTGATAAAATAAGACAAAATCATAGCCCGAGTAGAGCTCAATGAATGGACGTAAGGCGCTTCTTTATTTATTCATTCTAGTTCTTATACTTAATAAACCGAATACTTAAATCAGTTTTTTATATAATATACATAAATATTTTATTAATTCGTGTGTCCTAAAAATTGCTCTAACGATTTAGATAATATTTCTTATGTGGATAAGACTAACGACTTCGTAAACGCTGTCTATTATCTTAACAATATATTTTATGTAGAGAGGAAAATCATAAAAAAAAGAAGGCAAAAATATATGGCATCCTCAGCTTGTAAGAGACCCACTGCAGGGTAAATGGCCTTTTTCCGAAGGTATGCACATAATTACAGCCTACGACGTATTGAAAGAATTGGAAGAAACAAATATAGTTACAAACACAGTTCCAATTTGATCAAATACGGTGGTACTAAAGAACAATTTTCAAGTTCAGTTTTCCTCATGACGTTTTCCTTCCCTGTCAGCTAATACTATTACCCTATTACCAATTTGAAATAGTAAATGGACGCGGATTTCCAAAAAAAATCCGCTGGTACATACTGGGGTTCGAACCTGTGGACGACGGATTGATATTCCATCGGTCAACCCACCAAACCACAACGACTTCGACAATATATTCATATCTTACAATACATACATGTCTTTAATCTTAAAATAATTATTTAAAATAAAACATCATGACTTTTTTTATATAAGGCCAACACATTATTAATATAGGTTTTAGTTTTAAAATTTATTTGTACACGTATGTTCCCTGAAAACGTGCTTTTACACTTTAAAAAATTATGTAGTATAGCGCCATCTAGGAAATTTTCTAGATAATTTCATTGTAGCCAATGGTGTTGTTAATGTAATGGTAACTCAAAATTTTGTGAGATGGCCATATACGACATTATCAAAATACGTTCGGCTTAAATCGAATAGACGACGCAAAAATCTACAGCCCAGGTACAGTCCTCGATTATTATTTTTTTGGCCGCTCTGAATATAGCCGTTATTCTTAAGTTGTCTGGGTGTTATACATATGATATAATACGTATTTATACCATAATTTGTGTTCTGCGCAACTATGTTGAGAGAAGTCAAAAAGTTTGGCGATGACTGTATTCTAAGTAAAACGCACACAAGATGATCTGTTTTGTACATAAAAATATCACTTGTGTCGCGTTTATTTATTTTCAGGAGTCTTTTTTTATATCTAGAATATAATCTGTTATTAATTATCAAATAAATGTAAAATGTGACTACATTTTTAAACCTAAAAAATTCAACGGCTCGAGCAGATGCTATACCACTATGATCTATTGGCGAAGGAAAACATCCTGATGAGGCTATAGCACTGAGGTAGGGCTTTTTTTAACCCCGTCTGGCTAGCTATCACCCTCAAGTTGAAAATCTATCGCTAAGCACCTGTTGGTATGTTCCGGCAGCTGCAGTTGAGTGCCAATACCCTTCAGATTTAGCGTAAGATTGTGGTGAAATGCTAAAAACTATAAAAAAATACACCATGATATAGATGCATTATAATGATATCTCATAACATCGCTCATCACAATTTGGAATACAGTTCTGGAACGATGTTCTGAAACTTGGAAAAAGGCGACAACGAATTTACTGGTCCCACTTAAAAATATGGAAGAAAATACTCCTCTCTCTCCTTCTTTTTTTTCACTCTGATACTAACCTCAGGCGCCATCCAATATGGAGTGCCAATGAAAGACTTTCGTTTGTTAATCGTCGCCGTTATCTGAGCAGATACACCGAAATCCGCTAGTTTTACGTCACCGCAATCAGTTAATAAGATGTTAGCACCTTTTATATCACTGAAATAGTAAAAAATATATTATGTTCTAAACTATCACGCCTCGTAACACATTGGTGATAAGCTCTAGTATTGATATATATATATATATTGATACGACTGACTATATATGATGAACATGACTGTCAGCTCTGTGTCTAGTTGTTAAATATCTATTCACGTACCAGCTGACCCTATAGGCAGACGTTGTTCTGTCACAGGCTGAGTAGATAAAAATTTGAAATTTAATGTTTCTTATGTTTCACATGAAAAAAAAAGGACGGATATTCGAAACACTAACACCTACCAGGTCCAATTTTAGTTAAAAACCATACAAGTATAAATATCTACAAAATCGGTCAAGCTAATCAGAAGAAGAATTAGAAACACACGCACACTAGAATTACATATATAAACAATAACGGCTATGTTAAATTGATAACTAATTTACGTGTGTGCGCTATCTTAAAATAACTGTTGTCACAAATAGTTGTCAGTTATTCTGCTGTTTTGTTTCGCATTGTATATTATACTAATTATTGGATAATCGCAATTCTCATTAATTTTTCAGAGAGTGCAAGTACAGGATACTTGAAAAGAACCACAGATTCCTAGATTTGAATTAGTTTCGGTAACAGCATTTGTGTAAACTAAGGGATTAGGGGTGAAAGAGGGTACCAAAATGGCTGGTAATCGTGACTAAGTAAATTGGCGTTTTTGAAAGACACGCGCTTTTGCATTTCTTTATACGCATACTTTAAACAAGCAATGTTACAATAACGAAACAAATGTTCATTGTTCATATCGTGACTCAGAAAATGAGTGACGTAAAGTTTTGTCCCTTTCATACGTATGATCGTTACATAATAAAACTTGCTTGTTCACACGTTGTGATAACATGACCTAAAACTCCTAAAACAACCAAAGATTAATAATTACCCATCACATAGGAATAATGCATTCCATTATTTATTGTTCTAGTATTATGCCAACGTGTATGTATGTATGTCAGAAATATTACTATCATCAAGCTAAGGCTAATTTGGAAATGGTAGTGTGTGAAATTGTATAATACAAGTGGTTAAAGACCATAGAGTCGCTCACCGATGCATCTTTCCCATACTGTGCAGATACGACAGACCCATGAGCGTCTCCCTGCACATATACGCTATCTGAACTTCGGTCAGCGGACCCGTCACGTGGTAGATATCCTGGGAAATAGATGGGCAAATTAAAAACACATTACTTACATAATTGACCGGGTTTTAATTACTCGAAGGCACGCGCGATAATTAGTATTTTAGACGTATGCGGGCCGTAATATTTCTAATTACGAGAAAATGTAACCTCTGGAATGTGTTTAATTAAGTTCCATACAAACTAATTTGGACCTCATGAGGCTCAGGTCAACAGAGTGTTGGCAGCATAAGCTTTAAAAAACACCTGATTTATTACCAAAACTTTGAAAAATAACAAACAAATTTTTATGTAAAAGTGTATTTTTAAATATATTTTTTTACGCAGATTTTTTTTGTACTAAACTATGTCAATGTACCACGTCGAGAAATAAAAAAGAAATAAAAACATGTCTTAATATTAACAGAGAAGTTAACTTTTACACAATTATTACTAAGAAAAAACAAAAAAATAACAACCGCAAAAATATTGAGAAACTTTTATATAGTAACATTGATACAAACGACTACGCCTGTGTTGTTTACTAAGTTAACAATCTATTTTATGTACTGAGAAAAAACATTAAAAAATATTGATATCAAGTATACACACGTATACTTGGCTTACAATATTTCTTTGTAAACAATGCCATTCGCTTACTCCTCTGCGCATGCGCACCACATCACTTCTCACACTTCTTTCTCCTCGGTAAGAAAACGTACTGAACGCGTAGTGCGTATAATAATCGTAGTTTTTAAAACTCGAATAACTTTATCTTTACTTTATAAGATATCTTTAATCTATGAAGATATAACTTTTACATAAGGACCAAGTATCGAAGAAGCAAAATAAGATGCAAATGAAACTATATTCGGATCGTAGGGTGCATTTTAAAAATGGAGCAAAATATTTATTTAATTCATTGAATCATTTTGAATTGAGTCACGTGCGCCGCCATATTGGCCTTGACTGCTCTGCCGAGCACCTTGCACTCGTGCCCTGCGGTTGGCTGTAATGCTACATGCGATAGATGGACGAAAAAAATCTGAGACAATATAAAGAAATGTAGTTACGATATAAAAAAAACAGTATGGGTTAAACCATTAAAGTGCAGCAATCTCATTGAAAAAAATTTACATTAAAAGTTTGCTGTTATAATGAATGATGTTATAGAGAATTTAATAAGAAACTACCTGAAGACTACCACCGCCGCAGTATTCCATCGATATCCATAGCTTGTCCCGCCTCAGATACGAGCCGTAGTACGCGACGATGTTCGGATGCCGGCAGTCCTTCATCATGAGAATCTCCTGCTGGATGATCGCGAAGTCGTCGCCCGGCTCCAGCTTGATCACCTTGATGGCGGCCAGCTCACCGTTCCCATTGAGTCTCTTCGCCTGTTAATCAAACATTTACGTCTAATGTTACAACCCGTATGCGAACTCAATATATGTAAATAAAGAATGAGTAAACGATTGTGGGAACGCCATTTAATAGAATTCTAAAAACGACCCGTCTCGAAATTTTTCGAATGGTATGAGTAGTGACCTCATGTTTCCAGAGTTATCAACCCTGCTATATTGAAACATATCTAGAGCGCGCCGCGGTATGTCCGATTAGTTTTATTCTCGACATCGGAACGAATACGACGAGAAAGAACGAAACGATCTTCAAGAGGGATGCGACTACAGCGGTATAACGCGTAGTGCAAATGTTTTAAAAAAGTAACTAAATTTTCTTCTGACGAAAATGGTATATTATTAATCTATGGGTTTGAAAAATTAGTTAGCACCCGATTTTTGCTGTTTCATGGGACCTGCTCGATATATCGGGATTAAGAGACGCGATGTGCAATAAATTTGAAGAATAAGTTAGGACAGGAGTTTATTGCCGTTGCCTGCAAGAAAGACTTTCTAAGTGGCTCTCTCCGCAAAAGAGGGCTGGCAGAAGGAGGGGGCATGCCTGGTCCCCATCCCTCCATCACCGTAGGCAAGCCAAGTGGGACCGGGGGCCCATCTCCCCATTGCACTGGTTCGGTAGACAAAGAGAGGTAGCTGGTTATGTACCCAGGTTGCCTCCCTATAAAGACGGTTCCCGGCGGCCACCTTCTTCCGGGCTGACTGCTGGGGCGTCATGGTGATAGCATTGCACGATCCCATGTCGCCCCAACTAAAAGCGGCGGCCTATGCACCGTGGGGTTTTAGTAAGAGCCTCACACTACCCAATCTCATCCCCGGGAAGGTGGCGTGTGTACAAGGTTTCGCCACGTTAATAAAAAAAGGAAGGAGTTTATTGCAGTCGCACTTTTGTCCAAGCTATCACACAGAGCGCGAAAGACATAACTGCAGTTTGGATTGATTATACCTATAATAAATACGAGTATACGAAGTCATAATCCAGGATTTGTCTGTTTCCACGTAACAAAATTGAACTTGAATTTAGATATTTTTTCAAGATTAACAAGAAATTTGGCTGTAGATAAGTTTATCTTTAAACTATAACGCTACTTATATAATACTCAAATGCAGTACAATACTATACATTAAAAAGGTTAGCAGTTCTATTTATGTATATAAATAATATTTTTTCCAATAACTTCACAATCTTTACAACCCGGAAAATTTACAATTTTATTAAAAATATGTTTAAACATTGCTTATTTTGTACAAATAACAAAATAATAATAATATTTCTTTAAAGAAATCTCATTGCTGAGCCAAATACCTCTTCCCGAGTGAAGATAAATAATCATCAAGCCAGCACACAATGTAATGGCGATTTCAAACGCTGAGAAACGCCGCGACTCCATTTCGGCGGCGGCTCAAGCTTAGGTTCGATATCCCGCACTGGAGCCTTCGAGCACGCTGCTAGCGCGATACAGTGACACTGAATATTTTCCTCTCACTAGTTTAAAACACACACTAATATGATGGAAGGGTTTTATTTTCTCCTTATTTTTCGAACTTAGTTAGTTTATCAGAGTTGACAAATACCAAATGCATGTTTGAGTTCGTAAGGTACAGACGTGTGCTTTACTAACTCGTGTGTGTATGATTAGCTTAGTAAGATTCGCTTTGTTGTTGTTTCGTCCACTTTAGCACTCTTAAGCTTGTTGCCAAATGGCCAAGCGCCATAAGGTGAAGCTGTGAGGGCTCATAAAGCCGACAGCGTATAGTCAGTTAAAAAAAACGCAGAGAATTTCACAGTTCCATATTTTTCCCACATATGACCATACTACTAGAGTTCCTCACGATGTTTACTTCACCGTCAGCCGGTAAATATTACCGATTTACATTCTAAAAGGCACGCGAATAACATAAAAATAATCGGTACAAACTTGGACTTTCAGAACATACGGACGGCGAACCGAAACCAATCAGCCACCGGGACTCCAATTTTTATAGAGGACTATCTTTTGCTCATGACTTCGTTAATGTAAATTTTACCTATTCGTCGGGAACAGTACATTTTTTCTGGATGACGATGATATGGATGATATTTAATACGTGAAAGCGTAGCAAACAAATTAACCTTCACATTTATAATACTGATTAGTTAAGATTTTGATAAAATGCTTATTACATGACATATTTCCTTTTTTAATTTATATTAATTGTGTACATGATCATATTATATGTATTACATGGAAATATGCAGTCATCCATTCAAAATTAGG
Source organism: Antheraea assamensis (assembly GCA_035772565.1). Lineage (NCBI taxonomy): Eukaryota > Metazoa > Arthropoda > Insecta > Lepidoptera > Saturniidae > Antheraea > Antheraea assamensis. The sequence goes on from JAQQSE010000058.1 coordinate 107,924, forward strand.
CAGTAATCATACAATGATGAAATGTGTATATTGCAAGTTTCATGGTATTTATGAGTATGTGTGTGCGTTTGTGTGTCGGTGAATGTCCGTGTCGTATGATACACCTCAGAGGTCAACGTATTACCAACGTTTTAACTGCTCTAAGCGTGCATCATCAAGTGAAATTATTTATATGAGTCACAAGCACCGTAGAGTAACAAACATACATAAGTAAAAATGTTCTCATCTAACATATTAATAGGTTGTGTCGCCTAACATCATAATGCACAGATGAATGATATGAAACTCATACCAATTTCATAAGAAACGAGCCTACTCCTTTCTCAAAGCCCGGCAACGCATCTGCTAAGCTTCTCGTGTCGCAGGTGTCCAACGGCGGCGGTGATTACTTATGTATTGTATGTATGTATTGTATGTGTGTATTGTATGTATGTATTGTATGTATGTATTGTATGTGTGTATTGTATGTATGTATTGTATGTATGTATTGTATGTATGTATTGTATGTATGTATTGTATGTATGTATTGTATGTATGTATTGTATGTATGTATTGTATGTATGTATGTATTGTATGTATGTATTGTATGTATGTATTGTATGTATGTATTGTATGTATGTATTGTATGTATGTATGTATTGTATGTATGTATTGTATGTATGTATTGTATGTATGTATTGTATGTGTTGTATATGTTTGTTTGCCTCCAATCACATAAAAAAAATGTTTGTCCCGTTCATTTAGTCCATTAATGAATAGCCCAAAACGTCGAATCTCTAAGTTACTATGATATTTACGTTCGATTAAAGCCTACAAATAAATAATAGTTTCAAGAACAAACACTCTTTTATATTTAACCGAAGAAAAAAATAGAAAATATTTTTTTAAATATGGAGTGTTCATACTATAGTTATTTTGATTATTAATAAGGGTGGGGGTGCTTTCTACAATAACTTATAAATATCCACCAATGAACTATTTAAGTTAAAGTCGAGTATTTCACAGTTTTTTTACAATCAAATTAACAACAACATGGACATAATATATTTAAAAAAATATTTTCGTCATTTTAGTTCGGTTACATATAAAAGCGTGTTTGTATCTCTTTTGTTTTTAAACTATTATTGATTTTATTATGTTTATTCAATACAGAAACATGTTGTGATATATTTTTTTTAATTTTTCCTCGGATTAAGATCTGAAAACTACACACAGAACATCGAAAGCTAAATATAAAATACACTTATGCATTGAAACGTTTATAACACCAATTATCGTAGGTTAATGGTACTACATATTTCAGAAACTTTTTGTAATAACTTTACTATGTCAAAAAATGTTAACAACTGTTGAAAGTTTGAACGCAAAAGGATAACGATTCGCGATATTTCGCGTATCTTACAAGAAAATATTGCAATTCAAAATAAAGTAGGTATGTATATACATACATATATGATGTAGATAAACAGGAAAGACTGACAGTGCGGTTTGCCAAGTGACATCCCCCCATTCCCATCGAAACTGCATTGTTTTATTGATTCGTGCGTGCTCACAGACATACAGGCGTGGGTCAACGGCCATACAAGTAATTGAATAAAATATGAACGCTATAACTTTTGAGAAGTAAACAGATATGCATTAAGTATTATAGTTTAATGGCTCATTTTATTAATTTATATATTGAAACATTATCCATTTTATGCAAAATGTCGATAATGGCGCAGCGTTTTTTACAATGCTCATGGGCGGCGCTCACATCGGAAAAGTCGACATCTGAAGATGCTCCGTGAAAGATCTCAAGGAGCGAAAGACGTGTAATAGATTATAGTCGCTACACGTCAATCTACCAACATATTTTGATTAATTATATACTTCTATTTATTTATTTTTTTAATCTTTATTTCATGTAGGTACATAAATAGCTGCTAAGTTTCATTTCGGCACTGCGTATATATCTGTACACCAGACGATAGTTATTAAAATCCGGATTGCATAAAGATCCCAGAAATAGAGAAAAAACAGTATCCAATAAAACATCATCACTGATATAATTTATGTAGGCATTGGGTTATAGCAGAAAAGGCGCTTAAAAGAGCGCACCGAAGAAGATAATAAAGCTGTGTCACGACGATCTCTATTTTCATGTCCTCGAATCTTTAGCATACTCGTGACGCAGCGGTATTCGATTTGTAATCCCCGCATGACATCAGCTATTATCATTATAAACGACTTATGAATTCATACGTTAATACACTGTACGCAAAACAAGAATTATAGGTCTATATTTCACTATACTTATGTAGATTCCCGGCCCGGCTACGCATATAATGAAATAAAATGGCAAGTGAACATTAATCTGTCAACACCTTTGGAAGACCATCATACTTTTTTGTTTCTCGCACACTCATTTTTATATGGACATTTTAAACCAAAATTTTTCTCTTTTCCATGCGATTTTTCTTTCATACACTACTTGCCCTGACAAGTAGAATCACAACAAAAAAAGAATTCTCCAAATATGTGCCATCCGTTTGGAAATACATTTTTATACTTTTTTAAATACAGAAAGACAGATTTATAATGCGCATTTTCATTTTTATAAGTTCTAACGTTTGCCCACAATCTGACCGGTGGCCTGTTTATCCAACGTTACAAGTCTACGAACCCACAAGTTACAATGTTATAAGAACTTTTTAAATTTTTTTTGTCAATTCGTTCACCAAAAATACAAGTCTACAATCTCAACAAGTCTTACAAGATACAAGAACATCTTATACAAGTTTATGTAAGTTACATTTACGAAATAATTTAACAAGATTTGCGGATTGTATAAACTTGAATTTTTATGGTAATTGCGTAATAATTTTCCTACCCCATTATATGTCGTTAAGTTAGAAATGACGGTACAATAACTAGTCAAGTTAATGTTAAAAACGTTTCTATTAAATAATTTGTTTTTTTTTTCTTGCGTATATATCCTTTTGTTTTGACTAACATAAAATTTAATTTGCATGTGTATTATTTAATTAGTGTCTTAAATTTTCTAGGTTTTAATCTTTGGCCACAATCTTACCTGACGTTAAATGACGATGTGGTCTAAGATGGTAAACACGTTAAACCTAGAAGGGACTAGCTATTAGTGAAGCTCCCGGAACACTCCCATGAATGCTTGGCAGCATATATACAACTTGGGGGTGGTAGCAAGCAAGGCGAGGGTTATTTCTTGGGGGAGTATAATTCTGTGAGGTACTCGACGACCAGTCAAATATTGAGAAACACAGCAGAGTGATTCTCTTTTAGTTTATCGCATTCCAGAATCATCCATATTGCATATCCCAGTTGGTTAGCGGCTTAAAGCCTGATATCACAGCGACGATTGTCAATAGATTGTGGATCCCTCGGAGGGCACCGTTGTATTTGTATCGCACTGTGTTCGCCATCAGAGGCACATTGCAGTCATTTTATCGTGTTACAATCGAATTAATAGGATTTTTAAAATATTATATATACTACAGAAACTTACACTTTATTTTAGAAGGTCAATAGTATTGAGAGAATGAAACAGGAGAAATTTAAAATCGGTCAAGTTAGGGGTTAAACAGTAATTACAAAATCAGTAATTTTAAAAAATGTAGACTACAGAAACCCTGATGAAATAATACTGCATATGTAATAATAATAACATATGTCCATAACGTATTTGACAGATGAAGGCGTTACTTTACGGAAATCCATAATACTTACGTTACTTTCCGTGAGAATGGGTATCCATAAGGGATTTCCCCACATTAATAAAAAAAATTAAAAAAAATGGTGTCATTGTAATCAATGTTATAAATGTGAATGTGTCACATTGTTTGTTTTTCACAAAATGATCCTCAGGAAATTTATATAGACGTTATAAGGGATACACAAACGGACATAAATTATACATTTCACTCAGAAGAAGAGTACTGTTCCCGAGGGATAGGTAAAATTAACAATAACGCGAGTGTAATCATGCGCAAAAGCTAGTCGTTTATAAAAACTCGGTTTACACGCAATTACAATAAAATAAACCTATTCAATTTAAGCTTACATGTTATTTTAGAATATGAAATTCAATAGAGATTCGATAACACATCTTCAAAAAACACGAACTGTGTGTTAAAGCACATTGTCACCCGTTAACATGTAACTCGGCAACCCGTGCAACTTACATGTAAAACAAAATAAAAAAAGTATTCATGACAGTCTGATTCGATACGACTGTATTCATCTCGGAAATGTATGTACCCACACGACAGCGGGAAGCTTTTATTGAATTAAAAACCATCAACTGCTCGACATCGCGTGTTGTTTCTGGCGATGCGTTTAAAACTTTATTAAAATACTAAGTGGTAACGGGGACTTCGTCTGCGTTGTTTATTCTATTAATGATATATTTTATATACAGAAAAAAAACATCAAAAAATTGCAAGTAAAAATATACTTTGCTTACAAAATTTTGTTTAGTTTTACCTAGAGTTTACAAAAATTGTACTTTCGTAAAACTTTAGTAACTTTATTTTAAACTAGCTGTTGCCCGTAGCTCCGCATGCGTTTTTTTTTATAATTGTAAATTACTTCTCATAAGGTCAGCTATCTGTTAGTGAAAGTTCTGTGAAAAATTGTTCAAACGTTTTAGAAATAGTACTGCAAACAAAGCCATGGGTAAAAGCTAGTCCAAAATAAAAAAGCCTATGTCACCCGCTGTAATTTTAACTATCCGTCAGTGAAATTTCTGTCAAAATCGGTCTAGCCGTTTCGGATATTACCCGGAATATACAGACAGACAGACAGACAAAAATTTTAAAAATTGTTTTTTTGTTATCAGTATCGTGTATACGTTCATATCCAATGAGTAAAAAGTCGTTATTTTGATATTACATACAGACACTTCATTTTTATTATATGTATAGATGAAGATATCGTGATATTTTTTTAAAGGACCAAGTGTGTTACGTGTGTTATATGTATATCTAAAGTATTTGATCAAAATTTACCCGGTAGACGTTTTTGCGTGATACGCGCACAATAGCAGCCATCTAACGTTTTATTTATATAATACAATATATATAAGACTAGCAGACGCCCGCGTCTTTGTGTTTGTATCTTTATAAATGACGACAGTATACATACTCGTAATATTCTAACGGTTTATGGAATACACACGCCGAGGTAGCCGTCGGGTGGTACGATTTTTTCAACTTACTTGACACTCATTATTGTATTTTTACAAATTTAAGCTATATCCTTGTATATTACAGTAAATTTATTTGTTACTAGGTTTACGAAACTCAATTTACTTGGACAATTTGATACCATATTTATTTTATTTCTATACTTTAAATTAAACCCTTCTAGTCGTAAACACAGCTTACTTTTTTGTACATCAAGAATTTAAAACAAGATACAAAAGTAAAAATGGCGAGTACGTGGGAAAAATATACAATAAAAATAGTTAAAACTAAAATTTTATCTAACAAATAAAATACCCAGTTACAAAACAAAAGTAGAGAACCAATACAACATAAATACTAGATATACTAAATAAAGTTATACATAAAAAACAACAACAAACAAAAAGTACAGTTATATATATATATAATATACATATAACTATATCACTGAAAAGATTCTTTTTTTATTTTTTCGAACTGACATACCCTATTGGCGTTGGCTCTTATGGCCTCTACAGATTCACCGGACTACAAAACTGTAAAGATTCATTAAGCTCCGTTTAACAATTATTGCGTGAAAAAAACCATCCATCCATCCTCGTGAACTCTCTAGAACCGGAACGCAATTGAGCAAAAAATTATAAAGATTGCTCTGAAACATATCTGACAACGTGTCAAAGACATCACATCACATCAGTTTTTAAGTGATCCACTGCACGGCTATAGAGCTATTCCTGAACGAACCTATGCGCATATCACCGTGCCAGCCCAAGACGTTTTGACGATTTCAAATACAGAGGATTCAATAGTTCTAACATTTTCCCACATACGGTGGTACTACAAGAACATTTCTCAGGTACCCGTTTCCTCACGATGTGTTCCTTCACCGTCAGCCGATAGTGTTACCAATTTAAATTAGTAAATGGACATAAATCCCAAAAAAATCGTTAGTACATGCCGTGGTTCGAACCTGCGGACTTCGAAACGTTTTACCAGTATAAAGACACAGCAAAACATATAGAGTAAAAAAGACAAAAAAAATCGATCTTCCATATACATGAGAAGCAATAAAAAGTATATGCGACACTACAGTTATGCGTGGACGGGTTCGATGACACGGTCGCCGGTTTGCGTACTAATTAGATTTTGTGCCAGAAACGAGCCGGTTCCGTTCCCAGTTTGAGCAATCGTAATTGTGTTAACCGTGCGTCGATTACGGGACTCTAATTTTTTTTTTTGCTTTTTACTTGACCTTCAACAAGACCTGATACTATTGCCGGTGTTATCAGGTTGTTCTACTCCGAATGTCATAGAATTGACGATTACTAACTTACTAGAATGTCGTTACTCAACGTGGGAGTAGCCACCCATAAAGGCGCATTGTCTGGACATAACGAAGAACAAATGAAGGAAGAAATGAACAAAGGAACAAATTGTTTAAGAATAAGAACAGTATAGGAAATATTCCTTTACTAGCTTTTGCTCGCAGCTTCGCCTCGATAACGACATCATCTTCTTATCTGTATCCCACCCAAGTAGGGTCGGCACAGCATATTTGTCATATTTTGATTTGGCTTAATTTTTACGATCTGCCGCCTGCCTGGCACCAACCCGAGTTGGAATTTTTTTGTAGTCCCACTATATGAGCAACATATGTAACTGATAATTTTTCTTCATTAGCTGTAATGATGTGGGCGGAAAAGAAGATTATGTTAGTTGATTCCTCCAGGCACAAAGTTTTTCCTGACAGTGTTACACATACAGGCTGACATGTAATATTTCTGTGTAGAGTTATGATGGTATTTCATATGATATTAATGGGTAAAGCCGCCAAACAACGCTTCTATTAATATGGTTTGATTTGCACCTCAGGAATTTTTTTATTTGCATGATAGGACCAAATGCCCGTTTCTGTAGTTATGATAATGTGTATACAATATTTCATAATGATCGGTTAGTAGTAGTTAAGATGTCAAAGAGTAACAAACAGACAAACTTACTTTCGCATTTATAATAATTAGTTAGGATTGAAGTGTTTCTCGATTGAAAACAAGTGTTAGAAATTGATTACAAAGCAATATAATACGAGCCTCATTTCACGATTCGTAAGCGCATTACACGCTACTTAGAACTTTTAAAGACTATCTATTGCCGGGGGTTTGAATTGCCTTAAATATTCACCTATACTAAAAGATGTACCCATCATACTTCGTAATTATATTGCAAACAAAGATTTAGCCTAGACAGATATTCTAACCATCAGGAGAGTTATAGCTTTTGAGTTTCTCTTGAAATATATGTCGACATTTTGATATGAACGCACTCTGTTCAATCTCGCTTGACGAATTTTCTGACTATTCGCACGTTAACTGCTCTGGTCTCCATGCGCGTAGCGTTTAGCTTTTATATACCCTATAACCTTCCTCAATAAATCCTAACTAGTATTATAAATGCGAATGTGATTTTGTCTATCTGTCTTTGTTAAACTTTCACTCCTTTAACGACTAGAGGTGTATTTTAGATTTCTGGGTTATCGATTTTATTTTTGGATTGCAATGTTATAGTACATTCAGCGTCAGGCATAATGACGTCATAAATCGTATTATATTCAAAATATGCAATTTATTCAGGAGAACTATCTATCATGTTGTTACGACCGATAGGAGTGAAGCATTTACGACAAAAAGTGTAGGTGAAGCAAAAACCATATAGCAATGAACGTGGGCCGTATGATGCGACGCGGTATATGAAGGATCCGTTAAAAACGCACGAAACCTCGCGGCACAGTTAGTCACATCAAATTATTTATTACAATAACGTGTGAAATCACCCTTCCAATATTATCTAAGGTGTCGAGTGCAGACTCAAGGCGAAATCTCGAGCGGCACTGTCAATGGCAAGCCGGTTCGATGCACGGACGAGGCCGTCACACGAAGTCGGCGAAAGTGAAATTGACTGGGCATGTTGTGGCCGCGTTAACGGATTTACAGCGAAGCACTTCGCAAGTGGCGACCGACTTAATAGCGTTGGTAGTTTATCATGTTGGAACGTTACGTGAATACATAAATAAACATGGTAAAACCTCAAATTAAATTACGGAATTAACCACAAACCACGATATACTGTACAACGAAGGGTGTAATGAAGAACTTTCAACGTGATAACGTCTTATAAATCGATGAATGCCGACTGCACGTACGAAAAGCATGACGCCTAATCACGTACCGCCTGAGCCGAGCAAACAAGCGAGAGCGCGGAACAAGCTATAGACAGGCGGGACCGGCTTAAGCGTTCGGCTTGTGACGCATCTATCTCTTTACAGACTTTACAGGCAACCAATTTATTGATATTGTGCCCTCATTACCGTTCCAAGCTCGCACCACCCGCCACTGGTTGGGTGATCATCCACATACCCTAAAACTCAACAGAAAGGCGACAACCGTAAGGTTCTCTAGAAGTTTTATTACGCGCACGCTAGCGTTGGCGTTGTGGAATTGGTTACCCAGCACGATATTCCTAAAGGGTTATGATACAGGACTCTTTGAAAAGAGATTGAAACACGCTCTTCAAGGTCGGCAACACAGTAGTGATGCCCCTGGTGTTGCAAGTTGTCCACAGGCGACAGTAGCCATTTAAGATCATATGGGGACTATTTGTTTGTCGTCCTTAGTCATAAAAAAATACAAATGTTTAATCTTTTGAATTTTTTTAATGTTATACTGTCCGCCCGGTTTCACACGGGTGTACGAACGAAAACAATGTGACTTAATATTCTTTTTACAGTAAGACCATGTAATCTAATAAAATGGCTACTGTCGTCAATTCTGTCAATATTTTTGAAGGTTCCCTAGTGTCTTCTGTTTCATCTACTCTTTCATATTTATATGGAGATTTTTTAAATCGAATTGTTGTTTGAGTTGATACACTTGTATATTTCACAAATTCCTATATGTATGAATAGTAAACTTCGTTAGATTCGGGATAAGAGGCAACAGCCTAAGCCGAGGCGCACCGTGCGCCCTTGAACTAGTGGTCAATATAAAATTTTGTGAGTGCTTTAAGCGTTCCCCTTAGTAGTCCGGTGAGGCTGTAGAGGTCTGTCCGACCAACAGTGTAGTAAGTTCGAAAAAAAAAAGGTTGTACAACAATTTTTCAAAGATTTTCTATCCTATAAACTTTGCCCTAATTACAAATACAACAGATAAAGAATAAAGTGATGAACTTACATACATACGGTAATTTATTTTTATTTATGTTATAGACTACACAGCTATATATAGAATACTTTCCAATTATAAATCTTTCAGATATGGTATCTTGCAATGTTCGAAATACTACTGCGACTTTGATAACGATGGTTACGTATACTTGGAAGGAAATAAAACATAATTATTTTCAATCCGAGTATAACTTTAATTGTTATAATCAACTTGCATATGATTAGCATAATTTTCATATATGTATATACATATATACATGAGGTAATAATATACGCTAATTATCTCGTGAACGTGGAAAGTGAGTCTCGTTTCGATTCACACGACGAGATTCCTTTTTGTTTTCCATTTTTTATTCAAATAGCATAAATGTTGACGGTCGTATGCCACGTGACGTGACGACCCCTCTTGAATCCGATACTGAACACATATGATTCGCATTTGTTTCTATATAAAAACTCATATCTATATCTATATATATATAAGCGAAATACCACTGACTGACTCATCACGAATGTCCGATTGACTTGAAATTCACCAGTTATTCCTTTTGCGACGTAGACGCTAACTAAGAACAGATTTTGGTTAAAACTTATCCTAAATACATTTTTCAGTTAAAATTATATATTCTCCTACAGACACCGACAGTCCCTGACATTAGGCAACCGTTGTTATAGTAACCAAATAATATTATACCCGTGGCAATGAGTTCATTTTTAGGGGTGTGCAAATAATGCTCAAATCGAACCGAACCGAATAATGATGTTAAATTCAAATTTTAAATAGAAAATTCGAACTATTCCTATATTTCTGAAATAAGGTAAAACTATTAAACTAATAGTTATAGGAAAAGTTAGAACATTATTAACTATTTTAATAGTACAAATTAAAAAAAAATGTTAACGACGAAAAAACTATTATTTAAACGTCAAGATCGAAATGCCTTTGAAAAAAAAAAACTTTAATTTACTATGTAATAATTCCAGTCTACAATAATAAATTCATATTAGTGATAACATTTATTAAAAACATACTTTCTCAATAAATTTCAATAATTATATAGCATTTCAATTTGAACAAAATTTTAATAGAAATAGCTGAATTATTTTATTTCAAAGAAATTTCAATATTTTAGTACAACATCATATTTTAACAAGTTTCTAGAATTTTGTGCTTTTCATTTTTATTACATACATAAAAAAAAAGCTTTTAATTTTGATGCTAAAAAAGCGTTAATAACTAATAAGGTACAACCGTATTGTTTTTACTGTATTTGTATATTTTGTGTGGTCATTTATTAATTAAGAAATCGATTATACCTCATAAAGAAAATTGTCAGTGCCGTTGAAAAAACAAAACATTTTGAAATAAAAATAAATGACATTTAATTTCTTGAATTTGTAATTTTTCACTTTTCCCGCAACTTTTTGGCTACAAATAGAGATACAGAATTTTTGAATGCACTCAAGTGCTGGTGTCAACTATGATGGCGTTACTGGATAGTTCGTAATACTCGTAATCTATAGTTAATGCTTATTGGACGCATAAATGGAATTATATGAATAATCGAAATAGTTCGAATTATTCGTAAGTTCGATACGGATTTCGAATCGTATTATGCGGGTTGATTCCTTATCGATTAATTTGTTAATTCGGACACCCCTATTTATGTTGTGTTCATTAAATTAGTCAGTTTTCATTCAAAAATGTCATTTTAGGTCAGTATTATTTCGAATTATTGATTTGCAATCTATAGATATAATAAAAATAAAGTATCTTCATATAATATTAAAATACCTATTTTTTACGACTGGATATTAAAGAGTATAAGCTACTTATAGAAAAAATCGAATTATTAAAATTTTTGTCAATCTATCACTTTGTTTCTTCCAGGTAATCTCCGAAATGGCTGAACCGACGTTGACGGAAATTTTAATAGTAGAGAGCTGAAATTGCAGGCTATGTTATTTTAGACTAGCTGTTATCCACAACTTTGCTCGCATTGGAATATCCGAAATGGCAAAATCGATATTTACAGGACATTAGCTAGCTAACCTCATAAGGAGTAACTCAGGTTATTTTATTTTAGACTAGCGGTTATTCACGACTTCACCACAGTGAAATATCCGAAACGATTGGACCGATTTTCACGTAACTTTTACAGACACATAGCTGATCTTATACGAAGTAACTTAGGTTATTTTCACATGACTTTCACCAGCAGATAACTGAAGTTATAAGAACTAACTTAGGTTATTTTATTTTGGACTAGATGTCACCCACGACTTCTTCAGCGTTAAATTTAGCACAAACATGTTCACTATAAACATGTGCGTGAAGCGTGTACTGTACTGAACTCCAAGAATTAATTTATTTATAATTAATATATTTGTATGTTATTTGCTTAATTTGTGTTTTGGTCAATTTGGCGGCAATTTTGTGTTATTTATCGCGCTCGCGTCTACGTAACTCATTAAACATAGCTCCGGGAAGTTGGCACTACATTTTCGGCGTAACAATTTGAAAATTCGTAGAGGGTTTGCCCACCAATTTCCCATTTTTGACCACTTTCTAATTTTTTTTTCCCACCTCTATAAAAAAAAGCTATGAAGGTTGAAATTGTGTGGACCAGGTTCGGAAAAAACTTTCAAAAATTGAAAATGTCAAGATGGATTCTTGAAGTATGTTGTTTATCCATGTTTGCCCATCTTCTACTTTTTTGACAAATAAATTTGTAAGGAGCAGAAAGTGGGCTGAAGAAAAATTGAGGGATCGAGAGAGATTGATGCATTTCAATCTATATCTTTAGCCCAGTTTGTCTATCTTTAACTTTTTTGGCAAGTCAAATTGTAAGGGTAAAAATTGGGGGAAAAGAAAAAGCGAACTTCTTTTGCTCACGTTTGCCCATCTTTTACTTATTGAAAAATAAATTTCTAAGGGGTAAAAATTGGAGGGAAAATAAAACGTGAGGGGACGAGAATTCATAATTTTTCTTCGATTGTTAGTTACACAAATATTATAATTAGAATATGACGATCTATACTCTAGCAATAATAAATCATACTGGACCTACCTCACGATTGATTTTAGAAAACGAAGACTTAATAAGGTTCATTCCCATAAACAACGACATCTTTTCAATAGCCCATCATTTTTCTTCGATTGCCCACTCTTAATTACAGAGATATTTTAATAAGAATACGACGGTCCCTGTAGAGTATAGATTCTGTATAGGAATGAGCCTTATTAAGTCTCAGTTTTCCAAAACTCTGCGTGCAGTAGACAAAACATGATTATTGCTCCAGTATAGAACGTCATATTCTTCTTAAAATATGTCTGTAACTAATGGTGAGCAATAGAAAAAAAATATAGGCAATCGAAAGGATGTCTTTTTGGATGGGAATAGATCTTATTGAGTCCCAATTTTCCAAAATTAGTCGTGCCGTAGCCACAGTATAACCGATTAATGCTAAAGTATAGAACGTTATATTCTTCTTAAAATATCTCTAACCAAGGGTGAGCAATAGAAAAAAATGATGGGCAATCAAAAGCATGTTCTTCTGTATGGGAATGAGCCTTATTAAGTCCCAGTTTTACAAAACTAATCGTGCGGTAGGCACAGTATAATTGATTATTGCTAGAATGTAGTCCGTCATATCCTAATTAATACCTCACTTTTTATTTTTACCCCAATTTTCACCCCTTAGAAATTGACTTTTCAAAAAAGTAAAAGATGGGCAAACGTGGGAAACAGAAATAGATTAAAAATGCATAATTATTAAATTCTCGATCCCTAAAACTTTCTTTACTCCCACATTCTCATCCTTTAGAAATTGACTTTTAAAAAAGGAAAAGATGGGCAAACATGGGCAAATGATATACTTCAAGAATCCATCTTGACGTTTACAATTGTTGAAAGTTTTTTTGGACGCCGACCCACGCATTTTTTAATTTTTCATAATTTTTTTTATAAAGTTGGGCAAAAATGGGTAATCGATGAGCAAACGATCTACGAATTTTTAAATCGTTACGCGAAAAATGGAAGGCCACCTTCCTGGTGCTATCAACATATTGCGTCGAGTTCAATGAGCACTATCTTAATTCGTAAATATTAAAAACTGCTTTCAGATAGATATAGTTTTATATCTTGATTTATATTAATGCACAATTTTAAAGCTTAAATTCTTTCGGTATTTTTAATTAGAAAAATAATTATCAACTCATTATTTATAATGCAACATTATAATTAATAGGTATTTTGAAAATAGTAGACGTTTTTTCAATATTAGACCAGACACGTATTACCTTAATAGTTCCATTATAGAATTTCTTGCGGAATAGAGAAGAGATCACTTTTTGTATGATCGCAAAACTTAATTATGTTAACAATATCTATATAACAATATCTTTATACGAATTGTATAACTTGAAATTGTTATTACTTTCTTACACATGTAAGTAAGCACTGAGGGGGCTATATAGTAAGTTAAAGTTCCAAATATATTGTTGTTGCTAAATCCCATCAGGTACACTGTTAATATTTACATATTTAATGTACACGTTACATATCACAGTAGGTGGCATGCATGTCATACCTACAAATGTTTTAAAAGAGCCTTTCTGTAATTCTACCTCTTCTCACTATTTTATATCACTTTAATACAATTTAGAAAAACGGGTGCGAAGCCGCGGGTATCAGCTAGTAGTGCGATATATACCACACCACAAACGCGGTAAGTTTCGATGGCGGTTATTAAAATAGTGACGTGAAACGTCGATTTATTTTCGACAAAAATATAATCGAACGCCGATTTGTTTTGCATTAAGCATTGACGCGAGTTTGCCGGAGGTAGTAGTTGTGCTGGCCAGTGATGCTATATACATTATATCATTTCAAATTTTGACGAATATGAAAAAATTTGTTCGCGGGACCATATTATATCATTAGATATACAGTTATACATATATATAATCTAAAAATCTGTACTAAATTAATTCTGTAAATTAAAATTCTACATACGATAAATTTTAGGACTAACTGCAAGTCACTATTGACAATAAAGGATATCAATATGCGCCTTCAAACTTAATTATTAATTTATACAAAACTTCATGAGCGGGCAAACGTCAAAACTGTCATTATAGTGTGTCGCTATTATAACGATTGAGTTGAAATTTTTGGACTTGAATAACGAATTATATAAAACAAAATCGTTATCCGTGTCTATCTGTATACGCCCAGTTTTTCTAATCTTAATTCATTCTACGTTTGGCGAAATATGGACCGGTCAGTACATGTCGAAGCGATGTTGAGGTGGTAATAATAAAAATACTGTGTCGTCCTATGTACACGTCATCTTTAACAGCCGATAGAGTAAAACAATACTGTATTTAGTTACGAATATATTTAGAAATATGAACGATCTGACGATCCACGTGAGGACGATCCCAGCTCCTTTTTTTCGAACTGGCTACGCTATTGGCCTGACGGGTCTCTACAGCTAGCTTGACTGGACTACTAAGGGGAGCGTTTAAGGCACTCACCCGATTTTGTATAGACAACCAGCACAAGGGCGCACGGTGCGCCTCGGTTTGGACTGTTGCCTAGGATCGCGAAACTAACTAAGCTAAGCTATACATACCTGTACACATCAATGAACTATACAATCTCACTTGTATAACTCTCATTGGCGCCTACATGTATTGGAACGAATGTAACTGATAACGAAACTAAACTCATTTAGTTCGAATAAAAGAAAAAAAAGGAAACCCTTCCACTACATGTGTACCTAGTGTGTGCACATATGTGGAATGGTCTGTAATGCCAGCGTCATTTTTACTACGCGTTTTATGGGCTTGCTTCGTATGACAGGGTAGCGTGTAATATTTATGATAGTACAATTGCTTTTTGACGGTAGAAAGGACATTTGGGACGAAATATATACCTACATAGCATTGACATCGCATGAATATCTAAATAGAATCCACGCGAAGCTGGGACGGGTCAGTAGTAAATCATTAAAATGAAAATATAAAAAATAACCACTCTGCAGATGTCACGCAACTCGCTGTTCACTTGGTACAGCGGCGCCGCGTAGACCGCATGATTTTATTGTAACGCGTCGTAGTACATGTGTTTAAGTATTTCATTTGTTTTGTTGAATATAGCAACTGTACAAACAAACAGTTCATTTATACTGATCGTTTACGCCGTACTATCTAAAAAATATTAATTAGCGGATATATTATCGGCTAGTATGTGCCCGTTATTACCCGTGCTTGTTCACAACGTTCATACTACAAATAATCCTATTCCACTCTCCCCTGTCAGATGTCATCTCAATATTCTCACACGTTTTATTCACATACCATTTTTTACACAACCCATCCACTACTCCTGCTATGCCCGTCCACTTTCAAACTCGTAACTTTTCGTGTTACATGACTTTCATCTCTTCTCATAATATGCCAGTACCATGCTAACTTCTCAACTTCATTAATTATATTAGAAATTCATTCGAAATTAGTGCATTTTTGTAAGTTTTGAATAATTCGTTTTAGCAAATTTGTAGGGACTCTTTGGTTCAGTAACAACTACATCAATATAACAAACAATAAAAAAAATATGTCCTCGTACATGACTACTGCACATTCCATCGACTTATTATGTTTCCTTTTGCGAAAGTGAATTTGTTCGCTACATTTTCACATCTTAAGTACTACATAATACAGGTTTATCAACGGTACAGAAAAGGAAGTAGGGTAACTTTTATCCCGAACAAAAAGTACTGTTTCTGAGGGATAGGTCAAGTGTACATTTAAGTGACCGAAATCGCGAGCAAAAGTTAGTAGCATATATATACTAACATCCATTTTTAAATATGTAGATTTTCCTAAAGGAACTGTATACCTGCTTATTGTCAGAGCATGCCGGAATCTATATATATATAAGCGGAATACCACTGACTGACTCATCACGATTTCTCCGAAACTGTATGTCCGATTGACTTGAAATTCACCATAGTTATTCCTTTTGCGACGTAGACGCTCACTAAGAACGGATTTTGGTTAAAACCTATCCTAAATACATTTTTCAACTACAATTGTGATGCTTGTTCAAATAAACAGACAGACAGACAGACATTTCTAAAAACGATCGAAATTGATTCTATTACTTATTCCTAGACACCTGCAACAATTATTTTCTCAAAAATCAAAATAGTACAGACACGTTGGATTTACATTCTTATCATATGTATAGAAGATAGGAAAGTTTGTTTTAGCGTTTGACCACAATCTCGCCTGCTGTTAAATGACGATATGGTCTATGATGGTACATACGCTAAACCTAAAGAGAGAGAGGTTCTCAAATGCAGCTGTTGGAACACACCAACAGGTGGTTTGCGACAGTTTTTCTATTCAAGGTTGGTAGCTAACCAGGCGGACTTAGAAAAAGCCCTACTATCATGCAAACTCACCATGCTGTTCAACTGATCATACCCATTATCAGAGATACAGAAGTAGGACGTAGGGTGTTCTTTATTCAGAAAAAAGTACTGTTTCCTAGGGATAGGTCCATTCTTTAATGCGAGTTAAGTTACGCGCATAAGCTAGTAAATATATAATAACATAGGAACCGAACACGATAAATTCAGACAGAACGTATCCGTGAACACGTGCTTCAATTATGAAACAATTACAAAACGTGTTACAAGGCCGTCGCGTCTATACAAATAGATAGAATATTCTAGAATGCGTTGTATGTGGTGCATATATTAATTGATCTAATCATGGTAACAAACCAGCATACATACATAACATTACCTCGGTCGGCGAGTTACAAAATGATTTTCACTTTCGTTCGTACGATATTATCTATTCTAAGTCTGCGAATTTATACTGGAAGGAGAGAGTGCTGGGGACGAGACATTTTAATTTTTACTTGCTTATACCAGCGACTTCGTCTGAATCGTTTCCTATCTTAACAATATATTTTATGTACAGAGGGAAAAGAAAAGCATCACACCGTATGTAACCTTTTCCGAGGTAACAAAATACAAATCGGTGAACGGGTAGTGCTTATAAAATTGAGTTAAAACTTTAACAAGTGTACAGTCCTCGCCCTACTTTTTGACCGCCCTCAATGTAGATGGGCAGAACACAATTTTACGTATAAATGTGTATTATATTAAGTATATGTATAACATCGAGACAGCTTAAGGATAAATAAATACCAATTTTAGATTCCAATAATAACATTTTAACTTTGGTTTGTATTAAACTCTTGACGATATTTATTACCTTATTCTTATATGTTATAGAAATAAAAACCTCGCCGTGTCGCTGTGTACGACTGTCTGTCTGTCTGTCAGTGTACTTATAACTGGGGAATCACTTAACTCATTTACATCTTTTGACGCGATAACGTCTTATAAATCCCAACATAAAAAACTTAAAAAAAACAACCAATTTTTTTTTATATTCGTTTGTCAGGTTTTAGTACACTTTGTTTTATCGATATAAATAATATGATAAGAGATCTAGCCGTTGTGCGCACATCAAGCGAAAACTATTGGATATATGCCGTTCAATTATTATTTATGGTTTTACTTCGGAGCCACTTTGTACTTATCTAAAAAGATGAAGATGTTAATGTTTTAAGAAACTACAATTTTATAAGCAGTAATTGTTCAGCGTCGTGTGTTTTCTTGTCGTAGATAAGTGAACAAACAATTTTTTTTTAATAATCGTACACCTGTACATAAAATATATTGTTAAGGTAATAAACAACGCAGACGAAGTCGCAGGTATCAGCTAGTTTTATATATTTATATGAAATATGTAACAAGGATAATAATATGTAAATTATAACAACATATATTACACATATTTTTACACTTAATCTTAGTAACTAAAGTATGAACGTTGGTAAAACAAGTAAACTCAATACTTGAACTCTATATGTAAGTCGAATCGACACATTTCTATATATATATATCATTATTCTGCACGTAGGTGTTGTCACAGAACTCCTGTTAAACGCCTGGACCGATTTCGATGAAATTTGTTCAGTATGTTTGAATGGCTCCAATCAGGGTTTAGATTCATAATTGGAGCCGTAGATATCGCTGCGATATTATTCCAGGATTTTTTTTAATTTTCAGAGCAAGACAACGTCTGCCGGGCCTGCTAGTATACTATATAGGTTTTATAGCGTTTGACCAAGATCCCACCTCATGTTAAATGATTCATGGGACTTAAGATTGTAAACACGGTTAATTTACGTAAGAATTCGCTGTCAAGTGCAACTGACAGAACATACACATAAATCCTTGGCGATAGACTGTCAACCTGAGGGTGGTAGCTAGCCAGGCAGGTATCACAGAAAATCCTACCAATATGCTATCCTTAATCGAAATCTGTGTAGCTCGCCGCAGGATGTTTCATTGGTCTTCTAAACACACCTGGCTAGCTATCATCCTCAAGTTGAAAATCTGTGGCCAAGGCACATATAGCTGTGTTCGAGCAGCTGCACTTGAGAGCGAGTTCCCCTCTAGGTTTAGCCTGTTTACTAGATTTGACTACGTGAGACTGGTCAATCTTTCAAAAAATAACAAATTCAAAATCAAAAATATTTTATTGAATTTAGGCCTTAAGAAGGCGCTTATGAACGGCAAAACTACCACCGGTTCGGAAAATAATCCAATCATCGAGAAGAACCGGCAAGAAACTCAATCGGGTTATCTTTTTAACATATATAAATGTATATTTAAAATACATTACACGTTACAATCGTTTTAGTGGACGCACAGATAGGAGTCAATTCCAGACATCACCGACTGACCGTCATTCACATATTGATCCACTCCAAGCCCTTTGACACCAAACCCCGTTTGACATGCCGCTTAAACTTAGTCCGGTAAATCGACAACATGTTCTTTGTTATAAAACCTAACACTATTACCTATAAAACTATTACTTGTTTTACTGAGTCGTAAACATGGGATGACCAGTTTGTCACAGTTTCAAGTATTTAGATCACGGCGGTCTTTTACCAAATCCAGCATTCCAAGGTTTTTGCGAACATACAATTAAGTTATCAAGAATCAACGTGCGTTGATCGACGAGGTATCCGAACCTGCTACCTGCTGAGCCATCACCGCTTCAGAACCTTGATCCGTATTTTTACAAAGCATTTCATGTTAGAACGCTCACAGTGTCTTACAAAGAAAAACAATACGATAAGAAGCGTGACACGACCAATTATGAAATTCTAAAGTGAAGCGGAAACGAGGAGAAAAAACATAAATCGGAGACAAACGTCATCAGTAACAATTGATTATTGCGAGAGCATTATTGTACAAGGCCGGTAACACCTGTCATAGACACTGGTCACGACCGACGAGGTGGCTACCGAACCGAGACACTTACAGTTCGCGAGTGACTCATGCATTCGCACTTAGTCACAGTGAAGCGACATCGCTACCCGTCTTCACGAAAATCGCCTAGACATAATTGGCAAAACCGTAATAATGCCTTAGTACAGCAGAAACAAAAATTAACTGAAATCAGCTTATTAAAATATGTATTTACTAACTGATACCCAACAACAATATCGAAACTTTTCAATTAAAAAAAATTGCAAAAGGTCAAAATAATACAAAAAATAAGGAGCCTAAAATCATTTATGAAAAATCAATATTTTCAAATGTTGTGACAGGTGTATATTGG
Source organism: Antheraea assamensis (assembly GCA_035772565.1). Lineage (NCBI taxonomy): Eukaryota > Metazoa > Arthropoda > Insecta > Lepidoptera > Saturniidae > Antheraea > Antheraea assamensis. The sequence continues at coordinate 128,073 of JAQQSE010000058.1, forward strand.
TCATGATCAAGGACAGGGTTACCACATTCTGCCTAATAATAATAATGCATAATTTATGGCAACAAAACAATTATAGTACAATGTAAGAGAAATAGATATACAAAGATATATTTAAAATGAAACAACATTTTGTAGGTGGTAGAGCTACGCTGAAGCTATTACTGGTTTCAGCATGAATGGGTCGGCTCGCCCGGGGTAGTACCACCCTCTCACAGAAAACCGACGTGAAGTAACAGTGGTTGCACTGTTGCGTTTCGTTTGGTCAGTGAGACCACCAGAGGCCCACATATTTAAAAGGCCGGCAACGCACTTGCAACTCCCCTGGTGTTGCTAGTGTCTATGGACGGCGGTGATCACTTACCATCAGGTGACCCACCTGTTCGTTTGCCCCCTATAATATAAAAAAAAAAAAACACTTTTATTTACAACTAGCTGACCCGGGGAACTTCGTAACGCCTAACAGTCGATTCTTAAAAAATTTTTTTCATACTTATTACTCAATTGTTTTGCCTTCCCGGAACACCTCTCCATTAACACTTAAACTTTATGGTATAGTGTTAAAGTACAAATTGACTTTTAAGTATTAGTACGAATCGTTTGTATGGGAATATAGAAAAGTGTTGCTTTTAGACTTTTCAGGCATTTTTTTTATTATTTTTCTCTCCGTAAGATCTATCCTTGTACTTCAAGGAATATTCTAAAAAAAGAATTGCCGAAATCGGTTCAGCTGTTCTCGAGATTTGCACTTAGCAACACATGTACCTATTCATTTTATATTATAGACTAGACAATACCCGCAACTTCATCTGCATTATTTATTATCTTAACAATATATTTTACAAATACAGGGGAAAATGTAACCACCATACGTCTTGTCTCACTTCTACAAGGGAAGGAGAACAAATTACTGAATGAGTAGTATTGATAAAAATCACATTTTTATTAATTTTCTATTACATAAAACTATAGTCATGAATCTTTTTTTACATAAGAACCTACAACAACAGATCTATACAGTTGTATTTACACAGATAAGATATATGGTATTCCATGTGCTAAATATAATAATATGCCAATATTATAAAACTAGCCAAATTTTTTTTTTATTTGTACTGCATTAACTAATAAGTTAGCTGCAGAAGTTTCTAAATTATAAGACTACAATAACAACGGGAGAGCAGTATCTACAGATTTAGAGAGGCTGCTAACCTAAGGTAATAAATATATTTTTGACACTGTCAGAAGCAAAAATCTGTTTTATACATATACCACTAATTATACAAGTTCAACCAATTATCTGTTGTTTGGTGAAATGGGTTTTATTGTATCACAAAACCCGTTACAGCTCAAAAACTTGTTTTGATAAAATTTAATTAAAACAACTTTTTAATTATAACCAATCCGATGTGAAAGTATAGAATATAATATTATCAATTTTGATTAAAAATTTGTGTTACAAATTAAAAACTGTGAAATGAACCAAACACATGTTTTACTGAGAAATATCTTTTTATCTTTTTAAATAGCTTTTAATCATAACAATGCAGTGATAATCCTAAAATAATAACAGCTAAGTACAAGTTTTCAATAAAAGAAAACACTGTGATAAAAGTATAATGTGGAGATTTTCTAGTTGAAATAAAATAACCATAATTGACCACCTCTATATATATTCATAACACTGTAACCTAGTTATATTATCACTAAATATTAAGGTTCCAGTTAATATAAGATATAAATTATAAATAAAAATATGTCAAATCTTATGATTTGATCTTATGATGACAATTGAATGACAATATTCAAATTTGTGACTAAGGTGGCTAATTTATTTTAAGTTAGCTATCACTACATGGTGGTGGTAAACCTGAGTCATCTATCAATCATATGCCCAAGATTCAAAAGAGTTGCAATTGAATTTTAAATATTACAAATTATTTATGACTTCTAAATAAGTTTCAAAGAAATTGTATGAAATAAATGTAGTCAATTTATAGATAATTATATCCAATTAGATAACAAAGAAGTAGTGTGGTTTGAATAATATTAAGCCTTTGGGTGTGTTCCTAGTTTAATTAGTAAACAACAATGGTGCGTCGCTCAAGGTCAATCATTCCATAAATTGTTTATATAAATTTCATTATACATCGACACCTAACTACCCCCAACGTGTTATATGAAGCACCCACAATACGGATAAGAGTCAAAATTGTCATTTTTATCAAATATAATATTATCGTAAAATTACCTAAACTTTTATCAAATTATAGTTTTTCACCAGTAACCGTTGTTTTAAATCAAGTTTCATTTAAGTATGCACAATATTTGAAACAGCCCCCCTACCTTGTATACATCGCCATAGGTACCAGATCCGATCCTCTGAACCAGTTCATACTCATCCTGCGGATTTCTGCGCGATATATCCGAACTCAACACACCACCACTATGCGCCATAATCACTACACAGCACTAATATAACATTTATCTACACTTTCATCTCATTATTCACATAATTATGGACACAAGACGTGAAATAAATTATTTTTCTAATACAAAACTCGACATCGTCTGACGTTTGCCACAATACCATAGTCAGGGCTGCCAGAAATTAATTATATAACTTTAGATTTAGAAGAAAATTTTAAGTGAAATATCTAAAAATGTTGTGGTTAAATTATACTAAATGTAATAAATCCAAGCTATACTATTTGTACATAAATTAAATTAAATTCATAAATTCATTTTATCAGCATTTAATTATAGTAATTAACGTAAAGAACTACCATTGGAAGTAATTTATTAAGATATTGTAACACTAAATATTTATATCACATTTAGAGAACGCACCTAACAAGATTATAATGATATATGACAGCATTGTTTTTTGTTTTTAAGACCAATGTATTTCATTTTTTCCTCCTGTCTAATTTGATGTGATACCGAACAAATCATTATTAACAAATAATTTTATACTATCTGTTGTTCTTAAGTATACTTATATTTTTACAACTGTTAATAATTGATGTCGAAATATTTCAACATTACCAAGTAATATAAACAGCCCTACCGGTTTTAGTTTATAAACAGGACGTCTATGTCTCTAAATGTAAATTAGTACTAAACGATGACAACGTCGTGTGAATGACATAAAATTTAGATGCATTTACTTAAAAATATATATAAATTTACACTACTAAACAATAAAATGGTTTACTATAGTCGAAAGTATAAAAACATTTTAATGATTTTGCCATGTTATGGTAAAACTATATAAGAACTCTTGAATTATTAATATATCGCAAAAAAATTATTCTTTGAGTATGTTAAGTATACACTAATGACGTGTGATTTTTTAACGTGTCTTTCAGCTTCATGAAATAAACGACAAGCCATTTAAAATTTTTAAGATAAGTATTCTTAATACCGTATATGGGACCTTAAAATTGATAAATTTGTAAATGGTGCTATGACTTATCCTACGTAGTCTTCTATCTAAAAGAAAAGTATATTTACAATAGTATAGCTAGTCTTGAAGGGGCTTATTATCAAAATTCTTTTTAATGGCGAATTAAGACGTGCTAAGAACCAATATTGTTACAGTGAACAAGATTTAAACATATTTTTTCTCTCATAAGTAATTATTTTTTCTAATTTTTCGTTTTTAAAGTTCGACTGGAGTAATCTAATTTTCTTTAACTCATCGTTTTACATGTTTCTAATTGAATAATGCACAAATGATATTTAAATTAAAGAAGAAATGTTTTATTCATAATGCATTACACAGTACAAGTATACAAAAGTAGATAAAAATCTGTACATCTCGGCATTATGAAAGAGTGTCCAGCTCAGCATATGCTTAAGTGTCAAAGAAACACTCAGCCCTGACTTTCAGCTGGAACCCAGCTCAGGAATATCTGAACATTACGATTGTTTTTTTTTTTTTTTTTTTTTTAACTTATATTTAGGAGCTTTTATTCTATTGAATATATCAGCCCCATTGTTCCCCGTTCTTTCGAGCTTCAACAGGAGAGTCGTTGATGATATATTATTACAAAGTCATACAACATCTTTGCTTCTTCCGAACAGGGTTTTGCCAAAATGCTGTGACAAATACCGATGTCTTGGCAATTAACATTCATAATTCTCATCAACGACTCTCTTTCAATGCTATTCTTGGCACACTCCATCCTAACCAACATTCACAAGTACTTAACTATCAAATGATAACTCTTTTCATTCATTACGAGCCTATTTTCAATAAGGATTTCAAGTTAAGGGTAACAATTTACGAATATTTGTTTATACTGATTGGGGATCCTACAGTGCAGCGGGCCTCGTGTTATTGGCAAGGCAATAGTTACGACTTTGTAAGTCTGTATATATCAAAAATTATAACATACAGACTTGTACGGTAATTTTGCTCATGTGTAATAATTTATATAACTCCTCTTCGATTTTTAGTCCTATATGGAAATGGGTATAGACCAGTGGTCAGAAAACCGTAGCTCACGAGCAGCATGCGGCTCTTACACTCCTTCACTGTGGCTCCTCCAAAAAATATTTTTGAGATGCAAGTCTATATACAAGAGGCAAAGCAACAATAGCACGGCTAGTCTCTCGTAAAAAAAAAAGCTCGAGAGCGTTGGTTTAGTAATAATTACTTCCATAAAAATGTACTATACTAACCCAAAGCTTAAGTAAAAAAAAGCTCTTTGAAATAATTTTGTATTGTTTATACTCGACTCTTTTGGATGACAAGTTTGCCGACCACTGGTACAGACGATAGCTCGTTGCAGTGACCTTAAAAGCTAGACTATTAGCCTCTTTAACACCAATTAGTCGTGAGACCGAGAAGAACATGAATAAAACAACAGAAATAATGTTAAAATGGTATATTTATTACAATCCAATATCTCCGGTCGGCATCGGTGCAACATCATACAAAAATTTTAACGCCGACTAATCAATAACTCTAACATTTTATTATAAAATTATATAATCTTTTGGTACAATCCGTTTAAGTGCACTTTTTAAAATATTACGACATAGTGACGTAAAGGCTACTCTTTATATTAAGCATACTTGTGTGGGAATTCATAATTCCCTAAGTTAATTTTATGTCTCTGTATTAGGCTGAAAAGGTTATTTACCTTTGCTTAGAAATTATAAAAACTTTAAAAATTAGAGATACGGGTTTCAGTGATGCAAGTTTAATGTTGACAACTACCCGAATATCGTGCATTTCATTACACTTAGAAAATAAATTAATTTGGTCTTGTACAAATATTTTGAGTTCGTTGAACTTTAGTTTCATTAATGCAACGTAATAACCATATATATTCTCTGTGATGATATTATCGTGACAACATAAAATTACTTTTTAAAAAATTGAAACAAGAGACACAAGTGCAAATGTCAATAATTTTCACACATAACCAGAGATAATTAGATAAATCAATATAAAAAAATTAAGAGAGAAATTTCGTAGAATCATGTGCGGTAACAATTGTATAGTCTCTATTAACGATTCTTATGTAACATTGTTTATGAACATTTGAAAACAAATTACAGCAAAGTATTATATAATTGTTGGAGCGTGTAAGCATTATTTACTTGAAGTGTCTAAATCCACAATATGTTAAATGATCAGAAACATTCAAAATGTTTTAAAATGAAAAAGTATGTATATTTATGTATAATGTTCTTTGTATGGATTTGTAAATGTGTTTGTACTGATTCACCAGAAATTCTATTCGACTCACTGTTATGACAATAAAATGTTGCTTATGATTTTAAAAGTGCCAGAGACTATAATGATATTTTAATTTTCATTACAGAGCAGGCAAGATTAAGTCATAAAAAATAAAATTGAGACTACACAAGTGTTTCACTGTGCTAGTACATTGTATTAAAATTGGGCTATTATTTAATAAACTGTGATAGTTTTTTGATAACAATTTTCACTATTATATTTCTTCATCATACATAGATTATAATAAAATTATTAGGAGACTATTATTTACTCTGTGAACCAATCAACAGAATTTATAATATTGAATCAACAATGAAAATAACTAACGGAATAATATTTATACTAATTCACACAAACCGTTATTATTTTTTGGCGTGCTTTTCAATCAGTTCCATAGAAATCTAATGTTATTATCGAATGAGTTCGGAATTAATTATCATAGGCGATTATATCAGAATCTACTATTTGCTTTGTAACACCAATGTTACATTTAAAACAGAAGTGAACTTTAGGAAAAGCAAAGAAATAGATTATATATATATATATATATATATATATATATATATATATATATATATATATATATATATATTTATATCAATTATTATAAATAATATAAGATATATATAATAAATAACAAAATTACAAATTTACTTTATCAATAATAGGTAAGAAGATATACTAAGACTTTAATGAAAATTTGTATAAATTCGAATTGATTTGCTTATTCAATAATAACAAAAGATTCGCGAAAATATTATTGTATGACATACAAATTAAATATTTAAAATATATGAACCAAAAATATGTATTGAACATTTCATACAATCAGTGATACAATTAATACTATAATTATATAAAAAAAAAAAAAACAAATTCTCATTTAAAAAGATCTCTTTTTTTCATTGAAAATAAAATTAGTAGAAAGTGTATTTTATAACTCAAAATAGAAAAAGAATAAGAATTTCAATGTTGCCACATAAAATACAATCAATCAGTGTTGCAATACATCATAGGATTAATTCCTACTACATTATAATAAATTACAGTATTTTTTGTAATTGAAAACGTTTAATAATTACATGCATTAAAATAAAAGATAAAACTCATCATAAAATTACACTTTTGATGGTGAATAACAAATTTGTTATACGGAGATTTTTCCCATGACTAATTATTTAAAACAATTTTTTTTATAATTTTCAACTCTTCCACCGTATTTTTTTGTACTAAATGCTATCAGTAGTTTATTTACATAAAAATCAAATTGTTATTTGGTTAAAGCGCTTACTTACAACGACAAAAACAGGACGTAGTCGTGTTTGAAAAACAAAATGACACGATAATCTTTTTTATCGAACAAAACACGGTAATGTCAAATATCATAAAAGTGATTGTTTTTTAATATATTTATTTGAAGCATGCTTTGGCACTTTTCACCATATATAAATAATTCATATATAAATATAATTTTATAACAATTTTTAAAGATATTATTTTGCAATGTTGAATTTAAATAATCTTCTATAGGGGGTCTTAAAGCGCTTCTATGACATTTATAAGGGAAAAACATTTACAAATTTAACCTATTATTCTAATCAAACAAATATACACACACAAACAACCTATATCTCAATATTACATTAATAGAAAGAGATCTGTTCGCAATGTTCTCTTCGATATGAACTGAATTAGATTGAAACTATGGTGCCGAGGAGGATAACCGACTGTGCTTGTAAACGTTATAAATTATGCAATATATAGGTAGTGCTCAGTCACGCCCCACTTACCGATTCCAACGCAAACAAACAAACAAACAGATGCGCAAATATTATTCATACTCTTGATTATTTATATTTTAAGCCGGGTAACACTTTTCGTCTGGCAACCCTTACGTTTATTAATTTCGTAGAATCGAGTGTTACCACACCAAAAATATAAGCTATCAAAAACGTTATACCAACATCAACCGCGCCGTGATGTTATTACAATAATAATTATTATTATCTAATTCAAATACGTAATAACCAACTTGAATCGAATTAACTCTAATGGTAATAATAGGGGAAAAATGTCTTAAAAATTAATAGTAACATTAAATAAACGAATTAAAAAACCAGAATTACAAAAGACATACTAGAATAGAGGTAAGTGACATACAAATTTCACTTCACTCTTTATTTTTTCTCTTTTTTTTCTTTAGAATAAATAATTTATTTCCTCTGTATTATTTACCTAGCATGAGCAAAAGCGTCCATAGTATATAATTCTTTTAAATATTTTATTATTGCATCACTATTCTGTCGTTTTTGGAATTTGAGGTTAGCTGAACGCCATATTGGAATTTTTTATACTCTATAGTTGCCATCAGGCGTAACAGTCTATGATTGTCTATTAAGGATAACAGGTGGCGCTTTATTAATTATACGGGGAGGATGTTTTTCACCTTCGGTTGGCGCGCGATCGTGTCGCCCTCACGGGCGTTTTTTTAGCTTTACTAGCGTTTCTCGTTTTACCCGCTGTTTGTTTACGAGTTACCGTTTTAGTTTTGATATTCGTCGATCTGTTACTCTCTATAGAATTCATCCTGCGGTCCGATTCGAACGAGAACGCCGGGACAATATTTTTGACTTGAGACGGTGACAGACTGATTTCTAGCCGTCTCGTTCTCGACCGTGTCATACGGATATTCTGCGTCTCGTTTATGTTCAGATTCAATTGATTCTTGTTTCTTCTGGCTCTTACGATTTTCCTTTCTGCGGTAGTATTTACAGAACTGCTTTTCCTGAACGATCGTCCATTTTGGCCTTTCTCTCTGAGGACCGGTTTGGAAGTTTCCGCGTACTTTCGCTTGCGTGTTGTCGATTTACTCGCCGTTGTTTTTTCGTTTTCTATCGACTCCTTCGTGACTCTAGTCTTCTCCGTTATACTCTTGCTTCTAAGTACTCGACCTACAAACGATGTGACGGTCTTTTCGGTTTTACTCCGCAGTTCACGGCCATTGACTTCCTTCTTGTGCTGTCTCGTGTCGACTTTTCTACGTTTCCTTGGTACTGGTGATTTAGCGTCTTTAGAATTTCTGGTGCGATTACCTTTTGGGAACGCTACTTCTGTATCTTCTAATCCCTGACTGCTCTCAATATATATGTAATCGTCTAATTTAGATCTAGATTTAGCGTATGTCTTCTCGACAGGCTTGACGGATGGTACGTCGTCTATGTCGTTGTAATTTGGTTCGACGCCATCACTAACGGGCGTGTCTTGTGTGTTCGCTTTAATTAATTCTACGTCGTTGTCTATTGAGTTTTTATTCATTCTATTTTTGAGGTTGTTGATTGTTTCGAGTAGTGACGTCTCCTTAGGCTCGTCCTGCTCCATCTGCATATCGGTTGATGTGCTGGTGCTCGGCTCGGAGCTCGATTTTCTTTGTTTGTTCTTATACCTACGTTTATACAAATCTGCTTTTGTCATGTCCTGTGAAAAATAATGATTTCATTTTAATTATCACTTTTATGGAAACATCATCAGTTGATATGTTCGATAATCAGTTTACAAGTAATGATTATTATAATACTTGGCAGAAAATCGATTTGTGAATTTAATAATTATTACAGCTTTTATCACATCGAAAGAGAGAGAGATAGAGATAGAACGTCACATATTGCGGAATAACGTCTTTCCCTTACGTGATGATTTCTATCAATTAACTGCAATTGCTTGATGCATTAAGGAACTTCGTTCCAGAAACATAAATGTCCCTCTCCTCTCTTTGATTCGCTGATGCCAAACTTTTTTTTTATTATTCGAACTGTTTTACTGGACGGCATATCAAACTTAAATGTCACTCCCATACTTAAGAGGAATCTAACGATACCTCATATATTAAAATAATTTTGGCTAGAGAGCGTGCCATAGAAATACACATACATAGATCATACATACAAACCCCTATACTTGAAAAATGTCACCCTGCCTTTACACAGACAAGTGAAACGGACACCAATCACCGATTTATTAACTTGAGTACACTCACGGCTAACTTGAAGTATACATTCTCGTCGAGGTTGACGCCGAGGTCCGCGAGTATGTCGCTGGTGGAGGGTCTGTTCGCGGGGTCCACTGACAGCAAACTGGTAACTATGCGCTTACTGTCACTCGATATCCTGTCCCACTGCGGTCCTGTAGAAAAACAGCACTATTGTTGTCGTCACGAGTCGTGAGCACGAACTCCGTACACGTAAATGTACTATGGTGTGTATGAGTAAATGAACGTGAGTGAGCGTGTGTGTTTGTATATCAATCTGTGTGCGTGCATGTTTCTATATGTACGTGTGTCTATATGTATGTGTGTGTGTGTGTGTGTATCATTACTAAACAAACCGTCATAACACTTACCGTCCATAGTAAAGTTACCGGCTCTTATTCTGTCCATGAAAGCGGTAACCGGCTCCTTCTTAGACATCGGCTGGAACGGCGCCTTACCGCTCAACATGCAATACTAGAAAATAATAATAATGACGTTATAAGTTATGTTATTAAAAGCAAAGAATTATGAGTCATCAAATATGGCCGAACCTCGGCTTGTGATATTGCCCTCAACGTAAACACCGCCACTTGTATAGAATCAAGTTACCATACCTACACATGTATGCCGGTGACATAGATAGGGTTACCAACTTTTTATGAGAAAAATAACGTATTTAAACTCTTGGGAGAAGAATAAATAAAGTATACAGAAGATAAGTGTCTCTCACATTTAAGTATTTCTTTTCCTGTATAATTTTTTTTGTACTTTTAGAACACGCTAACAACTCGCTTGTCTTTCAAGGTTTATTACTTTTTTTGTCTATATTGATTTAAAAGTTTATATACAAATAAATTAATAACTCTTTTTTCATTAAACATATTGGAAAACAGAGGTACGTGCGTATAGAGAGTATCATCATCATCACCCTGTAAGAGACCTACTGCATGGTCATAGGCCTCTTCCCGAAGATAAATAAACTACACGGTGTTTATTTCCGCAAATCAATGAATAATTTAAAGCGTATAAAATTATGAGATCAAGAGTAGGAAATGCTTACGAATATAACCCCAAGACTCCAGAGGTCGCACTGTGGCCCATAACCAGGTGCATTGGAGCTGCGAGCGCGTGACACCACTTCCGGGGCCGCATACGGCAAGCTGCGCCACCATACATACACATTTTATTTATACCTTAGTAACTAATCCCTGTTATTGTCGTTAAAATCTTGGTATGGAATTAATTGTCGGATGTCTTTAATATTTCATCATTGTAATTCTATCATTACTGCATAGGGATTGTTCATAAAATATGCTCACAGTTATGGGGGGAGGGCGTCTTAAAACTTGTGAAAAGGTGTGGAGGGGAGGCTGGAGGGGTGGAGGCGCTGGAGAGGAAACGCTGAAAACGCGACGTTCGCAAGTCATGATAGAGATTTTTTTAACTGAACTATGTTTAATTATTTTGTTTACGGTAGAAAATCATTGGATTGATATTTGTAAATATAAAAGTTACGTATACATTTTTATCATAATGGCTTCATATACATGTACGGAAGGGGAATGAGGCTTTATCATTAGTGATGCAATATTGATATGAGGTAGAAAGAGGAGGGGGGAATAGATGTCGTTCACAAAAATGTGATATAGTGCACCTTGGAATCGAGGGAGGGGAGGGGGGGGGGCTTGAGGGCGAGAGGGAAAGAGAAATAACGTGTATAAAAAGGAAATATTTAGAGTAATATATTTTATGAACACCACCTTACGAACTTTTGCAATCCTTTTTTACCGATTCTAATGAATATATCATACAAGTCGATTATGTTTTTGTCGACATTAATTACAAATATCTGTTGATCGCAATGACAACTTAACATCAGCACTCCTATAGGAAAACACTTGTAATTCATGTGTTAATAAAAAACATAACAAAGTAAAGAAAAGAAGCAGATGTTAAATTAAACCAACGATGGCTCGGTGCTTAGCGTATACGAACACCAGGTCAATCGAGACGTAGGTTCAAATCCTTACGAATGAATGGAAGCAAAGTAAAAAACATTTCACTTAAACAATATACATATATATATCTCTAGTATGCCAAGGGGAAATAAAAAAAAACATACTTTTTTATATGCATTGTTTTGTTTTTTTTTTAACGTTACAGTCTAAATACAGACCTGAAACAAGGCGTCATCATACGTTGTCTTTCTTCGGATTCGGGAGCGCGTCGCGCGAACCCGAAATCGACAACCTTCACTTTCGCCTCACTAATGCGGCCACTCGTCAACAGTATGTTCTAAACCGATATATCAACATATATATATAAGAACACAATTACATACAGACGGCCGTTTAACCAGTCGGCTGTTTTTTTAAGACCCACATCTCAAAATGGCGAATTATGTTTTGTCTATATTAATTTCACGACATCGGACATTGCAAATTCTGAATTTAGTAAAAAAAACGTTCGTACAACTGAAAAAATAATTTAAAATTACATTTTACATACAAATTATTATTTTACAATAGGTATATAACTTGTTATTTTTCAAAGTACTGGAATAAATCAGGTATTTTTTATAATTTATGCGCATGAAGTCTACATTCGTTTCTATGAAACTTAAGCCTTTATGATTTCGGACAGTCCAGGGGTTAATTCCATACTAAAACGACTGATATAGTAATTTCTCCCAATTCACGAAAAATAGGTTCAATAAATTATAACGCGAATACTTAAAATAATAGTATTTTGAGTTAAAAACTTTGGGAATTGCGTTCCAAAATCACAAAAATAAATTAAATGTATTAAGAGCGAAACACTATTATTTTATACATTTAAACGATCACGACGATTTATTGTAATAACGATTCAAAAGAAAACGAGTTTTACAGCGTATTGTATGTTATAAATGCTTTGGTGCGAGTACTGTGAACGTACCATAATTTAATTAACACAATAGTATGTTTCTTTGGAACAATCTCTTGATTATACAACTATTATTTATTAAGGATTATTATTAGACCTACTCCTGTAACATTTTCCAACAAGAAATGAGTCGTTCACAATGAACCACGTCCAAATTTTAACGTTCATAAGATTCGAAGTGTTTTTCATTGAAATATATTAAAATTATATACTTTTAAAATGCTTTGTAAAATTTGAAAACATTAAAAACCTTATAACAGCCAACATTTCGACTTGGTTTACGGTGTATAAAATTTGAAGAATAGAACAAAAAATAAACCAAAGCCTTATAAACGTGTAACGTGTAAATTTTCGAAATGTCAAAACTCAATTAAAATCTTCTTAACTTATTTATGTACATACCTGATTTTGTGAATAAATCGGATTTTTATTTGGATCTACGTCTATAATATTCTCTATTATGAAATATGGGATTTGAGTGAAGTGGAGGGGGTTAAACTGTAAGAGGTACATACCTCTGGTTTGAGGTCTCGGTGGACGGTTCTGCGAGCATGCATGTGTCTGACGGCGAAAGCGAGCTGAGCGAGCAGTCGGCGCGCGAGCCCCTCGGATAGACCCGTAGCGAGCTGCGCGCCCAACTCTCCGCCCGCCGCCAGCTCCGTCACTATGTACGTGAACGCCTGTGCACATCGAACCGCTATATACACTGCTATTTATCACAAATCAAAACTATCACTGACGCTATTTCACATATCACGAGTGTTACTTACTTTCATGACAGAACCGCATAGATAAATTACAAGTATGTCCAATTCAAAGTCAACTATTAATCTATGTCATTACATTTATTCTCTCATCCCGCCTTAAAAATAACGAACGAGAAAAAAAAATAGTATTATAACAATTCCCATAATAAGCATTTCTTTATGTAATCTTTACAAATTAAATACCTTGAAAAAATTGACTCATTGATATTCTCTTTTTTTGTTATATTCGAAATATAAATGTGGGCAACCATAAAAGTCTACTTGAAGCCCGAATAAAATAAAAAAATAGATAAATGTACAATAATAATGAAATGGAAAAATTTAAAGTAAACACGAAAATAATAGTAAATTGAAAATAAGTAACAGTTTGTGAATACTATTTTTTTGTCATTGTTGTGATTTTTCACAAACAGTTATATTGCAATCTAGTTTAACAGTTACAATGAGCCGCGGTGATGACATGAGTTGCAAAATATACGTTTTTTCCCACTTAAAGAGTTACAAAACTTAAGGAGATTAAAAGGTGTTACAGCGAATAAGAAACAATTTCATGCAAACAAATTAGAATTTGTTGTAAATGCGTATTACAAATGTTATTATTTTATTTTTCCTACACGTAGTTTTGCCATTATCATATGGTTATTCATTGTTGCCATTCATATAATTTAACTCGTGTTAATTTAAATTATGTTCACGTGATATGTAACAGTTATTTATGTAACTTGTGTGATACATTATTTTCACTGTTCAAAGTGTTTGGAATAAACAATAGTCGATAAAATGTTCATTTATAATGTAAAAAAATAAAATAATGTAAAATTTAAAAACAAAGGAAATTAAGTAAAGAATTATAGAATGAAAGGTTGATTTATGAAGAAAACTCAAACTAACCGAATCATGAAATACTTCATGCAGTGTTATGATGTACGGGCAACCCTGACAGGCTCGCAGTAGCTCAATCTCTTGTTTGATATCTTTCTTTTGTGTTGATATAATCTGAAATCAATTAAGATATAATTTTAAAGTCACTGTGCAGTTTCACAAATGATTTTACTAATTTTAGATATATTTCAAACATTACATATTCTTTCTAATTTATATAAATACCAGCTTTTGCTAGCGGGTTAGCTACCTGAACGTATACTTGACCTATCCTTAGGGAACAATACTTTTTAAGGATGAAATGTACCCGATCTGTCTTTGTGTCTGCGGCTGACAACGTGCATGCGAAATTTTGAAATGATTTGTTGAGTAGTTAAAGCGTGACATAGTAACAAACATGAAACACACACTCTCATTTATAATATTAGTAAGGAGTAAGGATAACATACATACATTATCAGCATAAATCTTCCAGAAGAAATTCTCGAAATAATAGTGAAAACCGTATCAAAATCTGTCGCGATATTTAGAAACACTAAAGGAACACACAGGCAGGCAGACACGAAAAACGACTTTATTTTATAACATTTATAGAGTAGTCTTCAATGAAAATGGATAATATACATTTTTTTTTATTTTAAAAACATGTCAAACAGATTTTTTTAAACATGACTATGAATAGTGTAATAATAAAATTGCTTACTTTAACAGCATACTCCCTCCCGGTCTGTCGGTGGATACATTTTCTGCAAACAGAATACGATCCATCGCCCAACAGTGGGGTGCTAAGGTCCACAGAGTACTTCTGGAAGAACGGTGAATCCTGAAATAATATAATAAAATTAGCAGAGAAAGAAAATACTAACTAACATCCTGCTCCGGGTTCGCACGGGGTGTACCAAATCTTCTCTTTACAATACGTCCATGTAATTAAATACAATGGAAAATTTTAACACTAAACTATTTCTTCTCTTTAAGATTTTCCAAACATTTTCTTTCATACAAACCATGTTCTCAGAATTACAAAGACAACAAAAAAAGAATTAGGTACCGAAATAGTTGCAACCTTTCCGAAGTGATGCGCTTACGTACATAAACCTCTTGATTTTTATTTATATAGATTTAGGATAAATGAATAATTTCTTTTTGATAAAATCGTAAACGTCATATTATTAGTCCCTCGACCGAATTTTTTATGACCCAGATCTCAAAATGGCGGATTATATTTTTATACCTCATTTTAATTTCACGACAACGTACATAAGAAAATTTCATGGCTTATTAAACAAAAAAGTTAGTGCAAATGAAAAAATAATTCAAAAATACATTTTACACAAAAAATGTAATTTTACAATACATTATTAATCATCTTATCCTACTTAGGTGGGATAAGGGTAGGATGATGATGATCATTTGTTATTACTCAAAGTTTTTTTAAGCTTATGCTGCCAAGAGTTGACTTGTTGACCTGTGCCCCATGAGATCTACGTACGTTTGTATGAAACTTAAACCTTTATGGTTTTGTACACTCCAGGGCTTAATTTATTATTTGTCGCTGAATATATAATAAATGCGATGAATTAATATGTGTTTGCACGTATTTAGAATAATTATTTACATTATACACTTTAATTATATTCTCACCTTAGCCACCCATCCCTTCAGTTTGTCGTGTCCCTGTCCGGTCGCCTGCAACCATATCTGATCTGATATGATGTTCTCAGAAAACAATATACTCGGGGCCACATATGAGTAACCTGGAATAAAGTACCGTTCGTAAATAAATCGGCTAATAATTATATAAACGCAACTTAGAGAAATAATTCCACTTTTGTTGTTACACGACACATCTCTAATACGATCGAGTCAAATACAAATTCCTCCTCTGTTTATCAATCGATCTTCACTTGGTTAAATAACAATTGGTGCGCTTTATTATTGTCAATAAAAACATTTAAAATTGATTTTTTTTCCCTCACGATCCTTACATCTCACCATCAGTCGGTAAGAGACCCACTGTAGAACCATAGGTCTCTTCCTAAATGAAGGTACGGGCATAATCACCACGTCAGCCTACGAAGTATTAGCAATTTAAGCTCCGGGAAGCCCAAAAACAGTAGTACTACAAGAACATTTCTCAGAGTCAGGTTTCCTCACGATGTTTTCCGTCTCCGTCAGCCGATAGCGTCGCCCCAATTTAAATTAGCAAATGTACACGAATTCCGAAAAATTCATTGGTACACGTTGAGGTTGGAAACCTGCGGACAAACCACTAAGACCACCACGACTTGCATCAATTACACCACAACTAATCTACAATATTTGTATACTTATAATATTGAATCCCAATCATTTAATAAAATTGTTCGATGACATCTCGAGCTATCAATACTTACCTAGGAACAGCTTGTCGTGATGCTTGGGAGCCTGCGCCGGCGAGTCGGTGGGCGGCATGCGAGTGAACTCGTCCGCGAAGTTGCACGTGTCCATCGCGTGGGACAGTTGGGGTACGAACGGCGCCGGTGTTTCCCGGTTTGCGACGGCCTCCCAATCGAGGTTCTGTAAACGGCGTTCATCAGAAATTCGCCTGATTTTATTCGGATTGCCCCGAGGCTTAGCATAATCCTTACCAGCTTTTACTAATATTATAAGCTAACTAGCTCTAGGGAGACATTTGCTATATCTCCTCGGAAACGGAACGTTTTTTCACAATAAAAGTGGTTCCCTATATCCTTTTCTGTATCGCTGACAACGTGTATGAAAAATTTTAAGATGACTGGTTGAGTAGTGGAAACGAAATAAACAAACAATTCTCTCCTCCTCTCCTCTCCTCTATTAGTTAGGATGTAAATGTGAGTTTGTATATTTGTTCAAAATAAAAGTACAGTTGCCGAGAGATAAGTCAAATCCACATATCTGACTAAAACCCCACGGTGTACCGGCCACCGCTTTAAGTTGGGGCGGCATGGGACCGTACTGAGCTATCACCATGCCGCCCCCAGCGGTCAGCCCGGCGAAACATGGCCGCCGGGCTCCGTCCTTATAGGGAGGTACACTGGGTACACGACCAGCTACCTCCCCTCGTCCGCCGAACCTGTGCAATGAGGAGATGGGCCCCCCGGCCCATCCCCTCAGATCCGGCTACGGAGGTGGAAGGAGGCGGGCAAATCGCCGCCTTCTTCCACCGGCCCTTCTTTGGCGAAGACGGCCACTGAGAGGGTCCGCCTCTCGGGCCCTCTCCGCTTCCTCCTTCTGCGAGATAACCTCCTCGCAGAAAGAGGCCATCGCCGTCCAGGCGTCTTCGCTGCCGAGCATGGCCGCAACCACACTCGGCAGCGACAGATTTTCTCCCACCGCCGCAGCCAGAGTGCGGCGCTGCACCTCCCACGCAGCACACTCAACCAGAGTATGCTGCGCGGTGTCCTCCTCAGCGCCGCACTCGTGACATGCGGCGGTCGGCTCCCTGCGAGCGATCTGGTGCAGGTACCAGCCGAAACAGCCATGGCCGGTCAGCACCTGCACCAGTCGGAACGTCAGGGAGCCCCACTCCCTATCAAGCCACTGCGGCAGGACCGGGCGGACGGCGTCCACCGTATATCGCCCATACCGCGCGTCCGCCAGATCCTGCCGCCACCGCTCTATTGCAACCACCCTCCCTTCCTTACGCCTTACCTCTATCTCCCTGGGAGCCGGAGGCTCTCCCAAACGTTTTCTTGCCGCCGTGAATTCGTACACGGCGGCAAGAACCCCTGCCTCCAGCTCCCAAGGCAGGGAGCCGGCGAGCGTAAAGGCCGCCGCCGAGGACACGGTGCGGTATCCTCTGATTGCCCTCAGTGCCATAATGCGCTGCGCAGCGCGCAGCGCCCGCACATTAGTGGCACCGAGGGCATCAGACCACACCGGAGCCCCGTAGACGGCCATCGCTCGCACGACTCCCATATAGAGTCGGCGGCACCCGGCACTTGGCCCCCCGATATTGGGGAGCAACCGGCCGAGCGCTGCCGCCGCCCCTGCTATACGCGGTCCGAGCCCCTCGAAATGGGGCTCGAACCGCCAGCGCCCGTCTAGGGTGAGGCCCAGATACTTCATCCGGGTCCCCACCCCGATACGGGCGCCATCTACAATCAAATGGGCCCCAGGTGGTGGCCCCCGCCGAGAATTCCACATATCTATATTAACACGGGCCAAGCCACGAGCAGAATCTAGTCACTAGTAAATGATCGCGAAATGTTTCATAAACATTTTATAAATCCTAACAATAATATTTTTTCGAGATCGTAGGCAATTAACTGAAAATTTTCGGAAAATTATTCGATTTAGGATATTAAAATCGTGTTTTTAATCACAAATTAATAATCGAAAAATAGAAACAATAATGAAAAATCAATAGTAGACAAGATATCAAACTATAAATTTTAGTTTCAATCTGCATATTAGAGTACGGAATACATAAGAAATATAATCATTCAGATGATAGATAAAAAATAATAAAAAGGGTTACTTTATTAAAAAAATATACACATATAACACGATGTCATAAACAAGTGATGTAGAGAAATTACATTAAAGCTAACATAGAATAATTTCATATCATAAATTAATTGCTTCACCAGACCGCTACGTGTTTCCAAACACCCACTCGATAAATTCAAATTAATTAGTTCAGGAACATGTAAAAGGTTAATTAGTGTTAACAATGCACGAATTATATGCAAATGTTGAACTAACCTCGGAACATTGATCTAACCTGGAAAAACGGATGCCTCTTGAGTTCTTCAGCGTCGCCCTCGCCGCCGCCGAGCCGCCGTCGTGGGTCCTTTACTAACAATCTGTAAACAACAATTAATAAAATTAATTTAAAATAACTGAATTCCTTTTTTTTTAATACTTTTATAGCATTTGACCACAATTTCACTTGATGTTAAATGACAATGAGATCGAAGAGGGTGTCCATTCATCATGTGACGGGGAAGAGATATGGCCAAGCCGAATCTCACTAAATCTTACGTGGGGTAGAGAAGTGTTTCGGCAAATATCACGTATTTCTTTTCGGCCAAAAAATAGTGTATAAATGTTAGCAAATCCGATTAATTCAAAGTAAATGCTTCTAGACTAAACTATGCCGAAATCTGACACATTTCTTCTATGTATTGCAGTAGTTCCCATTTAACGCTTTTTTAACGCGTGATTTTAGATTACGACCTGAACAGTCTCAAATACTAGGCTTAATAAAAATAATAAAGCAAATTGTGTTTTTTCTAGTAGATCCAACGAATTTATACTAAAAATACAAATATTGAAAGATCTCAGGTGAGATTAGGGGTGTAGGAAGGAGGTTAAGACACCACCTCACGACATATCACCAGTGGGGGAGGGGGGTATCAAAAAATGTTCAAAAACGCCTCACGTAATTAATGGACGCCTCCTAATGTGGTAAGTACGCTAAACTTAAAGGACTGTCTCTTAAGCGCAACCGCAGGTGCTTGGCGACCGATTTTAAAGTTAGGCGGGCTTACGTAAAAAAACTCTACGACCACTACGCAATAGTTTCCTCGCGATGTTTTCGTTCACTGTAAACTCGGCCAAATTCGCAAGGATACGAACCTACGTCCAACGACGCGGTGTCCGAAAACGTTAACCACTGAGCTATCGACGCTTTATTTCGACGGTACACTGGAAACGATGTTTTGCGATGAAACAATTACCTTAACCTTAGATATTCATTCAAACATACACGACGACTCAGTAAAATATTAGGCAATAGATTATTGGTGTATTGACAATATGAATACCAAAATCTTTAGCTGCGGTTAAAAAATTACCCGTAATATCCTTAATATATATTTGAATCATTTCATAATATTTTATTGTACTACTAGTTATGAGTTTATAAGAGAAAGTTCTCAAAATAGCACCAGTGACAGAAAAGTTGAGGAGTAATAGGTTACCATGATATGGATATGTCATGAGAAGAGATGGAAGCCATGTAACTAGAAAAGTTTCAAGTATGAAGGTGGACGTATATAGGAGCAGAAGTCCGAGGAAGGTATGTATGCATGGATTGTGTGAAAAATGATATGTGTATAAAAGGTGTGAATACTAACTAAAATAAAAACATTTTGTGCCGATCCACTTAGGTGGGATAAGGGTATGAAGATGATGATGATATAAATTCAGATTTCAGACAAATAGGTACAGACCAAGAGTTTGCAGAACAAAAAGTACTTTATATCTGGATAAAAGGTATTGTATATCGTTTTCTGTATCCTTGACAACGAGTACGTAAAATTATATTATGATCGTTTGAATACAATGCATTCTAACTAGTATTATAAATGCGAAAGTAAATTTATCTGTTCGTTACACTTTCACTCTTTAACTACTCGAACGACCAACCTTAAATTTTCCATATACATCGTCAGGGGATACAGAAAAGGTCATAGGGTAACATTACTGTTCGCGTGGGTTAGGTTAGATTTACACCAATTCAGGACCTGGCGGACGCGCGGTATGGACGGTATACCGTGGACACCGTCCACCCGGTCCTGCCGCAGTGGTTAAATAGGGAGGGGACTCCCTGACGTTCCGGCTGGTGCAGGTACTCAGCGGCCATGGCTGTTTTGGCTGGTACCTGCACCAGATGGCTCGCAGGGAGCCGACCGCCGCATGTCACGAGTGCGGCGCTGAGGAGGACACCGCGCAGCACACTCTGTCTGAGTGTGCTGCGTGGGAGGTGCAGCGCCGCACTCTGGCTGCGGCGGTGGGAGGAGATCTTTCGCTGCCGAGAGTGGTTGCGGCCATGCTCGGCAGTGAAAACGCATGGACGGCGATGGTCTCCTTCTGCGAGGAGGTCATCTCGCAGAAGGAAGCGGCGGAGAGGGCCCGAGAGGCGGACCCTCTTAGCGGCCGTCTCCGCCAAAGGAGGGCGGGTGGAAGGAGGCGGCGATTTGTCCGCCTTCTTCCACCTCCGTAGCTGAACCTGAGGGGATGGGCCGTCATTGCACAGGTTCGGCGGACGAGGGGAGGTAGCTGGTCGTTTACCCAGTGTACCTCCCTATAAGTATGGAGCCCGGTGGCCATCTTTCGCCGGGCAGACCGCTGGTGATAGCTCAGCACGGTCCCATGCCGCCCCAACTTAAAGCGGTTATCGGTACACCGTGGAGTTTTAGTCCGTGCGAGTCGGACATAACCCATTCTCTCCCCTGGGAGGATGGGTATCTATAAGGGATTTCCCCCACGTTAATAAAAAAAAAGATTTACAGCGATTAGGTTCGACTGATGAAGGTAGGTAGCTGGTTGCGTACCCAGTCTACCTCCCTATAAGGACGGAGACCGGAGGACACCTTCCGCCGGGCTGACCGCTGGGGCGAAATGGTGATAGCTTTGCACGGTTCCGTGTCGCCCCAACCACAGCGGCGATCGGAACACCGTGAGGTTTTAGTCAGTAGGAGTCTCATACTATCCACTCTCTCCTCCGAGGGTGGTATGTCCATGATGGATCTCCCCATGTTAATAAAAAAAAAGATTTACACCAACGCGAGCGAAACCGCGGGCAAAAGCTATTATACAATATTACTAAGGATTCATATTCATTTAGAAGGAAGTGTTTAACAAATTAATTACATAAACTAAAGTATTAATCGACTTTATTCTTGAGACTGACGTAAGATGTACTGTTTAGGATCGATCGTTTTAGAAATATGAAATTTTACACACAATCTCCTTGTGTAATGCAGATGAGCGTTGAAAGAGGAGTTTTTTCTAATTCATCCCCCGAGAGAGTTAAATGCAAAGTTCAAATTAAGACGATTCCTAAAATGTTGTTGGTAGAAAAACCCTAGCAAGACTAGAAGATATTTTTATTAAACTTAACTAGTTATAAATGATAATATATTAGATATAAAGTACTATTCCCAAGATATAGGATAAACATAAATACAAGCGAAAACGCGTGCAAAAGCTAGTCATGTATAAAGATAATTGTTTTATATGACGTCTTACTAAGATATCCATCGGGTTAAATAAAATAAATATAAATAACAGAACTAGACAAAGCAGACAAACTAGACATAGACCAAAACAACAACAAAAAAACAAGTAACTACGTACATCCTAGACATTGAATCTGTTAGAGACACGTGTCAGTGTACAGCGGATCGTTTTAATTGTGATAAACAGACGGACCGTACACGTGCCTCGGAACACGTCGAGTAAACCACCTACGTGATTTAGATATTCAACGGTGTATCTCGAAATTGATAAAATTTATCTCCACGTGTATTAAGACTTTTGCATATATAATACAATATTCAGAATTCATTATTGTTCACAACTTCTACTTCTTTCTTTGTTTCAGTCGAGGTCAATATTTATATGAGACGAATAGATCAGAAAAAAACCATAAATAGTCTCTCTTCTTATGTACAATGGACAGGAGTTGACGGACATTGTCTGGGTAGAACCACAGTTGCACAATGTGTCCTTTACTTTGTCTATTTACTGAGTTGCATTAAAATGTGGTTATTTTTCCAATATCTAACTATTTCACTCGTTATTCGAAAGCAAAGGGAGGACAAATGGATCGAAACACGCTCTTTAAGGTCGACAACATAACAATGATGTTCCTGGTGTTGCAGTTATCCATAGGCGACGGTAACCATTTAGCATCAGACGGGCCGTCTACCCGTTTGCTGCCCTTTGGCATAAAAATAATAATAATATCTGTTACCGTTATTGCATTTTATTTTGTCAAACTGACTAACGCCATTGGCCTGACGGAGTGTCATAGGGCTACTGAGACGAGTGCTTAAAACGCTTTGTCGCTTGGTAACAAGCTCAAGGGTGCTAAAACGGTCCAACCTTGGCTTGGACTGTTGCCTTTGATGCAATAACGCGAATCTTTCTAACCAAAACTATTCAGACATAAGAATTAGTAAAACACTGATGTGTACCAGCACGTATCTGTTGACCGGTGTCATCCGACAACCACTAGGTGAGAAAGAAAGAGTACTTCTCGTTGCTTAAACTCAAAGTCACGATACGAATATTAATTTTGTTATAGTGGCATTATCAGAAATTGCAATATGCAAGAGCAGAATAACTGACAACAGTTTATAACTAAGATTGTTGGTAAATAATTCAACTACGTTATCCATTATGCATAATAAAAAAAAAAATTCGAACAACACATTTCATTAATTTCGGTTACCTACCATACGACAATTCGATTAGAAAAAAAACTACAAGGGATCCCTATCTAGGTCAGGTCTATAAATTTTCGTCACTAAAAGTCAAATGAGACAGACACACGACTATTTTATTATTATCTACTAAGAAATCACCTATAGCAACTTCATACTTGTATATACAATAATTGTTATTCCGTGAGATCATCTGTACATATACAATTAAGAACTAAATTTTCTATTTTAATAAAACGCGCAAACATTAAAACAAGACTAAATCCAATGAAATAATTTAGTGTATGCATCTACGCTTTATCATAGAAGTTAAGTTAAGCATTCTAATCCCAACTAATAGTAAGGAGATGGGAGTTTGTTTGTCACTCTTTGGCGTATTCAATATTCAAGTGATCATCCCAAAATTTTGTAGTCGAAACGTTATCAGAAATACAGCAAAAAGACATAGGTTGTCGTCTTTCATGCGAAAGAAATTTACTATTCACGAGTGAGAGATCAAGTCTACAATAACGCGAGCGAAGCCGCGGGCAAAACCTAGTTATGAAATAAGTACAACTTATTAATCCAAATAATATACGATTTCAAAACCAGTGCCATGAAGTTTAGAAATCAATTAATGAATTCATTGCCCAAACAATGTGTAAAGATAACGTATTTGGCAATAAATAAAAAAAAAAACAAACGTTATAGGTGCCATTTCGCCGCGAGAAGAGTACATACTCAGAAGGTAAGCCAAAACGCCACGTTCTAAGCCAATGCATCACATATTACAATGAAATGCATAGCATTTTCTTGCTGGCACCGTGCCACATTTTCATAATACCAATATATGACATAATTTTTTTGTCCTATACGTGCTTGAAGTACCTATTTCTGTTTAAAAAAAGAGTCCATATAATAACTTACTTCCTAATAAAGTCCTGGACCTCCGGGCTTACGTCCGGCGGCACGGGGTAGCTACATCTTACTATGCGCTTCGTGATCTCCTGCTGCGTATTCCTCTCGCCTTCGACCGTGAACGGAGAAGCCCCCGTCAGCAGCTCGTAGGTAAGAACTCCGACCGACCACCAGTCGACGGCCTGCGTACAAAAGAAAACAATTCCCTTGTAACATTTATAAATTTGCAATGTTATTACTACTATCATTTCTCCGCGACTTTCTTCAAAAACATTTACAGAATTGACAGAGTGACATTTGTTTGTTCCCTTGCCATTTTATAAATAAAATGGCCGTGCTGTAGAGGGTATTATTCACTTTGGTTTCATTTTCTTGTTTATATTAGTACACCCGTGCGAAGCCGGGGCGGGCGGCTAGTTAATGTACGTTTTTTTAATTGATACTTAGCATAAGTATTGTCCACTGTGTTGCTTTAAATTTAAATCCAATTATCAAGTCCAATTAGCACTCTTCAATTTTGATGCACTCGGCAAAGTCCTCGGCCGTGAGACACGTTGCTGTGAGGAAGTAAAACACATCGCATTACATAATGACTCGTGTATCGCCTTGAGCACGTATATGTGCGAATATTTAGCGTCTGTTTGTTCGTTACTCAGTCTGCTATCGTCTTCGTACTTTTTACATATAGAATATGGTTTATAATATTTCTGAATTTGTCATGAAAATGTCAAACACAGCGAACTATAGCGATTGAGTGATTTGATTGGTGGAATGTCGGGTCTCAAGTTTAAAGGTTGGAATCGCGACGTGTAAATGAGCAAAAATTTGAATTTGCCTACATAAATATAGGCGAAGACAAAAGCAGATCAGTACATTTTTTCTCCTCTGTTTGCCATCGATTTTCTTTATTTAGTAGCTATTGACAAGCTTTAATGTTCAATAAAAAAACAATATAAATTATTTGTTCTTTTTTCCATACCATCGTTGATTTCAAGCCAGATGTCTTCATTCGTCATACTTCGCGCTCATTCTACAATCTAAAATATTTGTACAATTCTCAAAACAATATTTACCAAAAAAAGAAAACAAAGACATACAAATAATCACCTATATATGAACATTTTAGCAAGAAACTTAGTACCTTAAGAGTTATAAGTCGCATTATAAATATTGCACAACTTTTATTTATTATTAAATATTTTTTTATTAAATAAATATATATAATAATAATATAATAAAACAATAATAATATTAAATATTGCACGTTTTAGTAACATTTTTGGCTAACGGCGAAGTAAAACATCGTGAGGAAACCTGAACTTGAGAAATATTCTTCTAGTACTAACGTATCTGAGAAAAACATAGAACTATGATATTCTCAGCGTTTGAAATGGCTGGTACGTCGTGGACTAGCATGTTGCTACATAACGGTTTCACCCAAAAGTGGGACTATTACACACCGGGATTATATTATTCTTGTAGCGTTGAAGTTTATTTATCTGCCATTTATTTACAAGGAACTATTGTGTTGTTAGTACATTTTACTATTTACGTGATGCTAGAAATAAATGAATATTTATTTGTCAAATACAACACATTTCAAGAAGCATATAGACGACATAATTTAAAAGAGATATAATAACTAAGTGTTGCATCGAGTCAAACAGGTCTTTGTCTAAGCATAAGGCTACAGGTTTTGCAAGTGCAAGTGTTTCGGTGCTGATTTTCTGGCAAGATCTACTCTACACACAAATAGACGGACGAAATTACATTGCAAATTTAAATTAAATTATCAACTCATGTTATGATATATAACCCAACACTACCTATATTAAATACGAATTCTGCAAAGTTATATGTTACTTCCAAAAGACTGCGCATAACCTCGAAAATCACATTGTTGAATCAAATATTTTACATTTATTTATTTAGCCAGTGCATATTAATATGCTAATACTACGGAAGTCTATAAATGAATTATCATCTTAGATACACGTTACATTCAATTATAGTTCAACAGCATCCAATCAGAGACAATCGAGCGTAATTTGTAATATTGTAGCCGAGGTAAAAATTTCCACTGAACCCGACGGCGGCTGCCGACGACGGCCGAGAGCGCCCGAACTGAATACACACGCTTCCGGAGAACCTTGAAACGCTGTTACACACTTCAATGTAACTACTACTAGGAATATTTTTTCCTCGGACACGTTAATTATTGCCCTATTTAAATATCCGCACTAACAAAGTACATTATGTCATGCTATACAGAGTTATGCCGCGAGTTTCATTAGAACTACTTAGTTCACCTAGATTAATAGTTACCTGGTTTTCATTGAACCTTGTAATCCCCTTTTACCAAATTTTAGCTATCTCTGTTGATTTTTATTATTATTGTTTAGCCCTATGGAAGTGTCAGGGCAAATTGCATAGATGATATAATATAAATCCCTTCTATCTACCAATAAACTTTTCTACATCGGTTCAGCCGTTTCGGATATTAACCTGAACAAACGAATTCAATTTCTTTTACATCTCTAGATTGTCATTATCATAAAATTTTCATTTTAAATGTTTTATTAATTGACCATTAATTTCTCATGTGAATTTCCCTCGGTATAAATGGCCTGTTAGCATATCAAGACGATATATATGTAGGCGTACTTCTTTCGAAGTTTTTTAAGATGCAAGAGCGCTACGAAAAGCTTCTTTTTTTTATATTATAAGGGGCAAACGAACAGGTGGGTCACCTGATGGTAAGTGATCACCGCCGTCCATAGACACTAGCAACACCAGAGGAGTCGCAAGTGCGTTGCCGGCCTTTTAAATATGTGGGCCTCCGGCGCTCTCAATGGCCGAACGAAACGCAACAGTGCAACCACTGTTACTTCACGTCGGTTTTCTGTGAGAGGGTGGTACTACCCTGGGCTAGCCGGCCCATTCATGCTGAAACCAGTAATAGCTTCAGCGTAGCTCTACCACTTACAAAACTTAAAAAACTCTAGATACCTCAGTTTTTAATATGAATACAAGGATTTCTTTTCATCGCAGCGATATGAGAACGAGACGGAATGTGCGAAAGAATACTCAAACTTCTCCACCCCGAGTGTGGCTTGTCATGAACATATGAGAAACAACTCTGTCTGGGAGTATCCTTATCCATAGATGTAGGTGTTGTGTAAAATCTCTCGTATTTCAATTTCGTTGAAACCACGCTTGAATTATTACCCAGAATCTGATAGTGCCCCATTTTGGTAAAAAAAACATAAATCTTAACTATTATTAAAATAATCTTAGATAACAGACTGTCTACACCCGGCTACATAGTTGCCATTATATGCATGGTGTAAACTCAATCGGTGACTCTCTTTAAATTTGTCACGATGCGGTATCAACCGATGTTGGCCAGTTGGCCTAAGGTTTGGAGATTGGCGTTCGAACGGCGACAACCGTAAATCTTTTGATGGTCATCGTTGATATTGCTTTGCGCTGTTCTTACCATCGATTACAAAATTGCTGTCGATGATAATAAAAAAAAGTATAATTACCTACTTCAACATAAAATCAATCTATTTAAAATACACTTAGAATGATGGATTACCCGCAATGCCGTTACAGAATAATAATAGCGAAACATGTACAATGTTTTCACCGTTGCCAACAGATAACAGAGAAATTATAATTCACCGCTAAAGACAATAAAGTTTATTTTTGCATACAAACTCGTGAAGGAGCATACCTTGAACGTGATAAGAGCGAGGTCGCATCGCCGCGGTGTGAACTATAAAAATTGTTTACACTGTATGGCGAATTTCTTAAACTGTACCTGTTTAAATGTAGTAAAAAAAAGCGATTGTATAATTATTTTGAAAGTATTTTTTTCTATTACGATGTTTATATTATTTTTCTTTTATTAATTGAAAGTAATTAAGAACGTATAGATCATTTGATTTTAAAAGATCATTATAAATAACCCTATGGTTATCTCGAATCTTCCATATTGCGTTTGATTACAATCTCATCTGACGATAAAATACGGTGTTGCTTAAGATGGTGAATACGTTAAAACTTGAAGAGAGATTGGTACTCAAGCGCAGCTGCCGGGTTACATATATAGGTACTTGGCGACAGATTTTCCTTTAACATGGTACTACGGTTTAATAAGAATGTATACCTTCTCTGAAGGTTCCGTTCTTATAGACATTGGAAACTACGTCGATCGAAGTTAAAACGTGCCAACACGCTTACTCTGAGGGGTTAATTAAAATATACACTTTTCTCTATAGACGAATAAATCTATAGATATAAGAAGATTTACTAATCTAAATGTACCATTTTGTATTTAGTGATTTGTGCTATAGGTTTGCTAATTCGAAATAATTAATTATGGAGCGGAAAGAATTGTTATCCGTGTCGGCTTCACTTATCATCTTACCATTAACTTAGTTGTTGTAATCAGTCATTCTGATCATCACACTCTATATTTTCTATAAATAAGGCAAGCAAGCACATACATCGGTAAAACTTCATGAGTCTCATTTAAATTTTATTAAATATATATTATACAGTTTTACACAAACTGTAGTTAACTTTGAATGCCTAACAAACATTATCCGTTACCTTGAACAGCTTCTAAGAATAAATAAGTATCCACAGTACTTGTAAATGGACGCCAAGCGAAGAGATGAACTGTGCTTGCTTCTAAGATTTTTGCAAAATCTTCTGATGATAAATAACATCCCAAAATCCTGTTCTATATGTTTACCAGGATTGACGATTTTTCTCGAACCGGCTTAAAGGCTTACATTCGTATCCCTGCACAACAACATTTGAGATATCTACACGAGACGGTAATTCCCCTAACAGAGATATCTCAAATACTATACAAAAACATACCTAGGATGCGTTCCAAGATTGTTTATAAAGTCGATAATACTACGTACTATAGACACTAGTTATTTTTATTATGTTTTTTTTAAACATACATTTGGTGCTCTTTTAAATTTCTTTCCCTCATAGGTAGCTCGCCGTCCCCGCACCCTTTACTCTAGTTCCTGAAGTGATATACAAACACAATCTATTATTGAAGGTGATATATGACGAATAAAAATAAAAATCGAGAAAACTCCATTGTTACTAATAACAAAAAATACTGCTTTTTTATATTTTTTCTATAATTATATGTAAAATTATACCTTAACTTCATTAATATTACAAACGTGACAGTTTGTGAGGAAGTATGGCCGTTTGTTACTCTTTTTAACTACTGAATTGCGCTACATAAACTGTCACTGTTTCTAAACGATACAAACAATGATACAGACGCAGACGAAGTCACAAGCGGCTACAACTATTTTATATACTAAAACCTCCACAAAAGTGTTAAGATTACAGAGTCAAAAAACTATAAAAATTGGTTATGCCATTTCTAGGATAATCGTGGATATACAAAATTTATAAGCGAAGAAAATGAGAACGTACTTTTTAAGTCGTTTCACGCATAACCTACTCGACCGATCATTATTAAATTATACATACATGTTATCAAGGGTACAGAGAAGAACAAAGGGCACCCCTTTATCCAGAAAAAAAGTATTGTTCCCATAAATCCATAGCAAGTAATTGCAAATTTGCGAAAAAATCACCACAATGATTCCGGTAGCAGGTGTAAGGGGATGTGACTGGCGACAACCAGCACAATGGCGATCCTAGAACAATCGTGCGGTGTATTATTGATACCTATATAAATTATCCGAGCTACCGAATTACTTATTAACAGTACCGCTAGTTTTGGAGATCCTTGTATCGCTAACGGAACGATACATTCGAATCAGGACTTTCGATCTCGAAAATTAAAGTCCAAATTCATTTATCATACTTATAAATAAAGCCATCATAATTTATAATAAACTTTATGTCTCGTGTTTCAAGAAACAAATTCGCCTACACGATATCGAGTCGGGTATTTAGGTCGTGCGAATCAACAAAAGCGTTTTTGGCAAGTCTCAGTCGGTAACAAGTTTATATATAACTAGCTGTTCCGTGGCATCGTACGCATTTATTATTATTTTTTACTATTATTCTTTGTAGTAACAAATAGTTGTGAACAAAACCCATAGAGCGAATGTATTCATCATCATCAGCTTGTAAGAGATCTACTACAGAGGCAATAGGCCTTTAGGCATAATCACCAAGTCATACCCCGACGTGTTAACGATTTCAAACTCGGAAAAATCCACAGTTCCATGTTTTTCCCACATACGGTGGTACTACAAGAACATTTCTCAGGTTCAGATTTCTTCACGACGCTTTCTTTTAACTTCAGCCGTTTCTGTTACCAATGTAAATTAGTAAATGTACACGATTTCCGGAAAATTCATTGTTATATGCGGACATCGAATTGATATTCCACCGGCCAAAATACTAGACTGCGACGACTTCAATTCTCAATATTCAAATAACGGTAGATACGTTCTAGTGCTGCATTGCCAGCTAGTCACGTATTATAATATATTTAATATTATAAAAACCATCCCACATGAAAAAAAAACTTAAGCTGTACAAACTTTCATGGTAATCGTTCAAGCGGTCTTGAAAATTTATCTGATAATAACTTTTGTTCGCAGTTTCGCTCGCATTAATGTTAATTTGATCTATACCTCTAGGTCAGTACTTTTATTGAATAAAATGTATCCTATGTTCTTTCCTGTACCCCTGACAGTTGAGTAGCTAAGGCGTGAAAGGGAAACAAACGGACGAACTTACTTTTACACTTATAATATTAGTTTATACTCAGTTATTACTTTATGTTATAACTTAACATCCATTAATATATATATATATTAAAAAGAAGTCTTCATTATCACGAGGCTATTTTGAAATGGTTATTTTAAACAAGTGTAAATATCTGTAGTTTGTTCGTATAATAAGAATTAGTAATAATAATACAAATGTACAACTGAAGGTTACACAGAGTTAATATTTATCTCAAATTAATATTGTTTCATTGTAATTAATTAATTTCTACGCCAAAACGATTAAAGTAAATAACTCGAATGTTAAGAACGTAATTAATTATTATACTACTTGTTATTTTACTTGTTGTATATTACAGGCTAATGTGATGGAAAATTCTTTAGCCGCGTTAAGCGATTTTTGATAGTAGAAAAAATTAAGGGTTCGCGTCACCGATGACCTCGACATGCTCATAACGTATTGCGCTTGCATTAGAATAGCAGCACGTAGTACAGCGCCCTGTGTACATATGATATTGATATTTTGTATTGATCTTGTGCAGCTCATTTGATTAATTGATAAACTATATAAAAATGTATATAATCATTGCTCGGAGTGCCAATAGATGTAAAAACCAGACTAATTTAAATAATTTCAATTTAGAAGTAATTGATTTAAAAATTCTAAAAACACAGTTATTCAATTGTTTTGAATTTTCCCTTCTGTTGGAAGTCCTTACGGCTGCCTCGAATTTTTATGTCTTATTTTTTATATACTTGGGTTTTTATCTAAAAAAAGATTATCACGATAGCTTCAGTTAATATACTGTTATTAAAACTATAAGAAACTACGATATAGCTATCTATAAAAGTATAGTCAGCTAAACCTTCAAATTAAATGTCTGTCTCCAAGCCCCTACAAGTATATTCCGGTAGCTTTACTTCAAAGCGCGTTCTTCTAGGCTTAGTGTAACTTTGACCACATTGTCATTAGCATAAAGTTCATCAACCTTTGACAGTAGTAACATGTAGAGAATACTTTGATAGATAATGGCTAATAGGAGACGGAACAGGGGCGTACTTACTGCTACTCTATCATTTATACACGACCTCCCCCCTCTACCCGGATCTAATAGGGGCTCGATGAGTGCAAACAAAAACTCGTAAAATTTCATACTCTCTATACTCAGAATCTTAAAACAGTAAAATTTCTGTGAGTCAAACATCAGAGGAGATGCCATAAAAATCGATTTCATGAACATTCGTACATAATTATTTTCATAATAACATTGTTGGCAAATTCTCAAAGTCGACAATTATTTCTTCGAACTATAAGGGTATTAATTACATTCAAATGATCTAGTTCATATGTTGTAAAATGAAAAATCGCTATGTTCGAAATATAAAGGTCCAATTGATTTTGTCGAATTATGGAGGGAAAATATGTACCGATGTGGCTTATAAAGACCGAATGATTATTTCGACTTACAGAGTTTCTAATTTTCCTAGGAATCTCCACACGTTGCAGAAAACACAAATATAATTTAGCAATAAGTACACCATCAAAACAATTCTAATCCCGAGTCCGTTTAGGACTAGCTACGTTACTGATACGGAGAGTTCAATCATTTGCCCTTGATTTTCCCCTTTAACGTAACTGGAAGAACTACTTATATAAGAAAGAGACAGCACGAACACACACGGTGATTATTAACCTAGCGGTATTTAGAACATAGACACACAAACCTAGTTCGTAGCAGTTCGATTATAACTTAATTAACATTGTTCTGCATATACACAGGTCGGCCTTTTTTTTTTATAAGATCTTTCTAGAAGCCACTTAACGACGATTAGCATTTTGTTAATTAATGTTAGATTAAATACTAAAGCGAAAAGTAAACGGTCGTCAAGACTCGTCAACCAACGGGTAATTGAAAATTTGAAGCTGTAATTAAAAACGAAGTCTGAAATCCAGAGGTACTCACTGATAAATAATACGTACTAATATATAATTCAGTACAAAGGCATATTAAATCGAGTCTCTAAAATTGTAATAACATCAAAAGAGAAAATCAACTGGTTACGACCTCGAGACGCCTCTAGCGCGGCGCCGCCGTCCTTGAGTCCTAATACTAAAATTCTTATAATGACAGAAAGACATTCTCATATTGAAGTAGTCTACGTGAAAAAAATTACCCCTGTAATTACCTGTAATAATCATTATAGGGTGTGTTTTATTGTGTCTTTTTTATGTTTACTTAACGCCCACAGAAAAATGGTAATTATTATATTAAATCTAGATGAAGAAAATCTCAAATACAGTCCTGATAATTACATTCTCAGTTAAAACAATTCGCGCGCCATCTATTATACGTTGATGGTACTATGTCTAATATTTACGCAAGCACCAACAACGAATGTATAAATTCTCTAACAGTTAGCATGAGCGATGCGCAAACGGATAGATCAAGAACATGACATCAATTTTTATTAATTTAATGAAAATGCAATAGTACCACCCTGGTATACTATTTTTGCCTATGACAATATTACATACCATTAAAAATGTTGGTCTATTATAAAATGACAAAAAAATTAGTATAATAGATTTTATAGATATTTCAGCATAGAAAATTACGGGGGAAAATACTTGTAAAGGAGTTTTTAAGATATAGGACATTCAAATATTTTATTAGGTCTATTTACTCATCAAAATAACGGATCGAAAGATCTCATGAACTTGTCTACCTATACTTCAATTTTGATACTTCCATGAATATACACATACACACAAGAGTGTGTATATACAACATATAGAGAAAAAATCGGGTAGAGGAAGCGTAACGTTTTTTACTTACGTGACGATTTCTATCAACTTCTACCACAAGCTAAAACAACAGGATCGGTAAAGTAAAGCACATACCGTAATGATGTAATATATATATATATATATATATTGCAAAACCCATATCAAGTTCAGGGCTGAGCGACCGGTCGCGTCGGGCCCGTGAGCCTCGCCACCGCGCCGAACCGCGTCGCTCAGTACCACGCGGCCCACTGACCCCGTTTTTCGGGTTCGAACGATGCCTCAACCGTATCATAATCCTTCACTCGATATTACATTATATTCACACATAATATAAAGTCAATTTTTAAATTCCTCTCCAATCTTGAAAGCCGCAGATAAAAATCTGTATAATTTTGTATGTGGACCAGTTGATACGCTAAAAGTGTACGTTGCGAATTATTATTCAAAGCAACAATTATAATGAAGTTATAAAATATCTATTTTCTTTGTTCATTTGATTACAATAATAATGTCGAGAACTGCCAGTCATATTGGCATACTATTTTTTTTTTTGCAATTTATAACCTTTTACAAAACGTAATAAGAGTTTAAACATCACGCTCTAACCATTCCAAGGGGAGCAATAATGGGGCATATGTTATACAACTTTGTGCATATTGTTTTAATTCCAAGTTCGTATGTGTCTATGAAGTTATAATTTTTTTTATCGGCAACAAACTATTTTAATGTGTTAAGGACAGTTAATGTGGAGTAGAAATAGGGACCGACTGCCACCAGGGAGAGCCGGACGTAACTGGGTATCGTCACCCGGTGGGGTCCTTTACATGCATACCAGAAATATATTTAAAGAAAATATTAATACAAATAATTCTATAATTATTACTATACTTTTATGCTAGAGGTCCGATTTCTTTAATATCATTGTTGATTATACAACAACTCTATTTATTTTTGTTACAACACTGTTTTCTTTATTACTATTGTATATGTATGAAATAATATTTTTTCCTTTGTTTCCTTTACGGTTTATTATTTACAAGTGTTGTATAATTTTCAATGATTAACAAGAGCGCGCCTATGCCATGTCAGTCGCACGCGTACAGCCGACGCCATGCGGTAATCCCTTTGCTGGATTTCCCATCTTTTTCTCTATATACCATCGACACGAAAGTATGAAGGAGTTAATGAATACACCCCATTCTTTTCGCCCGCCTCAGTAGAGGCATAACGTAGTAACAGAGATATATCTATTTTAAGTAAACATATGTACGCAATATTGCCCTTATGACGTCAAACCCTACTCGGAATGCGCAAATGATTACTCGCACTAACAAATAATAGGGTTGTCGCGGACGCTTCATTATGAAAATATGTGTCTATTCTAAAATACAGGACCCGCCCACTTGCCTAGTGGCGTATGGGAACGTGTTATTTATTTTAATAGAATAGTACGCAGAAGAAAATGAATATGATACTGTGTCCGTGGTTACGCACGTGTTTGTTAGTATTGGTTAGGGGACCAATAATTGCGTGAGAGGATAAGGGGGGAGGGGTCAAGCCGAATCTCAGTAAACCCCCACATGGCGGAGAGAGAAAGGGGGGTCTCGGTAAGTATCACGTATTTTTTAAGTAAAATAAAAGTACTATCTTCACGAATTGTCACAAGACCAGCTACTGAGTTTATGTGCGCAAGTGACAAGGGTTTCGAGTGGCTAATTCAGAATTAAGTTGAAGGAGCAGATGAATTTACTGAACATCACATGGGATTGTTGGTACTAATAGTCACTGTTGACATCGTGCATGAGTCTCCATGGATTTGAATTAGAATGAATGTACCCCCCTTACTATCAAGTTTACTAGTTTCGATTTAAATGTTATTTAAATGATGATTTTAGATTACGATCTAAACAATTTCAAATACTAGTCTTAATAAAAATAAACAAATTGTTTTTTTTTTTATAAATCTAACGCATTTCATTTATACTCAAAATGCAAATTTTTAAAGATCTCACGTGAGACTGGGGGAGGTGCGACAGTGGAGGAGACATATCACCAGGAGACGAGGGGGGTCAACAAATTCTCAAAAACGCCTCACGTAATTAATGGACGTCCCTTATCTTAACCCCAACAAATATTATAAATGCGAAAGTGAGTTTGTTAATTTGTGACCCTTTCACACTTTAACCATTCAATCAAACCTCAAGAAATTTTGCACACAAGTTATCAGGAGTATAGAAAAGAACTTATGGTACCTTATATTCAGAAAAAAAATACTACACTGACACGAGCGAAGCCACGAAAAAAAGCTAGTTACGTACACAGAGACAGAATTAGATTTAGTTTACTGAACCTTACTTTGAGTAGTATTTGATTTACAGTCTATCGTTTGTAACTTATATAGTTAGCTATTTTTGTAATTGATTTTCTATTGCGAAATAGGTAATTAGAAGGCCGGATTAAATTATGTACGTTAGCAATACTCACTAAACCAAGAGGCGACACAACCCACTGCTTCAGCAGTCGGAACCTATATCTAACTGACCTCTGGTAGTATTGTAATCCTCTTTGCGGTTAATTACAAATAAAGTGTCCCAGTACATCAGTACAGAAATACAGTCATACTATTTATTCTCTTAAAATAGGCGATAGTAAAATCTCTAAATATAGTTTATCGTAAATAATATTTCGCGAGACACTATACCCGCCTACTGGTTTTTCCACCGGAAAAATTTGTACCATTAATCTTTTAGCTCACTAATAAATATCATTGCC
Source organism: Antheraea assamensis (assembly GCA_035772565.1). Lineage (NCBI taxonomy): Eukaryota > Metazoa > Arthropoda > Insecta > Lepidoptera > Saturniidae > Antheraea > Antheraea assamensis. The sequence goes on from JAQQSE010000058.1 coordinate 164,835, forward strand.
TGAACAAAAAAAAATGTATGCGATATAAATTTAGCCATTCATTTGTTTGTGTAAATAACAATATAGTATACTAACGTTTGCTGGCTTTTATGTAGATATGATCTCTCCTTCGGGAACAGTACTTTTCTGTGGACGAAAGGCGCCCTATGCCATTTTTCTGTAACCCTGATAATGTGTATGGAAAATTTCATAATAATCGGTGCAGTAGTTAGGTATTAAAAGCGTAATAAACAAACTTTGTGTTATAAATATTAGTATGGATTGTAGACATAAGAAGTTAAAAGTATGACGAATAGAACTTTATAAACAAAGGCTTCGGACTCGATGATGGTATGGAAAAAGTTACTATTTCCATTGTTTTTCACTGGTAACACAAAATCTCATTTAGAGCTACTAATAAAAAAAAAAGTCGAGAAAATCATAAGGACTGCCGACAGAAGAAAAAACTCAAACAATTGAATAACTGTGTTCTTTTTTTTAATTTTTCAATCGGTTATAGTCTGATTTTTTAAAATGTCGTGATTTGTAAATTTAAATTAATAACATTAGTCTTGTTTTCAAATCTACTCGCGCTCCGAGCAATGAATAAATACATTTTTCTACTATTTATTAATCTATCAAATATATGATGGGCAGCACAAGCTCAATACAAAATATCAATATTAAATATGTACACAGGCCGCTATACTACACGTCGCTAGTCTGGCGCAAGCGGAGTACATCACGAGCATGTCGAGGTCATCGGTGACACGAACCCATAACACTTTTTCCTACCAAAAATCGATCAACTTGTATAAACAAGTTTTAACTTCAATTAAGAAAGTCTGTCGACAAATACATGAGAAAAATCTATTAAACTGTTTTATTTTCGCCACTTTTATGTATATTTTAAATATGATTTTATCACTGCCTGTCTGTCTGTACGTTCACGATAAACTTAAAAACTACTGAACGGATTTTAATTTAACCAATAGATAGAATAATAGATGAGGAAGGTTTAGGTATATAATTTGTCAAGGTTTTGTGTAAATTGGTTGAAATATAACGATAATTGTTGGAAGTGTTGAAAAAAGTCAAGCCACCTGGAGCTTTAATCGCAAACTGTCTAATTCTTTTGAGATATAACACAACAACGCATAGTGAGATATTCCCTTTTTATAAATCTACAAAAAGTCTGCGACGACATATACCTATCTTCCTATACCCTTCTATCTTCTAAAAACATAGTTACATACAATGAGGTAATTGGACGGATACAGCATTAATCCTTATCAATTTGAATATATTAGTTACGTTTTTCATGCACGAGTATATATTTTTTTATTATCAGGGCAGGACAACGTCCGCCGGGCCTATTAGTTATTTTATATAAGATTAAATATCTACTTATTTAAATTATTAAGACTGACACACAATGCGTACCTACACTAGTGTCTGTAAAATTACCAAGAAATATTATTTTTTTATAGTGGCGCGGCAAAGTGGCGAATCTTTCCAAAAGGTATCATGTCAATTTTTAGTATACGGCGAGGTCACCAACTTTCTTTTGAGTTCGGTATGTGAAATTACACCTACAAGCAACCTTCACCTTGACTTTACGTTTAGTTTTGCAACTACTACGCCGCAAATTAACCACTCGATTGCACACACATTACCGGACTAGATCGAGAACGGAATGAAACAACTCGTTAAAGAAACGTTTGTATTAATTTTCGCTTCGAGCGATTACGTGAACCTTCAAAAAAAGGATCAAGATTATTACTAACCGACCGAATTACGAAGGCGGCACGTAATAAAGTATGGCAGCCGCGACATGCGATCGGAAAGTGATGCAAATGGTGTAATTTGCGGTTTAGGCGTGTTGCAAACGTATAAATATTATAGACAAGAAAGTTTGTGAAGGTGGATGTGTTTGTTACTTTTTCACGCAAAAAGTACTAAACGGATTTTGATGAAACTTGATAATAAAATCGCATATAGTTTATAAATTATAAATATACCAACATTAAGTACAGTATATTTAAGAAAATTTTCTTAGGGTTATTCGTTTTTTTATGATGGTAAGTGATCACCGACGCCCATGGACATCTGCGACACGAGGGGCATCAGAAATGTGTTGCCAGTCTTTGGGCAAGTAGTAGGCTCGTTTTTTAAAGGTTAATGAATAAAAACATAAAACATTTTGTCAAAGAAATTAAACGACAATTTTCTGGACACAGTAGCATAACTATTCCATCTGAGATCCGGGGCAAACTCATTGAATGGGGTATCAGTAATAATAATCACATTATTATTAAATTTTACTAACCAAGGAAGTAGTTACCCACCCAACAGTATGATTTATATTATGCGCATTTTAGTTAATCTAATAAATATACTTTTCAAAAGCATATAGATCGCATAAGGTAAGCATATAATTATAATAAAATACGAATTAAATCTTACTCATTTTTCCGAGCTTTCTGTTCCGCAAAAGTATCAATAACATCATCGAAGTTTCAAGATGGGGCCGTAGAATTTTCAATAGACAGAATAGCCAAGTTACGTAGTCTGTGTTGTCTCATAAGGTTCCTTAAATCAGAAATTCCAAGGGCCTCGTCAGGGTGAGGACCCGTGGCATTTTGCCAGCCCTGTCAACCAATAGTTACAAAACTGACTGGACATTTCAACTATTTAAAAATATGTATTATCCCATTATCCAAAAAATATTAAAAAACAGTTCTGTTCGAATCTCGAACAATGATACAGTGAGGTGTTAAAAATATTAAATTATGTACTTTTTATACGAGATGAATAATCAATATATGTAATTTATATTTACAATATAACAAATGAAGGTCTAATTTTATGAAATTATTTTAAGATACATTGTACATGAATAAATAAGTAGTAGAGATATATAGACATATGGAATTAATAAAGGCCGATCTCACGACCTCCAAAACGATCAAGATTAACAATATAACCCGACCGTATAGAGAAGGCGCCCCGCGAGGAACGCTCGGCCTCGAGATTATGACCAACTAACCTACTTAAGCACGAACCGCGCCACAGAGAATCGACCTGCCTTCGATATCATCCGCGGTGTGCAGTATCTAAAACCCTACATATTTCCAAAGCAACCTTAACCATATACATACAAAGAAAAAAAATTAGCTTGGCTGCACAATCGTTAAAAATTTTTAACGATAATTGTATGACAAAGAATTGAATTTTCATTCAAACTTTATAACCTACTAGCTTTTGCTCGAAGCTTCGCTTGAAATCGGGTGAGTGCCTTAAGCGCTCCCCTTAGTAGGTCGGTGGAACTGTAGAGGCCTTGCCAGGCTAACAGTGTAGGTCAGTTCGAAAAAAAAAAGCTTGCGTCAGGATCAATGCATTTTTCTGTGCCCCTCCAGGTCCTGAGAATGCGCATGCAAATGCATTTTCAAGTAGTTAAAGCGTAATAAACACACAAGCAAACTCTCTTCCATATCCATAATATTAGTTAAGATTAGCCAGGGAGCGTAAAAATTGTCTTCGCGAGTGACATGGCCTTGATTGACGTCCAGCCCACTCTGGCCGTTCAATCCCAATTCCAACTTGTGGCCAATTATTTTACTACCTATTAAAGCAGTATTGTAACAAAAAAAATAATGTTTTTATAATAACCAGGTTAATTGTAATTAAAGATAATATATTGCAAGCACACTCCTATAAACAATCATACACATTCACTGTCAAACACTTTAGTCCGAAAAGTAACATCTGCAAATGGCTATAATATTTTTTAACATTAATAATTTGCTTATAAGAGAGCTATAAATAACCATTTATTAAGTAAATTATATTAGAATCTGTGCAAAGTTGTACTATGAAAGCCTTAATTGGAAGCAACAATACTCGCGATGCTGTGTTCCGGTACGAAGGGCGAGTCTATAAGAGCAATCCATTAAGGACTGGCCTCGGTTGAGACTCCATTGTTTGTGAAACTGTTAAACAGTTATAGGTTACAGTGACCAGATCAGGTGCACTGTATGACAGTTTGATAGTTAAAATGTAAAAAAAAAAATGGGAAATCAAAATAACAAAGTTAAAACATGGATAGTTTATCAGCATATCTTATTGAAGATGGTATGTTTCTAACGTTAATGAATTTCTTCTCAAGATCTAAATCGAACAAAGTATATTTCTTTTTGACATTATTCAGAATAAAGACAGAGAGACAGACCGAACGACACATGAGTTGATGAGCTGCAGATTCACGTAGTGGTTAGATACCTTAATAAGGAAAGCAAAAACCTTCATGAAATAAGACTTGAGATGTGCTAAATTTTATTTTATTTATTTATTTATTATTTTATATTATTATTATTATTATTAAATTTCATGGCGAACGGTCAAATAAGAAGGGAGTTTTACAGTTTCATACATATAGGATTATAGGTACCATAGACCGTCTTTAAAAGTACAATTAATTAAAATTTTGTTCGATTATGAGGTCATTTTAACCGACTTTAAAAAACAAAAGGTTCTGAATTCGATGGTATTATTTTCTCATAACTTGGTATTTTATAAAGTTATTTCGAATTTTTTTCACCGTCAATGGGATATTTTAAAGACGGTACTATATTAATGTAATTAGCATAGGAACTTGGATTTTGAAGGCACAACAGAGAACTACTAAAAATAGCATAGGAAATGTTTAAGCTATTGGTAGGTTTATGACGACCACCCAATGGTAGGTACTAAGGTCAAGAACATTTTGAGGCATTTCTGAGAGTATTGTTTTTTTGAGGTCAATGCAATTTGTTGCTATAATCGTTTGCGAAGTTTGTATATTTTTAAATGAAACGATTCCAATGATATTGTAGTTTTAAGGTCAAGAGAAATAAGTAAGCGTTAACATCCGTGTCATATAGCGTCCGTTCAATTAAGTGATATTACGCGCGGTTGATTCACTTTAACTGCTCTGCCATTTACTCATATGTTATATGGTTTTTGAAGTAAAACCTTTTTGGGGGAGGGCTTTAAAATTCTGATAGGCAAACTTTTTGTGAGACGAAAACTGTGTCTGGTAAAAAGATCGGTTCTCGTCCAATCACCGAATTTAAGCAACGTCTGGAGAGGTCAGTAGGTAGATGGGTAACCGCCTGGACACCGCGTGTCTTTTACTTTTTGTTGTATTTATTGCGTTAAAATGTTTCCCTGTAATACAAAAGTTTCACTTCTATTGTGTGTATTTACGACACACCCTGTTTTTTTTTAATACAGGATATAATCAGTACCAAATAATCTACTTCAGAATATTAAAATACTGTATTAGATAACATAACTATATTTCAAACACATGCTGTAGGACGACTTTTAATTTACCTACTCAAAATTTGTATTACGAATTGAAGAAGAGAGAAACAAAGAACGACAATGAAATCCCAAATGTTTCAAATTGGTCTTCGTAAATTTAGCTGAATACAATATGAATTAAATCATTCGCTTTTTGTAAAAACCAACAGTATACAATAAACTGTACAAGAACTAAATGTGACAATTATTAGATTCGTTTACCTTTAGTTTGTATACAATGAATCGCCGATTTATCAGATAATACAAGTATTTAAAAGACTATAAAACGAATGGATTATTAAATGTGAGAGAAATAAAAAAGTACATACGATTAGTACGATTCTGTATAGGACTATTTTAAAATCTATTTTTAACACACTACATTTTACATATGGTTAAGAATATAAATAATTAGAGAAGGACATTTCAAAGAGAACCCTGAATATAAATATTACGCAACAGATGAGGTATCTTACCTAAAAGGTAAACATACCATGAAAATGGCATTAATTTATAAAACATAATTTGCAAGTTGTTGCAAAAACTAAATGCACACTGTATACGTTTATATGTTCTTGGCGACTCCGAGGTCATTAAGCATAAGTAAAAGGAAGTATACAGTTCACCGGAGAAATCAACACTTTTGTTGAATGTATCTAAAAACTGTTCAGAGGAAAGTGACACTAGAAACTAAAAAAGAAAAATATCTATACCCAAAAAAAGGCTGAGAAAACCGAACCGCCAATAACCTCTCACATTTCCTAGATGTCCGATTTTTTTTACGGCAATCTCGAACGAGTTGCACCACTCCTAATCATCCGTTTCACTTTTGCTCGAGCACTTTCACTGGTTAACGGTGCGTGTACCCCGCTTGAATAACAAGCGGATACCGACTCTAACCATAACGCTATCAACGGACAAAATCAACTGCATCGAGGTACGACTTTACAGCTATACGTAAATCAATTGATTGCTGGAAAAGTTACCGTTGCAAAAATTTAAGCAAATCTAGATTTAGTAATCGGTGTTGGTTCGAGCAATTTTTTGTGTCGGAGCTTTCAGTGAAGGAAAACATCGTGATCAACCATAGCATAGTGGTAGGATTTTCTCTAAGTTCGCCTGACCACCCTCAAGTTTAAAATCTGTCCTCAAGCACATGTGGGTATGTTCGCCGGCAGCTGCACTTGACAACCAGTCTCTCTCTAGGTTTAGCGTGACTACCATCTTAGACCATATAATAATTTACCATTAGACGAGATTGTGGTCAAACGTTAACCCCTATAAAATATACAAAAAAAATACTATCGGCTGATAGTAAAGAAAAACATCGTGAGGAAACCGGAACCATCTCTTGTAGCATCACGGTACATGCAAAAATATAAAACTGTGAATTTATTCGTTTAAAATCGCAATACGTCGTGAACTGGCGTGGTGATTATGCTTATACCTTACTTCGGGAAGAGGCCTATGGTCCCCGCAGTGGGTCTCTTTATAAGGTGATGATGATGGTTCGAGTGCTGTCAAACGCGATATAGATAAATGTTTGCTTCAACATGTGAATATACGTCCCGGTTGGCCGAGACGCGCTTCGGTACCGTAACCGCTTGTGTCATCCGTTATAGTGAAGCTCTTATTACGTTCGTGGACCGCTATATTATGCGGCCGAGAACGGATGACGGCTATCGTAAGCCATTACTCATTCACCGAGTGGGTTTTACAGTTGTATACGTGTTTAGGAAATGTATAGCTTCGAATATTCCAACTTCCGAACCGGTTAATGTGATATAGAAAACAATGATTGCCAAACTGTACAAATAGGGCAGAATTATAATAAAATTAAGCGTTAAAACAATAAAGTCAACGATACAATTGAATTCAAATTAATGAATGTCGGATACGATAGTAATCTAGATGACACGAATAGTTAGACATGTAACAAATAGTTTGTATGTAGCTTTCATAATCTTCACCCTAGCGTTTGTTGGAAGGGATTGTGTCCTGGAGCATTCCTTTTGTTTGTCATCTCTAACAGCGCCGTTTGATCAGTAAAACTACAACTATGGTTACCATATTCCGACATCGTAGAAAAGTGAGCTGTATTTTATGTAAATTTTATGATATAATTTAAGCACTGACCGGTTCAACCGTTATGTATTATTTATAACATAAGACATGGGATCAACATTCTTCAATTATGTACAACTTTCATATCATGTTTATTTTGATTTCAGAATATTATCAAGTTATTAAGAAGATAGCTTTAATGACAAAATAATTGTTATATTTGTATAGGGTAAACCAGGCAAACGTGCCCCAGTCGAATACGTGCCCCACTGGAAAAATTTTGGGATGCGTTTTTAAATTTGCCGCGAATCTGGTCGAAACAGGTCAATAACACAAGTATACTTACGATATAAACAACACACTGCTGGTTTTCTACGATTTTGTGAGACAAAGTCAAAAAAAGGTTTGTACAACTATGTGAATTTGTATTGGATCTGCTTTCAAACAAAATTAAAATATTTGCTGAGTAGAATTTACTTTATTTAAAATTTTATCCAAAAACTAACCTCTTTAAACTTTTGTTTGGCGGTAATTACGTTTCGTTTTTCGTCATTTTTTCATTTGAATTCAAGTGGAGCACATTATACTGAACTTTGGCTAATGTGCCCTGATTTTTTTCGGGTAATGTGCCCTACCTAAACATTGTTGTTATTTTTTATTTTTGTGAGGGTATAATTAAATTATAATGATTCAATAAATGGGGAAGAATAAAGCTCTACACCCAAGAAAATGAACGGAAGAAAATATGAAAAAAGCCGTGGAGGATGTAACAAGTAAAAAAATGGGAGTGAATAAGGCGAGTCGTTTTTATCAAATACCGTCACGAACGCTTTGAAGACGCACCCTCAGGAGATGTAGGTATAAGCAGAGCATTGGTAGGAATTTAGAATATCTGATGCATCTATGGGAAACACACAAAATGATAATCTGGAATCAATCAACGGCAATCCACAACCAATTCAGAATACCAATGAACTTTCTTTAACGGGTACCGCTATATCTTTTATGGAGCATAATCAAGAAATTCAGATATCCACATCGCTTGCTTCTATTGTTCCACAAGAAGAAATACCAAAAATAACATAAAACCTTACAAACAGTTAGTCCATTTCCTATCATTCACCAAAAAATAAACAAAATGAAACAGAATATTTAAGGCTTTGACATCAGAAAATCTTTTAACGACTCGTAAATTATTTGAAGATAAAAAGAAGTCACAAGAAAGAAAATTGATTACTGTGGCACCAAAGCATAGAAAGAACTTTTTGAAGAATTCGTCTTCTTCATCAGAAAGTGAAGAAGGCAACTCTTCTTAGCTTAGTGAAGAATGTATAGATGAAAATGAAAATATTTGTGTGGAATGTCTCGAATCTTACCATCACGCCAAGAAAAAGAGTGACTGGATTCAGTATACTCAGTGTTCTGGCTAGTTACACGAAGACTGTACAAGTCATGTAGAAAAATGCAAGAAGTGTAGTGCAAAAATAAAGGGAAAGAGAAAGAAAAAAAGACGTCAAAGTAAGAGGGTTTGGTGGGGCACTTAAGACTGATGTATCAGTGTAATGTGCCCCACCCTACATTTAAGGAAATAGTTGATCTCAATAAGTTTTAATTACATTTAAGAAGGTTTTTTTTAGTTTTTTTTTGTGTCAATTGAGTCAGAGGTTAAGACTGATTACTTAATAAACATGTTCTAAGTAAAACAAAAAAAATATTTTGATTATTTGAATCGTGGGGCACGTTTGCCTGGTTTACCCTACAATTGATGATACACGGGTAATGTTTTCTAGAATTTTAATTTTACAATTTTCTTTTAATTTCCGTTTTATTATAACCAGTGCAATAATGTATAATATTTCTATAAAACGAATAATAGAAATATGCTTTACCGACTAAAATATCAGTTGAGAGACATGTCGATACACGTGTGTGCCTTACTAATTCTTATATGCATGATTAGCTTAGATGGATTCGCGTTGTTGTAACCAAGGCAACAGCCCAAGTCGAGGTTCAGTCACTTTGGCACCCTTGAGACTGTTGCTAAGCGACTGATCGCCTTAGTAGTCCGGTGAAGCTGTGAAGATCCGTCAGGCCAATAGCGTTAGTCAGTTCGAAGAGAAGAAAAGATAATATGAGATATAACTGACTATATTGGAGTTGAAAATTATACAGAGGCTGTATTACATTTTAAGACTTAAAATCCCGGGGATAAAGGGTAACCAAATTACGAATAAGCCTTAACGGGTTTGCTTTTGTTACATTATATTAACACAATATTACTAATAGAGTGTCAATATTAAGTATCAAACTAGAAAAATCAAAATCACAGTAAGCATTACAATTAGCACAGAGCTGTGAAATTTGCACTATGATTGCTAACGCAAATAATACTATCACTGACAAAACCAATAGATGAAGATTGGGGGACTTAATTATGGTACAATATTAAATAGAATTTCATTTTAGATCAAATACTTTATATTCCATCGAATGAACAGAAACTGCTTAAGAATTTTTGTTTAATAATCAATATGACATACATTTTCAAAAATATTCCTCATTTTTTACATCTGTCACAAGACAGCTGTATCGCCGTTGTTGTATTTTGGTTTAATGAGTTTATAAACATAAGTTAACAAATAAACGAGGTTAACCACATTTCATAACAAAAAGTTATTTTTTAAAGTAACAATTAAAAACAATTAATTAGTTAATCTTAATATGGCTTTAATTTGTACAGAATAGCTTATTTCATAAATACGTCACGATGGCCTTTAACCATATATTTTCTTGAAAAAAAAAATATATATCCTTTCTCTCGAAACGTGACCACGTCAAAGATGAATTATAACCAGGATGTAATTTAAAAACTGGGCTCCGCGTTAACACGGTGCGGTGTAGCGGATTCGTAAATTCCGACGTGTGAAATTGGGCCGAGATTTCAATAAAATAAAGCTACATCCATCCATAGAACTATAGCTATGCGATCATTTAACGATCATCAATGCATTAACAACTTTTGAATGTATTATGAATAAGTCATAATCGGTTTTGACGAAGATACAAGAGATAGAAGTTTTATCATAGCTCAACTGATGTTAAATAACCATGTAGTATAAGATGGTAATCACGCAAAACCTAGTAGGAGACTGGTTCATAAGTGTAGCTGCGTGAACACACCAACAGGTGTTTAATGACAGATTTTCCATTTGAGGATGGTAACTAGCCAGGCGGACTTATACAACACCATACCACCATCCTATGGTTTCAACACGATGTTTTCCTTTACCGAAAGCTCCATGTCAGTTACAAGGACTCGAACCTACATCGATTGACCGTGTGTTTAATTTCATGTATTAACTGTATTGACATGTTAACTAAGAAAGTCTCACCTACAGTGTAAAAGTAACGCGCATGCAAATTTTCACAACCGTAGCCCTAGTAATTTGGGCTGTGTAGTGATAGATTACCAATTTATAAAGGAGTGAAATCATGCACTACGGTTAGCCAACATTATGAAAACATTAACATTCTCCCAAAAAATCTCTAACGAAATCCACAAGAATCTTAAAATTAAAAGAGATAAAGTATGAAGTTGAAAGCACTATCATTCTATCGGTCGAAAGTTGGATCACGGTACAAGGATACCCAAGACACGGCACGCGACAAGTCCGTTCGCATTCGGTATGTCTTTCGTGCCTTATGCGTTCACATGTATGCGAGAAAGGGACGTAATTACCCAGAGTAACGGTACTTATCAGTCTATATTTATAATTGGTCCGATGCGATACCGTGGCTCGCGAGTCGTAATAACAGTCACCGTTTCATTTGGGTTACTTGAGCGATAAGGTAGCGAATTAATTCAAGATTTGTAGTAATAAATTGCAATTAAGGTAAGATCACGAGAGCATTGCACGTTGTTATGCCCTTACAAGAATTTCGACGCAAGTGTTTTTTGTAATAATATAAATGGAAAATACGATCAATTTTAGTAAAATATTAATACATCTATACATATAATAAGAATGTGTGAACGTGAAGAACGTGTTTGTACTTGTTTGATTTGTGAGACAAAAATTGTTGCATGTATTGTGTCTAGTAATAAGTAATAGAATCCATTTCGATCATTTTCAGAATTGTGTGTCTATCTGTTTGTTTGAACAAGTATCACTGGTAAAGTACTAGTTTTCTGATAAAACTCCAGCAAGAAAATAATCAAGCATATTCCGGAGCAACTAATTAATATGCATTATTATATTGCATGCATTATGCATATTAAAATTTGGAGTTTACAAATCCTATTTTTTTGTTAGTTGATCTGCATATTTCATTTTGCCCATTTCGATGTTTTGGGCAAATTTTTAAGCAATTGAACCTTAAACACCTTAATAAACATGCAATTTCAAAGTAAATGTAAAGAACATCAAGCTCCTACGTTTTATATAAAATCATTAAACTAACAGGATTATTAATAAAAACAGACCTTAATAGTTCAATACCCAAAGTTCCGTCAAGATAGAAAATACTTCTAAGACCTTCATTATATCAGCTTAGCAAATTATTTCAACTCACAATAAGTATATATAGTCCAAGAACAGCGACAAACGCCGATGGTGAGATTCTATCGATAATTACCGCCCCTATATTAAAACTTTCATTGATTGTTGTTCAATAATTGAATGTGCGACGTTCTTAAACTTACGTTACGTTAGTATAATGTTAGTAATTACGTTAGTTTCCTCTTAAACTTGTTCTATTAAAATATTCTTCTACATTTTCATTAATTTAGACATTAACTTATATTTTATACGTTTTTTTGCATTGCTCAAGATTTGATGAAAATTCATAGTAGAATATTTCATTTTAGGTAAAAGAAATAAACATCAGTTTACAAAATCTTATGAATAAAATGTTATGACGTAGAAATTGTGGTAAAAACACCCAACGCCAAAAATTAGTTCCTGCATTTTTGACTCTACTTAAGAACTTAGTCTAGGATGACGCAACAGAATGACGGCCATTTAACCAAGAATTGATATATTTTAATTAACTTTTTGAAAGCGAAACTCAAAATGAAATAAGACCGTAGATTAAACATTCAGCATTTCAACAGATACAAATTCTAGTGAAAGTTATAGGTATTAAACCTCTCTACAACTGACAATCGAAATTTAAAATTGGAACAGGCCGACCTCATTCCGCACTCGTCTTTGCAAGAGAGCGGTTGTACCCGTGGCGATGCAAAAATAAATTGCGAAATTTAGATTTATGGTGATAATAGACACTGTAAATTGAATCATACACGGCGAGATTAGCGACCGATTTTTCGACAATGCATTTTCTTTTTAACACAAATAAAAAAAAACATTGTTCCGCTCTGGTAAGTTTTATCATTTGGCTTTCACTTCTCATGGAAAGGAATTTGCAAACCGTTGTAAGGCTGCACGAGACCAACCAAATATACACGTTTTGTAACAGTAATTCCATGGATAGTAGTCAAATAACAAAATTTAACGGCTTATTGAATTACAAGATAGATATTCTTGCACGAGTGTAAATTTAAATGGAGAATCGTTTTTGCAAAAGCCAAAACTGAAAGAAGACAAGAATGTGCATTGCGAATTCACTTTCACTAGAGTCACTTTCAAATTTTAAACACTACAAAATAAAAATGTATTAACTGAGACTTAACTTTACCAACATTTAGTACACCCGCATGACAGTATGATATATTACAGTATTTAATACGTTTATCTCAACAAGAAGACCTAACGTAGGAATGTAAAAAGATATCGAGAAAAAACTAAAAGGCATTAGTGAAATTCAGAACGGAATTTTCGAAAGCATTTATACTATAACGATATTTGAAGTAATTTATCCTGAATTAGTTTAGTAATATCATCAAATTAAATCTAGGTCTAAGATAAGGTGACTTATCTTTTACATTGTGAAGCTAACAATATCATCCACTTTTTCGTAGTAAAACGTGTTATGTTAGAAATAAATGACTACAAAAAATGAGAAATGAATTTAAATTATGAACACAAAAGTAGATAATCATAATTTTACAACTGTTCTATGTACTCAAAATACCGAATTTTATTACCTTCGTGAATAAAGTCGTATTCATTACAATAATGAATAAAGAACTTGGTCAATGAGATGTTAAATAATCTACAATTACTAATAGAAAATTCAGAAAGTGATACATAAATTCGAACAAACGATAGTTAACGTTAACCGGTGCGGAAGTTACGTTGAAAGAGAGACTTGCTTTTAAATTATTCAATAAATATGATTTGTCAAAGCAAGGTTCTTTATACAACCGGATAGGTAGTACGAGTAGTAGGGGGGTACTAAATCTGTCATCTAGCTTGTTACGATGTACTCCGATAGCTATTTTAGTACCCAATTAATTACGCTTAAATGCATAATCGCCTTATCATTTTTTTTTATTGTATAGATTTTAGCGTCCTCAAACGCTAAGGATATAATATAAGAGAAAACCTTTGGAAATATCAACAAGATAATTAATAATAAACGAATGGCAATTAAAAATAACAAGACCTTCAAAATTATATCAATACAACTAGCTTATTCCAAAATTCACTAGTAATAAATCCAAAATAATTACAAATGGATATTTTTAAATTAAAAGTGAATGAGTATGTATGTACTGGTTACTCTTACAAGTCCCCATTTTCAACACACTTTCTCTCAATGAGATTGCATTCAAGTCAAAAACGTTCATCATTACATAACTAACTATCACATATAAGCTGTTATAATATTTAATTTATATATCGGTTATATAAAAAAGTACAAAACAGGGTGTGTCGTAAAGACACACGAGAGAAGTGAGACTTTTATATTTCAGGAAAACCTTTAAATTAGTCAGTCACGCGGTTATTCCTAGCGGTCACCTATCCAAATTCTGACCGCGATCGTTACTTAACTTCGATGATCGGAGGAGAACCAGCGTGTTCAACACTACACCACATAGTGTTTACCCCCATTAATTTTCGTCACACAAAAATGTTGCCGATCTAAAATTCAAATCCCTCCCATAAGAAGTTTCACTTCAAAATACAAACAAAGTGTTCTATATTATTGAGGAAATAACAATTTGCTAGATTCAAAAATCAAGATTCAAAATTTCGTTTGTTACCAAGGTCAGTGTTACAAATATCGTATTAAATAAAAATAAACGGTTACAGGAATTATTTATTTCCAAGAACACAGATATATCTCCTCGCAAAATAAATGTAATTTCTGTGAACAATTATAATATTGGTCATTAATAATTCACGCAGATTCCTAGATTTGCTTGCAAACTTGTTTAACGTTATCGATGCCTTTCAAACGACCCTTGGCATTCGACGAGTTTTTGTTTAATTATAACGAACATGATTATTTTAGCAAATATAAAAAACACAGTAAATACTATACACACATATTATTACATAGTAAACAACTTTTCATAAAAAAAAAGAGTAGCGGCTGTTCAAAGATGTACAGAATAGTTATTGGTCATGTTTAATGCGTATTTTTTTTTATGAGTAAATCCCTTATGGATACCCACCCCGCCGGGCAGCGAGGGTGGGTTATGTCCGAATTGCACGGACTAAAACGCCATGGTGCCTCCTTACACCTTTCGAGCCGAGGGAGCAGGAACTGCCTACGGCACGGTGTCTGCTCCCCCGGTAGGTGTCGGCCCCTTCCGCGGTTTGAGGGGTCGGAGTGGTAGATCCCTCAGGGGGGGGGGGAGAGATTGCATGACCTCCCCCCCCCCGACGGACTGTGGGAGTCGCGCGACACTACGCGCTTCCACCACACTGGGCCTATGATTACGAGGCGATAGACATTCCCGTGTCCATCGCCCGCAGGCCTTTTTACGGCGGCCTTAGGTCCTTAGGTCATCTCCGACCCGTCGCCGCCGTGTCCGTCGACCGCGGGAGAGGAGATGGGTGGTCTGCTCTCTCTCCCTCTCCGCCGCCTCCTTTGCGAGCATAACTGCCTCGCAGTACGAGGCGACGGAGAACCATCCAGTCTCGCTCCCGACCATCTTAAAGATGGCAGCCGGGAGCGAGAGATCCGGGCCAATGGCCGCGATGAGCTCGCGGCGTGGCACGTACCAGGCAGGACACTCTTCTAGTGTATGCTGCGCAGTATCTTACGCGCAGCCACAGTGGTAGCACCCTGGCAGCGGCTCCCGGCCTATGCGACACAGGTAGCTCCCGAAGCAGCCGTGTCCCGAGAGCACCTGTGTCAGCCGGAAGCTCAATTCCAAGCGTCAGTAAAAGTAACCAAAACTCTTAGCCCCTCCTCCCCCCTTCTCCTACGCTTACGTAGGAGCATTGTCATAACTTTCACTAAATCACTCGCAAATTTCTTAAGGAGTTTTTTTTTTTTAAAAACATAAAATATATCAGTAAATATTTATGATGTAACCACTCTTTAGCTCCCCACGTCTCGTCTCACATTTTATCAAAAATAAGTAAAACTTAGACATCACCTCCTTTGTGCAATATTAAGAGCGATGTGACAAATTTCAAGATTTATCACAACACTTCAGGATTTATTTAATCATCTAAATAATATAATAATTCCAATTACATCAACAATTTTAATCGAAGTCTTCTCCTTTTGAGTCGATGGTTGATGTTGATATGAGTCTACACTAATATAACAGTATTAGGGAAGCGTATTCCACTTACCAGGATTAGCCTATCTTTTGATACGCCCACAATTCAAACCAGGTTCTCACGCGGATATCACTTACCAGGATTTATCCTATCTTCTGATATGCTAATAGTTCAAACCAGAATCGCGCACGCATCCCATATATCAGAATTAGCCTATCTTCTGATACGTCATGAATTAAAACCAGGATCACGCGCACATCCCACTTACCAGGATTAACCTGTTTTTTTATATGTCAACGATTAAAACAAGGATCGTTGTTGTTTTTTAACATAACCACAACAAAAAACTGAACGTGAATTAAATCAAAGTTTTGCATATATATTAAAGTATGTTATGGAAGTCGTGTCATCTTCAGTTCTTACTTAAATTTTCTCACAGAATCGTGTGTCATGTAATGATTTGCGAAAAATTTAATGAGAACGACATTCACAAACATAACAATACATGTAACTATCAAAACGTATGCTAGTATCAGTAAGTTAAGTGCCGAGTCATTAGTGAAAACGGACGCCTGAGAAGGCGGAATCAAAGAAATGAAAATAAAAGTGCAAATTAATTTTACAATGGATTTATTGACGGTACAGTATAAACGCATTATAGGAAATCAAATAGAATAAACATTAGGATAGAAAAAGAACTGATTTATGTTAATTACACAAAAGTCAATCATGTGAGGGTGTCGAATCCGCGAACCCACGACGAGTATGGCTTACAACCATATATATTCACACATATATAGTAGTGACCTACAATATTTAAGAAAGCTTTCCTTAAAAGTTTAAAATAATGGATCGATAATAAAAAAAAAAATGTTATAAACATTGGCATACTATGACTAGATCACTACTTTACGACTATATTTGACTACTGAACATCTTTTAAGATTTTAAAGAAAGCTACATTTCGTCGTCAGCGACAAACTATGATACAATCAAACTTTCAAAACACAAGACTAAACATAATTCTAAAAAATTCGTAAGCCTCACGCGCGAAGTCAGCAGCGCTCGCCGTGACCCACTTCGAAGCGGCCATATTGGATATTCAGTGCGCACGCGCCGCTTTTGGTGCAGCATTTCACATGATACCCCCCGCGCCTTATCTTATGTGTTTCCATTATTTGACAAACATTTAAGTTTTTTTTTCCTATGATGATATCCATTGGTTTTTTTGTGATGTTTAATTGCGAATTTCTTATCGACCGGACCTTTAACTTCCCATTCAATTACGTCAATAGATTATTTTTTTGTAAACATATATGAATACGCTATTTTTTTAAAACAGATAAAACAGATATTTAATTAGTAGTATTCAAGAACAAATCCACACTTTAAACTTAAACTATTATCAATTAATGCCATTTCAGGGCCTATGTAATCAATAATTTGTATCCTTACATATTATAAAAGACAATAACTGTCTGTCTGTCCGTTAGTTACTGAAGACCACTGAACCTATATACATAATTTTTTTCAGTCATAGTTAATATTCTCTTGCTAGGTTTTAGTATGTTTTGTTACATTAAGCAATACATAGAATAAGTTATCAGGTTACAAGTATATTAGATCGTTGATATTTTTACACTAATTGTTTGACATAATTCAATATAATGTATTTGTACTCCACGCCAGTGGAATGGGGCCACGTCTGGTTACACAAACAAACTTACAGAAGTATTTAACCCGTTGGACAGTAAAGATTATCTCCCATATAAGTGGCAAATTTTCATTTTATCATTTTTAAAGCTGTAAAAATTCAAATCGATGGAAAATATTTTTACAAAACCTGTTTGTAACATGTGTTTTTTTGTATCGTAATTTGTTGTTAATGTAACACAAGCCGATATCAAAATCCATATACACATAG
Source organism: Antheraea assamensis (assembly GCA_035772565.1). Lineage (NCBI taxonomy): Eukaryota > Metazoa > Arthropoda > Insecta > Lepidoptera > Saturniidae > Antheraea > Antheraea assamensis. The sequence continues at coordinate 182,793 of JAQQSE010000058.1, forward strand.
TATAAAATATCCGATCGGTTCACTTTCTCCGTTAACCAAACAACGTCTAAATATAATTAATAATAATTGGTCCGCTGTGCAACGAGCACGCGTATCGATCGAGAGTAATGTCTTGCGTAAGAGCCTCATAGACGAATAAGCTTGTTTTAATACTATTATACAATGTGTGTATTTTACAAAAATCCATTGAATTATTAATAACTAGCAACCAGACGCGACTTAAACTACGTTCGTTTATACCTTAATAAATGATGATAGGCATACATTATCTTCATGTAACTCGTAACAGTTTAATGCCACGCCGAGATTGCATTAAGATGAGAGGATTTTTTCAAACTTACTCGATACTTATCGTGAATTATGACCAATATAAAATAAAACATCTTAGTAAATTATAGACTAAAGTAAAGTTACACAAGAATCCACCAAGTAGTTTTTACGTGAACGAGTCATAAAATCTATCCATCCATCCATACCCACAAATCGTTTTCGTAAATAATATTTATGACATTTTTCTTCATGTTTGTTTTCGTTTTCTTCTATGGTTTGTTAGCACGATTCGCGATATTGCTTAGCAAGACAATACAGCCCAAGCCGAGATTCAATCATTCTGACACTCTTCTGCGGGTTGCCATTTTGGCTAAATGCCTTAATCGCTCGCGTCAAAGCCCGGGGCGAATTGTGAAGGCTCGTCAAGTCAACAGCGTGTAGTCGGACATCAAAAAAAAGATGGCGGATGTTAGTCCTAGATATTTATTTTTATAAATTCGAAAGTAGTCTATTCACTAAGTGTATTTTGCTCTAGATTATAAAAAAATAAACTTTGGGAAATAATCAACTTTACTTTTAAGCCAACACGAATATTAAAAAACATTTATCGCAAAACAACAACGGAAAGATATCTAAACATGTCATATTTCCGTCCCAGGTGACCGATATAATATCACCGTCCCTGTCACACAACACCGTACCTATAATAATAGCCGTCTCGTTCTTGTAATGATCGGATTCCGAGCCGACATACACATAAACAATTTATAATAGAATTATTAAGATTAATACAGATTATTAACTAGCTAAATAGAAAAGTCTTACGTGCAGATTATAATTTTACTTTTTATTTCCATAATAGTTAAAGCGAAAAGTGTATGAAAAATAACTATAATGTGACCCCACAAAGAAAAAAATTCAGCTTTCTGCAATAGAAAAAAAAATCATATATTAGGCGATTTAAATATATCAAAAAATACTTGAAATCAACGTAATATAGACAGTTTTTAATGTAAATATTTATTATAATCATATACTACCTCTACATGACTAATTTATGTGTTTCAATTGTGGTGCGCGCTATTTTTGCAATAGTCAATGTAAGAGACATGTCGGTCATCGACGTTGACCATCAGGGTTGACACTCACGACCCCGGGTTAAATGGGTGAATGATATTTCACCACAATCTCATCTAATGTTAAATGGGGATGTGATCAAATAATAACACGCTAAACTTTCTATTGTATATTGGCTTCAAACACTATTACCGCCAAAACACTCACAAAAAATTTTTGCAATAAATTTGCGCTTTGAGACTTGTCCCCATCAAAATGTGTTCTTCTCTGAATACATAAGATCTAATGAATCGAATCCACATCCTTGGACGAGGCCTCTAAGCACCATCAAAACAGTAAACAACAACAAACAACACTAATATATTCGTTACTTTGTCAGACAGATTTTACTATACGGTTCTTAGTTGTGGTAGGTCTTGGTATTCTTCACACACAAAAAAGCACGTTGTGTCATAAAGACATACGACAGAAGTGAAATTTTTGTAATACGGGGAAAAATTTCTATTATAAAAAAATACAACAAAAAGCTAACGTCACGTAGTTTTCCCTGGCGATCACTTATCCAAGTATTGCCCGCGTCTGACGTTGCTGAACTTTGGCGATCGGACGAGAACCGCTGTTTTCAACACTCTACCCGACACTGTGTTTACCCTTACCACTTTTCATCACACAAAAGGGTTGCCGACCAGAGTTTCAGTGCCATTCCATAAGAAGTTTCACTTAAAAAACATATAATCCTAAATTCATATTTACTTATTATTCATATTCACTTATTAAGATCTGTGGTAGGATAACGTCTACCTACAGGAATATATGAATACGTATTATCTGATATTTCCTTTTATTAGATTAGCATTCCTATCCCGTTGATAGTTTTCAAACTTTAATATTAAATAGGCAAAAATAGTTCAATACTAGTGGCGGACGAATACCATTCGAAACGAAACTGACAACCCTACGCTTGCCACAGTTGTTTACAACGCATACCGCATACGTTTGTCATAAGTAGCGCACCTTTTCGGGAACGAAGCAAATATTCGTTTAAGCATTGACATATGAACAGAGCATTCAAAGCTTATGCCGAACTATATCTTGTCGCAAAGACACTATACATGTATAAGTAAAATTATAGCGTCCGCTGTTTGTTGGAACTAATCTTCTACATAATAGAACCGATTTTGACAGACTTTTATAAAAAATATTATTTACGCTATAATCATACTGGCTAAAGTATGAATAATAAAATTACAAGGAAAAGAACAAAGATAACCTAAATTAATCTCTATATAGCAGGCCGTTTCTGTGAAACAAGAAAACAAATTAGAAGTGAAGAAATAATGGGTCAGTGATGATAGCGTGTTCTGACACCGCGTGCATCGACGTAGGTTCGAATCCTTACAATAACCCAATAATTTAATTTATTGGAAACACAATCGTGCAAAGGCATATATAATATAATAAGGTGCCATAACATATCCTACAATACATTAGGAGTCGAAGTGGTAATACGAGTAGCTAGAGATATATGAATTCAAAAATCGAACAACAAAAAAAGCATTTTTCGAAAATGTTTCAACATTCGACCCAATAAATTTACATCTCCATACTTATCATTAACCGTGAATATACATCATACTAATACGTGCTAAATATAATGACTACCCCGCTAGGTACAGCAGCGTGAAGACACGATTAGACGTATAATTAGAGTAGTGTAATGAGGAAGAAGTGCACGGGCCTGTCGAGCGGCCGCGTCCTCTGCGCCAATGTCGCTCGGATAGGGTTACCAGTTGTTAAATTCAGGTTCTTTGTGGTCAGTTGACTATAACACGTGTACAATAATATATTTCCAGATTTTACAAGCATTTACTTTCACCTTTTTTCCAAAAACTGTCACATCGAATATGTCCTATTTAAACATACCTTTTTAAATATAAAATAATATTCTAATACTAAAACATAAATAATACAAGAAGGTTTTTAACACCAGTAATGTTTAAAGAAATTACGAGGTAAATGTATTCACTATACACGCGTATAATAATAATAAAAAAACAAGTAATATTATGTAAATTAATTTATATACAACAGTCTACAGCACACAGTAAAAATATAACACTTGACTTAACGCGCGTTTTCAATCGATACTGACCGCAGATATAGGCCAAAAAATACACTACATTTTGTGGCTAGCTGCCAACCGCGCCTTCGCACGGGTCAATTAACGAAAAATCGTCCCTTAACAAATAGTATATATATTATAATAAAATAAAATGGCAACTGAACAACGAAACGTCAACGCGTCATCATCATTCTATTTTCTGTTTCGCTCACTGTTTATATAAATATTTTTTTTTAAACCAAAATTTTCACTTTACGGCGCGATTTAAAAAAAAATTTACTTCATACGAGCCTTGTCCTGACAATTACAAGCACAACAAGAACTTAAATAACCAAATAGTGCAATGCTTCTCAAGTGATACGCTTTAGATACACCCGGTAATGAGTTTTCATTTATTTATTTTTTTACATCACGATGGTGGGAAACAAGCGGGCTGCGTGATGGTAAGCGATCATCGTTTCCTATGGACGTTTGCAACACCAGAGATATCACATACGCGTTGCTGACACTTTAACTTTACTTCCCTCTTGAAGAACCCTATACTGTAACCCTCTCGAAAAACTATTCTATATCGGATATGGAAATAATACTTTATTCATATATAACATAAAATATATACATTATATCACTGATACATAAGACACATAACAAAAGAATAAATATAAAATTGACACAACATACATAATTTAAAAATAGTTTTCTTTTATATGTTGCGAGTTACAATAAACTACAACAAAAAACCTCACCTAAGCAGAAATATCATGAGATAGATCTCAAGCTTATATAGAATATTTTACAATTATGTAACATAGTAACCCTACACTCGGCATACATCAAGCGAACATATAATAAACTCGACATTTCGCGTACAAACACATAGCCCGTTGCCAAAAGTCTATGCCATATTTATACTAATAATTAATCTGAATACCCGAAAGTCAATACCGTTATGTTTGTTTGAGATATGTACCAGTAATGTTCATCGACATGAAGTAATGTCATAACAAATAGAAATTTGAGACTTATCATTGGAAAAATATGTATAGACCTCGACAATTTCTTCACCGTGGTCCGGTGAAACTGTGGAGGCCTTGCTGGGTTGACAGTGTAGTCAGTTCGAAAAAAAAAAAAAAACTTCACCGCTCTGAATATAGCCGTATGTTCGGGCTTGCGCGCAATACAGAATAAAGTTAAAATATTATTATAGGAATCTAAGATTAGCATTTATTTATCCTTAAGCTGCCTCAATGTTGTACATATAATATAATACGCATGTATACCTAAATTTGTATTCTGCGAATCTATAATTAGAACGGTCCAAAAGTTTTACAAGGACTGTAACAATAACTTTTTTTTGCAGGCTTCAGTACATCGTCAATGCCTATGCAATTCTCATTGAGCAAATCAATTATTGAATATCTGTACATTTTACTACTAGCATTATATGAATGACATTAACTACTAGTGACTTCATAAAACACTGCGACGTATTTCCGGAGAAGACTGCTTTTTTTTCAGGGTGATAAGTACTCGATGTCCTTTTTAGTACCCCTGACAATGTCTATGCCAACTTTCAGGAACAAGATCCAACAAACAAAAAACTTATATTCGTATTTCACATCGCCTGCACGTTGTCAGGGGTCCAGAAAAGCCATTGTTCTCGATGAATAGGTCAAAACGACCTTAACGCGAGAGAAGCCAAGACCAAAATATAGTCATACGAGGTGTGTTCAAAAAGTATCGCGAATTTTGAATTTTCGCGGGTTACGTATATTCGAATTTCGAATTTTTTGTGGCGTTATGTTGGTACTCATGTCTCTCACTTATGCCGACAAGCTCGGCCATTTTGAATGTTCATTTAATTGTTGACAGCTGCTTTGCTTGCACGTGTTTTGGATCGTCTTCGATTTTTACCTATTCAAAAAAATGGATCAAAGAACCTGTATCAAATTTTGTGTGAAAAACGAAATTAAGTGCGCAGATGCATTCCGAATGTTGACTGTGGCATACGGAGAAGCTACCTTGGACCGAAGCAACGTTTATCGGTGGTACAAAATGTTCTCAGAAGGCCGAGAAGATGTGAACGACGAAGAGCGTGCCGGACGCCCGAGCACTTCAACAACAGACGAAAAAATTAATGAAGTGGAGAAAATGGTATTGGCCAATCGTCGAATCACCGTTAGAGAAGTTGCTGAGGACCTAAACATATCGATTGGCTCGTGCCATTCGATTTTTATCAATGATTTGGGCATGAGACGGGTCGCCGCGAAACACATCGTTGCTTGTGCGCGACTTTTTGGCCAAAACCAACACACTAATGATGCCGCAGCCACCGTATTCCCCAGATCTGGCCCCCTGTGACTTTTTCTTGTTCCCTAAACTGAAGAGGCCCATGAAAGGACGACGTTACGCTTCTCTTGACGAGATAAAGACGGCATCGAAGGAGGAGCTGAACAAGATAAAAAAAAATGATTTTTTGAAGTGCTTCGAAGATTGGAAAAACCGTTGGCACAAGTGTATAATATCTCATGGGGATTACTTTGAAGGGGACAAAATAGATATTCATGAATAAATAAATAATTTTTGAAAAAACACAAAATTCGCGATAGTTTTTGAACACACTATGTATATAAGTTAATGTAGCACAGATTATTTTATATAATTTACACATTAATAGATAATGGAAACAAAAAAACTCATTTTTAGGTTTATAGTAATATTATTTTTTAATAATAGTGCAAAAGAAAAATAAGGAAAAGGAGAAAATTCTAATGAAACTCCTGATTCAGATTTGTAGAAATAAATCCTCATGGCTACGACAGACCTGGAACTAGAGACTGGAGGTGCAATACACCGATACATCATACAAAAGCGCGTCATTTGATTCTTTTCCACCTGTTATCGAAGAGTCAAATATTCACGTTTGGCATTCATCCGAAGTTAGGAATTTGAAGTTATAGTGGTACGACAAAATAATTCCAAGGAGAGTAGGTACATATATATTAGGTAGGCGGCCGATATAAAAATTAAGCCAAATTATACATCACAACATGACAAATATATTCTGCCGACCCTACTTACGTAGAATAGAGGTAAGATTAGGAAGTTCATGCAGTGCAAAGTCACCTACTAGGGAATTATATAAAAATAGCAGACATAAAAACTTTTCCTTTATAAGAATAAGAAAACATTTGGATGAGACAATTGTAATAGTAAAAGGTGTTTTAGTTCATAAATCACACCGAGTTTAAAAAAGACAATGTTAGGAATAAACACGACGACTGTCACAATATTACACAACGTCATACTAAACGTCGCAGGGGAAACAACACCGTGAACCAAGGCTGTCTCAATCCAACCACTGTGGTTATATTGCATAACGCGCATAAATACGAACGAACATTATTGTATTGTATCATTTTTATCCATCATTTAAAACTTTGCCTGCGTTGTACATTAATACTATGATCGAATTACTTGCTTCCGAAAAGAAAGGTTTTTCTGTGTGGACACTAAAAAACAAAACTTCAGAGAAGGGAAAATGAGAATAGTTACTTTTTGTATTGCCGGTTGGAAGACAAATAATAAGACTCTACTTAAACAGTGGTAAGCATTCAAATACTGATAAACATCGAATTAAAAAATACTTTTTTCAATTTAGGCCCTAAGCAGGTGTTTATGAGCGAGAAACTCAATCGGGTTTATCTTTTTAACATGTATACATATATATATGGCTTAGACCTCTTTACCTATACGCAACTCGTCACAGTCATCACACATCCACAACTCAGAAATTAATTAGTGAAAAGCAAATTAAAATGAAGCCAAAAAAGACAAAAAATCGTTATAATAACTAACTAAATATTAAAACGTAAGAAAGTTAGTGTATGTATAGTTATGATGAGCGTGTGTGTATGTGTGAGTGTGTGAAAATGAAAGAGTGTACGTGTACATGCTCGTATGGCAGAGATGAACAATTCTTGAGATGGATGCTAAAGAGTATCTTGAGCAGATCTATTGTTTGTTTATAGTAAATGCTACGAACATGAAGATAATCTATGGTGTTGTCATGTAAAACGAGGGCAAGCGTATAGTATAGTATCATAAAATGTTAAATTGAATCCATATATAATTTGGATGTTGGATGTAATCGCAAATTATAATACTTATTGTGAAGTCATTATAAAAAAATCATTCAATGATTTAAATAGGAACATTTACACAGACAGAAGCGACATTGACGACCTCGGCAAACAGGGTACAAAGAACCATAATGTGGAAACGATAAATTTAGCAAAAAAATTATATCACTTGTTTTTAACAAGCGTCTTGATACGGCATCGTAAAAGATATAATACAAATATACTATAAGGAAACAAAACAACTCAATTTGTTTCTTTTAATCACTGATAAAAAAGCATGTGTTTAATCACAGACAGTTTGATAGAAACAGACTTCCGCGTAGAAACGGTGTGATTACGACCTCAAATAAAGGTTTCGCAATAATAACGCTAAAATTTAAATACCCATCGACAAATGTTACGTGTCTCTCTTTAGCTCCTTAATGCGAACGAATAAGTATGAGCGAGAGGTGACAATAGCCATACGTCAGTGTAGATTAATCGATTTGAAAAATTCTAAAATTCGATAAACCTTCATTTAGTTCTAGAAGATATAATAGTCATATTTAAACCACTAAAATCACGCATACAATGTTATCAATGTACGATTATGAAGCACAGATCCATGATAAAGACCACAATAAATATATTTAAATGTCTGATATTTTATATGAAAATTTGAAAGGTATATAATATAAGGTATCACCAGAACTGGAGTTACTGACTATCGGTACAATGAATAACATCGCCATGTTTTTGATATAAACAAATCAATAGTAGATCAAAGATTCTCAACTACTATATGTTTGTTACTTATTCACGAATAAATCTTTGAACGGATTTTAATAAGATTCATAACGTTGGCATGAGACTTGAAGAAAACCACGACTTTCATCCTGACTACACCGAAAAAACACGCAAAGAAAATAAATTAGTTAAGAATATAATATAATTCATTATACAATTTACATTCTAATAGTAGTTAGTTAGTATCCGAATTAGTACAACATTGTCGCAATTATGTAGGTCACGGTCTGCGAGCCAGAACGAGACGCTGCATAAACAGTCATACGTAAGACAGAACGGGTCGGCTGATAAATAGCGGGACTCGCTTCTACGAAGAGGTGGCGACGGTTGTAATATTCGCAAAAATACGATTACCAGAACCAGTTTTTTGAAGTCCATTATCGCATACAACGCAAATCGTGTTCGTTCGTTGGACGGGTGAATTATTTTTAGTTTATTATAATTTTTACATTAAATTACATAAATATTTACAATTTCAGGAATATTAGAAACATTTACCGTCATACGAAATTAAAAATCATTTAAGAAATATTTGTGAAAAATAATTAATAAATAATATAATTTTTCTTTAAATATGTTCAAAGATAAAGTTTTCCTCGGATCTCTAATAAAGTTGTTAAATAGTTTTAGCTCCGTCAGACATAATACTTAGTTACCTTTTACTTATTCTTGGCTTAATAATCACTATCAATTGAAATGGAATTCTGACATAATATCTTAAATTCTTATTTATTAATAAAGTTGCGTTGTTTACTAAATATAAAATGCGATTGTTTGTTTTTTGCACTTGCACACATTAACCACTAAAACGATCTTCATAAAATTTTGCAAACATGATGTCAGGGACACAAAGGAAAGGTCAAAAGGACATGGGATAATTTGCATACTTTATTTTTTTACATGTAGAAATTCTACATGGACGTTCAACCAACCCCCACCCAACCCCACCGCCGTATTGCTGGAGTGGCACGGGTTCGTTCTGACAAACAATCCTGCTGCCCCTGCGGTTGGCCCGGCATTGAACGCCGCTAGACCTTGGCCTCATAAGGAGAGAACTGGGTACACACCAGCTGTCTCCCCTCGTCAGCCGATCCTGTGCAATCGGGAGATGCCTCACCTCGCCCCAACTCTCCAGGTACGGCTCATACTTTTCGCATTTACACTAACGTGAGCCAAGTCACAACAAAACCTAGTAATGCTATAATTTTTTTTAAATAACACACAAAAATGATAACGGCTTCGTAATAGTTACGCGGTATGTTTGGACGACTGATAACAGTGTCCAGCGAGTACTGTTATCATATAGAATTATGCTCACACGCACAGGTCCCAGCTCTCTATGAACCGTGGGAAATGAATGACAAGTGCAGGGTAAGTAGGCGTAATAGCTTAGTGGTTAGCGTATTCGGACTCCGCATGGATGGACATAGTTTCGTATTCTTGCTAATGACCCAGAGAGTTCGGTGATAAAAACATAGTATGCTAGTAGGAGTTTTTTTAAACCCGTCAGGCTACCTACCACCTTCAAGTTGTCTGTCGCCAGGCACTTATAGGTATGTACTGGCAGTCATTTGAGAGACAGCTCTCCTTTATGTTTCGCGTGTATACCACCTTAACATTAGACACATCACTTAACATTAGATGGAATTGTGTCCAAACGATTAAATCTATAAGAATTATAAAAAAATGTGTGTGTGCTAATGACCACACGAAAGAAGTAAACATTTCACGAGAACCGATGTTTTCAACACTCAGCACGACCCACTGTTTACCCCCACCATTTTTAGTCACACAAAAAGGTTGCGAATTGCGGATTGTGGACAATTTTAAATCCTTCCCATAAGAAATTTCACTGTAAAAAACATAACTACAATGTCCTGTCACTAGACAAAGTGTATCACATACATAATCGATTGAATTTAAAGTTATTAACAAAGTAGAATGACAATAATAAAATAAATACCGAAATATGTAGGTTAAAGTCGAAATACGGAAACGCAAAATATAAAAAAAAAAAACAAACTAAAACCGGTCACAAAACGGTGCCCAGTAAAATCCATACAAGGCAATAAAATAAAAAATCCGCTAACCGTGACAGAGATAGTAAATAATTGCAAGCAATCAACCAATTCACACGAACACTTCACTGATTACAATCTACAATCACATATTTCAATAATGGATCTTATACATATTCGCTGTAAAGTTTATAATAGTTTAAAGCGATGCGTTGATGACATAACTGGTAGAGTTGTCTTGCGAGTTAACTTTCTATTGTTGATTCAGTTTCATTCACTTAGAAACAGCTTACGTGGAATGATAATATATTAGTTACCAAAACGGTTAAAATTTGGACGACAGCCCATTTCAATCGCATTATTTCTAAGTAAATAAGAGTCATAAGAGATTTTTATGCAATAGGAAGTAGCGATCGTTTCTTATGATCTTCTTACCCTTATCCCAATTAAGCAGTACCGCCACAAGATGTTTTCTTCCTCCACTCTCCTCTGTCAGATATCATCTCAGTATTAATACCTTTTATATACATATCATTTTTTACACAATCCATGCATATCTTCTTCGGTCTTCATCTACTCCGATATCCGTCCAACTTCATACTAAAAACGTTTATAGTTACAAAGTTTCACCTTTCCTCATGATATGCCCATACGATACTAACCTAGTTTGCCTCAACTTCTCTGTCGCATGTGCTATTTTCAGATATCCTCTGATTTACAAGTTCTTATTAACCTTATCCATTCTGGTTACACCACACATCCATCTTAACATTTGCATCTCTGCCACATGTAATCTTCTCTGATCCGTCTCTTTCGTAGCCCAGCACTCAAATTCATGAAACATGATTGTTCTAAAAATACTTTTATACACCTTCCCCTTGATTTTGAAGGGTATTTGTGGATCACATTGTTTCCGTGGTACAAAAGTTAATGCAATAGAGTCAACTAAACAGTGGCGAGACTATCATAGTAACCATGGAAAATGCTTCACGACCTCCATTTTCCCATATTACACTACATAAATGTCAACAAATTAAGACCTTTTTAAGTAGGTCCTTTACCGGCTACAATCCAAACTTCCTAAAGCATTTATTCTCAGAAAAGATTACATGCCATATCACCTAAATAAGTTGGTTTATTAAAGGCACCACCTTGAGCTACTATATTTGCAACAGTTAACAAGATTGTTACGAATCACCTAACAAAACGGCGGACAAATCGTTGCGCAAGCGAAGTCTCGCACTCGGTATCGACTACAAAGCCGTTGGATACTACTGATTCGTGAGTCATCCGTGTTTACCGGCCGGCTGATTGTACTTTGCACTCTCCTTGTTAAGAAACCCGGGACCTTCATTTTCGATGGGCCTTATTGAAAACTAAATGTAAAGTTATAGGTGACAATGATACTTTTGCTAAGTAGGCGTCCTTCATAGTCTTCCCATCATTATAAATTTGAAATTAGGGACGATTTGGTGCGACCTTCATAATTTGTGTAGTAGTTTTTATTTCTTATTAATAATCTTGCGTTGTTATACCTAATATGGCGTCATTTTACGCAAATTGAAGTAGATGGAATATGAACCCTGGGGACGTCACAAAAACTACCTGAGAAACTCTAACAAGACGGACACCATTTTACTGAAATACGGGCGTCACCATAAGACTTTGTAAAACATAATAATTATAATAATAGTAACAAACTTCGATACTCCGATTTCGGTTACTAAAGTAAGAAAAAGAAACGTTTTAACTACGGTCAAAAGCATGTTCACCACGTGTTTTAAAATAAATATAAATCATTGGTTAATGTACTTGATGAACATCGTTACAAATATTGCGTACCCTTAGTAGGACAACATGACTTTATAAATATAAGGTGATAGGAAACTATCTCGTTTCAATGTTATCTCCCATATAGTTCTGTTTACAAGCATATATCAGTGTTCCGGCAGCTGTACTTGGAAGCCGGTTACCTTTCTAGACTCGACGTGTTTACCATTTTTGGGCAAATGTCGCTGCTTAACAGCAAGTTTTTGATAAACAATCAAACTATAATTTTTATTTTTAATATTAACTGTCAAAAGATTTACGCTAGCGTATTCGCGACACAATAACGTTTAAACACAGATTAATTTTAATTCAGTTATCTATGTAAATTGTAATGCATTACATGTAAACCTTAACAGAAAAACTAAATAGGTATTTTTAACACGTTCGTCCTTTCAGATTACTTTATTGTTGATGCTTTAACATGCTTTAAGATATCTTAAATGGCAGAGACAAAAAAAAATCTTTGGTAAAACGCGAGATCATAGAAGTACTATCGACAGCGAAACAGCGCCAATGTATTAAGAAGTCATTTGACTATTTGTATTATAATCTAACAATGGACAACATTAGATGCTTGAATAATAATCTCGTGGTAATTCCTTACTTGATATCGTCAATACATCATGAACTATTGCGGTGAATAAACGCGTGCCTTCCTTGAAAATGAAGTCTTTAGTCAATAACGGATATTAACACTACATATAGTGTTGGTTTAAGACAAAGACTTTAAATTACCATGCACACATAAAAGATAATCTCCTGAATCATGATCCGATTCTAAAAATTCTTTTACTGATAAAAAATCGCGTTTGGGCTGATCATGGTTATACGCAATTTTTATTGCAAAACTAGCTGCCCATTCATTCCAGTTTAGAATTGACTTAATAAACCAAGATAATGAGATCAAATGTTCCCTTTGCAGTACGACGATATAATGAACTAAGATGGCAACTGAACTGAACTTTAACCAATTAATATATTTTTTAATTATTTTCTGTTTCGTCTTCTGTCTCGCTCACTCATTTTTTATGTGGAGATTATTACGAAATTCAATTTATTCAATTTTCCCTATCGTTTTCAAACATTTATTCTCAAACAAATCTTGTCCAGACAATTACAGACATAACAAAAAAAAAATTAGTCACATAGGTGCAGACGTACGGAAATGATGCGCACGTACATACGCTCGGGTAATTGATTTTTATTTATGTAGGTAAATGTATTTTCATAAACATCCATATGTTGATAATATATTTAAACTAGATGTTGTCTTAAATAATTGATAATATAATCAATTTTAAGAGTAACAGAGTCGTAAAATCAAAGAACGGTTTGAAAGCGAAGACACTACTGCTTCAACAAACGCAATTATGTTTACCGCATTACTGCAACTGCGTTCCGGTCCAAATGGTGTGACTGAAAATAGACGCTGTCACACGAACGCTTTCAATTCAGTCCTTATTATAAGCTACCTATGACTGAATTAGGATTACAGTCATAATTTGTACTAAAAAATAATACTCACAATATCGTGACCTTGACTGCCGCTCCTGACGACCTCGGGCGCCATGTACTCGATGGTGCCGCAGAAACTGTACGCTCTGCTCTCCGCGCCACAGAACTCCTTGGATAGACCGAAGTCTGTAAGCACGATGTGACCCTCGGCGTCCAGGAGTATATTCTCCAGTTTAATGTCACGGTAGATTATGCCGAGCTGTATGAAACCAAATAAATATAATTACCAATATAATTGTTATAATTTAAACATTGTTACTGTAATATGTTTCTTAACCATACCTTGTGCAACTGCTCCAAAGCTAATATGATTTCAGCAATATATATCCTGACTTCATTCTCATTGAAGTGTTCCCTCTGGTATAAATGTGTGAACAGTTCGCCACCCGCTACGTAATCTGTCCAAAGAGAAAAGGACAATTTTAAAAGCTTATTTATCGTAGTAACTGGTGGCTTACAACTACGCTAAGTAAGTAAAAAAGTGCCGTATTTCCTATGGCATGACTTACACCCCCATATGAATATTTGCATGCTACTCACTAATAAATTTGTTTATGCGGCTTAATCCCCAACATGGCTATCCGTCTTCCGGCGGGGTATCCATTGGCAAGTTTCTTCAGATAGTAATTTTTTAGTAAATCGATGCTCTGATAAGGTGTTCAGTTAATTCGATTTAAAACTTACGTCAGATCTAATGAGAAGTTAGTAACCATTCAAGAATATTGATAAATGTTCAGAATCAAGTATGTACCAATAGCAGCAGTTGTCATTTCTGTAGTATTATATCTACTATCACGAAATTCATTAGATAACTAAATATACGGGTTAATAACTGAACGAAGCTAGTGACTGTGATTTGACAAAGATAAGACAAGAAAAACGTGTGCGGTCCAGGAGACCTCCGTCAGGAGTATAGTTCCTTAGTATTAAAATAAAGAATCAAATGGAAATGTTTCATATAATATTTTAAGAGAATATTTATTTATTAAATATTGTATACAAAATAGTGAATTGTAAATTATATAAAATAAATGTAAAATACAAATAACATTTAATGAAATTTCCACGCTTTCATTGTTGATGTTATGCAACCAGCAACTCGTCTTCTTGAATTTCGATGCTCGCACATACCCACACACTCGTACATAACAGAAAGAGAAAGAAAGAAAGCGAGAAATACACATGGAACAGACATAACGCTAATATCTTACAATACGATTTCCATCAGTTGACTCCTATCGCAGATCATGTAAAGGAACTTCGTTGCAAAAATTATTCACATTGGAAAACAAAAAAAAACATTACATTACCGTCATATCAAGAAATAAATATTAACCGCGAGTATTTGTAAGCGAAGTTTTATCATCGTGGGTAGAGGCCTCTGCATGTGGGTTACAGTGAAATATTTCGACCTAGATCTAGTAAATCACGCGCCACATCTAGGGTTGTTAACTATGGAATGTATATTTCGAATACCCAGTAAGACAAAAAATGCGAAAAAATATATTTTAGATACTAAAAGGATAAGGGGTTTGATTTGAAAAGATTTGAAAAAATGATTATTATTTACACAAATAATTTCCGCGAAAAAATTAAAACACTTTACTAATAGAACACCCAGCCGAAAGCTTTTTAGTAAATTATTTAAGGGACTGATAACACCCTACGCATAAAAATACAAATAAAAAATGACAGCTAGATCATCATCACATATATGTTTTGCACGACGATTCTCCAGACGATCGCGACCCTAAAAATGTAACATCTCAAGACCATTCAAAATTGGCAACCCTAGTCACGCCCCGCTGAGAATCTGGTACAAGTTCAATAATTTGTTTACTCTGTAATGTATAACAAGTAGGAACAATAGGCAAGTCTTTATTATTTTAAGCTACCGCGTCGGGGTCACCTCCAGTCTTCAACATTGATACCTTGCGGTTAACAAAGTCGAACGCTTAATATGTAACAACGAATGAATTATAGACATGAATTATAGGCTGGTATTATTTTGGTATCCTGACCAGTTAATAGAAGATTGGTTTGTCCATTTTTAATTGCAATTTTTGTATTAAACTCGCGACCGCCCACGACTTGGTCTATGTTTGTATTGACACCATAACATTATCTTCGCGTAACTCTAAGATTTGATACAGGGTGCAGGTGGGTGGCGGGTGCGTGTAGTTCAACTGTACGTAAACGCCGCTAGTATTCAGTGAAGCTAGTGGCATGGAGTCTACATATATTTGAATTACATGCACCCGCGTAAGAACCACCCGCACCCGCCTGCACTCTGAAATAGGCCTAACGGTAAACGCCCACTGCGACAGCTCTCCGACGACGGGGTTTTTCAAACTTATTGGATATATATCTTTATATTTTGTGTAATTCAAAATAATATCTTCATAAATTATAACCTAGATGTTATTATTCCGATGTATAAACTATTCTAGTGTAAAGTTTTATTAAAGTTTTTATGTGAAAGAGAAACATCCATTCCCTCCTCACAAACAGTTTGGTGTATAATATTAATAGGCTAATAACACTGGCCGAACAGTGTAAATCCTTAGGCCTGTTTCAGAGTGCAGGCGGATAGCGGGTGCTTGCGCGGATTCGTCTCGTTCAAATGTACGTAGACGCCGCGCCGCTAGCATTAATGCTAGCGGTGTCTATATACATTTCAACAACATGCGCCCGCGCAAGCACCTGCACCCTTCCGGCACTCTAAAACAGACCTTAGCTTAGATACAGAACTGAGTGGACTTTTGAATGCAACAGCCTGACAGTTTACATAAAAGATCAGTAATAGAATTATAAGTGTGGAATCGTAGTTAAATACTTGTAAAAATGCAACAATAACTTTTTAATTGAAATTATTTGTCCATCAAAAGCTATGGCTTATAATAGAATTTAAAACTTATCCCATTAATTACAGCACATTTGAGTACATACTAGTCTAAATAAATTGAAATATCTCAGCACCGTCTCTAGGATAAATTTAAATTATGAAATACTTTAGAAATAGGCAAATATCAAAGTGTCATAAACGCGGTCATAAATGTAAACAAAACCGCAAATAATAACAAAGTTATCAATATCCTGCAAGGTAAATACCGATACCATGACATATCCACTCTCCGAAGTTCTATTCACACGAGCATCCGCTGCGTTATAGGCACTCGATTCGAAAAAATAATGCACGTGCTGCAGATAATAACGAAACGTGCAAAACTACGCACTCGACGTGATTACAATAAAAAAAACATGCTTAAAATAAAGAGACACTGTCAAATTTAAAGGCAAAATATGTATATTAAAAAAGGGTGTGTCATAATGACAAACAATAGACGTGAAAGTTTTGTATTACATGGAAACATTTTAATTAAAAAAGTACAACAAAAAGCTAACGTCACGCGGTGTTCCCAGGCGATCACCTGTCGAAGGACCCACCGCGCCCGACGTTGCTTAACTTCGATGATCGGACGAGAACCGATGTTTGCAACACTTTACCTGATACAGTGTTTACCCCCATCACTTTTCATCACACAAAAATGTTGCCCATCAGAATTTCAAAGCCCTCCTATAAGAAGTTTCACTTCAAAAAATTCAAGAAATAGCTTACATTAATAATATTGCCAAAATAGTGATAAGTATCACAATTAGACGGGTTAATTAACTTCCAGCAGGGCTTGTTCAAAGCCAACATAATATCTAAATATGAACGAGCTGATGCGTGGTCGAAATAACTCTTCCAGCAAAAGTTGCATATTACATAATGAAAAGTTGTTTAACCTCATCACATCTCTTCCTTTCCACTACAGAAATAGCGAGCGGGTATGCGTCTCCACAGATTCACAGTAGCAATCAACCCGACAAGAACGCTGCTTCGTTCTGGAAAATTCTTATCTCTGTCGTACTGTGAAAATGTGGAATCGCCTCCCGGCCAGTGTGTTTCTCCCTCTTACGATATCAGGCCTTCAAACGGGGCGTGAAGAGGCACTTTTTCAGGTCCGCATGATGCCGACGACTGCCGTTGGTATTTAACACCGACAGTTACCTCTGTTTTTGGCCTGTACCGTACTTTCCATTCGGTATTGTGCAGTTACTTTGCCTAACTAGTACAAAAAATATAAGTACAAAAATCACTTCGAAGAAAATAAATCCGTAATACATAGAATTCCTAAATAACTGCATAATACGTTCACTAAAATCGGAATGTGTCTCAATCCGATAGCTTCCAGTATTGTTAAACGACATAACAATAGACTGAACAATTAACGGCGGAGGGGAAAAGCGCGAAGCACGTCCGCCGGGTCAAAGCGTTCGCGAAAACGGTATATTGCGTATGCTTGTTGCGATACTATTGCAGTTTATCAATTTTCACTTTTAATATATCTCATAGGTATATTAATTTCATTAGCACGTTCTCATTAGCTTGACGTATTTATAATAAAGGGATTGGTCTTTCTAAAGAACTTCAAATGACAATTGAAAAGGAAATAAGCAATTTATTTGTATTTACCTTGGTCATTAACGTTATATACTCCTGAAACTTTTAGGAATAAATTACCTGAGTAGGATCACGGAGAAGGATTAGTTAAGTACAGAGAATAAAGGAGCATACACTATTTTGATTACAAATTCTTTATGTTACCTTGAACATAGTGAGTGTTTGTAAAAGGAAGTGTGAATGGTCCATTAGTATGCGTTGATCGACGTATGTTCCAATACTTGCGAATATACCATAATTTTCGGAAGAATAACATCTTGAGAAAACTAAGCATCGCGTAAGACTTTTTCTAAACCTGCCCGGCTAGCTACAGCCCTCGAGTTAAAATTCAATCATCCATAGGCGTGTTCCTGCAGCTGCACTTTATAGTCTAGATTTAGCGTGCCTACCATCTTAGACAATATCGTCATTTAAGATCAAGTGAGATTTTGATCAAATGCTAAAACCTATACGGTCTTAAAAAAGTGATGCGCAAATCTACACTACAGATTTACTATAAATATTCAAGTAAATAATGTATAAAGATGCACGAATAATATTGACCTTAAATAAATATTTTTTAATATGGAATTACAGAAAAAAAAACTAGAGTTCATAATGTACTAGGACGAAAAAAATTTGCTACTAAATGCGCCAAATCTTATCCCAAACAATACATGTACATATCAATATAAGAGCGTACAAACACAAGCACATAGCAAAGCTACTACAACACAAACCAATAGAGATTTGATTTAAAATACAGTTATAACATTTTGCAGATGAAAAACACCGAAATGTTGGCTAGGCTAGACGCCAAAAAGCAATTAAAATGATATATTTCAACGTCGTTATTAATATACTAAAAAGTCAGCAAGAAAGGAGGTCAGTGTCCATTACAGATGCAAAAGCATACGTAAAGCTATAGATAAAAGTTATCTGGACAACAAAACAGTATTGGCGTAAATTCCAAAACGCTGATATTTTAGATAGGAAAGAATGTCACTGCAATACACTTTCATATTTTAACTGTTTTGCAATCAACGTCAGGTATGACACAAACATGATTAAAATTTAAATCGATATAGTAACGAAAAATGTCGCTGTCCATTTACAATTGACACTTACATTTATTTAAAAGTAATATTCTTGTTATTATAAGTTATGCGACCAGCCACTGATAAAATTGTTTTATGTATAAAATAATATCGCTTGATTGTCTTTCCTTCATATCATAGAAAGTGGTGTTTATGGTTTTAAGCTCTTCAATTACTTTTTTAGAGTGTGATTACCTTAGTTTAAAAAAAACGTATTTTGCCATCAATCGTAGTAAATTTTTATCAATTGCGATAAATATCCACGAATTAATCATTTGCTTATATTTTTCAAACAAACCCCATTTGTGTCTGTCTTTGATTTCACAAGTACCACCATATTCATATTTCATCATAAGAACCTCGTCATAGTGACTAACTATAAGTACGGCGCGATTTTACAAATACTTTTCGGTGTACATATCTTGGTATATAGGACGACCGTTACTTCAATGTCGTGCCTCAATTTTCTCCGATATTTTTGTTCAGTAATTTTGTCAAATCATTGTACAAAATATTGAGAACCTGAGATTCCTGGTTACAACATAATAATTAGACAAAAATACTGAATAATTCCATTCACACGTACATTATAATTTGAAATATTAACCAGGTTATAATTAAAGCATTAGAAAGACAAGCGTGAGGCGTTAACTGGTAATTCCGAGCGACCTCCACGTGACTGTGTCAAGGTGATCCAAAACTGGGTCTCTATACATCGCCCGTTTCATTTAGCAACAATATAAATGCCATAGATTTTTTTGGCACAAAAAGTTCTTTCTAAATCGCAGTCAATTGCGCGTCCATCTCTCGTACATGCGTTACCGACGTTGGTTCGACACGGCCATATTGTTGTAACGCATTCGATATTTTTATATCGATATGCGATTTTGTAACAGAGAAACCTTGAAGATTATTGTTGTAAAAAATATATTCTATAAATTTACAAAAAGTGTGTCCATTTGAAATTTGAATATAGGTAATTACGAAAGAAATTTACTTTGAAACTGTATATTTTTTGCAAAACAATTGTACAATAGACAATAAACATTGGAATGGAAATTTGGTTCTGTTTTTTTATCATAGCGGCTTGGTATAGGAGTAGAGGAAAACCGAAAATGGTATGGATGGATTGTGTGAAAAATGATATGTGTATAAAAGGTGTGAATACCGAGAGACAATTTACTGGGGAGAATGGAAGAGGAGAACATGTTGTGCCGAGCCTACTTAGGTGGGATAAATGTAAGATGATGATGATGACCGGGTTGGTATAATTAATCACGTTGGACACTGTCAAACGATAAGCTACCACGTAATCAGATAATAAATGTTTTATGTTTGATACAGTCTTATAACTTAACTACTCAACCTACCACTATGAAATTGACATTCACTAAAAATGGACAATTACATGTTGTCGTCTCACAGCTACAGAAAACCTTTTACCCACAAATAAAATGTACTGTTAACGAGAAACAGGTCGAATATACATTAACGCGGACGAAGCCGCGAACATAAGCTAGTATTTTATAATTTAACGTATCTGAAAGAGTATTAAAAATAAATTTTATGTTTTCATAGGGGACACGTTCAATTAATATTACGTAAGTAGAATTTTTGACTGCCCCCTCTCCTTAGTCAGCGAAAATAAGCAATGCTATTACCAACCCTCCATGCTTACATAAACATTTATAATTTATACATGTATTTATTAATCTGTTCTGGTTTCCTTATTGGTTCGTGGGCAGCAGTTAACAAGTCCAGAAATAAGGAATTCATAGTCTAGAGGAATTAACTTATAGTGGTTGGCTATAAGAACGATGGTAGTCCAGTAGATAATACCGCGCCTCTAACGTATCACCCTTACACATTCAGATCCTCCTCCTCCTTTATTTTATCAGAAATAAGCAAATAAAAAAAAAACCAAATCAACCCATCCATTAGTGCTTACATAATACTTGAATGACCCCATACAGCTATTCAATGTACGGCAATGCGCTTAAAAGGAGGTACAAAGTTCTGTTCTTTACGTATTTATACGTAGATTGTAAGTGTAAATATAACTAAATTACCTTTTGTCTATGACTTCGGTCGCGTAAACATAATTTTATCTATACCTTTTTTTTTTTTCTGAATAATTTTTTCTGAATAATTTTTCTGAATAAATCCTACCTTTATCTACTTTTCTTTACCCCTGACAACGTGTATGTAAATTCCACAATGATGGGTTGAGTAATTAGAGCTTAAAAGTATAGACAAATAAAGTCACTTTCGCATTTATACTCGTAATATTAGTTAACGATTCTCCTCGTTTCATTTAAAGTTAAATCATTTATACTTAAAAGTTATTTAATACTGTGTTTAATGTTGTATTCTTGTTTTAAATTATCGGCACTTGTTTTTTTTAATTTGACCGTTTTCCTAATTATACATTAACTACTTATAATCTATAATGGAGTAAACATAAAACACTGTTTTGTACTATACGCAAATAAAACTACGGCGACATCATTCACATATTATCTGTAGAGTGTATGTGTGTTAAGCAGTCAAAAACATATTTGATTGTCCAATCTAAAAATATAGACAGTTAATCTGAAACGGTCATACAAAATATCGTCTCATTTATCGATAGTTTGAAACTATGAATTATGCATATTTTTTACGCTTCACTAGCACCACCTGTGTCTTGAAAAATCTATACAAATTAATAAAATTTTAGTGTTTATTTGTGATGTCAAAACTTTATACTAAATGGTACGGTACTTATAACAAAAACAAACATTTTTAAAATTTCTGTCTGTCTGCCCCTTTGTTCTGGCTTATCTTCGAAACGGTTAGACCGATTTTCACGCAATTTTCACTGGCAGACAGCCGAATTTATAAAAACATAAGTTAGGCTACTATTATTTAACAAATAAAAAAAAAGACAACATAACCTTCTCCGTGAAAAAAACAATATGTGTTAACTCTCATAGTAACCGATTAAACGGCGATGGAATTTATTGACCTCAGGTATACAAAGATAATTTTTTATATACATTAATAGTTTTCATGTTTGTCCAGAATATCTGGTTTTCTAGACGAAAAGTACCATGTACCCTTTTCAATATTCCTAATAACGTGTTAGCAAAATTTCATGAAAAATCGCTTGAATAGTTAAAACATGATGGCGTAACAAACAAACAAACACATATTAAAATTTATATTAGTTGGGCTTAACATCAAAAACTAAGTTTTACATATCATTATACGTAGTTAAATCACTGTATATATACAGAAAGTACATACATTTGGGAAATAAAAAAGTAATAACGATTTATAAATTAGCCTACTTTTCCATTTCGGTTTAAACAACTCAAATAATCAACATATTCTCGTCATCACATACGACAAATACCGTAACGATAATCATATTTTCTTCAACTTAATACAAAACAATGTTCCACTCGGTTTATTAATGGTAAAACAAAACGCACGTTACCAAACGTACAAACAAAAACACAAAATAACTAGTGTGCGCCACGCGAACAATACAGACTATTATCAACCTAATTGTATAGAAGAATGGTCGAAAACGCTACTGGGATCCGAGAGCGGCGGACGTCACTTGCGCAAGTTGCATACAACACAACGTCCCCTTGACCCGGTTCGCTTGGACTTTAAATCAAGAAAACCGAATAGTGTGGTTCAATTAGAATTTAATGTATTTTGAAGTATTGATTTAAATACAGTAAACTATGCTTATTCGAGAGTAAAATTAATCTGAACACTTTCCATATCTATATCCATGGAAATTTCATTATTCGCTGATCCAAAATGAACAATACATACCTGATAAATGGTATTATTATAGGTAATAAGAAAATTATAACAAAAAATAAAAACCAACTTCAAAAGATCTATTCTAAAAAACATGCCTCAGATTGTCCAAATGTCCATAGTCTCAGCTAGATATTAGATTCTCATAAACAATATATATTTCCTTTACGACTTTGAGGAATTGCCTAGTGAATTTTCGAAATTCAATGTACAATGCTAATTAAATTAATATAACTCTTTTCCAACAGAAAAAGAGTTTTCAAAATCGTTTTATAAATGACGAAGTTCTGAGGAAACAAGCAAAAAAAAACAAACGAGAATCTCCTCCTTTGCGAAATTAGTTAAAATTTAAATAAGCGTGAAAATACTTATTACAAAACTACGCTTTTTCATATCTAAGCCTAATGTTTGTTGAAAATATCCGACAATGGAAAATCACAAAACTCCATAAACCTATATATATTCTAGTAGAAAATTATAATATATAATAGTGAATTTTATCAATAACTTGATTTCATTTCGATATTTTTTTATTATTGTGTAATCCTGGAACGCGTTCCCTAAATTCCTATACAAAATACCAGGATTATTAAAAAAAAAAGAAACTAGTTGTTAAAAATCTTCCCTTTACAGTACGGCCACGTAACGAAATAAAATGACAACCGTAAGTCAATCTGCCAAATATTTTTTAAGTTCTCTCTCTACAGACTTTTATATTGAAATTATTTCACCGAATTTTTAACTTTTTAATACGTTATTTTAAACATTTTATTTTATACAAACCTTGTTCTGACAATTACTCTTATTAACTTTCATTAAAATGTCAAAAATTTCAAAATTCATTCAATGTCATAACTTCTACCGTGACTTAACTTTTGCAGGAGAGGATTTATCAAAAAATCATGACATACCATTGTAGAACATTGAATTTTTTTTTTAAAGAATTATCTTTAATTTTTAAGGTGGTAGAGCTACGCTGAAGCTATTACTGGTTTCAGCATGAATGGGTCGGCTCGCCCGGGGTAGTGCCACCCTCTCACAGAAAACCGACGTGAAGTAACAGTGGTTGCACTGTTGCGTTTCGTTCGGTCAGTGAGAGCGCCAGAGCCCCACATATATTAAAAGGCCGGCAACGCACTTGCGAATCTCCTGGTGTTGCTAGTGTCTATGGACGGCGGTGATCACTTACCATCAGCTGACCCACCTGTTCGTTTGCGCCCTATAATATATAAAAAAAAGGGAAAAAAGACGTTTTTTTGGTACACCCTCTAATATAGATATATTGATATCAACTTCTTGTATTTACTAGCTAGGTCGGCCATGCTGACATTTCATTTGAATGCTTCTCAAATAGACCATTCGACGCGACATATGAATTTATTTATTAGGAGAACTTGAATCATATACATTGAAATAATATGTAACGGGCAAAGCATCTAATGCACGTGGTTACGATTTAAATAAAAATTTAAATAAGTTCATCGGTGAATAGAAATTATATTTATATCGTACATCTGGTG
This sequence comes from Antheraea assamensis, assembly GCA_035772565.1. NCBI lineage: Eukaryota > Metazoa > Arthropoda > Insecta > Lepidoptera > Saturniidae > Antheraea > Antheraea assamensis. Next base: position 207,475 of record JAQQSE010000058.1, read on the forward strand.
ACCCAAAAACCAAATATGATTCCCGTCTGCGGCGCTTCATTAGTATAATATATTCATACAGGCATATTTTTCCACTTCCGAGTTATATTTAGACAACGTCAGGGCAACGACTACACTCTGCACCAAAATTTTTGACCGCTCTGAACATAGTTGCGTAGAACACAATTTTACGTATACATACATATTATATTATATGTATACAATCAAGGTTACTTAAGGATAAATAAATGCATATTTTTAATTCCGAACTTACGGCTATATTCAAAGCCGACAAAGAGATTGACAAAAGCTGTACATAATATTCCACAGCATATAACTTCGTATGTGTCCCATTCAATGACTATAATAAAAACGAATTCCAGTTAGGCATTAAAGTTCGCTAATTAAATATGAACGTCTAGAGATATTTCAACGTAAACGGTCTTTTATTTAATTAAAATCACAGAAATATTTTTTTATTTACATAAATCAACATTTTGTTTCGAGATTAATACTACTATTCTAATTTATTTTCTGCTTTTAAATTTTTTATTTTATTAAACTGACAAAAATATATTTATATTATGTTATGGTTTCTTCAATTTATATCAAAACGAGCTGTAACTGTTTAAAATCGAAATTGAATAAGACTAAGTATCAGCAATTCAAATGAAATAAAAATTATCCCGATACCGAACACCCGATCGAGTTTCTTGCCGCTTCTTCTCGAAGACTGGGTTTTTTCCGAACTGGTCATAATTTTGACGTTCATAAGCGGCGCCTTCTTAGGGCCTAAGTTTGATAAAGTATTTTATAATTTTGATTGAATACTAACTCGAACACCACATAAATTTCGCTGGTTAATGTAAAATAAACGCGAAGGAATTCCAGTGTTATAGAAATTTACTCCGACGGTTGAACGACCTGGTGCGGATTAAAATCTGAAAGGCTGAAGGTTAACGCCGTTGAACGACGACCCTTACCCTCGATTAACCCTAAGGGTATATTTACAAAACGATTAACTACAATACATTATGAGAACCGTCCAAGGGCTACGGAGAGATAACCATCATGACAGTCGCCATCGTCGCGACGTTTAGTCATATATAGCATGGGTATAGTCTGAATGTATTGTACGCGGAGACACATTTCAATTCCATGCCAAAGTCGGGCACTAGTATCCTTAGTAATCGGTTTTATATTTTTGTTGATATAATTGATATTAGCAGCCGCCCGCGAATACACATCTCTATAATCGGCTATATAAGATAATTATTTAATTAGAAATGATTAAAAAAATACATTTATTTGACATTCTTCTAGCTGAATTACTAATTCTCATTTTTATAGATCTAAGTTAAGTTAATCAAACTTTTACCCTTTTTACATTGCCTTAGGGGTTGAATACTCAAAAGTAATATTCATTTACAGTATAAAAGGAATCTGCATGCAAATTTTCATAGTCCTAGCACCATTGGTTTGGGCAGTGCGTTGATATGTCAATCAGTCAGATATTCTTTTATATATATATAGATTATCATCATCATCAGCCTGTAAGAGAGCCACTGCAAGGCTATAGGTCTCTTCCTCATCGAAAATATGGGCACAATCATCACGCTAACCCGCGACGTATTGACGAATTCAAACTCCGAGAAAACTACAGTTCTATTTCTTTTTTCTCCCATACGGTGATACTACAAGAACATTCCTCCGGTTTAGGTTTCCTCTCGACGTTTTCCTTCAACGTCAGTCAATAGTGTTACCAATTGAAATTAGTAAATGTATGCGAATTCCAGAAGATTCGTGGTACACGCCGCGGTTCGGACCTGCGGACATCGGATTGGTATTTCGCCGGTCAAACTACTAGATAATGATATATTGATCATTATAATTGCCACTTTACATACTTGCATACATTTCAACTTTATATGCAATCAATTAACCAGGTACATTTTTCTTTAGCGATCACTGTTAGCGTCGATTGACGAAGATTGGAATCGTTAAACTGAAACGGAAATATCAGTGAAACATCGTGATGAAACCATAGCATGGTAGTAGGGCTTTTTTCCAAGTTGAAAATCTATCACCAAGCACCTATCTGTAGTTGCACTTGTGAACTAGTCCTCTAGGTTTAGCGTGTTTACTGTCTTAGACCACGTCGCGTTATTCAACATCAGGTGAGATTATCGTGAAACGCAAAATCCTACAAAATTAAATAAAAAAAAAATACGTCTCTCGATTGTATTTACAGCTAATTTAACTTTAAAAAACTAATTTAAAACATGTTTATGCTAAGCAATATTTATTTTCCTTGTAACTGAATATAACAATAGATATTTATTTTATTCTTTGTTATTAATTTATAATGTTTCTAATTTACTATATTATAATTAACAAAATTTATAAATAGCTCTTCGAAACTTTATTTACATTTGCAATATTTCTACAATTATCCTTCCTTACATTTTATAAAGGGCAACGTCTCTCTGTGCATAAACCTAATTAAATCGACACAGGATGGCTATCACTACATACTTTTGCAATATTTTATTTTAATTATATTACAGTACGCTGTTGGAAGAAAAAAAATCGATGTTACAATACATTTTACTTTTATATTTAAATCACAGTGAACGCTGTCTTGAATCGCAGGCAAACGAAGCCGCGGGCATGGAGTAACACGTATCTTGATGTATACGGTTGAATATAATTAGAAAATCATTAATAATTTGACACAAAATTGCCAACAATTGTACCTATCTTACACCTGACATCATCATCATCTTACCCGTATCCTACCTAAGTAGGGTCGGCATAACATGTTTTTCTTTTCCACTCTCTCCTGTCAAATGACATCTCAGAATTCACACCTTTTATACACATATCATTTTCACACAATCCAACCAAACCTTTTTTGGACTTCCTTTACTCCTATATGTGTCCACTAAAAACTTGTCTTGTTACATGACTTTCATCTTTCTTTCTATCTTATTCCTGACAATGCTTAGTAAATAGATGTATTAGAAATGCTAGCCGATTCCTGCACGCTTCGTTGGCCATTAAATAAAATAGCCAATAGTCAAACAAATACATAAACTAAGTGGTCTAGAAACATCTATGAGAAATAACCCTATCGAATGGTCATAGTCCTATGCCAATAGGAGGAATAGTTTTAACGCAATTGATTCTCAAGTGAACTGTATTCTCATTACATGTATATATGGATAACAAAAATTGTAATCCTTACTAATATTGTTAATGCGACTGTGTGTTTGTGTGTCTGTTTTTTTGTCACGCCTTAACTACTCAACTGATCATTGATCATTATGAAATTTTCCATAACTATTGTCAGGGGTACAGAAAAGGTCATAGAGCGTATTTTTTATCGGAAAAAATGTACTGTTCCCGAGATATAGGTTTAAAGCTACATTAACACGAGAGAAGATGCGAGTAAAAACTAGTGCTTTATAAATAAATGTTTTCAAATATTAACAGAAACGAAAATGTAAAAAATATCAAAAAGTCGTGATGGTCTATTGGTTCCGAAGTCCGCAGGTTCGTACCGGCGAATTTTTCGTAATTTGCGTACATTTACTCATTTAAATTGTTAACAATATTGGGTGACGGTGACGGTGAAGGATAACATCGCGAGGGAATCTGATCCTTAAGAATGTTCTTGTAGTACTACCGTATGTGTAAAAATATAGAACTATGGATTTTTCAAAGTTTGAAATCGCCAATAACTCGCGGCCTGGCGTGGGTTATTAAGACCATACCTTCTTTCGGGAAGAGAACTATGGACCTGCAGTGGGTCTCTTACAGGCTGATGATGATTATGATGAAATAAAAATGTGCGTGTGTGTATGTATATTTGTATAACGAGTACTTATTCATTGGTTTAAGGAAAAAAATCCCGATTAGACTATACATAGCTTGTTGAAGTATTAGATGCCAACGTGCTTGATTAATTACCATCATCACACCAAAACGTATCAATAAGGGTCTAACAATGTTACTAAACCATTCATTTTTCTATGATTAACGCGTGAAGATCTTCTAGTTAGATTATAATCAGAAGGTAAAATAAAACAAAATAGAAAAGTAAAGTAATATAATGTCCCTAACTGAACGCTACACGGTTTATGGACCTTAGGTCTACGACACGAACGGGGCACGGCAACAGGGACCTAGACTGAGTGCTCGCCGGGTCACAAACCGGAGGTCACATTGTCGATATTGATTTAAATGTAGAAGCGCTTATATTTATTTATTTTTCATTAGATACGTTTATAGTACGATCAAGTTACCGTGTATTTTTTAAGTTAGGTGAACGAGAATTTGGAAGAAAATCCAAGTGATTAATTTTCTTAATCAATTAATTATTGTAAAATATTTATATAAATGAAATTATATAGATCTTCTCTTATGCGCATAACATTCAAAGAGTACTCGATAAATTGTTTAGACATTTTGTCATTATCTAAAATCAAAAATTATCAAGATAGCTAGATTTAATATAGATATATATTGGGAAACCACGATTTACGTCTACATCAAATCACGACTACAATTAGTGTACACCCTTTTTACAATTTTATGGATTGTGTTTCAAACATTTCTCTCTGGGAGTTCCTTCTCCAACTGATATCCTTCCGGATATCCTATACTTTTTAACCGACATATTAACGCACAGCCCAAACTACTGAGGGCTGGTGGTTTTAGGCTATTTATTTCACTATACCTTGCCACTAAGTGGCGCTACAGTACAACAATTTCTGAATCGTTCAACGGATTGTCATGCAAAATTGGGAAGTGGTTCATATGTAAATATGCAGAATATATATATAATCAATATTATATAGAATTTATAATTTGGGCTTCAGTACATTATCCTTCTTTCTATTATTATTTATTCGTTGTTTTACTATTCTGTTTTCAATTTTTGATTGATGAAGGCGTTACTTTGCTGTAACCAAACATAAAAAAAATTCTAAACGGAAGTGCGAAGTAACGCCCACATTAATATTTAATAAATAAATATCCGTTTTAATATAACTGTGATATTTACTATCATAAATAATAATATTAACAAGTAAAAACAAATTTGTGGGAAGAAGTATATACAGGTAATTAATAGTTTAATTTGCATAGACAAGACCTGACAGAAATAGTTGCTAATTCAACCTAATTTAGCGCTAATTCGCTATCATTTAATAATTGAATTATAAATGGTCATAACCACAAAAAAATCGTATACATTATGAGATCACTAATAAAGATGATAGAGTATAAATTTGTTTGATCAAGTCATAAGAAGAAAACTTCACTTACCAAGTATCAGATGTAATTTCGCGTCAGTCTGGAAGGCGTAGTGCAGTGTCACCAGGAAGGGGCACGCTCTGACCGCCTCAAGAACCTGTTACATTTTTTGTACATATTAATATAGCCACGAATATAATTCATTTCTAATTATTTTATCCATATATAAATAAAACCAGAGGAAAAACTGTTAAGAATATCTTCCAAATCTGTTTTTCAACCGTCTTTTTTTTATTTAGTACTAGATGACCCGGTGAACTTTATATCACTTACGTATATTTGTGTAAAATGTGGTCAAAAATTAATAAAAAAATAATACTTACATTATAAATGCAACACAGTTATGCGCTTAATCAATTTAAAGCTTTCTCATGTACAATTTTTATTTCTGAAACAGAACTGTTTTGCATTGCAACAAAACATACCAAAGAGATCGGACCTCATACTACAGTTATGAAACAAACAAATTTCTGAACGTACCTATAAATATTTCACAAACGAATGACAATTGTTTATTTCTAAAATGACAAAAGACATGAAGACGTTTCATAGCTCGGAACATTTTGTATTTGAAAAATATATTGTCTTTTTTAGTATTTTACTCTATTTATTATTTATGTTTCTCACCGTTTAAACCTTCCCTGAACTTCCATAAATATCAAAATTTGCCAAATCCGTCCAACCATTCTCGAGTTTTAGCGAGACAAATTAACAGAAATTCATTATGTATATATATATATATATAGACAAACTAACGAAATGTAATGTTATCAATAAAAAAACTATTGGAAACGTGTTTGTCCTTATAGTCGCAGAGTCGAAGACTTAAATTTTAAAGCGTCTACTCGTCATAGTTCACGTTCCTTACGTCTAGACTAATCTACATTATTTATATATTCTTTGCCAAATATGACCGATAATATAGAAATTATAAAAAGTTAATAAATCATGGTCAAATTTCCACCATTAGACTACCACTAATACGATATGAATCCACACATATTACCACAATATAAATATATATTTTCATAATATATTTCATATCGTGGTTTTCCATTCTGATCTTGTGGTTACTTTATTTCCATTTTTATGACATTTCATTTCTACTACAACGCGACCTTAATAAAACAATTCCACTCAAAGTTCGTTACTTCTTCAGATTGTTATATTAACATAGAAAATACCAAGAGATAACTCTAACGCCTGTTTCCGAGTGCAGGCGGGTGGCGGGTGCTTGCGCAGGTGCGTGTAGTTCAGCTGTACGTAGACACCGATAGTATTCACAGTGATTCACCCGCCAACCTCCTGCACTCTGAGACAGGTCTAAGGAACACGCGATAGAAATTATCATGAAATATATTTCACCAAAGAAACCATAACACAATTAATTCTATGTCACATACAAGTACTGCATTGAACACATGGTATTATAGATTGACGAAAGCCAAACAGATTGAGAGAAAGATAACGGGCGAAACAGATAACATGTCAAATATGTTATCGTCAGAATAAAACTACAATTCGATATCAATTTACAATGAAATACTTATCAAATACGCTTTAAACATTATTATAATTGCATATTTACACTTAAATGCTTTTAAAATCGCTAAAGGCATATGAAAAAGTATTTGGTATTCTGCCGTTGAAAGAAAGATGGGAGCATCCGCCGTTTTTAGCAATATTGAGTATGACAAATATTTGGATTTAGGCCAAAAAGGTGGAAGTAATTGTTTAAGTGATCTGAATTTACCTTTTTGAAATCAATTTTACAGTCATTCCTACGATTGCGGAACACGTAATCGGCGATAGAGTTACAGGTCTACGTCATAGGTCGTGATTAGGGTTGCCACCCGTACTTTATAATAAAGTATTGTACGTTATTTCAGATAATTGTACTCTATACTTTATGGGAACAATAAAGTGGACGAAAATACTTTATTTGGCATGATTTGGTTTCTTTGGGATTTTGAAAAGTTTATTCATATATAATTATTCGTTACAAGAAATACATCGATTACTCAATCGATGTTGCCACTCGCTAACGCCACATCACCTTTAACAAATATTTCTGAACGCAACTTCACTTCAAATGTCAACAATGTCATTGTTATTAATTGTCACAATTTGTTGCATATTTAGTGCGAAGCTGTTTAAATGCAATAACAATAAGATTTAAAGTTTTATAGATTTATGCTTAATAAGAATTAAAAAAAAAATACTTTATTTTAATATTATGTACTTTTTTCCTACCTATAATAATGTACCAATGTACTTTACCTACAAAAAAAAAGGTGGCAACCCTAGTCGTGATATACGCGAAACAACATAAAAACAATATCTTGTTTACCTCAATGTAACTAATGTCATGGAACAAAACAATTAATAAGTATTTTATTAATTTTAACTTTCACTATTGATCAAAACTAAACGTACTTTGTTAATTGTGACCGTAAATGGAAATTCTTTGGTTAGTACACCACCCTTCAATAAATCTCGTCACTCTTTTTGACTTTTCTAAATATAGACTTAAGTTTGGATTTGAGCGTAATAAAATCAAGAGTTTAATACAAAGCAAAGTTAAAATATTATTATAGGAATCTAAAATTGGCATTTATTTGTCCTTAAGTTATCTCGACGTTATACATATAATATAGTACGTACCTATATTTGTGTTCAAAACGATTAAAGATATTAAAAATATTGGCGAGTCGTTTATTTCTTATATTGAATAAATAATGTTTTTTTTTTTATTAATGCGATAAAGATTTTTTTACTATTTATTACCCAAACATCTTTTATGCATATTTTTTCCAAATAAGAAGACACTCTCTCTTTTACATAAGTTTTTCAAACATTTTTATCCAATTGAATGTAGTAGACAACGTTTAAAGCGGACTTCATAACTGGCAACAGATAATCAATAGCATAATAATGATATATTCGTTAATTTACTAGTTGTTGAGTAGGAATAACGAATTATATTATTAGTTGTCGCAACAACTATTACCCTCTACGTATATATCATTTGAAAAATAAACTCCTCTAAATCCTCGTATAATTGGCCTGAACATTATCACTACATATTATAGCAAAATCGTCCACCGCGTCTGTCTGTCTATCTGTATGTTCGCGATAAACTCAAAAAATTCTGAACGAATTGTAATGCTGTCTTCACTAATAGATAGAGTAATATATGAAGAAGGTTTAGGTATATATCATTTGTTAAGGTTTTGTTTAAATTGGTTGAAATATAACGATAATTGTTGGGAGTGTTGGAGACCGTCAATCCGCCTGGTGCTTTCATCGAAAACGCTGCCTAATTCTTTTGGGATATAACAAGACAATGCATAGTAAGATATTCCTCTAATATAGATCTACAAAAATGTCTGTGTTGGCATATAACTATCTTTTAAGGATAGATTACTACACTCATCTATCTTCAAAAAAATGGTCACATGAAATGAGGTGATTGGAAGGTTATTTAGACGGATACAGTATTAATTCTTATAAAATTAAATACATTAGTTGCCTCAAGCATTTGATGCACATAAGTAGATATATTTTTATTATCAGGGCAGGACAACGTCTGCCGGGTCTACTAGTCCAATTATAATAATGTTTCTGGTCTAGTGGATTGACAGGTAGAATATCAATGCGATGTCCGCAGACTCGAACCCCGGCATATACCAACGAATTTTTTGGATTTTGCGTACATTTACTAATTGAAATTAGTAACACTATCTGCTGACGTTGAAGGAAAACATCGTGAGGAAACCTGAGCCTGAGAAATATCTTCGCAAGTACCATGGTATGTGATAAAAATATAGAACTGTGGATTTGTCAGAGTTTGACATCGCGAATACGTGGTGGCACATGAGCTGGCGTGGTGATTATGCCCATACCTTCCTTCGGGAAGAGGTCTATGAAGACCCTGCAGTGGGTCTCCTACAGGCTGATGATGATAATAATGTTAATGATGATCCGAGATAATTTTTTAAATTTGGATAGAATTTCAACACTCACCTGTCGTTCTGTTCTCGTATGTTCCGCCGTTTTTAATTTTTGTACAATAGATGCCTTTTTCAATACTTTCATAGCGTAGAGTTTCCCTTCGTCTACGCCGCATCGCTTTTTAACTAAAAACACTTTCCCATAAGCTGAAACAAAGATACAGATCTCATTATTTAACAATCCACCGATATGAACAGAGTAACGTGGATAAATTTAAACGTGGATGGTATTTCTTAAGGAAGTATAATTCGAATTGTATGAGTTTATTCACAAATCTTCTTTACAAATCAATGTTTTTCAATTGGTTTAATTTAGACGTACGAACAAACAGACGGACAGATAATGTTTATATCGTCATATTCGTGATCTAGTTGTTTAGTGGGGTGAGGTATTACGTCGTTTTCCCTTCCACCCGCCCCCGTTAACACCAAAAGTACCTCGTCTCCGCCAACGTCTGGCGGCCCGTAAGACGGTTTCATACGAAGTTGTTCGATAGTAGACGTCACATACATCTATTCTGCTTTTTATAAAACTGTGATGTCATCTATGTTTGTACCTGTATAACTATACTATGTACATATATCTATATTTCTAACATATAATTATATATTATCTATGTGCTACCCATAACACAATATTAGTTCTCTTGTGATTGTTCTATGCCATGCCATTTTAAATTATTTTACGTTACACTGAATATTTGGTGATTAAAACCTTTCATTGTTATAATTCACACTGGCGAAAATACCTAGACAGGCAGATGCCACACTAAACAATAGTAAACGTCTATAATTACATTTCGAAGAAAAAAAGATACTGCACAGTCAGGACGTCAAACTTATGAATGCGGATAGATTTGTTAGAAAAATAAAACCTCAGTGAACAAACAACATTGTTGAACAGACTTTAATAATTTTCACAATCTCCTTTCTTATTAACATCATATATAATACAAGTTTATTCTCCGCTGTTTTGTTTTAGAATAACCGTTAGATATAAATCTTTCAAATTGGTTTTAAAAAGCTGACATTTTATAAACAAAGGTTACGTTTACACGCGGTCCCACGTCGTAAATAGGTTAGAAACAAACGAGGTTAATTACAAAACATCTTTGTTATATTTACTTAGCGGGTTGAAACACTTGACACGGGTAAGTCGGTATCGTTTGTCGGTATCAAAGTCTCCATTGAGATAATTAATAATTAAAATAATTGTATGGTTCTATGAAAACACGATACAAGTGAACCTTTTTTGGTGATTTACGAGGACTGAACCGGCGATCTCTTGGCTCACTGTAGAGCTCTAATACTACGCCACGAGATGTACCGTATAAACGATGTCAGAAACGAAAACTTATGACACAAAATAATCATTATTTAAAACAAAACTCAAAACAATTGAATAACTGTGTTCTATTTGAATTTCTAATTCAATTATAGTCTGAATTATTTAAATTCCATAATTTGTGAATTGTAATTATTAATATTAGTTTGGTTTTCACATCTATTGGCATATCGAGCAATGATCATATACATTTTTATACAATTTATTGATTAATGAAACAATTATATGTAGACAGGCCGCTATACCACGCGTCGTTAGTCTGTCGCAAACGCAATACGTCACGAGTCTGTCGAGGTCATCGGTGACGCGAATCCATAAGTATTACCCCTACAAAAAACAATTTTCAACGCGGCTAACGAAATTTTCTATACAATCGAAACTAAACTCTACTAAAAGTTACGTCGCGAATAAAAGCAGATGATAATATATATGTCGAAATACAATGTATTGACTCGAAGGCCAATGCACTACTTACGTATTTACGTCGATAGAGTAATATACCATTACCCTAGAGTATAATATCACAATGAGAATAACATTAGCTAATAAAAACATTGATAGTAGGGTCATGCATCCACAATGTTACCGTATCATATCGATCAGTAAACATGCATTATTCGTCACAAGTTCGTAATTTGAAAGGCAATACAAGAGCCATGAAGAGTTTTATCGTAATGATAATTGCCCGTACAGTGTATGGTGCAGAATTTGTCAAGTATTTTTTTTAATGCAAAAACTTTCCGTGCAAAATGGATAAATTAATTAAATATTGACCTACATAATATCTGTCTTTATATATAATTCTTCTGTGTCTGTGCGTTTTCACTGAACACCTCTTAAAAGGCTGGACCGAGTTGGATGATTTTTATTCTGTGTTTAGGTGGATTCAATAATGGTTTAAATTAATAATTCTACCAGACAGGTGGCGCTACGATATGTTTCCACGGTTTTTTAAATTTTATTCTCAGAGCGGAACAACGGCTGCCAGGCCCGCTAGTAATATCTATAATCAAAATACATTTTATTTATTTAAATGGTCTGTTAATTAATATACGGGAAAAATACAAATTAATAGGTAAATAAAAATTGCAGAAGTTAGAAATATAATCTTCTAAACGCTTTTATTATTAAATGCACATAAATAGGAAAAAAATGCGTAAACACAATCTAGTTTCCTTTCCGGCCGCGAACAATGTGTTGTGTTGTGGGAAGTGACTGATTTATAAACAAACTTAACGCGAAACAATGATCGCTTATATATGCCATTACGAGAGGAGAATTTGAGGGCTCGTTCTAACTATTAGAGACTAGCGATGCCGAACGACTTCACACACGTTCAATTTAGGTGCTTAAGCAAGTTTCGTATACTGTCACTCGCGGTATAGTACCTCACTGACATAGGTATTTACATTTCGCTTTTATTGTTAACTAGCTGATACGCGCGACTTCGTCTGTGTCATTTATTTTCTTACAATATATTGATAAGTACCACACGTACACGACTTTACGCTTAGTGCTTATAAAAATCCAAGTTCCTTAAAACTGTAAATAACTTTATATTACATTACTATACAATAATGATAATCTTCTGCCTAGCGACCAAGTATTTAAGAAGTACAACAAAACGAAATGTTCAAAATCTATCCAGTACTTTTGAGTGATGCGTGCACAACGGTATGGCTTGGCATGACCTGTTCTCATCGAATTTGGCATTATTACTGAGCTACATTTTCTATCGTAATTATTTCACATAACGGTAGTAGCGTGATGTCAGACAGCCTTAAGCTTTATTTTTTTTTTAACTTTATATGTTAGCGTTTGACCACAATCTCGTCTGATGTTAAATGATGAGGTCGTCTAAGATGGACAACACGCTAAAACCTAGATGGAGACTGGCTCTCAAGTGCAGTTGCCGGAACATACCAACAAGTGCTTAGCGACAGGTTTTCAACTTGAGGGTAGTAGCTAACCAGGTGGATTTACAAAACGCCCTACCACCATGCTATTTTTCAGTATTAAATTTTCCTTCACAGAAAGATCCGACTCAGTTGCTAGGATTCGAACCTACGTCCTTCGACGCTGTGTCCGAACACGCTATCAACTAAGCCATAATCGCTTCAGCTTTCTTCAATAAAATATAAAAAGAATGGTCAAACCTAACTGATAGTTCTAACGATTGGCTCCTAATAAGGAAACGGTTTCTATAGACAGCATAGAAGCTCCTCGTCTGTAGTATGTACAGGGCAATTATTGGTTACACAACGTGGTAACTGATAGAAATGTTATCCTCAAATGTGACTATAAGCAAGCGTGAAGAGTAAATCATCATCCTGTCAGCCTGTAAGCCATAGATCTTATCTCGAAAGAATGTACGAACATAATCACCACACCAGCCCACGACTTATTAGCGATTTCAAATTCCAAGTAATCCACAGTTCTATATTTTCCCACACACAATGGTACTACGATAATATTTCTCAGGTTCAGTAATCCTAGTGACGTTTTCCTTCACCGTAAGCCGACCACCGCGACTTTATAATTAGAATAAGTACCAACGATTCATTAATAATCCTTGTGAAATACACACCTAAATCTATCGACAATTCACAAATGTAATATTTTGGTCCATTTCGACATTACTTAAATATCAAAGTACAAGAATCTACTTTTAAAACATGAAAGCTTTATTTACATTATTAGACTAAAACAAAAATACTCATAAACTTCGAAATACTACAAGCAGTTTTGAAAGCAGCCCTACAGAACAACTCTAAAGAAATTCTGTCGAAACTTCTTACAAGTGTAACTCGCATTGTTGACAAAAAGGATTCTAAAAAAATACGCTGTATACAGCCTATTAATAATATAAACGAGAAAGTTTGTGAGTAGGTATAGATGTTTGTCACTCTCTCATGCAACACATACTAAACGAATTTTGATGAAAGTTTACAGTAACGCATAGCTTGCTCATACATCAAAGAGGCATATATATATGTTATAATCTATAACTATATTGTTTACATCGTTCAAAGTATAACGTTAAACGTGTAGTAATTTGGAAAAAATACAACTACCTGAGAGATGCATAACCCGTTAAAGTCACAAGAAGGTGATATACAGTAGGGATTTCTTCTCTAAAATAGTTTTGGAAAACTGGGAACCTAACATTTTTTATGAAATATAACGGGACATTAGTGAAACTGAATCCTCAAACATATTTAAAGTAAGACTAAAAATGTATTTAAAGGATAAATATTTTGATATATAATTTTATCCCACCAGATGGACTTATATTGTAAAGGTTGCAGGGAGCCGTTGGTTACAAGGCGACACGGAGCCGCATGCTGTGGAGAAACTTTAGTGAGGCCTATGTCCTGCAGTCGACGCAGTGTAGGCTGAGATAATGATATAATTATATACGTTTTCGTTAAAATTTGCTTAGTTAGCTGCATGATACTTTTTGTTTTTCTTCCGTCAATATTCTATCAACAGAAATACTGTAAACGATTTTTATTTATTTTTTAACACTGGATGATGCTAAATATTGTTAATTAAATTTAATGTTTTAATGTAATTCTCATTATTAATTATTTGTTTAACTTAACTATATGTAATACTCATTAAGGAACTACATTCTTTTGAGTACTAACATCTTAAAATCATACCGAAAAAAAAAGCATTTCTCTACCTTTCATGTCGCAGCCATTATTGGCAAATTAGTGAACCATAGATAAAAAATATTAATTAGATATGATTGCACGTCAAATGCAAAAAAGTCGTACCACAGCAGATTGGGTTTTATGTCAAAAGGGTGAAACAAAAAAAAATCCTTTGGTTTTATATTTTTTTATTTTTATCTTAGAAAATGTATATAACGCGAATGACAAGAAAAAAGACTGCCTATTTTTTGTATTAGGAACGCATTATAATTGCAATGCATTTTTTACAGTATTATATCAACATTTATAAAACTCCTAAAAGTTTTCACTTCTGTTATTTAAATTACCTAAACATTATTTTCAATATTACATCTTTATAGGCTACCATTCTAATTAATATTATAAACGCAAATGTAAGTTTGTCTATTTGCTGCGCTTCTCATGCCTTACCTACTACACAAGAAAAGGAAATTTTGCATACACGTTGACAAGTGTACAGAAAAGAACATAGGGACCTCCCGTCGAGAAATAAAGTTCTTCGAAGAATATGTCAAATCTAGATCAACACGAGCAACGCTACGTGCAATAGCAAGTCATTTATAATAAAATAAAAGCAGACTAGGCCGTAAACACCTTAATAAAATCGCCGGCTATAATCAAACGTCGAAACAGGAATTTGTGCAAAGTTATATCATCATCCTTGTGCTTTCTGATATGTTTAGTATTAAATATCGAGGAACCTTAAGTCATCATGTGGTTTCTAAGAAACGTGATCCAAGTATAATGCATCATATCTTCATAGCCCGCTAACGCGTTCCTATAACAAGGCCGCGAGGTACTCCGTGACTGTTACGGAGAGGCGAGTGGCATAGAGCAACCTGATACATCCGGCTCCGTTTGGTGGGATAGATAAACATCAGGTGATACAGTACACTGGCTCTGTATGGGCTCTTTGATACATTACTCTTGGTAGAAATCTTCTTTCTATGTAACAGATTTTTGTGATTCTTTTTTAGATATTACTTCTTAGAAACTTGGTTCCGAAAGATGTCACGATAACTTCATTTAATATAAAGTTATTGAAGTAAAATTTCTTGTGGGAGAGCTTTGAAATTTTCATCGACAACCTTTTTTTCTGACGGAAAGCGGTGGTGGTAAACACTGTGTCTCGGGTAGAGCGTTGAAAACAATGGTTCTCGTCGGATCACTGAAGCTAAACAACGTCGGGCGAGGACAGTATTGGGATGGGTGACCGTCTGGGAACACTACGTGACGTTGGGTGTTTATTATATGTTCTTTAATTAAAATGTTTCCCTGTAATACAAAAGTTTGACTTCTATCGTGTGTCTTTGCGATACACCCTGTTTTATGTTTTATCGTGTGTCCTTACGACACTTATCGTGTGTCTTTACGACACACCTGTTTTTTTATTATTAACATTACGCGTTCAGTGACAGTAAAGTTTCATAAAAAAGGCATTGAGTACTTTTATGTGAAAAAGTACCAAACAAAATTTTTTTGGGTATAACATTAAATAGGACGGAATTCATGATTCTTATTCATGACATCTGAGCCTACAAACCACATACTATATATCGTAACTTTCCTATTAACAATTGATGTTCAGCTGTCAGCTCGCGTTTCTTTGGTCCACGCAGATTATTTCTAATTAGAATTGTCAATATTTCACAAAAAAGCTATGAAACATCCTCAAAAATGTAATTAATGGACAACCCTAAGCGGTCGGTGACAGATTTTCCATTACAAAATGCATTACTACGTCATACTATGGTTTAATCGCGTTGTTTTTTTACACATAAACACATTCTATCTCTCTCTATCAATCAAAATACGTTTAGTCCATTGAAAAGTTACATTTGGGGTTGCGTTTTTTAGAGGACGCAATTTTATTTTTTTGATGTGTAGGGGGGGTCAGTGTAAAGCTAAAATCAAGTTTGTGGGGTCGCCGCCCTTGTCCCATGGCCGCCATCTTGAAAATAGGGGTTGAAATGGTTATTACGATTTATCTCTTAAACTATTTATCTGATAAAAAAATTTATTAACATTTTTTGTTGCAAATTTAATCCTCTACAACTTTGGTCCAGTACCTTTTTGTCGTAGAATTATAAATAAAAAAGTTATAAGCGAAAATGTTCACAAATTCGAGAAAAAAATTTATACTTTTCGATATAACTTTTTTTTATCATTTTACGAAAAAATGATATCAGACCATTTTTGTAGATCGTTTTTTAAGGATTACCTTTTATAAGCAACATTTTTTAATTAAGTCTAAGGTTTTACAGTGCTCCGAAGTGAGTATTATTTTTCAGTAGTCTTAACTATACATATATTATACGTGTGTACTAATAATGTGTCATCAGTTATTTTCTTTTTTTTTATTTCGTTATTATAATTTTCTTAATTTAATTTAATTTTCTTATTTTCTCATGATGGAATAATAGAAAACACACGCTTAAAAATTCTAAATGCTAATAAAAAAAAATAGTTTTCACTGAAGTTAAAATCGTGTCTAAAATCATTCGAAATCGTCTTCACAATTTTAAAAACAGAATAAAATACATCCGCATGTAGAGAAATATGTAGCACAACTGAAAGATATAAGTTGAACGACAACTTCAACACAATATCATCAGCTATTCTTACAATAAGAGAGGTTAGAAATAATAATAATAATAATAGCAGGCAGATGTTCTGTTGTTCCCTCATGGTCACTAAGTATTTTCTACCTGGGCAGTATTCTCAGTAACGGCCATCAAATTTAAAATTATTTAAAAAATCAATAATTGTAAAATTCTGTAATGGAGTGGAAAAGAGTCAATAATTAATTATTAATAATATTGCAAAATTAATAATTAAAAAAATTATAATAACAAAATAAAAAAAAAGAAAATAACTGATGACACATTATTAGTACACACGTATAATATATGTATAGTTAAGAGTACTGAAAAATAATACTTACTTCGGAGCGCTGTAAAACCTTAGCTATTGACTTAATTAAAAATGTTGCTTATAAAAGTTATTCCTTGAAAAACGATCTACAAAAATGGTCTGATATCATTTTTTCGTAAAATGATAAAAAAAGTTATATCGAAAAATATAAATTTTTTTCTCGAATTTCTGAACATTTTCGCTTATAACTTTTTTATTTATAATTCTACGACAAAAAGATACTGGACCAAAGTTGTAGAGGATTAAATTTGCAACAAAAAATGTTAATAATTTTTTTTTATCACATAAATAGTTTAAGAGATAAATCGTAATAACCATTTCAACCCCTATTTTCAAGATGGCGGCCGTGGGACAAGGGTGGTGACCCCACAAACTTGATTTTAGCTTTACACTGACCCCCCCTACACATCAAAAAAATAAAATTGCGTCCTCTAAAAAACGCAAGGTAAGGCCTAAAAAATGTAACATTTCAATGGACTAGTTATCCTTGCGCAATCATTGCTTTATTATCAAAAGTAGTTCTAGTTTAATACTGAAAATATAAACATATGTCTTATTTATAAAAAAAATATGTACTATATACTCGTATATAAAGCCTCATTAACACAGTTGGCGGTGCCTCTAACTTCCGCATTGAACATCGCTACTTGTCCACTATTTATTATAATATACATAATTTTATAACTTTATAATAAAAAAAATATTAAATTTACAGTATTTTATTTTCGTGGCGGCATAAGTCTCTATTTTAAATAAAAATAGCTCCTATCGCGATAGAAATATTGGCCAATGAGTGGAATTGGGATCGGCACTTTGATTATGAATTTCGCAAGAGGAATGCGACATCGGAAATAGCTAAATATCTCAATATATAAAATTCCAATATGCGTTTTTTCCCGTACAAATGACTTGACCGATTTCGATGATTTTATTTTGTGATCACGTAGTCAATTAGACGGTAGATATAGTTGGATACGGTATATAGCTTTATTGTCGAGATCTGGACTTATTTTAAAATGTAATTTTTTTTTTTTATTTCTCACACAAAAAACATCAACACATCATCACAACAGCTTCCCAGCACTCAATATTTTTGAAATCATTTTCTTTTATATTCGTGGTTTATTACGATCTTACACAAAACATATATAATTATTCTGTATGTGACTGAACTCCTCCTAAACGACTGGAAAGATTTTGATATTTTTTATTTGTGTATTCAGTTGGATTCAAGAATGGTTTAGTTTCAGAACCCAGTATGTGGAGCGGCGATTTGATTGAATTTTTCAATTAAAAAAAAACATTCATTCAACATTTACGTTCGATGGGTACTACAAATCTTTACATAAATAAAGTGCTCCGTTGCCATTTTGTTGTCAAGTGTTGCCAGTGTGGACTCCTGGACAAATGTCGATCTTTTTTTACATCTTAGACAATTTGCACTTATCAAATAAAAATCACAATAGATTAATTTAATATCAATTTGTTTAAGAAACTACAATTTTTATAAGTACTATGGGTTCAATAATTTATTTTCGTGCCATAGAGAAATGGGTCAAGTGGTATTGTTTACTAAAGTATATTTTTAAGATAATAAACAAAGCAGACGAAGTCGCGGATATCGACGAGTCAGGAATAAAAGTGAGCCGTCATTGTTTTCAACTGTAATTATTATACCTGTTACTAAACCCTCACGACAATGGGTATGATTTAATGATACCTAACGACTGGCTATCGTGGACAGCCTGCTGAAACATCTAAATTTGTTTTGCGACAGATTTACAGCATAATCAGCGGGTGGTAACTAGTCGGGTGGGAAGGAGAAGGTTCGTTTCCTGATAGTTTGTCAGTTATGTTAATCCAAAAACGCTGCCGCTGGAAATTTATTCCGAAGAATTAACGCAATTAACCGCACAGTAGACAACTTCCAACCATCAAGATGATATGGATGAAATCTGAATTTGTGTCGAGTCGTTCGCAATTAGGAGCACTCTTCGCTAATAGTATGCACATCAATAAGTCTTCCACTGAAAACCCTGAAAAATAGTTCTTCACTTTGACTTCGGGATCGGCATAATTTTTAATAGCTGTGAGCCAGTCGAAGGTGGCTCACATTCAACTTGTTCGACAATGGAACTCTGCAGCAAGTATCAATTCGAGCTGTTCGGAACACTCTCTGTGGTACATCTTGTAAAAGACGTAAAGTGACGCTACGTACCTACAAAGCGCCAAAGGGTCGAGCCGTAAGGGAAGCACCTGGTCGCCGACGATTCGAGCCGCTCTACGTTGAAATCGGTAAAAACATTACAAAACAACTTGTGTTTGAGAATAAGAAGCGAGATATATACCGATTGTTTATTTTTATTTTTTTCATTTATTTATTACCTGTATAATTCGTGATATTTCTTTCTATACGGTTCACATGCGACTTTATCACAATGTTTTCAATTCACACGCATAACATAAACTGAATAAAATCGATACTGACCTTCCAAAACCGTAAACAAATGACTACTAGATTGTAGGTGCATTGCAAAATAATTGTAAATTGAACATAATAAATATTCGAATGCACTGGTGCATTTAGATATTGAAGACATGACCTAGGCCGGTCGACGATCTCGACGGTCAAGTAAATAAGACGAAAATACATTCAAAACGAGAATAATCATGACTCGCCTGAACTTTTTAAGGATTAACAGTGATTTCATTTCTTAGTAGTAGATTGGATTCTGAGGTCACTTATACTGTGCTACTTCTGCGGTCTTTGGAACTGCTCGTGTAATAATACGTGTTACCAATCACACGTATGTACACTGGATACAGCCGTATGAACACTTCTTCCTTGTGGTAGAATGAGTTGTAACAGTGTTGCTTCCGAAATCGAACCCTACACACATTCTGCCTGTCACGTAAACTAGTGGCGAATGTCATGGGAGGGGGAACGTCGTAAATTCGTCTCATAAATAATCATAGTTGCCCAGGTTTCTCTGTACCCGATTGAAGCGATGATGGCTTAGTTGATAACGTGTTCAAACACAGTGTTGAAGGACGCGTAGGTTTTCGAACCTACCTATCTTAGTAACTGAGTCGGATCTTTCGGTGAAGGAAAACATGGACATGAAACCATAGCATGGAGGTAGGGCTTTTTCTAAGTCCGTCTGACTAGCTACCACCCTCAAGTTGAAAATCTGTCATCAAGCACCTATTGATGTGTTCGGGTAGCTGCACTTGAGAGCTATTCTCCCTCTACGTTTAATCTGACTACCACCTTAGACCAAATCAACATTGAACATCAGATGAGATTATGGTCAAACACTAACCTATAAAGTTATTAAATAAAATTAAAGTCATATCTAAGATCTATCATTATTAAACCACAACTTTTAAGCCCTAATTTGGAACGGTTTTATTTATACATTTTAGAGTTTTAGCGTTTGAACACAATCTCACCTGATGTTAACCGACGATGTGGTCTAAGATGTAAGTTTAAAGGCAAACTGGCTCTCGAGTGCAACTTACGGAACACCTATTAGTGCTTGGCGACCGATTTTCAACATCGAAGGTTGTAAAAATCCAGGCCAGTTTAAAAAAGCACTACCACCTTGAATACAAAGACCACAGTCAGGAGCACATTAAATTCTTTCTTACGGGAGGTCATGATGAAGCTTGAGCAAATGTACCCACCCCGCTAAAATTCTTCATAACGTCTTCAGAGACATCTATCCCTTTAAACCAAACTTAAATAATACGAGTACGGCATGTTTACTTCCAAAATCAAAATCAATTTCCCTACACAAATGACACCCATAAGAAAACAAATGTAACAAACATAATAATATATCGAAAAATTTGCTTGTCCGCTTTGCTAAGAACTGATTTCGATAAAACTTTTACAGAACCTTTCAGACTATTTATATCTAGGCAACATATAATTATTAAGCTTTCCCATAGCAGCTACTAAGCAGTAGCGATACAATTTGATAAAGGTAACTTAATACCGATAAAAGAATTAGACAGGATAAGTAGAGACGACAAAATTATATTAAAAAAAAATAAGGCATAATTAGTCAAGAAACAAATCGTTCCCATAAATAAACAAAATCATTTCCATGAATTTAAAATTTTACCAAGTAGCTTTAGCATAAAATCGGTATGTAAATGTACTGAGAGGACTACAAGAAAATTTATATGAGGTAGTAGTCCGGTGAGACTGTAGAGACCTTGCCAGGTCAACAGGGTACTAAGTTCGAAAAAAACATTGATATGAATAATAATTTTACAGTCACTAGCTGATACCCTCCCGTTTCATTAGGCATAAAAAAAGTCCAAGGGTCAATCGAAACCAAAAATATAAATAGCCTAAAACATACAATTGTCACAATTCTATACTAATAGCTTCAATAGTTTTGATAGACGCATTATTGCGTAGTATAAAGATCGCTAGTGCAACATAATGTAGACCAATAAAACAACACTATGGCGGAATAGACACCACAATACGAACATCATACGTCGTTAAATATATTACTAGAAAGATTTTTTCTATGGCATTGAAATGATCTTTCCAGCATAATTTTCAGCGGCGACCGTTTCAATATAAATTGCCCCAGAAATTCACACGTAAAATAGTATTATTGTATTAACACTCGTTGGATACCGCGTTACACTAGCAATTATTTTAAAGCTTTTAAAAACGACCGCAAGCCAACACTCGCTCCCGGTCGCCCGACTGAACAAAGGCTATCTTCGACCGCGAGCGGAATGTCATTTGGACAAGGTCGGGAATTCTATTTCCGAACTGTATGGTACTGTCGCGTGCAAACGTTATATTATCTACAGAATAACGTTCCTTCTCTGTTTACCTATAAAACGCCGGTAAGTATGGCAACGTCGCTTTTTTGACAGCGCGTGAACGAGTTTATTAAACCAAGTGAATGTCATAAATAGGAAAATACTCGTAGCTGCTATGTCTGATTGTTTCTTACACATTTTCACAACAAAATTTGAAACTTAGAAAGTCGTAACGAGAAATAGTTAAAAGTAATAATAATTATAGTCCTCGTCAGTCTTCTTGTTCGCTCTGAATATAGCCAGTAAGTTTATTCTTGAGCATAATACAGTTAAGAGTTTAATACGAAACAAAGTAAAAATATTATTATAGAAATCTAAAATTGGCATTTATTTATAGTTAATATGTCTCGATGTTATATATACAATATAATACGTAATTTATGTTCTGTGCATCTATATTTAGAGCGATGAAAAACTTTGGCGAGGGGTGTAATAAACAATAGATTTTGTCTGAAAATATTTTTTCTATATAATCAATGTTCATAAACTCTTAATGTGAATTGTTTAAGTGAAAACCTTTCTATTGCTAGGATATTACACGGTACGATATTAAGCAGCATACCAAATAGAACTAAATATATACCAATTTATTATATAACTTGTACTAGATATCATGACTAGGTCTTTTGGAAAATATCCAATACATTTGGGTAATTTGTCGGTGACTGGTCCTTTTAGTATGAAAAATCGCTTTATTCCGTTAACTTAGAAGTATGATTATTTGACAGTAGACCTTAAATATTTGATATTAATTTCAACATTATATTTCAAACCAGTTCACGAGAAAAAGATATTAACACGTTCCATGTCACGTGTTGGCCCGTGGCCTGAAGATCAAGTTTGACGTGTACCGCCTGTGGCACACGTGACACGGAACGTGTTTACATACTGTTAAACTGAAAACCAAGTAAACATGAGATTTCAATTTATCCGTTATTATGCGGACCACTGAGAATGGTATAAATTATTTACCAATAACTCAAACATAATTTTTGGTATCATTAGTAAAATTTTCAAATTGACTTATTCAAACAAAAAAAATTAAGATATGTCGGTTTTAAGTAATTACATTATACTAGTACTACCTTTTATGTGTGAAAACACACAAAGAAAGCATATCCGGCAATTAAAAAAACAATATCTAAATCTTGATCAGGGAGCCACCTAGCCTTTTTTTTTATTAACGTGGGGAAATCCTTTATGGAGACCCACCCTCTCGGGGGAGAAAGTGGGTTATGTCCGACTCGCACGGACTAAAACCCCACGGTGTATCGGCCGCCGCTTTTGGTTGGGGCGACATGGGATCGTGCTGAGGCGATCACCATGTCGCCCCGTCGGTCAGCCCGGCGAAAGGTGGCCGCCGGGTTCCGTCCTTATAGGGAGGTAGACTGGGTACACAACCAGCTACCTCCCCTCATCAGCTGGACCTGTGCAATGAGGATATGGGCCCCCCGGCCCACCCCCTCAGGTCCGGCTACGGAGGTGGAAAGGGGCGGACAAAGCGCCGCCTCCTTCCACCGACACTCCTTTGGCGGAGAGGGCCGCTAAAAGGGTCCAGCTCTCGGACCCTCTTCGCAGACTCCTTCTGCGAGATAACTTCCTCGCAGAATGACCCCATCGTCATCCATGCTTCTTCGCTGCCGAGCATGGCCATAACCACGGTCGGCAGCGACAAATCACCATCTACCGCCGCAGTCAGAGTGCGGCGCTGTTCTCCCCACGCAGCACACGCAGACAGAGTGTGCTGCGCGATATCTTCCTCAGCGCCGCACTCGTGACATGCGGCGGTGGGCTTCCTGCGAGCGATCTGGTGCAGGTACCAGCCAAAGCAACCATGGCCGGTAAGTACCTGCACCAGTCGAAACGTCAGGGAGCTCCACTCCCTATTACACCATTCCGGCAGGACCGGGCGGACGGCGTTGATGGTATATCTTCCATACTGCGTGTTCACCAGGTCCTGCCTCCACCTTTCCAGGGCCTCCTCCCTAACTGCCAGTCTTTTGACTATAATCTCCCTGGAAGCCGGAAGCTCCCCTAAACGTTTTCTTGCCGCCGTGTACTCATACACGCGCTGTGTAACTTTAAAACAAAATTCAATACTTTTTGAAGCGAAAACTTTTTTAGCCGCATTGAACAGTGTAAAATATTGAATCTATACGCTCGGATCGGTGACGCGCTCTGTCGTGTATACAATAATCCAGTTGTCATAAACCATGTTTATTATCGGACAAAGAGTGCAACGTTCTAATCATAAGTTATCACTTCTATCCTGTGGTAATAAGCGCACACTCCCTTTTTTTAATTAACCGGCTTCAAAAAGGAGAAAGTTCTCAATTTGGTTGGATTTTTTTCAGTCTCTCACAGAACTTTGTCATTTATAAACCGATTTGAATAAATCCTTTTTTATTCGAAAGATAATATTTTCAAGGGAGCCTATCCTATTTCGGAAGAAAATATTTTTAACGGAGCCTAATTTATTCATCAAAAGTTGAATAGAAGGTGTATATTAATAAGATTATGGCAATCCAGGACTAGAGATAAATACCGAACATAGGACGTTCTTGTCCTCTTTTTTGTTGAAGCTTCCTACATACCACGGTTCTGAATAATTAAAACCCAATTATAGATACAGTAAAGAGTCCGAAGCGAAGATAAATTGACCAGCTCTTATTAAAATTCCGTGGCACGAAAGAAACACGGCGTGATATCGCCCGACGTGAAATAACGACCGCTCGACGTTCGATTATTTTAACTACTTTTTTATTATGTTGTAATGGTCATAGGCTTAGGCGTTCGACCGCAATCTAGCTTGATATCGAACGACGATGCGGTTAACACGTTAATTCTACAAAATTGGGGTTCGGTTGTCAAGTGAACAGGTCAGAAAACATGAAAGCGTGCTTTAGGGCAAATTTTCATCTCAAAAATTGTAACAAATTCTAAGAAGTGCATCAATATTAACCCACATAGCTCAACACGGCTTTTTCATTTTAAGAAATGAGACTGACTTCTGTATATAATTTTTCTGTTACTGAATCCTCCTAAACGGCTGGACCGATTTTGATGAAATTTTTCGTGTGTGTAAATGGATTCAAGAATGGTTTAGATTCACAATTGGACCCGGTAGGTGACACTGTGGTCTGATTCTAGGATATTTGTTTATTATCAGAAAAGGCCACGTCGGCCGAGCCTACTAGTATTTTCTATATTGATAGGCAGTGAAAAAGCATTTAAGAGCATTTAAGTACATTTTCACCTTCTATTTCTGAACCGATTTTCTTTATTTTTAAATAAAAATTGAAAATGTTTATTTTTGTCCATAGCTTTAAAAATTGATAAATCACTGAATTATGAACAAATTTTGAGCACTGGTGTATCTAAAAGGCCAATTCAGTTACACAGATGGCGTTAATAAACACTTAAATTGATTCATCATATATTATTACGTCAAGAGATAAATAATAATAATAAAATAATAAATAGTCTTTATTTAACAAGATAATATTGCCGGGTACAAAAATAAACTGTAGATCCCTCGCACTAGAAACCAAATCCTGTGTCGCAGGTAATCAACCAATACCAGGTTACAACATTTATATAGTGTCAGTGCCGCAAGTGACTTACTTATTAGTGGACAAAGTAAATTAAAATTAACAAAATAAAAAAAGAAAAAACAGCTAATTTTAAACATTATTAATAACTAAAAATATAGGTATTTAAACACATGCACACATAGTTATCATAATCCATTATAGCACACAGAATGTATGTAGTAAATTCATGTATCTTTGTACATTGATCTAAAAATTGTATTTAAATGCAATTTTTATAAATGTTTATGAGGGTACATGAAGAATATTTTTTGTCTCCTCGTATGTTAAAGATAATAACCAATTAGTGGTACTTGTTTTTGCTTCTCTTAATTCCTGGTTAATTAGTTTACAGTGTTTGTTCACTTGCCTATGTATAAACGGGAGTGCAAACTCACTAAAGCGTTGTGCGAAAATAATGTTAACTTTGGGTGTTTTTATTTTGAAACGTTGAGTATAAGCGACGTCAGAGGAAGTCGTGAGATCACTGTTTAGTGGTAGTAGTTTTCTAATGTATTTCTGATAAGTCTGGGTCATTTTTAATATATGTAACTGTCGCACCGTAAAGGACTTTGGACTCTTCATAGAGATTTCGTGTGGAGTAGCGGCAAGGTTTTCTAAAAATAACTTTTAACAGGGATCTTTGGGCTCTTTCTAGTTTTATTAGAACTGTCTTAGAAGCGTTACCCCAGGATGAGATGGATGTAATATTGAAGTAGGGATTGACATAAAGCCTTATAAACTAGAATTATAGTATCGCGAGGGGCCGCATCCCGTAATAATTTCATAACACTTATTAAATTTCTAATCTGCTTCGATAATATGTCTGTGTTCTCTGAATATCAAATTCTCATCAAGAAGGACACCTAAGCATTTAATTTGCAAAGCTCTTTCTATGCAAGCGCAATTGCATATATTGTGCTGAGCATTTCAGGTACAGGTGTGTGCCTTTACACATAATGGATGAGAAGGTGCGGAAGCTTTAGTTTTATAGAAGGAAATACAGTGGGTTTTAGTGAAATTTAATGTAAGTAAGTTGTTTCGTAACCACTTTGTGATTTCTGATAGAACTTGATTTACCCGCATTGTTACATCTTTCCACGAATTGTCAGTAAAGATGATAGCAGTATCGTCAGCATAGCAAATTATTTTACACTTTTCTGAAGTTTCTAATACGTTAGCAATATCATTAGGGTAAATAATAAAAAGAGTCGGGCCCAAAACACTTCCCTGCGGTACACCAAAACATATGTCGCTGGTATCACTGACAACGTCACCTACCGAAACAAATTGTTTTCTATTTCTGAAGGTAACTCTAAAATCAATTCAAAGCAATGCCTCGAATGCCAATGCGCTCAAGTTTGCGATCAAGATGGCGCTGAAAACTTCTGGTACAGGTTATTGAAATTACAAATACGTAAGGAATCCTTTTAATGTAGCTAATTCTTTTAATATTTTATTTTGACAATTCAGAGAGTAATTTATATTAAACAATTAAAACACAGTATCATAATCTTAGATGCCAAAACCCCAGAAAAATTATCTACAGAATCATCATTATTAATGACGTCACTGCAGTGTAGATTACGTTGTCTCGACATGTCTAATGTACTCTATGATTTTTGTGTTACTGGGCTAATACAGCTTCAAATAATGCTTAGAAATTATGATACCGTAACTAGATGATCAAGATGAGTGTGCGATACGTCTATATAGAATACCAACATTCACCCTGTACTTCGTTCGTGTTCATTGCTTAGTAATACAATAAATTTGAATGCGAGTTTGTTTGTTCGTTACCCTATTACGCTTTAATTACTAAACTGATTTTCAAGAAATTTAGCATGCACGATTTCCAATGCACAGAAAAGTCAAAAGTAGATTATCGTGAGCGATTCCGCGAGCAAAAGCTAGTTTCAATGTGAAACTTAATAACAAAAGGGAAACTATAGTCTAGCGACATCGAGCCGCGGATGAAATGAATAGAATAGAAAACGCATTTATAAACAAAACTGCTTAAATGTGCCAATTTTGCGTAGTAATCGGTCTTAACGATGTTGCCGTTCATCCATACGTACATCCACTTTCACACACATATTTTCAATGACAATATATTAGAAATAATTATTAATAAAATAGTTTGTTTTTAAATATTGTGTGTTATTGTATACCAAAACCGCGATGCAGTGAAACTACGATCGTGAACATTGTCAATAAGACTATAAGAAGCACAATGGGGATTTTGCACCAAAATTATATTAACAAGATGCTCGCCTAGACTTCGCATGGGTCAATTAAGTAAAGAAATGAAGTCAAAGCGTCTCTTTTTTTGACAGTGTAACGCAATTCAGTATATATTCTTAAGATTTTCATACTGTTTCACTCACTTTTTATATGAAAACTTATAATCAACATTTTTCACTTTTCCGTACTCTTTCTGCAACGTTCCCTTTCAAACAAGCTTTGCCCTGACAATCACAAATACAATAAAAACAGTTAAACAAATAGGTTTAAAAGTTTTGAAGTAATGCGCTTACATCATTAAGCAATTGATTTTTATTAGTACAGATTGAAAAATTAATACTAATAATACTAATTGTGAAATTTATATTATACTTTTTAAAATTGTAACTTACATAAATTCGAAGATCATTTCAAATAGTAGTCGTAACGTCATAATCCAGTATGACAACAGCTAACGCGAGTACAGTCCTCGGCAAACTTTTTGACCGCTCTGAATATAGAGGCGTAGACCATACATTTACGTATAAATACGTATTATATTATATGTATAACATCGAGACAACTTAAGGATAAAGAAATGCCGATTTTAAATTCTTAAAATAATATCTTAACTTGGTTTTGTATTAAACATTTAACGATAGTATTGTCTAAGCTCGAACTTGCAGCTAAATTCAAAGCGGCCAAAAAGATAGGTGAGGACTGTACATGAACAATTAATGAGATATTGGAAAACAGTATTTATAAAATGGAAAAGGCTTTATTGAATAAAGAAAATTCGCGAAATCTTCTCTTGTTTATTTTATACCGTTTGTTTATTGGTTATTTACTTCGAAATGATCGTTATAACACCGCAGGGCAGATTTTAGAGAAGCTAGATATTATCGTATATCTTCTCTGCCGTGCAATTTGTTCTAAATTTAGGTTCCTAACAGGCAACAAAAATAATTGATTAGGAAACTAGATAAAACTGGAAGGGCAATTACAAAACAATAGGTCACACTAGAAACTATTTTGGTAAGATTTATCTTATTTCTTTGAAGGATTATTCATCACAATGAAATAAGTGTAATTCAATAGATAAACCCACAAAATATAGTAATTATTTATATGGTAGGTCAATAATACTCACACAATATGAAGTTTTGTTGGGTGATTTACGTCGAGTAAACTTACTTCTCAGACGATTTTTAATGAGTCAACTTTTGATTTAGATCAATCAAACGATTTGTGCACATTCGAACTTATATGTTGTTGCTATATTTATGTAAGACATAAGTTTTAAGGATACGTTACAAGAGAAACTCGTGCAAAAAAAGGCATTTTCATACAGATTTTTATAAAACAAATAGCTGATACCCGCGACATCGTCTGCGTATATTATCTTAATAATATATTTTACATACAAAGGATAAAACATACAAAAAATATTAAGCAAAAATGTACTATGCTTACAAAATTTCTTCTTTTATCTTTTTTAGTGTTTATAAAAATCATGTTTGTTAAAACTGTAATAACTTTATATTAAATGAAACAATAATGATATATTTTTCCTAGTTAATGGACAAGTATCGACGAAGTACAAATTAAAAAAATGTTAGAACTATTTCTAGTAGTTTTTGCGTGATGCGCGCACAACGGCAGAGCACTTACATTCTATTATTTATACATATAGGATATATCATCAATAACGTCATGGTTTTCTATATTTATGACATAATTATGCTAGATAATCACTTTTCCAAAACATCAACTCGCACCCATTAACCTTGTCATTTCCCGTCAATCGAATACAAAGTTGCCAACCCTAGGCGTGACGACAGCAAGACTTCCGTCATGTGCGAATAATACATGACTTCAGCCTTCCACCGGCATCGGACGGACCGAGTTCATGCACCCGCGGGCCGCTTTTGAATAAAATTAATCGGTTGACTAGTCCGCTTTAATAGAAAAGTTTACTGATAAAATTATTCGTCTTAACTTACGTTAAATAATGATGTGGCTAAGAAAGTAAACACGCTAAGTTTCAAACTACAGCTGTTGTGGAAAGCTCAAGCGAAAGCTTTCAAGAGTTTTACAAAACAATAATCGAATACCATCTTGTCACCAAACCATCTACTGTAAATAAATCAGTTTTTACAGGCGGCTTTGTTTGCATTACTGTAGATTTCACCTATCTCCCAAAAACAGAACTATTTTCTGGACCAAAGCAACACCTATGTTCTTTTCTATACCCCTGACAATGTGTATGCAAAATTACAGGGCGGTTCGGTTGAGTAGTTAAAGTGTGAAAGCGTAACAAGCAAATGAACTCAAATTTGCATTTATAATAGGATGGATTTTTTTGGAAAGGTAAAGTGATAGGGCCTCGATAGAGTGCAGCCAAGGCCAATATGCCGGCGCCCATGGCTCAATTCAAAATGATTTATTGATTTAAATAAATATTGTACTCGGTTTTTAAAATGCGCGTATCATTTGAATGATTGTATGTATTATGTATTCTACACTCTAATATTCAAATTGAAAACCGCGATTTTAATACCCTAAATCAAATAATTTCCTGAAAACTTTCAAAATAGAAGTTTCACTAGCATTGTAGTTTCATAAAACCACACAATTTTTTTTTTAATATTTATCACTCTCATTTTCTAAGAACTATTGCTACCATAGAACAGTAGCGTACAAATGGTGTACTTTAGTTTAAAGGGTACGGTTGGCAACAAACAACGCCGCGCGATACAACCCAAATTAGTCCACAAGAAAATTTAATTATTAACAGATACAATTCGGACAGGACCACAGGCCTGTTTGGGCTTGGTTACATATTATCAATACCTGTCGCTAAGCGATGAGTTTATTCAGTTGTTCATAGTATTGGTTATATTAGAATTATTCCGTTAAGAAAAACTTAAGGTGGTCTTAGTAACAGCTTATGCAAATTTGTCAACAAGAACATTGACCTGCCATTTGTAATCAGCGACGAATACATGTTACAATATTTTAATATCGTATTATTTATTTCGATTGGCTTCGCAGAAACATCTGCCGGTGTCAACAGTTTGAATTGATATTTTAATATTCATAATTTAGTATTTCAAAAAGGATCGTATGTACAATTAGATTATTGTCGTTGTCCAAACACTATCTGAATCGGTTGCATCTATTTGCCTAATTCTATTTTTGTTGTGTTTGTAATTGTCGACACAAAGTTTGTAAAAGTAAAAAAATTGGGGATAACCTCTCGGCTGATTTTTTAAGATCCAGACCTTAAAATGGCGGAGCATGTTTTAATTTTTTTGAATTTCACTTTTTATATTGTAAATTTCATGGTTTAGTAAAAATGAAAAAAGAATTTAAAAATACATTTACATAAAAATTATAGTTTTACAATACATCATTTGTTATTTTTATAAGTTTATTTATATAAAAAGGCATTTTACTACGCTTATGCTGATAACAGTCTATTGACCTGTTCCTCATGAGGTCTACATTCCTTTGTATGGAACTTAAACTTTTATGATTTTAGACAGCCCAGGGGTTAAAAAATTCCCTATCAAAGAGCGAATCTGATATAAGCTAGGAGACAGTAGTAAGCTTCAAAAATACGTTGTCCTGTGAAACTGTAGAGGCCTTGTCAGGCCAACGGTGTACTAGTCAGTTCGAAAAAAACTTCAAAAATATTAATAGTATTGACAGATTATCGGTTAGTTCTTCAATTGCCCTTTGGTTTCATTACATGATCGTACTGTATACAGAAGTTTTCTTTAGGTCGTGGCTACCCACGTAATGTCAAATATTTTGTTCTAAATGAACATCTAATTATAAAGTTATACCTTTGTGCATAGCAGATATTCCTTTGACAATGACGATTTACAAATCATACATCCTGACTAAGAGATTCTCGCCCGCATAGTTGGTCATAAAAAAAGGAATACGGTTTGCGACATCCACAAAATGAGTAGCCTAAAACCATTTACGAAAGATTCCGCATCGCATGGTCGCAGTCCTACACCGACACGTTCAGAAGTTTTGAAGTGGTTGACGCTTAAAGCAGTGTTATTTTCATAATATACATATAGATTGATGCGTCGATATATCAACGGTAGTGTAATAGGATCCAGCTTTAAGCGATTTAGATCTGAATTCAACGATGAATATTATATTTGACGATGAATAACATTATAATGAAGAAACCATAGTATCGCAGTAAGTATTATTTTCTATGTTGGCAAAGAACACATAATTTAGGTTTGTGTTCACATTTATAAGCTTAGTACTGTATTATCATTACCGCGTAATAGTCACACTTAGCGTTGAGACTTTTATTACGAGACTTATAACGTATTAAGAGAGTAACCACAACTATAAACTAATCGAAAGATAGGAATCTATTAACAAAATCAAGTTCACAAGACATTTGTTTAGACCTCCCGTAGGTCACTTATATCTAACATTCGACCTTCATTACCAATGTCCGCTATATTTAGCAAATGTCAGCAAAAACTGTGTGATAAAATTACATAAGATCCACACCACGTCTCGCTCCGTCTGGACAGATACAGAGGTCAGGTTTAGGTGTTAAATATAATTGTTACTAAGTGAAAAGGGAAATAAAATAGCTAAGAAAAATAAATATTTAATTACGAATTGCTTGAGTCTAGTAGAACATTATCATACACATGGTAAATATTAAAAAATAGGAATAAATGATGTAACGCCTGTTCCATACAGCACAAAATATGCGCTGGAATAACGTGCAGTTTAAAACATTCGACTTTCGTGGGTATTAAAAAATATTACACCCCATGTTAACAATAAATACACAACATTTGCGTTCTCTTCTTTTTTACTTTGAATTAAATAAAAAGGAGCATATAATTAATTCTGATATAAGTACATCGCACAAATAACAGAGACAGCAAAACGGACTAAGTCAGAATTTACGTGCGCTGTCGTTCAGTTGAGTTCGCATTATTAATGATGACTTTGGAAATAGATACTACATGAGTAATTTAGAATATGTCTGATAAATTTTCTCTAATTTTTAAATAGGCAGGTGATATTAAAGAAATGGAAAATGTCACACAACAAGAACGTAAAATATTGACCAAACTGTACACGACTTGTCCTTTTTTAAAATGTTTTCGTACATTTTTTAAATGTGCGTTGTAGAACTGTCTGTGTGTACGAACCTCAACAAAAATAAAATTAAATCGCATGATTTCAAATTCCGAACGTCTAAATTCTAAAAGGTAGACGCATCGCATGTTAACAGACCTGACGTGAAACTCATCATACCCCATAAAGATCGCCATAATGAATCCGTGACGTGGAGGTAAACGGCCTCGATAGTGAAACATCTGCCGGCTAATGTAAAAAAAAAATACGCCACCTGGCCGCTCTGGTGGCACCGAAAAACCAGTATAACACGACCTCCGGCCATCCCAATCTATCGAACGCATATATCACCCGTGGGTTATAAACTTTTTTACTGTTTTGAACAGGGATTGATTGAATCGTGAAACTAGATCCGCTTTTAATATCAACAATTACTGTTCATTAATTGTGAGTTTTTCATGGGGATTTGTAATCTTATACAGTTTCACGTTATGGTTCTTGTAACTTAGGTAATTTTTGAACGGACAAAGAGTCGTTGGTTTTCTAAGTGTTATAATTCGAATACTAGCGACTAATGTCAGTTACGAATTACTTTACTATTAATTACAAATCTCCAAAGAAGTTCTATAACTATCGCTTTACTATAATGTAACTTGATTACATATAAAATATTTAGAAATCAAAGAAAAAAAGGTATTAAAAAATATTTCTATGGAAACAAATATTGCCGAAGGTAAACGTGCACATATTCCTCATACATGTAAAGTGATGTGACTCTGGAAGTAGATATCCTCAATAGAGAATACAGTTGGTCATACTTACTCCTCATTCAACAAATCCACCAAGATTTCTACATTGACATTTACATGTGCGCAAGTCAACTACAAAATAATATCATAGACAACTTGGGTGTGCCCGTGATTCCACATACATTTATTATTTATTGTAATAAACAGTTGGGTTATAGCAAAATGGATTTTGTGTAAATATTCTCTTTGTTCAGATATCTACATAATATCATCTCATGGTGATTATTTGAACGGTATAGAAGTTGATACGCTGCAGCACCATCTATTCTCGCGTTAGAGAAAAATGAATAGGAAATAAAAAAAAAACATGTCTATGAATAAATACTTAGGCGCGCCGCACCACCATATCATGGTGGTAGGACTTTTTCTAAGTCCACCTGGCTAGATTCCATACTCAAGTTGAAAAACTGTCGCCAAACAATACTACATATTATAAAAATGTATACAAACCGCAGAAACATTTAGATTATGTCAAAGAATTTGGCATATTATAATGAAATAGTTTATCAAAAACGTATTTAAAAAACATCGTAAAATACGATGACCGATAACCGATTTTAAGAATAAATCTGTAGAGTTGGGGAAATAACGTAAACTGTAACTATGACGGTTTTCCTTGTAGAGTCTGAACGATGCATTAACGAAGTCAACAAAATCCTTGCAAACCGGACTTAAAAAAAGAAGCTTCTCGATTTCCCTGATACGTTTGTACGTGCACGACTTTCTTAGAAAGTACGCTAATATGATGATTGTTCCGATCGGTTTCGGCCGTGGCGTCTACTTTGACCCCTAGTCTACTCGGAGTCCAATAATAGATGCGTAGGATATACAAAGGTGCAAAAGGGTACACGTAAGACACACATCCTTGACAGATCCTTGTTCTCCTGGACCCAGTGAAATGGGAACCGTTACGACCGGAGAAGGACAGTATGTACGGTGTGAAAGTTACAAGGGGTCAGTCACAGTGCTATCTCACACTCCCTTTTACGATACCCACGGGAAGATATGAGAGTGGTGTTATTCAACTCTGCCGGCACCACAAGACATACGCGAGGATAATCCACACTTGTTGGAAGGTTTTAGTATAAACTAGCTTTTGCCAGCGTCAATATACATTTCATTTATATCTCGGGTCGGGCATAGTATATTTTCCTGGATGGAAGGTACACCCCATGTCCATTTCTGTACTCCTGACAAAATTTCATGATGACCGATGGAATAGTTAAGGCGTGAAAGCGTAACAAACAAACAAACTCAAATTCTTATTTATAATATTAGTCCTAACTAATGCTATGGTGACATTTTTAATATTTGTTCATTTTCAACTATTTTTGAACTACGTTACGCACGTGAAGTCGCTTGTAGAGACTAGTATAGTAAATAACGTCGTTTCACTCTCTGTACCTTATCAGCAGCCTGTAAGAGACCCACTGCAAAGACATAGGCCTCTTTCTGAAGGAATGTATGAACATAATCACCACGCCAGTCCACGACATATTGGCGATTCTTAACTCTGAGAAATCCATTGTTCTGTATTTTTCCCACATACGGTGGTACTACAAACTTTTGAATTTGAAAATGGACGGATATAGAGGTAGGGGAAGACCGAAAAAGATGTGGATGGATAGTGTGGAAATTGATGTGTATAAAAGGTGTGAATACTGAGATGACATCTGATAGGGTAGAATGGAAAAGGAAAACATGTTGTGCCGACCCTATTTAGGTGGGATAAGGGTAAAATGATGATGATGATACGGTGGTACTACAAGACCATTCCTCAGGTTCAGGTTTGTTCACGACGTTTTCCTTCACCGTTAACCGATAGTGTTACCAATTTTAATCAGTAAACGTACGCTAATTCCGCTAGTTCCACCGGTGAAACCACTAAATCACCACGACTTTTACTATACTCTCGTACTTCTGTTATATGTCCAATTCGACCCTGAGTTGTTTATTAGATAGTATGCGACCGGAGACGTCGCCCTTAGTGATAAATATCGTCGTCTTACGCTCTCAGCCTCGCGTCTAAAAATATAACCGGCTCCCTAAAACCAACAAATAGAGGGTCCATAAGGCCAACCGAGTAGGTATATCATTGCTTCGCATGAATTTTATTTAATATACTATATATATATTGATGGAAATAACTGCTTTGTTTTAGTCTCGTTGGAAATTGTTTTAATTATAGGCTGCCTTTCATCTTGTTAATGTGTAATATTTATCATTACTGTTTCGTCTCTTAGGCATAGCATAATGATATAGTAGACGGTTCAACAACTACAGAGCTTGATTTAAAAAAACAGCAGACAAAAACTAAAACTATTATCGAAGGCAAATCGAGTACCTACATACAGTGAGCGTAGTGTGTCGGAATATCCCTAATAACAATGACCATATAAAGAGTAGGTCCCCGAAATTGCCCTCGCTAATGAAGATACCGTAATACATCAGTCGGCTCGTGACTACGGCTTGTGTAGCCAAGCCGAGAAGCCGAGTATTAAAAGTAAGCGCTTAACGCGTTCTACATCTATCGAATCAATTATATCAGACACTTGCAACTCTATTTACACGTATACGTTCTCATTTCCTCTTGAAAAAGTTGGCGCTCAAATTAATTATTTTATAGAAGGAACAGAAACACACGACACAAAATCAATCCTATCGTTATATCCTTTTCCACAATGTTTTATTATTATTATTGCTGAATCTCAGTGAGTTAAACTGTAAGAAATCTACGGAACCCAATTAAGAAGTGTTAATAACCCGTTCGGTTGCAGGTGTTGCGTGAATTAAATTTTTATCTTTCAAAACCGTTTACTTATATGTGCTAAGCGGTTGTTTAGGTGACGAAATTCGACCATCATTTATTATCTTATTAAGTATCACTTTATTACTTCGTGCTCTTTTGTCAAAGAGTTGCTTTTTTTATTTATTTCTATTACGTCATCAGCGAACGTATACAATTACCTCATTGTGCATTAATTAACGATTTATTGCAATACATATTATACACATTTGTAGTGATAATCTCTAGACACAGCGACTGTTTGTTTGACCACAGACTAAATGTGCTTGATTTTTATATGTACGCAACGCAACACCACTCATGCCGACAACGTCGACGATAATACAGATATAATTAATAAAGATCAAAAGAGTAGAGATATCTAATAAATTACCCAGACGTCATAATGTTGTTTTTGACGTCACTACTCGTACTTATATAACTCTTCTAAAGAATAAACGAGCCAGACGTGTCCTAAAATGTTTCGGTTGCGAATCTACATATTTAGTTATAGAATATATTATCCATAGTAAAAATATTATAAGTGCGACTGTTAACAGAAATACTATTTGAACTAATACAAATAACATACAAAATAGAAATGCATAATTCGTAATTTTATAAGAAAACCATTAGAAATCCACAATTATTAATTTTGAGATCAATTTAGTAAGATTTTATGGAATCAGTTCAAGAATTAACAAGCCAGCTTAATTCTCTTAGCTAAGAGAAATTATTACATAATTTTTAATTTCCTTTTGAAGACTGGTATATGAAAAATATACATCCAAACCAAAACATTTACAATAAGATATTAATAAATAGGAAAAAAAAAAAACGAAACAGTCCCTACACACTTTCACCCAAAGTCACCTACGACGTCATCGCAGCGCCGCCTTAGTGCGGTAGGTCATGACAAAATGGTCGCTGCGTAAGCTCAGAACGCAGGTGTCGACCGAGCGACTCCGGTTGCATATATTCGCGATCGAGGCACGCAACACAGCGGATGTCTGTACGTATCACCGATTTTTCGCACGCATATTGCTGCACATGGTGTAGACAGACATTTTTCAATATTAGAAATATCCGAGAATCACCCTTATGAGGAGTGCATTATCAAATGTAATCTGAAATTAAGCCTGAGCATCAAATGATTGACAGAAACAAATAAATAAATAGTAACTCTGAATCTTCCAATGAACCACTCTAATTCTCGCTTGTTTAGTTATTTATTACCTTGCGTTGAAAATCTCTCGCTAGGCACATATAGGTGTTTTCCGGCAGTCAATCACTCTCTAAGTCTAGCATGTTTACCATCTTTTAACAAATAAAAAAAATACAAGCAATAGCAAATATAATTGTAAAGATAATACTAAAATCGGCAAATAAATAAGAAACATTTTATTCACCATTTACATGCCACAGGGTTTCCTGCGAACACTTTTAGCCTTGTCTACCAAAATCGGTGACCTGTTTTAACATCTTGAAAATACATAGATAATATTAAAATGAGTTCAAATAATACGAATTAACAGTTTAGAAACAACATGCACGTCTCCCGACAAATCGTTTTGCATTTTATACCGAGACAGTCTTCGTTTTTATTCGAAAACGTTTCGCGGTATTCATGCAAATTTGATTGCGCTATTTTAGGAACGAATACTCATCGACACGTTACCTAATAGGAATTATTAGGGTCTCTTCTTATTAATTTATTCATAAAAGATACAGCACAGATAACATAGTCGTATAACACATTAGTAAAACAAAAATCGGTTTTAGATATATGATCTAGTGTGCTAAGTAAATGCAACATCTTCTGATAATTAAAATAAATATTTAACAAAGAGTTACGGTGCGTCTGAAACTAAGTTGTACAATAAATATCAATGTTGCCAGTTCATTCGGGCCCTTTATAAATCATCTGGCAATCATAAAATTTTGATACAGAAAAATATGAAAATATGTTTTAAATAAGCAAGAATTCCACAAACGTTCAACTATTTGTGTAATTCACAAATATTCGGTCTGGATATATTTTGTGTCTGTTATTTCTAAAATCCCTCGCGATACAAGGATTATCCGTGGTACGCAAATATCCGATAATAAAATAACCAGAACATAAATGTGACAACACTATCAATACATAATAAAATGAACACCGAAGTACCAGTACCCGGCATTTCATTTGGCACGTCGGAGAGAACAGCGAGACATCCGGCTAAGATCGGTTTGCCTCGGTTTTGTATGACGTTCTCGCTATAGCACAGCGCAATGACTACGATAGACAAAGATAACATTATACGAAACGGAATTTAACCGACTCTCTCGGTCTTCTTCAAAGGTCGAATACTGTATCATCGAACTGAGCGCTTCGATAATGACTTGCGGTGTGTGTGGTGGATTTAAGTACAAATTAACAGCTTCTGTTGTTCAACACAAGGGTACCTTACGACGTATTAATGAAGTCCAAAATTGCACGTACATTGAAGACAACTGAATTGTAAGCCATTCGGCTTATAACACGAGCTGCTTGCATTTCAAGCAGTAACATGAAAGCAAATAGAGGAGATTGTTCATCGCTTGTCTAAATTGCGATTAGTGCCATAATCAAACAAACGGTTACCAAGTTATAAACAATTGTTTTAAATTAAAAACTGGTTTATACGCGGCAAAACAAGATTATCTATTTTAAGGAAATGTCAAAACTGCAATACAAATATTAATATTATTTTCGTAACACAAAAAAATGTCATTTTATCGACTTCCTCATTTATTTGGTATGTAATTATAGAATAATCCCGGTATAATTATAGACTCGAATAATAATATGTATACAATAGAGACTTTGTTTGTTTGTTACCTTTTCACGAATACAACATATAACCGATCAAAAGGAAATAGAGTATAACAGTAGCCTGGAATATTTAATACAAATTAAATGCTTTTAATATACTAATATTATATTAAAAAACGAACTAAGTGTCAATCAATACCACAAACCCACAGACGAAAACGTAGGTTAAGGTAGTAAGAAATAAATGAATTCCTTTACCATGTAAATTCACAATTAAAATATTTTAATATCCTAATAATGTATTTGAATATTCATGCCGTTACATTCATACCAACGGTTTTTTTTAAATGAATATTACGTTGGAATAAGTACTATTAAAGTCATAATGCATAGTTAGTTGTCCGTGTTCCGGGTGGCTGACTACTACCCTCTCTATTTACAATGAATACTGTAGACAACATGCCCATTAATAATGATATATTTCTGTTTTAAAACTGCACTATAAATTAGACACTTCTGAGACGTACGCGGTCTTTTGAATAATGCAGTAATTAAGTATAATGTTTTTGTAGTCTTTTAGAACATGTATTTATCAAAAACCATAAAGCATTTTGACGGTAAAGTGCAGTGGAGTTACAATTTCACTTCCGCTATACAAATAATATTCACTGTCGCTCAGACTCAGTTAGTAATCCAATGAGTGCATCGGTCCTTAACAATTTAATTAAAACACAGGATAAATAATTTATTTTACAGAAATCATTAAAATTTTATTATAAATAGTACTTTTTTCTTTATTTATTTTTTAAAGGGTTTGGTCACATAGCGACCATGCCACCCTTATTGGAAGACATATAGTACATCATCCACCTGTAAGATATCCACTGCAGGATCACAGTCCTCTTCTCGAGTGAAAGTATGCGCATAATCACCACGCCAGTCTACAGCGTATTGGCGATTTCAAACTCTGAGACATTCAACAGTGCTATGTTTTTCCAGATATAATGGTACTATAAGGACAATTATCAGGGTCAGGTATCCTCACGACGTTTTCCTACACCGTCAGGCGGTAGTGTTATCGATTTAAATGAGTAAAGGTATGCGAATTCCGAAATGCGAACATCGGATTAATATTCCACCGGTCAAACCACACGACCACCACGGTTTACACTACATACATACACAAAATGAAGTGTTAACTCCGACTTATAGCTACGTTCATTAGTCTATACTGCATCCTGGCTTCATCCAACAAAGGTGAAGCCAAAATGCCGTTACGGATCCTAACGCAACGCAAATCCTTATTTACTGTTAGGCAAAACTCTCACTTTCTACTTCATTACGGACATATTCTACAATAATATTCCTCTAATCTGTTACATTTAGTGCACAGCGATGATTGTATTTTCTAAATTAAACTGGCACATTTATTAAGTGGAATACGTTCGGAACGAATTCTCAAAGCGGTGACTGTTTTAGCCCTAGGATCTAGACCAATCGCTTTTATCGATCCAAGGGAAACTAGGAGGCTGGATCGTTTTATACCAAATACCTTTGCCGAGGGATCCTCGTTAAAGTATTCCTTCCACAGAACCATAGAACACCTTTTTACGACATGGAGAACTTTGAAATCAAAAGGCAAACATTCAAAAGGAATACCGATATTTTGAAAATAAAATTAAAACAGTGGATCTGTCTAAAAGTAAAAAAATAATTATACAATAATAAATGCAGCCTGAGAATTCAAAACACACCGGATCTTTATTAAAAAGTATATTATAACATAATACGTTAATTTAAATTACAACAACAATTGTATTTGAGACTATAAGAACCGAGTAACATTTGCTTAATTTTGTGGACTTTCTTGAACTGTCAACTCGGTCGAACTTCCTTGTTACTTTTACCCTGTTAAAGGTTTAGAGTCAACGCGAAGATAACAAATATCGCGTGGTTAAACAACACCATCGAGGAACATCTGTCAGATGAAATCCTGTTCTTTTTTAAAACGCATCACACATACACATGGGGGGTGTGAGTGCGTTGACACTACGGGGCTCAGTGGGCCCACCCGTATCAGAGATAACACGCACCCCAGTCTTTCAATAACTTCACTTAGATAAATGTACTTTTCGCTTACACGTGCGTTTTATTTTCACGCGCATCTATTTTTAGTGCAGAGATCGATAACTTAGTTTTTGTTATATGGATTTCTCTACCATGACCCTCTTCCTAAGGTACCTTAAAAACTTTTTATTTACGTTATGTAGATTCCGTTATTAGTGAACATAAACAATAAAAAATTGTTGGCTTAAAATAAACGAAAAAAAAAACTGACGTCATTGCAATGTGACGTCGTGAACATTTTCGTTACCCACTCGTGATTGTAAAATCGCGAACTGATTTCACTATTATTATGTCAATATCAAATAGGTTGTTCTGGTTCAATGAACTATGATTCCGACGCTTATCGCGCGGTGCCATTTTTAGCAATGATATTTGTTTCATACTGTTAATTGAACTCAACTTAATAAATAACATTCCGGAAAAAATACAATACTTTTATCGGTGAGTTTATACCACGTATCGAAACAAACAGGCACCATATAAATGAGAAAAATTCGCTAAGTATGATCTACTACTGTACTACTTAAAAACCCAATATTTTTTTAATAATAGATATGGAATTGACTATGGATAACTAAAACAACAACATATCAGAAGTGTTATTTTATCTTTTATGAAAAAGGTAATTTAAAAAAACATATAGAAAAAATCATCGAAAACAGTTGTACAGTACCAGGTGAGCATAAGGTCACGAGAGTCTGTAAGGACGGTGGGGTAACGACCGGGCACCGCTACGCGCCAGTTTCGGGGGTCGACGACCGCGCCGACGGACGACGTCCTGGGACGGCTGTCACTACCGAACTCCGCGTAAGTATGAAACCCTGGTACTTGGTAAAATGATACTCACTAAAAATTTCTACTAACTAAACAAAAAAAAAACCTACAGTTTTCTTTAAGTCTTTGTATATACTTTTTTATTCTGTCGCAAAAATCAAATAAAACACTTTGTATTGTTTTCTAATTATATTAAGTATAACATACAAATGTAAAGGAATTAACTAACAATATACCATTCCGAACTAAAACAAAACTCGTAATAAATTGAATTATTCAACTGTGTAAGTAAACACGAGATTACAGAGAATAACTCCACCCTACTCTCGGCTAGCAGAGCGATCACCCTAAGGGTGTGAAAGTCACCCCTAATATTTGAGCTAAGGATATATAACCCGGTAAGGTCACGATGAGATATTCAACGAAATGAATATTTCAAGGTGGCACATGTAACAAACAACAGTGAAAATCTCTATAGTTTATAATAATTTTGGACAAATATATCTAATTCTGCAATTAATTTTATTGTCATATATTACGTGCGTTCTATGGTTGTATAATATTCCCATTAAAACAATTTCATAAATAATATATATATATTTATATTTATAAGATACATACATATTATGTATGCACGAGTGTTTATTGTCTTATGTCAAACAAAAACGCAAAAGGTAGAAGAAATAAGATTCATAAAATCTATTTTTTCTACAATAATGCTTTTTTTTTTAATGTATGTGTTATTTTTTGTAACATACATTATTAACGAGTAAAGCGATACCGATATATTAGCTACGCTAGTTTAGCTTAGTAAGATTCACGTTGTTGCATCCATTGCAAGAGCCCAAGCCGAGGTTTAGCCACTTACTTTGGTACCCTTGAGCGTGTTGCCGAGCGCCAGAAGCGCTCGCCCCATTAAGCCGGTAGTCAGTTGAAATAAAAAAAACAATACCGATTTTTCTACAATATAAGAACAATTAAAATATAAGATGATTTCCAAAAACATTGTTAAAATAAATAAAGCTGTTCACGAAAATTCACCACAACAAAACACGCTACAATATTATTATTTTCCAGCCGGTACTCGCGAATTCATATATGATTCTGTTGTTCCGTCGGAATTACGTGTTTTAACTGAATAAACCGTGGACTATCTTTTGTTTTTCAATCTTCATTTTGTTGTTGCTATTTCACCTTTTTACCGTTGTTAAATTCTGTTCAGTCTCTACGGGGGAAGGTATAATGATATGTAGCCTAGAAAATATTGTAAAAATTCCTCTTTCTATCTGGAAAACTCTAGAGAAAATTTATTCAATCTTTGAGTAGATTAACCTACAGAAATAACAGTAATTTCAATTCGATTTATATGTGCATATTACCTATCAAACGTACAACACAACGAATAAGAAAACAAACGCTATTGTTTATTTTGACAAATGCTACGTACGCGTTACGGCTTAACACGTCACCCGCAAATGCCAAAACACTGTCGCCCTGACTTTGTACACAAACACTGCGCATTTCAAATAATTACTTCACATAAGATCTTCCAGATACAACTAAGCATGTAAATAATTATTTGTTTCTTCGGGAATAAAGAAAATACAAAAGTTTTTTTTGTTTACTTATCTTTTTATTGTTTTATCAATATTACATATCAGATCAAAATATCACCAAAATAAAATAAGTTAAAGGTTCTATGAGACTCGATATGTAAATGAAAACCCCAAAATAAAGTGAAAACAGAATTGCCACAATAAACATGTGACTTCGGTGAAGAAATAAAACTTGGATCCATAACCGGTGACAATGCTCTTATGGTGAGATACCCCAAATTCAATTTAAAGTCTCTCAAGTAAAACTAGCGTTGTAAGTTTAAAAAAATATCTACATATAATATCCATTTATATCGAAGGTACGAAAATATCAATAAACGATATATCGACTGCTTCAAATCGATATTTACGAATTTCTTAACATGTCATATGTCATAAGATTGTGAAAAGTAGTAAAGTAAAACAAAAATCATAATGAAATCATATTTATTAAAAAAATCACCAAAGACAAATTTTTCAACAATTTTGTTCCCTCGTGAATCCGGTTTTGAAGGAAAAAAACGTTCAGCTGGCATCGATGTGGTAACGATAAGTAAGCATTTCATGGCTAATTTGTGTAAAGTGAGGTAGTAATGTCCTTGCATTGTTAAACTATAATCAAAGTTTAATTTAACTAGAGGTCATCCAGTCGTCGAAATTCGACCATACTGAGGGTACAATTTTTGTTTCGTCACGTGTTTATATATAGATATTATTATTTGTATCTTATTGTTTTATGACATATAAATAAAAACATCGACATGTTTTTTCATAAT
The DNA here is from genome assembly GCA_035772565.1 of Antheraea assamensis. NCBI lineage: Eukaryota > Metazoa > Arthropoda > Insecta > Lepidoptera > Saturniidae > Antheraea > Antheraea assamensis. The sequence continues at coordinate 252,229 of JAQQSE010000058.1, forward strand.
CGTTAAGTCTACTACCTAGAATGCACGTTTTAAACTACACACATTGTCTGTTAAGTTGAAATTATTTCTAACTTACATAACACGCCTTAAATGCGCTGTCAATAACTTTTTATTTATCTATACCATTTTACAAAACGGCCACATATGTTTTGTTTCATTCGTCGAAAAAATGTTTATAATCTTATCTCTTTCCAAACAACCAACAGTTGTTATGAATGCCAATAACATAATAGACCGCCCTTAACTGTATTCACGGAATCGAACAAAACAGATCCTAGAGCGACGGCAAATATAACTTTGTTCTTCTTCATAAAAATGAGCGTTTAACAACTTTGTTTATAAATGAGTAAGTGGGTAAAACAAAATTTAAAAGTGGCCCTTTTTATCTCATGTTTTTGCTATTGGCATTTCTGAGGGTGTAATTCACTATCGTATCTAACTGCAGGTTTTGTTGTAAAACTACATTACATAGTGCATGGAACATTTGCATAGTGGTAGGGCTTTTTTCTAGGTAAATCGAATAATTTTTCGAAAATTTTCTTTTAAATGTCTACGATCCGGAAAAAGTTTCACTGGCATCGTGGTTTCATAAAACCACGCATTTTTTTTAGTTTAACTTCCTAGACACTTATACACTATATCTTCATTTCACATAAAGTAATTAAAATCTTAAGAAATAACGAGTTTCATAAGCATTACAAAGGACTAAAGAAACTTTGTAAGCAAAATATATTTTTGCCTTAATATTTTTTTTATGCTTTTTCCTTTGTAGGTGAAAAATATGTTGTTAAGATAATAAATAAAACCGATGAAGTCGCAGGAATCAGCTAGTTCACAAATAATTAAATAATACGTAACAGAAAATATACATAAATATTCAGATTATTTAGTGAGATTTGTGGCAGGCTCTTAAATTATTCTGTTGTGGCTTTTAATTTTTATTTACAATCTTGCGCTATTTGACCTTATATTGATCGATACTGGTAGCATTTTGCGTAATATAGTCTGGGTTATTTGAAACAAGTTGATTTAAAGTAATAACATAGAACATTAATTCGGAATTTTTTAAAATCCGTTGGAAAATTCTAGAAACGGTACTACCATTTTGAGAGATGTGTTAAAACACTGAATTCAACTAATGCCAAACTTAATACTTACCTAATTCAATAATGAGGATTGGTTGCCAAAGCGGGAGGAAGGAAAATATACTTACTTAGTGTTTCGGATATTTTAAAATAAAATAAAAACCGCAACGTACAAGAAATAGTCAGTGACTTTGACATATTACAAGTTCATCTAAACCTTATACAATAGATGTCATATATAGTAAGCATACAGTAAGTAACCCAAATATTTAACCTTATTTACCAATCGAGTAACGCGGTTCGAAGGGCCTTGCAAACGTGACCGGTAGCATGTAGCATTCGCCCGAGCACTTTTCCTAGCGCTTTCTATCTTTCGAAGGGTTCCGTCACGATACGTTAAGAGATAGAAATTTCGCCAATGCTAATACGATACTCATTATTCATTTACCATCAACATTTTAACAATGTACAGTCTCGGATTTGATATTAAGTGTATATGGCATATTTTATGACCTATTACTAACTGCCCACTCCGGATTTACACGTGTATACTAACGCAAGAAAATGAAATAAAAGCCTGCCATGACACTACGACCATGTAATTCAACAGCATGCCAACCTGACAATTCTGACATTATTTTTATAGTTCTGTCTCAATTTTTTAAATGGAGATTTATTTTAACCCAAAATTTTCACATTTGTGTACGATTTTTGCAAACATTTTCTGTCACACAAACACAACACATAATGAATTAGTCAAATAGGGTACAGACGTTCTAAAGTGATATTACATATTTTTGTTAGTAATTTTTATTTATATATGAATAAAGATTAATAGTTGAAGTATAATATGCATCCTTGCTTCGTAAAAGACCGAAGAAACAATTTTAAAGGATCTTTTTTTTTCGAACTGACTACACTGTTGGCTTGACAGGCTTCTATAGTTTCACCGTGGACTAGTAAGGGGAGCGCTTAAGGCACTCACCTGATTTTATATTAACAACTAGCTCCGGTGTGCCTCGGCTTGGACTGTTGTCTCTTATCCCGAATCTAAGTTAAGCTAACTACTCATACATATATGAATTCGTGAAATATACATATATATCAAGCATGTATGTTTCACGAACACAAACATGTATTTTTGATATGACAACTAAGTTAATCTAAACTAATTCGGTTCGAAATGGATAAAAAAAAAACAAAACCCAACCACTGTCTGTACCTACTTTTGTGTATGTGTATTTGCGTGTGTTGGGGGTTATCTGTGTTTTGTTGTAAAACTAGTGTTTGAAAAAAATTCAGTGTCACTATATTTAAAGGATCTTTCTCGGTCCAAAGTTTAAATACCATCTTGGAATATAATATGACAGGATATGTTTGTCATTTATTCTAATATGTTAGATAAGGATACGATATACATTTAGCTAAAAACTATATTACCAAGAATTTATAACAGATTCTAACCAATAATCGTAGAGGTTGACTGAACAAAAATTCAAGAATAAAGATATACCATTCAGAAAATGGCGCTGGATTGAACATATCCTGCGAAGACCTGGTAGCCATTCTTTCAAATTAGGTCATACAATTAAAGATACTTCTCGATTACTGATTTGTTTTCCGAACCGGTGGTAGTTTTGACGTTCGTAAGCGCCATCTTAAGGCCAAAACTGAATAAAGTATTTTAGATTTTAAGGCTGTTTAAACTAGTTTTCTTTAGAAAGATCTGGAAGATGCCGAGGGCAATAGAATTAACTGGATTTTTTTCTATGGTGCCCATATATCTGATGAGATTTCTAGATCAAAAACTTTTTACACAACATACCCTTTTATAAATAATATCAACGACCCATAATTTGTCGGTTTGGCTCGTGAACCTAATATCTCATTCATTATTAGTGTATAAGACAAAACCGTTTGCACAATGCGACGTTGCTAGACTTAACGTATAAAATAGCGCGAAATAAAACAATACAAATATACGCAGGCTGTTCAATTTTTAACCGTGGTATTCCTGACGCCATTCATTATACCATAACATTGTTGCATAACATAACGGAGTTTATAATCATCGAATGCACCGCCGTCACGCGGAAGTGGCCCGTGCAACGTTACGCGCGTTTAAAAAAGAACCACTCTAACCTCGGTTTTTCTCTAACAAGCCGTGTTGAACGACTCTTCCGGGAAGTTCTCGTATGCTGAATAAGACCTGTAAGTAATTGGCGACTATGACTTAATAATTGATTCATATATCACTACCGATAGTGTTTAGTGTATGATATTTTAGTGTTAGTCATTAGTCATATTAATTTACCATACTATACTAATTTCTATACATATATATATATACATTCAATTCATAATTCACTATACATTTCTAAAACTTATATTTGTTTTCAAAACATAAGCACAGCAACTCTGACATAGAACAAACATAATTTCTCTAAAGCCTTATACTTGACTACGTGTTACTTGAATATATAAATACAAGTAACGTTCTCACAAACGTGACAGAAGACCGACAATTCGAGTTTGTCGTACGAACCTCAAAGTTTATACAAATCGAGAATGGTGTTTCCCGCTTTGATCTCAAGACTATTTCGACGCATATTGCGTAGTTCGCAATTAACAAGTAACTCGAAATAAATTATGAATTACTTTAGCAATCGTTCAAAATTATCAAATATTAAACAAAAGGATAAAAGTTTTCGTTTCGCAAGATAAAGGTTTTCGTGCAAAGAACTCCTCGAGAAAACTTACGCCATTTAGAATAAGAGAAATTATTAATTTAAAAAAATACGACTTATCGAACTTTTCGTCTATATCACTTACACAATAAATATCTAGCAACACTTCAAATGTTAAAATCCAAAGAAACTGTCGCATACATACTCGTACATACACAATACACTAGAAACATATTACCATCCATTTGAAGCAATGAGAAAAAAAACCTGACACTGATGACAAATGTTAATACAACATTGTCAATTGAGACAGGGAAAGAAAGACGTCGGTTTGACTTATACTTTAGAGAAAAGAAAACTAAAAAAAAAAAACAAATTTATATTACATACAGACACGATAGCAATAAACGAATTTAATAAAACGGTGATATAAATATTAACGAAATTCCAGAAGAAATAGCAATAGAAGCAGAAGAAACAGATCAAGAACATCTATCTAGAAAACCGAAATAAATTAGTCAATTACTTCCGTATTACTGCATTAGAAACAGCATCGCGAGTGTTAACGATAATATAAATGGTAAACACCGAGTACATGTGGCAATAAAGTAATTAACCAATCAACAAACAGACAATAGTAACGGTCGTCGACGTCTCTTTGTCTTAATAGGACACGGAAAGTCTTGGAGACGTCACATCGTGGCATTACGCATATAGTTGAATTCGAATTTAGACCGGTGAAGCTATGAAGGCCTATCAGGCTACTAACCCTAAGTCAGTTCGAGAAAAAAAATGAGTTCCAAGAGTCGCGATTTATGCTCCGATCACCGACCAAGAGCAATTTAACATTGTTCAATGGTTACAACTTTTTTTAAGCTATTTTCTATTTAAAGGTAGCCGTCAGAGGACGTTTATATGATTGGTGCTAGATTTCGGGCTTAAAGACGATGGTTTAAAACTAAGTCCGTGCACCGAGTTTTCGGTGAAGGGACACATCATAGCGAGGTGGTAGATAATTGTCCAATGCTCGTCTGGTTAGCCATCGTCTTCAAGTCGGAAATCTAGCACCGATCACATAAAGCGTCTTCTGGCGGCTACCCTTAAGAGACGTTCCTTCTAAATGCTCTAAATACACTTACGCCACAGAGCACCATGAGACATGGCAGTCAGATGGCAAAACATTTTTTTTAATACTTTATAGATTAGCGTTTGACCACAATCTCATCCGATATTAAATGATGATATGGTCTAAGATGGTAATCACGCTAAACCCAGAGGGAAACTGCTTCTCAAGTGTCTCGAACTGCAGGAACACACCAACAGGTGCTTGGCGACAGATTTTCAACTTGAGGGTGGTAGTTAGCCACACAGACTTAGAAAAGGCACTAACATTATAACGTATTAAAAAAACCGTGCATTACAATTACAGTATAAAGCTTTGATTCAATTTATATCTATAATAAAAAGTATAAGGTATTCAAATGAAATTTTAAATATAAAATAGTGAAGTATTATTTAAATTGAAATTATACAAGTGTAAAAATGAAATACAAAAATATTGAATTATGACTGTGTCTTAACAACTTACATGTCTCTTTTGAGTTACAATAAATTATTCCAAAAATTCTAATTATATTTTAAGATCTGAAGCCCATCAAATTGGAAAACATATTTATTCCTCAGCTTGTATTAGGTTCATAAAAAGAAATCCCGGGGAATTACCAAGTACTCGGGGATTTATTAAATACTCGTAGTTGATAATTGCTTGTGGATGAGTAAAGGAATTGTCCCGCTAAACTAAATATATAATAACGAAAGGATAGTTGTTAACTTTTTCATGTAATCATGTCCAAAGTGTTTAGTACGAACAAACAACATAACACTTGATGTTAAAATATCTGTTTTTTTTCTTAATAATTCTTGTTTGCTAGGTATTTCTGCTAAGGAATTCAACGTTAGATCACCATTAACATTGTGAACAGTAGCTTATTTTTTTAATAAAAAATCATACAAAAATATTTACCATATCATGTTAAAACTCAATAAATTTACCGACTTAACTATTTTATGACAAACTTCGATATTTAAAACATTCTTAACTATGACGTAAATAGAAATACATCGTTATTCTTAATCCAGATCTGTTTTTATTTATATTACCTGTTTTTAAAAATTTAAAATAACAGATGAATAAATGTATGACAAAGATATGTCGCCCAGTAATCGTAGAGTTTTATCATATCATGACATGAAAAAAAAATGTTAACTCTTCGATTGCGCAATATTTTCAACGACTTAGAAGCGTAGACTGTATACGTACTAGACAAGCAATTGGAAACAAACACCTGTCACAATTTAAAATCGTAACTGAAATGTGAAGCGCGACAAGAATGAAATCGCGGGCACTAGTTAGTATATATATATATATATAAATACAATAGAATATAAAAAAGACCCTTACTAATATTATAAATGCGAATGTGAGTTTGTACGTTTGTTGACACGTTGACAGTTGACAGTGGTATAGAAAAATACATAGGGTATTTATCACTAAGAAAAAAAGTACTTTTATCAACGGATACGTCAAATCACTTTTATCAACGGATACGTCAAATCTACATTAATACGAGAGAAGCCGCGAACAAAAGCTAGTAATAATATCATTGAGCACGAATTCCACAGACCGAATCATTTACAAACAACAGATAATTATAAGAGATCTGCTGTATACTATTTTAAAGCGAACTGAATAAAAATTATAAACATGGCTGATAAGTGTAAAACCATCAATACAAAACGATGTTTTAATTAAAAAGCCAGACATTGTACTCAATTTTCGCAGTGAAAATTACAAACATCATTTAGAAATAAATCCATTTAATTTAAATTGTGTTTTCAGATACAGTTGGCCAGTTAATTGACTAATTCGGTTTCTGTATTCACATTTTTATTGAGACTGAGTAAAATAGATTTTATTCGCGCTTATTATATTCGCATACCCGAGTGACAAAGTTTCGAGGCTTATTAAAATTAACTTCAAAAGAAAATTAAGCGTTACCACACTAGTGTCATACCGATAATCGACTTTGAAAAAGCTGGATTTCGTAAAAAAAACCAGCAAGATTTAAATACTAGAAACTGTAACAACCTGGTCGTTACATGTTTTAAAATCGGTAAAACCAGTAACAGTTTTTTAGTTTTTTAAAACAAATTTACAAAGCATATTACCCGACTGTATGTTTAAGCGTCATGTCAAGCGGGTTTTTAGTGTCAAAAGTCTATTATTATAGGGTGGATTGACAACTCTCTTTCTGTGCATCCACTAAAAACGATTGCAACGTTAATGTACTTTAAATAATATATAATATGTTAAAAAGATAAACCCACCCGAGACTCTTGCCGATTTTTCTCGATGATTGTGTTGTTTGTCCGAACCGTTGGTAGTTTGACGTTAATAAACGCCTTATTAGAGCCTAAATTGAATAAAGTATATTTTACTTTGATCTCGAAATTAGCGTTCGCTTTAGGCATTGGGTGTGTGTAAAAACCGCCCATCAATTTAGCGTGCTGTGTCTATTGTAACACAAGACGATTAGCGTTTTCTCACATGTGTATTTCTTGCGACCGCAACCTAAACATCGTAGCGATAAACACAGGTATGTGAGAGATGTGTTATCGTAGTAATTAACGAGAAATATATTAAACGACTCACCTCCCGTTCCAAGCACTTTGAGCAATTCGAAATGTGATATGTCCACTTTTGATGCACCGTTCAGGTTAACTGTAACAAAATAAAACTATTATTATATACTTGATAGGTTTTAACGTTTTCCATTCGCGATTACAGCGTGCAGGGTTGAACGCAGGAAAGCCCGTTCACGGATTTGCAAATGATTAGCTGCCTTTACACGACACGCTTTTCCCGCGTTTTATCACTGAAGACAAACAATAAGAATGATTTGCGAATGCGCGTACGCGCTTTCTTGAATTCAACTCTGAACAATTGTGCGTTAGAGTGTGTCGTGTAAAGGTAGCCTTTAAGATTGTTTGTCTTTGTACGCGCACTTTTTCCCGCGAAAACGCTTATCGTGTAAAGGCAGCTAATGAGTTGATTCAATACAACGCGGGCGCATATTCCGAGTGGATGTCCGGTGCGTGAACCTACATTCAGTAAAACCTAGAAAACACTCGGCGACGGACAGCAGTCCGGTATAAAAAACGGACCCTTATCATCAACGCGAACCCTTAATTGTTGTGATAATGATAATTTCTACTTATATATATGAGAACTCGTATTCTACACTTTAAACTATAAAGATTTACATAAGAATTGGCGATAAGCAAACAATTGGTAACAATATGTTAGCGAGGCGGCGTTGAGGCGAACCGCACAATGACGAAAGTTCGTTGACATCTTTTTGTAATTATAGTTTTATAATTCAACATGCTGTTGTCGAAATCATTAACAGAATGTATTTAGTTTGATAAAACTACTTACTATTTTACCTTTGATAAAAGTGTCGTTGAATTTGCATGTGACATAAAAAGTCCTAAACCGGTGCGAGATCAATGACATTCCAAAGTTACCTGATTTTATTTTTATTTCTGTCCAAACCCAGTAAATGACCTTGAACTGATAATGGGTAACATATTTACGAACGATTGCAGAATATATATTGATAGCAGCATTTAAACCTATTACAGTAAAATGTAACCCATAAATAACGTTTGGGATCAATTTGGAATTCCAAGCGGAAGTGCGTAGTAACGTCCACCCTAATTCAAATGATGGTTTTCCGCAAAGCAACACTTTAATGAATCAAACAAATTTGCGATCAGTTATGGCGCCAGTGTCCTAGCAATCCGCAACCTCAATCTGTATAATAGATTACTTTTGTACTTAAACTTTTCATTTTCCAAAAAGACACAAAAATTGGTAAATATTTTCTCAGGGCAGCAAATAAGTTTTTTTTTCAAACAACTTTTTATTCACTCTAAGTATGAACTAGTCAAGATTGATAGCCGAGTATGTCAGAGGAAATTTGAAAATAGCACCAGTGACAGAGAAGTTAAGGAGTAATAGGTTAGCACGGTACAAGCAAATCATGAGAGATGAAAGCCATGTAACTAGAACGAGTTCTGAGTATGAATGTGGACGAATATAAGAGTAAAAGAAAACCGAAAGAGATATGAATGGATTGTGTGAAAAATTATATGTATATAAAAGGTGTGAATACTGAGATGACATGTGACAGGTGATAGTAGAAAAGGAAGACATGTTATACCGACATTCATTAAGTAGGATATGGGTAAGAAGAAGAACTAGTCAGGATACAAAATGAAGCTTCATTTATAAAAAAGAAGGGATGTTTCTAAACCCGTCTGGATGTCTACCACCCTCAAATTAGACATCTGTCACTAAACACCTAAATTTGTATTGCGACAGTTGCACTTACAAACCAATCCTCAAGTTTCGCATGTTTACTACCTTATACCACATCGTCATTTAACATCAGATACGCTTGTGGTGAAACGATAAAACCTATAAATAATAAAAAAGAGTAGACGCACAACAAGATGGAAAAATTATAGCCAGAAAAATATAACACTAGGAGCAAATTATTACAACGAGCATTACCGGGGCCATATCTATCTCTACTAGGGCAGACGCTAGACAATGTCAATGGGGCACTGAACCCCTCCGCCGCGCTTAAACTACTATACTAAAAGGTCATATATATGTTCGATTACACAACTGCACAGTATTCTTTGAAGGTGATATTTGTGTGCCATATATATTTCTGTTTTGTAAAGATTTCTCTGTGAAACATATCAAAGTATAAATGTCAATAACACGATAGTATCAAATGCACCTACTTAAGAAATTTAACTTATCTTTGCGCTAAATAATTTTTACATAGTTCAGAGCGAATTTTTCCAACACCCCTAATAATTAGTGCAGGATCTATTGAACATTTTCGCTATTGATTACTTAGTACCAAGACACTTTTCCGCGAGTAGCTTAATTTTAATGAGACGCCCGCCTTTGTCTCTTACAAACATTTTTGATTGTGGTAGCTGGGATAAAATATGTACATTTTGATGATTCTCAAAAATGTATTTCTGACTAGGTTTTTTTGTTAAATCTCAAGATAATTTATCTCAATTATTTGAAAAAAATATCTGTTCTAAAAACGTATGGTTTTATTAATGTGACTCTTATATGATATAAATATGAACTAAGCAACAGAAAAAAAAACCAGCTGGATAGTTATCATTTTTGATGACCGCGTTATTGATACATGTTAGACGGACGGGACTCTTTGATCAAACCATACATTTTGTAGGCGAATAATACAGATAATTATCTTAAAATTGAACAAAACAAAACCAGTTAGTAATACATTTTTGAAAATCATAAACTCGATATATTTTATCGCTGCTACTCCTGTTAGCTACCACAATCGGAAATGTTTATAAGAGGAAAAGTTAAGCGTCTCATCAAAATGAAGCTACTCTCGAAAAATTATCTTGATAGTAATCAATAGCAAAAATGGACAATGGATATTGGACTAGAACGTATTTCGCAAACGCAAAGTGACAGGAGAAATAGTTAAAAATATTGAATTCCCAACTGCAATTCAGATTATACATCAACTAATGTCGTGGTGCTCTATTGGTTTGATCAGTGGTATTTCGATTAGAAGTCCGCAGGTTCGAACCCGGGTCTGAATCAATAATTTTTTTCTGAATTCTTGTATATACACTAATTTTTATTGGTAACACTATCGGCTGACGGTGAAGGAAAACATCGCGCGGAAACCGGAACCTGAGAAATATTCTTGAAGTACCATCATATGTGGGAAAACATAGAACTGTGGATTTCTCAGAGTTTGAAGGAGCCAACAGGTCGTGAGTTGGCGTGTGGATTATGTCCATAAATTCCTTTGAGAAGAGGCCTATGATCCTACAGTGGATCTCTTACACGTTGTTATGTGAACAACAATAATATAGAGAAAATGTGTGCACATTTCTCTATAATTTATTTGAAAAAAATAACGTATTAATATTGTTAATAGCGTAATTTCTTAGAACATTAATAACTTTATATTAAATGAAGTATTTTTGACTGATACGTAAACAACGACAGACCATTATCATTTTCTATATTGTATTTGACGGTCTATTTTATCTACTGAGGGTGTCAGCGTTTAAACAGAAAGTCTTTAATTTACTTACATATTTATAATTCTATCAATAGTAGTACCTCCTAATAATTACAATTTAAGCATATATATTAATGAGAGGGCGAGCACACCTCGGGCCGGTCAGACTAACACTACTAATTGTGGCCGTTCAAGGCGCATCGACGAACCTTCCCCGAAAACCACGTGGGCAATATTGTCGCTACATGTACATACAGATGTAGAAATATTCAGTAGAATAGGCATGATTATAATCACGATATGAAATACTACATAAATATTATCAACTGTCGCGGCGTCCATTAATGGAATCGATCCGGCGACCTCAAGAGGACCAAGGCTAAAATACCGCACCTTCACGCAATTTATAATAACATAACCATGTGAACTGTTAACTGTACATAATTGAAAGTAAATCGCAATGGAATCCAAAAACCAAGTAGCCTAGAACCTTCTACGAAAACTTCCACGTCGAATGTTATTAGTCCAATACGTTCCATAGTTTTAATACGGTTAAGTCTTAAGGGAACTGTACAGTTCTAGTCAATCTTTTTATCCGCTCTGAATAAAGCCATAAATTCGGGCTTGCATGTAATAGTGTCAAAAGTTTAACACAAAACAACGTTAATATTATTATACGGATCTAAAATTTGCATTTAATTATCTATGAGTTACCTCGATGTTATAAGAAACGAAAACGATTTTATATGTCATACAATACAATGATATAAATTAACAATAATGGCGAAAAAGGATAAAAAAGGGGAAAAACTACCAGTTATCTTTCTGAATAAGGTTTGCAGGAAGAAATCCTCATGGCTACGACAGATCTGAAACCAGAGCCTGTGGAGATGCAATACAGGGATACATCGTAAACAAGCAAGCACTAAAGGAATTTTTAAGATATTTTCATAGTTCAAAATTTCGTTATATGATCAAATGGAGTTCAGGTAGGCATGTAAAATTTACAGATTCGCTAACAAAATTTTTCATGAATCATTAAATTTCTGCCTATTCGATTTCATTATGAGAACAATACTTTTTTTACTACAATTACACTAGATTAAGTGGAGTCTTTTGTCTGGAGGATTTGGAAGTGTATTTTGCCTGAATTCTGAATAGGATATCAAAATCTATAATCTACAACTTGATAATATTAATAGAAGCGAAATTAATAATATAATTAATTTATTTTATATCAAAAACACAACTAAATTATAGCAATTCCTTAATTTTATATGAAAAAAACAACTAAATTATATCAATTCCTTAATATTAAAATACTTTTTTATAGATTAAGGTTAAGTTCAAAAGATTTTTGTAATTATCATAGTATTCTTGAAATAAACCAATTTATTATTATATTAATTGAAATATTCAAAGTGTAATTATATGTATTCAAAATAATTACTGCATGTTGTTCATCATCAGCCTGTACGAGACCCACCCTCTGTTTGGTCTATTCCCGAAGAAAGGTATGGGCATAACCACCATGCCAGTCCACGACGTATCGGCGATTTCCATCTCTTAGAAAATCCACAGTTTTATATTTTCCGATATACGGTGGTACAAGGACCTTTCTCAGGTGCAGTTTCCTTGCGATGTTGTTTTTCACTGTCCAGCTTTAGTGTCACCAATTTAAATTAGTAAAACGTAAATAAATTCCAGAAAATTCATTGGTACATGCCGAGATTCGAATCTGTGAACATCGGAACCATATTGTTCTACGCAAACCACTCGATCACCACGACTTATACACGTTGTTAGTACGTGTTTAATATTCGAAACGATTGAATCGATTTTGACGTTACTTGTACGGGAAGACAGAGGACTTATCTTCATAGGACCTGACGACTGTTTGTTAAGAATCTAAGACCGATGTTTCTTACTCTTCCACGGTAATATATTTTATACATCGGAATAACACATCGACTTTAAAATTTACCATTCAAAACCGATAAATGCAAAGTAATTTAGAAAAAAATCTGCAATCCAAAAGCTATATCGACGTTCGCTACATAGACCGTTACGAGTTACACGAAGCATACAAATCTGACAGCTTCTTAGCATGCATACATACATATTGTATAAATATTTAACGTGTACAAAAAAAAAAAAATAGACAAAGTCGCGGGCGGCTGCCAGTTGATTATATGAGAAATTATTACTATTTCTACTAGTCCTTTGAGCTTCGTTAGATCACAACTAAAAATATTAGTCTCACGGGACAGAAAATTCGCCACTCGTATACCCCTACCAATAGGAGCATTCTCCAACAAATTGGCATGTGGTCATAGCTCACATATCAGTGCTGTTTTAATATGTATGTAATAATGTATGATGACATCATTTATAAAAGTACAAACGCTGTAGTCCGGTGGAACTGTAGAGGCCTGACGAAGCCAACAGTGTAGGTCAGTTCGAAAAAAAAAAGAAAAAAAACATACGCCAATGAAGTCGCAAGCGGTCGCTAGTTTAGAAATATATTTTGCAAATCCATCGCAACACCCGTAGACTTGACAAGTAGTTATCGCTCACGCCAAGGACTGGTAATAATACAAAGTGCAGAACATTCAAGGTTAGATTTGTACAGAATATGCTAGGGGAAACATGGCCCCGATTGTGGGGTCATATATCATGTGCAAACCGGAAAAACACACGATCAAAAAAATACTACATCAGAGCCTTAATTAATAAAAGTTGGAATATCGAAGTGTATTTTTGTGGAATTTCCATGCTTTATACTAGCCCACCCATAGATGGCGTTGTACTATACTTTAATTATATTTGTTTTTACATTATAATTTAATGCGGACAAAGTCGAAAGCCGATGCTATTACTAGTTACGGTTTTTTTTGTAATACGATTTTCTTTGTAAAACATCTATTACAATATCATGTCGGCAAATAAGCATACGTAAAACAGTGCAGTAAAATATCGTTTTACATGTCAAATGCAACATAAAAATAAAGTGATCCTTGATAAAATAGAATACAACATACATTGTGTATGTTGATAGGTATTAGGTATATATCACTAAGTATTATTCGCGATTTTGTCTTCTTTTCTTTTCTTAACAATATATTTTATGAACAGAGGAAAAAAAATGAAAGCAAAAATATACTTTGCTTACAACATTTTTTTAGCCCTTATAGTGCTTCTAAAAATCGTAGTTTCTCGAAACGTTAATAGGCCTATATTAAATGAAGATATCGTAATTATTTTAAGATAAGATGTCTATAAAGTACAACTAAAAATATTAGATAGAAATCTATAGAGTCCTTTTGGCATGATGTGTGCACAACAGCCAGACCAATACTGGTTTTATTCACATAGATTTCTTTCATCACAGCGGAGCTTGGTAAAAAAAATATTTTATTATGCATATTGCCAGCGAAGAATGGGTCTAGAGAGCTTGGTAAGTAAAAGAGAATATTGTTAGATCACAACCACGCCAAACACTTCCATAATGGATCCTGTCCAATTAAAACAAACCCAGTCAGTTCATTACAAAGGATAGTGGTAATCTTAAGTCTTAGTGATAGCATGAAGGTCATCATAGTCAAGATGGTCTCTCAGCAAAAAAATTGAAGCAACTATTAAACAATTGTATTTCCTTTTTAAGTGGAACCTCAATAAGCCAAAAATCTGTAAAACTCGTAAAAATGTTTTGTTCCCTTCCCTTCGTGCCTCAAAACTGACATTAGTCAGCGAGTTACTATAAGCCATTTCGTTACATATTTTTCCTCCATAACTCGAAAACTAAATAGGATCTTTGTATTTCGAACATAGCAATATTAGATTTTACAATATACTAACCCAATCATTTGAAACTACCTATAAAGCTCAAAAAGACTAACTTTCAGACTTTAAAAATCTGTCCACAATGTTATCTAAAAATTTGTAAGAACGAATCTTAACAGTCAAAAAATCTGGCTAAGTCAAAATCCTTCATAAGACAAAACACTAGAATTTTCGGAGTCTTCCCTCAAGTTCGACACCCATTCTACTGTATGTACTACTACTACATTACAAAACACTTAAGTGAAGCATAATCATGACAGTAGTTACCCATATTATTAAATTAACAGATACTTGAATTGTGATAGCACTTATATAATACATATTATAAGCAGCAGTGTGTATTAACTGTAGTGCTGGTCTGGCAGCATTGCTGGTATATAAACCCTTCTTAATTCTCAGGATAACATTGGTGATGGAAACGTTAATAGTCTAACATGTGCTGTAACAAACTTTACACATTAGTCAATTAACCTTTTGATTGACAATATCTTTTGAGTCTAACCCTGCAACTCTGATTATAGTCAAGTGGCCTATGAGAGCTTTAATGAATAATTAACATATTATCTTCGAGCAGAATACTACTACATTCAGTGTTTAAAGACATTAATGGATAATACACAAATAATTGTACATAGTTTATATTTCATGAAGGCTTTATGGTACTAAAATAAATTACTTAAAAAGAAATATTGTCTTTCATAGTTTCAAAACCGATTTGTCTTTATTGGAAATTATAGTATATAGTAATATGAAGTATTTTGTGACAACTTCAATATTCTAAGAAGATGGTGACCACCTGTTAGAACTTTCTAGAGAATTTTTGTGACATCTCAGAATTCATGCTATCTCCTATCATTGTACATACAATTTACAAACTATATTATGTAACATGCCACCAACTTAAAAAAAATATAGCAAAATTACCCTAGATTATGAATAAAAAGTAAAAGTCACTAATGACCCATAAAGAGGCCTTGCCAGGTCAACAGTGTAGTCAGTTTGAAAAAATAAAAAATAAACAAAAAACCCCATATTGCAATATTGAAAAGGGTTAGAGGTCAGTATTCATTGATACCAGGCTCAGCAATACTTATCAACTAATAAGTCCACTTTTCATTATCTGGTTATATTAATAGATTCTATGGATTATTTTGGCTTTAGCTTTTATGACGTGGTTGGCTTATTCATTAGGCACTTAGCAAGCGTATTAGTGTGGAGTTTGATTTTTGTTTTGTAGCATTAAATCTTTCCTTTATTCTTTATATAATTTTATTTGGAATGTTTCTATGCTAAATACATTGTAAACTATAGATAATGACACTTAACAAACTGTGCCTTTTTATAGATTGTTGGCAGTTGTTCTTAAGTAGACAGAAGAAAATCAATATTATTTAAAGTTAATACAACCAAAATTCAAATAATTTCGACATTTTAAGGAGTTCATCTTTAAATCAAGTAGCAATAAATGTAGAATACACTATATCTTTTAATATTTTTTATATATAATTAAATATTCTTGTGATATTAACTTTACAATATTCACCAAAGTGTTAACATTTTCTTTATACAAACTTTTGAGAATAATAGAAGCTAGTTGCATAATACACAATAAAGGTATAGTTTTTTTTAATTATTTTTCTTGTTATCTTACATATCCTTGTACATATGAGTAAAGATTTTGATTGCATAATTGATAATGAAAATTTTATTTTTCAACTTAATATGTCCAATTAATTTTTTTTTGTCAATTCTGGTCTTTTGCCCAAGTATATTCAGAATGAAAGAGATAAAGGAAATACAATAATAAATGGGGATTTATATGACAATAGTAATCAATAGTTCCTAATCATGGGGATAATGAGAATATATCTCATTTGAGTAACAACACAGCTCCAACTAACAGGAATTGGAAGAAGCTATGTATCTAATGGACAGGAGAAATTTTAAAATCGATTTATTCAAAATACTAAAGAATCCCTAAATATACAAATCGATAATATTAAATGTAAGTAAGATTTTAATGAGTACTCGGTCTTGCACTATAAATAACCAACAAACTAAATAAACTAATTGACTAACACAGACTGTCAATGTATTGTTAGACAATAAGCTTTTTCACTGTCAATATAATTATCTTTCTTTAATATATTTCCCTAACCACATCCTGCGATAATTGAAATGATACTAAAGGATCATTGAATTAATTTGTAACTATAATTTCAACACATGATCTATGTGTATCTTCTATTTCAAGTTCTATTGTTTTTATATGAGGCAATATTTCATAACAATTTGCTAACCAACTATAGATATACATATATCAACCCTACATAGATCTCAGTTTTAAGTTTTCAGTGAATGACATAAAATATCATAGTTTTAGAGACTTTAGTTTTTGCCACAAAAATTAAAGTAAGAAATAGTCATCAAAAATGTAGAAAAACTATAATGTATAGTACACTCTCAATTTCAATAACAATATTTAAAAAATAGTATTTTTACTTATAAATGTATAAATATTGTAAAAAAGTGATATATAGTTGACTTACGTTTATTTCTTTTCCTAATTTTACTAGCATCTACAAGGTTCCAGTCGACGGAGTCTCTCGCAGGAGCTGGCACAGTTCCACCAATCAACTCCACCGAACTACTCCGCTTCGTACTCGGCCCGGGGACAGGGATAACGTCTTCTTTATAGTCCTTTACTGCGGGCGCACTAGTACATTCTACCACCTCAACACTCTTGTCCACATGAACACGCGCACTGGTGTGACCATTCACGAAGGCAGCGTGATCGATCTTTGCCTTCTTCGGGGGCACTTTCTTGTTCTTCTGCCCGGTGTGACGTCGCTTCAATTTCGCAGAGTTTGAAGAATTTCGCGAACTCACCGGCGACGGGCACGCGCAATCCATACTCCCCTCCTGGTCACTACCCTCGTAATATCCTGACTCGTGTTCGGGCTTCTTGTCAGGCACGCTCATCTCAGCAGTAGCCATGGCTCAGCCTTCCACCAAAACCATGTAGGCTCCAATCAACAGCACATCTACGTTTTTCACTTCAATACGCGTCACACTTCCCAAAGACTGTTAGCTGCTCAGCGCAACAACGTAAACGAAAGGAATAAATTAATTTCAAACTATTATAACTTTAGGCGAAAGTATACACGACACGTAACGCATTTCGCGAGTACCACGGGGAACTGCGCGAACTTCACGCGCGAACACAGCTGTAGGTGGCGCTACCGTTCGTCGGTAACCCGACAAAATAAAGACGCAATCCAACGCCAATGCCAAGCACGGAATGAAAACGTCAACGTAATACGACTGAACAAAAATAACACACGCGACAACTTAACTCAATTAATCTGTCAAAATTCCTAGCTATTTCTTTGCATTTGTTATATTTCACATTCACAGCCTAATCGTTGTCAGTTTGAACAGTATCATGAACTCATTATCATCCAGGTACGTAAACTGTATAAAAACATATCTTCACAGTCCATAAAATGTATCCGTCCACTTCAGTCAATTGATTTAGAACAACCACTAAATTCTATTTAAAACTTTCATTTACTACAAAACTATATAATGTACACTATATAAATAAATTAAAAATGCTTGCGCGAATGAGTAACTAACTCACTCAACGCGCTAAAGATACTGAACTGAATTTGAGAAACGCAAAATAGAAACTGTGTGACGACTGCGATCGTCGCAATCCCCACCCCCTTCAGTACAATTTACGAGGCCAGATAGTGCACGCGAAATGTGCAGAAAAATCGAATAATCGATACTTTTGTTGTATTTCTCTTTTCTATATTTATTAATGTGTATTTATAGGCAACCATTCTAAGTAAGTATTTAAGATAATTATAACACAGTCCTAACATACACTGTGATATTTACAACAAAAAATAATCGTAAATTTAAGCATATACTGTAATACCACAGTTTGGTGGACGTAAATAAAAAGAGACGGAACATCGTTCATTTAGTAAGTAAAACGAGAGGGAAAATAAAGACAGATAAAGTTGATACTATCTCTTTCTCGTTTCGTTGTAGAGTGGCATTGAAATGGCGCTATTGAAACTGATTGAAAAATTATTTTTGATTAAATTATGTACTTTGAGAATATGAATTATCTACTTGTGGATATTATTAAACGGTAATCATACGATTTATTTACATAAAATTCATAATTGTAGTGTAAACAGTTCATTAAAAAAATACAAAACGAATATGTACTTATTTCAATGTATATTTACTACGTGGAAACATTCTAGTAATTACGAAACATGCTGATTATTAATGATTGGTAATTTTATAAAAATTTTGATAAACTGGTAAATGTTTTCGATTGCGAATACTTTTTTTTTTAAACAACACGAATTATTTATTATTATTTAACCATTTGAAGCTATTTGATACATCAATAATGCCAATTATAGTTTTCAATGAAAATTTCTTCATATACGAGTATATGCAAAATTCCTACTTATCTCATGTTATTGCTTGCTATTGGTTGATTAGTATAAGCCACGAAGGATGGCGTATGTAAAGGAATCATTGGGAATTTGTACATTTATTCTCATTTAATGAGAATTGGTAATAATTGATTGACGGACGTTATAATGTAATGGTTTGACGACATTGTTCACACTAACATCATTTTATTGTGGATTAAGTGATATATATAATAAGAAGTCATAGTAACTCCACATTTTTATTTAGAAGAGATATTATTTGATGAAAAACTGTAAGTTAAATTGACTTAATATTATATTATTATACAGATTATCACATGAGATTAAACCTGAAGTCCGATCCTCCGGAATGGAACCCTCGAGCACGTTGCTTGGGTGACTACAGTGACACTGAATAAATTTTCAAACACTAGTTTCTACAACACAACACCGATCACCCCACCCACGTGTACATACATACATTCAGGTACACGTAGTGGTTGGGTTTGTTTTTTTAATCCCTTTTCGAAGGGAATTAATTAACTTAGATTAACTTTGTAGTCAGAGTCAAGATACATGTATAAGTTCGTGAAACATACATGCTTGGTACACGTGTATGTTTCACGAATTCATATATGTATGAAATAATAGTTAGCTTAGTTTAGCTTAACTGTGGGAGAAAACCACGTTAAAAAGTTACGGGTGTTGAGGAGACAACCTCGTTAAAAAACAGACGGGAGGCCTTCGGGCGGAGGGAGGTAGAAAACCTCGTTAAAAAGTTACCGTGGAAGGAAACCACGTTAAAAAGTGACAGAGGGACGGCCTTTGGGCGGAGGGAGAGGGAGAAAACCTCAAGAAAAAGTTACCGTGGGAGGAAACCACGTTAAAAAGTGACAGAGGGGAGGCCTTCGGGCGGAGGAAGAGGGAGAAAAACCTCATTAAAAAGTTCCTCTGGGAGGAAACCACATTAAAAAGTGACAGAGGGGTGGCCTTCGGGCGGAGGGAGAGGGAGAAAACCTCGTTAAAAAGTCACCGTGGGAGAAAACCACGTTAAAAAGTTACGGGTGTTGAGGAGACAACCTCGTTAAAAAACAGACGGGAGGTCTTCGGGCGGAGGGAGGTAGAAAACCTCGTTAAAAAGTTACCGTGGGAGGAAACCACGATAAAAAGTGACAGAGGGACGGCCTTTGGGCGGAGGGAGAGGGAGAAAACCTCAAGAAAAAGTTACCGTGGGAGGAAACCACGTTAAAAAGTGACAGAGGGGAGGCCTTCGGGCGGAGGAAGAGGGAGAAAACCTCGTTAAAAAGTCACCGTGGTAGAAAACCACGTAAAAAAGTTACAGGTGGTGGTGGTTGGAGGGGGTGACCCCTTGACTGCCAAACCGGACCAAGGAGGGAAGGGGCTGGGGACCTGACTTTCCATTGCACATTGGTTCGGTAGACGGGTAGGCAGCTTGACCGGGCTGTCGTCGCGGTCAGGGCGTTCGCGCTGGGCCTTGTCGCCGGGGTGGCATGGTGCTTGCTTGTTCGATCCCGTGCCACTCCATAGCGCGGCAGACGGTATCTTGTGGGTTTTTTTAGTCAGTAAGAGTCTGACACCCCACAGCTCCCCAGGGTTGTGGGTGTCCAATGAAGGATTTCTTCCCACATTAAAAAAAAAAAAAAAAGACTCGGGATATTCGGTGACAGTCCAAGCCGAGGAGCGCGGTGCGCCCTTATGCTGGTTGCCTATATAAAATCGGGTGAGTGCCTTAAGCGCTCCTCTTAGTAGCCCGGTGAAACTGTAGAGGCCTTGCCAGGTCAACAGTGAAGCCAGTTCGAAAAAAATAAAATAGAAGATTAAACGAAATGAGTCGTATTTTTTACATTGTAACAGAGAACCTTTATAGTTGCCCACGTGAAGGTTACTATTCGAAATTAGGACAAGTGTCTTAAGACTGAATTTTTTTATTTCAGTTTGTAACAGTTACAGTCTCCTGTAATTTATTGTTAATTTATTTATTAAAAAAAAGTTAAAAATAACATCATCAATCAAACACTGATGTTCGAATTACGCGGTAGTTAGTATTTTTGTTCTAAAGGATTTATTTTATATACATATCAATGTATTTTAACAATGCCCTTATTTATTTGTTACTTGGTACTTCAATAAAGACCTTGGATTCGATATTCGGAATATTTTCTTGACTATGGCGGTCAGATCTCGTACTAGGCATTCACGTTAGGTGATCAAACACACTATAACCCTATTATTATAAATACGAATGTGGGTTTGTTTCTTACGCGTTTCACGCCTTAACTACTCATGTGATCATTATGAATTTATGCATATAGATACTTTGTACAGTAGTACAATAAGAGTACAGAAAGGAATTTTGGACTGATGAAAGCGTTACTCTGCGGCAATCCATCATTAAATATTACTTATTAGGGTGGACGTCCACCCTAATTTTTTCAGACAATAATATTATTAGTATGGTAATTTACGTCCACAAAAAAAGTACCATTCACGAGCGATACAGAAAATTACCATATTAACGCGAGCAAAACCGCGAGCAAAAGCTAGTATGTTATAAATATTTATGCACGGTTTTGATCTAAAATATACGTTTTCACTAGAAAACGTAATATATTTATTATTTAAAAAATATATATTGGAGATATTAATAGATATATTTGACAACCCTACAAACACGTGTCATTTTTAGACTGCTTTACAGATATATCTGTGCTATTCCACTTTCATTTCGTGATATAATTTTTACGTAACCCGTGGCTTGGGAAACGCATCGCGAATGCAATAATTTAAAACACGTTTTATACTATTAAAAAGGTTTTATTATTACATTTGCTATTACTTGTAGATTCAGCGTATTTATAATCCATTAAAAGTAATGACTTATTATTCAAAAAATAATTGAATAAATAATTAATATAAAAAACAAGTATTGTTAATCGGAACATAAACCAACCGCCACAAGCAAGTAGCGTTATCTTTCTTCTTTTGTATTTATGTGTGTCTTTAACCAATGGACAGAGCGAGACCGGTAAAATTTGTATCCTTTCCATATCAATCGTAAGAAGATATATATATATATATATATATATATATATATATATATATATATATATATATATATATATATATATATATATATATATATATTTATGTAACTGATTTTAAAATATATCAATATAATATAAATTAAAGGGTTATGTGTGATGTTCTTTGTAAGTGTTATAACTTCATTCTAACTAATATTGTAAATCCGAGTAAGTATTTCTTTGCCTTCGTGGCTTGACTACTCAACCGATCATTGTGAAATTTACCATACTCGGAGTTAAAGTGATAACATAACATTAGAAGTTTCGGCTCATTCCACTATTTTTCGTGAAAAGTCCTTCAGAATTCAGGCTGCCTAATCATGGAATGCTCTACCTGTTTCTATTAGATGGGCGTAGATGATGGGCATTTTTAAAAACTCGGTTATATTAGTATTAGTAAATAATAGTACTTATTTGTCGACTTAACATTTCTCTTATGTGTACATACGTATTACTGTACTTTGTAATGTTTATTATCTATGTATAATTATTTTTTTTTTTTTTTTGAACTGACCTACATTGCTAGCCTGGCAAGGCCTGTACAGTTCCACCGGACCTATGTATAATTAATATTATGTAGTCTATATATTATTGTATTATACGTTTAAATGTATATTACAGTGTACGGGCTGCTAATTTGTGTAGTATTTACTAGTTTTGTTTTAGTTGTACAACCTGAATACCCCCATTCTACTCTATGGAACATATGAAGAGAGAGAAGGCCGCCCTTGTACTAATCACATAATTTGAAATGTTTTGGTGTATATTCATAATGCTGCAGAATAATTGAATAAATAAATTAAGGGTACAGGAAAGGGTATAGGGAATCTTTTATCCAGAAAAAAAGTATTTTTCCGAGGGACAGGTCAAATCTATATTAACACGAAAGTAGTCGCTAGTAAAAGCTAGTATTTCTATAGTTTATGGTGAAAGGGCTGACTGACTAAAGTCGAAACCCTGTCAATGGCTCGTTAGATTATTTTCTCTTTTCATTGTCGTATTATATTTATTCCACAAACATTTATGGTTACCAAATCACATTTTATTTTTTTCACTAAAGACGATTTCAGTAGTTTTTTTTTTTCATATAAAACATATTACACAGTTGACTTTAACGATCGGTTCCAAAGAAAGTAAAATGTCTACAAGAAAACATTGGGAATTATATGTATTTACGTGTAATAAGAAATATATATTAGGAATAAGAATATAATACATACAAGAAAGAAAAACAGCTTTTAATAAAAATAATACTATAATAAATTTAAATTATTATCGTGCCAAAGAAAACAACGTAAAATATATAAGTGTATCTGTGTGTGACCGCGTATGAGCTTGTTAATTTGTGTGTGTATGTGTTATTTGCAAATCCGCATTTAAAGTAGATTTAATAATATTTTTTATCATTCTATTTTTATGAGATCCGCTTTCGTAATATTTTTTAGATGTGTGATGCTTTTTCTTTGTAAAAATGAGTGCATCCCATCATTATGGGACATTAAGGGTTAGTTTTTACATATACATATACATATATATATATATAGGATCACATTTATTGGGTGACTGCCTTAAGCACTCCCCTTAGTAGTCTGGTGAAACTGTAGCGGCCCTAACAATCCATAGTGTAGTCAGTTCAAAAAAAAAAAGAATCACATTTTTAGACATATACAAACGGTGCCTACAGCTACGCAGGCATATGTTATTATTTCTTTGTATTTACACACTTATTTATCCTATTAAAAGTATCATTTTTTTTTGTTAAATACTAGCTGCCCGCGCCGGTTTCACACGAGTATGGCCATGTATTGACATAAAATGGCAAATGAACAATTCAATGTCAATATGTCATTTTCTTCAATATTTTAAAAGATTGAAACGATGATAGTTTTATGACTATCGTGATTAGCGTGTTTTTTTTTTATATTATAGGGGGCAAACGAACAGGTGGGTCACCTGATGGTAAGTGGTAACCGCCGTCCATAGACACTAGCAACACCAGGGGAGTCACAAGTGCGTTGCCGGCCTTTTAATATATGTGGGCCTCCGGCGCTCTCACTGTCCGCACGAAACGCAACAGTGCAAGCACTGTTACTTCACGTCGGCTTTCTGTGAGAGGGTGATACTACCCCGGGCGAGCCGACCCATTCATTCTGAAACCAGTAATAGTTTCAGCGTAGCTCTATCACCTACCAAATTACCATCTTACACCACATCACCTTTTAACATCAGATGAGATTGTGTTCAAACCCTAACCTATACAGTATACAAAAAAAAGATTTCACTGAAATCTTCTGTTTCAATCATTTACTCACTTTTTATATGTAGATTTTTTAACCCACATCTTTCACTTTTCCGTGCGATTTTACAAACATTTTCTTTTATATAAACTTTATCTTGGCAATTAGAAACACAACAATAAAATAATTAGTCAAATAAATGCAACGGTTCTGAAGTGATGCCCAAAAATACATTCGGCAATTGATTTGTATTTATATAGATAGTTAAGCTATAACTAAATGAATATATTAATATTCTTGATGTTTATACCAATTTTCATTTAAATCGTCTAAACGGTACAGAATTTAATGTTCTACATAATTTTTAATATTAAACAACGATGTTTGGACACCACGTCGATAGACTTAGGTTCGATCGAATCTATAAAATGTATCAATGTTTCCGGTCAGAGAGAACAACGCTATGATACCATAGCACTATGGTATAACGTTAGCTAAATCCCGATTTTTAAGCTATCACCATTCATTTGCAAATCTGTCTTCAGTTAGCTATCTGTAGGTGCGTTCCGGCAGCTGCATTTAAGTATTTAAAAGCCATTCCTCCTCTAATTTTAACGTGTTTACCATCGTACACCAGATAATTATTTAACATAAGGTGAGATTATAGTGAAGCGTTAAACTTTTTAAGCATAAGGAAAAGATTATTCATACCATGTTTTATGCTCACTATGAACCGGTAACAGTTTTTTAGGTAATAGTGTTTGGTTTTATGAGAAAATTTCAAAGCACATTACCGATTTACCGGATACTAAGCTTAAACACCATGTGGCACCTACACCTTATAATGCTGTAGGAGTAGTTTGATTGTAGATTTCTTCATTACGTTTCTCTTCGCGTTTGCACTGGCCAGAATAGAACTGTCCTCTGTAGCCTTGTAACGCGCGTATATACCTTACAAAACGGAGGGTGGAAATCTCTAGAAAGCTGACGTCATTATTCGAGAGATTTGACAAGATTCAAGACGTGCAATTTGGAGAACCCTATTGTTTGCTTGCAAGAAACGAAGTAATATGGTGTCAACGTGTTCTCATACATAGTGAGTAGTCTCATACATAATAGAACTCTCAATTATGCACATGATAAAAAAAATATTATTTTGTGGGGATTTATCACTGTGCTGTGTTTGAGGCATATTTTCATTTAGTAATATAATGTCTGTGGGCGTGTGACAATATAAGTGAGACAACTCGGTTTTGTACTACAGAAAATTGTCCTTTCCCTTTTGTGATATTGTGTGATATTAGTTACTTTCATAAGTAAAAAACAAGTCAAAGGGTTAACAGCAAAAAGCAAATTAATTAACACATTCATTAAAATGTAGATGAAAAGGTCACTATAATGTTATCGCTATATCCGGTAGTCGTTAAACGCACATGTAGTTAACAAGAATAAGAAAAAAACAGTTTTTAAGTCATTTATTGTAACTGATTATACTCGTAGGCATTAACTATTATGGTAATATGGGACAACATTTGTAGACCGCTTTTTCTTGCATGAGTAAAAGTATGTCCAAAAGCCATACTTACTACACAACACAAATACTGCACACAAAATTTCCTCGTCACTCTACTTACCTGCATACAAAATATCTATATAAACAAAAACTAAAGGTCACCACAACTGCTGACCATGTATCGTGGCAAACGTGGTGAGCGATGGTGGCTCAGTTGGTAGTGTGTTCGGACACAACATCAACGGACGTAGGTACGAATCTTAGTTACTGAGTCGGAGCTTTCGGTGAAGGAAAACATCGTAATGAAATCACAGCATGGTGGTAGAGCTTTATCTAAGTCCGCCTGGATAGCTACCACCCTCTAGTTGAAAATCTGTCACCAAGCACCTGTTGGTGTCTTCCGGCAGCTACACTTGAGAGCCCGTCTCCCTCTAGGCTTAGCGTAACTTACCATCTTAGACCACATCAACATTTAACATCAGATGAGATTGTGGTCAAACGCTAACCTATAAAGTAAAAAAAAACAAGAAATAAGAAAACTTTATATTCGGTCGTAATTTCAGCTTGGGATTTACCATATAAAAATGTGTTTAAAATGGCTGAACATTTAAATATACTTAATCGGTCTTATTACAAAAATGAACACGCGTTTAACGCATGCTTTAATAAACAGTGTCTTAAATTTAAAACATTATTGAACACATGTTTAAAATACTTTATTACAAAAGCGTGACCTAGCTAAACATAGGGTTTAAGTTTTTTATGCAAGTAACTCTGAATAGCATTCATTCAATTCATTCTTATCATGCAAAAACGTTCCAATACAAAAATAAATTGTTCAGAAAATTTGAATTTATGGATAATTTTTTTGTTCAGACCTTCATTACTAAATATTATTTATTTCATATAAAATTGGTTATTATTTTTCACATGGATGGAATAACAGTACAATTATAAATTAATTACATTGTCA
The DNA here is from genome assembly GCA_035772565.1 of Antheraea assamensis. NCBI lineage: Eukaryota > Metazoa > Arthropoda > Insecta > Lepidoptera > Saturniidae > Antheraea > Antheraea assamensis. The sequence continues at coordinate 279,300 of JAQQSE010000058.1, forward strand.
AATATCATATTGTAAAAGTTATGATTTACTTGTGAATCTGTAAAATTGTTTAATTCATCTACATTTTTTCAAATTAATTATACACACGAAATCTATAATTGACTACCGAAAGTCTTTTGGCGGCAAATAGAAATATAATAAATCACAATAATAAAATAACAATTGTTACATTAGACAAGCGTTAGTCAATTTTTAAATTTAATCATTGTCTATCTATAAACAAGGGTACGACACTCTTTTGTGATGAAACTATTTTAAGCAAGTGAAGTAAAAGTGAAGTGAAATAAGCAAGATTTAAGTTTCAAATGAACCAACTCCACATTCACAAAATCTCATTAAAATCAACCTACTAATTATTTTATTACATAAGAAGTTACCAAAATGTTTCTTTTAACTTTTTTACAATTAATAAAACTACAATTCTTAAACCCGAGTAATAAAACCTTATTTAATATGTTGAGATGTAAAACATTTGAATTATACGATATTGATTTAACTATTTCTAAAAGGAATATTGATAATGTTTACAATCAGTTAATATCGGAATGGCATATACTTTCCTTTTCAATTTTTTTTCAAAATCTATGAACAATTAAATATAGTTACAATATATTGTAACATTATTTTTAGCAAAATTTCACAGTAAAAATTGGTATTTCTTCGAACCTAACCTATCAATTTAAGAATGGCTTATACTACTATATACAAAATTTAATTAAAATCGAACGTATTAAAATTGGATGAGATTTTTTTTTTTTTTTAATTTAAAAAGATTATTTATAGATCAATAAATTCCCAGTGACATATACACCTTGTATACACAATTTAAAAAAAATCGGTTAAAAAATAATATTATCTTTTATTTTTGTTTTATAATTACTAAAAGTATTTATGACAATTATAGTAACTTACTAATTGAGCGATGATATTAGCTTCCCGAATTCAAACCATATAATTTCATATATATCGGTGAAGCTATATTTAAATTATATCGGTAACTACAAGGAGACAGACAAAATTGTTTTAAGGTCACAGTCCTTACCAATAATATTTATAAACTTTATTAAACTATAAACATAAAATAAAATGAGAGGTGGCGACTCGCTAAAAATGTGAAACTACAAAATAATATCAAAATAAAACTGGTTAATAAAAGAAGTATCTCAATAACACCACCATCTACCGGGCCCAACTACAGCTAAAAACCAGCCAGGTGACAAGGTACAAAAAAAACATTAACATTTATCCAATAGTTTAAGAGGAAAAAAATACGTATAACTAGTACGCCTGAACTTTACATACAAGGATTAAAAGAGACGCCAAAATTGAGAGAAAAATGAATTAATTATTAATATTTCTTCGGAAAACAATTTTAATACAATACGATATTTAACTGCAAACGAATCGATAGCGTTCACGTGAATACGGAAGTTCTGATCGTACGGAAGTACTCTTGACCTTCAGTAACTTAATACATACAAGTACAAAAATCACGTAGTAAACAATAACTGCGTTTGGAAAACAAAGATTGCTTTCGCAAGAAATATTACCCCACTATACGCATGAACTTCCGAGACAAGTAGGACGTTATTCATCATGACGTCATCTTTATAATATGATCTATTAATAAACCAAGACCCGATATCCCTTTTTTTTATTAACGTGGGGAAATCCTTTATGGATACCCACCCTCTCGAGGAGAGAGTGGGTTATGTCCGACTCGCACGGACTAAAACCCTACGGTGTACCGGCCGCCGCTTTTGTTTGGGCGATATGGGACCGTGCTGAGGCTACCACCATGTCGCCCCATCGGTCAGCCCGGCGAAAGGTGGCGAAAGGACACCGCCAAAACCCTCTCCCACTGAGAGCTCGCCTCAAGACCCGATATCCCTAGCCAATAGTATGTCAGAACGAGTCAATAGTAAGAAGTCATTAGTACGGGTCCGTCCAATGGTGCGAACGTAGGTCAAAAGTAATGCCCAACTACGAATACCAATATTATGTATTTTATAAAAAAACGTAACCTGAAAATTTTCAAATTTACATGAAATACAGTTCCTTTGAGGTGCAAGCACACCAAAACTACTGAACGTATAAGACATTCTTGGTAAGAAATTTTCGATAGATGGTTCTAGGCTACTTATATTTTGTATTGAGTAGATCCTTTGTCATTTTCTAAATGTCCAACGTAGCTGGTAGGAATCAGTTAGTCTATACATATAAATAAAATAACAAAAATTTCGTCCGGCTAAATATCCAAAACAACTGGGCTGACTTGGACGAGTAAATTAGTAATAGACTAGTAAATAGAGGACATTTCCAAGTTTTAACTAGGCTACATATCAGACGCACTTAATAATAAAATTATAAATAGGGACAATGAAAAACAACCCACAATTAATTATTTTCATAAGTTATACGAGTATACTAGTCACAAAAATTAAATGATATAAAAAATTCCAAATTTTTCGGGTGATTTTCAAAAGGTTGTAATTCGGTAACAAATGGGCGTATAGTAAAAAACAGCAAATGATAGCTTCAAGTGACTAGTTTTTCGATTCGACCAAATATTTTCAGATCTATGGTTTCAGAAGAATCCTTAAAAACCATCGACAAAAAAAAACATAATTTTTGCTCATCTTAAAAACGGTCCACGGGCTCAAATTTTTTATATAATCTCTAATCATAGTGTTCTTTTATGAAATTTAATGTCCTTCAATTTGAGCTGGTGACCAGGCCCATTATGTACCAGCTGCGATGATTTGGTGCAAAGTTATCATCCATCATAGCAGAAAAGTTTTCTTTGTCTTTGACAGTCAATAACTTGGGAAATAATACGAAAATTAATGTAGGATTTTATAAACTGAAAAACATACCCTATAAGAAATCATCAGTGCTTTTTGATAAAAATAATTGTTTCGAAGTAATACTTTTGATTAAAAATAGATAAAAAAATTGTGTATTATTTTGACTAAGTTTGTGTAATTTTGGATATAAATTATAATGGATAAAAAAGGATATCGTGGGTAATTTTACAACCTTAAAGTATGCTGAAAAAGTTCAAAAAAGTTTAAAGCGCTAGAATTTTTTTCCCTTAATGCCCCGAAACTTTCAATTTATGGTTTACGCCCAAAAACTCAATAATGAGCAATTTTTCAATTCCTATTCATTTTTTCGATATTTTTTTAGGCAATAGTCTTTTTTCTTCGCTTAGAAAGATTAGTTATTGAAAAAATTGTTTTCGGAAAAAATTTCATGGTCGAATCTAAAAGCTAGACATTTGAGGCTACAATTTGCCTTTTTTACCATACGGCCATTTACTGCCGAATTACAGCTTGTTGAAAATTTCTCAAAATTTTCGATTTTTTTATATTCCTTACTTTTTGAGACTAGTGTATTAATCATTTCTAGTATATTGTTACTCCTGCGAAATGGTTAATTAGCGGAAAGGATTATAAGTCAAGGTTTCACCAATATTTCTACTCCATTTTCTATAGAAATAATAATAAAAGCATATACAACACTGTGAATGATTTCAGAATCGTTACCATTAACGTTTCTTATTACTCGATTCCATTAATATTCATATAACATCATTTTAGTGAAAGAAACTTTTGCTGTTTTCGTGTTATGTTTAAAAGATAGACTATTTATTTTACAAGGTGCTTCCCATAATGGCGAAGCGATGATGATTCTGTGGTAACATGGTCATACACCACACACCATAGATTGATGCTTCGAATCCTGCAATAAGTCGGAGCTTTTGTTGAAGAAAAACATCGTGATGAAACCATGACATGATAGTATGGCATATTCTAACGCCAATGAAAATCTGTTATCAAGCACCTATTGTTCTGTTCCGGCAAATGCACTTGAGAGCCAGTCCACCTCTAAGTATAGCGTGTTTACCGTCTTAGACCGTATCGTGATATAATGTCATGTAAGATTTGTGGTCAAACTGGAAACCTACTTATAATAAGTTTATATGGGGCAAGATATTGATATTTCCTTTATTTGGAAGCGCTAATTTCTGGAACTATTCATCTGATTATAATGCGTTTCATGCCCCATATGTTTTGCTGCGAAATATTTGGATTTTTTTTTAATTGTGACTTTGCTTGAATAATAGACCTTTGTTGAACAGCCAGTTCTTAACAGATAAAGTACAAAAGTCCAAGGACTTTTTATCGTATTTGTAGTCATTAGTTATCTATCCACAGACGAGTTAAATATCTTTCCAGTTTTTGATAACGCCTGTGGCTATTAGACAACAATCGTTTACAATGGTCACTTTAAATGTATTTACTTAAAACTACAAGGAGTGTTACATTAAAATTACCATATAGTTTTGTCGAGTTTAGTGTTGTGATAAATATTAATTAAAACGCAATATGAATAGATTCACAAACACGTCCGTGTTATTTCCCAATCTGACATGTCGTAGTAGAAGGTTAGCGCCCTAATATTTATTTATAGAAGTGAAAAATAAATAATTTGTTATCGATTGCGTTGGAATAATTCAATATTAATTGTATTAATAGTAGTAATACATTTAATATTGGATTATTTCGAAGCAATAGACAACAAATTATTTTGCTGTTGATTATCCGTTATCTGTTATTGTTATTGACAATGACAATGATTGATACGTGTTATCGCAATATGGTGCACATATTCACGTTGTCCACACTCATAGTGACGATACGAACAACACATATTCATTTGATTATCCTGTCAATATTATAAATTTCAATATGATACAAATCAGCAAACTACCCAATAGCAGAATAATTCACAACTGTTATAAAATAACAGCGATTTTCATTATGGGTATATTCATTTGTGCTGTATAACCGCATATATTTTATAATCTGTCACGGCGCGATATAGTCCTGGACTAAGATTGAATTTAATAGGCTTAAATTGCCTCTAAAAGATAAGAGAAGCATTAGATAGAAAAGATAAATGGGCTTATTTTGAACTGCTACCATGAGAGACAAGAAATTCAAATAGCATATTGGAACAGTTACGCAGGCCGGTATAACAGCGGCGACTGGCGATGGAAAGGTTGTTTCTCGGTTGTCGCCGTTGTTTTTAAATTGTACTATGCTTAACATCAGGCATAGAGCAGTTACTTTGCCTTGCTACAATAAAAAAAAATATAATTTGAAAGTGTCTTGCCTAATGCCTTGTACTTGTAATTCTGGTATACCAAAGTACACGTCTGATTGAACTAACTTAAAAATACAATAAAGATATTATTTCAAAAGTTGGGTTCAATCTAATTCTCTTAAATACAGATTGATAAAAGTCTAAATTCCGCAATTATTCGAATGTAATACCATGATTCTTTCTTGAATAATGGAAGTGATTTGAAATGAGTTTTTATATAGATTTAGCGTATAACCAAAAATTCACCTGAATATCACTTATGTGACATTTGGACTAGGCTGGTAATACGCTAAGCCCTCAGGGTCTGACTCTAAAGTGCTGCTGTCGAAACTTACCTAAAGATGCATGGTCACACATTTGTAATTCAAGGGTGGTAGCTAACCAAGCAGACTACAACACAACATATTTTTCAAGCCAGATTAAAAAATATATTAATTTTATTTCTTCACATCTAATATTAATTGAGTATTCCCCTTACCTTTTATATGACACCAAAATATTACAGAGGGACCCGTTTAACAAGTAATGAATTATACTTTTTTCGATTGAAACAAAAAATCATAATACAATTAAAAACAACGATCAACTTTCAAGAGTTCTACAATCCATCGGCAATCGGCATTATCCTAACCCGCAAGGCTCTCTACGAATAGCTGATTCCTATTTGCAATAAATTTAAAAAAGTTACTGCAACCCTGTCCCGCACAAATCACTCCCGCCCTTTTTCTTTACTGGATATATATCAGCGAGTCCGAAATGCTTGAAGTCAAAGCATTAATTAATATAATATCTGTAAACAGAGAACAAAAAGAAAAGTTTGTATAAAAATGAAAAAAATACATAGCAGTTTTTACATACCGTATCCTATTTCATGACGAACCATATTGTCCTTCGTGATTACAGCTGCTTCTTTACACTCATTCCCTTCTTTTTGCTCGCTTCTTTCTCTTTCATTTCCATTTTTAGGTAAATCATTGAAATATTCCTCAAATCTGTTTTTATTAAAGAAATCGAAATCAATAATGGTCCGTTTCATTGTCGGTGTGGCACTTCTCGCAGTACCTACTTCGAATTGTAGCATTCTCGCCGGCGACATAATCTCTGTAACCGGCGATGGCTTAACAAATATATCATCCTCATTCTTTTTCGTAAGAGATAACTTTAGTAAGTTTTTTAGTTTAATTATATTTTCATTCGGTTTAGAAATAGACTGTAGTTTTGGTGTTTCTAAAATTGGTGGCGATTTCTCTGTACTCAGTGTTTCTATGGCAGGCGTTTGTATCGCTGTAAGAATTTGTTCTGGAGTAGTATTAAGGTTTGGACATGAAACGATGTCTACCGAAGTCTCTCTTTCACCTATAGTTACATTCTCTCCAATATCAGAGAAATTATCAAGACTCATACGGAACGTATCGTCAGGTAAATCTAGAGTTTCGGCTATAAATAACTGATTAGAATTTGAATTTGCTGATACATCATTTTTTTCTGAATTCTCTAATGTTGATAAATCCATATTTTTAATATATGTGTATATTTATTATCATAGAGCGTTGTTGTATAAATTATACGTATGGTTTTAAATGCCCTTGAAATAATCTTGCCAATCGATAAGCGTAAGAATTTCACATCACTTTCACCCACACATGCGCATCGTAGCCTCCGTTCATTTGTGTGCAATCGTGAGCTGTCAAACGAGTTTCACGGCTGTTTTCCTGGTTTTATTTCACAAAAAAAGTCTAATTAGAAATAAGATTCCAATTTATTACTCACAAAATCCAAATGAAATATTTAGATGCTCCTGCCTTACCGTTTTTATAGTCAAATACATGTTCAAAGTTTATATCACTGTAGTTCCGGCTATAAATAGATTCGATCGTCACTTGCACACGGGTTTTTGCCCGCCTTTTTTCTTTCACAATCACAGTAATTAAATTATTTATCGTTTACATGTGTAAAGTACCCTATTTTGATTATTACACTGTGTTAGATTATTATTTGTAAGTAGTGTTGGTATAATAACGGAGGAAAACAGATACGGAGCTATGGCGCGCTCCACAACGTAACTACACGATATTGTAATGTCAACAAACAAGATGTTCCGACACTGCACCGTTGTTATTCATTCGTATATCTAATTACATATGAATTTAATTGAGTTAAACATATATTTAGTTGATGTTCTACGTCCATCTTGTTACTTAGTATTATGACAATAAAATAAATTAGAATTTATTCTTAATGTTTGGTAGAATTCGTTATCTGTTACGCGCCGGTGTTTTTAATATTTTCCGCAGTCTGTTGTTGATACTTTATGTATTTATTGCGTATTCCCACTATTCTACGTTATATTCGTGAAAAATATCGTAATATAGTAAATGGTTACCTGATTTTAAATAATTTCGACAGGTTATTTGGACTAGTCTGAAGCTCTTAGGTGCAATTAACTTCATATTCTAGTCTGACAACCTCAAACATGGCCTTGAAGATTAACAAATGAAGTTATGTGGGTACTAAGTACAATGCCTAGTTGTAAACATAATTTTAAGTTATTATAACGTTTTCGTTCCGTCGTTTCGTATTAATTTATTTAAATAGGTTAAGAGATCAAGAAACGATATGGCCGAAATATTATATAAATAAGGACTACTTACTGAATGAAAAAAAAAACAATCGACTATATACTGCTGTTGTATTATATGTTTTCTTTAGACCAGTAAATCTGGAAATGCCTTACATCTTAAATACCGATCTATGAATAACTGTCAGTAATTTCTATGTTCGGTGTCTTTTCTGGAATTTGATTTTGTATTAACTTTTCATATTATCTGTTACATCATAGGCTTACATAAATTGTTGTATTAAGTAAAATTGTGATTATTTAAATGTGTAATTCTTCCTTTCAGAATCGTATATATATACATAATATATATAATTTATTATAACTTGAAGGTTTGGAAGTTATTTTTGTCACTGCTATATCGCAGGTGATATATCATGTAAGGTTATTATAACTATAGTGATATATAACAAACAGGCGATTAATAATGCCAGTCGTTCCAATGCAAGGCACCATGATCATAACTAGACTGTAAAAGAAATATGCTTATAAAAATATTTCTATATTATTTTGGAGTGTTGCTACAGAGGTGTTCAGACTACCAGATGATATTTTCTTTCACTGTTACTAATTCATATTAGAAAAATTTTCCAATAGACCTCTTGGTACATGCCAACTTCCCAACAACAAACCAATATTCAGACGGTCGTAACCACCAAACTGGCATGACATGATTAGATCGGAACACTAATTTTACTTATATCCTTAAATTCTATATTTAATCATGTTGAATTTATGCAGTGTTCGAAATAGAGGGCTCACCGCAACCGCGACACCTATTACTGTCGCAAAGCAGAAGTGTTTGTGTTGTTGTGTTCTTACGTGAAAGGTTGTGGTTGGCCATATAAACTGGTACACGAAGTATTCCCCACACAGTTCTTAGTAGTTGCAACTTATTGAAAACTGGCTACACTACTGGAAGTCTTATTGGGGTTGGTTAATGTCATAAAAAAGATATTTTTATTGAGTTATTGTGAGCGATTAGACGTAACATTATAGCGAGTATAAAACGAGACGAGATAAGTTTAATGAGGCAAGCCAAGGAGAGAGTGCCAACTTAAAAATTTTGATGTGGACGTCAAACGATATGGTTATCGTAATATAATAGGTGACACATATTATTAAAGGATTTTCATTTATACATCCTTCTTTGATTATATAACTTAGGCTACAGTTTCTACTTAACATCAGATGGTGTACAACATTGCAGGTTACTATTTTGTAACATAAAAATAATTATTCGGTAATACTGCCGTCGTATGAGGCGTATCTAACAATAACGTAAACCGAAGGATTCTGAAAATCTGTAGTCTGCCGCTTTAGGAAAGTAGTACTTATACTTGTTTTTAAGTTGTGTTCAAATGTAAACAAAAAATACTATAAGACGTCTCTCCTTTTCCGATTTTGAATGTATATATAACTCAATATCACCACAATAAATGACAAATGCGCCTCTGTCTTTGAACAACTGAATAGTTTCCTGCAAATTATTAATTGCTTTAACGGACTCGAGTCCAGATAAATTTAGCTACTTGTAACTTTTTAAAATATATTTTCCAAATCAATAGAATATGTATACCAGGTTTAATTCTCTTAGAGTAAAAAAAATAACCATTTATAAAAAAAATCATTTATTTCTTTTCCTTTTTCCACCGACGTCATCAACTTTCCCGCCCTTCCGCTTTCCGCCGTTGGCCATTTTAATTCCTTGTTTATCACGCGATTTATCTTTATTAAACTTCTTCCTACCGGTTTTCTTGTTGCCTAGGATCTTTCTGTTGTAACCCTTGATCCAACGATCGCGTTTCTCCTCCCAAGCGAGTTGCTTAGTGCTTGCGTTATCAGCATTCGAGACGGCCTGGCTGGAGCCTTGTTTCTTATTCGTTGCTGTGTCTTCTAGAAGAGTCGAGAACTGTTCCGCTGACGCGAACAGCGACCCGAGATCATCTGATCCTATATAATAACATCCAAAATTAGTATACAAATTTTAGGGATGGGATTTGTATTATGGATATGTCTCTTCCATCTTTAATGAACGACCAAATAATAATTTATTGAACATTTTAAGTTCGTTCACTTGTAAGCTTATTTATTACCACAAAGTATTCTCCAGCGGTACTATGAAAATAACGTATTAACTTGATCTAATAGAAGAATTAATAAAAAAATGGTATGTGTACTAAACGACAAAAAAAATAATTAGTTAGTAAAATTAAAAAGGAGTATTTTTATTTGATACAAAAGTTTTTAAACTTAATAACCAATTTAGACAGACAGCCAAAATAGTGAATCGTGTTATCTGGCTACCCGGTGCCCATATTTAATAAATAATAGTTACCTTTCAGAACTAGACAAGGGCTGTAAGTAAACTCTAACACGTCGATCAAGACTGTTCTCGAAGTAATATAATAATATAACTAATTTAAAACGCACCTAAACATGTTTTATCTCAAAACTGTATAAATTAAAAATGATACAACACGATCTTTTTTCGGCGTTGCCATGGTAGTAGTAGTAACTTCTTGATTAGATCAATGTAACTAACAAAATAAAATATAGACTTCAACATCGAATATACTATGTCAAAAGCCATTTATTATTATTAAATGAAACTTTAAATTAAGAAATAAATTATATATACAAGAAGTATAACATTGCTTTTTTTATATTATAATAGAACATCTGTAACGGCTGTTAAAATATTATAACAATTACTTTTTATTCAATATAACGATAATGACTGTTATAAAAGTCCTGAGTGATTCTTTTATATATAATGGGCATGAAAATTAAAATTTACTTGACACGTTACTCTCCACAAGTGCCGAGTGATTCTGTTACTTTCTAAATTTACCTTTGAGTTGTAATTTCGAAGATTTTCCTTTTCGTTTCTTAGCAGGCACATCGATCTGGTCCTCCTCGTCGCTATCTTCCAGCGTTAGTTCTGAGAATGGATAATATATATTTTTTGTAACCTATGTTAATATAAATCTATGGTACATAGTAAATATATGACAATCTATCGAATACTTGTGTCAACAATTATGGATTTCGAATTTTTGACGGGATCTTAGTCTGTCTGTGTCAGTAGTAGGGGATTTCATATTTTATTAATAACTAGATGACCCGGTGAACTTTGTAGCACTTACATGTATTTGTGTAAAATGTGATTAAAACTTAATACAAAAATTTTATTTACATTATAAATGCAACACAGTTTAAAGCTTTGTCATGTACTATGTATATTTCTAAAACAGAACTATTTTGTATTCCAACAAAACAGACCCAAGAGTTCGCGGACCTCATACAACAGCTATTAAACAGACAAATTTCTAAACGCACTTATAAATATTTCACAAACGAATGACAATCTTTTATTTCTAAAATGACAGAAGACAAATGTTTTATAGCTAGGAACATTTTGTATATGAAAATTAAATTGTCTTTATTAGTATTTTCTATTACTTATTATTATTTATGCTTCTCACCGTTTGAACCTTCTCTGAACTTCCACAAATATTTCAAGATCAAAATTAGCCAAATCGGTCCAACAATTCTTGAGTTTTAGCGGAACAACCAATCAACATTTTATTTTTATATATACTTAGTCTGGCCATAAATACTGTTAAAATTAAAAATAAACAAAATATTACATTTGAATTTGGAATTTGTCATTTTTATATGCTTGTTCATTGAGTTTTCTCATTTTGACGCCAATACATTGTATAATATTTTGCGATATTAAAATGGACTTGGTAACTTGGTATTAGTAAGATCTTCGTCTACCAGACTATTAATAGGTACAATGAGACCTCCTCTGTTTGTGACAGAAAAAGATCTGAGTGTCCACGTAGTGTTCGTACGAAAAAAGTGATCAAAGCAGTAAGGGAAAGAGTTTGAAGAAATCCTGTCCGAGAGCAAAAGATTTTAACTCGGGAGATGAAAAGAGCACCTAGAACCATGTCGCGTATTTTAAAAGATGACTTAGGAGTGGCAGCCTATAAGAGACGTACTGATTATTTCTTAACTGATAATCTAAAAAAGAATAGGGTGGTAAAATCGAAACAACTTCTGAAGCGGTACGCAAAGGGAGGTCACAGAAAAAATTTGTTTACGGATGAGAAAATTTTTACAATTGAGCAACATTTTAACAAACAAAATGACCGTATTTATGCTCAAAGCGGAAGCTTCCCAATTAGTTGGCAGAGTGCAACGTGGGCACTATCCGACTTCAGTGATGGTTTGGTGGCGTATTAGCTATGAAGGAGTGACTGAGCCATACTTTTGTGAAAAAGGTGTCAAAACATCGACACAAGTGTATCAAGATACCATTCTTGAGAAGCTAGTGAAGCCTCTTAACAACATCATGTTCAATAACCAAGAATGGTCCTTCCAGTAAGACTAGGCGCCGGGTCATATAGCTCGGTCTACGCAGCCTTGGTTAAAAAGGAACGTTTCGGACTTCATTAGAGCTGAAGACTGGCCGTGGTCTAGTCCCGATCTTAATCCGCTGGATTATGATTTTTGGCAAGTTTTAGAGAGTACGGCTTACTCTAAACGCCGTGATAATTTTGAGTCCCTAAAACAATCCGTACGATTGGCAGTGAAGAATTTTCCTATGGAAAGAGTGCATGCTTCTATTGATAACTGGTCTCAACGTTTAAAGGACTGTATTGCAGCCAATGGAGACCACTTCGAATAAGCTTTTTACATTTTAAATTGTTTTATATTTACGAATTAAACTAACACACTGTAAAAGTAATAAATGTTATTTGCAATAGAAAAAAAATATTTTCTTTTTGTCAGTATTTATGGCAAGACTATGTATATAGATCTTGTGTTATTTGACCCTATATTTTGTAATATTAGTGACATTTCACGTAATATAGTTCGGTTATAGACACATGTGAAGTGGATGGAAAATAATACCACGAAGTATCAATTCTGAGACATCATAAAGACTTCCAGAGAAGTTCTAACAAGAGGATTATTATCATGTCAGAACATTGAAATAATCATAAGACACTTGTGTTATTGTTGCCTACTCGATAGTAGCAGTAATACTCTAGAAGAATGGGTGTCCTAAGATAAATAAAATTATCGATTTAATTCGACTGGATACCGTTATTTCGAACTTAGCTATTTATTGTTACAACAGATTCAGTTATTGATAGAGAATACAGTTTTGTTAAATACTGAGGTTTACATAGAGAGAAAATAATTATTTTAATATAATCAAAGTACATAGTAAAGTCATACATTAAAGATGCCAAAGTAAATTTTAAAAAATCCTATTTTTCTTTTCTGGGTATAAACCAGTTCACCAAATGACAATTTAAACAGTGACCATTGGAAATTAAACTATGTTCAGAAATTACTCTGAGTAATTACATTTTAAAAAGGGAAAATTCTATTAAGTGAGAAAGATAGAGAAATAACTTCAGTTGTGTCTCCCTACTTCAGTGAAAACATGCTGTGATGATTTTAGATACGGATCTTCACAAATTTATTAATCTAGTCTCAACACTCACCATTTTCATCTCCGGAGAGTACTGGTTCGTCTTCATCGGCTGATATATTCAAATCTCCATCACTACCTTCTGAACAAAATATGGTAACTCTGATGCATATAATATAATATAACGTAACATAGTATAATGTCTCCATTAGTATAATAGCAAAAATGAACTATTGACTTTTTTGATCAAATAGAATATTATATAATATTCTTCTTTATATATAACACTGTCAGAAAAGAAAATTAAAACATTATAGTGTTTAAAATCCTATATGCAACATAAATATTTTTCACCTGAACATTCATATTCAAACAAAAATCCTGGTGTCACTAGGATTAAATAAGCATGGCATGACAACAAACCTTCATCATCCACATCATTCAAATCGTCTTCATCACCACGTTCATCATCGTCCTCGCTTCCGAGTTGATCGTCATCATCGTCTTTTTCGCCTTTCTTTTTCGGGCGCTTCTGCTTCGCCGCTTCCATCTCTGCCAGATAATCGAGGTCTTCGTCTTCTTCATCTGAAAAGTTGCCATGAATATAATTATTTTAAATATACATGGCAATGTCCTGCAAACAGACGTATTAAGCCCTAATTTTTTCCCGCGACTTCGCCCACAAGTGTTTCGATGTATTCAAGACGAAAATTATCCATGCCTTTGTTCCGGTTCTAGGCTATTTCTATGCCCATTTCATTGTCATTGCTGCAGACAGACAGATAGCCAGTTACCACATTACTTGTTTATTTGAAACAGTCCGAAACAATTTCCCTTACACTGCTTATGCAAACCGATACAAATAGACAAAGTATGACTCAGACCGTGAGAACGAAATATAATGGGATTTTAAAAACAGACACGTCTTTTAGGAATTTTGTCGAATCGTTAAGACGTCAACCTTCCATAGATGTCATTCCCCTTTTACTGAAAGGTATATACAGGATAGTTTTATTCGGAACACCTGAGCGTATACGAATTGAAATAAAAGGGAACAATTTTCAAACGGATCGCGACTACGTAATTACAAGGTATTAGTGTAGCTACGTTATAGCGAGTCTAATTATTATTCGTACGAGTAAAAAATAAATGTATTCTGACGCAAACGGTATTTAATCAACCCAAGGATGTAGAAATATATTACAATTTAAAGTATAGTCGCCATTTTGGATTATTCTACTTTATACTGAATATTTGGCAATTAAGTTTAAACCGTGTATTTGTCACACTTGACACTGGCGAAATTGCCTACATAGGCAGAGGCCATACGGAAAAAAAAAGTATAGCCATGAAATTGATCAAATCTTGATATTAAAACTTATAATAAATTATTATGTTGAAAATTTACATGGCTTTGAAATATCATACAGTGGAAATAGAAAATCTCTACAACTAGAATGGAATCTACAATACTCAATGTATTATTGATTTTGTGGTTATAAATGGATATCCTAATTAATTGTTAGCAATATTATTAATGTTAATGTGAATTTGTCTGTTACACTTTCCGTCTATAACTACTCAACCGATCATTTTGAAATAGAGCACACATACTATTATAAGCACACATGTTGTCAGTGGTACAGAACAAGACATGAGGTACTTTTCACACAGAAAAAAATGCCGTAAATCGCGAAGGTTTAATGGTTACCTGTTCGCTTCGATCCGGTGACGCTGTTGAGGTACTTCTCGAAATCGTCACTCGTGACGGAGTCCGCGTCACTTTCGTCATCTTCGGGGTTTTCTAACTCGCGACGTTTACGCAGAAAACTGGAAAAAAATGACCGCTGTATAGGAACATTGGATATACGCGTGGGAGTCGGTAGATGAAAAAAAAATAATGTGTGACTTTTTTAATATAAACGGGCTTATAAGTATAAGCATATTTATTCTATATTTTTTCTTATATTTTGGCAACTAATTGTCTTTGTTGAAGACCTGCCCTGTTTGCCCTGTTTATCAAACATTACAAGCATTGTACTACAAGCGTTTTCTGTTGTAGTAAATTAGTACATTTGCACAGAAATGTGTTTATCAAAACTACATGTGTGAATTACAAGCTACATGTGAAACCAATGGAAATACGAGTGCTTTTTGACACTCGTGTGTGGTTTTGTTTATCATAAATGCTTTTGTAACATCTATGAAAAAATTGGAGAGGTTCCGTTGAAGCTAAAATTGGTTATTAAATAAGAAAATCAAATTATTTGAAAAATCTTTTAATTGGTAGAAAATTAATTATGCAACTTAGCAAAAATAAAAATCTTGTAAATTATAAATATACGACTTCACATAAACTTGTATAAAATATCCTTGTATCTTGTAAGTTTGTAGACTCGAATTTTTGATAGACATAATTTACAAGAATTCGTAAAAAAGTTCTTGTAAAATGTAAACAATGTCATAGACTTGTAATGTTTGATATACAGAGTACTCTGATGGCTACCATTATTTCATCTCCATTTTTTATGTAAACTAGTGGTTGAAAAGAGACTATAATAAAGAGTAGAAAGTTTTTTTGTTCACATGTTCAATATATAGATATATGTATATCTTTTTGTTTTTTTTTTTTCTAAATGATATAAACTACTTTGAGTATCGTACAGATATAGTAAATTGTAGACGTAAGGATCGTGAAGTATGACGAATAGAGTTAATAGCACTTCTAACTATTTTATTGATAACATTAAAGCTCGACAATAGCTAGTCATAACTCGTTATATCTGTACGATTTTTTTTTAAAAGCACTATTTATTTTGTCCGGTACAAAGGATAGTTCTCTCAAGATTAACTTAAAAAACTAAATACAACCCTTCGTCAATTGTTTATGACCGACTATGACTCAGTTGTGCTGACGTAGTAATTTCTTATATTTCTTTCACTTTCTCGAGAAAATTCGTCTTCTTCTTCTTAATATAACATTTTATATCTTTAGCAATAATACTTAACTTAATTCCTCTTAATTTTTTGAATAACTAAAGCAATTAGTACATCTATTAGTGATTGTGTCATTTCTTAACGACTTGAGCGATTGTGGTCACATTTGTGTTTTTATGATAATAGGGCAAAACTACACTACTACGCGATAGATGGCGCTGTAGCCGTTATTAATAAATTCCTGTATATATATATTGCTTTTGTGTAATAAATGGAAATCATTAAGTCTGAACATGATAGGTGGCGCCGTAATCAAGTAAAATATTTGAAAAGATATCATATATTTGTGAATGTAATATTTATTAAAGAATTATTATTTTATTAAATTATAAAAAATAGGTAAAATAATGCTGATATGATGTTAAATGAATTTAAAAGAGACTTACTCATATAGAAATCTCTCATCTACTGGAATCTTTGACTCATCCTCGTTAAGATATGACGAAGAATTTACCGGTAAACTTCTTATACCTGCAACAGATGATATTAAGTTATTATTCTTAGTAACCGCTTCGAAGAAACATTCGCCATTGTTAAAGTACGAAATACAAAAATACTTTATTCAGTTTAGGCCCTGAGAAGGCATTTATGAACGTCAAAGTTACCACTTGTTCAATTTATATAATTATTATATTGTTCTAGGTGACTTAAAAAAGTATGTCTATCATATTATTTCATATTGGCATTTAAAAATATGTTTCCATTTTTATTTATACCCGTTGACACATGTCATGACGTCGGATTAAGTCATACCTTTTTAAACAAAACTATTACTCTTTAGTATGAATATTCCCAAGTGTAAAAGTCAGAACAATCTTTCCGAAGGTGTGTGACGTCATAGACATAGATTGGTGTCTCTGTTTTTATATGATATACTGTTTTCTATGAATGAATTTGTTTTTTATTGGTATATGCTATTTGCCAATGATATTGTTTTTGTCGGAGATAATGCTACCGAGGTCGAGAGTAGGCATGGGAAATGGCGAGAAAAACTGGAGATTGTTGGTTTGAAGATTAGTAGAACAAAAATTGAACATTTGTTTTGCAAGTTTGGTGGTCCATCCAATTTTTCACATATATCCGTAAATGGTATATCCTTACCAGCCTGCTCCAATTTCCGGTATCTCGGTTCATTCTTCAAAAACGACGGCGACATAGACAAGGATGTGAGGAATAGGATAAATGTGGGGTGGATGAAGTGGCAAAAGGTGTCTGGGGTAGCTTGTGACCAACGAATGCCCTTGAAACTTAAGGGAAAGGTGTATAAAACTATTATAAGACCAGTGATGCTGTATGCATCTGAGTGCTGGACTACGAAAAAGACGGATTAGAGAAAACGACATGTGGTAGAGATGCGAATGTTAAGATGGATATGTTGTATAATTAGGACCGATAAGATTAAGAATGAGTATATAAAAGAAAGTTTGAAAATAGCACCAGTGACAGAGAAGTTAAGGAGTAATAGGTTAGCATGGTATGGGCATCTCATGAGGAGAAATTAAAGCCATGTCACTAAAAAAGTTTTAAGTATGAAGGTGGATGGATATAAGAGTAGAGAGGAATGCCCAAGATGGTATGAATAGACTGTGTGAAAAATGATATGTGTATTAAATGATAATTTACACTCAAATGGCATCTGACAGAGAAGAGTGGAAAAGGAAAACATGTTGTGAACCTTACTTAGGTGGGATAAGAGTAAGTTGATGATACTGTTCTTTATTACAGTAGGTTTCCTTTATTTTGAATTAACTATAAAATATGTTTGTTTCTTTCTAAACAACACTATTTTAATATGATAAAGTGTAAAAATCAGAACAATGTTTCGGAAGGTGTGACGTCATGAACTTTAAATGGCGTCTCTGTTTTTGTATGACATTCTGTTTTTTTAATTGAAGTAGGTTTGCTTTATTTTCAATTAATTTATTACCTTTAGCAACATAATTCTTCCTGATGGCGAACTTAGGGTGCGAGCCCTTCACCTTCTTCACGCCGTCGTCGGTCTCCTGCGAGTCATCGACACGTTTCTTCGGATTCTTGAAGACGAATCGATCGAGGAACCGAATTCCGGAAAAATCTTTGAGCGGATCACCGCTGTACTGGATTATTTGGTCTGTCGAGTCGCAAATATAATTAATTTTAATAAAATTAAGACAGCAGGCTGTGAATTAAATTTTAAAATTATTTCCGACCTCTAATTTTAACCTTTGGGAGTGATTTTATTCTATCATATTTTTATTGCTGATTTTATAATGTTCGATTTTCGCGATTAATTTTATACTAATGGATTTTGACGACCAACTTCATAATAACAGATTTTGACGATAAACTTCATAATAACGGATTTCCGCGACCAACTTCATATACTAGGGTTTTCACAGCCAACCTTACACACGGGGGTAATTCGCGACCACCTTCATACTCTAGTGTTTTCGTGACCATTTTCATACTCTAGGCTTTTCGCGACCAACGTCATATTCTAGGGTCTCTACGACCGAGTTTATACTCTAGGGGTTTCATGATCACCTTCATATTCCAAGGTATTCACGACCAACTTCACTTAGATTTCCATTATGCTTCCAATTATAATATTAACTAAATGAACCAAAAGAATTATGACCTCTCTCTATCACATCAACCTGTAAGAGACCCACTGCAGGGACTTAGACCTGTTCCCACTACATATTAATATTCTACCCTTCGTACTGGCTATATGACTGACCTTGTAACAATTTTTGTGCGAAGAGCTTAACTGTGGGATGAACGTGGGTGGCGAGCAGCACCAGCTCGAGGTATGAGGAACAGCCGGCACCAGCGAAAGCTGGGTTTCGAGCCCACGGGTCGTATTGTGTTATTATCTGAAATGACAACCACACACAATAAAAAAAAAAAAGATGAAGTACTTCAAACTTGAAAGTACAGCCAGCCATGTTGAATAACGTCAATCAGAGTGCAAAGTGCAATGATTTATACCACATACTTGATCAATTACAATTACTTCATTTAATAGTAGATTTGCTTAAATTGGTTACAACAAATGTATTTAAACAAATAAGCTTTGACCACATGACTCAATAATATAATCTTATCTATTCAACTAGGCCCTATTTTATATTATCTTTGTGTTTACTAGGCATAGAACAATTCACATATCAGTGATTATTGACTGATACAAGGATTGCAGGGGAAAAAGTTTGAGTAATCGTATGGAAAGCTGAAAAATATGGGTTCAAAGATCTCCATATACAAAAAAACCGTGCGTGAGACAAAAGGCGATAAGGTAAACTTAAATATACTGACAGATTGACATTTAGTTGTTCATAGTTACCAATTTAAAGTGAAACGTTTATTACATCGCTTCTAACTTTATCGTCCATCTATCGCATGTCGCATTACATCCGGCCGCGAAGTAGTTGAAAAGTGAGAGGCGCTCTACAAAATCTTGTCTACTATTGATTTTCCATAATAAAAACGCGATTTTAATACTCTAAATCGAATATTTCCTATGATCCGAAGAAAAGTTTCACATGCATCGTAGTTTCATATAGCCACACGATTATTTTAATTTCATTCATTACATGATCGTAGTCTAAAGATTTGGTCTCAATTTCTGCTAGTTTTCTTATTATTATTGTAAAAATATTGTCGATAGGAGGCCCGTATGGTGTTTTAATAAAAAATATTTTACTCACTCTATCCATATTCACTGTCTTCTTCAACTGTATTTTGCTCGTCAGTTCCTTCTCTTTCAAGTCCTCTTCTTTGACTTCCACCGTTTCGGTGTTAACTTTAGCGTGGAACCAACCTGGTGTTACCGCCGTTGGAGTCTTACGTTTCTCCGGTTTCACGTTACCTTCGTCATCCATCTTCAAGTCCACGTAAGCTTCCTCGTCATCGTCATCTGGAAGGTAATCCATCAGCGTTCCAATTAGTGTTATTGAGACTGACTGTACATGATAAGTGACAGTTAGAGATGCTATATAACCTCAGCTTATTGAAGCGATGATAGCTCAAGGATTGGCATATTCGGACAGCGCGTCGTTACAGCTAGCTTCGAATCCTTGTGAATGAGCCAAAGCTTTCAGTGAAAGAAAATATCTTGATGAAACCATAGCATGGTGGTAGGGCTTTTTCTAAGTCCGGCTGGCTAACTACCATCCTCAAGTTGAAAATCGAATACCAAGCACCTATGGGTTTATTCCGGCATCTGCAGTCTTAGACCATATAGTCATTTAACAGCAGTTGAGATTGTGGTCAAACGCTAATACCTACAAAAGTAAAAAAATCTGTAAGAGACCCACTACAGAGTCATTAGCCTCTAGCAGAAGTAAGATATGAGCATAATAATCACGCCAGCCTTCCACGTATTGGCGATTTCAAACTACGAGAAATTCATAGTTCTATATTTTATTGGTGGTACTACATGAATACTTCTCAGGTTTAGGTTCTTCATGAAGTTCACGTTCACCGTCAGCCAATATTGTTACCAATTTTAATTAGTAAATGTACGCGAATTCCCAAAAATACTTTGGTACATGCCGGGGTTAGAACCTGCAGACATTGGATTAACATTCCACCAGTTTGACCAGTCGACCAGCACAAATTTTACTACAGTACTTATTTATTATCAAGTAAATTGCATGTCTCTCTATTACTGCATAATGAATGAACCTCTTAATTACATACTAGCTGGTACCTGTGACTTTATCCTCATGAAAATTATTTCATAAAAGCTACATATTTAATTTGGATTAAATTGTGAGTATTTTTTGTTATTTTATTTAGTTGCAATTGTGCAACTAATACTTAAATTAGATAACTCTGTAATTTAAAAATATACACCTATCAACAAATCTCTCTTATCTCCATGAAGCAGATCTATTGTCTTCTGTTCTACCTCATCTTCTTTAACGTCTTCTTTTCCTTCTGTGTTTGTTGTGTCTTCTGAGTTATTTAATTCAGATACAGTTTCAGATTCTGGCTTTTCTTCTTTTACCTGCTACAATATAAACATTGTTTAAATAAAAATATATCTATTTTAAATGAATCCATAGCTTATGTCATTACTTAATATCGGACGAGATTATGGTTAAACATATAAATTTTGAATTCAGTTAGGAAAGACATTGCCCCCTTCTGAAATTTATTAACAAAGTCAGTTTTAAAAATCAACGGATAACTCACACAAATGTGGGCTCAGACGTACGACCATGAAAATGATGTTTAATATATTTCCAAAATAGGATATGTTATTGAAAAAAGTCTCTACAAAATAAGGTACAATGGGATCCAGAAATATTTGTATTTTTCGATATCTATTGAAAAAAATTGTAATCGATGTGCGATTATTCTTATACCTTTTAGTATTTGAATTTACTAATTAATGTAAAACGTGATATACTTTTGATTGTATTAATTTTATAGTATCTAGCGTCATTTTATTTTTGTTTGTTTCCATACTAAATAGTTATCGATAATCTTCACCTCAAGTTGCCTTTTTTATTTGTCAATTCAACTTCATAAATACAAAAATAATCATTTTTATAAATCGTACTTCAATTAATTATAATCAAATCTAGAATATTCTATTATTATCAACATTTAGTTAAGAAATTTACTATATACGATTTTAATTTTAACAATTCTAAGTAAATGTTTCTTAAATTATGTAAACGACATAAACAAATAATATAAAACGAAGTCGGTCTCCGTGCCTGTCTGTGAATTTTTGATTTTAGAAAAAATCATTACAGCGCTTTTTGGTATACTTCTCACTGACTTAAAGAAAAATTCTATCAGAATTCTTTAAAAAAACCTGAACCGATTTTAAAAACTCATTTAACTTTAGAAACTTACTTTATCAGTGAGTAACAAGAGCTGTATTTTGATTTCAAAACCTATATTAATCTGAGTGAAGTCGCCAGCAAAAGCTAGTTTGTGTACATAATGCTAATAATGTACATTAAATTTACATACAATAAAATAAAATCGATTTATTGTAATAAAATTGTAACATTTTATTTCATTATTAATTTAATTTTATTACTTACATCTCTAATCTCTCTCTCGGCCCACTCGAGCTTCACAGCTTCCTTTTTATCTCCGTCCTTCAACACCTGCGATATGAGGAATAGCATCCCGCAGGCTTGTGCTGGATTCATGTAACAGCAGAGTTGCAGGAGACGTTTGATAAACGACGTCACCCTATCGATATTCTTGTCCTGCTTCATTGACTTGTATATGAGCGAGAAGAGAAGAGCCGAGTGTGTCGTGTTGAATATTTCGACGTCGACGAGTTTCCGGTAGAGGGCGGTGTAGTAACTGAAAATAATTGGTATTGATACAAGAGTTGTATTAGACTTTGTGTGTCCGGCACACTGGAAAGTTCTAGAAAATATATTAATGTAAAGAAATTGGTTCATCATCAGACTTAAAATAAGCTTAGTCTTGTTATAGGATTCGAATTCACGTCAATAGAATCAAGGTGTACAGATATTACCTATTACTCATTCAGACATAACTTACAACTATAACATCAATAAAGGAGACTCCTTTCATGGTATTATAGAAACATGTACATTTAACAATGTAGTACAAGAAATGAAAGGATAGATGGCGTTAAAATAAAATTAACACTAATATTTTTTTCAAAAAACAAAAATGGAGTCTACTAACCGATCGGAGACTCCTTTGGATGCGTCGCTGATATGGAAGAGTAATGCGAGCGCGTGTAACGCGACCGCAGGCGGAGCCACGTGAACGAGTTTGTGCACAGCCGATATGTGCTCGCCCGCAGTTAGCACCGATACTCGTTCGCGGTCCGCGAATGGAAACGCGCGCTTCACACCAGTCAGTATCGCTGACATTAACCGAGAGTCAATCTCTCCCTGAAAACAGAGATATATTCAGCAATGACATTTATACAGTGCAGAGGCAACCTATCAATCACTCATAATCCCATAGACAATTATGGATTTATAATATATGACAGAGAAAGTGTGGGATCATCAATGTTGGTGTGAACTAAGGCGACATGGTTGTATCAATGTTGGTGTGACTAAAGGCGACATGGTTGTCACCAATGTTTGTGAGCAGGGGCAACATTATTTTTTGTCTGCACTATTGTGCGCTACGCCTTTTATAACTTTCCCCCGATCGGGGTTGGAGTGTAGCTAGAAAATATTTTTGCCAGTATACAACGATTTAGTGCCTACATATATATCACTAAATTTCACTTATGCAATTCTTGCAATACACTCAACATTTTTGAAAACTTGACTACCAAATTATGCTTCCCTGTATCTTGGCTATTGGTTTATCTCTAATAGGTTTGTTCACCGTCTTATGTATATTACTCAAATTTAATTGTCTATTATTTATCGAGCCTAACCTTTGAAACGGATATTATTTAAGCAGCAAAATGAATAAATAAATACCTTTTTGATTGAAGCCTTGAAGAATGCAAAGTATATCCGGATGAGATTTTCGGCTATTTTCGAATCGTCTTTCCCCAGGTAGAACTGATTCAGGAAACAGATACCATAGTACTGAGCTCGAGATGATATGTTAGCTCTGAAAGAACATATTTATATCATAAACTATTAAGTTCCTGATGGCTGAAACATTGCTAAGAGCCTAAGTATTTTGCTTTTGTATGCAATCGTAACATAGTATTGGGGCATGCGTCTGATGGTCAGTTACAACCGTCATGTTGATATTTGCCAATGTGTATCTTCCAGTTTCTCCTACCAAGTTCTATTGCCAACCAATTGGTAATTCCCATTGATAACTCGCTGTTTATTCTATATAATCGTTATTTAAGACTGGTATGACCGGTGGATTCTCAATTCAATGTCTGCAGGTTCTAATACTGGAACTAAAGAATTTTTTGGGAATTCTAGTTCGTTTACTCATTTAAATTGGTAACACTATCAGCTGACATTTACAAAAAGCATAGTGAGGAATCCTGAAGCTGAATAATGTTATTATAGTACCACTGCATATGGGGAAATAAGGAACTGTGCATTTCTCGGAGTTTTAATTTCTTGAATATGTAGGATATGCTGGCACGTATTTTTATGACCATACCTTCCTTAAAAGGCCTATGACCCTGCAGTAAGTTTCTTCCCAACATGAAGGAATAAGACACAATTATTTACAGCTACACATAACATCTTTTATTTTCTCTGGTAGTAAATCAATGTGATGAATTTAAATCTTAATACAAATGGAATATAGGCACAGAAACAACGGGTGAAACATATTTTTAAAAATTTGGGTACATCTACATAATTTAATTTAATTCATAAAACTAACGGTTAACAACAATGAATGTTGTAAGAAAATAGGAAAGCAGAAAAATTGTGTAGATGTATTTTTTTAATATAACGGGTAAATATAATACTTTCGCATTTTTTATGGCAAATGTCTTTCATCAAGGTCAGTAGCAGTATGACATTTAAAAGCTCCATATAATTTATTCTATTTACTACAAAAATAATACTAATTGCTCTAGAACTTTGTAATTAGGCATCTTACATAATTTAAATTTAATAACAATAAATAAACATACCTGAACAGCATCTTCTCTATGTGTGTCAACACAACCGCTTTCATATTCGGATGGTTATACAGGAGCTGGCAGAGATGGTATATCACTTTGGATGCCACCGCTTGTGATGGATCACCAAGTTTATTTACTATATTTGTCAGAAGCATCTGCATAAAAAAACAACCTCGTTCTATGATATAACAATATAAACTTATTACTACAGAAAACTGTTGTTTTATTTGATTAATTTAAATAATGAATTAAATTAAATTGTTTCATAACAAAAAATCTATAAACTTTATATATTATAGTTACCGATTGATTTACAAGACTGGTTATTACATACTCCATACTTAGATATTGTCTATTTCAAATAATATAATACAAAGAAATATGGTTCTACAATGATAATATGAATAAACTATTATTGTTCGAGACAAAACTGAATTTCACTAGTAATGCTTATGTTTTTCGTTAAGAGATGACGCCACAGCACAAATAGCTCTCGTTTTCTAGTAATAATTGGAGTAAGAATAATTTTATATAAAACAGTAGTAGTCATTTTATATACAATAATTAATAACATTTATGTTACATTACGTACATATACGTTATTAATAGCCACTTTAAATTATCTGTTTTCCAAACCCATTATTTGTAATAGGTTACTTTGTTAACAACATATTACTAATTTATTTAACAAAAGTAATGTTATGGTAAAATTATGCCCGTTTTCACCAACGCTCCCTTAACGTACCCCTAACTAAGGGATCCCTAGGCTAAAGTGTCTCCTAAAAGAGCTACCTAACTTATTTCGTTTTCACCATGCTAAGGGTCACTTAGTAAGGAAGCACTTAGTTAAGCGTCAGTTTTTTCGTCAAGCCAGTATTGAAATAGATGGAACATGTATTGTTAACAATTTAAATGCAATATTTTAATGTATTTTTTTGTAAAAGTAATACAAATACAGAAAAAAAGGTAAATTGCAATAAATTTAAGCCATGTTAATGCTACAATTTCTTAAAATAGCCTAAATATGTTTTGCTTTTAAATAATGGTACTATAAGCCTGTTTGCGTATAATATAATTATACTAAGGTTATGTATGGCTGTTTTTTACCTAAATAAATAAATTAAAAAAAATACAATTTTTATAGTAAATAAATTAAAAAAAAATACAATTTTAAAATAAAATAAGTCACCATAATATGTTTATTAAAAAAATACTGTTAATTGAAAAGAGCTTTTTTCATTATTGTGTTGATGCAGGGATCACCATTTAGTTTTATGGGGGTCCGTTTTAAATTTGTAAGGACTTTGCATTAAAATCAGTGCCTGTCAAGTAAATTTTTATGTAATGGAAATTTATAATTTTGATCACTAATTGTATAGTACCTAATTTTTAGTTTTGTTGTTTCTAACAGAGAAGACAAAGATAAAATGAAAATAAAAAATATACTAAGCTGATTAAAATATTACCACGTGCACGGTTTTTTTTCTTTGACTCGGGACCGCAAAAAAATACTATCTTTTAAGGTTTACTAACTTAGGCCGGCAATTCGGACTTGCACCAGTGAAGAAAATTATAAAATAGTAAAACTTTTTTTACACACAAAGATACGAGTATATCAATATTGAATAAACCAACAGATGTCACTAAAAATAAGGCAAAAACAACATGTTGATAAACTTAATGTCTGTATACAAATGAATTTCGACATTTTATTAATTCTCTGGTTTTTTTAACTACCAAAGTTAGAAAAAACACAAATATTTCTCTAATTTACGATAAACAAACGAATTAGCTACAAATTTGTTTTGACATGTTCGTGAAATAAACAATACTTAGCACTAAGTGATAGAATTTCCGTCCCTTAAAATTTAGGTAACCCTTAGGGTGTTAGGGGACCCTTAGACGTTGGTGAAAACGAAATCTCTCTAAGTTGTCCCTTAAACGTGTTTTAAGTGTCCCTTAAAGTTAGGTAACGTTGGTGAAAACGGGCATTAGACTACCGTTATTTTAACTATAATCAACGCATGCACGTATCACCTTACATTAGAAATTTTAGAAAAACTAAAAATTAATTCTTATGTATCTTACATTATATATTTAATTAGATTAAAAATAAATTGTCATTTTATTTAAAAAAATGACTATATATTTTTAATATTTATAGTTATGATACAACTTCATTGCAAGCAAACAATTAAACCATCACATGCAAAAGCTATTATTAAAGCTGATTAACAGCAATCATAATATAACGTTATATTTACCATTATACTACAAAATAACGTTATTATATTACCAATAAAATACTTAATATATATTATTATTTGTAATAATAAGTCAATAGCTCATATGATAAATACCATTAAATGTTTTTATGTCGACCTAAAAATAATATGGAGTAACTGTATAAATAAATAGAATTAATATTTTAATCAAATACCTGTTCTCTTTCAGGATGATGCATTAACAAATATGACATTGAGCTTACAGCTTTCTCTTTATTGCTTTCAACTGAGTCATGGGCAAACTTGTTCAATGCTTCGACGTAAGCTATGTAAAAAAAGTATCATCATTTTTATTATATTTAATGTAAATGTAGTATTTTAATAAAATTATGTAGCAGTCAAATTATTATATTTTGTTACAGCTATTTCACTGGTGTTAAATGAAAATATAGTACATTTTTAAAAGAACATATAATTTTCCACTGCCTCTAGTCATATTGTAAATCAAATTATTGTGAAATAGAAACTCTCATGAACGAACGCCGTTTTCTAACTCCTCGATAATATATAGTGATATTTCATATGAAAAGTAGCAGTGATGAACAATCATTCGTACCATATAAAAAATAAAAGTGAAATGTTTCTTTTCTACGATTTTCCTAACTTTTTACGAAACAATGTCTTATCTACATATTTACAAGAAGGCAATGCTTGGTGTTAGTAATTGAATACCTTAACGATCGACATGGGTTCAAATCCCACAATGACTGAGCAAAGTAGCTTGATGATACAATCGAATAGTGGTAGAGCATTTTCTAATGCTGTTTATCTGGTTAGTACCCTTAATTTGAAAATCTGTTACTATGTACTATACACCTATAGGTGTGTTCTGGCAACTGTATTTGTGAATATGGCATGTTTATCTCCTTCAATAGCATCATTAATTTAATATTAAGTAAGAAATATAACATAACTATTTTATTATAGGTAAAATATAGCAATATCATTGTGAGCATTCTGTTTTCCCTTAATATAATCTAGGGTTGATTTTAGTATACAGAATGTAAATGTACCACTCTTATATACAAATTTATATGTATAACAATCGTTTTTATGTTGATCTTTTGTGAATGTTTGTTTTTTAATTTCTTATATACACTATCCATAGTAAAAATGCAGAGGACCACAAATTAGAGTAAATTTAGGAAAACAAAACCTTTGTTTTTGTGCTGTAGATATATATATATATAATTGTAAGTTAGTGTTTAATAAATAACAGCATTTCGAAGTCATTAAAAAAAAGTATTCCTTTAAATCATAATCTTATTTACATCACAGTTAATATTATAACAGATGGTTTAGTTTGTACTGTTAAATATGTTTCAATTTGCCTATCTTCCCTGTGGGAAAAGATTTTTACCTAATAGTTAAAACTAGCTTACTGCGGAGTCTAGTTTTATTGATATATACATTGCATATACAATTAGCTTTGATCTTAAGAGAGGCTTTAATCTCAAAAATCATAGTAGTTAGTCTCTCAAAAAGATTTATTATTATAGTCTTTACTGCTGATACTAAAAATGTACAATTATTTTAATTTTTTTATTACATATGTTTAACATATCAGGTTTCTTGTTTTAGTGGTCAGTATGTCACTTGGCACATAGACCACTTCCAGTTATTTCTAATTTCTTCTGTCATTTGGTTTTCTTTGCCCAACTGAATTACCAACTTTCTTTATATTATATGCACATCTTTTAACTTGTCTCCCTTTAGACATAATTACTCACTTCCATAAAGTTCTTTAAGCTGATCTTCATAATACCAAAGCTTCAGGATATTTCTTTTAGCTTGCTTGTTACCAGATGTCATATCGTCAATATGTCCAAGTGGATGCTGTTCCAAAGAACGAAGTTTCACATCTGGTATCAGAAGATCAGACACCAAGAGTTCTGATAAAGCATCTGTAAATAAAATATGATTGATAAATATCTTCCTTGTTACATCATTGGGGCCAAAAACTAATCCTATTTACGAACTGTAACAGTTTATTGGACATAAGTTACAGTTTCACCCATGTTATGTTTTCTATAGAATCTTTAGGGCCATTAGGGCCTGTTCATAAAATGTGTTATGTAAAATTTTACCTTTTTAGAGCCTCCCGTCATCATCTCCTCCTCCTCTATGTCACATTTTACTCCCTAACAATATTGCGTTACAGATGATAGAACCCTCCCATTACATATACAAATATATATGCAAAAATACTTGTATATTTAGAAGTAAG
Organism: Antheraea assamensis; assembly: GCA_035772565.1. Classification (NCBI taxonomy): domain Eukaryota; kingdom Metazoa; phylum Arthropoda; class Insecta; order Lepidoptera; family Saturniidae; genus Antheraea; species Antheraea assamensis. The sequence continues at coordinate 308,616 of JAQQSE010000058.1, forward strand.
AAATTAATTATTTTCTATCCTAACAAGACAAAATTGGAAAACGACAAGGGAAAAATTTGGAAATTGTGTGATAAACTTAAGCTGCAGACACACATTTCCTTAAACCTCTAATGAAAAAATATCAAAATTAAATGACTACTTTCAGAGATTCCTAGCGCCTAGACCAAAACGGCTACAGAAACAAATGGTTAGAAAGATTACCTATGATAATGATTCCATCTTTTTTCTTTGCTGGTTTGACATTGTTGATTAAGTTCCTCAATGCAGTCAAATTGTAAATAGGATTGTCCTGAAAAGGTTTAAATACATTGATCTAAATGTCATGATGATTTATAGGTGTCTTACATGAATTGCTATTTACAATGTAATTTAAAGAAATTTCTTTTAAATTGTGCTAAAATTAAGCTTACAAAATCATAAGACCTAATTTTTCCTTAACAGATTTTTACCTTTGACCACAAACTAAACTCATATTAAATGAGGAGTTGGGCTAAAAGGGTAAACTCGCAAAGCCGAGAGGAAGGACTGGCTTTCAAGTGCAGCGGCTGGAGTTGTGCAGCTTATAATCCAGTCTTATAGATTTGAATGGTGACAGATTTTCAACTTGAGGGTGGTATCTAGGTATGTGACCTTAGGAAAAGTCCTACTACCACGCTATAGCCGCATCTCGATATTTTCCTTCACTTAAAGATCTGGCTTATTCCCAAGGATTAGAAATCTACTTCAATCAGAACAGTGTCCGAATATGCCCTCCACTGAGCAAACATCACTCCAAAGTGATGACTATATGGCATCTTTAGAAATATACTCTTTAAGGCAGACAAAATTCTGAGATGAAAGGGTGCGAGAGCATCACTGCCACACTTATTTCTATTGCAAGGCTGTAGAATTCATGCTACTATTTTCTGATCTAAAAAGGTATTCTTCAACTTATTTTTACGAGTAGCAACTTATTAAGACTGACCTTGAATCCTTGATCCATTTAAGTTTATTAATAAGTTAGGCTTGCATTGACCAATTAAAAGCAGATGGACTGTTTTGCATGTTTGCTACTACTCAATGTTAAAACAAATATGTTTAGATAACAAGTATTTTGTACAACAACTTTATAACTTTAATTTAGAAGATACTAAAAGTATGCACTTTAACCACAGATGACAGATGACAAACTGTGTAATTATACTTTCTACCTTCTTTTTACTTCAAGGTTTTTATATCATGCATACATGGATCCCATTGAACCATTAAAATATTTTAGAAATTCAGAAGTTAATAAAAAAATCTAAAGTAAACAGGAGAAAAAGATATAACAACTAAAAATAAATATAAGTAATATAAAACTATTGAAAAGGAACTCCATGATAATGACTTTTTCATCTTCTTATCCTAAACAGTATGTGTATATTGAAAAAATTAAATTACCTGTATTAATAAAGTAGCTGCAGCGACTCTGTCCCCAATTGCACCTTTATTAAGTAATGTTTTCGCCCACTGATGGTCTGATGAGCCACTTTTATTAGTTTCTAAAACATTATTACAAAACTATGTAAAACAACCAATTATAACCAAACCAATATATATATTAATGTTTTTTTATTAGTTTTAACTTGTTCGAACTTCTTACTAAGCCATGAAATTTAGAATTTTTTTGATCATGTGAAAAAAAAAATCAGCCATTTTGAGATCTGGACTTTAAAAATCAGCAGAAAGCTTAATATGATGTTAGAGTCATGAGAGTTTTATTTAATTCATAAAATTTTTTTTTTACTGAACATTATTTTATATTGACAGAAATTTGGTGATAAAGTTTGCAGTATTATGAACAAATGTAGTGTGTTATAAATAATATTGTTTTGGGTTTGTTAAATATATAATTAGTTAGTTTTAACTTGGGTGCTAACACCATGTCAGGACATTATTTCATGATTAGACATATTTGTATTATTATTTTATATATTATTATATAAAGTGATATTTTTTGAACTCAAATTTTGTAGTTATAATATATTATAAGATTATATACAAAAACTCACTTGTTTCATAAGCTAATGTGTCACCATGTAAAGCACTATTTGCCTCTTTTCTTAGCTCCTCTATTTGCTCTTGTGTGAGTGTCTTGCTTGTTGTAGGTTCTTCTGGCATCTTAAAAAAAAATTATTAGTACTCGTAAGATACATAAACAAAATGAAGTACTTAGTTTTTTTTATTGTTAATTGTATAATTCTATCATAAGATTATTTTTATTACAGAAAATAGTAACTCAAATCATTGTTGGTAACTCAATCCGAATTTAATCGGTTTTTATTGTAAATATTACCTGATGATACCATTTTTTCTTTTCTTCATATTCCAAACTCTCGGCAAAGTTCTTCGCTATACCATGGCTTTTCTTTTCATCTGCATTTAAATCAACTTTACCATAATTTGTATACGCTTCGTCCACCAATATGTTTTCTTCAAATCTTTTATGTTTCATTTTAATTTGTTTAGTTCGACCACGTGAATACACCCCTCATGCTCGGTTTTTCTTTAGAATGACAGATTTGACAATTAGAATGATAGATTTGAAAATCGAAAATATTTTTGTTTCTCACAGGCTATTACATACACACAGCGCCATAAATAAAAGAAGAAGACTCACAGACAATTAGTAGTACAGTTAAAGAAGACTATTACGTATATAGTTGTCTTTGATTTAAAACCATTATGAATATATCGTGCAAGTATTTAGCAAAGGAATTTATTAGTATTTAGGTGTCTGATTGTGTAGTAACTGCCAAAGGTGAAAATTAAAACGTTTCTAAGAATACTTATTGGAATTTGTATACAGGAAAAAAAACTTAAAAGTTTACACGAAATTTAATTTTTGCCGACACCTTAATGTGTCATGTAGTGGTTTTTAGTTTTTTTACGTAGTTTTACGTTATATGACTATATATTTTATAATATTGGTGGTTATTTACGTAATATGGCTGGGTTATTACAAGTGTAGTGGAGAGGAAATAATGAAACGAAATACAAATCATAAAATGTTATCACAATTCATTAGAAGAATCGAACAATGCCCGGTTTCTGAAGCCGTCAGTTAAACTATAAATAGCTATTGATTCAATAAAGTTATCCATAAGATAAGCGGCGACTACCCTCTTGTTGGAATTTAAAAGTCATCACAAGAGACCAATTTAATAATTATCCACTTGTTAATCACTGATGCCCGGTTTCTGACACATTTTTAACTGTAGGTTATCTGTTCAATAGCGCTATCGGTTCGATAACTTGTCAAATTGGGTTTCTGAACACACAATCATACGCTATACGCCAGTTAACCTCGGTTCAACTTAACTGGCCATAATTGGGCGTTTATGTATTCGATAAGTTTTATTTGACTTTTCATCTGCCAAAATTGACCTGAAACCCTTTTTTCTTTATGTCGGTATACTAATTTTAGCACAAATGTTGTTTAAATTATTGTTTATTATATTCCATAACATGAATAAGGATCCGAAAATTCATCCTAATTCAGTATAAAAATACTGTAGATAATTACTAATCTCTGTACTTCAAAATCATTTCATGTTTATTTTTTGTCGACACAAATTTTTAGCAACTATATAATATTTTTATACTGTTTCCGTGCTTCATTATCGTACATATATTTTTTTATCTATTTATGAAATACATACAATTAATGATTTCAACAGGATTCCTGAATATAAAATCTAACTGAAAAAACAAAAATAATACTACTATGCATGACAATAATACGATTCAAGCAATAACAAAATCAAAGTTTTTATAATGTTGACATTTTGGGAATGAGAGGCCAATTTTCAGTCTTTGAGAAATAGCTGTGTAACAAATAATCATACAAACTTTATAACTAAAATAAAAAAACCACGTATCTACATTGGGAAAAAAACTGTTACAATAGAACAACAATTAATGACGAATTGAAATGATAAAATCAATTTTATACAACACTTTGTAAAAAGGGCCATCTAGTGAACATCAAAGAACTAGTTATTAGATTGATAGTTATTTGACGTCTCCTTGTGTATTCAGAAACGCATTGACAGTTAAACGCCGCTCATCTTATGAATAACTTTATTGAATCAATAGCCATTGATAGTTTAACTGACGGCTTCAGAAACCGGGCATGAATAATCTGTAATTAAGAGGACTGTTGTCAAACTAAGAAAAAGAAGAAGTTTAACATCAGAATCTGGATTATTATTTACAAGAAAATATTCTAAATGATGTATACTGAAACTTTTTAAATTGTTTCACTGTTGTTATTATTATGTAGTTCTTTTTAACTTCTCTTTAAAATTATCTCATGTCATATTTTATTTATCTTGGAATGACTGTATGAAAACAAAAGCTATTGAGAGTGTGTGAAAACCATTTAATCGAAAGTGCACCGTTATAGCGAACCGTTGAATCGTTTATACTCGGGTTCATCGTAATTAATCAAGCTTGTTACCTTACAAGGAGTGCATCGTCCCAATATTTATTGCAATTATATCTTTATTATTATTATTATAATAAAATAACATTATACAGATTTTCTACTTTTATCACGTGTTTATAAAATCACACCCATTTTTTTAAAGTCTAAAATTTCATGATTTCTTACCATTCAGTGCATACTCCTATGGAGAACTGTTTTTTTTTTATATTGTGGGGAGCGAACGAACAGGTGGGTCACATGATGGTAAGTGATCACCGCCGTCCATAGACACTAGCAACACCAGGGGAGTCGCAAGTGCGTTGCCGGCCTATTAAATATGTGGGCCTCCGGCGCTCTCACTGACCGAACGAAACGCCACAGTGCAAGCACTGTTACTTCACGTCGGTTTTCTGTGAGAGGGTGGTACTACCCAGGGCGAGCCGACCCATTCATGCTGAAACCAGTAATAGCTTCAGCGTAGCTCTACCATCTACACCTATACCTAATGATATACGTACAAAATAATCTACTAAGTTTTTCTTAATAATTCTATGGGTTCCAAATTTATTCAAAGCCAAACATCAAGTGATTATGATTTTCGCAATTTATTAGTACATAAAATAATACATATTTGAAAATAATAGTAAGAGTAATATGCACATATTAAATTCATATTATCTTTCGTAACAGATTACATAAGCTTTTATAATTCGCAAATAATGAATTACCCTTCTCACTGTGTTAATCTATGTAACACACGCTCTCATATCTTACAACAGTTTATTATTAATTTAATAAGTGTAGGACACATTAATCATATATGATTTTCAAGAAATGTAATGCAAAGCAATATTTTATGTCACATTTACATGTATGATCCTATTCATAGGTGTGTTCAGGGTGTGTCTCAGCTATATATTTTACGTTAGACGAATTTTATACTTAAATTCAATGAAATAAAGCTTATTATAATATATGGAATTAGTTTCATTTACAACGTTTTTGGATGTCATCATTATCTTTGATGTCATCTATATAGCTATGTTATCGTTACTTTAATATAACTGCTATATTGTGTAGTTATTTTTTGTTACTTAATATAACGAGTAACTTAGTATAATTAATGTAACAATTAATAATAATAGAGTCGAGACGAGGCAAGGTAACTATGAAAGTACTAGAAGTAAAATAATTTTATTATTTTAGGTTAATAAAGAACTTCAAACGAATCAAAGTTTTTTATTCAATATTTATTGGTCACCGACACGTTAACGCAGTACTCCGATTAAACAGAAATAGAGTCGCGATATAATTAAAAATAATGATTTTACTTAAAAATGAAACTTAATAAATAAATTGAATGCTAAGCATTTAAAATACTAAACATTAATTATATATTTTTTTGTTGCTATTTCATTATAAAAGGCAATTAATTTAAATAATCATAATAAAATAAATAATCATAATAAAGAAAAACATATTAAAACTGTACATCGGGAATAAAGAAGCGACAAGTTATTCATGTGTCTCTTTTGAATTGAAGTTGAAATCCTTTCAGAATTAACCTGAGTATTCGACGAAGGAACATAGTGGTGAAACCAAAGCATGGTGGTGGGGCATTTTTTAAGCTCATCTGGTTAGCTACCGTCCTCAAATTGAAAATTTGTTGCCAAGCTCGTATAGGTATTTTCGGGCAACTAGACTGGAGAACCCGTCCTCTTCTAGGCATAGTTTGTTTACGACCCTTAGATTACGTCTTCATTTAACATCAAGTGAGATAGTGGTAAACTTTAATATGAGAAATATTACAGGTGTTGTTTAGCGTATGTTACGACTTTCAAATAAGTATAAAGAATAAGAATTAAATTCTTTGAAACAGTTTTATCTTCCAGCTGGTGATATACGTAGAACTTTATTATATAATGATAGAATGTTGCAAATTGTAATGTACCATAGTGTCTTAAATTAACATGTTTTATAAATGTTGTTACTAATTATATATATTACTAATCTTTAATCTTTTAGTGTCATCTGATAGTTATATGATTATTAATGCTGTTTTAATAACTAAACGTTATTTTCTCAATACTCATATATGTATGTGTTACCTCACTATACTCGCAGAGCTGTAATACTTTGCGGGAGTTTGTGATTAATTTTAGATAAAAGATTTAGAGACAAATTACAACAGAACATAAATAATATTTATTAAAATGGATGACAAAGGAAGAAAGGTGATAGTTTGCGATAATGGAACTGGCGTAAGTTAACCCGAAAACCAACAACAATATTACTTTGATAACAAATTGAATCATCAGTGGTTTACTTCTAATAAAAACTTCTGTTTTCAGTTTGTGAAATGTGGTTTCGCCGGGAGCAATTTTCCTGCTTTCATTTTTCCTTCAATGGTCGGTAGGCCGATTATAAGAGCTGAAAATAAAATCGGCGATATAGATGTTAAGGTAAGCAAACTATATTCTATCACAGACACTATCACATTATCGTGGATTAGTCATTTGTATAATTTATATACATATTCTGTGCTAAGGAAAAAACAGCAAGAAACGATGTGTTCGATTGTAATTTTTATTTTTTTATTAAAATGCTATATCAAATACTCCTTTATGACTTAATTATATGTGCTTTAATTAGAAGTAGAAGGGAAAACCAACATTGTAGCTGTATATGTGTATGGAATAGTTTTAATATTAAGAAACAAGTTGTGACCGAGGATAGATTAATTAAAATTTGGTACTACTTAGGAATATAAAAATGAATTATGCATAATGAGAAAAGATATTTTGAAAATGAAATGCTAATGAAATGAACAGAATGCGGAAACGAAAGATGAGAGTTATGTTGTGTCTTTTTCATCTTTAAAATACATAAACAAAAGTACAAAATAGTTAAAAACAGTAGACATGGGTAACCCCAATGGTAGCAATTGATATAAATATCATACAGTAACTTTATAGCATAGAAAAAAAAACTGAATAATCTATAAATGAAATTGAACCAAATTTAACAAAGCATTTTTACTGGCAGATACAGAAGTTATCAGAGTATAAACTAGGCCAAACCTGATTTGCTACCTGTATGTATTGATACTTTTTTATAGTGGTAAGCAGTATCAATTAAATTTATCAGAGATAACTTAAGAGTCAGGATAAAAGACAGGGGTTAATGTCAAAATTTTAATTTAAAAAACATTTAAGTTCTCATGAATTCCAATTTAGTATTTATGAAAACCACCATTTTCATATTTTTTTTAACAATGTTTAAGGGTCAATCAAGTATTACATATTTTAAATTAGGTTATTCTAGACCGTCTCTCTCTCCCTTACCAGCATAAATAATGCTCTTACTGCTTATGTACTGCCATTAGTATATATAGTCTTTACAAAATTTTAGATAACTTTACTTCTTTACTTAGTTACTTACAGGTTAAAAACAAATATTAAAAGAAAATAAGTAAATATTGTTGATATAATCATCCTTCTCCTACTTCCAATGTTATATAAAAAAGGAAAGCATGGATTTCCCTGCTCCCCATTAGTGTTTGAATAATACTTGAAGACCCACTACACTTTTATTGACAAATATATTTGAATTTTGTTTATTTATTTTGTATTAATATTTTTATAAACCAAAATTGACAGTGTCTGCTAGAGATGTGTATATTATTATAGGTTAATTTGATTAGATGTAATTGAAAAATAAATCTTCAATCATATTTTAATTAAATTGAATGTTACAGGATGTTTCAATCGGAGTAAGTTACAGATAGTAGTTAGCATGATTTGTTTTAACAGCATGGAGTATATTTTTTAATTAATTTGATATAAATTATGTTGTATTCAAAGAGTGAAATGGTGTTTTTTAACTGATTGTAGGGAATATGTTTAATCATAAAGTATAGTAGTATGTAAACATTGTAAACACTCATTTTAAGATCCATCTTTAAATACTTTACACTTAAAAGTTGCTCTTCTAGCAATAAATCAGTCGACTATGAATTTTTTTTGGTTATGCTCGGACATATTAGAGCTACTAGCACATTTAGCTATAATTTTAGGCAGATATAGTTTTCTTAATGTCTTGGATGAAAAGTAGTTTACATAGCATAATATCATCTAATAGTAGTACTCATATACACACATGTTCACTGCCAGAACAAGGTCTATTAGTTATGTTAGTGTAAAAAAAGCAGAACAATGAGTCAAAAAAAAATATTAATATACAATTTAATAAAAAATACACAATAATTTATCTAAGCTTCATGAAGAACATACAGATTTTCGATCTTATAGATTGCACTGAAATTTTGTTATTCTAATTTTTTAATACCTATTAAAATACAGTGTACTATTCATAATTAAATTTAAGCAACATTTTTTTTTGTAAATAGATTCCAACATAACTTCTTTTACTTGCTCCCCTTGTCTATTGCGCAGTTAAATAACTATTTTCATAATCACATAAGCTTTTCGTTTACTGGCCTTATTGACCGTTTCGAAGTTGGCTTGCAACTGGTAAAATAGGTCCCTGGTTTGTTTGATAACTGGGATCAAAATTTCTTATATTGCAATCCAAGAGTATATACTTATAAGAGTCCATATGTTCCATATAAACAAAAGTAAAAAGGTTTTTTATGATCTGAACTGTCTCAGAAATTTTGACATTTCTAAGATTTAGTTGGAGCCTTTTGTAAACTGGAATAATACCTACAGTTAATTTTCTCTGACCTCTAAATTATGAACATATTTATTCCTAATAGAGAATGATTTGTGCTATAAAGAGTGCATTAACGTGTAAGTTATAAGGTAAACTAAGTAAATTTAACTTGTTTCTATGTTCAAGGAATTTATTTGTTTATAAGGAAGGACATTATAATGACTATACATTGTATTTCTAATATTTGAGGGGGAACAAAAATTGCCGTGCCTGCAATACATAGCTATAAGAAGTGTTAAATGTGAGAATTTATATATCCAATCACTTTTTTTTGGCTCAACAAAAAGCTAATTGTGCTGTTATTGTACCAGATGATTGTTGCATGTGCTCCCATATTTTTGTTTTAAATATTGTGAGTTTATTAATAATTTACAAAGATACACGTTTAGGAGACGTGAAGTAACAGTGCTTGCACTGTTGCGTTTCGTTCGGTCAGTGAGAGCGCGGGAGGCCCACATATATTAAAAGGCCGGCAACGCACTTGCGACTCCCCTGGTGTTGCTAGTGTCTATGGACGGCGGTGATCACTTATTAAAAAAAACGGAGAATCTATGTAAGATATTAAAAATCTGTATATTCTTCATGAGGCTTAGAGAAATTGTGTCTTTAGTTCGAATTAGAAACATGTCATATTGTTATTTATTAATATTAATTTTTCTTTTTTACATTTTCTTGTATTGTCATGTCATTCCGAGGTACGTTCGAAATTTCAAGTTCATAGACCATTGTTCATAGTTACTGAGAATCAATTCGGTTTTATGCCTAGACGTGCGACAACAGATGCCCGCACTTCGCCAGCTGTGCGAAAAATACAGACGTGTACATAAAAACTTGCATATGATGTTTGTTGACCTGGAAAAGGCATATGATCGAGTACCTCGGTATGTTTTGTGGTGGGCGTTGAAAAGTAAAAGAGTGCCTCGGAAGTACTTACAATTTGTCCGTTGTATGTATAGTCAAGCTAAAACACATGTTAGCTCCGAGGCTGGAATTACCGACAATTTCCATGTGGCTGTAGGTTCGCATCAGGGATCAGCTTTAAGTCCTTATCTATTCCTTCTTGTCATGTATGCACTAACATCAGACATACAGGAGGAAGCACCTTGGTGTATGCTATTCGTTGATGATATTGTTCTTGTTGGTTAAAATGCTATCGAGGTCCAGAGTAGGCTGGAGAAATGGCGAAAGAAACTGGAGAATGTTGGTTTAAAGATTAGTGGGATGAAAACAGGACATTTGTTCTGTGAGTTCGGAGGTCCATCCAGTTTTTGTCATATTACCTTAAACGATGTATTCTTACCAGCCTGCTCCAATTTCTCAGTACCTCGGCTCATCGATCGAAAACGACGGTGGAATAGACAAGGACGTGAAGAATAGGATAAATGCAGGGTGGATGAATTGGCGAAAAGTGTCTGGGGTGGTTTGTGGCCCACGAATGCCGTTGAAACTCAAGGGGAAGGTGTATAAAACTATAATAAGACCAGCCGTGTTATATGGATCCAAGTGCTGGGCTATGAAAGAGACGGATGAGAACAGATTACATGTGGCAGAAATGCGAATGTTAAGATGGATGTGCGGTGTAACAAGGATGGATAAGATTAAGAATGAGTATATCAGAGGAAGTTTGAAAATGGCACCAGTGACAGAGAAGTTGAGGAGTAATAGGTTAGCATGGTAAGGGCATATTATGAGAAGAGATAAAAGTCATGTAACAAGAAAAGTTTTAATTTTGAAAGTGGATGGATTTAGGAGTAGAGGAAGACCGAAAAAGGTGTGGATGGATTGTGTGAAAAATGATGTGGATAAAAAGTGTGAATACTGGGATGACATCTGACAGAAGAGAGTGGAAAAGGAAAACATGTTGTGCCGACCTTACTTAGGTGGGATAAGTGTAAGATGATTATGATGAGATCATTGAGAAGTTAGTTTAAAATGAGTTACAAAGTTCCACCCAGACATATGTTACAAGATACCAAGTTAATTAATACATGGTAAAAAACTGAAAAAGAAAATTTTGTTATTATTAACAACTCTTCCAATCTTTAAAACTTAATCGTTATGATATAAAAGAAATAACTAATTGTAAAATTTCAATAATGATCAATAAATATAGAGTATAAATAAACAGATACAAAATCCATATATAAAGCTTAAACTACATTTTCTAGCATTGATTTTGGCGCATTTCCTTTTTATTAAAAATTAACAATGTTTATGCAATTTGTATATTTTATTTCATTAAATGTAACATTATTACAAAATAATGGCATATCTTGTCAGTGTTAAACCTTGAATTCGGCTCTTCTGGCTTAAATGTGTAAATATAATGGTTTGGTGTAGTATCCATTACAATTATTGATTTAAATGAAATAGTAGTTTTATTCATGAATTAAAAGTCATTTTTAATTTGAAAAAACTTACAATTTCATGCTGACCAGGGATTCAACCCTGAAATAGTTAAGGTAACAGTAATGATGCTGATGCCACTGGAAATAGCTGATCCACCTTGGAGTAAATTTAGATGCAGTGTATATAGCGTAGAATATCATTGATAGTTGACACAAAATGCTGTATATATATCGCTTAGACAAATGTTTGAGTCACTGACAATTTAAAATATATAGTTTTCCTATAGTTTTGATTATTGTCCTAACCCATAACATTTATACGTCTTCTTTTCAATGGATTGTTTAGCTTTACATGATTGGAGACGAACGCTGAAGGCGCTCAGCCGATATTAATTATACTGTGCATATACTCGTACACATTTCTTAAACTAATTTATTGGTTTATTTATGTAATTTATTGCTAAATTTTCAGTGTGCGTCTACTTTTATGACAATATATGATTAAGGTCTGATGTCGATAGCTAATGGCAGGGAGTAGGGGACAGACGGAAGTTGGTATGGGCATAAAATTTTCTATAGAGCTACATCTTCCAAGCTTCTGGAGTACAATAACAGAAGTTAAATTTTGGGTTTATTTCATTGTTTAACTTCGTACAAAGTTTTGAGGGGAAATTGGGGAAAAGATAAAATTTAGAAAACATTATTAAAGTAAAAAAAAAATAAGGCAGAATAAATAGTAAATTACAAAGTGTAGTGTATAAATAATCATAAATTGTCCGTGACACAAATATTACCAAGTTTTGTTTATAATTAACATAGTTTTCCTTATTTTGCGTTAACCAAAGCTGAAGAGACCAGTGTGTAGCTTTAATGAGATCGTTTTTTTTTTCTGTAATTCATTATAATATTATTTCCAGGATTTGATGGTGGGAGATGAAGCATCGAAACTCAGGTCCATGTTGGAAGTCAGTTATCCTATGGAAAATGGAGTAAGTTTTATTTCTGATACTCCAATTTTGGTGTTAATAATAATGATGCCAGCCTATAATGATATTAATGGAATGGAATGAACTAACATAATAATTTCTTCAGCCAACATCATTGTAGTAAATGTAGAGAAACCAACAATTACATAATTTTCCCAGCACATATAGTGGTACCACAAAATAATCCCAAAAAGAGGATAATGACGTTTTCAAAGACAGACATATATTTCTATATTTTTCTGCCATACAGTGGTAGTAGAAGAATGTTTCTCAAACACACGTTTTCTCATGGAGTTTTCCTTCACTGTTAGCTTATAGTTTCACTGAGTTAACTTAGTAGATATATGCGAATTCCGTAAAATCCTTGGTACACGCCTAAGTTCGAAGCATTGAATCGATATTCCGCATGTCAGATCAGTATCAAGAGTATTTGTAATTTTAAAGGGAAGTTATTGCATTTCTTTTTTTTTAACCAATTACTGGCTTTCAATATATCATTAAATAACTAATGCTTATGGAAATATTATTTTTTGAATCCAACTGCAAAAAAGCTTTTATTGTTGCTCAGTTGAATGTTGATACGTAAAAAATTACTTCTTTACATTATTTAGATATTATTATTTCATATTACAATCCAAAAGATAATTATTTAATTAATCTGTAAAGTATGTTACAGTTGTTATATATGTGGGTTGTTTGAAAGGGGAGTGAAAATATTTTGAAATAATTAATGACAACCGGGTGACAGCAAATTTCTGTCATACCATAGTCGTAGTAGTAATAATAGTCGTCCAATAGGACAGGCGAAGGAACTAATCGATACTGCCAATTCTGAAGTATTGCGATCATTTCAATAAAAACTAAGAAAATGGTGGCCATCTTGTTAGAACTTTTGCAGGGAGTTTTTGTGACAAGTCAAAATCCATCCATCCATCCAATCTACTTCACTTGTGCACAATAACCGACATGTATTACGTAAAACCACCAGTATTACCAAAATGTAGAGCCAAATAACACCAGATTATGAATAAAATATGAAATCCACTACATGTAATTCCATGATCCGGCCAAAAACTCCATACCATAGTGGTTTATACAAAAAATGTCGCCGCTTATTAATATCGTCTTAGTTGTTATTTCACTTAGTCTAATTATTGCATGCTGTCGCATAGCCACTAAAGTGAGCTTGAATCGCGAGTCTATATAAGAATAATAAGTACATTCTCAGTAAACTATGTTGAGAATAGTTACATTCGTGGTTACTAATTCTTACTGTAGTTATCATCTTGGATTACAGCTTATTATCTTTGTTGATCGGACCATAGGCTCTCTTAAAGAGCCTTCACCTCTCCCCTTACAGCTCTCCCTATTTACCACCGGTTACGCGTATATATGTTCTTGATCACATTTGACCTCTTCTTTGTGTACTATTTTGTTGAATACGAGCTAGTCTCCTTTCACTGACGCCACAATCTACTTCTATCTTTTTTCCTCTGTATCTCTATAGAGAGAGAGATATATAATTTAGAGCTACAGGAGAGAACTAGAGGAATGGCACATGCTATATTATAAAATAAATAAATAAAATAGACAAAAAATTATATTAGGTAACATAGTTATATAACGTAAGAAGCTTTTCTTGTAAATCTCGATTGAATATTTCGTACTATTTAAAAAAAAAACAGGTTGTTCGTAACTGGGAAGACATGTGCCACGTGTGGGATTACACTTTCGGGCCCAGCAAGATGAATATAGATCCAAAGGAGACGAAGATCTTGCTAACTGAACCGCCGATGAATCCGACTAAGAACAGGGAAAAGATGATTGAGGTAATTCCCATTTAGTACGAACGTGTTGATAAACGTTTAAGTAAAGTTTTTGAAGCGGTGATGGGTAAGTTGATAGTGTGTTCCGACACCGCGTCAATTGATGTAGATTCGTAATCCTTGAGACGGGGTCGAAGCTTTCGGTGAAGGAAAACATCGCGATGAAACTATATTATGGCGGTAGGGCGTTTTCTAATCCCGTTGCTCACTGACTACCACCTTCAAACTCATAATCACTCACCAAACAGCTGTTGGTGTGTTCCACCTCTAGGTTTAACTTCTTTACCATCTTAGACCACATCGTCATTTAACGTCAAGTGAGATTTTACTCAAACGCTGTACTTTATTAACTTTAATTGCTCTCCTTCGTTTATGACAGTATCTGCCACAGACAGCGTTCACTCTTATTTACATGACATTGGCGGAATTGTGTATTACCTACACACGGCGCCATACATTATAGAAGAAGAAGTATTTTATTAATCTATAATGTACAAAAAAGTAATAATTACATAGTCCAAGTATAACTTGCTATTATTCGTATTGCCCGTGTGTTATAAATAGTGCCACAGTTAATCAATTTGCCAATAACATATATAATAAATTGCAATAAGAAAGAAAATAACGTTTGTTTTTGGGGGTATTATACAACATTAGCTGCCTTTATACGACACGCTTTCGCGCGAGAAATATTGCGTGTGTAAAGATTTAGAAGAAGTTAAACAATAATAATCGCTTCAGAATTCGCGTACCTACACGCTTTCTCGTTTTAAATCCTGCACACTCGAATCGCGCGTGAAAGAGCGTGTCTAATGAAGGCAGCTATTATGAAATCACAACAAAATGTAAAATGTATTGGAGTATTATCTTACATAGCTGCTGTATGGCGGCACTGTAAGATATGTTATGCCAATTAATATAAAATTATCGACATTTATATTGGATGAGTAGCAGGCGTTCGTGACTTCGTCTGCATCTATATCTTTATAAATGGTTTCACCATACATTATCTCACAAACTTTGTCATATGTATAATTATTTGGATTTCTGTTTTGTTTTTTTTTTTTTTACTTTTGTTGTTTTCGCACAAATATATTCGGAATTAGCAATATAATGGAAGAAAGAAGTGGTCGCATTTTGATACGAGTCACTTCCCTTTCCTTTGACACGTGGCATGAGCATTATAATGCTTTTTATATATAAAAAGGTAATAATAATTCGTCGATCATGATTTAGGTGCAAGTCAGAAAGTTGTTGTAATTTCAAAGTTCGTTAAATGCCTTCAGATTAATGATCACATGCTTTACTAAGTTCTCATACGATTTTGATTCTAGGTTATGTTCGAGAAATACGAGTTTGATAGCGCGTATGTCGCGATACAGGCTGTCCTGACTCTCTACGCTCAAGGTTTGATATCAGGTGTTGTCGTGGATTCCGGTGAGTGGTCTATTTGTATACTCGTTACCATTTAATACGGGAATTTTATTTATTATTTATGCGTCGGCCATGTTTGATTGATTGTTATTTTGCACTTCCGCCTGGAATTGATTGGCTTCTGCCACGTCACACTGTAATAAAAAACGTTTGATTTTTTTTTTGATGTTTACTTCAAGTAGTTAAAATCTGAAACTGCTAATAAAAACACGAAGTATTAATAACTATAACAACAAAAAAGACGGTTGAATCCCTAGTCGGTTAACAAAACGTGTTTTGTTGCAGTGAGAAGTGACATTGGCGAATCAATTCCAGGCGGAAGTTCAAAGTAACATCCAGTGAAGTACCTCAGACGTTGTTGTTTTAATATATCCTTCACTTTCAGCTTTATATTGTCTCTTTGTGGTACATATTTAAAATAATATATAAAAAAAAGAAATAGGAAATCATCCGATTATATTAAAAACGATGCTCTTTTTAACGTGATATTTGTCATTTTCTCTATCTCGTCTCATTATGTCTCTAAGGTGACGGAGTGACCCACATATGTCCTGTTTATGAAGAGTTCGCTCTGCCACATCTCACACGCAGATTGGATATAGCTGGTCGGGACATCACCAGATATCTTATTAAAGTGAGTCTTCTCCATTGACAATGTCAATTGACATTGATATAGCTGAATTTCGCGCGATATATTGATATGGCGCGGGATATAGCCGCGTCGTAACCACCAGATATTATTCAAGCTTCTAACTGATGGAAACTAATCCAATGAATACAGTAAGGATCTAGATATATTTCACAGTAATTTAAGCACTTACCTTAAAATTTGTTTAAGTATAATCTTAATTCCTGGTTGTTTCAAACTTGCTTATTAAGAAAATGCTGTACATTCCTTTAATCGGAGTGCATATTCTGTTATTTCACATTTGTATTCATTATCACCGTTACAGTAGATGGCAGTAGTACTTTAGTACGGTTCAGTAATCGGTAATGAATAGTACGAACTCGGGATCAATAGTACGACCGCTTAGTTTATAGATTTTATTAAACCCACCGATATATTTTTAGATGGCAAAAGGTTCAGCATTCAACACCTGTTTGATTTGATTCACAGCTGTTACTGTTGAGAGGTTACGCGTTCAACCACTCTGCCGACTTTGAAACGGTTAGGATGATGAAGGAGAAGTTGTGTTATATCGGGTACAACATAGAACAGGAACAAAGGCTCGCTTGGGAGACCACAGTGCTCGTCGAACCATATGTTGTATGTATATATTTCTATTTTCATTTAAATATAATATTTCTTAAGCTTAATGATGGCAAAAACGAACTATTAACTATAAAAAATGTTATTGTTATAACCTAGTGAAAGCGTAAAGAGAAACAAAAAACTTTAAGAAAGCCACGAAATACAAATCACTATTTCGATATTTCCAAAATGCGTAATAGTATAAATATATATACCAAATAGTGCTCGAATGTTACTTAATAATATTACTCTGTTTAACTTTATGCACTTATTTACACAACTATAGTTAATATATTGAATACAACGTCTGTATCCCACTCACGCTCAATACAACTTATATAGTTCATCAACAGACAATACAAATTTTATATTCTACCACTAATGAGTACAACTTTTACATTCAACTAACAGTTAATACGAATTTTGTTTCTATATAACAATTGTGACATCACTGCACAAGTAAATGACGTTTAAAAAAATACAAATGATCTCAAATATCAATTATTGTAAAAGAGTTATATTCGATAGCTCCCAGACGGCAGAGTCATAAAAGTAGGTGGAGAGCGTTTCGAAGCTCCGGAGGCTCTGTTTCAGCCGCATCTCATCAACGTCGAGGGTCAGGGAATCGCAGAGCTTGTTTTCAACACTATACAGGTATTTTGTTTTAACGCCATCTATAGCTCCGTCGTCGTACTAAATTAATTAGCATGTTCGTATTATGGTGGATTCGTTTTTAACGCCATCTATCCCTAGAGGGTCATACTGAACTGTTAGGTGTACATATTTTTTGTTCGTATTTTTTTAAAATTAAATATATCGATTCGTAAAATGTTTTTTTTTCTGTATATATCCTATAACTTATCGTCTCGTATGTTGTAAATTCAAGTAGCTAAGATTACTTTTTTTTCTTTATTTAGTGTGGACGTACTAAATTTATTTCGTAATAAATTATAGACAAACAGAACATGCTTTATGTATTTGTCATTTGCCCGATACACAAGTAATGAATATATTAATAAATACAAGTAAATTTTGACGTAATATAAAACCATCATTAAAAAAAATATACTCTAAGAAATGCACCAGAACCTCCATGACAATATTTAGATATCTACCTAATCTTGGATTGTCATAATCCTACCAATATCGCCATCATTATACATTTTATTCAATTTTGAGGAGTTCCCTATTGTATCTTCGAAATCCAAGGTCCAATATTAATGAAATTAAATTGGGACCCCCTTAGAAATGTCAAAGAAGCTGTGATAGATTTTTGGTATTTTCATTGTTAATGAGATTTTTAGATAAGACATTTAATTATCAATCAATTTTATCGCTCAATAATATATCATTTTATCACAATCACATTTGTATTGAAAAGGTGTTATGCTTATTGATGAATTTTAATATTCCAATGGTATATTATCATCTGGAGGAGTTTCTTTAGATATATTAATACTATTATTCTGTTTAGGCTGCAGATATAGACATGCGCAATGAACTATACAAGCACATAGTGCTATCCGGGGGCTCCACTATGTATCCGGGGTTACCTTCCCGGCTGGAGAGGGAGATCAAACAGCTCTATCTCGAGAGAGTTCTCAGAAATGAATGTGACAAGCTCTCTGTGAGTTATTATCTTTATATAGTTTTTTAAAATCAACATTTCTTTAAGCGCGTTGAATAATGGACGAAAGTGAACCGTCACATTCGGTTCGATGACGTATGGAATCGTGTATATTTTTTCCTTCACACTTCTATCGTATAGTCATAAGTACAAAGTGTTTTTGAAGTGAAACTTTTTATGGCAAGGCTTTGAAATCCTGATAAATGTGTTGACAATACCGGTTCTCATCCGATTACCGAAGTTAAGCAACGTCGGGCGCGGTCTGTACTTGGATGGGTTACTGCCTGGAAACATCGCGGGACGTTGGCATTTTGTTGTATTTTTTTAATTAAAATGTATTCCTGTAATACAAAACTTTCATTTCTATCGTTTGTCTTTACGACACACCCTGTTTTTTTTATTACATTTGTTACTCGCCACTGGTTAAATTGACATGTAAAAAATGTTACCAGAAATGGAATTTTATGGACGAGTTAAAAGTTATTTTTAATCTTTTTTGTAAAGCTCGATATTTAAAAAAAAATGTAAAATAAACTTTTTTTTCCTGTAATACGTCTAAACGTGCATTATTTTTGAGACATTATTTTTGTGCCTTATCCTCTGTAGGCTAGTATAAGAATATTAATTAATGTATGTTTGTATGTAGAAATTCAAAATCAGAGTTGAGGATCCGCCGAGACGCAAGGACATGGTGTTCATAGGTGGCGCTGTGCTCGCGGAGGTCTGCAAGAACAGGGATAACTTTTGGCTGTCGAGACAGGAGTATCTTGAACAGGTTTCAAAACTAATAATAATAATAATAACCATTTTAAATGATTATTATTTCGATCTAAGAGTTTATACGCGATGTTTGTTAAAAATTCTAGATTTTTCCAGATACTTCCTTGGTATTCAATAATTGCGAGTTTGAGCAAAAGTCAGTTTCAATCAAATTAATAGTAAATGCCCAAATTAAAGTACGAATTACGATTTGACAAATTCTTTTATTTCGTAATAGTAAGCGTTACTGTTATGCTCAAAGGTCAGGGGTTCGATTTCCATTGCGTAGCGAATTTCTGTATGTCGCGCATGTTTAGGTGGTGGTTGATTGGTTGGTTGATTGTTTGTACAGGTGATACACACAGACAAATTCGTCTAAATGGGCACTCTCTTTCCACACGTCGACGAAAACGTAATACGAGTATATTAAATGGAAATTAGTGTTTATTTGTTCGAACGAAAGTGCTATTTAATGCTTTTTATTCGTTAAATTTCTTAAGTTAAAAGCTTAATGTAATAGTAATATATACATCTGAAATATATATCGAGTTCCACGGCGTTCCAAGTAACAAGATAATTGTCAAACCACCATCTTGTTTCTTATTTCACATATAAATTTAGTAAATAAATGTATAAATTATGCTGCACATTAAGAGATCGGTCATAAATTTATAAAATACATGGCTCTATATTTTTATTAGATCCTTATTATTACTTGTAATCGCCATATTAAAATGTAATTACAACAAAATATCACTCGCTTTTTAAGAGAACTGTGATTAAATATATATATAATGATGTTATACATAACCATTTCAATAAACATTTATATCTCTATTATAGTAATTTAAATAAATAATTGAATATAAATGTTTCTTTTAATTTTATTACAATATTGACAAGTAATGAGTGAAGTTGGCGCGAACGCGATTATATTCTCATTTGAAAGAACACAGAGGTAACCAAAATACGAAATTCTCATAAAACTATTATTTTCCAGGGTTTGTCCTGCCTCAGGAAGCTGGGACCTCGCGCTAGTTAATTCCCTACATGATTTTATATTGTTAAATTGTATAATTCCATTATTATATAAACTTTCTTGTAAGAGACGACTGTCATTATTTCGTATTTATTCTTATATTAATTAACTAATAAATTTTATTATTTCATTGTCTTATTATTGTCATATACACATAACTTAAATCCTTTCGAATGTTCAAATAATATTGAAGATACGTAATACATAATATAGACAACTACTATTATCTATTTTGTGAAATATTGATACTGACAAATGTTTCTGTGACACCAAATAAAACAAAAAAATTATCTATAGGAAATAAAATATGCAGTTTTATTTGAGATAAGGGAATGGTTATGAATCTTTGTAGTCGTCTGATTATTTCTGCAAAAAAAAGAATAATTATTATTAGTTTTAAGACAAATTATTACAAGACATCGTGCTGAAAGTTATATCATTTCATTCGGTACCTAACGTACCGAAATATATGCTTATAACTGACAAAATAACAACAGGGCGACGTAAATGAGACTAATGAGCGTATGACGTAATTTTTTATCATTTATTTGTTTAGTTCAGTGCCTTTCAGGCATAAGTCAACAGAAAACTTGTCAATAGTAACTTAACACTTGCTCATTAACACAAACACGCGGTCAATAGTATGAGGTGAGTAGGTAGGTGGTAGAGCTACGCTACAGCTATTACTGGTTTTAGAATGAATGGGTCGGCTCGCCCGGGGTAGTACCACCCTGTCACAGAAAGCCGACGTGAAGTAACAGTGCTTGCACTGTTGCGTTTCGTTCGGTCAGTGAGAGTGCCGGAGGCCCACATATTTAAAAGGCAGGCAACGCACTTGCGACTCCCCTAGTGTTGCTAGTGTCTATGGACGGCGGTGATCACTTACCATCAGGTGACCCACCTGTTCGTTTGCCCCCTGTAATAAAAAAAAAGATTTGAAATACCGCATATATTAGGCGAAAAAAGTTACTGGTGAAAATCTGATAAGCTCAGTGATTGAATTAATTAAATTAAAATAAACCTCTGCACAATTAATCATAAATAATATTATATGTTACGGCTTTGTGTGTATGGTAAGGATTAATA
The DNA here is from genome assembly GCA_035772565.1 of Antheraea assamensis. NCBI lineage: Eukaryota > Metazoa > Arthropoda > Insecta > Lepidoptera > Saturniidae > Antheraea > Antheraea assamensis. The sequence goes on from JAQQSE010000058.1 coordinate 330,157, forward strand.
ACGAATTATTGAATAAAAAAACGCTGCGTTATTATGACACAAGAGAGACTGACACTTTTGTATTACAGGGTAATATTTTAATTATCCATTCATTTTTGAACTCCATTTTATGCACTTTGACGTAATACATGAAACATATATATATAACGCTTATTTTAACAATGACATCATTTTTTTAACCAAAATGTTACAATAATAATAACTAATTTTATTGAAAATAAATACATTTTCTTAATAAAGATTTGAACAATGATATTTTATTCATAAATTCAAATTGTTTGCGAAACATCTATATATAATGGAACGTTTTTAAATGATGAGACTGATTTGAATGAATGTTATTTGAGTTGCTTGCATAAAAAACTTAAACTAGACGTTTAGCTAGAAACCGCTTGGACACGCTTTTGTAATAAAGTATTTTATACATGTATTCAATAAGGTTTACACTATTTAGAAAAAGTCGTGTTAAACGCGTGTTCATTTATGGTTTTGTAATAAGACCGACAAAAAACATGTATGATATAAATATAAACCAGATGAGGATTCTTGCTGGTTCTTCTGGATGAATGGGTTGTTTTCTGAAGCGGTGGTAGTTTTGATAGTTCTTTTTATGGCCTAAACTGAATAAAGTATTTGTGATTTTGGTTTTTACCTCACTGGCCCAATGAAATATAAAATTCACAGCGTCGCTTCATAAATCAACGAGCATTCTGACGATAAATTAAGAACTCCTTTGTAAATTTGCACTATTTTATTTACGATGGTTTTCCTATTAGGGTACGTTGTTGTTGCAGCCTAATCGGGCGTGAGTGTTCGACCATTGTTTAATATAAATTAATGACTTTGGAAACTAAACAAGAACTTACCTCATCACTGGACTCGTCAACTTGTGTTTTTTCTTTCGATGTTTTATCGTTTTTATCCTTGGCCTGTAATCATATAAAACAAATTAGCCCGAGATCTAATAAAATTAATATGTAAGTAAACCTCTTAATCGCTATGTATTTATTGTAGACACGGTACACCTTCTATTACCACTACGTTTAAATGTCAATTACGGCAATAGGAACATATGTAATATCGTTTCTTGATTGTTTGTTTGCTTGTTGATTAAATTATTAGGAACTAATATTTAACATAAAGTTATTATACCCAATAAACTTCAGTGTTCTTAAGGCGTTTACGATTGACTGCGTTTAGGATTGGATGAAATTTGCTATTGATTTACTAGATTCTTAAGTTTAGAGAACTTCGCTTAATGTCTAAAACTATTTTCCTTCGTTAAGCTTCTCGGCTGATTGTGCATTTAGCATTATTAAAAATTTAACTTTTAAACTTTGCCCTTTTATCTGTATTACATTGTGGTGTGGTTGTGAGATAAATGAACGAGTAGTTATATATTACATTAAATTAATTACTTTATTGACAACTAAGAAACATTCATAGTTGAGACTTGCTATAGAATAAGAGTGTTGGAATAATTTACTTGCCTTTAAAGTTTGATAGCCAACGATTTATTTATTGGGTTTCATAGGTTTGACGAGTTGCATGTCGATGAAATAAGAACGTATCTTGGGTTTTTTTTTCGAACTGATGATATGCTGTTGGCCTGACAGACCTTCACAGCTTCATCGGGCTTTTAGGGTTAGAGTTTAAGGCACTCAGTCAAACGGCAACAAGCTCAAGGATGCCAAAGTGGCCGAAACTCAGGCTTGGACTTTTGTCTTGAATACAGCAATGCGAATCGAACTAAACTAACCATGCTAGCTAAGCTAACCATATATGTATACTTTACGTAGACACATATGTGTGCCTTCATATGTGATGTATGAACACGTACATGTGTTTTGAATCTGTCAATTTAGGCTAAGACTACCATACCACAAAGAAAAGAAAGGTTTTATAGAATCTATATACCTACTGTGTGTGTGCACTAGTGTGGTGCGTGCAATGAAATAGTGAAAGCAGTGTCACTGTATCGTGTTAGCGTGCTCGAAGACTGCACTCCAGGGGATCGAAACTAAGCTTGTGAAGTTGCCGAGAGAGTCCACGCCGTATGTGTGGGAGTAAAGTTGACCGTAGGTTATATTATAACATACTTACTGCTTCCTTTTTTATGTATTTCTGAATATCTTCTCCAAGTTTTTTTAACTGTTGGTACAAAGCAGATAATCTATTAGAATTACCTACAAAAACTATCGTAAGATCGTTCATTTATGAAGAATTTAAACAAAATATTACATGATATTAATTAAGTATCTATAATTTTAATTTGATTAATAAATTTTTAACAACATTATTATTATTAAATAATTCGAAATAATATTGTAGGCAGCATATGTGTTGGAAAAAAATAACAACAGTACAATTTTTAAAGTTATGTGTAATTGTGTATGACGCGATTTTTATTTTTCATTCGTTCATTCGTCAGTAGACAAAGACAATCGAATCCGTTAAGAATAACATCCTTTATAATACAGTACTAAAACTAAATACTGTTATGTGATATCTGTTGAGACGTAAATAGTCCAGTCATCTAAGCTTAAATATGAGTTGTGTAACTCTAGTTCGCTTGACAGGCCTTTACAGCTTTATGGGGCTTTTTGGGCGAGTGCTAAAGGTGTCGTGTGCATCCTTTATAATACAGTACTAAAACTAAATACTGTTATGTGATATCTGTTGAGACGTTAATAGTCCAGTCATCTAAGCTTAAATATGAGTTGTGTAACTCTAGTTCGCTTGACAGGCCTTTACAGCTTTATGGGGCTTTTTGGGCGAGTGCTAAAGGTGTCGTGTGGCATCAAGGTCAAGAACACCAAAGTGGCCAAACCACGGCTTAGGTTATTGCCTTCAATGTAACATAGTGAGTCTCACTAAGCCGAGACTATATATATATATATATATATATATATATATACAAGTTATTGAGACACACATGTATGCCTCACGAAACCACATTATTTCGAGTCTGACAATTTGGCTAGACTAACTAACCTTGATTAGTTTGACGTGTACGAGTGTTGGTTAATGGTGTGGCTTGAATAATCATACCCGCATATAGACTGTAAGCACTTTTAGATGTAGATAAATTAAAGGTAACTGTAAAATATTCTTTGCCTTCATTCACTGTATTTATGAATATTCATATTAATTATTATTATTAGATTAACTATTAAGTATTACATTAAATACTTACTAAATATTGAACGGTTATATTTATATTTATATTCTGCAAAATAATGTTAAATAGAATCAGAAAGTACAGAATTTTGCAAATCTTCGATAGTACTACTTCTGGAGTTTGCGTATTTGTTCAAATCTTGTTGGTGTAGGAAGAAAATAATATGTCACATTGACTGATACCAGTGACATCATCTGCGTTGCTTAATATCTTAAAACCAAAAATATAATTTCCTTACAAAAGTTCTTTGTAAACAATGTTATCGGTCTTCCTCTTTCTTGCCCACGGGCATCACACCGTTTGCTAACTTCTCCACAGGAAGAGAACTTTATATTAAATGAAGATATCGTGATATTTTTTTAATAAAGACATAGTGCCTAAGAAGTAAATAAAAAAATATAAAAATCTATTTAGTAGTTTTTACGTGATGCGCACACAACAGCAGACCTTTGTCATTTGTTTATATACAAAATAAATATTACATTCAAACAATAATTTATGGTTTCGAGCATTATTAAGAAGGGCGGAACTGTGAATACCTATATTAGTGAGGTACGCAAAAAAAGAAATTCAGTAAATCAAACTTATTTCTTTATAATGACATTAAAGGTGAGTGAAACTACCGGGGAGATTATATTACATTTATTTCTTATTTTTGATTGTAGTTGATTACCTGTGACACGATTGATAATGTCACATTTGTATGAATGAGTGAGTGAGACAGAAGATCTTCAATAATATTGACAGAAATTATAGACCGATGTTCATTTGTTCTGTGATGGTTTTATTAAATTACATGGTCGTACTGTAAAGGGCATTTTTGTCTCATTTTATCACGTATACGTGTGAGATGCCGGGGCTTGGAGCTAGTTCTTAAATAAATTATATATATATAATTATACTAGGTTTTGTTAATAACTTCGCGTTAAAACCTTTCTGGATAAGACATAAACTGTAAAGTGGATACAATATCATGGTGATCGGTTGAGAACTTAATACGTGAAATGGTAACAAACAAACTGACATTCTCATTTATAATATTAGTAAGGATTGATTAAAATATGAGAAAAGATTACTTGTGGCCGATATGCGAATGTTAAGATGAATGTGTGGTGTAATCAGAATGGATAAAATTAAGAATGAGTATATCAGAGGAAGTTTGAAATTAACACCAGTAGACAGAGAACTTGAGGAATAATAGGTTAGCATGGTATGGGTATATTATGAGAAGAGATGAAAGTCATGTAACTAGAAAAGTTTTTAGCATAAAAGTGGACGGATATAGTACTAGAGGAAGACCGAGAAAGTTGTGGATGGATTGTGTGAAAAATGATATGTGTATAAAAGGTGTGAATAGTGAGATGACATCTGACAGAGAAGAGTGGAAAAGGAAAACATGTTGCGCCGAACCTACTTAGGTGGGATAATGGTAAGATGATGATGAATATTAGTAAGGATTAAAATATAGTTGTTGGCTAAAATATGTTATGTTCGTGAGCTATAATAAATGAATAAAAAAACTTAATATTAACTGAAATCAGGTTTTCAGTAAGACGTTGAAAAAAACAACAAACATGTTACAGTACAAACCCCTCTGTTATTGATACTTTTCACGTATAGCCATATATCCCCTCTCTGCAACAAATGTAATGTATAATAAATTAACAATATATACGCGTTCCTACTTCATGTGTGTTTATAGGTTTTTATCTCTTATCAGCTGAGGCACGAGTAATCGCGCGGACCTTTTTAAAACGGTCGAATATATTCCCACGCAAGGTCGTACCCCCGCCATGTGCCAGCGATTTTTTCGGAATTCGCGTACATTTACTAATTTATATTGGTAACACTATCTACTGACGGTGAAGGAAAACATCGTGAGGAAACTTGAACCTGGGAAATGTTCTTGTAGTTCCTCTATATATGAGAAAGCATAGAACTAGATAGAAACTAGACTTTTTCAGCGATCTGGCGCGGCGTGGCGATTATGCACATACCTTCCTTCGAGAATAGGCCTAGGGCCCTGCAGTGGGAGCCTTACAGGGTGGTGATGATGATGATCATGAATATATTAAAGCGAATTTAACTTAAATTAGACATGTCTATACCTCGGAAACCATGAATTATTCTAGTAACTCACTTTGGGTCTCCCAGAATAGCAGAAAGTTATCATAAACTATTTCGGTGGTGCGCATGCTACAAAACTCTTTTCTTGTGAACCAATCATTATTTATATATTAACCAGGAATTAGACAGATAGGTAGGTACTAAATATTACGGGAAATTTTCCACAATACATCAGTGAAAACGGCTTTCAAATTGATTAAGCCGTTTCTGAGATAAGCGTGCATAAATAAACTAAAATTCAGTAAAAAAAAATTTTTACCTCGTTAATAAAAGTACAACGTATGTCAATTATTTTTTTATAGTATGAAATGTAAGACACCGCTCGTTTTTACTATGTTTATTACTTCAGAACTTCGTCATTTGTAAGCCGATTTGAAAAATTCTTTTATTATTGAAGAACTGCTAGGCCTTACCCATTTGTATGACATGAAATACCTTCATAACTATATATACATCAACAGTTATATATTTTTTCCACATATAGTGGTAGTATAAAATAATTCCAAGAAGGGCTGCTGTGAGACGCGCACGGCCGATCGTAAAAATTAAGACAATTCATACATCACAGCATGACAAATATGTAGTGCTGACCCTACTTTCGTACGATTAATTTTTACGATCGGCCGCCTACTTGACAATAACCCTCCTTGGGATTCTTTTGTAATACCACTATAACTTCAACTTCGTAACTTCGTATGGATGCCAAAGATGGATATCAGACTTTTCCATAACAGATGATAAGTATTCAAATGACGCGCTTGTGTACGATGTATCCGTGTATTGCATCCACAGGCTCTGGTTCCAGGTCTGTCGTAGCCATGAGGATTTCTTCCTACAAATCTGATTCAGGAGATTCACTGGCATTTTTTTTCCTTTTCTTGTTCTATTTCGGCATTATGATTAAAGAAGAATATTATAATAAAATTAAATATGAGTTTTTTTTCAATTATACATTAATTAGTAAATTGTATAAAATAATTTAATCCAGTCTAAGTTCTCATGGCATCAGAAACACTTTGGAAAAAAATAGATTTAAGTTCTTACCAGATATTTTTTCTTGTGTTTGCTACCCGACTGAAATTATGGGTAATAATTTAAATACAATTATAATTAATAAATCGAGATCGGTTGAACAGTATATTTTAATTAACAAAACATAAAATCAATGCAAAATTGTACGTTGTCCTTCTTATATATTTATGACATCACTTTTCAATATTTCTTTTGACGTTTACAGTCAAATTTACCATATATAAAAGTATACAAATATTGAGATATATCGGTCTGAACCGATTATCTTTTAGTAGGTACAGGCCTATACATAACGCCTTTTTCTTACGTGACGGAACAATACCAATATAAACATCTAAATCTCCATATCGAATTACATACGGAGTTGAAGAAAGAGCTTAAGGAACTTCGTTCTTTATTTTGTATATATATATGAATATTTTTATAAATTGACAAACGAGTCAACTAAAATAAAATAAAAGTAATCATATTAAATTATACTCACCAACTTTAAATTGCTTAGTTTTATCCACTGTAGAATAAATAATACAAGATAAATAATAATGCTTGAAGAATAGCTGGACTAAATACGAGTAACTCGAGTTACGTACGCTTCGGGTTTAGTCATTGTGCTGTGGTGACATTATAGGGCGTCGTGGGCGTTAGTTGGTGATGACAGATTTTTCGATAGGATTCTGGGATCGAACTGTACTTACAGTCTGTTGGAATCCAATCATTTTTATGAACTTTGATGAATATAAATACGTCTGAGTTCAAGATAGCAAGGCATTAATTTCAAAAACATTGCTTTTGGCGGTTCAAACGCTTTATCGACAGTCAAAAGTAACCCAGCTACCACCAAACGGCTTTATTATAGTCAAATCACATTTGAATACTATATAGATACCATCGACATCTGAGGCAAGTGATTGCTGTAGTGTCTCAAGCCTAAGTTCGATCCCGCGGAGTGAAGTCCTCGAGAACACTGCTAGCGTGATACAGTGATGCATTCACCAGTTCATCACACACACAGTAGGAAAATAGATTGTGTAAGGGAACTTTTTTCTCTTTTAATGATTAGTTAGCTTTATCCAAAATGGTCAGTTCCGAAATACATATATGTCTGTGCGACACATATGAAATTACGTATATGTGCTTGATCGATGTATATATTTATGGTTAGCTTATCCCGCATAGTTAGTTAGTTCGGTCCTCGAACTGATACAGGGTAACAACTAAAGGTAAGGTTCGAACAATATGGCACCCTTGCGCTAGTTGCCATTCGTCTGAGTGCCATAAACGCTTGCCCCATATCCCAGCGAAACTATGAAAGCTTGTTAGGCTAGTAGCGTGTAGTCAGATAACAAATAAAGGCAAATGATATTCTAGTTAGAATCACCACACCGTTCACAATTATAAAGAATTGCCGGTTAGTCTATCAGGCTAATGATAATTAGTTAGTCCTATTTCATGAGGCCACAAATCATACTTTTGTTCTTGATGACGTCATCATTGATGACCTCATGTTTTCTTAGTTATATTCAGATTAAGTAACTTGGTTAAAAGAAATAACACGGTTTGCTCCTTCTTTCTTTGCCTCTTTTTGGAAAGTGTGAAGTAAATATAACAGAGAATAACTACCTAAATTGTGAATAGAGATATAATAAAATAAATTAGACATCACTAACCCGAAGCCTTTTATCTTTCATAGGCATCTTATGTCTTTTCTTCCCCTGCAAAAAAAAATTGGTTTATAATAATGTTGGAGGAATGAAAATCTTAAGGTTTCTTTGTTTGATGCTTGCTAGAGAATGCTGGAAAGTTCCAGGAACGCTGACAAATAATATTACAGAAATTCTAAACGACTTAACATTATTAATTGTATTATCTAAGATATACTTCTTTACACAGGATTATCTCCGTACAGTTTTTTATTTAAATTGTTTTCTACTTATACGGTAGAGATTTAACACGGCTTTCTAACTGTAAAGATAAATAGCATAACGGCTCAATAAATACATCAATAATAAATTTCATTGTTGTGTTATTTTACAGTAACTGTTACGGAAAACTATACGTGTAAAGAAACGTAACAGCATAAGTATCGCAAAAGGATCACTTCAATTCAATAGTCCCTTACCGGTTATTTTGATACCTCTCTCACTCCGTGTCCCTTTTCCTTTTTCCTTCTTATACCAACGACTCTCGCGCGACACTTTTGCTGCCGCCAACCAAAGTGCAATAACAACGAAAATGTGAATGTGTGGTGCTCTCCGAGTATCCTGTACTCCCCACACCAAATTGTTGAGTAATAGTGATTATCTAACAGTAACAGTTGTTGTAAATTGCTACCAGTTATCCTGTTATCTGATAATTTGCTACTTTATATCATACTGGAATTTGTAATAATGCCAATATAATTAAATTAATATTTGTTGCTGGTACCGTGGCTATGAGTGTTAACAACGTGTTTTCCCTCTCACACATTTTAGTTTGTGTATAATACTTATTTTTCTAACCCGCTCACTATTAATAATCAATAGCACAATTGTAACATTTTCAATCATATGTTATAGTTCGTGTAAGAATAATGTAATTGTTGCAATTACGACCATCTCTACTATATAATGTGTAAATTACATTCAATTGAGGGATACTGAAAATGAAAGTAAATATACAATATAATCAAATAAATCATACACTACTCACACTGTAGATCAAGTCATCGTGATACTTGTCGTCCAAACCACCTTTTATTCGCTGCAAAAGAGACAAGTCACTGATTTATAATTCGTGGGTTTAACAGTTTCATCAGGTACCCTGAAGTTATAAGAAGACTACAAAACATCGAGATCTTTTTTTATTATGAATTAAATTAATTGGGACACATTGTTTTCAGTTAAATCTTGAGTAGTCACTGGGATACCAAAACATGGGCTGTGCTGGTATACAGGAAAATTGGACGTGGTGTTTATCCTCCTCCTGTTAAAAATTAAGTAACCTTTTTTGAACTGATTACCATTTACTATTGGCCTGCCGGGCCATTAGAGCTTTACCGGACTACTAAGGTATTAAGGCGAGCGCTTAAGGCACTTCGCCGTTTGTCAACAAGGTCAAAGCTGCCAAAGTGGTCAAACCTCGGCTTGGGGTATCTTGGATACATATTACGCAACCTACAACACTGTTAACTGATGAAAGACTTTTAAACAGGGTTGCTTTATAATTTTACACCATTAACATAGCTGACTGTATATCAAATTAAATTGAACAAAGAAATAGGTAAAAACTGGGAAAATATCAATCACTTTGAACTCACCCTGTAGTTTAAAGGTTGATTGGTGGAATACTTGTGAGTGGTACTGTCTTCTTGTTGCTGCAAAATAATACGTTGATTTATACTTTATGGATAAAAATGTAACGTATGCCTAACTAGTGCGAGTAGAACAGGAAGTAAAAGTGAGCCTTGACGACGCATTAGCAGATGACTTTTAAACATATATTTGGATCCAAGTTTCAAGTACTGCCGCAGACCCTTGACATTATAATACAATTTCTTTAGTATTAGTACGGTAAATCCATATAATGCTAAGATCTGTACTTAAAAAGATTCCGGATGGGATTACAATTTGGATTTATGAACAAAATTGATATTACAAACAAAATTAAATCTCCCATATTGCTTTATGTGCTGCGATTAATCAATAAACAATAGAATATCACTCCTTAACACAAACAATAATTATATAAATTATTAGTATATTACCCGTGGGAAAGTTATATATTGCGCTGAGCGAGTTACCTGAAATAAAGCAATGTATTAGCGTAGGAAATAAACATTCATCTTGTTAGTGTTACACCATCCGATAGCCAAATATTTCGAGAAACATTAATTGAAGAGATTTAGATTAAAAGATTTTTTTTAATAAATTAAATTTCCTACATATTTCTCTTTAACATTTTTCATATTGGTGCAGTCATTAAGAAACGAACTACAAAAAAACAAGAAATTTCTACAAAATTTAACTTTAGTGACCTTTATTGCGTCACCGGTGTGAGTTACATTTAAGTCGCAATAGGCACTGTCGTATAACGCTCAATCTTGAGTAATTCCAGAGTCCGTACGATATGTTAGTACAAAGTGCTGCCGAGTTATAAACAATTTAAAAAATACAATCAATGTGTACTTGTATTTTATGTAAGAAATCTTTGCACGCACTGAGAGAGTACTTAGAGTTAATATTGAGGGCTCAAATTTTCAGATATTTTTTTTACATATTTCCAATAAAATTTAGCTTAAGGACGGGATCGAAAAAAAAAATATATCAGGATATATAACGTAAGGTTACCATGACATTAAAATGTATAAAAAAATAATCTAAAAGTCATTTGGTGTGAATAAGTCTTATTCAACTCACGATCTTTTGGTCACTTTCTGCGATACTTCCAAATATCAGCAAATAGAATAACCAAAGCAAGCAATTTAATGAAGACATTTTTGCTTTATCCAACTCGGGTAAACCCTTCTGCTGCTGTTAGTAGAGTAACGATAGTAGAATGGTTAGTGCTGTGGCTAATTATAATATTAATGTTAACAATTAAACGTAATTAGTCAAACTGTGAACTGTTGCAGACGAGAGACATAACGTGTAGAAATAGTTAATGGTCATAAAACAATGAGAGCTTAGTTTATTTGTTGTACTTGTCTTTCATCTCTTGTCTCACTCTTTCCCTATTATTATCACTCAGTGCCATTCACGTACGAATGATATTAGCTGACGATCAGAGACTGGACATTTGGTTACCTATCATAATAAAATACTTCAATATACTCTTGCGTGTTACGATTTTATCTGAAATCAAATTGTCCTTAGACTTACGGTGCATTGTGTATTGTGACAAAACAGGAAGCCTTCACGAGGACGAGATAGTAGCATTAGAGCTAGTCTTATTAATCCTATGCTCACTAATCTACGTGCAGAAATTAATTGTAAGAGAGAATAATGTCACAACCAATGTTATTTGTCAATAAATTTAATTTTAAACCCAGGTAATTTTTTTTTTTAAATAAACCCCTATTCGTGATTATTATTACTATCATTATTTATTGGATATTTGTTATTTTATTAGAGTAAATCTCGAGTATAAGTTGTTGGCAAGATGGAATCGATCATTATCCATTGGGTAAAACTGTGAATGCTTATGGCAATGCGTCAAGTGTCACCATTTTTAACCAAATCGATAAAGTTTCTTGTTGTTGTTAGTTGGGATTGCAAAACAATAAAAATGATTAAAAATTCGTCAGTCTGTACTATTTGTAGTAATTAATGAAAGTTGTGTTTAATCAAAGATATCGAATGAAATGATTACAAAAGTTTCAATTTAATCAATTTCAATTAAAAGTAATAAGTATTAACTATATTAATTCATTTTAATTTTGTTATATAATGGTATAATAATCTGTGGTCAACAGTTTGCTTCCACAAAATCTAAATCTACTACTAACGCTGATGCAAAGCCTAGACGATGCAAATTTATATATTTAGGGCGTGGGAAAAATTCCTAGTATGTAATTGGTGTCTTTCATGATATATCTAAAGTCTTTAACCGTGTTGATTATAATATGCTTATACTTAAACTAAGACACTATGTTATCTGCCGAGCTCCTCCCGACCTTCTAGTTTCCTAATTAACTGACCACTGACCAGTGTTAAAAGGCAAGAGTAAATTGCGTACTTTGCAAAATTGTTGTCTTAAATTAATCTCACGCAAGGCTTTACTAATGAATAAATCTATTTTAGTTGGTTGATACTAGAGCGAAATGGTTCTTTTAAGGGAGGAGAAAGATAGATTTAAGCTTCTAAATAATATTTTACTTAATATTTCTGACTTATTTACTCTAAATATTTAACTTCCAACTTCAAATTTCTCATGTTTTAACTTTAATTTGTTGGCAGTAGGATCAATATCGAAGGGAATTTAGTAGATTTAGATAACAATACTACTTTCTTGCTAAGGCTACTTAAAGAGGTGATAACTATAGTCTGAGTTTCTTTGTACGACTGGATCAGAAAAGGGGATATCAGCAGATGAACAAAAGTCATCAATATAACGAGACTTAAGCGGCAACTGATGGGCCATGTAGCGACATACAGTTGACGGACAACTTTTTTTTTTCGAACTGACACCTACACTGTTGGCTTCGTAAGGCCTTTACAGTTCCACCGGACTACCGGGCAACGTTACTCTGTGCATTATAAGAATTAACGTTAGAAACCAAAAGCAGCACTTTGGAAAGATCAAGCGTTCTAGGAATGCAAGATGTGCACGGATTAGTCGAATTAAGAATACTCCTGCACCGCGTAAAGTACAAAACACAAAGAAACGATTACTAGCCATCGCTGTTCATATTGTTTTCACTTTTATTTTATTCTCCGTTTTCATTTCATGTTTTAATTGAATTTTAATGCTCAATTATTGTGGTCACTCCTAGTATCTACTACACTAATGATACTTGTATTTTATTGACTGCAATCATTTACACGTGTTCTCTTTTTATCTCATTTAAATATATCTGCTCGGCTCAATACACAGGATTCGTAAACCAGCTGCCAAAGCGTGTACTATTCTGCATAACCGGAGTCAGATCTTTTATTTCCCTCCGTACCTTCTGATAATAGCGACGTGCTATTACACTGTCACGTCTTACTAAAGGCAAATTACTGGTAGAACGGATGACCGCTGGATCCGAAAAATATAAGAATGGTGTCCACGTATCGAAAATACAACTTTACTAACCATACTCGTATCTTTTATTATATTCCATAAGAAGCATTATTCATGATAAAAAAAATCTCACAACAGGCCTGAGCATTCACTGAAACTAAACATAATAAGAAAATGGTAGTCTAGTTGAACTTTTTCTATTGTTTGACAAGTTAACGACCATCTTTAAATCAAGTAATTTTTTATGTGTATTTATAACCATTCTCGAGAACAGATCTTCTTGCTACTCTTAAACTATGTCTTCAATGGTTCTCTGTAACATTTAGTAATGACTAAAAAGGTACTATCACGTGCTTTAGAGCTCTAGGCTCCAGAGCTTATAGAATTAGTTCTAACGTGAGTATTTTATATGATAAAAATACGCACAGTTGGATAGCAAACATTGAGTCGAAAGTTAAAATTAATTTTGATATAAATATCGCTTTTGTCTAGACCAGTGATTTCCAAAGTGGTTCAGGTGGATTCCCGGGGGTCCACAAGAGACTCGATGGAGATGTACATTGGCGTGACAAAGAAATGGGGATGCACAATTAGTAACCGGGAGTCTACGAAAATTGGTCTATTTTTGATAGTGTGAAGAACTAACAATGTTGGCTTGACTCTTCATATGGTAGTATTGAACTTGCAGGGCGTCCACCGGACCCAGTAAAATTTTGAAAGGGGTCTATGAGAAAAAAAAGTTTGGGAACCTCTGGTTTAGACAGTTTTTTCCATGTGTGTATCTTGAAATTAATTTTAACATTTTTTTATATTTTTAATAATTGGGTAGTTTTAAAACTAACAATATACATTTGGTTAGGATCATAATTAGACCCATGTCTTTTCTCATTCAACGATTAGAAATTCGCAATGATCAGGTAATCAGGTGCGAAAAATATCAAACAGGACACAAAATAATAACACAATATAATGTCAACTGCTTTTATTTCAAGAGCAAAACCACAAAAATATCTTCGTTGTATCCTGATCAGTGCTGAAAAAGGCAATATTATTATACATGAACCATAAGTATTCTTATTTATTTATAATTTATATTAAAACTTATTATAACCTAAGAAATGTAATCACAGTAAAGCCTAAACAGTAGATATAATAATAGAACTCGGAATATATCTGTGGTAGTTAGGTCTGATTAAACAAATGTAATTCTTTACTCAAGCTATCGACTACATTCTAAAGCGTTCAGTGAATAGCAAATTTAAGTACTTATTAATAGTAACTAAACGTCTGATCATTACATCAAAAACCCAACTGCCCCGCTGCAGCCCAGCAGCCCAACATTGACTAAATCACCTGCGGTACATTAAGAACTCTTGTGCAAAACATTGCATTTCTTAACCCTTTGGTCATCATATACATGTTTGTTGCAGTCTAGTCGGGATTTGGTGCGTTGCCAACTGCTTTTTACACGGCAATAAATGATAAGTTCTTACCTCATCGCTGGTCACCTGGTCAAGATTTCTTTTCTCGTGTTGATCATCATTTAACTGTGATCGTGTAAAAATTTATTTGGGAGCGATTCAATAAACACAGCTTAATATAGAAGTTTATAGTATTTCTTGAAGTATAATATATAATCATAATTTATCGCGGGATTTTTGTTTGGGGACGTACTAAGTATAATTTACGCTAACGTCAGGTTGATGTTCGGAACGAAATGTTTTTTTAATAGAAATTTTTATATTGTTTTTCTTTAGAATAGGTATCGGGAATCTATACGTACTAAGTACTAATCATGTATAATATATACCCCATTAAAGATAACGTATCTACAGCGGTTATATACATTTTTTAATTCACTATTTCCTTTCTACCATGTATCTTCACGTAATTAATGCTTTACATATGCTGTTTTTGTAAACGGTGTAATAAGAATTTCAGCATATGCCGACTAACGTACTATTAAAAATACTATTTATACATTTGTTTGATACAAATTCGAAATTTAAAAGTTATATCCTTAGTGGATCTTTGGACGCGTTATGCGATAGTTTTTTATAGTAGAATATTTTATGTGACTTAAATATCAGATATCAAATTAAATATTAAATACATAGTGTATTAATAATCACTTGAATGAATGAGGCGATGATGGCTCAGTCGATAGTGTGTTCGGACACAGCGTCGAAGGAAGCAGGTTCGAATCCTAGCAACTGAGTCGGAGCTTTCGGTGAAGGAATACATCGTGATGAAACCATAGCAAGTTGATAGGGCTTTTTCTAAGTCCGCACGGCTAGCAACCAACTTTAGGTTGAAAATCTGTCGCCAAGCACCTGTTGGTGTGTTCCGGCTGCTGCACTTGAAGAGTCAGTCTCCCTCTAGGTTTAGCGTGATTACCATCTTGGACCACATCATTATTTAACATTAGATGAGATTGTTGTCAAAACGCTACCTATAAAGTATATTAAAAAAATCATACATTTTGTCATAATTGGGTTTAAGGCACATTACCTTATTAGATTCATAAGAATATAAAGGTACCAATGTAATAGTCATTTGTATGTCGGAATCTTTATTCTGCTATTTATTATATAAAACACTTACCACTTCCTTTTCTATGTAATTCAGAATTTGTTTTCGAAGTTTGTGCAACTGCGGATATAAATAATGTTATCTGTTAGAATTGTTTACAATCAATATCGCAAAAGAATGAAAAGTGATGTAAATATCGCAACACCAACGGGACGTTTAAATAAAATCCATCTTCTTTATTATTTAATCACATGTTATTAATAAAATCGTATAGATTATACAGCACGTACATGAATAAATTTACTACACTATCAGTTACCCGCTTTTTAAGCCGCCCAGTCAATAGTATAACCGCCTGGTTTATAGCGTGGCTTAATAATCACACCGACTTGTCCATTACAAGCAAATATTTTTATGAATGAATGAAAATTAATAGTACATAACATAATATTTGCTTTCATCTGTTTATCAATAATCATAATAATATTTATGCTTAAGATTACAGTAATAATATATACTTACTAAGCGTTGAATGCGTATATTTATGTTCTGTCAAATAATATTGAATGACATTAGTAGGTACTAAATGCAAATCTGTGATTGTCATAGTATTTTTGGGGTTTGAACGTGTTTTCGTACTTACTTAATTCTTATTGTTCGAATTAGAAGAAAATATATTTTTAAAAAACAAGCTTTTTTGAAATACGTAAAAAACTTCATAGGATTTTTATTTTTATGTGAATGGCGGCCTTTTTGAAATTCGCCTCTTTGATTTATTTCATTTTCGTGTATTAGCATGGAGGAGGATTGAACAAACACGCAAAATTGCAAAGTCGTACGTATAAAGGATTTAGGTCTAATTTACCTTGGCAGGTTTGATCTAAACAAACTAACAAACATTGCAAGCTAAATAAAAGCTTGTAAATAGACAATAGTCTATATGTTACATAAGAAATATCATATTCAAAGGCCCGCCAAATATTTAGCCTATTATCTAGATGGGCCATCCTATGAATGCCTATGTCAATGAGGTTTTACTTTATATCGAATTTGTTTAAACTTGTCTAACCAAGGTTATTAAAATATATTAAAAATGTACATTACAGCTAAAACTTAATATTTAGTATTTATGTATATCATTTTATACTCACGTTTGATTTTTGTTTTAGCCTAAGGTGATCATGTTTAAGTAAAGGATTTTATACTTGTATTAAAAAATTGTTTTTGTTTTAAATATGTTATATTGGTGATTAATAAACAATAACGTCTGATATTTATTGAAAGACGACTCGAAAATAAGATGCAGAAAATATCTTTCAATACAAACCCCTTTGTTATTGATAACTGTCTGATGGATCCACGTATTTTTGTTCTGCAATAAATATAATGTACAATGAAATTCACGATAGATTTACATTCATATTTTATATATGGATGCAACTTTTTATTTGTTATAATCTTTTTCCTTGAATCATATAAGTTAGTGTATTCAGTTTTTTCCTAATATTGATTACAATTAAAAGCGGCTATTAACAATATTACTAATATATGTTACTTTTCGGAGTTTCGCCAGAAAAAACTACCAATGAAGTCCGTCTCAAGAGACTGAAGATTCATTATGCATATAATTTTAGTGTTTTGAACGTTTACCATTAATATGTTGGTGTGGGGATGCGGTTTATACATTCGCATCGGTTTCCG
Organism: Antheraea assamensis; assembly: GCA_035772565.1. Classification (NCBI taxonomy): domain Eukaryota; kingdom Metazoa; phylum Arthropoda; class Insecta; order Lepidoptera; family Saturniidae; genus Antheraea; species Antheraea assamensis. The sequence goes on from JAQQSE010000058.1 coordinate 347,432, forward strand.
TCGTTTCATGACGTCACAATTGACGACTTAATACTTTTCCCGTTATAAAGAATGTAAGAAATCTACTTTAAATATTGTACGGCTCGCTTTGTCTATTTGAAAAGTATGAAATAAATTTAATAGGGAAATATATCTACCGAAAGTGTGGAAAGATATATTATAATATACATCACGTATCACTAACCTTAAGCTTTTGATTTTTTGGTTTCTTATGGCCTTTTCGATACTGTAAAAAATTTAATTGTTGTATAATAATGGCAGAGAAATAAAAATCTTAAGGTTTGCTTGTTTCATGCTCGCTAGAGAATGCTAGGGTTCCAGGAACGCTAACAGATAAATACTATAGAAATTCCAAACGACTTGAAATAACGCTCTTATTTTAGAACATAGATTTTTGATTAAATCTACTATGTACTTATTTAGTTGATTTTTTATACGGGTGTTTATTCGTCATCATCTTCTTACCATTATTCCACCTAAATAGGGTTGGTACAACAATCTTTCCTTTTCCACTCTCTCCAGTCTGATGTCATCTAAGTATTCACACCTTTTATACATATATCATTTTCACATAATACATCAATATCTTTTTCAGACTTCCTCTACTCCTATATCCGTCAACCTTCATACCTATTCTTGGAAAAAATCGTTAAAATTGCTATTGTCAGAAATAAATAAGTAATTGAAATCAATATAATATCATGGAAATCACTCAATTATTAATAATTAATGTATAATTTTAATGTTGCTAATCGTATGGTTATAACTATAAGTAATCATAATTATTTTGAATACATTCATTACTTTTTAAACTTTGTTGTTATCTTGTTGTTACTATTCTTTTATATATCATTGTTATTATAAGCTCATAATTGTTATACATGTTACATTAAGTCATTTTTATCATATTATTAATTATAATTTAACAATTTATCTCACAACATAACATAAGTAACATAATAAATAACATAAAAAATAAACTGTGTAAAGAAAGGACGCTTGCAAAATGACAAGGGCTCGGATCATGTCTGAGGAACAAGGAAAAAAAAAAGAAAAAAAAAAAACCTTCATACCTAAATCTTATCTAGTTACATGGCTTACGTCTCTTTTCATGAAATGCCCATACCATGCTAGCCTGTTACCCCTCAACTTTTCTGTCACTGGTGCTATTTTCAAACTTGCACTAATATACTTATTCTTAATGTTATCCATTGTCGTTACGCGATACCTTAATTTTAACAATCGCGTTGCTGCCACAAATACTATTCTCTCCTCCGTCTCATTCTTAGCCGAGCACACAGATACAGCATGACTAGTCTTATAACAGTTTTATACATCTTCTCTTTAAGTTTTAAGGGTGTTCTGTGTCAGAAGCTAGTACAGATACCTTTCGCCATTTCATCCACCTTGTTATATTTTTAATCTATACTTCACATCCTTGTTTATGCTACCGTCGTTTTGAATTAATGAACCGAGATAACAGAAATAGGAGCAGACTGTTAAGAAAACACAATTTTTAAGACTATATGATAAAAATTGATGGAATACCGAAGTTGCAAAAGAAATGTCAGTTTTTGTACAACTAATCTTAAAACCCAACATTCTCCAGTTTCTATCACCATTTCCCTAGCTCTGGACATCGGCAGTATTTTCTCTGACAAGAACGATATCATCAGCAAGCAACAAGCACCATGGTGCCTCCTCCTGTATGTCTGATTAACGCATCAATAACAAGAAGGAATAAATAAGGGTTTAGAGCTGGACCCTGATACAAACCTATAGTGCACATTAAAATTATCGGTAACTACAGCCTAGGACCAAACGTGTGTTTTGGCTTGACTATTCATATAAGGAGTAAGTTGTAGGTACTTCTCAGGCACTCTTTTCTTTTTCTGAGCCTACTACAGAACATTTCGGGTTATTATATCCCTCGTATTGGGTCCTCTTGGGTCCTGTACAACGCCTAAATTCGACTGTACAGTTATTTTCTTCATTCATCGGTCTTTCAAAATATTCCTTCTTAACCACCAGAAGAACCATAATGTCTTCATTAATTTGTTACACATTGCGTAGGAATAATACATTATGTTATCAGTTGTTGTAATTATGACCATCTCTAATGCCTAATGTGGGTATTAAATTCAACAGGGGATATTGAAAATGAGAATAAATATATAATTAATTTAATCATACACTTCTCACACTGTAGATCAAATCATCGTGATACTTGTCTTCAAAACCACCGTTTATTCGCTGCAATAAAGAGAAATTACTGATTTATAATATACGGTTAAAACTATTTCATGAGAAATCCTGGAGTTACAAGAAAATTATCTAACTCTTGATATTATGGATCAAATTGAGACAAATTGCTTTTCACCATCTATATGTATAACCAATTCCATTTTCCAATCATCACTCCACATAGCCCTGAGGCCAGTCGTAATGTAACCTACAACTCCTGAAAACTGACTTGGAACGTCTTCTTTTTCAATATACGTTGCTAGCTATACTCGTCGCACGAAGCAGCACGATCACTGTCTTATTATAGCTAAAATAGATATGTCGGTTTTGCTCCTCCAGATGAAAATTGCATTCTTAATTTTTGATTTTAAATTGAAAATATCAATTAGGTTGTTGTGTATTTTAGCATAGCTATTTATGTAATGCGTGAATTATTTTAAACAGGAGCTTGCTAAAAAAGTGGATAAATATCAATAATCTTAAACTCACGCTGTAGTTTAATTGCTCATCAGTGGAATACTTATCAGCCGTACGGTCCTCTAGTTCCTACAAAATAATTAACTGATTTATAGTTCGTGCTTAAAAAAGTAAGGTATGGTATAAAAGTAGGTAAAGTAGAGTAGGCAGTGAAACTGACGTAAATAATGAAAAAAAAAACTCACAGTCTTTTCCTCACTTTCAGCACGATTTTCAGATATCAGCAAACAGAGTAACCAAATAAACCAATTAATTGAAGCCATTTTCGGTTTATTCAATCCGAGTAAACTTTTCTGTTGCTGCTAGTAGAATAACGATAGTCCAATGATTAGTACTGTGGCCAATTATCACATTAATATTAGTAATGAAACCTGATTAGTTAAAGTGAGAACTGTTGCAGACGGGAGAAATATTTAATAATCAGAAAGCGAATAAATTTACTATTTCAATACTTGTGCTTAGGGAAAAATACTTAAAAAAACGTTATCGGTGTCCTTCATCTCTTGTTCTACTCTTTCCCTGCCCATATCACCTAGCGCCGTTTATGTGGAACTGACGATAGCTGACGGCAGATGACAGGACTTTTGTTTAACTGTTATTATAAAATATACTCATATTATATAGTGCACCAAAATGTTGTCTAAAATAATCAAAGCATCCCATAGATATAAGTTGCATTGTGTATAGTGCTACACGAGGAGGATTGACGTGAGTCCAGCATTGCGGTGAGGCCTTTCCACCTATACTCACCAAGTCGTGCAGAAATTATTTGTCCACGTCGGAGAAAATATTGTCACATTATATGTCACTTCATTATTTAGTAGAGAAAAGTAACTTTGTTAGAGTAAGTCTCCAGTAAAGTAATTAAAGAAGTAAAAGTAGAGAAGAGTAGTAGAAGTAGAGTAAGCCCACATGATTGGTTGTATTTTTTTCAATTTATATAAACGTACTAACCTTTGTAACTATGCAACGTGGAGTATCACGTGAAGTGGTGGCCGAGGCAGTGTTGGATACTCGATGAGAATCGGAGGTTATCGATAAAAGACATACTGGGAATACTTATGTCAACAAAAACCATTCCGTGCAGTTGGTGACAGATTTTCAACTTACGAATGGTGATGACTAGCAAGGACGCATTCTGAAGTCCTGTCACTTGCCGTGGTTTCATCACGATGCTTTCTTTCATTAAGAACTATAGCTCTATGCAAAGACTCAAACCTAAGTGGTGTTCGAACAAACAACCACTGAGCCATAATTGTTTTTTGTCCACAAAAGTTAAACCCAAAATAATAAACTCGTCGTCTATATTACTGATTTATTTGGTATCGTTGCAAACGTAAGAGAAATTGTATTTAATTTAAAAACTAAATTTAGCATTATCCCAGGCATGTTCCTGTTTTTATTGGTTATTATATATTGTCGAGTTTTTATAAATTATCTTGAATACGCAAAACGTCAAACGGCACCAGTTGTAACCAATTCGAATACCATATTGTTAATCATTTTAAAATAGTTAATAATTCGTCAGTCTATCCTATTTTTATTAAATAAATAATGTTGTATGTAATGAGAGATATCGAATGAAACAATCAAACAGCTTTTCTTGATCTGTCTACAGCCTTTGACTATATTGACTACAATAAGCTTATACTTAAACTAAAACACTACGGTATTTATGGTGCCTTGCTCGCCATTCTTGTCTCCTGTAAGGAAGAAATAATGTAAGGAAGTAAATGCAAATAAGCAACATCTGGGGGATCGTTATGTTGAATTGGCGTCCCGTAGGGTTCTATTTTGGGTCCATTTATTAACGGCTAATGGTTAATCATTGAGCTATATAAGATATTGTATATTCAAATTGAAAAGAATAGAGTAAGAGATTTGACATCTAAAATAATAATTTAGACAAAATTTCTAATTGTTTTGCTTTGAATAATTTGCTGTAAAATGCAAACTTGACTGTTGGTGAAACTGTAGGACCACCATCGAAAATAACTTAGGGGGCTTAGTTAAAAATAACGGTGTTTTTGAGTTCTAAATTTTTATTATGCATTTTATTTAAAAACACCCCAGGATTTTATAAAAGACCGGAGTAATTTCAACAACTTTTTATCAGTTTAGACGATCAAAAACTTGAATAGATGCAATGTTTTGTGATATGAGTTGATTTCCTTTAATTATTGATGGCGGACGTATTAAAGTGAATAAAAAAATTGTAACAACCTTTGATTGGTACGAAGGGTCCTATATTATGAAATTAAACATAGCTTTTACTTTATCCCATAAGAAGCCCAATTATGATGAGTTAAATATTACAATGAACTTGAGCATTAATTGAAAGAATCCATCACTAGAAATCTCTGATGTAGTAAAATGTTTTCTATTGCTTGCTCTTATCTTACTATTATATTCCTCAAATCATCTAACTTGAGATATGTGTCTGCAGTCATTTTTGAGAAATGATCCTCATATCAGAATTAAAATGTTTCTAAAGTTTTTAATTACATCGTCATTTAATAACAGTTAAATGTATGTTATAACGTATTTTATATGTTAGAATCCACGATTTTCTGCGTCTAAGTCCTTTGTGCACCCACTATTACCCGCATTTGTTATTTTTTTATAAGTGAACGACTTAAATTAATAATGTCTATTGGGTTTCCGTCATATTTAAGGCCATGTCTTACATAACTTTTCTTCAGCAATGAAGCATTAACTGTGCTGACGTAATTAGGAAGGAAGGATAGCAAACAGGGAAAAAATAACACAATATGATATCAACTGGTTTTATTTCAGAAGCAAGAGCAAAAATAGATCTTCGTAGTCATCTTATTATTCCTGAAAAAGACAATATTATTTTACATGAATTATAAGTAGTTTTTAAAGTTAAGTCTTTGTTTAAATTACATTATACTCAAATAATAACGTATAAGTTTGGAATATGACAAATTTTGCCACTAAGATGACAGTAATTTGATAGGAGTTTGGCTTACTAATGAAACCTCTCACACTTTTTTTATAGTTTGTTTTTTTTGCAATATCATTTGGATATTGAGGTATAGGTTCTTTGATTTGCAAATCTTCGTGAAATAATGTGTTTATTAAAACAAAATTAAATAATACAATTCTTTGGTCAAAATTAATTTGATCGAAAAAGTATGCCGACTTTTGAATTTCATTAAATATAAGTACTATGAACTTCCAGCGTTTTTTCTAATGTTTCATTTTTCTATTTCAGTCGGTTATTATGTATGTAAAGGATCCTAAGTAAATGCTAAAACCTAATAACACAGAAACTGTACTAATACTACTGTACTGTACTAATAATATGTCACCGCCATCGTCACCACTGACAACGTCATTTTTATCATGTAATCGCTAAGAGTAGTTCCATATACCATTTATCTATATAAAAATGAAGTCCTGTTCGCTTGCCTCGCTAAAACTCGAGAATGGCTGGAATTTGGCTAATTTTGATCTTGAAATATTTATGGAAGTTCAGGGAAGGTTTAAACGATGAGAACCATCAATAACAAGTAAAGAAAAATAGTAAGAAAGACAATTTCATTTTCAAATATAAAATGTTCCTAGCTATGAAACATTTGATGTATTTTGTCATTTTAGAAATAAAAAAATGTCATTCGTTTGTTAAATATTTATTGCTGCATTCAGAAATTTATATGTTTCATAGCCGGTAATATGAGGTCCAATGATTTTGGTTTGTTTCGTTGGATTGCAAAACAGTTATATTTCAGAAATAAAAGTAGTACACGTAAAATTGATTAAGTGCATAACTGTGTTGCATTTATAATGTAGATAAAAATGTTGTATTAAGTTTTGACCACATTTTACACAAATATATGTAAGTGATACGAAATTCACTGGGTCATCTAGTTAATAATAAAATGTCGTTAAATTCGAGAGCGTATTGTCGACTTGCATATTAAGGAAATTACTTACGATAAATTACGAACTTCTGTCTAAAACTTAATACTTCTTAACCCTGCTTTCATCATATAAGTAGTTCTTGCATTCTAATACGGTCAAGTGCCATGAAATCTGTATTAATACAGCAGCGATTTAAATGTACGATACGTTCTTACCTCGTCACTGGTCACCTGGTCACGATCTTTTTTTCGGTGTTCATCATCAATTAACTGTGATAACATGGAAATTTATTAGAAAAATATTTAATAAACTCGGTTTAATATAGTATATTAGTATTAGTACTTAATAGTATTTCTTTAAGTATAATCATAGTCTATTTATGGGGCTCCCTGACGTTCCGTCTGGTGCAGGTGTTCACCGGCCATGGCTATTTTGGTTGGAACCTGCACCGGATCGCACGCAGGGAGCCCACCGCCGCATGTCACGAGTGCGGCGCTGTGGGGGACACCGCGCAGCACACTCTGTCTGAGTGTACTGCGTGGGCGAGACAGCGCCGAATTCTGGCTGCGGCGGTGGGAGGAACGGGAGACTTGTCGCTGCCGAGCGTGGTGGCGGCCATGCTCGGTAGTGAACAGGCGTGGAATGCGGTGGCCTTTTTTTGCGAGGAGGTCATCTCGCAAAATGAGGCGGCGGAGCGGGCGCGAGAGGTAGACCCTCGCAGCGGCCGTCTCCGCCAAAGGAGGGTCGGTGGAAGGAGGCGGCGCTTTGTCCGCCTCCTGCCACCTCCGTAGCTGAACCTGTACCTCATTGCACAGGTCCGGCTGACGAGGGGAGGTAGCTGGTTGTGTACCCAGTCTACTTCCCTATATAGGCGGAGCCCGGCGGCTACATTCCGCTGGGCTGACCGCTGGGGCGGCATGGTGATAGCCACAGTACGGTCCCATGCCGCCCCAATCGAAAGCGGCGGCCGATACACCGTGGGGTTTTACTTAATACTGAGATGACATCTGACAAGGGAGATTGGAAAAAGAAAACATGTTGTATCGACCCTACTTAGGGGGGATAAGGGCAAGAAAATGACGATAAGGTATTTATGAAAGGAAATGTATGAAAAAGTTAGGATAAAATAATCTCAAAATAAAAAGTGAGTGAGTCAATGAGATACACGACAGTAGAGAAATCTTTAAAGATATCGACATAATTGACAGATTGACGTTCAGTTCTTCAGTTGTTATTTTATTTCATTACATGGTCGTGAGGTAAAGAGAAGATGTAGTTTCATTGTCTTCGTTAGTACACCCGTGCGAAGACGGACTGATCAGTTAATATGTAATATACATCATTAAGCCTAAACAGATACTGTATCAGTTATATGTATTTTTGAATCAGTTGTTTCCTATCTGTCACGTGTCCTCGCGTAATGCATAAACTATTTTATAATCTGTGTTTTTATAAATTGATAAAACCGATCATCACCATCATCAGCCTGTAAGTGACCCACTGCAGGGTCATAGTCCTCTTACCGAAGGAAGGTGTGGGCATAATCACCACGCCAGCCAACGACGTATTGGTGATTTCAAACTGTGAGAAGTGTAAAGTTCAAGCAGAAGAGAAGTAAACTTCAAGTTTCCTCCCGATGTTTGCCTTCCCCGTCAGCCAATAGAGTTACCAATTAAAATTAGTAAATGTACGCGAATTCTGAAAAATTCGTTCTTACATGCCGGGGTTCGAAACTGCGGTCATCGGATTGATATACCACCGGTCAAACCAGTAGACCACCATGACTACTACCACCACCAAAATCAATATTTAAAAGTTTATAAACCAGTTACTGATTGGTAAATAGTGAAGGGTTAAATTCTCAGTGGGTCATTAGACGCGTTATTCAATTATTTTTGTTATAGTAGAATAGTTTATGCGGTTTAAATATGAAATAGTTATGTATGAATAACCACTCGAATGAATTTCATTACTTATATATTTTGTCGTCACCGGGTGTATGGTGTGGCACATTACCTTATTAGCTTCCTTTTTTAAGTAGTCCAGAATTCGTAAACGAAGTTTTTGCAACTGGGGATATAAAAAATAATTCGTTATTCTTTATGTAGTAAGAATGTATTATAAGTTGTTGTAATAAGGAACATCTATCTAGTTCATACATTTAAGAAGTATATGTTGAAAATGTGAATATAAATTATAATTTGGATAGATCATACAGCACTCACTCTGTGTTTCAGATGCCACCCGAAAGACCCATATCGGTCAACCATAGCGCCTTTTATACGCTGCAAAAAAAAAAACAATTGGTTTATAAAACATGGCTAAAATGTATTCCGTTTTTCCTGTTCCATGAAGAATCCTGGAATTACAAAAGCAGAGTAATGATAATTTGTTATCCATTATAACAGTATTAGTTATTTTAATAATGACGATTTTCACTCCTTCCCTAAACAATGTTGTCTTAAGGGGGCGTACAGATTATGTCTCTATTAACGAAAGCATTATACAACCACAATGGATATATTCGTTTGAAATGCTATATATATATATATATATATATATATATATATATATATACGCATGTTAATAACAATCGAAATATTCTTACATTAAAAAAATGGTACTACTATATTGTATAATTAAATTTTGCCAAAAGTTTTCTCATTCTGTGAACTAGTCATTAATACTTATTAGACTTGATGATGCTTTAAGTATATGCCAGTAACATTTTTTTAGTTTCATGTTAATTTAGATTTTGTAGCCAAGACTGGCTATAAAGTTGCGATGCTTCATTATGCATTTTTTTTTTATATTATAGAGGGCAAACGAACAGGTGGGTCACCTGATGGTAAGTGATCACCGCCGTCCATAGACACTAGCAACACCAGGGGAGTCGCAAGTGCGTTGCCGGCCTTTTAAATATGTGGGCCTCCGGCGCTCTCACTGGCCGAACGAAACGCAACAGTGCAAGCACTGTTACTTCACGTCGGTTTTCTGTGAGAGGGTGGTACTACCCCGGGCGAGCCGACCCATTCATGCTGAAACCAGTAATAGCTTCAGCGTAGCTCTGCCACCTACAAAATTTATCTGGGCTTGTTTAAATGTGTAATTTCTAAGACAGGAAGAAATTTGTAATAACATGAAGTTTATAGAAAATCGATACCTCTTGATATTGTAAATCTTATTCATTGCAAACGTACGTTAGAGTACGCAATGGTGGATCGTTACAACACCCGAAAAGATATCTGTGACAGTTTTATTAAATTATATGTTTGGAAACCAACCTTCTAGATTATTACTGCCATTGTCGAGTGAGTAAATGAGTGACTAATATTACAAGTGTCTTGTGATATTTTCAATGTTCTAACAAAATGTTGTTACAACTTGACACTTGTTACAACTTTCAGAACAAAACAACAACAGACCAACAGAAGTTTATGAATAAAATATAAAAGCCAATACATGACAGGTCCGGCCAAAAACCCTCCGTGTCACTTTTGTTGTCGCAGTATGCAACAATCACATGAAGGCGTGCATTGGTTGGTTCAAAAACCGACGACTGTAAATGGTCCAGCGAACCTGAGTGAATTGAGGTGCGGGACAGTGAATTTTATTTAGACGACGTTCGCAAAGTTTCCTTTTCCCGATCCAGTGCAGGACAACTATACGCCACGTGGGTATTTATTTTTCTTGTTGATATTCCCACTATGACTATGAAACGATTTGCTCCGTTATGCCTACTGTTACGGGGTAGAATTCACTCCTGGCATATGTCTTCGCATTTATAACTAAGGACTGTTCAAGCGAAGAGTGTATTTGCGTCTAGTGTCTAAGCGAGATTTATCATTTGTCTCAATTTTACTTATAGTTGAGTACGATGCTAAGCGCTTGCTAGAATAGATAATAAATTATATTTTACTTACCCTATAGTTCAAAGGTCGTTCAGTGACATATTTGTCGGTCGTAGTTTCGTCTAGTGGCTGTAAAATAATGAATTGATTTATAATTCGTAGCTAAAATGTATAGGTAAATTGACGAGGACTGTTATGTTTGGCAAAGGGACTGGAAAGGTGAGCATTGATAGGAATTAGTAAGGGAACCTTTAAACCTATATTTGGGTCACAAATCCTAAGCAAGCGCAAATTCTTCACCCCATAACCAGATTAAATAATACACGCAGAGTAAATGAAGTTGAACGCTAAGAACTTTGTCTCTGTGCATCATGTTTGTTGGAATTCAGAGATTCCGGAAAAGTTGACAACTATTGTTCGATTTTATAGAACCGTCCGTTTGGTGGGATTTTGGATTTAATTTTCACGACAACCTAAACCATATCGACTACGTGATAAAAACCTCTTGGGGACTGGATGTTGAAATTCTTAGTAACTGGACGCAAAAGACACAAATTTTAAACCAGGTCAAGTCTTATCAATATGGCGATAATATCGATATCGTGATACAGCTATATGAAGTCATTCTACAGCGCCATCTGTTGACTACCTTCATGTTCGAGTGGTTTGACCGTTGAAATGGCAATTCCTTATCCGCAGGTTCGAAACCCGGAATGTAACAAACTTTATCAAAATTCACGTAGATTTATTTATTCATTTAAATTTATTTGTTATTTAGTGTCATTATCGTTAAATAGATAATTATATGAACGCCAATCCTTGCTGTAGTTAACAACCATGTGGTTAACAAATCTGGAACACTATCGACTAACGGTTAAGGAGAACATAGTGAGGAAACCTGAACCTAAGAAATGTTTTTGTAGTACCATTGTATCTGGGAAAGTATTGCTCTGTGGATGTCTTAGAGTTTGAAATCGCCAATAAGTCGTAGGCTGTCGTGGTGATAATGCCCATGCCTTCCTTCGGGAAGAGGTCTATGGCCCTGCAGAGGGTCTCTTACAGGCTGATTTGATGATATTAATATAACAAAGGTTTTGGTTGTTTTTCCGGGTCAAACTCTGAAATAACTTAATTAATTCCTATTTGAATTTTACCGGCACATAAAGAATTTTTCAGAAAAGGTGCTAGACAGTAATGTTGATACCTGATATTACTTAAAGTTTATAAAGGTTATATAACATGTCTAATTTCACTAGAATCTTTTAACATAAGTAATTTAAAAAATATTAATGTTACCACTGGTAAAATTATATGTGGAGGCGAGACGATTATCTGAAAAAGAACACATATCATAAGAATAATATACATCTATACACATAATAAAAATAAAGTATCTGTATACGATACTAATAATAAACAAAAACAAAATTTTCGGTCTGTCTGTTTGTCTGTCTACTTGCTCCGGGTACTCTCCGCAATGGCTGGACTGATTTTGACGGGAATTTTAATGGTAGATAGCTAAAATTACAGAAGTGACATGGGCTATTATATTTTAGACTCGCTGTTATTCGCAACTTCATCCACGTGGAATCTATGAAACGTTTGTACCGATTTTCACAGGCCTTTCACTGGCAGATAGCTGAAGTTATAAGGAGTAACTTAGGCTATTTTATTTTAGGCTATTAACAGATAATATATAACTTTATGTTATTGTTGCAATCCAGTTAGTTATGACTACCCTCCCATTTGCAGTTTTTATATATTATATATTAGTGATTTTTAAGGCACAGTCAGGTTTTTACCTCATTACTGGTGTCCTGGACAAGATGTATATTCTCATGGGCATCATTTAACTGTAATCGTATGAAAAATTATTATTCAATAAGCTCAGATTAATAAAAAAGTACATATATATCCTTTCTCTATGTATAATATATACTTCTTACTCTTATACCATGTAAGTACAACAACATATTTGTCATGTTTTGATGAATGATTTGGCTTAATTTTTACGATCGGCCGCGCGTGGCTCACATCAACACTCCTTGGAATCATTTTCCAGAACCACTATATATGGGAAAAATATGTAACTGTTGATTTCTCTTCATTTATTATAATGACGTAAGCTGATGGATGAATGTTAGTTTATTCCTCCAGGTAGAAAGTTTTGTCCAGCAGTGGTGCACATACAGGCTGACATTATGTAACATTTCTATATAGAATTATGAAGGTATTTCATGTGATATAAATGGGTAACACCGCCAAAATTTTAATTTTTGTCTGTAGCAAATAATATCAAAATGTCGACATCAATTTGAAGAGAAACTCAAATATTATAACTCTTCTAATAGTTTCTCTTTTGTTTTAATTTTTGATCGTAAATTTCTTGATTACGAAGTATGATAGGTACATCGTTTAGCTTTACAATTTTTCTGACTCTGTCTAGCTTTGGTAGGCTATTTATACATTCTGTTTGAGCGGCAGTACCGTCCGGTTTAACAACGTAATGGTTAGTAAGGCACTATTTCGTATGGAACTAAACTATTCATGCAGACCAAAATAACTAAACTTAGATTTACTATATGAAAGTTGTAAATTTACAACTCATATGTCAGCGAGATGACAATTTGTTTTTATACAATTTACAAACTAATCTATAATTGAAGAGAAAAACTTTTATTTAACTTTATAATAATATATATATATATATAGATATTTTAATAATGATGGCGAAAAAGGAAAAGAAATGCCAGTGAACCTCCTGAATCAGATTAGCAGGCAGATATCCTCATGACCACGACAGACTCGGAACAAGAGCCTATGGAGGTGCAACATACGGATACATTGTACACAAGCGCGTCAGTTGAACACATAACACTTTTTATCGAAGAGTCAAATATCCGTGTTTTGTATCCATATGAAGTTAGGCTAGGAGTTAGGCTCCCCATTGAACTGGTTCGGTTAATGAGGGGAGGCGACTGGTTGTATACCCAGCTTGGCTCCTTATAAGGACGACGCTCGGTGGCCTTCCGCCGGGCTGACCGCTGGGGCGACATGGTGATAGCAATGCACGATCCCGTGTCGTTAGTGATTAAGAGTCTCACACTAGCCACTCTCTCCCCCGAGAGGGTAGCGTGTCCATGATGGATTTCCGCACGTTAATAAATAAAAGGAGGGTTGATGTGAAGCAGGCGGCCGATCGTAAAAATTAAGCGAAATCATACATCACAACATGCTAAACATGTTGTGCCGACCCTACTTAGGTGGGATAAGAGTAAGAAGATGACGATGATGTAAATTTACAACTCATCTTAATAGATTTCTTCACATGGTTTAACGGATTACTCGAATTCTATTGTACTGGATACTCACTGGCTTCTTATTTTAGCCATATTTTGTAAAACATTTGTAATTTTACAATTTTTTCTTTTCTCTAGGAATTTCTTGGGAATCTATATAAATTGAATATTACTAATACATAATATCTCTCGTAAGGGTTAAATTCTCAGTGACTTATTGGACGCGTTATCCAGTAGCTTTTTATAGTAGAACGCTTTATGTGACTTACACATGAAATTGCTATATATTAATGATCAATTGAATGAGTTTTATTCCACATATTTTACCAACATCGGGTTTAATGTATATTTCCTTATTACACTCATATAAGAATATATTTGTATATTGGCATTTTTTCCCACCATCAAACACATTATTTATCATATAAAACACTCACCACTTCCTTTGTTATTTGTTTCACAATTTGTTTTGAAACTTTGTTCAACTAAGGATATAAAATATATTATTAGTCAGATTTTTCTTCAATTATTTAAAAGGGATATCAATATGGTAACAACGACGGGACGGTTATATACAACTAACGTCATCGTGGATGAATCCTGCTTAGTTATTTAATAGCATATTATTAATAAAATAGAATATATTACACAGATGGGAACAGCAATAAAATTCTCGATAAAGTTACCGAATATCTGCAATGATGTTAGTTATCCATCCACCAAAGCGTAAACGTATTTTAACCTATACGTCACGCGCTGTTTATGGCGTCCAGTCAATAGTAACGAGGGCTTGGTCAATAGCGTGGTCTAATAATCACACCGGCTTGTACAAAACAGGCTAATATTTTTCTCTACTACTTCTGCAGTGTTTACGAATAATAATAATAATAATGCTTATTATTAAGTTAATTTTTATAAAAATATAATTTTTGTTACAAATATGTTATGTTAGTGATAAATAAATACTGAGATCTAATATTTATTTAATAATAAATATAATGGGTCGGCAGTGAGATGCAGAAAATATGTTTCAAAACAAACCTCTTTGTTGTTGATAGCTTTCTTTCCGAACGATGCACCTTTCTTCTACAATAAACAAAGTGTTGAATTAAATTGCTTACTATACCTATAAAGATACTTAATTTTTATTTTTCTTGAAATATATGTGTCGTTGTTTCGTCAACTGTTATTTGTTTAGTAAACAGTGTCTGCAAATAGTTTACTTATTATATTTGTTATCTACCTTTTTAGTTTTTTCTCAATGTTTTGTTACTATCTATGTATAAATGGACAGAGACGAAACAGTTAAATTAATCCTCCCCTTTGTAATTAATCGACTTATCACTTTAATCTTATTTAAAAAAAAAAATGAATTAATTGTTACCAGACTAATTGTAATTGTAATTGTAGTGGTTGATTTTCAACCACTGGGCGACCACTAGTCATTATAAGTTACCAGACTTTTATCGCATAGCTTATCTTAATACTGAGATTTCTTTTTATCACCGTTTATTACTTAATTTTTACTCTTATATCACTTAAGTAGGATCGGCTCAACATATTTTCCTCTGTCAGCGATAATTACAGTTTTAACACCTCATTTTCGGTCTTCGTCAACTTATATCCATATAACTATATCCACCCAGCTTTATACTAACACTTATCTGTCACATGACTTTCATCTCTCCTCATAACATGCTCGAACTATGTTAACCTATTATCCCTCAATACTGGTGCTAATTTCATACTTCTTCTGGTGTACTAATTCCCAATCTTATTCATTCTGTTTACACCACACATCCATCTCAACATTCGAATCTCTCCCAGATGTAATTCTTCTTTCATTCGTCTTTATAGTTATTTTTTTATAGGTACCTTTGTCGATCGAAACAATAGTAATTTAGTATATAAAACACTCACCATTCCTTTTGTTAAGAAGCCCAAAACTTGTTTACCAATATTAAATATCTGCGGGTACAAAGAGATTTATCTAAAGGAATTATTTAAAAAAACTATCACAAGTTAATGAAGTAAATAGTTCTTGAAATAATTATAACAATTAAACAATATCGAAATTAAATGTTTAACTAATAATTTTTGCTTTTACAGCATAAGTGTTTTTAATTAGCTGGATAGTTTGTGTCGGTAATCTAATAACGAAGTACAAGTGAGATATAAAAAGTTTTTTAACAAAAGATACTTATTCTTACACAGATAAACTCAACAGCACACATACTAACATCATTCTAGAGCTTTGAACAGTTATAATGTTATGTACGCACATGCTCTTTCCTTTTCCATAAATCATTTTTTTTTTTACATACACGGACACAACTTAAAAATCAAATGGTCAAATATTGAAAAATAAGTTCTCAATTTGTTTTATTAATTAATAGATTTAGTAATTAATTTATGGCTACGTTTATTGTTCTGTATGTAAATCCAAACTTGCTTCCTAATACTTGTAACTGTCTCCTACAACACAGTCTACACTAACGTAGGAGGCAGGGACCCATCTTATGTGTACCTATGTAATGAATTTAAAAATAAAGATTATTATTATTATTATTATTATAATAAACTGAAATAATTATGCTGCCAGTAGTGATATCCTCTTATGGAATGTGGAAAGTTTAACCGTCGGTCGTTTTATAAAGTATCTAGTGAATAGTACGAGCGCCGTGTCAGTCACAGTCCGGTGAAACAATAGAGGCCTTGCCAGGTCAACAGTGTAGTCAGTTCGAAAAGAAAAGGTCTATGTTAATAGTACCTAGTACCAGTGCTGTGTGAATAGTACCAGTTCTGTGTCAATACTATGAGTGCTGAGTCAATGTATTGTCAATGACAATGAACAAGTATGACCACTTGGTCAATAATATGTAATGAATAATGAATATGGAATACAAGCAAATAGTTTTAGTATTTTTTTACTATTATTATTATTAAGTTAATAATTACAACGTATATGTTCAATGATTATGAAACAAGTATACCGTGAAACAGTAATAATAGTTATGGGGTTTTTTGTTTGTATATGTATTTACCGAATTCCTGCTGTTAACTTCAGACTCAAGATAATCTATACGTGGAGCAAGAAATATACATTATAACAATGATCTATGAACGACAAAGACAAATTAAACAAACGAGAGAGAACGAAAAAATGAACGTATGACAAATGTGTGCGAACGTGTTTGTTGGCTTTATCGCAATTACTTTTGAGGATAGTTTTTAGCGCGACAAGTAGCTGAAGCTTCATTACGCGGGTATGGGAGTAGCACAATAAAAAGTTGAGTTATAGCAAAACAGAAAAAAAAAAATTAAATTAATAAAACATAAATAATAATAACTGAAATATGCATGAACAACAAATATATGTCTTCGCCAATGCCTTCTACGATTAACCAATAACCCAAATATTCCTGACTCAGTTTAATTAAGTACTTGATTTCAGGGATGTTGCATTTGGCGGTCCAAATGCATCATTTACGGCTTAAAAATAACCAAATTAGCATAATTCTTTAATTTTTTTTTTTATTTAATTAGCCTTAGCCAAAATTTACAAGTACAAAATACATGTAGGCATTCTTGGTGGCACATATCAGGTACACATAATATGTGTCTCACTAAAGTATGTGTGGTTATAGTTCAACAACTTTGTGCGCGGTCCACGTCGTTTTCTTTTCCCCACCACATCATTCGTCCCCCTTGACATCTAAAGTACCTCATCCCCGCCAACATCTGGCGCCCCGTAGGACGGTCGCACACGAGGTTGTTGTACTATAGTTTAGTTCTAGCCACGTTGTTGTACTCAAAGCAAAGGTCCAAATTGTGGTTCAGTCACTTTAACCCATAAGGTTGTTGTCTTTCGGCTGAGAGCCCTAAGTGGTCGCTCTAAATGCTCGGTGAAGCTGTGAATGCTTATCAGGCCAACAGCGGTTAGTCATTTCCGAAAAAAATAAGTAAATTAATAGCATTATACCTTGAATTGGCGGGCCGTTTACTACTTTACGTAATTGCCATACGTTCGACTAAGCTACGGTCACCGGAATTATCTACCCGTAAATTTTACTAATTTTCATAAGTTCTGACAAGAATAAATTAATCCGATCTAGAGATTTTTGTTAAGAAGTGACTTAGAAAAGTTTTGTTTAAATATCTTAATATTATTTTGGACAAGATTTTATGCTTGTTCCTCTCTGTAAAGTTTGAAGCAAATTTAAGAGACATTTTGAAAAATGTATTTACTGCAGAATCCTTAATATTACAAAAGTCCTCACTACTTGAAACATTAAGTAAGTCACAGTATTTTCCACAGAGTGCTCTCGGTTTAGAATATAGATATTTTTTTCAATCGTCTTTATAGTTATTCGGTTGAAATGTTATAAAAAAACTTACACTGCTTTCTATCTAGTAGAGGCGGCAATAACCGGTACAGGACAATAATGAATAGTATTGTTGTGTTTTTTTACAGTAACATCGGATACAAACTGTTGGCAGTTATTCTTCTGCCAAGTAATTTAGTGTTTTATGTCATGCAGGCACGAGAATGAAGCGAAGCTGAAGCTGAAGCGATGATGTCTCAGTTGGTAGTGTGTTCGGACACAGCGTCGAAGGACGTAGGTTTGAATCCTAACAACTGAGTCGGAGATTTTGGTGAAGAAAAACAAAACGTCGTGATGAAACCATAGCATGGTGGTAGGGCTTTTTCTAAGTCCGCCTGGCTAGCTCCCGCCCGTAAGTTGAAAATCTGTCGCCATGTACCTGTTGGTGTGACTCGGCAGTGGCACTTGAGAGCCATTTCCCCTCTAAGTTTAGCGTGACTATCATCTTAGACGTCATCATCATTTAACATCGGATGAGATTGTGGTCAAACGGTCACCTATAAAGTATATTAAAAAAAAATATATATATTTTTATGATCACAACTGTTGGTGTTAACAATAATCATATTATATAGTAAAAAGGGTAAAGATATGATGATATTTTGACAAAACAAATGCCACAATAACGTACGCCTACCTTAAGTATTAATACTTTGTAACCCGTTGAGTAGTAGTAGTAAGACATTAAATTAT
Source organism: Antheraea assamensis (assembly GCA_035772565.1). Taxonomy (NCBI): domain Eukaryota; kingdom Metazoa; phylum Arthropoda; class Insecta; order Lepidoptera; family Saturniidae; genus Antheraea; species Antheraea assamensis. The sequence continues at coordinate 366,269 of JAQQSE010000058.1, forward strand.
GACTTGTTGTAATAAGGAACATGTATTTAGTTTATAAATTAAATTTAAGAGGTATATGTTGAACATTTGAATATAAATTATTATTGGATAGATCACTCAATACTTACACTGTACTTCAGAGGCCCCCAGAAACGCAGAGAGCCTCTAATTTTCTGAAAAAAAGAAATGGATTCGTTTATAGTATATGATTTTATTGTGTTTCGTTTTCCCAGCTCCATGAAGAATCCTGGAATTACAGAAGCAAAAGTAAAAGCAGAAATATGATGTGTTCAATTCAATTATCACTGTAATATAGACGATTTTCAATCATTGCCTGAGCAATCCTGTGTTTCAGGTGGCAGTACACAGTATGCCACTGTCAATGAAAACATCATACTTCCACAATCGATATATATGTTTATAATACTATATATAACATCAGAAGCATGTTAATAACAATTGAAATATTCTTACATTAAAAAAATCGTGCTAAAATATTGTATAATTAAATTTTGCCAAAAGTTTTCTCATTCTATGAACTACTCATTAATACTTATTAGACTTGATGATACTTTAAGTAGACGCTAGTAACATTTTTTTAGTTTCATATTAATTTAGATTTTGTAGCCAAGACTAGCTACAAAATTGCATCCTTCTTCTTGACAGTCCCATAATGAGTATGAAGCGTTTTGTCTCATTTATTATGCGAACTGCTAAAAGGTACAATTCCCTCCCGGCGTCTGTCTCCACATTTATAACTTAGGAGTGTTCAAATGAATAGTGTCTACGCATTTAGTGGCTAAGAATGATTTATCGTTTGTCTCAACTTTACTTATAGTTGCGATCGAGACCAAACGCGTACTTATAAAAGATTGTTGCATTTTACTCACGTCATAGTTCAAAGGTAGCTCAGTGTCATATTTGTCGCTCGTAGTGTCATCAACTCGCTGTAAAAATAATAAATAGATTTATAATTCGTAGCTAAAAATGTACAGACTTCGTCAATGTTTTGGACCACTCTAAATATAGATGAGTAGTGTACAAACTATACTATAAATACATATTATATTATGTACAAAACACCGAGACAACTTAAGGATAAACAAATGCCAGTTTTAGATTTCTATAATATAATGTTAACTTTGTTGTGTATTATACTCTTGATTGTATTATGCGCAAGCCGGAACTTAAGTCTATAGTCAGAGCGGCGAAAAATATTGACGAGGTCTGTAATGATTGGAAAGGTGAGCATTAATAGGAATTAGTAAGGGAACCCAAACCTAATTTTGGGTCTCAAGTCTCAAGCAAACGCGGATTCCTTGCCTCGTAACCAAATTAATTTGACACTCGCACAATAAATGTATTGAATGCTAAGAACTACTCCTCATGCTTATTGGAATACATAAACTTCGGAAGAGATGACAACTATTGTTAGTGGCTTACAGAAACGTCGAGGGAATTTTGATTTAATTCCGATTGTCTTAACTTTTGGCCATTTGAACTGAATTTTCACGACAATTAAACCGTATCGATTAGTTGATTGAAATTGCTAAGGAGCGACGAGACGTAGAAATCATTAACAGCTGGGTTCAGAAAGCCAGATAATAAACCAGGATCTGTCTTATTAATGTAGTGAAAATATCGACATCGCGTTACACCTGTTTGAAGAAATTGTACAGCACCACACCACCACCACCAAAGTTCGCATATCTATGAAAACTGGCTAGTTGCCTAATTTACATTATACAGAGTAATATATCTATACGTATAAAAATGCATATGAGTCGTGAACCAGGTGGAATGTCAATTATCTTCGCGTATAATTTATTCATTTAAATTTAATCGGCTAACGGTGAAGGAGAACATGATGAGGAAACCTGAACCTGAGAAATGTTTTTATAGTAGCACCGTATGTGGAATAAAAGAGAACTGTGGATTACTCTGTGTTTGAAATCGCCAATACGTCGTGGGCAGGCAAGGTGATTATGCCCATATTTTTCTTCGGGAAGAGGCCAAAAGCTCTGCAGTGGGTCTCTTATAGGCTGAGGTGATGATGTAAGTAAAACTGAAATTTATGTTGTTTTTTGGGACTAATATTCGAAATGGCTTCATCAGTTTTGACGTGGATTTTACCAGCACATAGAGAACTTTTCAAAGAAGGGCCTATGCGGTACTGACATCAGGGTGATGACATCTAATGAAAATTAAAGTTTATAAAAGGTTATATAAGAAGTCTATTTCCTCTAGAACAATTTAACATAAGTAATTAAATAAATGTTAATGTTACCACTGGTATAATGCTATACGGAGGCGAGTTGATTATCTGAAATTAATCACAGTTAATTACAATAATGTGTATAATAAACTTTCGTGCTGTTAAATCTATACTATCCAACAAGGAAAATTTTTCGTTAGTCTTTATCTAGAAAAGCATATAACAAAGTAGCTTCTGACTGTGTATTCTCTTAGCTTTTCTAATAGTACACAACGCATTTTCATACGGCTTTTCGTTGATGTTTAGGGAATTTCTATAATATATGCATATGTGAAAAAGTCGATGTATCCTAATGGAGTCGTAAGATTGGTAACGTTCATTAAACATCGAGAAATATATCAAAGCTATTTACTACCGAATAGTATATCTAAAATATGTCTACAAACCTTCTTAAGGCTAACTCACAATATTTTTTTGTCTTCCACTCGAAAATTAAAAATGGCAATTGCAAAAAATAAGTAGCCTGAAAAATCCGCGTCTAACGGCTATAGTTCTATTAGTAGTAGTTCAGTAGTTTTGACATCATACAATATCAAAGAACTGTATTTTCTTATACATATATATGTAGAAGATAGATTGTATGTAATATGTACATATATGTAGATTACATGTATTTAGAACAAATAATTATCACACGATCCTTCATAAGTAAAAAAAATAACTCACGAGATTTTCTTCACTTTCCGCAAGATTATCAGAAATCAGCGAAGAGAGTAACAAAATCAACAAACTTATTGAAAACATTTTCGTTTTGTCCAAGTTGAGCTTACCGGACTACTGTTTCCAACAGAATAAGAAAAATAGAATGTTCTGCGCTGTATTTAAATATAACATTCATGTTAATAATTAAAGGTGATTATTCGTAGTGTGAACTGTTGTAGACGAGCGACATATTGAGAAAGATTTATTATAGTAAATTATAGTAGTATATTTATTAGTAGTATAGTATATATTTAATATAATTATTTTACTAAAGATTGATGTTAAAGATGTTACTATAAACTAAAATTAATTTAAATGATGATGGCTTAAATGCGTCTATAGACGTAGGTTCGAATTTTTAGGACAGAGTGAGTTTTCGATGAAGGAAAATATCGTGATAAAACTATAGCAACTTTGTAGGGCATTTTCTAAGTCCACGTTGCTAGCTACCACACTCAACTTGAAAATCTGTCACAAAGCATCTCTTGTTGGATTGCTGCAGTTGCACTTGAGAGGCAGTCTTCTTCTAGATTTAACGTGTCTATCATCTTAGACCACATCGTCATTTCACATCAGATGAGATTGTGGTCAAATGTTAAATCCTCTAAAGTATAAATAAAAGAGTAGATGTTCATTTTGCTTATTTTCTTAATTTAATGATTATGGTCATTATTAAGATAGAATTGTTATTTGTTAGCATACTTAAGTTTGTTACAGTGAGATGGTAACGACTTTACTAAAGCCCAAAACAAATTCATTCTTAAACAAAAGATTCGAAGATGGCGAACTCAACATTATATTGTCTATAAAATATGTAATCGTACATTTAAGACATAGGAGTCAATCTCTACAGTTCAGCAAAAGCGTCACGACAGATTTTCTGCTCAAAATAAACTATTTGAGGTTTTTTTTTTGAGGAACTTTTATTGGTACAAAATTATTGGCCTCATTAATAATTTCTGAGAAGGCATCTTTTTTAATTAAATAATGCGTCATGCGTTTTATTTATATTTTGTCACATTTTTATATTGAGTTATATTTAACCTGTAATTTGAAACATAAGTTTGGGATCAACCTGGTGTTTTATGTCTATAGGTGTTAGCTGTAAACATGTTTTGTAAATGTTTACCAATAAATTAATAGCTTTATACAAGTCATTTTAACATGTAAAGAAAATTTCATAATCGTCGATTGAGTAGTAAAGACATGAAAGTCTAAAAATCTCACAATTAAACAAACAAACTCAAATTTGAAGTTATTTGATTGATGAAGGCGTTACTTTGCAGAAATCCATTATTTATAATTAGTTTAGACCTATAAATACACATTTTACATATCTTTAATTAATTGTAATTATATACTTCTTCGTTTATTTTTTCTTTATTATACAGATATTTATTATATTTTACTGATAGGTGCCAATAGTGTTAATCGACGACACGTTCAACCATCAGCCAACGTCGAGTTCAACAGTCGAACGACGCCTTTTAATTACTTTTACGAGTAGTTGTTTCACAACCATTTTCTGTTGCAGTTAGACGTAACAGCAGCCAAACAAATACAAGCGGAAGTGCGAAGTAACATCGACCCTAATTATCAAATTTCAAGTTATAATATTAGTAAAGATTTTCATGTAAGCTAAGTTGCCGATATCAGCTGATTATTTGGGATTGAAATATAGTAAAATAATTATAAATTCGTCAGTTTATACTGTTTCAATTAAATTCAATTTGTGTTCAATTTAAGAAATAATTGGACACATTTCCATTTAAGAAAATTTAATTCGAATAAATTACTACTAACTTTTATAATTCGTTTTGGTGTAATATTAATCAATAATATTTCAAAGAAACTTTACACATAAATAAGTAAAAAGGTAAGCTGATTTCCTCTGGATGAATACTTTTATATATCACAATGGTGGACATTATGACCGGAAAAGTGTATAAATAAACATAAAACTTAATTACAATGCTATTCTTTTAACATAAGATAATCTCGCTAAGTTATTTAAGTAAGGACGGACATAATAATGTGATTTTTATTAGTTTTCAATAATAACTTGTAGTTTTGAGATGTCATCGCTAATGATGTTCCTCATATAAAAACTCGAGGATACTCCAAGAGCAAATTTTTGAGAGTGAGTTGTGTGCGTGATTAAATATGGAGGTCCGCAGAAGAAACAAAGCCATTCAGATAACTGCATTTATGATGCAGCTGGTGCAGCTTTTTCCCGTACAACGGAAGGCAGATGTATCCAAAAAGTTTTCGAGTAGCGTCCAACTTAGGAAAAACAAATAGCACAAGTTCGGTTCTTTTTAATTATATTTAGGGATAGCTTATGTATAGATAGCAGTGGGCTTATTTGGGTGAAGATATAAGAAGGGATGTAATTTTCTTCGATATAAGTTGATTTTCATTAGTTTTTTAAGGCGGATGTATAATCACTACAAAAAGTATATTCGTTAGTATAAGAGGATAAAATGTTGTCTCTTTATTATATTCCATAAGAAGCCTTATTCATAATGAACTAAATCTTACAATAGACTTGAGCTTGAGTAAAGGAATATGTCATTAGAAATCGGTACTGTAGTTGAACGTTTTCTGTTGTTTATTATTATATTATACGTTTGATACTATCTGTAATCATTTTCCAGAACCTATCCTCTTACCAGACTTAAGTGTCTCTTTAGTTTTCGACTAAATCGTCATTTAATAACAGCAAAAAATCTGTTTTATACGTATTTTATATGATACAACAAGTTTCTGCATCTGAGTTTCTCGGAGTCAATCTTAATGTTTGTTAATTTTGTGAATAACTTAAAAACAACAATATCTCTTGGGCTAGTATTATATAACTAAGGCTATGTCTTTTCTCATAAGAAAATTTTCTTCGCCAATGAAACATTAACTGTATCAACGTAATATTCCCTATTACGAAGAATAATAAACAGGAAAGAAAATAATAACACAATATGAAATCAACTGATTTTATTTCAAAAGCGACAACTGGAAAATATCTTCGTGGTCCTCGAATTATTGCTGAAAAAGACAGTATTATTTTACATGAATCAGAAGTAGTCTTTTAAAGCCATAAAGATTTTGATTAATTTTATAATTTCATAGGAGTTTTATTTAATAGTGGAATTTCAGACTTTATCGTTTCTTTTCTGTGTAATAATTTCCTTTAGAGCTTGAAGTATATGCTGCTTAATTTATAAATCTCTGTTAATGAATGACTATTCAAGCGAAATCGAATACCAGAATTTTTTGGTTAAAACTAGTCTGAACTAGAAGAATGCAAAATTTTAATTTTCGTTAAATATGTGTAGTAGTAAACTTCCAGTGTAATACTTTGTCTTAGTTTCCAGCGTAATAAATCAGCTTTAATTTTTTTTCTAAAATATCTCCTTTTTCAATTTATTGTGGTATTGCACATGCCACTTAAGTATTAAAATAAATGCTAAAACCCAATAACGGAGAGAGTCATCGTCATCGTCATCATTGCGAACGCCATTTTTATTAGTGAATTGTTCAGTTTACTTACATTTATTATCAATTATAAAAGCTAAACTTAAACTGTAAACACAATAATGCAACTCTCAGTATATCCGTGGTATTGTATAGGTGTGACATATGAAAATGTTCTCTACTCGAAGCCGTCGACTACCTTCTAAGATGTAGTCTATAGTAAATTTAAATACATATCAACAGTAATAATAGAAATAAAAATTCTTAAAAATAATCTGAAAACATTTCATTATTAACAATGCTACGTTAGGGCTTACCGTAGAAGACCGAAGAAGGTATGGATAGATTGTGTGAAAAATGATATGTGTGTAAAAGGTGTAAATACTGAGATGGCATCTGTCAGAGTGACAGGAGAGAGTGCAAAAGGAAAACATGTTGTGCCGACCCTACTTAGGTGGGATAAGGGTAAGAAGATGATGATAGCGCTTACTGTATTATCGTAAAGGTAAACAAAAGCGGAGACAAGTTTCATTGTGTTCTTTATCCACTTCCATAATCTTTCACCGTATCCATGCTCAGGGGGCTGTAATAAACATTATCTGTATTTCAATTCATATTATTTGTTTATTTCATACCTACGCTATTTACGCGGGTCAATAGCTAAAGTGTTTTTGTTTTTTTTTTCAAAGGGACTATACGCTGTTTGCTTGAGGGGCCTTCAGGGCTGCACCGGACTAATAGGGCGAGCGCATATGGCAACAAGCACAAGGGTGCCAAAGGGGCCGAACCTCGGCTTGGGTTCAACAACACCAATCTGTCTCAGCTAACCTAGCTAAGTTAATCATACATATACGAATTAGTGAAGCACACATGTGTACCAACATGTGTGCCTCACGAACTAAAATATGTATTTTGTATATTTCAACTCGGATAAACTAAACTAACCAAGTTCAGAAAAGAAGGGAAAAAAAGTAACCCTTCTACGACATGTGTGCCTACCCGTGTGAGTGCGCGTATGTAGGGATGATCTGTGTTGTGCAAGCTGCTAAAGTGATACTAAACTAATATTACAGGAATGGAGTGATATATGTTGTGCAATTCGAAGGCGTAGTTTAGGATATTGCAACCTAGTTTTGTAAGCTAAGTATTAGATAAGTTTGTTAACAAACTTACAAATTAACGAAATCGCCCACGATAAATTAAGAACTCCCGTGTAAAACTTAATACTTCTAAACTTTTTAATTTAGTAGCGATTTAAAAATCCAATAAGTTCTTACCTCATCGCTGATCTCCTGGTCAAAATCTTTTGTATCGTATTCATCATCAATGAACTGTAATCGCATGAAAATTTATTAGAGAAGGATTAGATAAACGCGGATTAATATAAAAGTATATGTTATATCTCTAAGTATAATATATAATTAGTATTCATTTATTACAGGTTTTTTATTATATGATGTACTGACGATGGTTTAAAGTACGTTACTTACATCGATGTTAAGAGACATATTTGTTTTCGTAACTGTAAAATCTTTCTATAGTAGTTGTACAAAGAAAAACATAGCGCTGGAAGTTTTTACACAACAATATAGCAATTGTAAAACTCAGTTGTGTAAATTTCCTATATGACTTATTTCAACAATGTTTAGTAAAATTACAAGAAAATTTGTTGTAATATCATGAAACAAATCTTAATGAAACTATTTCGTATTTATACTGCATTATAAATGTACTATACAATTCAATGCAACTTCGTTTTGAAAGATTACAATAAAGTGTTGTACTTTTAGCAAAAATAAATTATAATATCACATAATGAGTGGCTGATTCTCGGAGACTAGTAATAATTTTTCAATTATTAATGTAATTGTATTAAATAATATATTTGTTTTGTGACTTTAACACTTAGACATATGTTTGTACAAATCTCAAACTAGGATATCGCTGATACTTTATCGGGATTGAGATAAAAATATTCAAGTGTGCAGCAGAAGATAAATATTATCATTTTCTTTTACCCGATTATCCGCTGTTGGTGCGGTGGGTCTATACAGCGTCGCCAGAGTTTTTGGGGGAGAGCTTAAGATATTCAATCGTATGGCAACGAGCTCAATGGTACACGGGCATGCCTCAGCTTGGGTGCTTGCTTTATATGCATTATTTTGTATTGAGCTACACTACTCATGTAGGCTAAGCTAACTTAAGCTAATGTATTTTTTTTAATTAAAAAGTAGTTCACGGTTTTGTAAAATTACAATACGTATATTCTATACGAAATTTGCATGTAACATGTAAAAAATAAATTATATGAAGTTTAGAGAATTTACAATTTTCTCATGTTTTGGTGGATCATTCGAATTTAATTATATATTGTATTGTCAATACACTAATTTGTAATTTTACTAATATTTTATTGTAAACATTTTTAGTTTTACGATTTTTTTTACAATGTAGCCTTTTCTCTACTCCCGAGAATCTATACGAATTTAGTACTATTAATACATAATATGTCTCAGAAGACTGAATAGATAGTAGTGCTTAATTACTCTTTTAAATCTAATATTTCTCTCCTGCTGTATTTAATTTACAAGCTGCTTATCTAATTAAGTATATGGAAATTAACATTATTTTAACTTTTGCTTGATACAAATTAAAATATAAAATATTATACCCCCGGGAATGGATTGGTTAACAGATATGTGTTTAATGCTTGGTCGGTTATTGGATGGGTTATTCAATAGCTGTTTATAGTAAAATGCTTTATGTGACTTACATATGAAATTGCTATGTATTAATAAACCTTTGAATATTTTTTATTATCATCGGGCTTACGGCACATTACTTCATTAGACTTATAAAAAATAGAAAAATACTAACATAATATGCACTTCTTTCGACATATTATATTCGCCGGCTGTTAAACACCTTATTTATTATATAAACCACTTACCACTTCCTTTTTTATGTAATTCAGAATTTGTTTTCGAAGTTTCTGCAACTGCGAATATATAGAATATAGTCTGTTATAATTATCTATAATCACAATCGCAGAAGAATAAAAAGTGATATATACCGCAACAACAACGGTATAGTTATATATAATTAACGTCGTCGCGGATGACGCCTTAATTATTTAGTCACATATTACCTAATAACATCGAGTATTTTACAGAACAAATATAGCAATATAGTTCTAAATACAGTTACGAAATATCTGTAGAGATATTAATTATCCAACCACCGAAGCGCAATCGTATTTTAACCTAAACGTGAATCGCTTTTTAAGGCATCCAGTCAAATAGTACAAGCGCCTGGTCAATAGCTTTGTTTTGCTAATCGCACGGTCATATACAATATAAGCAAATATTTGTATAAATAACTACATTAAAACATGTTATTTGCTTTTTTAAATGTTATTTTATGTTTAGAGGCTTTTATTTCATCGAACATATCAGCTCCATTGTTCCCCATTCCTTCTAGGTTCATCGGGAGTGTCGCCGATGAGATATCATACATTTTAGCTTCAGCCGAACAGGGTTCTACCAAAATACTGTGACAAATATCTATGTTTCGGCAACTAACCGTCATACTATTCATAAACGACTCTCTTTCGATATTTTTTTGGTACACTCCATCATCAAGTGATGTACATCGTCTATTTTTCCTCATACATGACAGTTGGGGGATTCTCATACTCAAAACTTCGACACGGAAAATGCCCAGAACGAAATCTTAATACTATTTTGATATATTGCGATTTAAATTACATTAATTATACCAAGGTAAATGAAGAGGCTGACATTGTATTGTTTTATACCAAATGCCTCTTTCTTTATTCCTTTGATCAAAATTTTCCCTCAAAATTATTGTAACAAATTTCTTTCAATCTTGATAATCTTTTCCAATAATTTACTTTACTCTCCTTTAGTGTATCGTGTGTCAATCCTAATTTTGCACTACGGTCAGCTTCTTCATTCCCCTTAATACCGACATGAGAAGGAATCCATTGCAATATCATACACTGGCTTAAAAGTATGTTTTGGAATAATGTATGCTACTGATTTTTTTTTATATTATAGGGAGTAAACGAACAGGTGGGTCACCTGATGGTAAGTGATCACCGCCGTCCATAGACACTAGCAACACCAAGGGAGTTGCAAGTGCGTTGCCGGCCTTTTAAATATGTGGGCCTCCGGCGCTCTCACTGACCGAACGAAACGCAACAGTGCAAGCACTGTTACTTCACGTCGGCCTTCTGTGACAGGGTGGTACTACCCCGGGCGAGCCGACCCATTCATGCTGAAACCAGTAATAGCTTCAGCGTAGCTCTACCACCTACAAAACTCTTATATATCTCTATAACCATTGGTACATCGAAACAGCTCTTGAAGCGCACTTCGTCTTTTAGTTAGAATCACGACTTTTCTAATTTTATTTTTAACCGATATGTTATGGTTTCTGCTATTGCATATAGTTCAAATGACACAACTTGCATAACTTTTTATAACAAGCATTTATATTTTATATTGGCGTTATAGTAAGCCATTCCTAAGCTATTAGTGTTCTTAGGACCATTCGTATACAATTTATACCCACCTTCATATTTTATTATTTTCCAATGGTATTATTTGCTCTTATCTACTGTGTTTACGAATAATCACAATAATGCTTATTATTTATGTTTAGATTAACTTTTATAAAATATGGATTTTGTTACCAAGACGATGGTGGTAAATAAGTAATGAGACCTAATATTTATTTAAAAGTGATTCGCCAGTAAGACACAGAAAATATCAAGGAAATATGTTTCAATACAAACCTTTTTGCTGTCGATGTTTTCTTTTCCCATCGATATATCTTTCTTCTAGAATAAATATAATGCTTAATTAAATTCGAATTATAATATAGCCTACTATATCTATAAAGCTATTTAGTTTTTATTATTTTGTTTCTGTTTTCTTCAAAGATATAAGTGTCGTTTGTTTAGCAAATGTTTTATTTGTTATTTTTGTTGTCTTCCTTTTTTATTTTATGTTAGCGTCTTGTTACTATTTTCATATAAATGGCCAGAGATGTAACAGTTAAGTACATGTTCCTCCTTTGTAATTATCGGCTTTCATTTTACTTTCATCTTTTTTTTGTTTATCAGTAAAATTTTGAGTAAAGTACTTTTCTTTTTTTCCTTTATATTGGAATTTGCATATTTAATTAATTATGGTAGCTTTTTAACCACTGGACATAAGGTACCAGACATTTATTGGATAGCTTATTTTTTTAATGGGATTTCTATTTAAACACCATTTAGTATTTTATTTTTTACTCTTATCCCACCTAAGTAGGATCTCCTCAACAAATTTTCCATCTCCTTTCCATATTTTTCCAATCTTCTCTAACGGCTATATTCTCAGTATTCACACCTCATCTTCAGACTTTATCACCTTCTATATACACCCACCTTTGTATTTAACACTTTGTATGTAACTAGTAGGTTACATGACTTTCATCTCTCCTCATGGCATGCTCGTACTATGCTAAACAATTACCCCTGAATACTTATGTTACCGGTGCTAATTTTACACTTCTTCTTGTGTACTAATTCTCAATTTTATCCATTCTGGTTGCATCATACATCCATTTTAACATTCGCATCTCTGCCAGATGTATTCACCTCTAATCCATTCTTATAGTTATTTGTACGTTGGTATCTTTCCCGATCGAAAAAATATTAATTTAGTATATAAAAAGTTCTCTTGTTAAGTAGTTGAACATTTGTTTTCGAAGCTTTTGTAACTGGGGATCAAATGTAATTATTTACCAAAAAATATCGTAAGGTAATGAAGCAAATTTAAACAAAATCATAACTTTAATCGTGTCGCTTATTTTTATATTATAGCATTGTTAGTGTTTTTGATATACCTAAATAATAATTATGGCGTTAGTGACGACATCCTCGTATGGAAAATGGTGGAATGCTCCGGGTAAAAAACAAACGAGACACAGGTAAAAGTACAATAAATACTGAGGATAATAAATTTTAATTTAGAGTAATGCCATATGATAACCCATTTCGAATGGTACAGATACACATTCAATGTCTGTTTTTTGCGTCTTTAGTTGATCTGATTTCTGTGATTCAGTAATTGTTGTTCTCCGGATTTGTGTGTTTTATATATATTTACCGAATTCATGGTATTCATTTCAAGGTAATCTATATGCGAAACAAGGAATATTACATTCTAACAATGATCAATTGTGAATCGTGACACAGATCGCTTTCCACTGGCCACTGTTAAATTGTATACAGTCTAAAGTAAAAAAACGTGGCACCGTCTATTGATATCCAAACGCTCCGTCTAGCGAGCAGGGAAGCTTAGGCTAGCTTAGCTAAGCAAGCTTAGTATCAGTTGCTGTTACATAGTCAGCTCTATGTGATTCGCTCCCGTGTTCATAAATCAAACATTCTATATCTTCTTATCCTAAATTATAATACATCAAATGTTTTACATAAATAGTATGTGCAAAGACTTAGATATAGTTAAGTAAAATAGAAATACAGTGGACTAGAAATAAAGAGGAACTTGAATTATACAATGTCCATAATATTTCCTACAAAGTTATTGTTTACTGAAATTATTACCAATTTCTAGTGACGCTACTCCTGTACCAACGTGTATCGCCATGAATTTTTTTCTATCGAGGTGCGCGACGATAGACTCAGTGCGATAATGATTGATAAATGTGTGCGAATGGTTTTCCGTGCCTTTAGCGGAATTACTTTTGAGGTTAGTTTTTAACACAGTAAAATTTGTCACTTAGGTATGGGAATAGCATAACAAACAGTTGAGATATAGAAATATAGATAAGTGTATATGATAATAATTAAATATACTCACATTATTTGTGTGTTTTTGTTTCGTTTCCTGGAGGATAATGCAATATAAAAACAGAAAAATGGATGAACAACAAACACATATTATTGCCAATGTAACGTTACCTAATGCCTCCAGATATTAGATAAGCTTGATTTAGTAAATGATCAATCTAATTTAAATACTGGAAACAATGATAAGTTGGTTATCCTATGTTTCAGGCTCACTAAGACCAGTAACAATGTTTTAGGTAATAGTGTTAGGTTTTATAAAAAAGTCCCAAAACTCTTTACCGATTTGCCGAATGCTATGTTCAATCACCATGCAAAGCGGGGTTATTTATAGTTTATCTAAAATCTATCCAGTAGTTTTGATTTATTCATTACTGCCCGTGGCCCGCACGCGTTATATTTGGAGTAACCTCGAAAATAACAGTATTTCTCCACTATTTAATTTTTGTTATTGTACATATAAACCTTCCTCTTCAATCACTCTATCTATTAAAAAAAACCGCATCAAAATCCGTTGCGTAGTTTTAAAGATTTAAGCATACATAGGGATATAGGGACAGAAAAAGCGACTTTGCTTTATGCTATGTAGTGATGTAAAGATAAACCAGATGGGCTGTTTATCCAAACCGGTGCACATTTCGACGTTCAAAAGCTCTTTCTCAGGGCCTCAAACAATATTTTATAAATTATATTTAAAAAGTGTATATTGAATATTTGAATAAAAATTATAATGTAATGACACAACACTCACTCTGTACTTCAGAGGGTACCCGTAATATGGATTTCGGATTGCTTGTGAGCCTTTTATTCTCTGCAAAAAAAAAAAAATGTTTTAAAAAAATGGTTTAATTTGTATTCCGTATTTTCTGTTCCATAAAGAATCATGGATCACATAAGACTATGGAGAATCGATACCTCTTGAAATATATAGCTACTAGCAATTACCCGCGGCTACGCGCGTATTTTCTGTGCAGTAATTATTTTGGAGTCTTTATTTTGAATAGATTAGGGTGGCCCTATAAAAGTATTTTTTTTTCGAATCTTTTACGAAAACATGTTAGTTTATCATGTTTTAAGAACCTTCTATAAAGCGCAGTTTAAAAAAAATTGTAAGAGGTCGCTCAAAGGTTTTAGAAATGTCCAAAATCGTCGAAAGTCCATTAAAAAAAGTCTGATTATTTCACTATTTTCTACACATCAAAATGACCCTCCTTCCTTCCTTTCCTTAATTTCAAGTTGAAATTTTAATACTTAAAGGTCGCTCAAGTATTTTTAAATTTCAATTTAGAGTACTTTAAATTTTTTCGAGCGACTTCTGAACATGAGTATTAACGACCTTTTTATTTTAGTTTTTGTAGTTGAGATACTAAAGAATAATAAGACTCGAGAGATGCAAAAAAAAAATCGAGAAGATTTTCACTATTAAAATGTAATTTACACAATTTATACTTTTAAATTTATTAATTTTTTTTTGCATCTCTCTAACGTTATTTCTATCATTAGTATGTAGACTCGAAACAAAAAAGTATTCGTTGTTTGGGCCTACCTTAGTATAAATGTATATAAAAGGAAAATTGACTGAGTGAAATATAACGATTTTTCATACAAATTTTCATCCACTTTTCACCATATTAGGGATGTATTATCAAACATCCTTAGTGCACACCTACAGTGTAAAAGGAACTAGCATGCAAATTTTCGCGGTCTTAGTCGGTTTAGGTTGAGCTGTACATTGATATGTCAGTCAGTTATTCTCTTATATATTATAGATAGATGATGATGGACTTTATTACTAAATTGCTTTAGGGTATCCAAAGTGCGGTAAATGTAGTTCACGCCTATGTGTTTTAGATGTGCAACGTTGCAAACGGCAGTGCGAAGTAATTTTTAATGATGGATTTCCTAAAAGTAACGCCTTCATCAATATATATATATATATATATATATGTGTGTGTATTCTACTCATATATATACTGAATATTGATAAAAACGACAGATCCATCCCTGTGCGCCAACTATAGCGTCTACGCACGTTTGCCTAGTGACACTACGTTCGCTAACAAATCACATAATACCGGTGGTACACGTAAAACTTGATTTTCAAAGACGGGCCAATCCGGCACGGAACGCGTTAAGAAAAGAATGTAAAATATCTTTAAAAAAAATCCATTCTACTCACTCTATAGTTCACGGGTCGTTCAGTGACATACATGTCGGTTGTAGTGTCGTCTATTCGCTGCAAAAATAATCAATTGGTTTATAGTTCTTAATTGAAAATGTATTGTCCTTGCCAATTTATTTAACCAGTCTGAATATAGATGCGCATAATACAAATTTAGGTATAAATACATATAATATTATACGTATCGAGACAACTTAAGGATAAATAAATGCTAATTTTGTATTCCCATAATAATATTTGAACTTTATTTCGTATTAAACTCTTGATTGTATTATGCGCAAGCCTAAACTTAAGTTTATATTCAGAGCGCTCAAGCAGATTGAAGTGGACTGTAATGATTGGCAAGGCACTGGAAAGGTGAGGCACTGATAGGCATTAGTAAGGAAACCCAAACCTACATTTGGGTCGCGAGGCAGCAAACACGGATTGCTCGCCTTGTAACCAAATGAAATCGACACTCGTAAAGTGAATTTATTAAATGCTAAGAACTCATGCTTATTGGAGCACATAAATTACGGCAGAGATGACAACTATTCTTAGGGGCTTATAGAACTGTCGAGGGAATTTTGATTTAATTTCTATTTCCTTAAGTATATATTGATCTTGAATAATTTTTGAACGCGTGGACAAATCAAAAAATGTTATCAGACCTTTTTTGTAGAGCGTTCAATTTTCTATAAAGATTGGAACAGCGATTTATCAGTCAACCAGTCGTTTGAACGGTACAAAAATCAGAAGAAGCAAAAAAAAATTTCCCATGATATTCTTATAGGAATTAAAAAAATGCGATGAGGACAATCTTAATATTAATATTAAGGGCTCATCTTTTCACAGATTTTTTTTTACACCCAAAAGAAACTTTTGAGGCTGTTTGGAAAAAAAAAATTATTAGATCACTCTAATATATATATATATATATATATATATATATATATATATATATATATATATATATATATATATATATATGTTAGATCCTTAATAAATAGAAAAAAAACTCACGAGGTTCTCTTCACTTTCCGCGAGATTATTGGAGATTAGCGAACAGAGTAACAAAATCAACAAGCTTATTGAAGACATTTTCGTTTTATCCAAGTCAAGCAAACCCGACCGCTGTTTCCAATAGAATAAGAAAAGTAGAATGTTCAGTGCTGTATTGAAATATAACATACATGGTAACAATTAAAGGTGATTATTCGTAGTGCGAACTGTTGCAGACGAGCGATACACTTAGAAATATTTTTAAAGTGAAACTTTTTTACATCGCTTCCAATTTTTTCGTCCATCTAAGCATATATTGTCTATCTATGTATGTCGCTTTACAGCCCGCCGCGGAGTAAAGGTAAAAAGAAAGGTGCTCGGCAGAGCAGCCAAAGTCAATATGGCGGAGCCCACACCTCAAATAAAAATGATTTAATGATTTACATAAATATTGTGCACAGTTTTTAAATTGCGTCTATCATCTGAATGATTGTATTTATTATGTATTCCATACTGTAATATGCAGATTGAAATTAAAATATATAGTTGGATATCTTGTCTACTATTGTTTTCCCATTATCATTCCCATTTTCCACTTATTAAGTTAAACCTTAAAGTTAAAACGCGATTTTAATACCTGAAATCGAATAATTTTCCGAAAAGGTTCTGTTAAATGCCTATGATCTATGATTCGAAAAACGGTTTTACTTGCATCGTCGTTTCACATAACCACACAATTATTTATCATAATTAAAGGTTTATGTAAAAGATGAGAACACAGTCTATAGCAAGTTAAGATGATGATCGCATAGTTAATAACGAGTTCGCATAACGCGTATATTCATGTAGGTTCGAACCCTTGCAACTGAGTCTGAAATTTCGGTGAAGGAAGACATCGTGATGAAGCCTTAGCATGGTGGTAGGTTTTTTTTGTAAGTAGAAAGTATAAATAAATAGTAGATCTTCACTTTGTTTATTTTCTCAATTAAATTGTTATTATCATTACTGAGATAAATTTGATATTTTGTCAGGAAACTAAAGTTTGCTTCAATATGATGGTAACGACTTGACTAAAGCCTAAAAGTAACACATTCTCTAAAAAAAATGAATCCAAGATGGCTAACTCAATACCTTATAGTGTTTATAAAAATAAGTAATCGTAAATTTAAGACATGAGTCAATGTCTAAATTTAAAGCAAAAACATCACGACAGCTCTTCTGTACAAATTATAGTCTTTGGGGGTTATTTTTTTAGTTTCGAATATGGAGTTTGGAGGTAAAGAGAATCATCTATGTGCATAAATATGTCAGTCCAAATGTGATAAATTATGATGACGCCACAGTAGCAACAGGGTTCATTATTGTTTAATTACTTTAAAAAGTTTTATAACTTTACACATTTCAAAATCACAAAACGTATTATTTAACGTTATTTACTGTTATTTAGTGCTTAGGGATGGACACTTTTTCAACATGTTCCCCATATGAATTGGTTCTCCTTACCTCTACACTCCATAGTTTCGGACCTTTTTTGGGTACAACATTTTTAGCCATATGTTCCATATTACGTAAGCTCGTTGCATGAGAGAACAAGACTTAACGGACGAGAGATCAATAATAATACAGAAAAAAAACAAATATAAAACATATATCGACATTAAGTCAAATTCGTGTCGAAATCAAGTTACCAGACGGCGCTCGATGAAGTTAGTGATTAGCGCGATCGAGTCGGCAGTGTCGGGAGGATTCATTCTTTCGTTGGCGGTCGGTGCGAGCGGTCTGCACTAAAATTATCGCGCGTTCCTTAGAACCGTCTCTTAAGACGTACTCTTTTAATTATACGTGCCTATCTACATACTGTCTGTAATATAATCCTTTACATAATTGATATCTAATCAGTGATACGAGTTCGTTTTATTCAACTAAACACCGACGCCCATGATTATAAACATAGACAAAGAGCTATAATCATGATGAAGAGACTCATCTTCCGACATATATATATTATGTCTTTTTTGTGACGTAGTTATTGCTCGCGCTCATGTATAGTTCGGAAACAGTATTTTTTGTTCTAGACGAAAGGTCTATGTTCTTTTCTCTACCCCTGACATTATGTAGGCAAAAATTCTTGACTGCAATACAATAAAAATAATTTAAAAGTCGCCAGTCTATACTGTTTGCAGTAGTCAATTAAGTTTGTATTTAATTAAAGAAATAATTGGACATATATTTCCATTTCAGAAATTCGAATAAATTACTACTAACTTTTATAACTATTTTTGTTTTTTATATTATTCAATAATACTAGAAGGAATCGTCCCACTATATCACTAAATAAATACATTAATAGAAAAGTAAGCCGATATCGTAATAACCGATAACGATAGCAATTGCTGATAACGCTATAAAAACACTTTTATATGTCACAATATTGAAGAGTATTTCTCCAAAATTGTATAAATATATAAAAAACTTAATTGATTTAATTGCAATGTAGTTTTAATAAAATAAATTGATTTCGCTAAATTGTTAAAAAAAAACAGTCGTATCAAACAGGAGGGAAATAGAAAGAAGGTTCTGTTTATTCTGTTAAAGGAAACGAAGGCACAATAACTGTATGTATCCCATATTGTTAAAGAAGTACTTTCATCGGATTATGCAAAAAAATAAATACAATAAACTAAATGAATCCTTGTAATCAATTTATACGGAAGGAACTACGTCATTGTAAAGCCATGTCTGGCGTGTGGTTGGCAAGATTTCAAATGAAACTTGCAACCGTTCAAATCAAATCAAATCAAAAATACTTTATTCAGTTTAGGCCCTGAGAAGGCGCTTATGAACGTCAAAGTTACCACCGATTCGGAAAACAACCCAGTCATCGAGAAGAACCGGCAAGAAACTCGATCTGGTTTATCTTTTCATTAACATATTATAACTCACATTTTTAAAACATAGTTATATATAATTACATTCGGTTTTGGTGGATGCACAGAGAGGGCGTCATTTCCAGACGTCACCGTCGTTCACATATTGATCCAGCCTGTAATAGCCTTTAGATATTAAAACCTGCTTGACATGGTGCTTGAAATTAATATCCGGCAAATCGGTAACGTGTTTTGGAATTTTATTATAAAACCTAACACTATTACCTAAAAAACTGTTACCGGTCCTAGTGAGCTTAAAACATGGAATGACCAATTTGTTATTATTTCTTGTATTTAGATTATGTCGGTCCTTTACGAAATATAGCTTATCTAAGTTTTTGCGGACGTACATTAGATTTTCAAGTATGTATTGGGAGGGCAGAGTTAGGATACCGAACTCCTGGAACTTATCCTTTAATGATTCGCGAGGCCCCAAATCATAAATTGCTGGAATAATAAATTGGCTGCCTGTTTTGTAGTAAAAATATGGTGTCTACCTCAGCTGCTGTCCCCCACAGCAAAATACCATAAGACATTAAGCTATGAAAGTAAGCGAAGTAGACCAACCTAGCAGTGGCAATATCGGTTAGTTGGCGAATCTTTCGAACTGCAAATGCAGCAGAAATTAATCTTCCTGCCAATTTTTTAATATGAATATTGTAATTTAGAACCAATTGTGATACCCAAGAACACGGTACTGTCTACCAACCCAACTAGATTTCCTTCGATCTCTATTCTAGTATCAATACATGAAACATTAGGTAAGGTAAACCTTATGCATTTTGTTTTGTCTGCATTTAGCAATAAATTATTTAATGCAAACCAATTTGAAATTTTATTTAAGGTATTATTTACATGTCTAGACTCGGAGCCTATTCTTTTTACTTTAAATATAAGTGAAGTGTCATCCGCGAAAAGAACCATGTCTGCACAGTTATCAACCACTAGCGGCAGATCATATATATATACTAAGAACAGAAACGGCCCTAAAATGGAACCCTGTGGAACGCCAATTTGAGTCGACGATCCCGCAGACATTACCTCGCCTATACTAACTTTGAGACAGTGATCTTTTAAATAGGAGACCAGAAGGTCGAGAGAAGCTCCACAAACACCATAGTGTTTTAATTTCAAAATAAGTGTACTATGGTCAACGCAATCAAAGGCCTTAGACAGATCACAAAACACACCAATTGCATCCTGCGATCCCTCCCAGGCCTGTAATATATGACTCAATAGCGTTGCACCAGCGTCAGTAGTTGATTTTAATTTTGTGAAACCAAACTGTCGACCATCTAGAATCTCTGCTGCGTTCTGCTCAATTAGCCCATTCACTCGGTTAATAGTGTTTTATTCACATTAACTTCTGCTGCGTCATCATCAGTCCTTAAAGTTCTGCTAGAATAAATAAAATTCTAACATGCCTAGAAAAATGGAATAAAAAAAAAATTTTTTTCTTTGTTATGTAAATTTAATTACTAGCTTAGCATATACTAATGTAATTTTAATGACATTATTAAAACAAGCGGAAACGCATATTTTTTTTATAAGCTCAATTTTTAGCGTTTGGCCACAATTTCACCGGATACTAAAATACTAAATAACCATGCGGTTTAAGGCAGTAAACACTATGCAAGGAATCATTTACAATTTATTTTGCGTTGCCAACTTTATTACATTTCCTAAATTCTTCGTTAGGAAAAAATATCAAAAAGGAAAGAAAATACAGTTTTATTGCATTGATTTTATGTCATAAGCGTGGATAGAATCAAATCTTCGATTATTGCTGAAAAAGAAAACAATTATTTCACATGTTATATAAAATCACAAACTAATTTATAATGTTAAATTTGACTATAAATTTGTGGTAATTCCAGTATTCTATCCCTAAGATGTTTCTCTTGTTGAAAGTTTTCTGACAATTATAGGCTTATAATTTTGTTATATGTACTTTTAGCTTATTTTACTGAAATGTTTATGGCCGGCAACGCATTTGTGATGCCTCTTGTCGTGTCGCAGGTGTCTATGTGTGGCGGTGATTACTTACCATTAGGTCTGTTCGTTTGCCTGCAACCGCATAAAAAAAATGTTACTCTTAATGTAGGCCACTCTCCGTTTAGCGTTTGAATTTAAAACCAATAGAAATATGCTAGAAAGGTCAACAACTATATTGTTACAGACTTCCGGCCTTGCATACACTAGCTCGGCTTGCTCGGCTTCACAATAAAATAATATTAATCATATTTATATTTTAATTAAGAAGATGTAATTAGATTAACTTTGAATTGAATCTATTTGGATACTTGTATATTTTAAATACGTCTCTTTCCGGTTGTCGGCATCCGGTGCAAGAACTATTAATTAGAAGTGGTGTTTGGAAATGATATTAGTTCATCAGAGTTACTGATAATTACCATTGATTAGTTTTCAGTATAAATAGTAATAATTGATCTTCACATATTAATTACTTTGTTACGTCATTTGTCTATAAAAGCCGGTGTGTCGCATTGTTTAGGGTTAATCGTTTTGTAACCACCGTCACGTACAGATATAAGGGAAAACGCTGCCGGATTATAAAGTAATCATACGAAATAAAGTGTTATCGTATCCGTTATCTTGTCTGAACTACCTGCCGTTTTACAATATATTAACTAAATTTGATTTTATTTACCTTGCCTTCCAGAGGCCGATACCCGAATGTCGTACTGTTTGCCAGTTGCTGCGAAATAATGAAATGATTTATGATTCGTGGCTATAAATATAAGATACTACAAAGTAGGGGCACAGAGGTGGATAGTAGAGGTAAGCATTGATGAGCGTCGGAAAGGGTCCCTTATGCTTATACTGAGGTTGCAATGCCCAAGCGCTATACGATATTCCTCACCCTGTAACACGATGGTTATAGCAATCGCGTGTTCAAACTTTACAATGCTAACTTCATCTCTGTTCTTCATATTTGTAGGAATCTAAAGACTTACCATTATAATTGGGTAAAGTTTCCGTATCTATGAAAACTGACTGACTTTTTTACTTTATAGGTCTTTCTATGCGATTGATAAAATTGAAATCCCTGTTGTTTGTCCGGGGTAAACTTGGATAGTGCTGGATCGATTTCGGTAAGATTTCTAATAGAGGAATTTCTACAGTACTATTTGGTAGGTGTTAATTTTATTTTCTAACGAGGTCAAATAATTATAACAAAATTGGCGATTAAAAGAAACGGCTTACAATTAATGCAAATAAATTATGGTCATTCTAACGAAACAACAAAGATATTTTTACAAGAACGTTGTCGCGGATATCGCCTAGTGTTAGATGAATTATGTAACATTACCCATGGTGAAATTTTATTCTGTGCTGGTTGGGTTATCTGAAAAAAAAAGAACATCTTATTTTCTTATACATTATAGGTTTTAACGTTTGATCAAAATCTCATCTGATGTTTAAAGATAATGTGGTTCAAGATGGTAAACACGATAAACCTAAAGAAACTGACTCTCAAGTGGAACTGCTTGAATACATTAACAGCTGCTTGGCGATTTTTTACTTAAGTGTGGTAATTAGTCGGGCGAAGTTAGAAAATGCCCCACCTCTATACATTACATTAACGTGATCAACACCGCCCACAAAGTCTCTCAAAGGCTCTCTAGTCTTATTATAAAGCTGCAGAAAAGTCTTCCGTCCCGTGCGTTCCCTCTGTATTACAATATCAGGATGTTTAAGCATAACATGTGGACACATTTACGCAATGGCAATGACAGACGACGGATTGATGATTTCACAATATTCGAGTACAGTGATGTAATCTTAGTAGCTATTTAAAAAAATAACCAAAATATTAAGTTTGAGGTCCAACTACGTCCAAACTACTGAACGTATGAGCATAGGACTATGATCATTCTGTGGGCAATTTTTCGCAGATGACTCTAGGCTATTTATTTGCTTTTTGGTTTTGATTGACCCTTTGCCAGTTTCTTTATACCAAGTGAAACAGGCGGGAATTAGTTAATATTTATATACGTAACTGTAGACTTATGTGCGAATATTGATACTTTGCGGTTGAATTGGACGTAGCGAAGACGTTCCTATAAACAAACACATTACGACTTTTGTAACGTTATTTTATTCAGTTTACTTTGTGCTTATGTCACTGAAATTTTACAGTCTTACTAACTTTAAAATTACTCTCTGTTTAGCGTGGGTATCGAATCCAGTAGAAAAATGCTGAAAAGATGAATAATTTATTATGTCATAAACTAAATAAAATTTGATTTACCTTGCTTTTCAAAGGCCGATATTCAAATATCGTACTGTTTTTTAGTTGCTGCAAAATACCATAATGTAATGATTTATGACTCGTGGCTAGAAATGTAAGATACGAGATTATCAAGGTACGGAGAGGATAGTGGATAGTGTAGGTAAGCGTTGATGAGCATTGGCAGCGGTCTCTTAAACTTATAGCCCATGTTTCAGGCTCAGTAAGACTAGTAACAGTTTTTAAAGTAATATTGTTAGGCTTTACAATAAATTCTCAAAAGCACATTATTGTTTTACCACATAGTAAGCTTGGTCACTATGTGAAGCCGTTTTTGACGTCACAAAACACCGTACTCGACGCGCCGCGTTACAAAAGACGTCCGCGATATATTTTTACAGATCCTCCCGACAAAATAACGGCAGCTAACTTTCAGTACCCTTCCGTCCCTCGAAACAGCGTGTGCGCGCCCACGCCCGCGTAATCACAGATCACGCCGCCGCGGCTTGACTGTGAATTTTGCTCCAGCACACTCGTCTAGGCCCCCTCGGCAACGGCTCAAGCCAAGGTCCGATCCTCCGGAATGGAGCCCTCGAGCACGTTGCTTGCGCGACTACAGTGACA
This sequence comes from Antheraea assamensis, assembly GCA_035772565.1. Lineage (NCBI taxonomy): Eukaryota > Metazoa > Arthropoda > Insecta > Lepidoptera > Saturniidae > Antheraea > Antheraea assamensis. The sequence goes on from JAQQSE010000058.1 coordinate 390,545, forward strand.
CTGATTTAATTTTCAAACATTAGTTTTTACAACACAACACCGATCACCCCACACACGTGCACATACATACATGTAGGTACACATAGTGTTTGAGTTTATTTAATTATTTTTTATCCCTTTTTCGAACGAAGTTAACTTGGATTAACTTAGTAGTCAGATTCAAGATACATGTATGAGTTCGTGAAATATACATGCTTGGTACACGTGTATGTTTCACGAATTTATATATGCATGAAATAGTAGTTAGCCCAAGCTTAGTTAGACTCGGGATATTCGGTGACAGCCCAAGCCGAGGCGCGCCGTGCGCCCTTGTGCTGGTTGCCCATATGATGTCGGGTGGGTGCCATAAGCGCTCTCCTTGGAAGTCCGGTAAAACTGTGGAGGCCTTGCCAGGTCGACAGTGTGGTCAATTCGAAAAAAAAAAAAACGTCACAAAACTATTATAGGGTGGTTGAATAATAATGTCTAGAAACAACACATCTCTCTCTCTGTGTATCCGTTAAATGTCGATAAAAATATAAACCAGATTGAATTTCTGGCCTATTAAACAAAATAAATCAAGAGTCCAAAATTAATCCAAATAAATTATGGTATTTCTCATGAAACAAGTATTTTACGATATCGTAATCTAGGACACAAATTAGCGTTATACGAACTATTACAATACCCATGGTGATATTTTATTTTCTGATGCTTGTTATCTGAAAAAAAAGAAATATTTAATTTTTTAAACATTATATCTTTAAGTGATTCACCACAATCTGACATTATGTTAAACGACGACATGGTCTATAATAGGAAACACCTAGAGGGGACTGGCTCTCCGTCCTAGAATATCAGGAGGTTTATGCAAAAGGTAAAGGGATATTTACGTACACCGTCCTAACAGAGGTGACAGGCAACCGCTTAAAGATTTCACAATATTTGCTGGTGTTTTTCGCAATGTGACATGATGATACCAAGTACAGTGATACATTTTACTATTGTTGTTGATAGCAAGCAATATGTTGATTACTTAGTATAATATGATAGTTGTAAGTTAGATTACAATTATAAGAAATCGTATTATATCGGGTGTAAGTTTTTTATTAAAAAGAATGTTGGCGTCACTGGGAACGGATGCGATAAAAAAATATATGGTTTGCACTATATAGGGTATAGTATAAATATAGTCCAGCACCTATATGAAGGAATTCATATTCGCTACATTTCATTATTACAGGCCGTTTGTTTAGAAAAAAAAAATGTGTACTAAGAACGTGTTTGTGGAGCGTAATCATTGGTGGATCCAAGTTACGAGGTGCGTTGAGAAGAAGCACGAGCGGACTACTGAAAACAGTCACACAAAAGACCTCGACAGAAACAGGTCGACAATCTAGAGGGCGGTTCAAGAAAGGAGATGTGCAACGATTAATATACAGTAAGGTACGGGCTACGATTTTACGAGGGACAAGTAGCGAGAGTAGCCGAACCAGTAGTCATCGAGCCACAAAGATAAAGTGAACTAAGCAAAACTGTATTGTATAATAGAATGAATTCAAATATTGTAATAAGTATGCTATATTGAAATTGAATTGATTGATGATTATTGATTTGAATTGAAGTTTATATTAAGTAATTTTATATGTATACATAGTAGTGAGAGGACATCAAGCTCGTAATAGTATATAATAATTGATCGATCTTAATTAATTAAAAAAAATAGCTCACATTACTTCCCGTAAGATTTCCAAATATCAGGAAGCAGAGCAACCAAATCAATGAATTTATTGAAACCATTTTCATTTCTTACAATCCGTGTAAATCCTTCCAGTGTTTATAGCAGAATAACAATAAGCGAATAGTCAAGTACTGTGTCTAATCAATACATATATATAGTTATTTTAACAGTTAAAGTTAAAGCGAATTATTGCATACAAGAGACATGTTCAATTTTTTTTTAATAATTCATTTAAGGGTAATTCAACATTGACAGAAAATAATTGAGCTAAAAATATCTTCATTTGTTTCAATACATTTTCCGTCGTAAAAATGTATGCTATCGTTCTTAAGTGGAGACATATTATTCTATCAGAACAATTGTGCTCTAGTAAGATGACAGCGATATCACAAAAACTTGAAATTATAAAAAAAGGAATCTAAAGTGGTCTTGATATTTCTATATTGTCGACAGAAACAGGTAGTGGAAAATTAAAGTCATATTTGCACATTGCAATTTAAAAGATAAACTTGGCATCGTTCCGGTACTTTATACTTTTAGGTGTTATTGTAAACATATTCTGTAAACTTTTATGAGAAAATTAACAATTCTATACAAATATTTGGAACATATATATTAACCCAGATAAACAGGGGTGCAGGCACCAAGCTAACACGGGCATCAATGTGATTAAGCAAAATTCGTAAAACGTTACTCGCAACCTAAAATTATTATTTATGAGAGGTAAATTATATCTCTACGGCTAGGAGTCCCGTTATTATTTAGATTATGTTTGGGATTTTTTCCGCACCACGGGCCGTATGCGATCTATCATAGATTCTAACTAGGCCTGTAAAACTTTTTAAATTACTGGCAAGAATGAGTGCTCTTCGCATGTGGAAGCACATATAATTGTGAACAGTTATTTTTATAACGGAAAATAATTTACAAAATATCGAACTGATATAATCACGATTAAAGTTATATACTTTCAATGAATTTATTAGAAGATGTCATGCATTTAAAATTGTAACAAAACGACAATTATTCAAATGCTGAAACTTAAGATTCTTGGACTTTGATGCATTAATTGAAGTAATAGAGTAAGTATCAAAAATGTATCGCGTAGTGCGTTCCCACTTATATCTTGGACACTTACGAAGCTACATTAATAAATACATTGCATTTGAGCCAAGTTCTGACGCATTGCTAGTTAAATAATAAATTAAGTTTGCGCTGACATAAGCATATCGAAGGAAATAATTGCAACATGTTTCTATTTGATAAATTTCAATTGGAATAAACTTTGTTTACATCAATATATTACCGTCACACTGCACCGATAAATGCGTCAGCAGAAAGATTAGGCTATAACACACTTTATCAGTATTAGACTTTTTATATTGTTTAAACTTGATTAATGCTTAGAATAAATAACAAAATCGGTACACGTGTTATTACTTCTACTCATTGAAAACGAACAATAATTCTATAAGGACTTTTTTAATTATTCAAACAATACCAAAAACATTTCAACAAATTCACAAATATCAATAAAAAAAAGTGTGTGCACTTATGTACACGCGTTAGAAGTTATGCTTCTTTGGTGTAACAAGGTGAAAATCTTTTCAAAAATTTTATCTTTCGCCTTATTCTACGTTTGTAAAAAAACGACACTAACAATAGAAAAAAGGTATTTAACACATATTTACTGTTTTTGAATAAAATGTTGACTATAGCTAACTTCAGAGCATCGGTTTTTCGTGACGCGCGCATCGTAAAACTTTACTCTCATCATTTTTCCCTAACACGCCAAAATAAGTATAACTCGAAAAATATCCATTGTATTTAATAAAATGTATTTCTGTGTATTTTATTTTCAATTACCTATAATTCCATGTATTATATGCTACTCTCCTTGTATATTTCTTACTAGCTGCCCGGCTCGGCTTCGCACGGGTCTACTAGCTAAGAAAATTATACCAAATCTTCCACAAGAGATGAACTCTTCTACAATACGAACTTGTAATGATATGAAATGGCCTAAACGTTAATCTGTCAATTCTGAAAATATTTTTGAAAATATCTCTCCTGTCTATGACCTTTCTGAATCACTCAAATTCTATTTGGATATGTTTCAACCTACATTTTTAACCTTTTCATACGATTGGTCAAACTTTTTTTTACTTAATAACCTTGCCCTGACATTTACAAATACAACAAAAGATTTGCTAACCAATTACGTGCAACTACTCTAAAGTAATGCCCTTACATACATTTGGCATTTCTTTTGTTATTCTCTACTATAAACCAAAAACCTAGTGTCCGCTTTCAAACAAATTCTAAAGTCCTCGTTGCTTTTCCTTATTAACAATAAACACAGACCTTTCATATTCAAATAAAGTTTAAAATTAAAACTATTCGAAATAAATGAGCTTTTACAGCTAATTATAACAATAACGACTAAAAGTTAAATAAATGTTATTACGGTGTGATTTTTGTACTACATATTCGTTTTCTCAAATGTTCTACTAATTTGCAATAGAAAGTATACTAGGGTATTCTTAAATATTATATATAACGTATATACAATAATATAATATCAAATATAATCATAAATTAAGATTTATGATTAAAAAGAAACACCTGTAGAATACTTTGTTATTAACAGGGAACAAAATGATAACGCAATGTAATATCAACCAGTTTTATTTAAGAAGCGAAAACAGAAACAATTCTTCGTAGGTCATTTCATTACTGCTGAAAAAAAAACAATAATTACTATGGTCTGTACAAAAAAATTAAGACATTAGAAGTCCTAAAATTAAAAGGATCTGCTTGTATGTTGTGACGGAATTGTATAGGCACTGTTGATTACAGCTTTTTGAGATCTGACACAATAATAATTATAGAGTAATAATAAGAGAAAATACAAGATGGATGAGCTCATTTCAAGCCACCAATATTTGTCAATGGTTCTAGTACACCCTTTGACGTTCGCTCGTCTACACCCCGCAAAATGGACCGCCTTAAGACTTCAGTAGTTACGAAGGGGATATCGCTGTAGCCCACAATATTGATCAGAATTTGAACCAACTGTTTTTTTTGTAATTTGGAAAACATTTTACAGGGGAAAAAATACTAATTCCCCGAGACCATGTAAAACGTCTTCAACAGTTCATTCATTCTTGTCTCAGGGATTTCTATAGCAGAAATATCGGTGAACTTTCATTATAGTGGCAAAAGTGCGTTGAAAATAACTGCCAATTCTTCACATAATGTATTATATACTCAATCGTTTCATATTTCTTTATAGGTAACCGTCTTATAGGTAATAATTTAACATTAGATTACAGAGTATTATAAGGTAGACTTACGTCACAGAATTCGTAATTCTGCACTAGTCTCTCGAATTTTTTTAGCTGCAAGCATATGAATATAAGTGTTTATATATTTGATTTTTTACGACCGTCTCATAATTTTCCTATCGGCGAATCTCCGATTACACGCGTCGCATTTACATATCTATATAAATATAAATAAATTGCTGCATATATGTAAGCGCATCAAATCAGAACGGCTGCACCCATTTGGGTAATATTTATTGTTGTCTGTGTAATTATCAAGACAAGATAAGAAAATGTTTCAAAAATTGTACGACAGTAATTGGGTTTTCAAAACTGCATATAAAAAAGTAACTGAGACTGGAGACAGTAGGTCAGTGGTCGACAAACCGCGACTCGCGAGCCACATGCGACTCAAACTCCTACACTGCGGCTCTTCCAAAAAATTTTAAGAGGTAAGTTGTTTTCGAAATGCAATCATACAGAAAAGAGGCACATTTTAGAAAGAAACAATAGCACAGCTAGCTCGAGGGTGTACATTTAATCCTAATTATTTCCATAAAAATGTCTCTAGTAAAGCAAAGCTTATGTTTAAAACAAGGCTCTTTGAATAAACTTTGTATTGTATATAGACCCTTTTGGATGACGAGTTTTTTTTATGCGATTGGAGACAAACGAACAGACGGGTTACCTGATGGTAAGAATCGCCGCCGCCCTAGGACACCTGACACACAAGAGGCATCACAGATGCGTTACCGACCTTTTAATGAGTTTTGACAGAATTGATAGATCAATGTTCAGTTGCCATTTTATTTAATTATATACAATTTATACATGGCCATACTTTAAACGAAAGAGGTGGTTTCACTTTTTCCGTTGGTTACCTGCGCGAAGCCTGGGTGGGCAGCTTTTTTGTTTTTTTTTTTTTTATGGTTTATAGGTTAGCGTTTGACCATAATCTCATCTGATGTTAAATGAAGTTGTGGTCTAAGATGGTAGTCACGGTAAACCTAGAGGGATACTGGCTCTCAAATGCAGCTGCCGGAACACACGAACAGGTGCTTGTTGACAGATTTTCAACTTGAGGGTGAAGAGCTAGCCAAGCGGACTTAGAAAAAGGTCTACCACCATGTTATGCTTTCATCACGATGTTTTCCTTAACCGAAAGCTCCGATTCAGTTTCTAGGATTTGAACTCCTAGAAACGTCCTTCGACGCTATGTCCGAACACACTATCAACTGAGCCATCATCGCTTCAAGTAACTAGTATTTTATACACATGTGACACATGCAATAAGATACAAATATAGTTTTTTTATATCATTTGCTACAGCGCCACCTAGTGACGTTTTATTGAAAAAATGGACAACATAGAAATGTTCTCCGGGAAAAACCCTTAGGTGCATCAATTTTCATAATGATCCGTTAAAGATTTTTGAACTTTGTCTTCTTTTTATATATATGTACAATTGAACAATTACAGAAGATGTTGTGCTGTCAGAGAACCCAGTAACTCCATAGTATAAAAAACATTGAATCAAAAAAATATTGAGCAAGGTGAGCGAGGAGACATTTGAACTGTGCTTTTTTATAAGACATATGAAAAAAAAATGCCGTTAATGTCGACAATTGCGTCACCTCTCCGAACCAACTATAGCCAAATAACACTCAGGTACGGCGTCGTAAGTACAAAATAAATTAAGCCATTATTGTTTCATTTTTGAATGCAATTGGCAAAAAAAAACGTTTCTGTATTTGTCCTTACGTATATCTTAGTCATCGTTGAATCTTAAGGCTTAAATACCTAAGATATATAATCAACATCTGTCACTTAGTTTTATGATCTCCCAAAGCAAAGTGTCTAACACAAAAACTTTGGATCTTTTACCAGAAGTGGATAATCGGATGCTCTAATTAAGATAAGTGATTTACGAACAATTATCAAACAGTTTAAAGTGTGTTTATATGGTGGTAGGGCTTTCTTTAATATCGGCCTGGTTAGCTACCAACAGTCAAGCGAAAAATCTGTCGCTATACGCCTGTATTGCTATCGAAAGAAAGAGGAACGCATCTGGCATTATTTTGGCAATAATAAGTTTTATATATATTCAGAGTCAGGAAAATGGTGCACTCAATAGTATATTTTTGTTTACATATGATCTTCCGTTCTAAAATTAAACTTACACAGTAAACCAGTTAAATATACTTCGCCAAAGATGCAGACTACAAACTGTTCGACTTTTCTCCGATTTGTGTTTTAATTAGATTCGCCATTTTTCTTCTTAGCAGCATTAAGTATGATCCGGCAAGTGCACTTGAGAACCAGTCTTCCCGTAGGTTTACCGTAGGCCATTTTACAGCCACATCATCTCAACATCAAGTGAGATTGTGGTCAAACGTTAAAATTTAGGTCCAATAAAAAAAAAAGTGTTAAAATAGAAGAAATACAAATCATTGAAATATAATACTTACTAATCTGTACAGTTGTGTATAAAAACTCTGCAATATAAATAATTTAAAAAATAAGTGTTTTTATCACAGCCTATAATTATTTTCTTCATAAATAATAGTTTGTAATACCATTACTAGTAGGAGTCCAAAATAACGATAATATCATTTTTAATTCTGTAAAAAATATACCACGATAGAAGACTGAAAGACTTTATTTTACGTTATAAGAACAAAGTAAAGGTAAGATACATAAACAATAAGGAGAGTTCATGAAGTGAGCGAGTGTATGGAATGGATAGATAGCTTAGCTGAGATTAGCTTAGTCAGATCGGGAAAATCGGCGACAGTTCAAGCCGAGGCGCACCGTGTGCTCTTGCGCTGATCGCCTAAATAAATCGGGTGAGTGCCTTAATTGCTCCCCTTACTAGTAAGGTGAAATTGTAGCAGCCTTAATAAGACAACAGTGTAGTCAGTTCGAAAAAAAGAAAAAAAAAAACAAACAATAAGTAACCGACATAGAAAAAAAATTGCGTCACTTTCGGGCCAAAATGAAAATGGAAACTGACATTATAAACATAATTACACACTACGATCTACGAGTATGTCAACAATTTCAATTAAAAATCGATAAATCGCAAATAGATTGCAATAAACGTGGCGTATTTTCCTATAAAATAACACGGACAAGGCATATACAATGCATCATAAAAAATGATAAGTAGAATTTTACCTCTGTTTTAACAGAAGACCCGATGGTTATAGGAGGTTTTCGATTACTCTAAAACAAACATATTATTAGAAAAAATTAACTGGCATTATTTTGCTTATATATAAATAAAATGGCAGAGGCCTGTCCTTGTGCGTGTACTACGCAAAAACAATTGGATAAATTACGAACGATTTTTTTTTTATAATTACTTGTATTTTTTAGACACTAGATCTATATCTAAAAACATTTTTATACTTTCGTCAATATATACTAATTAAAGTTTTATAAACCATATTTTTTATAAGAATTACAAAGACTACAGAAATTTTAAAAGCAAAGTATAGTTTTGTTTTCAACTGTTTTTATGTATTGCTTCTATAAATAAAATATGTTGTTAAGATAATCAACGCAGATAATGTCGTGACGATTAGCTAGTTTCCTAACACAGTATAATAGGCAGTAGACATAACACAGAATAAAAAAGAAGGAAATATAAAATAAAACTTTACCCCTTCATTAAAAGGAGAGCCAACGGAGATACTAGGTTTTCCATCATTCTAAAACAAACATACTATTAAAACATGATAATTACATTTTAAAAAGTAGATGCGTACTTACTACCATACGATAGAAGTGAAAACTTCTAAATAAATTCATCCAGGTTAAAATTTAGATTTACCTATATTTGTAAATAAATATAGGTAATATTTAAGCACGCATTATATACACATTTGAAATATTACACTGATTATATAATGTGTACATATATATATATATATATACTTAATGATAGAAAAACAATTACTGCGATTACGATGCGGTCTTTGTCGGACAGTAGACGTGATTGATGTCGAATGCAGCCGAATACACGATTAAGTGCGTTATTTATTGTGTTATTCTTATAAATGACAAATTATTTCATACCTCATTATTATACAGTTAATTATATGTTATAATTATTAGCCTTGACAACGGTAAGACTATGTTATGTTATACGTGTTATTCATATTACAATATTACGTTACAAAAAAGCAAGTCACCCAACAGCAGAATAGTTGATAACACCTTTAGTGAAATAACAACTGTTTTTGCCATATAACAGAAACAAGTTTAACTAAAACTGGATTAAGTTATATAAAAAAAACGCGTTGACAAATTGGTAACAACGATCTGCAATAGAGCCGATCGGACAACCACCAGCTCTATATATTAAAGACATTGTAAAAATAGCCGGATAGTTCTGGGCATGATTAATTCAGAAGCCGGATGAATGGTAAACAATAAGACAGACGTATAGAAATGACAGACACAAGTTTAACTAAAACTGGATTAAGTTATATAAAAAAAACGCAAATAGCAAATGATTCACCCCGTAAATAACGGTGCCGCCGCCGCGACTATTCACGTACACTCCTTCACCTGAATGGCTATTGAACATTCCGGCGACCTGCAACAAAAAGGTAATTTTGTTTTTGAATTCTTCTTAAATATTCTAGATTTTTCAGTGTCCGCGCTCATCTAACTTTGGACAAAGATAATGATTAAGCAAGTTTATTGATAAGAATAGCGAACTACAAATCCAAAAAGTTCATGCTCATTAAAAATTGTAAGGAAAAAGTCAAGTTGTCGAGCTCAATCTATACACAAAATTTAAGAGTCTGTTTCTTATATCAACTTTTTACCAAAAAATAGATATGAAAGTATAGACGATTCATGTAACAAAAAAATTACAACTAATGTTATAAGGAATAACTTAGATTATATTTATTTTGGAAGAAATAGGGCTCCGACGACAGATAATAAACTGAAGTAGTGTTTAGTAATGCGCGCGCCCCAAGTGAACGCTTAAAAGAAACATTTTTATTTTTGCTGTAATAGCTAATTTCTCACAAAATACGTGAATATATGCACGAAGGCTCAATATACTACTTGATTTTCTGTCGACACTTAATTTAGCTTTAACAAAATTCGATTGTTAAGGTATAAACTCCAATAAACATTTATTAAAGGGCCATGTCGAAATATAAAATCTTCTTAAGACAAGACTCTCTATATCATAATAAATATAAATATGTATGTTATTATGTTACCGTCTCCTTTAAGATACTCCCAGCAACAAAGAAACAAAATAACCAAATTGCCACAGAATTCATGATGACCGCTTCGTAGGAAATGCAGCTAAATTCTTCTAATACCGTTATTTAAATTTCAACTTGCTATGATAATAACGTCACGCGCATAAAATTGATTAATCAGTGAAATTAATAAAGTGTGTGAACACACTATAAAAAAATATGTCTAAAGAAAATGCGGTGGGCAAGATATTTCAGAAATACGTTTTAAACAAAATCTATTGTTACCACACTCTGCGCGAACTGTGCAACAGAATGCGAGAGAGACAACTATAGTTTTATCTAATTACATATAAAATACATGATATTGTAAACCGTGTTAGTTCATCAACCAGTAGCAGGGACTTTAAATACAAAAACACTTTACGCAGTATTAACTATCAGCCTTATTACAGTACCGTTTTACTTACAACAGCCTAAAGGCGATATATCCCATGTGTTTGCTCTCGATCTTGAATAACGAATGCCCGACATACCTCTGAATGCGCGCTATTGTGATTTCATCCCCACCAATTTACTTGCTTATGATTGGTCGTTGTAGATTGACAGTATCTCGACCAATCATAAGAAGTACTTTAAATATAGAACTTTATAATAATCATTAGCAATTATTTAACCAACATGAAAATAATAATTGATATATTTAGACATTTATAACACTTGCTTATGATTGATCATTTAAGATTGACAGTATCTCGATCAATCATAAGAAGTACTCTAAATATAAAACATTGTTAAAATGTTTAGTAGTAATTTACCTAATATGAAAATAATAAGCGATATACATATTTAGATATTTATAACAGCTCGGCCATCCTTTTTTCAACGAGTCCCTCGTTGGTAAGAAAAAAAAATCGTTAAGTACTCCAACTATTTCATTTAGAAATATGTAAAAAATATAATGGCGTCACATACGTTCTGTTTAAAATAATAATCTTTAGGTGTTTAAGTCCTGAAGGAAATCGAACTAATCACGCATTATTATCAATACAACTTTATCGAAGAGGTCTTACCTATAGAACAAGCTGGATTTAGACATGGTAGAAGTTGCACAGACTGCAAGTGCTGGCCTTGACCACTCATATAGAGACAGGTTTTCAGATACAAAGAGCATCTTGAAAAGACTTCGCGGAAACTGCAATCTAGAAATAACGTGCTTCTAAAACTGACTGGAACTAGTTGGGACGCAAACGCCGATGTATTGAGAACTACAGCCATTTCGTTGGTGTATCACGTAGCTGAATATTGTTCCCCGGTGTGGTGAGGTAGCGCCCATGTGCAGAAAGTAGACCGTGAGCTGCACATTGCGATTGCGGGGCGGAAAGGCAAACAATCGAACACATCATCGAGGAATGTCCACTTCGACAATACAACGGTTCCCCCGACAAACTGATTAATCTTACCGACGACACCTTAAAATGGCTGAGAGAATTAAATGTTCAATTGTAATTACAAAAATGGATACTCTATTTAGCCATACGATAAAAAAAAATCAATATAACTCACTGGCTCAGTGATACATTACATTTAGCATCTATAATCAGCAAATCTTTATAATTTAAAGGTGTCTGTTACCTGACATCCCTGGCATAGTTACATTTTTTTTTTTTTATATTGGCAGTATATATATATATTGATCCATGCCCTTGGCCAGTATATACACTGTTACACTAATTGCTAAAACGCGAGGCACCCGTTACCTGGCACTTCACACCGATTCATCAGCACGTGACTCCAACCAATGAATCGGTATTTACTGATCCATTATGTTGACCAGCAAATACTTCAGCCATTTAATACTTGAACCATTTACGATGATACATGACACTAATCACGGGTATCTTGACCAGTAGCGTGGGACGACTATCTCGGAAGACTGCGTGCACGACGTGCGGGGGTTACTCGCAGTGTCGAGGCGCGCAGATCGCGCGCGGTGCAGCTGGTACCGTTAGCCGCGCTTCTAACCGTCTGACACGATGTTTGTTACCGGCGCCACACATTAATTGCCAAAATGTGAGGCACCCGTTACCTGGCACCTTACACAGATTCATCAGTACGTGACCCTAACCAATGAATCTGTATTTACTGGTCGAAGACACTGGACCAGTAAATATTTCAGCCATTAAATACTTGAGCTATTTTGCCAAAATGTAAGGCACCCGTTGCCTGGCACCTTACACAGACTCATCAGTACGTGACCCTAACCAATGAATCTGTATTTACTGGTCGAAGACACTGACCAGTAAATATTTCAGCCATTAAATACTTTAGCTATTTTGCCAAAATGTGAGGCACCCATTACTTAGCACCCTCACACCGATTCATCAGTATGCGACTCTAACCAATGAATCGGTATTTACTAGTCGAAGACATTGACCAGCAAATATTTCAGCCATTAAATACTTTTATCAAAGCCTACAATCGCGTTAACATTGCTTTTAAGGGTGTCGGTTACCTGACATTCCTCCATAGCCTAGCCACATATTTTTATATTGGTAGTGTATTTATTGGTCCATGACCTTGACCAGTAGACACTGATAGATAGTAATTGCTAAAATGTGAGGTACCCGTTACCTGGCACCTCACACCAATTCATCAGTACGTGACCCTAATGAATCGGTATTTACTGGTCGACGACATTGACCAGCAAATATTTCAGCCACTAAATACTTGCTGTTATCATAACATCATATTCATATTCATATTTTTTTTTTACTTTAAGCATACTGTGTAATCAACGACAACCAATTTGATAATCGATTATTAGCCAGCCTCTAATAAACCCGTTTATTTCTGTGAGTGTACAATATCCATGTTCATTTGTATGAATACATTAATTTATACGTCAATTTACAAATCGCCACAACCAGAATCGGAATCGGTTGGTACGGGTTCGTTGAAACGAATCCAACGATATGTTTTATCAATAGCTACTATAGCCGCAAACCTCTAACTAGACTTTGTGAAAGGCATATCCTCGATCACGAATCTATCGTTGGGGAGCACATTTTTAATTCTGTAGGGACTTCTATTACATCTAGGTTCGAGCTTCTTTGACTGTTCTATACCTATCGCACCTCTTTATACTCTAACCAAATCGCCTTCCTTCTAATGCTAAACGTTGAGCTGCACCGAGACGGACCAAAGTACACTCATTTCCTAAATCAACCAGATACTCAAATCAAATATACTTTATACAATTTAGGCCCTAAGAAGGCGCTTATCTTTTTAACATACACATATATTATATATGTATATGTTACAATCAATTTTAGTGGGTGTACAGAAAGGAGTCAATTCCAGACATCACCATCGTTCACTTATCGATCCACTCTATAAAAGCCCTTTCGACACCAAAACCCGCTTAAAATGGCACTACTCATAGTCTAGCAAATCGGTAATATGTTTTGGGACTTTGTTATACAAAAAAATTTAACACTGTTACTGGTTTTACCGAGTCTAAAACATGGAACGACCAGTTTGTCAATTTCTAGTTTTTGCGAACATACTTTAAATTATCAAGAACGTATTGGGAAGCCAGATTTAAGACACCGAATTCTTGAAACTTAGCCTTTAATGATTCGCGAGGTCCCTCATTGTACATTACTCGAACTGCCCGTTTTTGCAATCAAAATTTAGTGTCTACCTCAGCTGCTGTCCCTCACAACAAAGCAGCACTTTTTGCAGTCTTCAAATTGTGCTTCTAATCTAACACCACGATCTTCTATATTGCTATGATACAGTCGACTGCACGTTTTCCTCGCATTTCACATTGATATAAGAGCAACTCCCTATGGCGTACCTTTTTGTGGAGCATTTTAGTTAGTAAATGAGCATAATTTTCCATTCTGGCCTAAAAAAAATAGAAGCGAGGGAACCGTGATACCAAGTTTTAGCTACCCCTGTTAATTTTGGTAAGGCGTAATGGACTATTTACTTATCGCTCCACCCTAGATCCGTGCAGATTAGTCAACTTTGTGAAGGCATGTATTAACCGTTTGTTCTTTGCATAAAAGGATCAAAATCCAGGCATTACACTATTTAAGACCTGATACCTATTGCGATCGCTTGTATTATACAAAGCCCTAAGAGCACAACCGAATATTTCAATGAACAAATTGTTATTTCACTCGGGATTACGGCGACGTGTTACTTCACAGGACGGTGTGCGAAGGCGCAAAGTTCTGTGCCTAGGTGAATACCTCGATTATGCACGGCGCGTTACCTGCCATTCCAGAACACGTGATCGTGTCCTGGAGCGCCGATGACGACGATATCGTTAGCTCGCCCTTCTCATATAATGCAAACTGGAGCGGGACTGACCAATCGCCCGTGGCGATAACCTTACCCTGGACCGCCCGGACTGCAACCAACTGCGGAGACTGCCACAATTTTTTTCAGTCTCGAGCGCATACGCCCGCGACCATGGATACGGTTTCATGTTGTGTCACGAAATCTTTGTGGAGGCGCCAGCATTTTACGAGTTTGTGGAGGCGCCACCATTTTACGAGAATACCTTCATTCATCCACGTAGTCACAGATTCAACGTATATAACAAGAAAAAAACACTACAATTAATACAGGATTTTTTTTCATTACCTACGGATATATTATTATTGCTTTAACAAAACAGCTTACTATAATCAAAAGAGCTAAATTCGTCAACAAGCTGGGTCAGCACATCTAGCATTTTACGAGTTTGTGGAGGCGCCACCATTTTACGAGAATACCTTCATTCATCCACGTAGTCACAGACTCAACGTATATTACAAGAAAAAAACACTACAATTAATACAGGATTTTTTTTCATTACCTACGGATATATTATTATTGCTTTAACAAAACAGCTTACTATAATCAAAAGAGCAAAATTCGTCAACAAGCTGGGTCAGCACATCTAACAAACGCTTACACTTGTTATTTTGGCCTTAGCAAGTCTTGATGTATCAAAAAAAATGTATGCTCGTAGTTACTACTTTAAACTTTAAAACCGTAAAACAAAAATAAACTTGTTGTCTCATTTTTACTTCGATAATCACGACCTCACCTCATTTGAAATTGAAATAAAATATTCTTTAGAAGGATCCACGAGGGTAGATAAACATAACGAAATAAAATAATAAATAACCCTTACGTTTTCTACGTATGTTCACCAAATACTTATGCGTATTTTAGATCTTGTTGTGGGCACTAAGTTGCTAATCCCGCTTCTGAGATGTAAACCGTGTTAGTTCATCAACCAGTAGCAGCGACTTTAAATACAAAAACACTTTACGCAGTATTAACTATTAGCCTTATTACAGTACCGTTTTACTTACAACAGCCTAAAGGCGATATATCCCATGTGTTTGCTCTCGATCTTGAATAACGAATGCCCGACATACCTCTGAATGCGCGCTATTGTGATTTCATCCCCACCAATTTACTTGCTTATGATTGGTCGTTGTAGATTGACAGTATCTCGACCAATCATAAGAAGTACTTTAAATATAGAACTTTATAATAATCATTAGCAATTATTTAACCAACATGAAAATAATAATTTATATATTTAGACATTTATAACACTTGCTTATGATTGATCATTTAAGATTGACAGTATCTCGATCAATCATAAGAAGTACTCTAAATATAAAACATTGTTAAAATGTTTAGTAGTAATTTACCTAATATGAAAATAATAAGCGATATACATATTTAGATATTTATAACAATATCGTAATTTAGTATGTACTCCCTTATTTTCTCCGCCAAAAGTGAATTGTTTTTTTTTAAGTAATAGGGAGAAAACAGTATAGATAATAAAGTTTTTCAACAGAGTAATTACAAATCACCAATCCTTTATTCAGTATTGCTTATTGAATTCATGTTTCAATTAGCTTGCATTTAATCAGAATTATCGAGGCAAATTACATTATTAACTTTCACGATTTTTTTACAGTTTCACGAAAAATTAATGACATTTTTTTTATCGGGTTTTTATACTATACTAGCATTACTGCGAATTTTGTAGGTAATGATTTAAGTTTATCTATCCCTCGGGAACAGAACCTTTTCTCGGAATGAAAGTTATCCCATATCCTTTTCTGTACTCTTGACAACGTAGTAGTAAAGACGAGAAAGCGACACAAAGTAAATCACATTCGCATTGATAATATTAATTAGAATTGTTATTTTTGTATCATTACCATAAAATGTTGACTGTTTGTAAGAGATAATAAATCTCCGGAACGAAACTAAACAACAATTAGAAAAATGTTATTTACAGCCTTAAATTCTTATCAATAAGGTGCTCATAAATAATTAATTATGAAAATACGATAACAACGATAGCTTTCCTATGTAATTACAAGGAAAGCACGGCATAATTCTATAGTATGAAGTCTCCCATTTTAACTTCTCAGGAAATTTGACACCGCGTCCCTTTAAGACTAGCAACACTACTGTAGGTAATCGGGTAGCTAAAATATGGAGATCTTTCTCTCTTAGATCGTCAGATAGATAACGTCTACAGAACGGTAACTATATTGAAAATTACATTACCTAGTGTGTTTGATGTTCAAAGTACATAATTTAATTATTAATATTTGATGGGTCTAAGTAGACTGGTCGATTAGTTTATTAATATTAGGTAATCATACTTTTATAGTTCTCTCGTTTTCATATTACCCCGATATTATACTCAGTGTCGTAACTATACCATCTGAGGCCCGTGGCAATATCATTGGATAGGGCGGGCCAATTGTAGGACTAATATTGGCAAATCAAAACAAAAATACTTTAATTACTTTAGGCCCTGAGAAGGGACTTATGAACGTCAAGGCTTCGATTGGTTAGGAAAACAACCCAATCATCGAGGAGAACCAACAAGAGACTCGAACTATTTTTTTTTCGAACTGACTACTCTGTTGGCTTGTTAAGGCCGCTACAGTTTCAACGGACTACAAACTCGAACTAGTTTATCTTTTCATCATAAAGAGACGTAACATCCAGCAGTAGCGCCGATAATGAAGAAATAATAGAAAGCGACTCATGACCCGTGGCATTTTAACAGCTCTGTCTCCCTATAGTTACAATACTGCATATACTTTACGTTCACTGCAATAAAAATTTACATAAAAAGAAAATTACCAAAAAATAAATCTATATGATAAGTAGCTCTTAGTTTTGGATTGTTGCAAACCTACCATAACTCAATCAGCATATATTTCCTACTCGATTTTGAGGAGCTGGAGTTCCCTGACGTGTCTTGGAAATCCAAGATCTAATGCTAAAGGAATTAAAATCGGATTCTAATAAAAATATACCAGGAGGAAAAAAGTTCCCAAGTCGGTTGTATATTTCTTAAATGTTTGTTACCTCAATACTTCGTAATTTATAAATGTATTTCGAAAATTATTTTTACCTTACAAAGGGTATATATCAAAGTTGGTCACATTTTAATTAATTAGTATTGGATCTTCAATCTGAATATTGGCAAGTTTATGTAATTCTAAATCTAGTTAAATCCTACCTAACTATGGTCAAAGAAATTACGGTGCATTTTTTAGAGCAGACAGTTTCGAAGTGAAATCGACATACGTCACAATTTTCTTGTTTCTTGTATTAAAATCATGCCGGTCTTTAATAAAATCCAAAATACATTTTCGGAGACATAGATTCTATAATAAGAAACAAAAGATGGTATCCATGTAGATTTTAATTCGCACTTGGCACGATTCTTTCAAATTCGGTCCGAACTTCGTTAGTGCTTTCGATCTTGCATCTAATATCATAAGTCACTACAACTACTTCGATTCGGTACTACTCATCTCTACTACTAACCCCCGCAATACATTAAACTGTTGATTAAGTCTATGAAGTAGGAAAAGTGTTTATGTCCCTGCTGACGTTTTAGCTATGGAGTGTGAAGATATAGTACTGTAAAACAATGAAATCAAAATTAATTACACAAGCGAATAGTAAAACTTGCGGATTAAAATCGGAAATGGAAACATGTCGTGATTATTTCTGACGGTGATTCCAAATAAATAAAGAGTTAATTGATTATTCCATACAATACAGACGGACGAATTTGTATATATTAAGTAGAATTTATTTAGATATAGTAAATCCGCTTAGTTCAAAGGAAGAAGACGCTGTCCTTTCTCCGACTTTAGCTGAAAGGAAAGGGATGGAAAATTCCTTTTTTGTTAAAGTAAACGTTTTCCATCGCCTCGAAATTTTTCGTCCATCTATTGCATGTCGAATTACAGCCGGCCGCGGAGTAGGGGTAAAGTAAAACGCGCTCGGCAGAGCAATCACGGCTAATTTGCCGGCGTACATGGGTCAATTCAAAGTGATTCAATTATTTATATAAAGATTGTGCTCAATTTGTAAAATGCTACTATCCGAAAAAACTTTCACTTGCATCGTGGTTTCATAAAACCACACAGTTTTTATTGTTTATAGGTTTTTGGCATTCAATCACAGTGTTTCTAAATGCCATGTTCTCTCAAGTACAGCTGCCGGGACACGCCTATAGCTGCTTAGAGACAGATTTCTAACTTAACGGTTCAGGCTTATTGTAGTATTTGTACCTACGTTAATTGAGGCGGTATCTGACCACACTATCATTATGCGCTTTACACGTATTTAATTTGGAGAGAATGAATTAATGTAAATTCATAAATAAAAGAAATATTTAAATCAATTAAGTGAAAATTTGTAAAATCAGCTTCAACGCAACTATTTACCAATCTTGACATAAATAAAAACATTAACAAATATACAAACTAAAAACTTTCGTTTCTAACATGATTGAATCACCATTTCTGTATTGTCTCATATTTCCAACTCCGATGATAATAAGCAGCCAAGCTCCAAATGATTATTAAACTTATTGTCATCATCATCATCATCTTACCCTTATCCCACCTAAGTAGGGTCGGCACAACATGTTTTCCTTTTCCACTCTCCTCTGTCAGATGTCATCTCAGTATTCACACTTTTTATACACATATCGTTTTTCACACAATCCATCCACACCTTTTTCGGTCTTCCTCTACTCCTATGTCCGTCCACTTTCAAACTCAAAACTTTTCTTGTTACATGACTTTCATCTCTTCTCATAATATGCCGGTACCATGCTAACCTATTACTCCTCAACTTCTCTGTCACTGGTGCTATTTTCAAACTTCCTCTGATATACTCATCCTTAATCTTATCCATCCTTGTTACACCACACATCCATCTTAACATTCGCATTTCTGCTACATGTAATCTTTTCTCATCCGTCTCTTTTGTAGCCCAGCACTCGGATCCATATAACACGGCTGGTCTTATTATATTTTTATACACCTTCCCCTTGAGTTTCAACGGCATTCGTGGATCACAAACCATCCCAGACACCTTTAGCCAATTCATCCACCCTGCATTTATCCTATTGCTCACGTCCTTGTCTATTCCATCGTCATTTTGTATTAATAAGCCGAGGTACCGAAAATTGGAGCAGGCTGGTAAGAATACACCGTTTAAGGTAATATGACAAAAACTGGATGGACCTCCGAAGTCACAGAACAAATGTTCAGGTTTCATCCCACTAATCTTTAAACCAAAATTCTCCAGTTTCTGTTGCCATTATTGTACGGAGTTAAAACGTACATCTCTAACGTTACATCTCTAACGATAACATTAGGGATAAAATATTCTTAATACATTTATTACTTCAGTTGTAAATTTACTAGATACTGTTCTTCGATGATCGTTTGTTAGATACTTTCTTTTATATAGTCTGATTACGCGTTTAACATATTTAATTAAAATGCCTAGAACCAGTGAGGTCAGCAAGGGGTCGAATTCTTGCGAATAAGTCTAAGTTTCCTAAAAAGAAAAACACTGGGATTAAAATAAAGCATGTTAATAGGGTTTTAAGGGTTTCTAAGCCCTCCTGGCTAGCTATCAAATTTGAATTGAAAATCCATAGCCAAACGCCTATAGCAATATTCCAGCAGCTGCATTTAAGAGTCAGTCGTCGTCTAGATTTAATGTGTCTAACATCTTAGACAACATCTTCATTTAACATCAGATGAGACTGAGCACGAATGTTAAAATATGTGAAGTATTAAAAAAAACACTTGTTTATTATCGAATTATCGCTCGTCTACAACAGTCCCGACTAATCACTTTTAATACTTTAAAATAGATATGATAAATGGATAGGATATACTATTGGCAATTCTATTATCGTTATTATACTAACGAGAAAGTAGACGGGTTTACTGAGGCTGATAATATAAGAATGGCTTCGATAAGTGTAACAACCGTCTGGTTGTTTTATTTGATGCTGTTTGGAAATGTCGTCCAGAGTAAGGAAACGGTAATGCTATGTTATCTTGTTCTGTTGTTTTTAGGGTCGTGTATAATGTTAACTTAATCTGATGTGGACGATAGCTAGATAAATTTACGAGTTTATTCTTAAGCATGTTTTCTAAAATATTAAGAGTTAGAAGGTTTTTACTAAGAAATTCTTTGGAGGTAAATTTTTAGTAGTTAAATTATACGAATTTATTTATTTATCATCATTCAAATAGCTAATTCATTTTAATTGCCTCTATCACCAAACCTTAGCAAAGTGATAATAGTACGATCTCTGTACGCTTTCTACGAGTAAGTCTGTAAATAATTGTGCCATTTTGGGATGGATATTAGCTTTTTCCTTAATGGCTATGGTTTTGTAATATTACGAAAATGGTGGAAGAAAGCTATTGAAAAAGCTAGACCAATGCCGAACAACGTGTTAATACTTTTAGGTAAACAAATTACGTTCGAAATATTGTGAGGGGCAAATTTGATATCTATAATAGAATATATGGAAAAATGATAAATAAGAACGAAATTTACTCAAGCCAAGAAGGAGTTATCGTAGATGAAAACTAAGAAACGTGTGACATATTGCAAAATGTAATGGGGGAACGTTTTATAGGACGTAGGATGTTTTATGGAAACTACGTTTAATCTCAACTAATTGTAGGTTGTTTTTCCTCTGGTAATCTTTTTGTTACAACTTATTATTTATTATCAATCTAACGATTCTCCTTTAAGTCTGTTAAACTTTGTCAATATTTCAATAAAAAACCTAATAAAATGAGGCGTAGAAAGCTGAGAAAGCATAGAATGATTTATCTGCTGGCTCAGCCGTTTCGAAGTTGATTACTTAAAAATAGCAGACTATTCCATTGTGTTGGGCATAGGTAAATAATAAAAATGCCAGCCTATAAGAATTCCACTAATAGGCTAAAGGCCAATTTACGATAAAACCTATAATCGTAATCACCACGGTAACTCACGAGGTATTGGTTATTTAAACTCCGAGTTTCAGCCTTATATTTTATCCACATACACTCATATTATAGGAACATTCCTCGGGCTCCAGCTTCATGCTGACATTGACTCGATACTCCACCGCTTAAACTACTCGACTAAATAAATTGAATCCACTTTTGTTTCAGACACCGACAACAATGAAAAATCATCAGCCATTGTGCTTCAGTTGCATAGGGGTAAGATTTTCATTCTTAGCTTAGTTAATTTCATGGTCATGAACATGATATGCTTAAAAAGTGACTTGGTCTTAATTGCGTCTACTGATGCAACAAGCACAGTGCATGAAGCACAGTGTGTGATGCCACAAGGCTTAAATCAATGTTTTTGATTTACAGTCAATGTTGGGTTCCTTAACTGGTGGTAGCAGTCACGGCCAAGGCGTGAGTAATGTGTGATTTATTTTATCATATTATTGTGCCACTTTCCACTAACTAAATGCTATTAGGTTTTTACTCCTCACTAAGTTGTAATGATATAATAGAATGAAGAGATCAAATTGATTCTTTGACATGATACGTTCAGAAGGCGACTTGATCTTAATTGAGTTTACTAATATTCTATAGAATACTCTGTCACAATCTCCATATATGCCCCTTCGATCTTTTGGGCTTGATGGAGAATGAGTCTGCTATCAAATCGTTTGATAATTTTGTATAGCATATGATTATTAATCTCAAGGCATGTAACGAACTTTGAAAATACCGCGACTCTCTTACTTGTACCTAAATAATGTCCGAGGAATCTTAATGACCTTATTATATAGTGTTCATGCAACGCATCAAGGGGAAGGGAAGTAGCTCGTATCAAATTGCGACCACCTCTGTCCCCCATTATATTGCTAATTCCGAATACATTTATGCGAACACAACAAAATAAAAATAAATATACGTATGAGGCCACAGGGCTTAAATCTATTTGATTTTGTTTTACAGTCAATTTTGGGTTCCTTAGTTAGTAGTGGCAGTCAAGCTGCAGGGGTGAGTTATTATTTATTTTATCCTATTGTTGTCCCAATTATAGCTCATGTGCTATTAGGTCTTTACTCTTCTCTAAATTGTAATGATACCTTAATAGAATAAAAAGATCTAATTTATTCCTTGACATATATGTATATGTTTAGAAGGTGATTTGTTCTTAATTGCGTCTGTTGATGTAACATACAGAGCGCATCAATACCTGCGTGTAAGGATAAAAGGCTTTAATCTATGTTTTTGATTTACAGTCAATTTTGGGTTCCGTAATTAATAGTGGCAGTCAGGCTGTAGGGGTGAGTAAAGTGCGATTTAATTTATTATATTGTTGATTTATTTTTCAGGAGCGTACTACTACGTACGTATTTACTAAGTTGTGACTGAATAGAATAAATCTAATTCATTACCTGACATGATATAATCAGAAGATGACTTGGTCTTAATTGCAACTGCTGATGCAACAAGTAGAAAGCATCGACCGTAGAATGTGAGGGAGAGAGAATGTGAGGCACAAGACTTAAATCTACCTTTTTGATTTACAGACAATATTGGGTTCCTTAACTGGTGGTGGCAGTGGGGGCCAAAGCGTGAGTAATATATGATTTATTTTATCCTATTGTTGTCCCACTGTTCACTAACGTACTATTGGGTCTTTACTCCACACTATGTCGTGACGGTGTCTTAATTGAACAAATAAATCAAATTAATTCCTTGACATGATTTGTTCAGAAAGCGACTTTAACTTAAATACGTCTGCTAATGCAACAAGCAGAGTGTATAAAATGCAGTGTTTGATGCAATGACTTTTGCATATGTAATTATTTATTTTCAGGGACATTGGGGTTCCTCTTCTAGTAGTAACAGTCATGCTCAAGGGGTAAGTAATGTGTGGCTTACTTTATCATATTATAGTCCCATTTTTCACTAACGCACTTTGGGGTCTTTACTGCACATTAGGTTGTAACGATGTCTTAATAAAATACAGAGATTAAATTAATTCCTGGGCATGATATGCTTAGAAAGCCACTTGATCTAAAATACGTCTGTTGATGCAACAAGCGGTGTGCATCAAATACGGAGTATGCGACAATAAGGCTTGAATATGTTTGTTTTATTTATAGGGAAATTGGGGTTCCTCTGCTAGTAGTAACAGTCATGCACAAGGGGTGAGTAATGTGTGGTTTACTTTATCATATTACTGTCCCACTTTTCACTAACGTATTATGGGGTCTTTACTCCACACTGGGTTGTAAAGATGTCTTAATAAAATACAGAGATTAAATTAATTCCTGGACATGATATGCTTAAAAAGCCACTTGATCTTAAATGCGTCTGTTGATGCAACAAGCGGTGTGCATTAAATACGGAGTATGCGACAATAAGGCTTGAATCTGTTTGTTTTATTTATAGGGAAATTGGGGTTCCTCTGCTAGTAGTAACAGTCATGCACAAGGAGTGAGTAATGTGTGGTTTACTTTATCATATTACTGTCCCACTTTTCACTAACGTACTATGGGGTCTTTACTCCACACTGGGTTGTAAAGATGTCTTAATAAAATACAGAGATTAAATTAATTCCTGGACATGATATGCTTAGAAAGCCACTTGATCTTAAATACGTCTGTTGATGCAACAAGCGGTGTGCATTAAATACGGAGTATGCGACAATAAGGCTTGAATCTGTTTGTTTTATTTATAGGGAAATTGGGGTTCCTCTGCTAGTAGTAACAGTCATGCACAAGGGGTGAGTAATGTGTGGTTTACTTTATCATATTACTGTCCCACTTTTCACTAACGTACTATGGGGTCTTTACTCCACACTGGGTTGTAAAGATGTCTTAATAAAATACAGAGATTAAATTAATTCTTGGACAAGATATGCTTAGAAAGCTACTTCATCTTAAATACCTTTGCTGATGCAACAAGTAGCGCGCATCAAACGCAATGTATAAGACCACAAGGCTTGAATCTCTGTTTTTATATTTAAAGGGAAATTGGGGTTCCTATGCCAGCAGTAACAGTCATGCTCAAGGGGTAAGTACTATCTGATTTATTTTAGCATATTGTTGTCTCAATTTTCACTAACGTACTATTAGGTTTTTGCTCCACACTAAGTTGTAAAAATGTCTTAATAGCATAAATGAGATCAAATTAATTCTTTAACATTATATCTTCACAAGCCAACTTGATGTTAATTGAATCTGCTGATGCAACAACTGTGATAACACATTTGTGCAAAACATCTGCTTCAAGAATGCCCTAGATTTAGTACGAAGAGACTAGGGCAAATAATACTCTGTAAAGATTTTCATATATATTCCTTCGAACTTTTGGGACTGATGGAGAAGGAGTCTGTTATCAAATCGTTTGATAATGATTCCACTTTTGGGTCTTTACTTCACGCTAGGTTGTGACAGTGTCATTAAAACCATCAAGAATCATTCTTTAGAATTTTAAGATTTTTTATTTTATTTTTAATTTTAAGAATAAAGAGATCAGAATAATTCCGTGGAATGATATGTTTGGAAGGCAACTTAATTTTAACTGTGTCAGCTGATGCAACAAGCAGAACGCACTAAACGCAACGTGTGAGCCCATAAAGTTGGATTATATGTTTTCTATTTACAGGGAAATTGGGGTTCCCATGGTGGCGGGTGTGGTCAAGGCGTGAGTAGTGTGTGATTTACTTTATCATATTGTTGTCCCAATTTTCACTAACGTACTATTTGCTCTTTACTCCACATTAAATTGCGACGGTATTTTAATGGAATACAGACATTAAATTAATACCTTGACATCATCTTTTTAGAAGACAACTTGATCTTCATTGCGTCAGCTGAAGCTATAAGCAAAGTGCACCAAATATAGCGTATGAGGCCATAAAACTTGAAAATAAGTTTTTTATTTACAGGAAAATTGGGGTTCCTACGGTGGGGGGTGTGGTCAAGGCGTGAGTAATATATTATTTATTTTATTATATTGTTATATCGTTTTACAGTAACGCACTATTGGGTCTTTACCGACATATTAAATTGTGATGGTGTTTTAATAGAACAGAGAAATCAAATTAATTCTTCAACTGACGTGTTATGACAACACCTAATGACAATGAATGAAAACAATAAATACATTTTCTATGATTAATGGCATCTCTTACAAACTTAAATTTGTTACATAACTAATAATATAATGCATCATTCCTATCGATAATTAATTATTAAGAAAAATATTTAGTGCTTTAATACAGTCGTAAATATATAAAGCAGTAATCATATTTTAAAGGTTTATAATATTTCTGTTTATGTAATATTTGAATGTCCTCAAATAATTATAGAAAAATAATTATTGAATATCACCTGCAGTCTTTATATTTTTTTATACTTAATAGGTTAGCGTTTGACCACAATCTCATCTGATGTTAAATGATAATGTGGTGTAAGATGGTAGTTACGCTAAACCTAGAGGGAGACTGACTCTCAAGTGCTGCTGCCGGAACAACCAACAGGTTCTTGGCGACAAATTTTCAACTTGAGGGTGGTAGCTAGCCAAACGGGCTTAGAAAAAGCCCTACCACCACGCTATGGTTTCATCACGATGTTTTCTTTCACTGAATGCTCCGACTCAGTTGCTAGGATTCGAACCTACGTTCTTCGACGATATGTCCGAACACACTACCAACTGAGCCATCATCGCTTCTATCCTAATTAAATTCCATGACAATGAAGTCATGATTGAAATAAGTCATGAATTGTGAATAAAAGATATTATTGTTATAGGGCAACATAGCAAATTCATTCTTCAACAATGGTTTTGCAAGCCAAGGAGTGAGTATTTTATACTTGTAGTGTCAACACTATATAAGGTGACGAGTCTATCTGTGCAATCACTGAAAGTTCCATTTACGGGCGACGTTTTGCAAGGAAGTCCACTGGTGGTAGACTTTTTCCGATTTGGTATATTACTATTCGATAGACGTTAGGCAACGCGTAATAATATAGTAGCAGAACGGGTACATTGTCAGAGGTTCCTGATCTGAGTTGGAAGTTTTATATGTCCGGAGAGTCAGTTCATGGGTTTTCTCATGTCACTCATAAAGTGTATAGTTACTGCACTGCTTGCTGCCTTTTGTATAATTTGTTTATCAACCTTGCCCTAATTCAACCCACATACTATATTTCAAACAGTCAATTAGAAAACAAAGAGTATTCCGTTGATAATCTTACATTTTTGGTTTGCGCTAAAATAATCTACTAAAGTTTATGTCATTCTTATCAACGTTTTCAAAAACATCCCGAATGCATAACTACATGCCTTCGATGTTTTGAATACCTGATTTTAGAAGTTCTTCTATGATTAGTGTGAAATTGAAATCATTATTCAATACACGTTGTTACATACCGTCTTTTGATGGCGTAATAATAGATTGGCAAGAAGCATAAATTTACAGAGATTGTTGTATCAAGGGAGAGCCGTAATTAATAGTTTTGTCTCAATTCCTAATATAATGTATACTTACAGATCTATAAATAGTATGAAATTAAAAAAATAATTAATTAAAAGTCAATTCAATTGAAGGATGACACAAAAACACGTTCGTTGCAAAGCACTCAGATCTTATAACGGTCTTGTTATACTAATATATAAATAATTATTGAATTAAATATATATTACGATTACAATAACAATCCATTGTTATACAAAGAAACGTACTGTGAAAATTTGTAACTGGTTACATTTATTTTATTTTTATTAACTGTCAATTATTTAGTAAATCAGTAAACAAGTTAAAGTAACCAAGAAAAGCCAATGATATATTTTTTTTCAAATACCATGTTACGTTATTTACAGGGATTAATGATGCAGATGAAACATTTAGTAAGTATGCGTTAAAAATTTTCATAGTTACACTAATAAAAAAAGCCAAATAAGTAATAACTATTATCTATATTGTGACTAAAATGACTAGCAGAGATTAACTATTTTAGCATTAACACATTACGAATGTATAAGATTCTAGAGAGACAAGATCTCCATTGACCTTTGGTAATCCAGCGTCTCATGTAATCCGACATGCACATCATGGCTTTGTAAAACGTTTGTTGAATTACTACGGGTCAACTGTAATAATTATAAACATATAAAAAACAGCTGATTCCTGTCCGCTTCGTTGCGACATTAAAAAGGGCACTGAGCAAATTGAACAATCTACTATTCAATAATAAATGAAATACTATCGAATACTCCTTGGCCTGTGCCGATAAGTTTTGTAGTTTGTGTCACAAAGAAACTGTATTTTTCATTATGTATATTCAAATAATTCACAAAATATTCAAAGTCCTTGGAATGCCTTCATATAACGTGAATAAACATTTAGGCCTGTATGAGAGCGGAGAATGGATTGTCAATAAATAACCTTTTTTTAAAAATATTGATTCGTTCTTTTTGTACTTTCGCAGTTGAATTTACTCGAGAAAACAATAACGGATAAGAAACAAAATAAAGCGGTTAGTTTTTTAATATATATTTTAGCGGTCAAAGGAATAAAGTCACACAAATAATAAGTAATTTTATTTTTGATAATAAGATTAATTATTTTACATTTATTCACAGAAAAAACATAAGAGAAGGGTATCAAATGTGGATCAAGAATCCAGAGACGTGGTAAGAATATAAATCAATGTATATTATAGGTGAGGATAAAAGAATTGTCTCGGCTGTTTCTCAACCGATTTCTTTATTTATTCATTTTTACGAGGTAGCTATTACAGAGCTTTATTGTTATCAATCTCAAAATTTTGAACTTAGTTTTTTGTGCATACCAACAACTAGTCTTTTATTTTTAAGTCTTTATTAATCATACTTTATTCTCCTTTCGTTTACAATATACAATATTTGTACAATAGTTAATAATTTTTTACCATTTATAAAGAAAAAATAAATAATAGCATGTGAATAAAAAACTTCGTACGCCGTTATGGTCGAATTTCCGCCGCTCGACGACTACTAGTCTAAATATATATCGCATATTTTAAGATTTCAGGAGACAGTGTGAAATATTACAAGACTGTAAAACAATTTATGGACCCAACACCAAGCCAATAGTGTCAGGTTTTAATAAAGTAGTAAAAATATAACGTTGTGATTGCTTTATTTAATTAGTTAAAATGTATTGCAAATATATAAACGATTGATTAATAAATAACATAAACAAGAAAATATTAACTAAAACTGACTTCAAAGAAATCTAATCTAATCGAAAAAAATGCACCTGAATGTAATTACTTGATAATACCCCCCGTAAAAATAACACTTTCTCAGAGTAAGATAAGTTATTCATTAAATCGTCGAGAGGTTATTAATTAAGAAATAATTTTGATATCGCGATTTTGCAAACTTTAATTCACTTCCATGTATCGAGTACTAGCGGTACTAAGTATAGCCGGTTATACAGAACGTCTTTGACCATAATTAGGTACCTATGTAGTCTTGGATTGTCGTAAACCTATCAATATCTCAATAACTACGATGAGTTTCTTATTGTATTTTAAAATTTCCTCCTTTTGGAAGTCGGTTAAAAAATAAAAAAATAGTCACAAGTTAAAACTTATTGGATGTAAGTCTAGCGATAAGATAAAAATTGAATGGGTTATTTTGACGGATTAATAGGGAAATATGTTGACTTACTCTACTTAACAAAAGTTCGTTACATAATATTAAAAAAAAATAAGATAATTTTTGATAGAGGATTCAAATATCTTTATTAGGCAACATTACATGTCTTTATTACCTGTATTGTTTCAGACAAGCAAAAAATCTAGAAATCGTGAAAAATTATTCTACAACCCAGAGGTAAGGATATAAAGATTTATGCCAAGAAATGTTTTTATATTCACACGGATTGTAGGGTCACAATGCGCTACGTGTTGCCCCTGGTGGTTGCACTCGCCGAGGCCCATGAAACAGCCCTGTGGAACCCCATATGGCATCTCTCGTCGGATGATATGTTCCACAATGTCCACGATGACAACGTAACCGCAACCAACCCCTCCTCGTTGAGGACGGCTGGGGCCCCAGGTACGCTTTCAACAGTCATCGAAGTTACAGGGGCACTTCAAAACACTAGAACCTCCCGTATAAAGCCATACAGTAAGTTGTAGAAGGCGTTGATAATGTAAGAACATCGCCAACAGTTTGTATCCTTGTGAGATTACCTTTGTGAAGAGCGTGTTCAGGTGGGTTGTTGTTCTTCTTACCCTTTTACCAACTAAGTAGGATCGGCACAACATGTTTGTCATGTTTGATGTATAATTTGGCTTAATTTTTACGATCGGCTGCGCGCACCTGTCATGTACCCTCCTTGGGATTAATTTGGAGTTCGACTATAGCTTCAACTTCGTAACTTTGTATTGATGCCTAATGTGGATATTAGACTCTTTGATAACAGGTGGTAAGGATTCAAATGATCGGTTTAAGTACGATGTATCCGTGTATTGCACCTCCACAGGCTCTGGTTCTAGTTTTGTAGTAGGCATTTTTTTCGTTTTGTTATCCTTTTTTGCCATTATTTCGTCGATCTTATGTGTCTATACAGTTACATTCTATTTAAATTGTTCATGTTAAAATAACGTGAATAATAATTATCATAACCACAAAAAAATCGTTCTAAAAAGAGGGGTGTAACTGACATTTTCTGTAATATTGGTTTGTATATATAATCAGAATCAGTAAAAAAAAGATGCAACCCATAACGTTTTTTGCTACACCAGTGAAGTAGAAATGAAACAAAACAAGTTAAATATGCTTCACCAAAGACAAGGCGATAAATTTTTTGATTTTTCTCCGATTTGTGTACTTAGATGCGTTTAAAACTTCGCTTATTTTCATTGTTTATTAATTTTGCAGAAGATACAACATATTTTGCAGAACTATTCGATTTCTCAGTAAGCGTTGAAATATACGGTTTTATTATGTTTTTCTTTACAGATGTGGAATTCAGTTTCCGGTGGTAGTATCAATGTTCAAGGCGTAAGTAATCTATATTTATCTTACATTTAATGCCAATGAAGAAGGCTAAGTCTAGAACTACCACTTCAGTATAACTGCTAGACCATACAGAGGCATAATTACCACCGTCTGTAACAATGTTATGGTAACCCTAAAGGATAGATTACCTCGATGTGTAGGGAAAAAAAATGTAAAATTTTACCCACAACTACAAACTCTTAGTAATAGAGGAAGGCATCATAATGAATTCGTAATGCAAATAACATCAGTGTTCCCAGGATGTAGGAACTCCGAAGTCACATGTGAAAACATGATATAATGAACATAACATATGGATTGATCATTTGCGAAGATAGAAACATAGACGATGTCGCGAACAGCCGCTTGTATTTTATATACAGGTGATATCTAAACGTAAATAGTTTGGATTGAAAAACCAAATTATTTTTATTACAGGGTGACATAGTAGGAGCCTACGTTGATACCGGATTTCATTATGGAGGCGTGAGTATTATACGAATATTGATATTCTCTATTGAGCTTGTGCAGCCCATCGTAGGTTTGATTAATTAATAAACTTTATAAATATATATATATATATGACTACAAATAAATGTGATAAAAAGACTAATGTTAATAATTTTAATTTACAAATTATGGAATTAAAATAATTCAGACTATAATTGATTAAACAATAAAAAAAAACATTTATTCCATTGCTTTGAGCTATAACTTCTGTCAGCGTTCGTTATGACTGCCTCGAATTATTTTGTTTTGTTGTCTATAAGTTTCACGTTTTCTTTTTTTTAAGTCTCGGAAACAGTCCTTAGCATTCACATTTTTTTTTTACAGGACAGTAAAAACTTTTTACAAAGACTCATTATGCAAATTAGACGTTTAGTAAGTACATTTATTTTATTATATTTGTAAAGGAAAAAAGCATAACGGAGGTAATGGAATTATGTATGAGTATACGTATTCTCTATAATTATTAACAAATATGAAAAGCCAAAATTCATATTAAATAACAAATATTAATTAACGAATTATATTTGTAAACTATTATTTATACAAGCTTATCGACTTATTTATTAATTCGCAGTTAAGAATATTCGCGAAAAAAAACAAACAAATAAAATCCAATAAATCGGTGAGTTTTTTATAACAGTTGGTGGATAAAAGAACTATTCCACATTATTTTCGTTTCAATTGAATCACATTAACACGATTTTAGAACTCTAAATCCAAAGGTAAAAAGACAAACATACGCCAGGACGTCAGTGACGTGGTAAGAATTTTGTATTATTAGTTTTAAACCACATCCATTAAAGCGGTGAGTTTTTTATAACGAGTTCATAAAATAACGACTCCAAATCATCCATACCTGAAGGCGTCACGGGGATTAGAAACTTGATGAAACGAAAACCCAAAAATATAACTTTTTTTTAAAGTTTAATTTATACACATACACCTATATACTTGAGTAACTTCTAAATTTAACGAATTGTGGCCGAAATTCAACCACTAGTTTTGATATTTAGTCCATTGAAAAGTTACATTTGGGGTTGCGTTTTTTAGAGGATGCAATTTTATTTTTTTGATCTGTAGGGGGGGTCAGTGTAAAGCTAAAATCAAGTTTGTGGGGTCGCCACCCTTGCCCCACGGCCGCCATCTTGAAAATAGGGGTTGAAATAGTTATTACGATTTATCTCTTAAACTATTTATCTGATAAAAAAAAATTACATTTTTTGTTGCAAATTTAATTCTCTACAACTTTGGTCCAGTACCTTTTTGTCGTAGAATTATAAATAAAAAAGTTATAAGCGAAAATGTTCAGAAATTCGAGAAAAAAATTTATATTTTTTGATATAACTTTTTTTTAATCATTTTACGAAAAAATGATATCAGACCATTTTTGTAGATCGTTTTTTAAGGAATAACTTTTATAGCAACATTTTCTAATTAAGTTAATAGCTAAGGTTTTACAGCGCTCCGAAGTGAGTATTATTTTTCAGTACTCTTAACTATACATATATTATACGTGTGTACTAATAATGTGTCATCAGTTATTTTCTTTTTTTTTTATTTTGTTATAATAATTTTCTTAAATATTAATTTTGCAATATTATTAATAATTAATTATTGTTAAAAGTTATTCCTTAAAAAACGATCTACAAAAATGGTCTGATATTATTTTTTCCTAAAGTGATAAAAAAAAGTTATATCGAAAAATATAATTTTTTTCTCGAATTTTTGAACATTTTCGCTTATAACTTTTTTATTTATAATTCTACGACAAAAAGATACTGGACCAAGGTTGTAGAGAATTAAATTTGCAACAAAAAATGTATTTTTTTTTTATCAGATAAATAGCTTAAGAGATAAATCGTAATAACCATTTCAACCCCTATTTTCAAGATGGCGGCCGTGGGGCAAGGGTGGCGACTCCACAAACTTGATTTTAGCTTTACACTGACCCCCCCCTACACATCAAAAAAATAAAATTGCGTCCTCTAAAAAACGCAAGGTAAGGCCTAAAAAATGTAATATTTCAATGGACTAATTTATATCAAGACATTTCTATAGTTTAGACGTCAAAATTCGAATCCGCGTGGGAACACCGCGTGACGTTGGCATTTTGTTGTTTTTTTTAATTAAAATGTTTGCCTTTAATACAACAAACGTTTCACTTCTAACGTGTGTTTTTAAGACACACACTGTTTTTTTTAAATAAGAAAGAGCGCGTGTTAACATTACATTTGACAGAAATGAATCGTTAATGAAAAATAATCTAACCTGTCCTTTTTTAATATTAATATTAATTAGTTTCTATTGGTTGATTTCTCACGTGCGTATACTTGGCTTATTCTATTGTACTCATCTATCTCTCTCTCTGTTCATAGAATAGATATTTTTTCTTTTTCGCTACCTAATTGCCCATGAGTTTTAGTTTCTTTCTTACGTCAGAAACAATGCGTAGAAAAAACGTTGCACTAAAATTCGACTTCAGTATTTCACTGCAACCGTGTCCAAATAAATCAGTCTATCAAAACTAGTGTTATAATCGTCCAGTGGTCGCAATCGAACGTAATACATTATTTTTTGTAAGCTTCAAAATGATTGGAGATCTTTTGTCAAAGAGTGTACGATCTACGATCTAAAATTGTAACACATAAATAACTTCTTCAGTGATAAACTGTACTCAGAATGACTGTTTGTACATAGACTAATATGTGTTTGACCTCCAGTGTGAATGTAAACAATGAACCTTGAGTATGTCAAATGTCACACACCTCCGAGCGCGTCATGCACTCAAAAAGGGGTATAAATTTTTTCTCCACATATTTATAGAACAAGATGTATTTTATTGAATCTACTTCTAAAATTCAACCCTTTCGTAACTATTTGCTAAACATTATATTGTTATATTTACCAAACGCACATTTCAGTATCTCCAGTACTGTAGACAGTAATTACTTTGTAGCAGACAATTCTCTTAATTACATAATTATCAACAATCGTAATTAATCTTATGAATAAAAGTGTGTGTTTGTATGTTGTGCTTTCACGCTTTAACTACTTAACCAATTATCGCTAAATTTTGCATAAACGTACATAAATCGATATAGAAAATTGTTTATAATTTATGTTAAAGTTTTTGTCCCAAAAGAAAATACATGAACGTCGCAGAACGGATTGATTTTTTATACACCTGGAATAAAGCTTTTCAAATAAGTGCACCTTTTATGTACAATTTTATAATTTCAGCTCTTACAAGGATATGGAGTACAATAAAACTGACGATTATTGAAAAAATAAATGTTATTTAAAGGAGTTGTTTTATTACCTATTCACCAATTACCTCCTATAAAATCCTACCATTATTATATACAACATTACCATTATAAAATGTATCCAAGCAAACATGTTACGTATCTATATAATTACACTATATATGAAGTTCTATGTCCTAACTGTATATAACTCCTATAATAACATAAAACACAACTTACAGCACTTCCATCTTCAACAGCCAGCCCTCCCAGCCAGCTAGTCCTTTTCGTGGGCTCTCTTCACAGCTTCCTTTTGCTAAATGACTTCCTTGCAAAAGGAAGTCTTCGCGGCCCATTCCCATCACGATACCCAGCATGGCTTTAACCACACGGGACGGTGAGAGATATATTTCTACCTACAAAATTATTTTTTACGCGACTATACCAATCAATGGATACCCAATCCGATAATCATCGATAAAAGAGAGGTGGGTGGTGTGGAGCGGAGTCGCTTGCGCCATTCAACCATGCCATCCCAACCGTCTCTCTGTCCGCCAGACTAGTGCAACAGGGAGATGAGCTCCCGGGTCATCTCCCCTAGTCCAACTGAGGTGGAAGAAGGAGGCGCACACAGCGCCTCATTCTTCCTTCGCACCCTCTCCAATAGTGGAGATTGCTGCTGAGAGAGACCTCCTCGCGGACCCTCTCCACACCTCATTCTACGAAATAACCTCCTCGTAGAAGGAGGACCTCCCATCCCACCCCTTTGGCCGTCGAGCAGGCTTTCGCCCCATTTAACAGCAAGATATCAGCCCTTACCCCCACGGCCAGAATGTAGCGTTGATTGTTTCATGCAGTACACTTCAGTTCACTTCACTTTATAATTTCTCGTAATTCACTCTCGCAGAATCGGGTGGATGGCGTTAATGGCTAATCGGCCATAACGCGGGTCCGTCAGGTCCTACCTCCACCTCTTCTACTGCTCTTCTCGAGTTCGTTTCCGTCTTTCCTTTATCACCCTGGAAACTCTCACTCTTTGTGAACGATTCTGTGCTCAGAGACGCAACGTAGCACGACAACATTACTAAATGCTATCTGTCTATCATTGTTTATACAGAATGTATTATTCTGACTTCGGGGAATGCAGCGCGATACTCAAAACAACAGTCAGGCGTGTGCTTACTTTAATTTAATTGGCATGCAGTTCGTCGAAACTATTAATTAAACCTGATAAATAATTCGTTTGCTATCGTATTTTAAAGGCAAGTAAATTGTTCTAACAGTCGTATACGGTAGTGAGTCTTACTATAAAGTAATCTCATTTTAGATATACTCGTCCATTTACTCTCAATAAAACAGCAATCAGCCCGAAGGTTAAAGTATAATAGCAAACTTAAAAGTATAACAAAGTGAAATATTTTTTATATTATCCATAATTTTTGAGAAAAATTAACAATAACAACCTAGTTATTGAATAGTGAATATCAAGTTTAATCCATCCGTGAGGTAATGAATCGAAAACTCATTGAGAGCAGTCATGTCTATTACATATAATAATTTTATGGTAAATATCAAGATACATTCTCAATAATCTACCAACTATAAAAATCGTGTTATAAAAATCCGATTGCCTTCATTCATTTTACACACTAACAGAAAATATATCGTGGCTTAATTCGTGAAAGTTTTAAATTCAAAATAAACCAAACATAACACGAAGTTTCCCATATAGTATTAATATCATGTATGTTCGTTTTTTGAAACTTCAGATTTTTAAAACTACTAAAACAATAATATTAGCGCCATCTATGAATAATATTTGGCAGTGGAAATTTTGTTTTAATACTTAATAACAGTAAAAACAAAATCATAAATCGTATAGTGAATAATTTGTGTTATACTCGGGTGCTAAATTATTGATTATTATTTATTATTCCTATTATAAATGTAATGTTATGCATTTTTTCAGTTGCTCTACCTACAATAATTTTTGTTCTCCACAATTCCGCTGTTTAGCTAGAAGATAACACCTTGTGAGATTAAGCTCTCCATTGCACGAAGTAAAAAGGACAGTAACGTATTCATTAGTTCTACACGAACAGAAAACGTTACATTAGAATTAACGCAAATTTATGAAAATTATTATTCGAAATAAACCTACAAATAATATCATTACTATACATGTTCCTCCTTGTAATGTCTTAGTCCATTAAACCAATAACACGATAAATTTGGTGCCATTTACAAGTTATTATGAAAAAAACATATTTTTGTTGTTAAATTCATATTAAAATAAAATAATTCTTATATATATATATATTTTTTTTCATTTCCATTCAGTCCAAAATATATTTTTTATAGATTAATAAGACAAATATTTTAAATTGCATTTATTTCTCAGTGGTCATCATTTGC
The DNA here is from genome assembly GCA_035772565.1 of Antheraea assamensis. Taxonomy (NCBI): domain Eukaryota; kingdom Metazoa; phylum Arthropoda; class Insecta; order Lepidoptera; family Saturniidae; genus Antheraea; species Antheraea assamensis. The sequence continues at coordinate 427,406 of JAQQSE010000058.1, forward strand.
GTAGTCCTCCATATCCTGGTAAGAGCTGAAATTATAAAAGTTCACTTATTACAAAAACTTTATTCCGATTATATAAAAAAATCGATCCGTTCCTGTGACGTTTATATATTTTGTTTTGGGACTAAAACTCCGTCGTAAATTGTAAGGTTTTAATAGCGTATAAACTAGATTTTAATACTGTAGTGTGAAATGTAGGAGACGTGAACGGTAAAGAGTAAGCGAGACAGATGTAGTAATATATCTCTTTTATTCGATATAGGTTTTAGTTGCAAATGGTTGCCGTTTCAGAAGGACTTTGTATTTTATTGATTAATTGTAAGTCTCTAATTGTTATTGATCGTATTTGGGATAATTAGTTAGTACTTAACCCTAAATTAAATTATTACTGTTTAACCTCTATGGAAAACCGTAATGTATTGATCCTAAACAATAGTCGAAAAGTCCTCTATCCACCATTAAAGTTTGTTCGAAATCGGTTTAGATGTTTCGGAGATTATTCCTGACAAACAACAAACACATCAATTTTATTTCGACGTGTCTAATCTAATAAAATACTAGTTTCTACATGCGGTTTCTTTTGTGTTAATGTAAATTTCATCTGCTCTAGGAATCAGTATTTTTTTTTCTGAATGGAAGGTACGCTATATCTTTTACTGTAATACCCCGGACAACATGCATGCAATATGTCATAATAATTTCTTCAGTACTTAAGCCGTGAAACTGTAACAGAGAAACAAACAGACATTCGCATTTAGAATACTAGTTACGATTAGGATAGTTAAACTGATGTTCTTACCGCGACATTAAATCCATGTCCCCTTCTCTATACGTTGGCTACGAGGAAAAGTCACAAAAATATTATCATAGTTGGTTAAGTAAATTCAACTAAAGACATTTTGATAGATTAACTTGTTTGAGTGCGATTACAGTAAAATTCCAATGTTAAAACACCATAGAATAAGATAAGTATACAGTCGTGAGGAATTATTCAATTGAAACGAGTTTTATGTCATAGGGCAGCAAATAGGCAGACGGCCCATCTAATGGTAAATAGTTACCGTCGGCTATCGACAACTGCAATACTATAATACTAGGGATATCAATGTTGTGTGGTTAATCTTAAGAGATCTTTTGTTCCATTATTTTTTGAAAGGCCCCATGTGCTAATTTATGTTGGAAATCTGTACCGGGAACCTAGAGAGCTTATGGTTGTCGCTATGTTGCTAAATTTTGGGGTGTCTGGATAAATAACCAAGTAGTGATGGGAGGTGTGAACTTACAACGATGATGGAGTCCATACCAAAGAGTTTTTCAGAATACTCCATTATAAATGCGGTAAAGTACACACAGAGACTCATTCCTTCAGCAAAATTTTGATAATTCTATACCGCATATTTATTAAAGATCGTCGTCAATGAGAATATTTTGTCTTTGCACGGATTTACCGTATTATTAGGAAAGGGCAGAATAGAATATCTTTATCTAAAAAATCATTTTTATCGTGTGTGGAGTGTTTTTAGTTTAATAAAAGCTTTATAAGCCATTAACTGCTAGGTATGCTATTACGGGTTTAGAATACCGGGTTAAAATCAAAAACAACAGTGACCATAGAGATCTAGAATCCATCAATAGTGGCTAATGTCTTGCTGGCCTGCAAGGCTGTTGCTAGAGAGATTACTGTCTTAGAGTCACTGACATTTGTATCAGCATGTGTATAGTACCGACACATCCGTGTCCAGCATGCCAGGTGTTAGCATCTGGTATACGATGGTCACAATACAGACGTACACATTTGCCGTACTCTGGAAACGGTGTTGTATTATACTGCGCATTCGAGATATAGAGTGCTTTGAAAGCATTGCATGAAATTCTTACCGCATCACTGAAGTCCTGACCCGTGTTTACTCTCTCAGCTATGAGTTTTGATTTCTAAATAACGGGAAAGTGTTGAATGAATTATCAGAACTAATCGTCAAGTGGTTGAAATACGACGGTAGTTCGTTAACTTTTAAAGTTTAAAATTACTGAGGTTTCTTTCAAAGAGAATATACTCGTAAATATTATCGATTTGTAGACGAAAAGAGATTGAAGTATGACAAATGGCGACTTATAATCTAACGCTTCGACTCGGTTAATAGAAAGGAAATGTTTTATTTTGAAATAATAAAGTTTGTCAGTAGCTACTACAGAAAAGAGAGTCGATTAAGAAACAGACCAGAAATAAGTACCGAACTGTTTTATATTCGCCTATTTATATGTACATAATATGGAATTATCTTTTTATCTATCAGTCAGCTATAAAGAATGCATTGCTTTAATGAACGCGCTTTAAAAATCATAATATTACTATAAAGAATGCATTGCTTTAATGAACGCGCTTTAAAAATCATAATATTAATTTCTTACTCTATCATCGTCGTCCTGATTCACGTTTATCTTCTTAGCTCGGGATTGTGACTTCTGAAAGCATTGAAAGATGTCGATTTATTTATCAAAAGAATTTGTAATAGTTTTTTTATCTGTCACTAATTCACGTAAAAAAAAACTCACCGCTTTATTGGATTTTGCTTGTTTAATTTTTTTGTCGAGTAATTTTATCTAAGAAATAATAAATGTCAATTAAAGTTATTCAAATATTTGTTTTTAAATATAATTATTTAAATGTTTGTAATTTATTGTCAATTCTTAGGCTTAATATATTAAAATTTATTCACAAAATCTTTACATCATTATTATCAGACGTAGCAGCGTACTGGAGGATTGTTATTAAGTAGCTAATATCCGCAACATCGTCTGCGTCGTTATTGTCTTAAAAATATATTCTATGTAAAGAGAAAGAAAAATAAAGCAAAAATAAACGGCTTAGAAAATTTCTTTGTAAGTAAATGTTGCCTTTTTAATTCCGCTCTCCTAAGCATACGCTCCACACCGTTAGACCCACTTCTCCACGGCACCACTTCTCCACGGCATGAATCGTAGTTCTTTATTATATCTTGATATACAGTTTTTGATAAGAATCAAGTAAGTGTCTATGAAAAATAAAAAAACAGCAAACCTTATCGTTTAATTTATATTATATGTATAAAAGATTGTAGACCTATACTTACTAAACGTTTCATTTGTATTATCATTCTCTGTGAAATAAAATATGTCGGAATAAAAAAAATATGTAAAATACACTGTGGGGGTTTATAACGACCCTAAATATTATAAAATTCGAGGTATAATTCGCCATTAGATTATGAAATAGATGGCGCCGGGCTATATTTTAGTGTCGTTAAGTTTTATATTTTACTAGGACGAGACAACAACTTGCTCCTGATTAATTATATCACCGATGAATGTAATAGTTACTTCCATTTATAATACTCACCCCTGAATTATGAAATCCGGTGTTAAAATATGACCCTTTTATGTTGCTCTGTAATAATAACGATTTTGTGTAAATACCAATACGAACGAAAAACGCACACTTTGCGTTTGTGTCTTCATAAATGATTAAATCATATATTTTGTTCTTATCTCGTAAAGCTTTATGTAGCGTACGCAGAGATAACTCAGATGGCAGGATTTTTAACCTACTTTAAAATTATTAATTTGGCTAGTGTTTAAAGTGGGTGTAATATTAAAGTAAGTAATTAGTAGTAAGTCGTGGAGGTACAGTGGTTTGACCGGTGGAATATCAATCTGGTATCTGCACGTTCGAACCCCGGCATGTACCAACGATTTTTTCGAAATTCGTGTACATTTAAAAACATACCAGGGGAGGAAACCTGAACCTAATAAATATTCATGTAGTATTACCACCATATGTAAGAAAATATAGAACTGGATTTCTCAAAATTTGAGATCGCGAATACGTCGTGGGCTGACGTGGTGATTATGCCCATAACTTCCTTCGGGAAGAGGCCCTGCCTTACAGGCTGTATGTGGTGCTTTCCACATGTGACCTGAAAGTCACTAGATCCTAGAAACAGTAGTGTTATTTTAAAATTTTAATTATTAATTTATTATGGGCACCCTATTAAAAAGAATTTACAGTTGTGGGTAACATTTCAATAATTTTTACACACGTCGGGGTTCTTAAATCTCATAGTTTCTTTATTATTGGTACGGCTGGCAGTATTGTGTTTTCCAGCAGCTGTACTCAAGGGCCAATTCCTCTGAACTTAGCTTGACTCATTAGCACTTAATAGTAGGCACATTAGTACTTAATAGTAAGCAAATAAAATAACATAACCCCGTGAACCTTGATACTACCATCATAACGTGAATTCCACATTTGTAAAAAGGTACTTAATATAATCCAAATATAAAGACTTACCCCTGCGACCTTGATACTGCTGTCTTTAAATGAATTCCACATCTATAAAAAAAAGTTAAGTCTAGTAAAACTCAATTATGAATTCCCTATATAATAATAGCACAAATATATATATTGTCGTCGTAAAAAAAAAATGACCCATCTAAGTAAAACACACATCGGAAGAAAAGTCAGTAGCATGGTATTTCAGTGAAGTACGTTTAACTCGTTCTTTAATTCAATTAAATTTAAGAACAAAAGCTGGTTACGCAAAATACTATCAAATGCATCCTTTTTCACTGACTATATATATATATAAAATATATATATTTTGGGGCTGATGTTGGCCCATTTATGACGTCCATTATAAATGACGCTCACAAAGAGCAAATAATACACTACTGAATATAGTTACTTATTATCTTTAGAGTGTCAATATTTCGGCGTTCCGTTCGATAATATACACTGCTACTTTTTCGCTAAGCCTTTTATAGGCCTTGTCAGTACCAATACTTTTTGGCGGTAAAACAGACATTTGCGCCGACGTATAGAACTCAAAAATAGCAAATGAAAAAAAAAACAAATGGCAGTTGTGCCTTTCTTTTTTTGAACGATTTCTTTGATAGTTGTGTGAATGAGTATTTGTTGATATTTAAATTTGAAGAATACAAAAAAAATATCAGTCTATTTATATGAAGAAATTGGTTGACTGACTGATCAATGTAAAGGTCCCTAAGAAGCAATTTTTTTTTATTTAACTACTTAGGGAACAAATTGTGGTAGAAACACTGTATCAGGGATAAAAAAATCTTCACTTATTGACTTTACATTTATCACAATAATTTACTATGGAAAATAAATAAACACCTATTTCAACATGTACCAAATTGCAGCATCTAAGTGTGTAAAATATTAACTGCTTAATCAATCATTGTGAAATTTTTCATACACATTGTCAGACGTACAGAAAAGTCACAGGGTAGACTTTATAAAATCAATAATACTTACCTGAGTGATAAGAAAATATTTTTTACTACATTAAAGCGAAGGAAGTCGCGAACTAAAGTTAGTAATTTTATAAAAAAAAGATTAAGAGAACCAAGCCGTATGGAAGGGAAATCTATTGGTTCCACCATCTCAATTGCCTCTTTATATGCACAGATTTTATGACATTTGCCCGACCTAAAACTTTCTGACTTGTAAATTGAAATAGTTACTGTCGACCTATCAAGTGACGGACATGAAATACAGAATACTGTCCTTATTGCTATGTAGTTATATATCAATTATCACTGAAGTGCAGAAATTAGCTATTCTACAGTTGTCTTGTTAGTGCAGATTCACTAAGGTAGTAGGTAAAAATACCAAAAATTATTTAATTTATCTCACAATTGTGTGGATTTACTGTGGCGTGTGTTAAATTCTATCGTGACTCAATAACGATGTTCTAGGTTAGATTTAGTTGGATTTGTGATCAAAAGTATGGGAGTAGGACAGACTCCCCCGCTCTGTATGTCGCTGATCAACAAAGGGGAGTTATGCTTCCAATGAGATTAGCCCGGCCATAAGATACTGGAGTGCGCACTCCAGTTATCAACTAGTACCAAGACCGGAAAGCCGACGAATCACTTCATGATTACGGACCAGCTGCCACTAAAAGCGGACAGCCTTAGACCCCAGACCACATAGGGGGTAGCGTAGACGTTGGGTGGACGAGGGGAGGCAATTTGTTCTCTTCCTACGTTCGTCCTTAAGAAGGACCAAGGGGAGATGGGTCGAGATCCCATCTGTCTATTGCACTGGTTCGTCTGTCTGGGAGACACTTGGGGTGTAACAGGCTGCCACTCTTTAGCGTGGGAGGCCCAGGATTAGGCTGGGCTGGTTGCCGGGGCGTAATGGTGCTAGCAAGCGTAAACCCGTGACGTTCCATTATGGCTGTAGAAGGTACACCGTAGGGTTTTCGTGACTATGAGTCTCACACTACTCACTCTCTCCCCCGGGAGAGTGTCGTGTCCATGAGGATTTTCTCGTGTTAATAATAAAAGGGTTAGATTTGTGATAAAAATATACGAGAGCGAAAATGCCCAAAATACTTGAATTCACACGTTATCGAAAACAATTAGTTAATTTGTAGATAACCTATATCTTATTCACATTAAATTTGATTTGATTTGATTATACAATCTGATTACCATAATTAGAACTGTGCTTCTTTTTATTGAGGTAACTCCAGATCGTCTGTAAAAGGTAGAAACGTATATTGTGTAAACACTTATATCCTTACCCCTGGACTGAAGAACAATTTTTCAGGATTTCCAGATGTTTGGCTTGTCTGAAATAATACAATAATATAAGTAACATAAATATATAATATTAGCTGGCAAGAACATTACTGTTGTATTAGAAATCGTCTATATCCTTAGCTTATTTTTTTTTCAACAATAACTTCAAATTTTCTTTTTCCTCGATTTTTTTTCTACAATACCCTATAACGACACTAAAGTTAGGCAATTTCATCCGTTTTATCAGGCAGAAGGTTTATATCTAAAATTTTTAAACGAGCAATTTTTTTGCAATTTATGTCTAGTTAATAAAGCATACTTTATCTCGTAAATTGTTGTGGTACTTGCATTTTTGCCAATTTATTATATATAATGGTTGAAATTCAACCCACACACGTTCCTATATAAATCACAAGTCAATATATAAGTATTATTATCTGTATTTTTGTTTTTGTTTTCTAAATGGTAAAAACTACCTGGAAGATTGTAAAAGTAAGAAGCGTCAAAGATTTTGTAAACAAAGGACTTATTGATGGTATGTTAAAAAAAAAAAAACTATTTTTGTGATTGAAATCACTAAAACTCGTCAAGGGCTCTTAATAAAAAAAATCAGTTGACAAACAGAGAAGACAAAGGTACTGAACTGCTTTATCGCCGCGCAATACATATTTATTTGCATTCTTACCATATCGCTCGAGTCCAATTCCATGTTTGATATCTTGTCGTTACCTTTCGACTGTGAATCAATAAAAACGATTTATTTTGTTATCAAAATGACATTGGATTATTATTTCTGTGATGTTATTATTTTACACTGCGGAGTATATATTAAAAAAAGCTAACCGCTTCGTTTTTTGCTTCTTCCATAATTGCCTTCTCGAGTAGATTCAACTGGAAAGGTACAAAGAGGATTGATTAAACTACTGAAGCTATCGACATACGATGCGGAATTTTTGGTAGACGGTTCTAGCCTATTTTTTGGATTCGATTGACATTTTGCCATTTCTTTGTTAATTAATTATGTAATTAGGTAACATATATATATGTCGACATCAAGTCAGATTACTAAGGGTTCACTGTATACACGACTCACTATTAAATCGTGGATAACTTGCCTATCCGGAATCTTACATATTGTAAATGTATTCATCATCATCAGCCTGCAAGAGACCCACTGCAAGGCCATAAGCCTCTTCCCGAAGGAATCACCACGCCAGCCCGCGACTTATTGGCGATTTCATACTCTGAGCAATCCACAGTTGTATATTTTTCCCACATACTGTGGTACTACAAGAACATTTTGTCAGGTTCAGTTATCCTCACGATGTTTCCCTTCACCGTCAGCTGATAATGTTACTAATTTAAATTAGTAAATGTATACGGAGGCATAATTCGAAAAATTCGTTTGTACATTGGACATCGGATCGATATTCTACCGTTCATACCATTAGATCACCACGGCTCAATAGCATGTGTTTATTTATGCAAAAAATTAAAAATAAAACTATGAGATATGGATTAATATCTCTTATCAATTTTTAACAAAAATAACGATAGTATTAGTTCTTATTTTAATTTAGATAACTATAATTACAACGCATACTTACTATATGTCTCATCTGTACGATTAAACTCTGTAAATGGCGTAATATGGCATTAGAAAAAAAAAACAAAATAGTCGCTGGTTTTTTCTTATAGATATCTTTAACTTTTTTACATATTTGCTAATTAATTGATGGCTAATAAAAATAAAAGAATTTGAAATAGTTACGGACTTTCATCGTACGTTTCTTTATATAACTACATATGTTATTGTATTAATTTATTTTTAATCACACTGTTATTAATATGCATTTCATTACAGATTTTTTACGTATGAATACAATAAGTCGCTTATCGATATTACTTATACATAAAATACTCACCCCTTGGTTTGAGAAGCCAGTATTGAAAAATGAATTTGCAATGTTCCCCTGTAACAATTATAAATTTGATTCACAATTCACTGTAGTTATTGCTCTATTGACATGAAATTTAATGTATTCCGGTGAAACTGTAGAGCCCTGTCAAGCCAACACTGTGGTCAGTTCGAAAAAAAAAGAAAGAAATTTAATTGGGAAATACGTAAGGAGGTATATCGCAGGTATCATTCAGTATTAATTAATTAAGTAAACAGTAATGTTTTATCATTTACTGTAATCTTTAAAAATAACAGGATGATAAAATGAATAGTAGAATAGCAATAACAATGAGTGTGAGAAACGTCAAGTGCTCTCTCTTTTTCTCTTTCTCACACACTTATTGTTGTATAATGTATACTAATCAAAAAATACTTTATTCAATTTAGGCCCTAAGAAGGCGCTTATGAATGTCAAAATTACCACCGATCCGGAAAATAACCCAGTCATCGAGAAGAATAGGCAAGAAACTCGATGGGGTTTATCTTTTTAACATATATAGATGTATATTTAAAATACATTACACATTACAATCGTTTTTAGTAGATGCACAGGGAGGATGACTCCTTCCAGACATCACCATCGTTTACATATTGATCCACTCTATAATAGCCTATGACACCAAGACCCGCTTGAAATGGCGCTTAAGATTATAGTCCGGCAAATCGGTAATATGCATTGGGACTTTGTTATAAAACCTAGCACTATTACCAAAAAACTGTTACTGGTTTTACTGATTCGGAAATTTGGGACGACCAGTTTGTCACAGTTTCTAGTCTTTAGATGATGCCGGCCTTTTACGAAATTCAGCTTTTCAAAATGTTTGCGAACATACGTTAAATTATCAAGAATGTGTTGGGAGAAGGAGAGTGTAGGGTTCGCACGTTGCGATAACGCCGATCGTCTATTGCCATTGTTAAAACAATAACTGACAAGGGACAATCAAAGGCATTTCAATGTATTATTTACCAATAAATAATGTTCTATAAGTATAATGCTTTACATTATTAGTTATTGTAATGAATTCAAATGTGGAGTATTTGGGATCAATCATAGAAGATGTATTTATTGTTTTCATACATTGTCACTCAACGCTGTGACACGGGCTTTGGCATTTTTTTTTTATTGATAAAGCAAATTGGCTTCATATTGGAAGAGGCCTAGAATGCATTCTACTCAAATGAATAAAACAGTACTTAATTAACTATCATAAACTTTCTAAACTCACGTAAAATCAGGTCCTTAAAAATGTTTTCCGATGAATTAATTTGGTGTCTGTATTCTATTGGTATAAATTGGTACAACTTGGTATAAAGTAAATACCAAATAGTATGTCACTGACAATTGGGATAAAAGTATGATACTATAAATAGCACGTTACTCACCCCGCCAACCTTAATGCTACTATCAGAGTAGGAACCCCAATGACCCTATAAAAGAAAAACATAGATTTAAGTCTTGTGATTATGCGCTCTGCTTGTCTAATTGCGCAATTAACATCATGTTGGTTTTTTGTCATATCATATTCCTTATTAAAGGGAAACTTCTTATGGGAGAGCTTTAGAATTCTGATTTGCAACTTTTGTGAGTGACAAAATGTGGTAGAGGTAAACACTGTGTCGGGTAGAGTGTTGAAAACACCGGTTCTCGTTCGATTATCGAAGTTAAGCCACGTTGGGCGCGGTCAGTACTTGGATGGGTTGTACTTTTTATAAAGAAGTTTTCATGTCTTTAGTGTGGTTATATGAACAGACACACTTTTTTATATTAGTATCACCATCTTTTATCGCATCTCGTGTCAAAGTCGTGGTGGTCAAGTGGTTTGACCGATGGAATATCAATCTGAAATCCGCACTTTCGAACACCGGCATATACCATCGAATGGAGTTCGCATACATTTACTAATTTAAATTGGTAAGACTATCGGCTTACGGAGAAAGAAAACATCGTTGGGAAACCTGAACCTGAGCAATGTTCTTTTAGTACCACCGTATATGGGAAAATAGAGAACTCTGGATGTCTCGGAGTTTGAAATCGCCATTACGTCGTGGGCTGACATGTTTATTATGCTCATACCTTCCTTCGACAAGAAGCTATAAGAGGCTATAAGCCTGCAGTATGTCTCTCACAGGCTGACGATGGTTCTTCTTTCACCATTAAAGGGCATATGAATTATGATAATATTGTTAAGAACAAAAATATTACCCGTGGGTAACGGAAGTACAACTGTTGATGTTTTCCAGGATGTGTCGTAGAATGTATCTGAAATTAAAATTATATCCATTTATCTTTAGTCAAGTGGCTTGCCCTATGGAATATCGTTCTAATGAATGCAAACCTCGCCTATATCATGAATTTTTGTTAAACTCGCATACATTTGCTGATATACATTGGTAATAATATCGGTTGACTGTGAAAGAAAACACCGCGAGGAAGCCCGAGCTTGAGAAACGTAAATCTTAAAAATATAAAACTTAAACTCGGTGTTTCATTCACATCACTAATACATCGTGAGTTGACGTGGTGATTACGCTCATTTGGCTCAGTAGTGAGATTCTTACAAGAAGATATTATTATTTGCCTGTACCTAAACAAAATTGAATAGTCTTGTGTTTTTCAGTAATAAACTTCGAAACTACTGAGCTAACAGAGAAATCTTTTTCTAGGATTGTCTGTAGACATCTTGTCCGTACCTCATCTTACTAGATTTTTGTATTAGAACGAAGTAGTTTTGATGAAGTTTAACAGAGATAACGTAGAATGGTTATGAAGAATAAGTATTAATGAAATAGCAGAGGAAAAACATCCTACAGTTGGTGAGATAAACGCAGTTTCTATAAAACAACAAGTTCATTTTTACGAAATTCTACCTGCCTACCATTTCTCTACCAGTTCCTTAAATTTCACCTGCGTTAACTGCTTTTTGACTTGCGTAAATTTCATTCTTATTTTTCACTTTGCCAACTATTCTATTATAGTTACCAAATTTGTCATTTAGAATGTTTTTTTTTTGTGGAAAAGTATTATAGCGCTGTTGGGCACCGGTCTAGCTTCTTTAATAAACTTGTTTTGTCTCTTAATCATGTATATTGGAAAAAAAACAAAGTAATAGCAGAGTAAGCTAATATCTCCCAAAACGGCACGATATCTACAGACTTTTTTTTCTTCTTTTTATATTTTGTGCGTTAGCGTTTGACCACAATATCATCTGATTTTAAATGATGATGTGGTCCAAGATGGTTGTCACGCTAAGCCTAGAGGGAGACTGGCTCTCAAGTGCAGCTACCGGAACACACCAATAGGTGTTTGACGACAGATTTTCAACTTGTGGTAGCTAGCCTGGCGGACTTAGAAAAAGCCCTACCACCATGCTATGGTTTTATCACGATGTTTTCCTTCGCCGAAAGCTCCGACTCAGTTGCTAGGATTCGAACTTACGTCGCGAGCCATCATCGCTTACTCGTAAAAATACGTTACCGTTATATTATTTACAGAGACAGAGCACTAACATCACTTTACTAATACTTGGTTGTGACTGGTACGTACAATGAAATTTGTTATTTGAATATATATATTCGGATAATTTAGCGATTAAAAATTTGTTTTCAAAGTATTCCTTAGCAAAGATCTACTGTTTGTATTCTGGTAAACACACTTAAAAACAAATTCTTAAACTAATCTAGTAATCATCTACATCATATAAAGCTAAATATGAATCTACAAATAACATAAAATTACCTTTTCCTTACTCTGGACAAGATTTCCAGACAGTGCCAAACATAGCAGCCAAATCGTTGATATATTAGTTGACGCCATTTTCATATTATCAACTTCAGTAAAACCTTCTACTGTTGTTAGTAGAATAAGAGTAATAGAATCAGCTATATTGTACCCATTTATCACATCTTTTCTAGCAATTAACAATGATTAGTCAAAGCCACGACCGTTGTAGACGAGCGACTTGATTGGAGCTATTCGATAACAGAGAAGGTATTCTTTTGTAAAGTATGACTTTATAGATTTTAGCGTTTGCCAACAATCTGACCTGATGTTAAATATTGCTGTCCTAAGATAGTAAACACGCTAAACATAGACTAACTGGCTCTCAAGTGCGGCTGCCGGAACAGTTCTGTAGGTGCTTGGCGACAGATTTTCAACTTGATGATGATATCTAGCCAGGCGGGCTTAGAAAAGTAACATGCTGTGGTTTCATCACAATGTTTTTCTTAATCAGAAGTTCCGGCTCATGCGCAAGGACTCAAACCTATGTATAGCTAATTGAAGCGATGGTTACTACAGTGATTATTGTGTTAAGATACCGAGTCGTTCCGCATAGGTTTAATCGGCATAGGTTTTTAAGTAATATAAACATCTGGTGGATTATTTTGAATACGACACAAAAGCAATTCACTTTATTTGCAAAATACTATATCCAACGCAAAATTTGTAGTAGGTAGAAAAATATATATATTATATAATACCTGACGCGAGAGTGGACCCAAACTTTCTACGTATATGCAATGCTTTGCGTTGGCGCCGACTTCAGATATATTATTAGGTAGCGCATATACTAATATTTTTTATTTAATTTGATTAATTTAATAATTTAGTTATTTTTTTATTTATAGTGCCTTCTTGTTTCCTTAGTGTTTCTTGATATTGAAGTCGGATATTTTTTTTGTAAATGTAATATTATATACCTTTACTTTAAAGTACTCACAGCAGACCTGGGCTACCTGGTTAAGTATTTTACAAGGGAAGCTTTTTTTTTCGCCTAATCTAATCTATTTGCTTAAAAAAGAAGTACCACTATTATGATTCGTCCGTCTATATTCTATGGAATAGTTAACTAATTAATTTAATTGAAATACTCGTAAGAAATTATCATGACATGTTTACATTTTAGAAATTTTAATCCGCATGCATTACTTATTCACACATATAATTCATTTGGATTTCGTCATTTTACAGTATTATTTATATGTTCACTTTACATTTTTAAATGCATCTACAGAGACATAAACCCTTTTCCTGTTTTGTACATTTGATTAATCATTCCATGTGTTCCGATGGTTAATAATTGGTTGGTCCTTATATTTATTAAACTGAATAGCTACAATCCAGATAATGAGTAGTGCATCTTATTCGTTAAATACTGAGTATGCGAATGTTTTTTCACGAACACTTTTTACACGCCATTTTAACACCAAAAAAGAATATTTAAAAAAATTGACATTAGTTTTGATTACGAAGAAAAAACGCTACACATAATATATTTGATACGCAATATAAATATTCTGCGTTTCCAAGTTATTTTTTTTATCATTTAAAAAGAAGCCCCCTTATATATTTGACACCTGATTTAATTTGTACCAGGATGAACAGCGATTATTACCGAGGTGAAGAATATTTCTTTCCAACTAGTACGACAGTTCTTACTTTAACAGGTCTATGTGAAATTGCCCATTTCTGCCTTATTATAGCATATGCATATAATGGAGACTAACTACATTTTTCTGGGAACATTGCGCTGTGTAAGATTGATGCGTTGATCGGATAGATTAGTAGCAGGTAAGTTTTGTAATGGCATTGACATTAAGAAACGTGCGAGTTGAAGAAGATTCGTGTGAGGATCTCTATTTGTATTATAATATTTTCCAATTCTTTATGAAAGTAGTTGATTACCGATACCGATAACACGGTATAAATGCTTTCTTACATATTTTATTAAGGCTTAAGGCTACTGGAAATAAATGGAAACGTAACAAAAGCAAGAATAAACCTGCTTACAAATTATGACCAACATGTACATGTTGTACATGGATAATATTATTTAAGAAAAGTTCAGTATGTCTTCGCGCATGCATCAAGCACTATACGTGGCATCAGCTTATCCGGTAGTAGGACTGCGTGGTGTGGATTATAGCACCTGTTATTGTTAACTTCTAATTCATCAACTTCACTTAAGTAACAATTGTCCATATTATCTTGGATATCAACATCATCATTTCAGCCTATAGACGTCCAACCAACCAACCTAATCTTGGATAACTTCATTATAACTTTCTCTTAACATTTGTAGATAATGTTTTTTTTTCTAATGCAATAAATCGACCATAAGTGACGATATGTGAGGTACCAAGTTTAACTGGGTATTTACAAAATGGCAAAGAAACGATATACTTCACTTCTTCATCATAGGTAACTGATGAAATATATGTATTTTTACAATCAGTCTCGTCAGACAATAATGTGAAGCAACTGGGGTAACTCCTCTAGTCCACAAAATGTATGAAATAAATCATTTAATATCAATACGGTAAAAGAAGGCGTATTTTTGGGAAGTATGACGTCGCCACGCGGGTAATCTCCCATTAAAACGAATCCAAATGTGGTTTCTATTGTTGATAGACTGCATGACGCTATATCTTCAATAGAGTTGTGCATCTAATACTAAATCAGTGGATCTCCAAAGAATCCAACATTAACTTACAAGCAGCAATCATTGAAGATGAGCAAACTTGCTGTCATAACGTATTAAATGAGATGGTAATGGTCAGTGATGCGATCACCCTTTTTATAAGGAATCGGCTTATATGCAATATATTTTACAAGCATTAAAAATAAATTCTTCACTTTCAAATATTTTTTTCACACTTTTAAAAATGTGTACCACAAGAGTAAACTATTAACAAGAGGAAGAAATAGATACTCAATACTGTATACCTCCACGTGTCGCCGCTACTACGTATGAGATGCTGAGTTGTAGGTTAGTGCACGCTTTGTTATTTGGGTTTCTTTGTTATTGCATTTATAATAATATATTTTATTGTATAACCTACCGCTTCACGCTTTCTTCTTTCTCTTTCACGTCTTTTTTACTAATTTTATTTTTGTCGCATTCATCTGATGGAATGCATTTACACGTAGCCATTTCATTGCGTTTTATTTGATTATTGGTATGAAATAAATCATTAATAGTGATACCAATAATATTTTCTAATAGTCAGGTAATTGTTGAATAGGTAATAAAACAACTTTTTTAAATTACATTTATTTTCATTAATCATTAGTTGCGTAGTTCTCCATATCCTGGTAAGAGCTGAAATTGTCATTTTGTTAAAATGTTATTTAAAAGGTATATTTATTTGAAAAGCTTTATTCTGAATGTATATAAAAAAAGATCAATCCGTTCCTGTGTTCCGTTCGTATGTTTTCGTTTCAGACTAAAACTTTGTCATAAATTGAAAAAGTTTTTCTTTTTGCTGATAACGAGTATGCATAATTTCATGGTAATTGGTTAAGTAGTGAAGATGTGAAAGCGTAAGAAATAAATATACATTATATTACAGGCTTCCGGCATTGTATACACTAGCTTCACTTCATAATAAAACTATATAATTATACATTAGTCACATTTGTAATTTGATTAAGGAGATCGATTTAAATCATCATTAAATTGACTCTATTTGAATACTTGTATATGTTAAATATGTTTCTTTCTGCTTTTCAGCTTCCGGCGCAGGAAGTACTAACTAAAATACTATTTAGAAATTATCTTTATTCATTACAATTACTGATCATTTCCATTGATTAGTTTTCAGTATAAATGATAATAAGTAATATTCAATATTAAATAGTTTGCTGCACGATTAGGTTAACTGTTAGTCTATAAAACTATAAAAGCCTGTGTGTCACACTGTTTGGGAAATCGTTTCGTAACCATCGCCAAGTACAGTTTTATCGGGAAACTCTGCCCGATTGTAAAGAATGTATTATACGAGATAAAGTGTTATCGTATTCTATATTGTCACTACCCTGATTACCTGCCGTTTTTACTATTTTCATTTATGAGATTAGGATTGTTAGTAATTTGCTATTAAGACAATTGTCTGCTATAAGTAATTACTGTCTACCGTACTGGAGATATAGAACCCCGCATCTGGTATATATTATAAGGCATTTATAGAGCTTAACAATATAACTCTAGGCAAAGAATTAAGAATGGGATGTATTTTAGAAGACATTGAAGTTCTTACCGTGGTGAATCCATATCCTCTTTTGTATAATTTGGCTGCGAAGATAAGTCATAAAAACATTATTATAGCGGACTGTAGTAAGAAAAGCCATCATAATTAATATGGGAAGAGAAAACTTTATACCCGTTTTGAGCACATTACGCACTCCAACGTGCTTATAGGCGTATTTGTAAATGCTCGCAGCTGACGTAATAGAACGGAATTCAAAAGATATATATGCAATGGTTATAGAGGTACACACTTTGCTGCGTATTTTGAAGTCGTAAACTATGGAGTAGTGTTGGCATAATTATCAAAACTAGTGGCCGAAAAATATTACTGAGTTTTGTTTTGCAAAAGAGTGTATAGATATTGTAGAAGGATCTTGAAGTATGGCAAACATAAATTGTTTGAAGTTCACACGTGGTATAAGTGAAAACTTTCAAAAATCAAGTTTCAAATCGCAACGAAGTCCAAGAAATGTTCATTAAAAAAACGAACTGTTTCCAAATTTGAATTATCTATTAGTGTGCTTTGCGCAGTAAAATCAACCTGTATGCCGTCACTGTAAACGGCATGACGTTCTTTTATACGATCTCTCTACATCACCGCTCTCGACTCCTTTTGTGTGTGAGCGCGTATAGTATACGCTTCGTTGCTTTTCTATGTGAACTGCGTTACTTCACCATACTTTAAAAGAGATTTTAATTATATATTCTAATATTAACTTAAATGTTTTACATCTACCAAGCGTGCAGCGACGGTGAAACAAAAACAGAGGAGAAAAAGGTACTGAACTATTTTATCGTCGCCTATTTAAATATGGATAATTTGGAATTGTTCTTTTACCTGCCAGTTGTAAAAAAATCACTGCTTTGATAGATGTGGTTAAAAATCGATATATGAAATTCTTACCACCACATCACTGACGTCTTGACGCATGTTTATCTTTTTACCTCTGGATTTTGACTTCTAAATTGGTGGAAATTTAATTTAATTATTAGAATAATATAGAATTATACTCCTATCTAACAGTCGTCATAATAAACTCACCGCTTTATTGGATTTTATCTGCTTAATTTTTTTCGCGAATATTCTTAACTGCAAAGTAATAAATAGACCATTAAGCTTGTATAAAAATATTTTTTGATATAATAATTTAAATAATATTTGTTGCTGTTGTAGTCGTGCTGATCACGAGTGATTTGACCAGTAGAATATCAATCCGATGTCCACGGGTTCGAACCCCGGATGTATCAAAGAATTTTTCCGAATTCGCTTACATTTACCAATTTAAATCGGCTGACAGTGAAGGAAAATATCGTGAGGAAACCTGAACCTGGAAATGTTCTTGTAGTACTACCGTTTGTGGGGAAATATAAAAATGTGAATTTCTCGGAGTTTGAAATCGCCAATAAGTCGTGTGCTGACGTGGTAACTCTTTGGGAAGAGGCTTATGGCCCTGCAGTGGGTTTCTTACTGGCTGATGACTATGATGAAATAATGTTTGATTTTTCATGTGAATGTTAGCTCTTAATATTTGTCAATAACTGTAGAAAATAGGTATATATACTCGTATAATGCGCTTACAATCACTATGCTTTTTTTAATGAAATTATTGCTTTTGTTTTAAATTTAATAAAATGGATATACTTACTAAACGTTTAATCTGTGTAATGAGTCTTCGCAAAAACGTTTCACGTTTCTGTAAAACAAAAATATGTAAGAAATAAAAAAAGAATGTAATATTGCACTCTTCAAATTTCAAAACTATGCGAATGGAAGAAAACAAAACGTGGAACCCACAGATCGTATAACGAAAATCAAATTATAGTTGAAATAATCAAATACCTTTAATTTAAATCGCAATTTACAAAAAAAAAGAAGTTTTTTTCTTGGAAGTCGAAGCTTCGTTTTCAACAAAGCTAATGCCTTTATCCATATTCACACTATAAATAAGAAAGTAAGTTGGTTTTATTTGATTGTTACTCTTTCATACTCTAACTAGTCAATCAATCATATTGAAATTTTGGATACATGTCGGTAGTAGAAAAAGTACGTACATTTCATGCAGAAAAGAGTATTGTTCCCGAACGAGATGTCCAATCTGTATTAACGCGAGCAAAGCCGCGAGCAAAAGCTAATTCATTATAAAACTTCACCCAATGGGCTTACAACACGAGAACTTATTTCATGTTTTTTGAAGTGAAACATCTTATGGGAGCGTTTTTAAATACTGACCCGCAACCTTTTCTGTGTGACAAAAAGTGGGGGGGAGTGGGTAAGCACTGTGTCGGGTAGAGTATTGAAAACACCGGTTCTCGTATGATCACCGAAGTTAAGCAAATTCGGGCGCGGTCAGTACTACAATGGGTGACCGCCTGGGAACACCATGTGACGTATGCTTTATGTTGTACTTTTCATAAAGAAGTGTTCACTGCTTTCGTGTAATCATAAGCACATTTTTTTACACACATATTATATGATCTTTAATAAATGTTTTATAACGTTAAGTAACATTACGAACAGACAAGGATGACGTCAGATTTATTATTATGTAAAAAAAATACTAGATCAACAAAATTCAGCACCGTTTGTCGGATCACCATGAAGGTTGGTATATCTGTTATTTCATCCATCTGTCTATTCTATCCATTATACTATGTAATTTACCACTAGATTGCAATATTCTGTATTTTTCTGTCAAATTTTATATTATAATTTAACAAGTAAAAAGTAGCGATCGACTGCTAGTTAATTTTATCCCCAGGACATGTTTATAGACCACTGATCGTAAAATACTCACCCCTCCATACTTAAATCCGGTGTCAACATATGCCCCCACTACGTCACCCTACAATAAAAACGATTTTGTTTAAATATGAAATATATTACGATTGGGCAACATCGATATATGAAATACTAGCGGTCGTTTGCGAGTTTGTTTGCGTTTCTGTCTTCATAAGTGATGAAACAATACGTTCGAAACAAACAGAATAATCAAACAAAACGCGTTCTAAGCGGCGCGTCAAGGCGTAATTACGTCGCGTACTAGCGTTGCATTAGATCGCCACATTGCATATTCCGGTGAAACTGTAGAGGCCTTGCTAGGTCAACAGTGTACTCAGTTCGAAAAAAAAATCGCCACGTTGTGTTATACTATTCATTTTGAAAGTCGTCAACAGAGTGCGCACGTCACTAACGGTTTGACAGGCTTCAGGCTTCAGGGCTATACGAGGATACAGGACGATGTCCTCAGCGGCGGCCATCGTACTCGCCGGCTCCCTTCCCTGGGAGCTGGAGGCGGACGTTCTTTAATTACTGGTTTCAGCATGAATGGGTCGGCTCGCCCGGGGTAGTACCACCCTCTCACAGAAAACCGACGTGAAGTAACAGTGGTTGCACTGTTGCGTTTCGTTCGGTCAGTGAGAGCACCGGAGGCCCAGATCCCCCCCCCCTCCTCTCAAACTTATGATGGCGGCTTTAAAAGTAAATATACCCCAGGGGGGTACCGGCACGTCCCGTGAAGGAGAATCCCCCCCTGAGCGTTCTCGCTCAGGCTGCCCCTCGTTCTCTGGGGAGGGCAATAAACCGCTTGTCAAGGCTAAGGAAAAAAACAAACGTAAGTCTACGGCACTTCGCGTGGACTTTTGCAATATTAGGGGAATGCACTCAAATATCAACTCCGTCCACCACCACCTTGAGACGGAAAGGCCGGCCTTGCTTTTTCTAACTGAGACGCAAATATCCTCCCCTGCAGACGACGCCTATCTAACGTATCCCGGTTACAAAATTGAGCATGCTTTCGTGCCTCGGGCTGGGGTCTGCGCGTTTGTCAGGGAGGATATATGCTTCCGTCGCCATGCCAATCTTGAAGGTAAAGAACTCTCACTACTCGTACTCCGTGTGGACTGCGTTGACCATCCTCGCGTCTATGCATGTCTATACCGGTCACATAGCGGTAATGCCGAGACGGAACGCCTCATGGAGCACATCCAAATGGCGACTGACATGGCTCTTCAACAGGTCCCATCCGCTGAGATCGTAGTTCTTGGCGATTTTAACGCCCATCATGCCGAATGGTTAGGCTCACGCACCACCGATCAAGCGGGGAGATCTGTTTTCGACTTTGCTCTGGCGTATTCCCTAACACAACTGGTTACCTTGCCTACGCGAATACCAGATGTGGAGGAACATACGCCTTCCCTGTTGGACCTTCTGCTGACCTCTCATCCCGACAGTTATTTGGTAACCGTTGATGCCCCTTTAGGCTCTTCGGACCACTGCTTGATCCGGAGTAGTGTGTCTCTCTCGCGCCCGTTGCGCCCACAGTTAGCGGGCAGCCGCCGAGTTTGGCACTATAGGTCAGCTGATTGGGATAGTATGCGATCTTTCTTCGCATCCTTCCCCTGGGGGCAAATTTGCTTTTCACTGGATGATCCTGACGCTGTCGCCAATGCCGTAACCGACGTCATACTACAGGGGATGGACTCATTTATCCCTAATTCTGTGGTGCCCGTCGGAGGCAAAACTCAACCTTGGTTTGGTCACTCCTGCAGAATGGCCAAACGCCGGAAGCAAAAATGCTACCAAGCCTGGGTTGACGCGTTGGCGTCTAAGGATGTAAACACCAGTGCTCTTAAAAAGGAGTATAACATTGCCTCTAGGTTTTACAAAAGAGCAATAGCCTCAGCAAAGTCCACCTTCATTGGTAGAATTGGTGAGAGACTGGTTCGTCTTCCTTCTGGAACTCGGGCATTCTGGTCTCTCGCCAAAGCTGCCTTAGGAAACTTCAGTCGGCCATCGTTCCCACCACTGCGGAAAGAAGACGACTCGTTGGCCTACGACGCTGAAGATAAAGCCGAACTTCTGGGCTGCCTTTTTGCGTCGAACTCGACTCTAGATGACAAGGGGAAATCACCGCCGATCATAGCGCGTTGCAAAAGCTGTATGCCTAATGTGCAGTTTTTGCAAAAACTTATACGCAAAAAGCTCTTCTCCTTAGACATCAACAAATCTGCTTATGTGCACCCGATCCCCAAAAAAGGTGACCGCTCAGAGCCGTCGAACTATCGACCAATAGCCATCACTTCATTGCTTTCCAAAATAATGGAGTCCATTATTAACTGCCAGCTATTGAAGTACCTAGAGGAGAACCAGCTTATTAGCGACCGCCAATATGGCTTTCGCCAATGTCGCTCAGCTGGTGACCTTCTAGCCTTCCTGACACATCGATGGGCGGAGGCAGTCGAAAGCAAGGGGGAGGCCATGGCCGTAAGTTTAGACGTAGCGAAGGCTTTTGATCGAGTTTGGCACAAGGCACTTCTTTCGAAGCTTACTTCCTTTGGACTTCCCGGAAACTTACGCAATTGGTTGTCCAGCTTCCTCACAGGCCGTAGCATAAAAGTCTTAGTCGACGGTGCATGCTCTGATTTGAAGCCCGTGAATGCTGGCGTCCCACAAGGCTGTGTACTATCCCCTACTCTCTTTCTTCTGCATATCAATGATATGTTGCAAGTAAGCAACATTCATTGCTATGCGGACGATAGTACTGGGGATGCTCTATACACTGGTCGTGCTAATATTTCCCGGGAGCGCGTCGTTGAGTGCCGGAACCAGCTTGTGTCTGAAGTGGAGACCTCACTCGAGCTCGTTTCGCATTGGGGTAGACAGAACATGGTCCTTTTTAATCCCACTAAGACACAAGCTTGCGCCTTTACCGCAAAAAAGACAAAATTTGACGCAATGCCTAGCTTTCAGGGAGTCCCCTTAGTCGCCAAGCCCAGTATTGGTATCCTCGGCGTTGATATATCGAATGACGTTCAGTTCGGTGGCCATTTGGTAAGCAAAGCAAAACTAGCCTCCAAAAAACTAGGTGTCCTTAATAGGGCAAGACAGTATTTCACACCAGAACATCGTTTGTTACTTTATAAGGCGCAAGTTCGCCCACACATGGAATACTGTTCTCACCTTTGGGCTGGAGCGCCTCAATATCAGCTGCTTCCCTTTGACCGCATCCAGCGTAGAGCGGTTCGAATCGTCGGCGACGAAGTTATATCCGATCGGCTCGACTCATTGGCATTGCGTCGAGACATCGCGTCTCTTTGCGTCCTTTATCGTATCTACCATGGTGAGTGTTCCGAGGAGTTGTTTGGACTGATACCCGCCGCTACATTCCACTATCGTACAACCCGCCTGAAACTGAAATTTCATTCACACCACCTTGATGAGTGGAGGTCTTCAACGGTGAGGTTCTCAAGATCATTTCTGCCTCGAACTTCGACCTTGTGGAATCGACTTCCAGCGGCTGTGTTTCCAAACCATTACGAGTTACAAACCTTCAAGAAACGAGCGTACACTTATTTAAAAGGCCGGCAACGCACTTGCGACTCCCCTGATGTTGCTAGTGTCTATGGACGGCGGTGATCACTTACCATCAGGTGACCCACCTGTTCGTTTGCCCCCTATAACATAAAAAAAAAAAAAAAAAAAAAAAAAAAAAAGGAAATAGACGAAATGAGAACGAGGGTCCGGAGGGACGAGGTGGAGAGGTGGCAGCAGGGTCTGGCGGACGCACGTTATGGTAAATATACCATTGACGCCATCTGCCCGGTCCTGCTGGAATGGATGAACAATGAGTGGGGCTCCCTGACGTTTAGACTGGTGCAGGTGCTGACCGGGCACAGATGCTTCGGTTGGTACCTGCACCAGATCGCACGCAGGGAGCCGACCGCCGCATGCCATGAGTGCGGCGCTGGGACAGACACCGCGCACCATACTCTATCTGAGTGTGCTGCATGGGAGTCACAGCGTCATACTCTGGTTACGGCGGTGGGGAGCGATCTATCGCTGCCGAGCGTGGTTGAGGCCATGCTCAGCAGCGAAACAAGATGGAATGCAGTGGCCTCCTTCTGCGAGGGTACATAGATCTTGCGAGGAGACTCGATTGTGACGTGAGAGAGACCGCACACGGAGCTGATCTGGAAGATGTCGTTCCCAAATTTATCCCAGTCCAGAGTGACCAGAACTAAGTTGTACGGAGCCTTCGTACGGGGGTGGTACATACGATCTACGCTACGGACTGGGAGATCCTGTTTCTCCAGGTAGGTGAGGACGTCGTCAGTGGCGAGTTCGGAGAGAATACCGCGAAGGACGACACGGAGGACGCGCTCATCTTCTAGAGCATGGGTGAAGAAAGGGAGTTCTCGCTCCCGAAAGTACTTGGTGAGGTGGCCATGCTCATCGGGGGTGGATACTCTAATGGAAATGCCGGCAACGGTGTTGACGGCGGACGTATAATAGATCTGTTTAGACGTAATGTCCTTAGATATTTCGACCCAACGGGCCTTGTCACGGAAGGTGACGGGGGCGGGGGGCGTGGCTTCTTAGCCGCGACCGTGGGTTTCGCAGCCGGAGCTTTAGCCGAAGTTGAGGTAGAGGGCGCGGGAGAGGCTTGGGGCACCCAACGCCACCTACATTGGACTGCTTTGGGACGGAACGTCCCGAAGCCGAGTCGCTGTCGGACGGATTCGCGGCGCGTGGGCGTTTACCGCGGTGCGTCACGGTTGTGGAACCGCCGTTATCGGCGGACGTGGTCGTGGTGGCGGGCGCGGCCACGGGAACGGCGTCGAGGTCCATGTCGGAATCGGAGCCCTCAAAATCATCGTCGGAGTCGTGGTCGGATGGAATCGCGAACGGGTTTTCTCGAGTACAACGCGGGACTTTACAACCGCCTAATTTTCGCGCGAAAGTGCGTTTAAATCTATCGAATTCGGAGACTAACAACGGGTACTCCTGACACACGCGAACATATGAAAGCGAATGTCTTCGATTTGACTAAAATCGTCTAGGGCCTGAGGGGGCGCGGGTATGGACATAACTGACCTGCATGCCTGAGGGGCAGGAACACAAAAGCACCGGGCGATGAATCACTCGGCAACAATGCGGGTCGGGCGGCGGCGAAATCGTGGCAGTTCGCATCTGGTGCGCTGGTTGGCGATCGCGGCGAGCCGGAAATGACCGAAGTTAACCGAGCCGAACGGACTGCCAGAGCGGCGAGAGAACGCACGTGTGCACCCCACCGCTGCTCGAACGAGACTCACGAGGGAGCGAACCGAACCATAAGATATTGGATTGATAGAGCTTTTGTTGGAGAAAAACATTTAAATATCCATCGCATTGAAAATGTCGGGAGGGGTATAATGGATGCTTCGTACTGTTCTACAAAGGTTTTCTTACATATGTCGAGTTGCCTATACTTGGGAGCTAAATATATTATTGGCCTCTGTATTTTCCAGCAACTATACTGAAAAGCCATTAGACAATTATAAATTATTTACTCCTTCAACCTCGATAGTAGCGCCGCCGTAAGCTGGATTCCAAATCTGTAAACAATATTTACATTTAAGCTCCGTGTTGAGAAATGTCTACTTCCCACTTTATATTTCAATGCTAGTTGAAAAAATTAATGATTCTAGGAAATAGTTTGTACCTTGTGCAAAATTCGAACATTTAAATTAAGCTAAGTTATATGGCTTATTTAGTAAAACATAATTTTGAATTTTGTAAAGTAACGTTACTTAGCACAAATGTTGCAAATGTTCATTTTCACATATTCACGTATGCGAAATCGAATATATGTACAAGTTTTTTAATCTTATTATTGCTAGATATACTTCATAGTAAAAAATTGACAATGGATTAACTAAGTAAGTGCTTATGTAAATGTAAATATTAGTGTCGTAATATTCCAGAAATTGTAGACTATTTTTTTTTATATCATAGCGGGCAGACGAACAGGTGGGTCACCTGATGGTAAGTGATCACTGCCATCCATAGACACTACCAACACCAGGGTGGGAGTCGCAAGTGCGTTGCCGGCCTTTTAATATGTGTGGGCCTCCGGCACTCTTACTGACCGAACGAAACGCAACAGTGCAGGCACTGTTACTTCACGTCGGCTTTCTGTGAGAGGGTGGTACTACCCCGGGCGAGCCGACCCATTCATTCTGAAACCAGTGATAGTTTCAGCGTATCTCTACTACCTACAATTGATATTTAAAGGAAGATCAATATCAAGTTATTTTTACTAAAGAGTTCCATACAGTCCTTTATAACCATGGCCTTAGGGAGTTACCAGCCCCTTTAATAAGTTATTGGTAAATAATCAGTCAAAATGTATGCTTCCAGTCATGGTACTCCAATTTTGAGGCTCTGGACCCTATTGAAGATATTCTTTCGGGAGCCGACTTCTCATGACGACAGACTGTTGGGGATGTCCTTAGTTATCTTTTTGATATGTGTCTTAGATGTATTGTTGGCCGCTTTAAATATAGCCGTGAGTTCGGGCTTGCGCATAATATAATTTAATACAAAACGTAGAAAATTATTATAAGAATCTAAAGTTGGCATTTATTTATCTTTAAGCTATCTCGATATTAGATATATAATATGTATGTTAAAATATGTTCCATAGTTCAAGGAGTATGTAACGGCATCAATCACATTGTATTTATGAAAAAGAGGGTAGATGTGACAATACAAAGAGAAGAATTGTAATATAATTTCGATTATAATAAACGTGACAATTATACAATTATACTTTTGGTACGAAAGAATTATTTTCTTGTTAAGAAAGAATTATATTCACTTACTAGTTCTGATTCAAAATTATACCTATATTTGTGTTTTGAGCATCTATTTTTAAAACGGTCAAAACGTGTGGTGCGGGGTGTAAATAAAGGACTCACTAATAATATGTTAAAAAACTATGTACAAATTTTTGTGAATGATAACATTAAAACTGGTCAGTAGGTGCTAAACTAAAATAATTAATTAAAGAAATCAGTTATAAATTGAGAAGAAAAAGGTACCGAACCGTTCTATATACTCGTATAGATTTACATTCTTACCACATCAATGGATTCCTGGTTCACGTTTGATAACTTGTTCTTTTGTTTTGACTGTGAATCGAAGGAAAACGATAAATTTTACTATAAAAATTAAATTTGTAAATGATGTATGTGGCTTTATTCTTTTTGACACTATACATATAGGTATGTATAAAAAAACTAACCGCTTTATTGGGTTTTTTGTCCGTAATTGTTTTCTCGAGTAAATTCAACTGCGGAGGTACAAAAATATCGATTAATTTTTTTTATTAATTTGACTAATAGTCGCCGCTATCATACCGATCTGCGTAAATATCTATTGACGTTATGTGAAGGCATTTAAATGACTTTAAAAAATCTGTGTCTCTGAATGTTAGCGAGACTAATAAACAGTAATTCATATTTATATGAATATAGATAAATTGTAGTTGATACGAAGTTCACCGTGTCATGTAGAACATTTATAACTATTAAGGTTGACACGAGTTTTATCCGACACATTATATATAAATGTGGTAAAATGTTATAGGTACCACGAAACATGCGATGTAGGATTTAGTTTAATAAAAACAGCATAGGGTTTATTTTCAATTAATTCTCTTAACGCTACGACACTTATAAAACGATATAGCTACACATTCATCATATATAAACATTGATGTTGTTTGTGATGATTCTAAAATGTACATGTGATATGCAAGTTGGATTACAGAGGGCGCCAGATTAGACAGGGACCTGAATGCCAGGGGTCGACTGCATTAACACTTTTAGTTATGACACGTACACTACCTACTGCAATATGTAACGTATACATTAAATATGTAAATACTAACAGTGTGCTCTTTACCATCTGTACCGACCGTCGCTTTCGTTGGGGCGACACAGGATCGTGCAGTGCTATACAATATCTCTTAAAAATGTTATTATACAGATACTGTCAATATAATAAGGTGACATGATCCGTAACAAATAACGGGCAACCTGTCTCTCGAGAATCTTGTACATTCATTTCTTCATTCATTAATATATTATTAGTGATAAATAAAACTATGAGATATAATTAATGTCTATTAGCTATATTTAGCAACAATCAAGATAGCATTTTGTTTTGCTCTTTATTTCGATAACTGTAAGTATAACGCATACTTACTAAATGTCCCATCTGCATCATTAAACCCTGTAAAATGACATGGAATTTGAAAAAAAAAATGATGTCATCGGCTGTTCTTGGTTACTTTAACTTCTTTACCTATTTCCTAATAATTAATAAAAAGAAAATAAATTTAATCAGCTATGAATTATCACCGTACGTTTCTTTGTAAAGCTAGGTTATATTAGTTTATTAATTGTTGTGTTGTAACTGCAGTATGTTTTTAATTAACAGATTATTCACGTACGAGCATAATAACGCAGTTATAAGATCCGAGTGCTGTGTAATGGAGAGATGAATGGAAGAAAATTGTATATTGTAGAGATTCGGAACTTTTTTTAATACTTTATAGGTTAGCGTTTGAGCACAATCTCATCTTATGTTAATTTATTTATGATATGCTCTAAGATGGTAGGTACGCTAAACCTAGAGAGAGACTCGCTTTCAAGTGCAGCTGCCGGAACACATCAACAGGTGCTTGGCGACAGATTTCCAACTTGAGGGTGGGTAGCTAACCAGACGGACTTAGAATAAGCCCTACCACCATGCTATGGTTTCATCACGATGTTTTCGTTCATTCACCGAAAGCTCCGACTCAGTTGCTAGGATTCGAACTTACGTCCTTCGACGCTATGTACGAACACACTACCAACTGAGCCATCATCGCTTCTTAAGATGGATGCGTGGTGTAACTTGATTTGTAAATATAACATGGCCAATATCAGACCTTAATGATACGCCACGAAATAAGGGTATGTATAAAAAATTATGTTGGTAGAGATGCAAATCTTAAGATGGATGTGTGTAGTAACCACATGTTTAAGTACAACGAGGCCGTTATCAGTCTATAGTGCTGCGCTACGAAAGAGGCGGACGATGCAAGAAAATATATATGGGAAGAAATACGAATTTTAAGACGGATGTGAGATGTAACTAGAATTTATAATAATATGCATTAATGTGTCAAATACCGAGGTGGAGGAGTATTAGACTAGCATTGTATTGACTTGCCATAAGAAGAGATGGAAGTCATATGCTGCGGAGCGTAGACCGCCCAGACAGAAGGGCGGTATACTGGTGGTCGCCGGAAATCGCTGATCTCCGAGCGGCCTGCTCCGCAGCCCGGCGGCTGTTCAGGCGTAGTCGCCTGAGGAGTCATCAGGATCCAGAGGAGGAGGCCCGACTGTATGGTGAATACAGGACCAAAAAGAAGGTCCTGCAAGTTGCCATCAGTCGGGTGAAGGAGGAGGCATGGGAGGAGATGCTCCAGTCGCTGGAGAGGGACCCGTGGGGGTGCCGATACCGCATGATGCGGGCAAAACTCTGCGGACGGGTGCACCCCACTACGGAAACTCTCCAGCCGGAGGTGGTAGAGAGGGTCATGAGAACTTTGTTTCTCGACCCTCCGAGTATTTCGTCTCCACCCATGACTCCACTTCAGGCAGCAGTTGCGGAGGAACTTGTCGACTCTCCTCCTCCAGTAACGGAGGAGGAGATAGGGGAGACAATTGAGCGCCTCAGCAAACAAGTGAAGAGCACCTGGCTCCGATGGGATCCCGGGCCGGGTGCTCGCCCTTTCGCTGGGCCTCAGGGTGGCTCTAGAGAAGACCGAGGCCCTTCTAATTCATGTGCCTCGGCGTGGGCCACCACCTGGGGCCCACATAATTGTTGAGGGCGCCCATATCAGAGTGGGGACCCAGATGAAGTACTTGGGCCTCACGGACGGGCGCTGCCGATTCGGGCCCCATTTCAAGGGGCTCGGACCTC
Source organism: Antheraea assamensis (assembly GCA_035772565.1). NCBI lineage: Eukaryota > Metazoa > Arthropoda > Insecta > Lepidoptera > Saturniidae > Antheraea > Antheraea assamensis. The sequence continues at coordinate 456,774 of JAQQSE010000058.1, forward strand.
GGATTGCTGGAGCGGCAGGGGCGCTCGGCCGATTACTACCCAATATAGGGCGATACGATAGGGCAGGCGATGACCCTCTACGGGGTACCGATGTGGACCGACGCCCTCGGTGCCGCCAACATGCGCGCGTTGCGGGCGGCGCAGCGCATTGTGGCACTGAGGGCGATACAGGGATACCGCACCATGTCCTCGTCGGCAGCCTTCGCACTCGCCGGCTCCCTGCCCTGGGAGCTAGAGGCGGGGGTGCTTGCCGCCGTGTATGAGTTCACGGCAGCAAGAAAACGTTTATGGGAGCCTCCGGCTCTCAGAGAGATTATAGTCAAAGGGCGGGCAGTAAGACAGAAGGCCCTGGAGAGGTGAAAGCAGGACCTGGCGGACGCGCGGTATGGAAGATATACCAACGACGCCGTCCGCCCGGTCCTTCCGGAATGGTGTAATAGGGAGTGGGGCTTCCTGACGTTTCGACTGATGCAGGTACTTACCGGCCATGGTTGCTTTGGCTCGTACCTGCACCAGATCGCTCGCAGGGAAGCCACCGCTGCATGTTATAAGTGCGGCGCTGAGGAAGATACCGCGCAGCACACTCTGAGTGTGCTGCGTGGGGAGAACAGCGCCGCACTCCGACTGCGGTGGTAGGTGGTGATTTGTCGCTGCCGAACGTGGTTGTGGCCATGCTCGGCAGCGACGAAGCATGGATGGCGATGACCTCCTTCTGCCAGGAAGTTATCTTGCAGAAATAGGCGGCGGAGAGAGTCCGAGAGTTGGACCCTCTTAGCGGCCCTCTCCACCAAAGGAGGGTTGGTGGAGGGAGGCGGCGCTTTGTCCTCCTCCTTCCACCTTCGTAGCCGAACCTGAGGGGGTGGGCCGGGGGGCCCATCTCCTCATTGCACAGGTCCTGCTGACGAGGGGAGGTAGCTGGTTGTGTACCCAGTCTACCTCCCTATAAGGACGGAGCCCGGCGGCCACCTTTCGCCGGGCTGACCGATGGGGCGACATGGTGATACCTCAGCACGATCCCATGTCGCCCGAACCAAAAGCGGCGGCCGGTACACCGTGGGGCTTTAGTCCGTGCGAGTCGAACATAACCCACTCTCTCCCCCGAGAGGATGGATATCCATAAAGGATTTCCCCACGTTAATAAAAAAAAAAGGATGAAAGTCATATATGTAAAACACTATTAAATATGAGGACGAACGGATATTAGAAAAGATCAAGACCGAAGTAATTATTATTGAATATGTATTAGTGCGTAATGGTAAGTGTATAACAAGTGTAAATACTGGAAAGAGATATAATAATTATTTCGTTAAAGAAGATATCAAGGTGTTTGTGCCATATTTTGAATTGATTTAAAGGTTTTGTTATCACCGACAAATTAAAATCTCAATTGTTTCGTACTTCCATGGAATTGAAATTTAATTAATTAACGTTTAATTTCACACTATTCATAAAAGTATGTACATTTCTAGTTACGTATTTAAAATATTGAAGATGTATCCATGCATATGTGATACGTATTTGGAAACGTTGGTAAGAGATATGTTCGTAAACTCCATATGTGATACGTATTCGGAAACGTTGATAAGAGATATGTTGGTAAACTCTGATAGGTTATTTATCAATTATTATCAATGGAATACCGTCTACTTCTTAAACAGTTGAATAGCTTAATAATATAAAAAGTTTACATAAAAATAATTATGACAAGGTTGATAAATACATTGTACAAAGCAAGTAGTGGAGTAAGTATACATTATTGGGGATACGACCCAAATCCAACAATATCCATTAATATAACAGACAACGGGCCATGCAAGTTTGTCCGTCCTCTCACTCTATTTTTATACCACTGAAAGACAGGTTTGCCGAACTTATATCGTAGAACGGTCTAATTTTTTATTTCATGCTTATCACAGAAAACATCCAAAAATCACGTATTCGAAATATCGAAGGTATGGTAAGGTATTTGGAAACTTTGGTAACTTATTTTATAACGAGCCTGAAATATGATAGTGTCAATGGAATACTCTTTGATTTCTGAAAAGGTGTATATAATAATGTATGTGAATAGAATAATGGCAAGGTTGGTAAACAAATTGTATAAAAGGCAGCAGTGGAGTAAGCATACTTTTTATTAGAGGCATAAGCAAATCCATCAATTATATCTGTTCCTCAATGTAAAGCACCCTCCTTAGATCAGAGACTTCTGGCAAATTACACGTCCTGGAACCATATTAATACGCCTCGGAAAGGCAACCTTGGCTAACGTTTTTGTATATTGGTAAACCGAATCGTAAAAAGTTTACCACCACTGCACTTTCTTACAATACGTCGCCCGCAAATGGAACTTTTAGTGATTGCACGGATGAGTACGCTCGAGAGTTTTGTCAATAAAAGTATACAATACTCACCCCATGGTTTGAAAAACCAGTATTGAAAAATGAACCTACTATATCGCCCTGCAACAATAATATATTTTATTTACAATTCATGACTTATTTCAATTATTCGTTGCCATTGAAATTTAAATGGAATATAAAGGTTGCGAGTGGTATTAAATAGTAATTCGATTTTAATTACTTAAGGACATTTAATTAATACACAGACAGAAATATTATAATACTTTATTATATGATCATTAGTTTTTTTTTAGGAGTATATGTCAATAATTATTTTCAAAAGCATCTTAATAATTAATTATGGATAGGAATGATACATTACATTATTAGTGATTGTAACGAATTTAGGATTAGAAGATATAAGTGTAAACCGTGTTAGTTCATCAACCAGTAGCAGGGACTTTAAATACAAAAACACTTTACGCAGTATTAACTATCAGTCTTATTACAGTACCGTTTTACTTACAACAGCCTAAAGGCGATATATCCCATGTGTTTGCTCTTGATCTTGAATAACGAATGCCCGACATACCTCTGAATGCGCGCTATTGTGATTTCATCCCCACCAATTTACTTGCTTATGATTGGTCGTTGTAGATTGACAGTATCTCGACCAATCATAAGAAGTACTTTAAATGTAGAACTTTATAATAATCATTAGCAATTATTTAACTAACATGAAAATAATAATTGATATATTTAGACATTTATAACACTTGCTTATGATTGATCATTTAAGATTGACAGTATCTCGACCAATCATAAGAAGTACTTTAAATGCAGAACTTTATAATAATCATTAGCAATTATTTAACCAACATGAAAATAATAATTGATATATTTAGACATTTATAACACTTGCTTATGATTGATCATTTAAGATTGACAGTATCTCGATCAATCATAAGAAGTACTCTAAATATAAAACATTGTTAAAATGTTTAGTAGTCATTTACCTAATATGAAAATAATAAGCGATATACATATTTAGATATTTATAACAGCTCGGCCATCCTTTTTTCAACGAGTCCCTCGTTGGTAAGAAAAAAAAATCGTTAAGTACTTCAACTATTTCATTTAGAAATATGTAAAAAATATAATGGCGTCACATACGTTCTGTTTAAAATAATAATCTTTAGCTGTTTAAGTCCTGAAGGAAATCAAACTAATCAAACAAATCAATGTAAATCGGGAGCAGTTTTAGTAGACCTTACTGCCACATATGCTACCGTATGGCGAGAGGGTTTATTATATAAGCTGTTGACTGTGGTTCCGAGTACAAAAATTGATCAGCTTATATCCAATATGATTTCACAGCGATTATTCAGAGTACACCTGGGTTCTTCGGCTAGCGATTTCAGATTGTTAAATAATGGCCTTCCTCAGGGTTCTGTTTTAGCTCCAACTTTATTTAACCTATATACATGATTTACCAGGTACTATCTCCAGAAAATTTATTTACGCTGATGACATATGCCTGATAACCCAAGCAAAGGTATTCTCAGATATGGAAGTTACATTACCAGAAGACATGAAAATTCTGGCAGAATACTTCAAAACTTGGCGTTTGATACCTAGCCTAAGTAAAACAGAAACATGTTGTTTCCATTTTAATAACCAATTAGCCAGGCTGAGCTAAAGGTTTCATTTAATGGCATACAGTTGCGTCACAACCATTACCCCAAGTACCTGGGTGTTGTACTTGACCGTTCACTTACATACAAAGAGCATCTTGAAAAGACTTCGCGGAAACTGCAATCTAGAAATAACGTGCTTCTAAAACTGACTGGAACTAGTTGGGACGCAAACACCGATGTATTGAGAACTACAGCCATTTCGTTGGTGTATCCCGTAGCTGAATATTGTTCCCCGGTGTGGTTAGGTAGCGCCCATGTGCAGAAAGTAGACCGTGAGCTGCACATTGCGATTGCGGGGCGGAAAGGCAAACAATCCAACACATCATCGAGGAATGTCCACTTCGACAATACAACGGTTCTCCCGACAAACTGATCAATCTTACCGACGACGCCTTAAAATGGCTGAGAGAATTAAATGTTCAATTGTAATTACAAAAATGGATACTCTATTTAGCCATACGATTAAAAAAATCAATATAACTCACTGGCTTAGTGATACATTACATTTAGTATCTAATTAAAACTCAAATACAATTACTTTACATTATGTCATAGTCCATAACCTTAATCAGCAAATCTTTATAATTTAAGGGTGTCTGTTACCTGACATCCCTGGCATCGTTACATTTTTTTTTTTTTTTTATATTGGCAGTATATATATTGATCCATGCCCTTGGCCAGTATATACACTTACACTAATTGCTAAAACGCGAGGTACCCGTTACCTGGCACCTCATACCGATTCATCAGTACGTGACTCTAACCAATGAATCGGTATTTACTGATCCATTACGTTGACCAGCAAATACTTCAGCCATTTAATACTTGAACCATTTACGATGATACATGACACCAATCACGGGTATCTTGACCAGTAGAGTGGGATGACTCACACAGATTCATCAGCACGTGACTCGAACCAATGAATCGGTATTTACTGATCCATTACGTTGACCAGCAAATACTTAAGCCATTTCATACTTGAACCATTTACGATGATACATGACACTAATCACGGGTATCTTGACCAGTAGCGTGGGATGACTATCTCGGAAGACTGCGTGCACGACGTGCGGGGGTTACTCGCAGTGTCGAGGCGCGCGGATCGCGCGCGGTGCAGCTGGTACCGTTAGCCGCGCTTCTAACCGTCTGACACGATGTTTGTTACCGGTGCCACACATTAATTGCCAAAATGTGAGGCACCCGTTACCTGGCACCTTACACAGACTCATCAGTACGTGACCCTAACCAATGAATCTGTATTTACTGGTCGAAGACACTGACCAGTAAATATTTCAGCCATTAAATACTTGAGCTATTTTGCCAAAATGTAAGGCACCCGTTACCTGGCACCTTACACAGACTCATCAGTACGTGACCCTAACCAATGAATCTGTATTTACTGGTCGAAGACACTGACCAGTAAATATTTCAGCCATTAAATACTTGAGCTATTTTGCCAAAATGTGAGGCACCTATTACTTAGCACCTCACACCGATTCATCAGTATGCGACTCTAACCAATGAATCGGTATTTACTAGTCGAAGACATTGACCAGCACATATTTCAGCCATTAAATACTTTCATCAAAGCCTACAATCGCGTTAACATTGCTTTTAAGGGTGTCGGTTACCTGACATCCATCCATAGCCTAGCCACATATTTTTATATTGGTAGTGTATTTATTGGTCCATGACCTTGACCAGTAAACACTGGTAGACACTAATTGCTAAAATGTGAGGTACCCGTTACCTGGCACCTCTCACCAATTCATCAGTACGTGACCCTAATGAATCTGTATTTACTGGTCGACGACATTGACCAGCAAATATTTCAGCCACTAAATACTTTAGCTATTTACGATGATACATGACACTAATCATCGGTACCTAGAATCACGTTAACATTGCTGTTATCATAACATCGTATTCTTATTTTTTTTTTTACTTTAAGCATACTGTGTAATCATCGACAACCAATTTGATAATCGATTATTAGCCAGCCTCTAATAAACCCATTTATTTCTGTGAGTGTACAATATCCATGTTCATTTCTATGAATACATTAATTTATACGTCAATTTACAAATCGCCACAACCAGAATCGGAATCAGTTGGTACGGGTTCGTTGAAACGAATCCAACGATATGTTTTATCAATAGCTACTATAGCCGCAAACCTCTAACTAGACTTTGTGAAAGGCATATCCTCGACCACGAATCTATCGTTGGGGAGCACATTTTTAATTCTGTAAGGACTTCTATTACATCTAGGTTCGAGCTTCTTTGACTGTTCTATACCTATCGCACCTCTTTATACTCTAACCAAATCTCCTTCCTTCTAATTCATTCCCATCTTGCTATACCTATCCTACCGTTTTATTTTTCCTTCACCTGTTGTGTCCTAATAAGGCCACCAGCGCTAGTCCTAATATTGCCTAAACTCTCCCTCACTTCAGGCGTAAAGTCATTTAGCAAAATACCCAACTGTATGTCTGGTAAATGTTCATCCCATAAGCTATTTGGCCCGTCTAGATTTATTGCTACATTCTTTCGGGGGTGTGGCGACACGTGCTTTATACCGCATGATTTAGTAAAAGTTTTAAATTGTATACTAATGAAGCTTGTCGTTTGGGCCATAATTAAACTGGTTGGTGCGACAAAGTAACCAAAATGCTCTCTGAATACTTGACGGGCCATTCTCTCGTCGAATGATAGGGCAGTAATCAAAATACCGTTCATATACATTAATGCGTAAGACGAAGCACAAGAACTGAAACAGATTTGCGCTAGTTAACCCGGATCACCCTTAATTCGCCGTATTTAATGCGCATCTCTTCCACGAATAAGAGTGCGCAAATAAAATAAGACTCAACGCTTAAAACACCGGATTCCGACTTTATCATTTTGACAGAGGGTCCTTCCGTGAAAGTGTAGTCTTAATAGTACCGGGCAATTGTTTAAAAAGTCATCTACTACCAATCTCCACGTAATTTTCTACTACACTCCTGCACCTCGATCATGACATTCGCATTACCAAGTGGGCTATATGGTACGTTACGTACTCCCTTAATAAAGGCACCTCTCCTACCTTCCAGTCTAATGCTAAACGTCGAGCTTCAAGTACCATCATTTCCTAAATCAACCAGATACTCAAATCAAATATACTTTATAAAATTTAGGCCCTAAGAAGGCGCTTATCTTTTTAACATATACATATAATATATGTTACAATCAATTTTAGTGGGTGTACAGAAAGGAGTCAATTCCAGACATCACCATCGTTCACTTATCGATCCACTCTATAAAAGCCCTTTCGACACCAAAACCCGCTTAAAATGGCACTACTCCTAGTCTAGCAAATCGGTAATATGTTTTGGGACTTTGTTATACAAAAAATCTAACACTGTTACTGGTTTTACCGAGTCTAAAACATGGAACTACCAGTTTGTCAATTTCTAGTTTTTGCGAACATACATTAAATTATCAAGAACGTATTGGGAAGCCAGATTTAAGACACCGAATTTTATACATTACTAGAACTGCCCGTTTTTGCAATCAAAATTTAGTGTCTACCTCAGCTGCTGTCCCTCACAACAAAGCAGCACTTTTTGCAGTCTTCAAATTGTGCTTCTAATCTAACACCACGATCTTCTATATTGCTATGATACAGTCGACTGCACGTTTTCTTCACATTTCACATTGATATAAGAGCAACTCCCTATGGCGTACCTTTTTGTGGAGCATTTTAGTTAGTAAATGAGCATAATTATCCCTAGTTGGGGAAAAATCTTTTAACTGTAGTTTCCATTCTGGCCTAAAAAATAGAAGCGAGGGAACCGTGATACCAAGTTTTAGCTACCCCTGTTAATTTTGGTAAGGCGTAATGGACTATTTACTTATCGCTCCACCCTAGATCCGTGCAGATTAGTCAACTTTGTGAAGGCATGTATTAACCGTTTGTTCTTTGCATAAAAGGATCAAAATCCAGGCATTACACTATTTAAGACCTGATACCTATTGCGATCACTTGTATTATACAAAGCCCTAAGAGCACAATCGAATATTTCAATGAACAAATTGTTATTTCACTCGGGATTACGGCAACGTGTTACTTCACAGGACGGTGTGCGAAGGCGCAAAGTTCTGTGCCTAGGTGAATACCTCGATTATGCACGGCGCGTCACCTGCCATTCCAGAACACGTGATCGTGTCCTGGAGCGCCGATGACGACGATATCGTTAGCTCGCCCTTCTCATATAATGCAAACTGGAGCGGGACTGACCAATCGCCCGTGGCGATAACCTTACCCTGGACCGCCCGGACTGCAACCGACTGCGGAGACTGCCACAATTTTTTTTCAGTCTCGAGCGCATACGCCCGCGACCATGGATACGGTTTCATGTTGTGTCACGAAATCTTTGTGGAGGCGCCAGCATTTTACGAGTTTGTGGAGGCGCCACCATTTTACGAGAATACCTTCATTTATCCACGTAGTCACAGACACAACGTATATTACAATAAAAAACACTACAATTAATACAGGATTTTTTTTCATTACCTACGGATATATTATTATTGCTTTAACAAAACAGCTTACTATAATCAAAAGAGCTAAATTCGTTTACAAGCTGGGTCAGCACATCTAATAAACGCTTACACTTGTTATTTTGGCCTTAGCAAGTCTTGATGTATCAAAAAAAATGTATGCTCGTAGTTACTACTTTAAACTTTAAAACCGTAGGTCTATACACAACAAAAATAAACTTGTTGTCTCATTTTTACTTCGATAATCACGACCTCACCTCATTTGAAATTCAAATAAAATATTCTTTAGAAGGATCCACGAGGGTAGATAAACATAACGAAATAAAATAATAAATAACCCTTACGTTTTCTACATGTTCACCAAATACTTATGCGTATTTTAGATCTTGTTGTGGGCACTAAGTTGCTAATCCCGCTTCTGAGATGTAAACCGTGTTAGTTCATCAACCAGTAGCAGGGACTTTAAATACAAAAACACTTTACGCAGTATTAACTATCAGTCTTATTACAGTACCGTTTTACTTACAACAGCCTAAAGGCGATATATCCCATGTGTTTGCTCTTGATCTTGAATAACGAATGCCCGACATACCTCTGAATGCGCGCTATTGTGATTTCATCCCCACCAATTTACTTGCTTATGATTGGTCGTTGTAGATTGACAGTATCTCGACCAATCATAAGAAGTACTTTAAATGTAGAACTTTATAATAATCATTAGCAATTATTTAACTAACATGAAAATAATAATTGATATATTTAGACATTTATAACACTTGCTTATGATTGATCATTTAAGATTGACAGTATCTCGACCAATCATAAGAAGTACTTTAAATGCAGAACTTTATAATAATCATTAGCAATTATTTAACCAACATGAAAATAATAATTGATATATTTAGACATTTATAACACTTGCTTATGATTGATCATTTAAGATTGACAGTATCTCGATCAATCATAAGAAGTACTCTAAATATAAAACATTGTTAAAATGTTTAGTAGTCATTTACCTAATATGAAAATAATAAGCGATATACATATTTAGATATTTATAACATAAGATTAATCACAGAACATGCATTTTTTTTCATTCATTGAGCGTTATCGCTATCACACCGATTTCATTATTCGCGACAGTTTGTGAGCAAATTATTTTTTATGATAAAGCGAGATGGCATCGTATTGGAATGGACCTAAAACACAGCTTCATAATAATAATAACATCAGGTATTTAATCGTGCTTTTAATTTGATCTCTTTATTTCATTAAGTACCTGTCATTCATAGCTTAGTGGGGTAACAGCTGCTATTTGTGGAGCTTCTTTCGACTTTCTGGTCTCTTTAAAAGATTGCTGTCACAAAGTTAGAATAGGCGAGCCAATGTCAGCGGGATCGTCAAATCGAATTGACGTTCCACAGGGCTCTATTATAGGGCCATTTTTGATCCTGGTATATATAAATAATTGGCCGCTAGTGGTTGATGACTGTGCTGAAATGGTTTTTTCACGGATGACAATTCACTTATACTTTTATTTCAGGTAAAAATACCTGAAATAAAATTATTGATTGGCCTGCATTAAATAATTTGCTGCTTAATACAGACAAAATAAAATGTATAAGATTTACCTTGCCTAATGTTTCATTTGTTGACAATGCAATTGAGATCGAAGGGAATCTAGTAGGCTTAGTTGACAATACTGTGTTCTTGGGTATCAGACTTGATACGAAATTACAATTAGGTCCTCATATAAAATAATTGGCGGGAAGATTAAAATTCTGCTGAGTTTGTAGTTCGAGTGATTCACCAACTAACAGATTTCGCCACTGCTAGCTTGGTGTACTTCGCGTACTTCTATAGTTTAATGCTTTATGATATTTTGCTGTGGGAAACACCAGTTAAGGTAGACACCATATTCCTACGACAAAAATGGGCAATTCGATAAATTTATAATATGGTGCCTCACGAATCATTAAAAGCTAAGTGTCAGGAATTCGATATCTTAATTCTGCCCTCCCAATTTTTTTTTTTTGATAATCTTATGTATGTCCGTAAAAACTTACATAAGCTGGATTTAGTAAAAGAATGACATAATTTGAATACTAGAAATAATGACATATTGGCTATGTTTCAGGTTGACCGAGACCAGTAATAGTTTTTAGGTAGTAGTGTTTGATTAAAAAAAAAGGGCGAAACCACATTACCGATTTACTGGATGATAAGTTCAAGCACCATATAAAGCGAATTTTAATGTCTAAACATCATTTATTATAGGGTGGATCAATATGTGAAAAATGTATGATGTAAAGATAAACCAGATCTAATTTCTTGCTATTTTTTCTCGATGACTGGTAGTTTTGACGTTCATAAGCGCCTTAAAATATTCTGATTTTGATTTAAGTAGAGTAAGGGCCCAATACTACGTTAGTGAAAAGTAGGACGACAACGTGATAAACTAAATCACATGTTGCTTACCCCTTGATCCTGATAGCAATCATTACCATGGGAACCCCAATTTGCCTGTAAATCAAAGACATCGATTTAAACCTTATTGCATTAGCAGACGTAATCAAGATCAAGTTGCTTTCTGAACATATCATGTCAAGGAATTAATTTAACCTCATTATTCTATTAAGAGACTGTCACAACTGAGTATGGAGTAAAAAACCAATAAGTACGTTAGAAAAAAGTAGGACAGGTGTATGTTAAAATAAACCACATATTACTCACTCCTTGAGACTGACTACAACTATCACCACGAGAACCCCGATTTGCCTGTAAATTAAAGACATGAATTTAAACTTTATATACGCTGCGTTTGATATACTCTGCTTATTGCGTTCATTTTATTAAGACACTATCACAGCTTAGTATGCAGTAAATATCCAATAGCACGTTAAGGGAAACTGGCTTAAGAATATGATAAAATAAATCACATACTACTCACCCCTTGACCATGATTGCCTCTACCACGATGGGAACCCCAATTTCCCTATAAAGAAACAAAGATAGCCTTATGACCTGAAACGCCGCATTTGATTCGCTTTGCTTGTTGTATAAGCAGGCGTATTTAAAATCAAGTTACGCTCTGAATGTACCCTGTCAAGGAATTGTTTAAATTCCTTTATTATAATAAAACATCGTCACAACTTAGTACGGAGTAAAGACCTAAATACGTTACTAAAAAGTGGAATAATGATATAATAAGATGATAATCAAGTCGCTTTCTGTACATATCATGCCAAGGAATTAAGTTGATCTATAAATCATATTAAGACACTATCATGTTAAGAATATGATCAATCATACATTACTCACCCATTGACCATGACTGCCTTTACCACGATGGGAACCCCAATTTCCCTATAAATAAAAAAAATAGATTTAAGCCTTATGGTCTCAAAGACTGTGTTTAATTGGCTATGTCTGTGGCATCAGTGGACGTATGTACGAAGAAAAGACTCAATAATACGTTAGTGACAAGTAGGGTAGCAATATGATGAAATAAATCATACATTACTCACCCACTGATCATGACTGCCTTTACCATGATGAGAACCCCAATTTCCCTGTAAATAAAAAAAACATAGGTTCAAGTTTTATGGCCTCAAACGCTGCGTTTGATTCGCTATGATTGTCGCATCAGCAAATGTATGTACAGAGTAAAGACACAATAGTACGTTAGTGAAAAGTAGGACAACAATATGATAAAATAAATTACACATTACTTACCCCATGACCATTACTGCCTTTACCATGATGGGAACCCCAATTTCCCTGTAAATAAAAAAATATATGTTCAAGTATCATGACCCCAAACGCTGCGTTTGATTAGGTATGCTTGTTGCATCAACAGATGTATGTACGGAGTTAAGAACGGTAAGGTACGGTACTGAAAATTAGGACAAAAATATAGTAAAATAAATCTCACATTACTCACCCCTTGGCCATGACTGCCTTTACCACGATGTGAACTCCAATCTCCCTGTCAAGAAAAAAAAAACAGAGTGTGTCGCAAAGACACAACACAGAAATGAAACTTTTGTATTACAGAGAAACATTTTTATTAAAAAAATACAAGAAAAATTCAACATCACGCGGTGTTCCCAGGCGGCCACCTATTTCAAGCACTGACCGTACTCTACGCTGCTTAACTGTTGTTTACTCCCACCACTTTTTATCACACCAAAAGGTTGCCGATCAGAATTTCAAAGCTCTCCCTTAAGAAGTTTCACTTGAGAAACATAGATTCAAGCCTTATTCAAGATTTAAGCCTTGCTGATGCAAACAGACGTATTTAAGGTCACGTCGTGTTCAGAACATACCATGTCAAGCAATTAATTTGATTTCTTTATGCTATTAAGCCATTGTCACAATATACTCGTATAATGGAGTAAAAGACCCAATACTACATTAGTAAAAAGTGGGACAACAATAGAATAAAATAACACAATACTCACCCCTTGAGCATTACTGCTACTATCAGCAGAGGAACCCCAATTTCCCTATAAATAAATTAAACATAGATCCAGGGTTCATAGTCTCAAACGCTGGGCTTGATTGGCTTTGCTTATTGCATAACTAGAGGTATTTAAGTACAAGTCGTCTTCGGAACATATCATGGCAAGGCATTACTTTAATCCCTTTTTTCTACTAAGATACCGTCAGAATGATGTGGTTTAGAAACCGAATAGTATGTTAGTAAAAAGTAGGCCAACAATATAGTAAAATATATCACACAATACTCACCCCTTGAGCGTTACTGCTACTATCAGCAGAGGAACCCGAATTTCCCTAAAAATAAAAATAAAAACATAGATTCCCAATTTTAACCTCAAACGCTGGGTTTGATTTGCTCTGCTTGTTGCATCAGTAGAAATATTTAAGTACAAGTCAGCTGCTGAACATATCATGTGAAGGAATTACTTTAATCTCTTTTTTCTACTAAGATAGCGTCAGAATGACGTGGATTAAAAACCGAATAGTACGTTAGTAAAAAGTAGGATAACAATATGGTAAAACGTATCACACGTTACTCACCCCTTGAGCGTTACTGCTACTATCAGCGGAGGAACCCCAATTTCCCTATAAATAATAAAACATAGATTCAGGGTTTATAGCCTCAAACGCTGGCTTTCATCAGCAGAAGTATTTAAGAACAAGTGAGCTTCTAAACATATCATGTGAAGAAATTACTTTAATCTCTTTTTTATTAAGATACCGTCAAAATTATATGGATTAAAAACCCAATAGTATGTTTGTAAAGAGCGGGACAACAATATAATAAAATAATACACAAATTACTCACTCCGTGAGACTTACTGCTACTACTAGCACTGGAAACCCAATTTCCCTATAAAAAAAAATAGATTCAAGTCTCATGGCCTAAAATCGGGTGAGTGCCTTAAGCGCTCCCCTTAGTAGTCCGGTGAAACTGTAACGGCCTTGCCAGGCTAACAGTGTAGGTCAGTTCGAAAAAAAAAAAAAAGTATCATGGCCTCAATCGCTTCGTTTGATTCGCTCTGCTTGTTACATCAGCAGAAATATTTAAGATCAAGTCGCCTTTTCAACATATCTTGTCAAGCAATTAATTTATTCTCTTTATTCTTTTAAGACATTGTGACAACTTAGTATGGAGTAAAACCCAATAGTACGTTTGTAAAGAACGGGACATCATCATCATCTTCTTACCCTTATCCCACCTAAGTAGGGTCGGCACAACATGTTTTCCTTTTCCACTCTCCTCTGTCAGATGTCATCTCAGTATTCACACTTTTTATACACATATCGTTTTTCACACAATCCATCCATACCTTTTTCGGTCTTCCTCTACTCCTATATCCGTCCACTTTCAAACTCAAAACTTTTCTTGTTACATGACTTTCATCTCTTCTCATAATATGCCCGTACCATGCTAACCTATTACTCCTCAACTTCTCTGTCACTGGTGCTATTTTCAAACTTCCTCTGATATACTCATTCTTAATCTTATCCATCCTTGTTACACCACACATCCATCTTAACATTCGCATTTCTGCCACATGTAATCTTTTCTCATCCGTCTCTTTCGTAGCCCAGCACTCGGATCCATATAACACGGCTGGTCTTATTATAGTTTTATACACCTTCCCCTTGAGTTTCAACGGCATTCGTGGGTCACAAACTACCCCAGACACCTTTCGCCAATTCATCCACCCTGCATTTATCCTATTCCTCACGTCCTTGTCTATTCCACCGTCATTTTGGATTAATGAGCCGAGGTACCGAAAATTGGAGCAGGCTGGTAAGAATACACCGTTTAAGGTAATATGACTAAAACTGGATGGACCTCCGAAGTCACAGAACAAATGTTCAGTTTTCATCCCACTAATCTTTAAACCAAAATTCTCCAGTTTCTGTTGTTGTCAGTTGTTGTTGTTCAATATAATAAAATAAAACACAGATTACTCACTCCGTGAGACTTACTGCTACTACTAGCACTGGAACCCCAATTTCCCTATAAAAAAAATAGATTCAAGTCTCATGGCGTCAAACGCTTCGTTTGATTCGCTCTGCATGTTGCATCAGCAGACATATTTAAGATCAAGTCGCGTTTTCAGCATATCATGTCAAGTAATTAATTTGTGCCCTTTATTCTATTATCACATTATGACAACTTAGTATGGAGTAAAAACCAATAGTAGATTAGTAAAAAGTGGGACGACAATATAATAAATTAAATCTCAGATTACTCACTCCTTGAGCCTTACTGCTACTACTAGCACTAGAACCCCAATTTCCCTACAAAGAAAAAATAATAGATTCAAGCCTTTTGGCCTCAAATGCTTTGTTTGATTCGCTTTAGGAATTAATTTGTTCTTTTATTCTATTAAGACATTGTGACATTTGTGACAACTTAGTTTGGAGTAAAGACTCAATAGTACGTTAGTAAAAAGTGAAACAATAATATAAAAAAATCACGATCACTCACTCCTTGAGCGTTACTGCTACTACTGGCACTGGAGCCCCAATTTCCCTATAAAAATGTAAATATATATATTTAAGCCTTATATCCTCAAACGCTATGTTTGATCCACTCTGCTTGTTGCATCAACAGACGAATTTAAGAACAGATTGCCTTCTGAACATATCCTATGCCTTACTTACAAAGTGGGAAAATAATATGATAAAATAAATCACATATTACTCACTCCATGAGCATGACTGCTACTATCAGCAGAGGAACCCCAAAATGGCTGTAAACCCGAAACATAGATTTAAGCCTTGTGCCCTTATACGCCGAGGTTTGATGTGATCTGCTTGTTGCATTAGAAAAGGCAATGATTAAATCACCTTCTGAAAATATCATGTTATTCATTATGATTACAATCTCATACTGCTGAGAATAAAATAGTACCTCTAAGCAACTGTTGCACAGTGGTTGACCATTTTTCGTCGTTGTCGGTACCTAAAACAAAATTTTCACGTTTGTGTCACTTCATTTTTCGGTATTACTTATTAGTAATATTAGTAATTACATATTGTAATGATAATAATTTTGGTAGAATTTTGGAAGACATCGTGAGGAAAGCTGAACTTGAGAAATGTTCTTTTAATTCGAGTGTATGTGGAAAAAATGTAAAACTGGAATAATTAGTTTTAAATCGCCAATACCTTGTAAGTTTACGTGGAGTTTAGTTTACGTGTTTACGCTCATACATTCTCTCGAAAAAGGCATTTAGCCTATACATAAACAAAATTGAATAGTATGTTGTGTTTCCGTAAGCAACATAGAATCGGTTCACCCGATAGACAAAATTTTGTATAGAATTAGCCTGGGCATATGCTATAACGTTTTTATATTGGAGCTAACCAGTAATGACAAAGTATAACAAAGGTAGTTTCAAATTGGTTGAATGGTTACAAAGGTTAAGTGATAATGACAATTGAAAAGAACAGCCTGGAATCAGTTGAAATAAACGTAGCTTCTATAAAACAATACGACCATTTTTACGAGGAAAGAAGTCGAATGTTACAATTCTATCCATTATATTTCGCGTCATGTCACATGTTCCTTAATTTTCATCTACCTTGACTCCTTTTTAACTAGAGTAAAATTCATTCTTAGTTTTTTTTTTCCATTATAGTTATCAAATTTGTCCTTTAAAATATATAGAATGTTCAATTTTTATCTAAAATTATTCATACGTTTGTAGTCATCAGTAAAGCTTTTAATAACCCCTTGATTACGTATATTACAAAATCAAAGTGGTAGAAGAAAAAGCGAATGTTCGCCCCAAATTGGCAAATTCAAAAGATGCACCGACCATAGTATATGTTAAAATGGCACAATTATTTACAGTCTTACTCGTAGGAAGACATTTCCGTTATGTATACAGAGACGGCACTAATGTCACCTTAATGTCACTAAGGCTTAATTGTGCCTGGCATATAAAATGAATTTGCTATTTGAATGAGGATATGTAAATAAATTCGTATAACTTAGTTACTAAAAAATTTGCTTGCCAAGAATTTCTTAGCCTAAATATTCTTACTCTTTATATTCTAGCAAACATAAAAACAAAATCGTAGACTTATTTAGCCATCATCTACATCAGATTAAGTTAATGCTTAAAGTAAATCTATAAATAACAAAACAAAACATCATAACATTACCTTTTTCTTACTCTGGACAAGATTTCCAAATAGCATCAATACAAACAGCCAGACCGTCGTTATATTTACTGAAGCCATTTTCGTATTGTCGACCCCAGAAAACCGCTGTACTGTTGTTAGTACAACAACAGTAATAGAATTGTCTATACCATATTCTATCTATTTATCATATCTATTTTAGCTATTAAAATTGATAAGTTGAAAACTGTTGCAGACTAGCGACTTGAGTAGTACCATTCGATAATAGAAAAGTATAATTTGAATACTTCATAAGTTTTAACATTTATCTACAATTTCACCTAGATAAATGACGATGTGGTCTAAGATGGTACACAAATGGAACATTCCTAAAGATGCAGCTAGGCGGGCTTATAAAAAGTCCTATTACTAAGTCACGGTTTCATCACAATGTTTTCCTTCATCGGAAGCTATGGCTCATTTGCATTCGAACTACGCCGACCAACGCAGTATCCGAACACGACAAACATCGTTGCTTCAATTAGCTGTAAATCAGTAATAGAAACGTCAGGAGGATTATTTTAATTAAAATATTAAATCAGAGGAGCAATGATGGCTCAGTTGGTAGTAAGTTCCGACACAGCGTCGAAGGACATAGGTTCGAATCCTAGCGACTAAGTCGGAACTTTCGGTGAAGGAAGAAACTATAGCATGGTGGTAGGCCTTTTTCTAAGTCCGCCTGGCTAGCTACCACCCTCAAGTTGAAAATCTGTCGCCAAGCACCTGTTGGCGTATTCCGGCAGCTGCACTTGAGAGCTAGTATTCCCTCTAGCTTTAGCGTGACTACTATCTTAGAATACATCATCATTTAACATCAGATTAAATTGTGGTCAAACACTAACCTATAAAGTATATATATTTAAAAAATCAGTTTCTAAACTAGTTACATAAAACAGCATAATCTATCTAAATATATAAAATGAATATAAAGATCATAACATAGGACTATGACGAGGCAGAATTTTTTGTACAGGGTTTTAAACTACGAGTATTTATTTTTAGACTCGTTTAACCTTTTGCTATCTTTTTTAATTCCCAACTAATCTAGCTGGAATCAGCTAGTATATTTTATAGATTTACTTGAGAGAAATCATGCTTGCTACATTTTTTGTAGGAGTAAAACGAAACAGAATTTTGTTGCCGATATTAAAGCATTTATGATACGTAATCAAGGGATAGATTATCCATTAGTGGCTGTAACAAATGCTGTATGTTCCGTATTTTTAAAAGTTGAGAGTAAAACGTGTGTACCAGTTAAAGATATATAAAGCAAACCAGAAAATTCATAAGAATGCATTCCAATAGGATTTATAATATAAAACATACCGCTAAGACAATACGTAGAACTATATTCCAAGTGATATATCTAACAAAAATTGAAGAGATTACCATAGCAAGAAAGATGAAGGGAAAAAAGGAAATGAACATAACATGAAAAACTTCTGTTTTTAAGCATGTTTCATAACATGAAAAACAGAGACAGAAGCTAAAAAGCATACAAGCAAAAGAAGGCAAACACAGAACCCTTTTTTAGGTTTATCGGTGAATTTGTTAATTTGTACTATGTTCGCACAAAATCTACGGCCCATTTTTTATATGGACTACGTGTCGGCTTAGCCGGTCTTTTAGTTAAATATTTTACACGCGAAACAGACTATATAAAAGTACAAATTTTATCTGAAGGTAGATCATCATAGAATAGAATGTACTAAAGTTACAACATATATACATTAAAAAAATCGAATCTTTTCCTTTCCGCTGTGCATTAAAGTCAAAGAAAGGTAATCATTTTTTCCTCTGATATAAGCCAATTTGCTCTGCCACCTGTAAAATAGTCGCACTTAAAATATAAAAATTCGCCCGTCTATATCGTACGGAATAATCAATTATTTTTTTTTTTAATTGAAATCACTGTAAGAAATAATCACGATATGTTCCCATTTCAGAAATTTTAATCCTTATGTTTCCTCATATAATTAATTTTGATTTAATTATTTTACAGTATTATATCATCACAATCTCAATCTCAATCTGCAGAGACATAAGCACTTTTCCTATGTTGTAAATTTAATTAACAATTTTGTGTTCCAAACGAGTAATGAGTAGTTCCGAATCGAAGTAGTTGTAAGAACTTATTAGATACAAGATCGAAAGCACTAACGAGTTCCGGACCGAATTGAACAAACTCCTGCCAAGTGCGAATGAAAAGTTACATGAATGCCATATGCTCTCTTGCTACACATAATTTTATGTATGTCCACAAAAAATTATACAAAATAGACCTTCTAAAAGACCAGCATGATTTAATACTAGAAAGAATCCCAAATTAGCAATTCCATATCGTTATAATAGCAATCCACTGTAAGAACATTAACAGTTTTTTTTAAGTATCAGTGTTAGGTTCTACATTTAAGTCCCAAAGCGCATTGCCGATTTGTCGGATAATAAGTTCAAACACCATATCAACTATGTTTTATTGTCATAATACTATTGTACTGTGGACCAACACATGAAAGAAAGATAGTGATGTCTATAAATGATATGCGTCTCTGTGTATATCCATTAAAAACGGCTGTGACAACAATAACATGCATAGCTGTAATAATGATAGGTATGTAGTAAAAAAAAATGACTGGGTTATTTACCGCAGCGGTGGTAGATTTTTAACGTTCATACACACCTTCTCAGGACCTAAATTTTCAATTGTATGGATTCATAATAAAAATCTGAAGAAAATGTATGTACATCATTCCATATTCATAAAAATGGGGGTTGGTATATATCTGAGATTTATAGACTTTAATACCATTTGACCGATCAGCATTTGAAATCGGTACACGTAACTCTTTACACGGATCTCTAGGACAAGGTTTTAAGGTCTAGGTTTTAAGTGTCTGAACACGAAGAATATTTAAATAATATTAATATATGTTTTCTACTTCAGTTTATTACAACAATTAAAAATTACAATAAATAATAAGAAACTCGTGTGTAGCTCCGGGCCTAACTAATTGATTTATAGGCACGCCAACTACTAGTAAAGTACCAATTTCATTAAAGTATCGTTTCCGAGCGATAGGTAAAATTTACAACAACACAAGCAAATTCACGGTCCAAAGCTAATTAAATATAAAGGAGTGTTGCCTTTCGTAGAAAAAAAAGGCTATTAATTTACTTCGTGAAATTGTAAAAGAAACATTATAGATAATGACGTAATTTGTTTCAATAATTCTGATTATATGCATTAATTAAAACATGAATTCAATAAGCAATATTGAATAATGATTGGTGATTTGCAATCACCCTGTTAACAGCTTTATTATCTATACTGTTTTAATTCAGTGTGTACAACATTAAAACGAAATTAAAACCGCGGATAATATAAAAGGAATAGATACTAAATTACGATCTCGTGTAGTTTATACAGATAATCAAATAGAACTAACTATAGTTGTCTCTCTCGTATTCTGTTCGACAATTCGGGCAGAGTGTTAAAGCTATAGATTCTTTTTAAAACGTATGTCTGAAATATTTTACCCACTACATTTTCTTTATTAGGGTATATATTTTTTTTAATGAACACACTATTAATTTCACTGTTTAATCAATTCTATTCGCATTACGTTGTTATCAAGCAAATTGATATTTAATAACTGTATTAGAAGAAATTAGCTACATTTCCTATTAAGCGGTCATCATGAATTCTGTGGCAATTTGGTTATTTTGTTTCCTGATTACTGGGAGTATCTTAAAGGAAGCGGTAATATAATAAAATAATAATAATAATAAAGACATTTATTTCCATATTTCAAAAATATAGTTTTTAAAATTTGTTAATATTATTAGTAAATTTGCTTTAAATTATTGTTAGTTTAACTTCTTTGCTGAAATATGGACTCCTGTTTGGGTAAAAGCCTCCTCCATCTTTTTCCAAAGATCCTTGTTCTTGGCTAACTTGATCCAATCGTTTCCTGTCACATGTGTAATGTCATCAGCCCACTGTTTCATTGGTCTATCAACTTTGCTCTTTCCTTGTGGACCTTTCCATCTTACAGTTTGTATAATAAAATAAACATTCCTTTTTATGTTTAAGTGGCGAGTGATATTACGGAAAAGATTTGATGTCTTAACATGGTTTTAAAAAAAATGTTTATTGAAGTTTATACTTTAACAATCGATTTTCACTTAAAGCTTGTGGTACACTAGTTAGATAGGGACCGAAATCATTTGTTAACAGAAAGTGAAGTATTATGTTGACACTTGGTGCAACATAATCCACGTATTTCATAAGAAACTAAATGATACCTGCGATTTCATTCGCGGTGGAATTTAGTAAATAATTTTCTTTACTGTAAACCTTCACATAGGCCGCGTATGTGAACATTTCTTCTTCCATTTAATATATTCTTTTCTATAATAAAAGTAGCTTATGTTACTCCATATAACATCTGCCATTAAAATGTTCCCTCAAAATGTACATGCTCATTTTTTTAATTAGTCCAAACAAACAGACAGGCAGAAAGACAAAACTTTTAAAAATCTGTTTTATGACATATGTGCCTCATGTACTTTGATATTACTTTAGTAACAAATGAACTGAATTATGAATTACAAAAATGAATAAAAGAAATGATATTAAATTTATAATCAAACACTTCAACTTTACTTTTGTGTATAGATGCGACTTGACAAATTGTGCGTTGATTTTTTGGTTGTAAGATTTTTTTACAAATTACAGAATCAGACTTTTTTAAAACAGTGTTTTTCTATGCTTTATCAATATACCTCATAAAGTAATTACTTTGTGTCCAAAGCTGTGTCAGTAATGAAACTTGAAAAACTAGCAGAATTAAAAAAAAAAACAAGTTTAACCTATGTCTTGCAGGTCGCCGAAGAAGTAAGGAGTGATTCAGGCGAGGAAGAACACAGTAACAGTCGTAGCAGCGCTGTGATTTACGGGGTGAATTATTTGATTTACATAATTAGCAATGTTTTAATTTATTATCATCGTCATTTCCGTGAGCGTAGTTCTGTCTCATTGTGTGACATTCATCCCGCTTCTGAGTTAATGAAGTCCAGGACTATCCGGCGATTTTTTTATTGTTATTATCTGTTGGTAGTTGTCCGAACGGTTCCATTACACTTTGTTCTCACCAGGTACAGATTATTGTTAAAAAGGTTATTGTCTTTTGCTTGGTAATAATAGTAATGGTAATATTCAAATTTCTGTTACAATGTCGCTTTGTTTAACAATTAAAGAAAGTTAAGCGTGCCGCTGTTATAACAATAACAGTTATATAGCAATATTTAATTACGCTGTTTGTTATTTAATTACAGTTGTTGTCAATTATTCTGCTATAAAGTAACTTATTGTTTTGTAACGAAACGTTGTGATACGTATAACCCAATACTTATGTTAATATTCGTTGTACGTGTCGTGAGTTGTTGCATAATTGTTCGCACGTTTCAGTAACTTAGTTCAGTTATTGACATTGCTAATAATAATAACAGATAACCAATAACACAAAAATAGGTATAAAATAATTTGTCATTATAACACTTTATATTCTTAGTTGTTGTAATAAAGACTACTTCTGTAGTACTGTTGCGAATGTAGAGCCAGACGAGACGAGATGAAGCGAGTAGAGTGTCTCTTGATTCTGTACTCTCGTGGTCAGTGAGTCAAGATGATCATTGTGTCACTGTTAAAATATAAATTTATTTATTTTCTTATTACTGAAGTGAAAACTTCTTTATAAGCGTTGAAGTGTGAACGAAAGTGAATCGTCACGCTCGGATTGATGACACACTGAGTAGTGTATACTCGGCCCAAGTTGTCATCAACCACGTTTATGTCTGGTATGGAGTGCATTGTTCCAATAATTATGTTATTCTATTATTACCTATTAAAAACAGTATAGTAATATTATGTATGTTTGCGATATAGTCAGTGTAGTATTTTAATTGTATATATTGTGTGTATTTAAATAATACACTCAACATTACATTTATCCTTATGTACATAAGGATAAATATCTATGAACTTTAATATCATCATGCTACATGAGACCCGCTGCAGGGCCATAGGCCTCTTCCCAAAGGAACGTATGGGCATAATCACCGCAACATCCCACGACGTATTGGCGATTTCAAGCTCTAAGAAATCCACAGTATTTTTCCCAAATACGGTGTTACTACAAGAACTTTTCTCAGGTACAGGTTTTTCCTTCACCGTCAGCCGACAGTGTTGTCAATTTAAATTAGTTAATGTACGTGGATTCCGAAAAATTCGTTGGTATATGCCGGGGTTCGAACCTGAGGATATCG
Organism: Antheraea assamensis; assembly: GCA_035772565.1. Taxonomy (NCBI): domain Eukaryota; kingdom Metazoa; phylum Arthropoda; class Insecta; order Lepidoptera; family Saturniidae; genus Antheraea; species Antheraea assamensis. The sequence continues at coordinate 480,360 of JAQQSE010000058.1, forward strand.
AGTTGATATCCCACCGATCAAAGTACTAGACCACCACGACTTATAACTTTAATATGCAAGTATTTATTTAAAAGTTTTCACTTCTATCGTATGATAATAAGCACACATTTACTTTTTTTATTTAATCGCCCGTTTTAATATGTCTGTTTCAGAGTAATGGAAAACCTAGTATCTCCGTCGGCTCCCCTATCAGAGTAGAGGTAAAATTTTACGTGCAATATTATGATGTTCAGACACCGCGCTGATCGACGTAGGTTCGAATTATTGTGACTAAGTTCAAAACTTTCGGTGAACGAAAATATGGTGATGAACCGATACCATGGTTGGTCGAGCTTTTTGACCACCCCCAAGTTAAAAATCTGTCGGCAAGCAAAGAGGTTTGATTAATTTGACGATATATTTATTGGCTTGGCTGGCTTGTTATTTGGTGCATCATAATAAATAATATATTGTTTTGTATATAAGCAATGCAGTATTTTAAATAAATACTCTACGTATTTAGACATTACTATTATTTACTTACATAAAAACCATTGATAAATCAGTATGAATTTGATGTGCATGTATTTGTGTCGTTGCATTTCAAAATGAGCTAAGTCCAATTTTAATCGCTCATCAGTTTTCAAACATTATTAAGATCTTGAAAATGTTTATACCTGTAAAATATGAAGATCATAAAAAGCAACTAAGAATCTTATGAACGGTAAAATTTGAACTTCGACCACGGTGTATAAAAACAGAAAATTAAAAAAAAATTAAACATCACAATTAAAATTGGACTTAGCTGATTTTGAAATGCAACGACAAATTTATTAATAAGTTTTCAGCTCTATCGCGTTGATTGTTTTAGAGTAATCGAAGACCTCGTATCAGTGTCGGGTCTTCTATCAATATAGAGGTAAGACTTTACTTATAATTTTATACTTCTATTCTATATCATACTCTGTAAAAAATACAGGAAAGTACAGGAAAAAATATCAAACATATAAGATATGGACTTTTAATTAAAAGAAAGGCAAAAAGGTAATTATTTGAACCTTGTATTCCTTGTTATACAGTAAATTTGGTTGATAACAACCGGTGCCAAGTATACATGATTCAGTGTAGTAACACCTATCTATTACCACATTCCAACATCTAACTCCCATCTCTTTTCAGTCGTGCACTTTAGTCGCTGCTTCGTGTCTCTACTTCACAGATATTACCTATTAGATAAATTAATTCAGTTCTTCTGGAAGCGATGCAAGTTAGGCAAAAGTGGAATACAAGTTCGGGACTCATCGCTGTCGGAACATTAGTGGTCATAATTACTAACAATTGGCCTCCGTTATCATAGCTGCTAGCGGTTGTGGAAAAAGAGCCTAGTTTAGAAAAACAGGTTCCCTTAACATTGTTAACACTGTCCCTGTGCATATCAGATTTATCGAACCCTAACCGCTGTAATTTCCAATGGGTTTGCGGACCCATCTTCAGTTTACTATCTCCGAATTAGGTTTGTTCCCACCTCAGCAGATCGCCTTTCGAACCAAATAACCTTGTATACACCAAGGCACCGCAGCGTGGAGCACATATTCACAAACTTTAATAAAGACCCTAATTCCGAAGTAAATCCTAAGAAACTTAAACCGAAGCACTCTGTAACAATCTTCTTCTACGTAACCAAAGCTTGTGATGAGGTTTAGCACGTCGGACTCGTTTATACTCTCTCACAGTTTTGCGTCCTTAATAGACTAGTTTATATCAATCGCGATTTTCTCTCATAGGACTTTCTACTTCCTATTACAAGGTGAGTTGTCCCCGCCCCACCCGATCCGTGCAGGTGTGCCCCAAGAATCCATACTCGCACTCTTCCTATTTAACTTGTATACCAGCTACCCATCTCGATCTCCAAGGTTCGAGTTAGGCTGTTGCGCTGATGACACAGTCACCTTTGCTTCAGGCAGGCATAAAGTTCACTTCAGGTCACATATCCAACGTGCCATTCGTGATTTCGGCGAATGGTGTCGTAGGTGGCGGATTGAAATCAACCCTCATAAGAGTTCCACGATAGTTTTTTATCCCTATAAAAACCATTATAAACTTGAGGCGCTCAGACTATACAGAATTTCTATTCCTTGAGTCTCCCAGGTCAATTCCCTTGGTGTCACCCTACATACCAAGTTCACGTTCGTCTCACACGTCGATAGAGTACGGAATAAGGCCGCCATGATCATGAGTAGCTTGGAACCACTAGTATGCTCAAAGAACAAAATTTACCTCAGACAAAAGCTGACATAAGTTGTGCGTCCGTCCTAGTCTGATATATGGTTGTCTCAATTGCGCTCATATGTCAAAACTCCGCTTTCGTAAGGTACAGACTACAAGATTGCTTCTTACGGAAGGCGATCGGTGCCTTATGATATGTCCGGAAGATCGATCTCTACAAGGACTTGCAATTTCCGTTGATCTGGGTGTACGTAAAGTCCTTCACGATCAGTTATTTAGCTGAGTTGACGGATACAAAATACATGTTTGAGTTCGGGAGGTATACATGCTGGTACATATGTGTGCCTCACTGATTCTTATATGCTTGATTAGCTTGGCTAATTTAGCTTAGTTAGATTCGCGTTGTTGCATCGCTTGCCTTCGTATTTCGGTGAACCTGTGAAGATCCCTCAGACCTAATAGCGTTTGTCATTTCGAAAAAAGCTTTAATAATTTCTTTCTTTTAGAGTAATCGAAAACCTCGTATCACTATTGGCTCTTCTGGCGGTATAGAGGTAAAATTTTACTTATAATTTTATATTTGTGTTCTATGTTATACACTGTATATTGCCTTTCCTCTGTTATTTTGACGGAAAAATACCACGCTATTGCAGGTTTCATTGCGCTTATTGTAGAAGTTGTGATGGTCTAGTGATTTAACTGGTGGAATATCGATCCGATGGCCGTAGGTTCGAATTCCGGCATGTACCAACAAATGTTTCGGATTTCGCGTACATTTACTAATTTAAATCGGCAGCACTAGTGACTGACAGTGAAGGAAAACATCGTTAGGAAACCTAACCTGAGAAATGTTTTTATAGTATCACCGTTTGTGGGAGAAATATAGATCTGTGCATTTCTCAGAGTTTGAAAACGCCAATACGTAGAAGGTTAGCGTGGTGATTAGGATTATACCGTACCTTCGGGAAGAGGTCTATGGCCTTGCGTTGGATCTTTTACAGGCTGATAATGATATTGCAGTTTCTATGTAAACTATCGATTTTTAATTGTAATAATAATTAATTCTATTAGCATAATTGTTGATTCCAAGCACTAATGTTACTATATAATGGTAAAGTATTTGTTATGAAGACGACTATTAGGTCCGTGATTAAAAAAACTAATTTATTTTAATACAATTTGATTACGTTGCAGAGTTTATATACAAAACTATACAGATTAGTAAGTATTATATCTTGTTTATTCAGATTTCTTAAATTTACACTACCAATTTCATCTTATCGGTTTTTCTATTGGTTCTAAGTTTGAACATAATCTGACTTAATGTTCTGACGATGTGACCTGTATGATGGTAAATGTGAAACCTAGATTAGGACTGACTCTCTAGTGTAGTTGCCGGAACACAATCTCATCTGATGTTAAAACACGATGTGGTCTAAGATGGTAAACACGCTAAACCTGGAGGGGGACTGGCTCTCGCGTACAGCTGCCGAAACACACTAACAGGTACTTGGCGACAGATTTTCAACTTGTGAGTGGTGGTATCTAATCAATCAGCCTTAGAAAAAACTATACCACCAACGTGCATCTAACTAAAATACAAATCGGATAAAAGTCGAAAAGTTTGTAGTCTGCGCTTATTGCAAATTACGTAGAACACCTTAAGTGCAATTTAAGAACAGAAGCTCATAAAAAGTATTAGATGATTTTTTTATGTTTAATTTTATACAAGTAATACTCTGATAATTACAATACACAACAAAAAAAAAATAGGTGCAGCCGTTCTGAAGTGGTGCGCTTACATACACTCGGCCATTTTATTTATATTTGTATAGTTATATATATCTGGCACATGTAATCGAAGATCGGACCATATAAAAATAGCGTGACACTAGTAAAGAAATGAATCAATATATATAAACAATTATGTTCATATGTCTACAGCTTAAAAAAATGGAAAGACTGTTGCTGGATAACGAATTGTGTGCCGTAAGTTCACCTTATAATTACTCTGAAGTACTTACTTATAAAACTGTCACTTATACAGAACAATCAATAAACTTTTTTATGAAAAAGTGTATATTTAATTAGTTGAAGTATCGGTCGTTATTGTCTACCCCCTTTTGCAATTTTAATGGAAGTATAATAGTGCGTCTGCTATAGAAATTCCAGACACGAGAATTAATGGAACGGTTTTGAGTGATGAGATTGCATGAATGCTTTTCAGAGTTGCTTGGATAAAAAACCTAAAACCAAATATTTAGATAGACTGTTTGGATACGATTTTGTATTAAACTATTCCAAACATGTGTTCAATCAACAAAGTTTAAAATTTTAGACACTGACACTTAGACACTTAGTAAACCTCGTGTTAAGCCCGTGTTCATTTTTGTTTTTGTTACAAGACCGTTTTAGTCCTAAAGTTAAAAAGATCTTGTGAGTATATTGTGGACATGTGTCTGCAATTTTGACTCCAGTTTCTTGAGATCTGGCACAAAAGCTACTACAGAGGTGTACTGTGAAGAATTCTAATTAAAGATGAATGAGCTTGTTGTCAACCAAGATTTGTCGAACGTTGCCATTCGCACTTTTACGACAGTGCTACACGTCATAAAATGGACCGCCTTAAAGCTGTAGCAGTTGTGACGGGAAGCTCTTAGTAGTTCACCATACTCACCAGATCTTCCATCTACTGATTTGCAGATTTATTCGAAATGTGGATAAGATATTGGGAAATATATCATATGTCCTAAAGCAGAAACCGTCTTAAATAGTTTATTATATACGGATAATTTGCAAACAATTTATATTTATGAATAAAAATATTTTTTCAAGTCTTCATTAAATAAAAAAATATTTCAAGTAAAATCGGTTATTATTAATGTGACATTTTGGTTTTAAAGAAAATGATGTAATTATTAAAATAAACAATATATAAGTTCTGTTGGTGGCAGAGCTACGCTGAAACTATTACTGGTTTCAGCATGAATGGGTCGGCTCGCCCGAGGTAGTACCACCCTCTCACAGAAAGCCGACGTGAAGTAACAGTGCTTCCACTGTTGCGTTTCGTTCGGTCAGTGAGAGCGCCGGAGGCCCACATACGAGTACATTAAAAGGCCGGCAACGCACTTGCGAGTCCCCTGGTGTTGCTAGTGTCTATGGACGGCGGTGATCACTTACCATCAGGTGACCCACCTGTTCGTTTGCCCCCTATAATATAAAAAAAAAAAAGTTTTCATATATTAATTACATCAAAGTGCGTCAATTTACAACTACAGTACAATCACAGATGAAATTCTTTGTCAAATGTCAATAATGTCATATAGTAGTAGTTATAATTTACTTGTGAATCTCTAAAATCGTTTAATTTATCTACTAAATCTTACAAATTAATTATACCCACGAAATCTATAATACGATAGATTAGAACAAGACGGACAATGATTTAGTTTTTTGTACTGATTGTGGTAATAATATTGTTATTGTTTCAGCAGTAATGAAATGACTACGAAGATTCGTTTCTGTTTTCGCTTCTTAAATAAAACCAATTGATATTATTATATTGCGTTATTATTTTGTTCCCTGTTAATAACAAAGTATTATACACGTGTTACTTTAAATCATAAATTAATGGTTTCTCTCTATCGCAATTAAGTAGAACATTAGAGAAGATGAATATGTTAACTACTCGGCTGATTTTTCAAGTCCCAAATCTCAAAATGGCTGGTTATTTTTTTTAAATATCATGACATCATACACTGTTGTGAGAAAAAGTTTGTACAATTGAAAAAATAATTTAAAAATAAATTTAGCACAAAAATGTATAATTATACAATACATAATTTGTTATTTTTCAAGGTTTTGTAATAAATCAGATTTTTTAGCTAATGCTGCCAACAGTCTAAACCTTTATAGTTTAGGACTGTCTCCAAGGATTCAACATATATTTGTCCTAAACTATTTATCCAACACAACTTATGTCATAATATAGTTTTTAATTATACAGTTATATTTAGCTGTGTTTCGAATGTTTTAATTTTCAATTCTTTAACGAAAGTTATGCTTAATTTTGATAAGGAAAAGAAACGGGGTCTTTAGAAGCTGCTTGACAGCGAACATTATATTTTTGACTTATAGTAGAAAATCTATATAAGTAAATAACTATCAATTGGCCAATGTAAATAAGCGCATCATTTCAGAGCAGCTGTACCTTATTATTTTTAATTGTCAGAACAAGGTTTTTATGAAATATATTTGAGAAATCATACGAAAATTTGTAAAATGTGGGTTGAAAGTAGGTATCATTATAGAAATGTGTGAGCGAGTGAGACAGAAGACGGTAGATCTTGAAAAATATTCACGAAATTGACAGATTAACGTTCAGTTTTTGAATTTTCATTTTATTCTAGTTATTTACACTGAACACATTTTTTTAGCTAATTTCAGTGGGGACGAAGTCGCGATTAACAACTATTTAATAAGCACAATTCGCTAAATTACAGTTAATAGTCAGTTTTAACATATAATATTTTTTTATCTGTCATTACGTGAATTAAACAAAATGTAGTAAATTAATTTGTGATTTCAAAGGATGTAAAATGAAATAACAATACAAAATTATTTTATATAATTTACAAATAATTATGTGTAATTGAAGAGAAAATTCAAATTTAGCTTGAATAATGAAATAACATTATTGATTAATAATAATTTCGAAAAAGAACAAGAAAAAGGAAAATGCCAGTGAACTTCCTGAATCAGATTTGTAGGAAGAAATCCTCATGACTACGAAAGACCTGCAACCTCAAAGGCTTTGAAAGTGCAATCAATACACGGATATATCGTACACAAACGCGTCGTTTCAATCCCTATCACTTGTTATCGAAGAGTCAAATATCCCCGTTTGGCATCCATACGATCTTACATAGTTGAAATTATAGTGGTACTACAAAATAATTCCAAGGAGGGTAGATGTCCGGCACGCGCGGACAATCATATAACTTAACCCTTAAATGGACAATGTTGTTTTTAAACAACATACTAAACATCACAGATAAAATTGACCTTCTTTTAATTTTTTGTTAATTTTAACAACTAGTTCTTATTTCTGAACAAATTTTGTACTTTTTTTAATGTTGGCAAAAAGTATAGTAAATTCATGTCTAGATTTTTTTACTCATTTTTCCTAGACAGTAATACATGTTTATTACACAAATATATTTTTTTAAAACGTGAAACAAAAATCGTCCATTTAAGGGTTAAGCCAAATCATACATTATGATATGACAAACATGTGTGATGTGTTTACTTAGGTGCGATAAGGTTAAGAAAATGATGTAAAATAATTATAGTTTTATTCACCAGTAATCAAATAAATACGAAGATTTGATTTTGTTTTCGCTTATAAAATAAAATCATTGCAATGAAACTGTTTTTTTTTCTTCTCTTTTTGATACTCTTTACTGTCGAAGTATTCTGTAATGTAATGGAATTGACGTTAAATTGGAAATAATTTCTTACATATCAGTAGTCGAAATTCAACCGTAACTACTTTTTTAGTTTCAACATTATTTTTTGTTAAAAATTACATATTTATGTTACATTTTAGTGATAATTTATACTCAGAGCAAATTTTTTTCTAACAGACTAATCTAGTCAGTTGACATTCAGTATGAACGTAAAAATGAATGTTTATATAATACACCTGCAAGACGTATTATACATAATAAGAAATGCAATCACTGTCTGCATGAAAGCCTTTAATCGACGAATATCAAAAACGAAAATACAATATGCGATGCTGGAATAATATTAATTATAAGAAATATTATTTATCTAACAAAGAAAACGTTCGTCACTCGATAAGTTTGAGAGATCAAGATATTAATGTAAATAAGAAAAAAACTAAAGGTGATTCCGGACCCGTTTCTGCTGTAAAACCCATCATCAAAACGACAGGAAAAATGTTACTAGATCAAACATTCAACTTGCTACACAACAGGGTAATCAGTTTATATATGTATATAATCAGTTATATATTAAATCAAATAATAAAAAATATGATGTGGTTTTATGAAACAACGGTGTAAGTGAATCTTTTTTTTGATCGTAGGCATTTAACTGAAAATTTTCGGAATATTATTCGGGTTGGAGTATAACAACCGGGTTTTTAATCTTTTTAAAAGCTGAGCACAATATTTATTTAAATCATTGAACAATTTTAAATCGAGCCATGGGTTCCGCCATATTGGCCTTGGCTGCTCTGCCGAGCGTCTTTCACTTTACCCCTACTCCGCGACCGGCTGTAATGCGAAATTGTTAATTAAATCTACAAAACTGGAAAGGGCCTGTTTCTGTAGATCCATAAAACGATGTAGTATTAAGATACAATACTGTAAACCAATAAATTGAAAATCAATTATGTAAGTGAATTATGGATTTAAATCTCTGAAATGGAAATATGTCGTGATTATATCATACGATGATTTCAATTGAATACAAAGTTAATTGATTAATCAATAGAATATAGACGGACGACTCTTAATATTTTTAGTGGAACTTCTTCAGATGCGACAAAGCAAATCGTCTTAGATCTGATAAAAAAAAACCGCTTATGAAGGGCGTGTACCTTATAGTATGTATATGAGACTTACTCAGGGCTAACAGTTTATTCTAATTAATGTACAGTGATGTTCATAATTAATAATACAAACATGGAAAACAAAGAAAGCAGCGCATGTGTGTGCCTCGTCTGTGCATATTGGCACATTAAACGAGTGACGAATCGACGCAGGCTCTTTAAGCAGACTGGCGATTGGCGCGAGGATATAATACACTTGACATCTCTGTTACTTATTTACAATTATTTATTTGTCTGCTATTAAATCATTCTATTCAAGTCGCTCGTCTACTACAGTTGTGGCTTCGACCAATCTCTTTTAATTACTAAAATAGATATGATAAGTAGATACAGTACAGGAAATTCTGTTACTGTTATTCTACTAACAACAGTAGAAAGGTTGATAACCCAAAAATGGCTTCAGTAAATGTATCAACGATTTGGTTGCTTTGTTTGGTACTATTTGGAAATCTTGTCCAAAGTAAGAAAAAGGTAATGTTATGCAATTCTTTTATTGTTAGATAAAGTTTATAAGTTTGTTTTAAGTACGTTCGCTGAAACACAGATATTAAGAAGATATTTGTGGGCATAAGAATTTTTAGTGGCTTAATTTATCAACAAATTTGTCTGTTTATCCTTATTTAAAAAGCGGATTAATTTGATGTGCCTGCCTAGCTAGCCTTAGCAAAGTGGTGATAATGCGGCCTCCGTATATATAATAATAAAATCATTCTACTAGTAAGTCTGTAGATCATTGTGGTGTTATAGCTTACATGAAGGCTGTTGCATATTCTGAATTTTTAATTTTGGGGCGAATATTGACATTTTTTGCTATCGCTTTAGTTTTATAAATGTATGTGTGATGAAAAGGCGGAACAGGGATATTAAAGCAAAATATACTGATGTCAAACAACATTTTAGATAAGAAAATGTACAATATAAATACTCTTCTTAGATCAAATTTTGTGAAATGGAACAAATTTGAAAATTATAATTGAACAAATGAAAAGAATACTGAAATTTATTCAACTTTAAAAGAAGTGTAGGGAGTTATGCAGTCCTAGCGCTTGTAAAAACATGTTTTTATTTTACATAGCCATAAATATTTCTATTGAAATAAAACCAAGAAAATAAAATATTATCCATTTTCCACATACACATAGTATGCCATGAACAATGCAACGTTACGAATTAAAAAAAAAAATGGCAACATGAGCCGACAAGTAGAGCTGTGTTTTAAAAATCCCCCATGACGGTGTACTTACTTTTTCTGTTAGGCATAATTTAGAACAAGAAAACTTATTTTTTCTTCATTATGGAAAGAAATAGTTAAGTAAAACTTCGAGTTTCAGGTATATATATTTTTCCACATATTATGCAGGTATTCAAAAAATATTCCTCAGCCTCAGGTGTCCTCTCAGTGTTACCCTTAACTGTCAGTCGTCATTATTACCAATTTATATCAATAAATGTATAAAAATCCCAAAAAAATCCTTAGTATAAAGGAGAGTTCGAATTTGCGAAGATTAAATAGTTATTCCAACGAGCAAACTACACGACTAAAGATAAATATTTTAATTTCAGACACCCAAAATAACACCAAAGCGTCAACAATTATGCTTCAATTTTCCAATGGTAATATTTTTATTCTTAACAGTATTATTGCAATATTATATCCTCTTTAATGACGATGTAACAGAAGATATCATCATTTTTCATACCCTTATCCCTAAATAGGGTCGGTATAACACGTTGGTCATGTTGTGATATATAATTTGGCTTAATTTTTACGATTGGCCGCGCGCCTGACATCAACCCTTCTTGGGATTAATTTGTTGTACCACTATAAGTTAAATTGCCTAACTTCGTGTGAACGCCATTTGGCATTTTTTTCGACATTATTATTAAGATAATGATAATAAAATAACAAGGAACATATTATGTTCTGAAGGCAACGTCATCTTAATTGCGTCTGCTGAAACAACAAGTAAGGTACATCAAACGCAGCGTATAAAATCATAAGGGTTGAAACTATATTTTAATTTCCAGGGAAAATGGGGTTCCTTTACTGACAAAAGCATTAAGGTTCAAGGGGTGAGTAATGTATGATTTATTTCAAATAACATAAACATAATAACATACCCAAATAATACTTTAATACATTCTGAAATCATTAGGTATATTCCAATTAAATTTCATGCAAATTAACCAATAACTGAAATACGGGTTGAATTATAAATAAAAATATTATTGTTACAGAGCAACATAGCAGATTCATTTTTCAATACGGGCTTCTCAAACCAAGGGGTGTGTATTCTATATTTTCACTGATCATGCTATTACGCTCAAGCAACTTTTTTTTTTATCAACGTGGGGAAATCCCTTATGGATACCCACCCTCTCGGGGGGGAGAGTGAGCTATGTGCGACTCGCACGGACTAAAACCCCACTGTGTACCAACCGTCGCTTTGCTTGGAGCGACATGGGACCGTACAAAACTATCACTATGTCGCCCTAGCGGTCAGCCCGGCGGAAGGTGGCCCCCAGGCTACGTCCTTATAGGGAGGTAAACTGGGTACACAACCAGCTACCTTCCCACGTCAGCCGGACCTGTGCAATGAAGAAAAGGGACCCCAGCCCTCCTTTGGCGGCGAAGGCCGCTAAGAGGATCCAGCTCTCGGGTCCACTCCATCACCTCCTTTTACGAGATGACGTCCTCGCAGAAGGAGGCCATCACTTCCCATGCCTCTTCGCTGCCGAGCAAGGCCGAAACAACACTCGGCAACGATAAGTCCGGCCCTAACGCGCAGCCAGTATGCGGCGCTGTTCCTTCCAAGCATCACACCCAGACAGAGTGTGCTGCGCGGTATCCTTCTCGGCGCCTCACTCATGGCATGCGGCGGTGGGCTCCCTGTGAGCGATCTGGTGCAGGTACCAGTCAAAACAGCCATGGCCGGTGAGTACCTGCACCAGTCGGAACATCAAGAAGCCCTACTCCCTACTAAGCCGTTCCGGCAGGACTGGGCGTACGGCGTCAATATTGTAACGGCCAAGCCCCGCGTCCGCCAGGTCCTGCTTCCATCTCTCCATTGCTGCCTCACGGCCCTCCCTTCTCCTGGCCTCAACCCCCCCTGACAGCCAGAGGCTCCCCCAGCCGTTTCCTTGTACGAGTTCACGGCGGCAAGAACTGCCACCTCCAGCTTCCAGGGTAGGGACCTGGCGAGCGGCACCGAAGGCGTCGGCCCACATCGGGGCCCCGTAGACGGCCATCGCCCGCACGATTTCTATGTATAGTCGATGGTACCCGCCAATAGACCCACCAATGTTGGGGATAACCAAATTAAAGAAACCAAGAAAAACTAGCGATAATTCGTTGTTTTTCTAATACCATGCTACATTTATTTTACAGAGTTTAATAATACAGATGAAGCATATAGTAAGTATACGGTATAATTAGTAACATTCAACTAAATGAAAAGAAGTACTATAATTATGATTGTTGAAAATGAGTAACAGAGATTAATTAAATCTCATAGTTTTATTTTTAACTTTTCTAGCACTAATACATTTTAATTATACAAAATTTTGGAAAGATATGTCGTCCTCGATTTGATACCAGTTACGTTTATAGTGGACCCCACGGACCCCGGTAATCCGTCGACCCCTGTAAAACGACATGCAAATCACATGTACACTTATTTCGGCAAATCTTCGTTACTGTGTATTTGAATAAATTGTTACTAGTTCCCCCCACCAGGAGTTTGGCTAGTCACAAAGCAAGTTGTTTTCGAAACATATAATAACAATGTAAAACAAAAGAAAATGTAATTGATGAAGGCGTTACTTTCCGCAAATCATCAATTTTTAAATATTAGGATGAACATTTTCACTTCCGTATGAAATTGATTGCTCGCTGTCACGTCTTACTGCAACAGAAAATGTTTGTGAAACAACAAAGAGTAATTAAAAAGTGTCGTTGGTTAACGGTCGAATCGAGCGTTGGCAGTTGGTTGAATATGTCATCGATTGACACAGTATATACCTGTAAAATATAAAATGATACAGAATGAATAAAATGCATTTTTTCTATAGTTTTCATATATTTTTTATTAAATTTACCTGTTTTTAATTATTATATAAACAGTATCATTTGAAGACAGGTTCAACCACCCGCCTACGACGGGTTCAATCGTCGACCAACGACGCTTTTTAATGACTTTTTGTTGTTTCACAAACATTTTCTGTTGCAGTAAAAAGTGACAGCGACCAATCAATTCCAAATGGAAATACAAAGTAACGTCCACAATTATATTCAAAAGAAAATTGATGAATATTTTCAAGCCCTATAAAATTATCAGTACATATAAGTTCGAAGTATCCTGATACAATTATATATATTTTTAGTATGTAATAATATAATTCATTGCCATCCATATATTTATATGTTATTTTACGTAAATTCTAAATAAACTTAAAGTTGTTTGTAATTTAGAAATTTCCACATCGTATGTTTTGTAGTTTTTTTCTTTCGAACTGTCTACACCGTTGGCCTGGCAAGGCCTTTAGAGTTTCATCGGACTATCAAGGGAGGCACTTAAGGCACTCATGTTTTGTAGTATATATAGAATCTTAATACTTTGATATAGAATGTGTAACATTATTTAAAATTCCAAACTACAGATTGTTTGTGGTTAATCTATAATCCGATACGGTCTTAACAAAACATTTAACGGATTACTGCGCGTCAACTGACATAATTATAAATGTATAATAAAAGAATCCTGATTCCTGACCGCTACGTTACGCATTGAAAAAATGGCAAAGGGTAAATCCATTCCCAAAAGTAAGTATTCTAGAACCATCTACAAAAAAATACGTTAATGTTTTTTACGTGATTGTTCCTCAAACGAACTGTATTTTAATTATACATACAGAAGACAAGACACAGAAATTTTAAAGTCGTTTAAATACGTCCAGATAAGGTGAAATATATTTATTTACGAAGGCCGGTATGATAGCGACGATGTATCTTTATTGAAAGCATTTAATCAATCTTCTTGTATCTTTACAGTTGAATTTACTCGAGAAATCTGTTAATGTGGAAGAACAAAATGAAGCGGTCAGTGTTTATTTTATTTTTATTCAACGGTAAAAATAATAAAGTCACAGAAAGTATAATCAAATTTTATTTTGTTATTTAAATAAATCGTTTCTCATGTATTTGCAGTCAAAACCTAACGACAAGCAACAGGAATATAGTGATGTGGTAAGAATATAAATTTATGTATAAATAGACGAAGAGAAAACAGTTTAGTATCTTTTTTACATTATACTATCTTTATCACACATTATGCAGATAAATCCAAGGAATTAAAACAATTAAAACTATTTAAAAACATAAAACAACATTACATATTTATATTATTAAAATCATTATATTATTGCAGACAAGCCAAACATCTGGGAATCCTGAAAAATTATTCTTCAGTCCAGGGGTAAGGATATAAGGGTTTTTTGGATATTTTTTATACTTCTTATATACGATCTGGAGTTAAATCGATAAAAATAAGCACAGTGTTATTTATATTCATCAAACTTTGTAATTATGTGATCGCTACAGGTCGACCTTTCGAGTTTCAGTATTTATTTACCGCTTGCATGTATTTTTAGCAGTACAACATAACCTAACCTAGAACGTTTTTAATGGGTCACTATAGTATTTAACACAGGCAGGGGAAATCCACACAAACAATAGTGAAATTACATCATTTTCGGCATTTCTGCATACAACCTTATTTAATCTACGCCAACTAGGCAATTTCTAAACTAATTGATTTCTATAAATTACCAATAAATTTACATATATACTATACTTATACTTATTACTTATACTTATGACTTATACTATATAAGCAATGTGTCAAACAATTGCCATAACAATACGGGCAGTACTCGACATTTTTCTTGTCCGTCACTTGAAAGATCAACAGCAAATATTTCAGCTTCCAAGTCAATAAGTCTTTAGACTAATTCCATAGAATCCATACTTGTAAAAATACAACGGTGATAGTGCAGTTCACAGTTTTCTATTTTATTCAGTTTGGTTCTGTCGATTTTATTTCTTATAGAATAACTGGGTTTTGTTGACAGCTGTCTCTTGGGACAGAACTTTTTTCTGGATTAAATGTACCCTATGTAATTTCCTGTACACCTTACGGTCGATATTGAGTAATTCATATTTTACGTACTTAGAGAGAAATTTGGCAAATGCTGAAATAGTATTTAATATTTCCATTAGGGATTTATTGTACTAAATTTGACGTAATAAGTATTGTTTTTTTTTGTCCCACTTGCAATCTGTGCCATTAGCGTTTATCGCCCAACCAAGAGACCACTAATCCATCGTTTGTCGCCGCTGTCGTGCCGTCCTGCGTAAATGCCTCTTGACGTTGCGCTTGAAGGACCGCATGTCATAGAAAGGAGGGAACACACTAGCCAGGAGATTATTCCAAAGCTTCACGATACGGCAAAGATAAAACGTTACGAAATTTATGCGCTATTATCATATTAGAGAAATCTACATTAAGTTACACTGTATAAGCTATTGAGTAATTTAGCTTATTTCAAATGTTCGGAGTTTGCAGAAGTTGCGTAATATTTCCTAGAATTATTAAATTATTCAACAAGCACTGAAGTACAAAGAACGAATTGGATATTTGTTAACATGAAGCTTATTTTTTTTACAGATGTGGAATTCATATAAAGACAGTAGTATCAAGGTCGCAGGGGTAAGTAATTTATATTTGCCTAATGCCCATTGAGTCGCGAAGTCTAGAGGAACTGGCTCTTCAGTACAGCTGCTGGAAAATATAGAGACGTAATAATTACCACCATACATACCAATGTAATGAGATCCCCGAGATACAAGAATAGCCACGTGTGTAAGGTCTGTTTCAGAGGCAGCGTTTTGTTGAATTGTACGTAGACGCCGCTAACGTCACTGCTAATGGTTGCGGCGTCTACGTACATTTTAAATTATACGCACCAACGCAAGCACCCACATGTACTCTGAAACAGGCCTTATCCTTACTAACATTACAAATGTAAACGTGAAGTTACGCTTTCACACCTTCATTGTTCAGCTGATTATAATAAAATTTACAAAATAGACAATAGAGTATTTTTCAACCACAAAATATGAACTACTCCCAAGGAATAGGTAAAGTTTAGAAGCGATGATGGCTTAGTTGGTAGCGTGTTCGGACATAGCGTCGAACGACGTAGGTTCGAATCCTAGCAACTGAGTCGGAGCTTTCGGTGAAGGTAAACATCGTGATGAAACCATGGCATGACGGTAGGGCTTTTTCTACGTATACCACCCTCAAGTTGAAAATTTGTCAGCAAGCACCTATTAGTGTGTTCCGGCAGCTGCACTTGAGAGACAGTCTCCCTCTAAGTTTACCGTGACTGCCATTTTAGACCACATCATCATTTAACGTCAGATGAGATTGTCGTCAAACGCTAATCTATATAGTATAAAAAAACTTACATTAACACAAGCGCAACCGCGAGCAAAAGCTAGTATTTGAAATATCGATGTTACCTTGAATGATAATTCATTTTGTGTGTAAACAAGATTGTTTTCATTACAGGGTAACATAGCAGGGTCATATTTTAACACCGGATTTCATAATTCAGGGGTAAGTATTTCACGAGGAATTACTTATGGCACACATGGGTGATATAAATAATTCGAAATAAATCTTTGTTTCGGCCTAGTAATATTGTAATATGTAAAAAAATTAGTAAATTTGATGACACTTATAATAGCAGCACGCTATGATGGCCGTTTGACACGACATGTCTTCGAAAAAAATAATAATCAAAACCTGCTTTGTTTTGCATTCAGCATTTACGCGATTTTCCCGGAGGTGGTAGTTATACTGCCCCGCGAACCTATACGTACGAGTATATAACCACATACAAAATATATAAATACATAATTTTTAATTTAAAAAAAATACAAATGTTGATTAGTGTTGTAAATAAGTACATTAGTAATTATAATCCATTAACGATTTTGTCACGGTTTTTTTGTTAGTAAAAATAAAAAAAAGATTCGTTATAGGGACCATATTACATAGTAGTAGTAGTTACACAGATATGTAGTTTATACATTATAATTTATAAATCAAGTTGGTAAATTCATTTTTTATATATGGTATAGGATCGCTGGTCAGCACGACTACAACCTCCGGCAAAATAGGGTCAATGCTTAACGCAAAACAAAGCAGCATTCGATTATAATTTTGTCGAAAATAATTCGATATTTCACGTTACTATTATAATGTGTCTATAACGTCATACCGTTACTATAAATATAGCTTAGTGCTGCCTAGTGGCGATTGTACATCTATAAACATACAAACATTTATAAACATATAAATAACAAAATCGTTTTCGGGCCTGTTTATTTAGTATCTTAGTTCTTCTAAACTACATACACAACTATTTCATTTAGAGAATTTCTTCCAGGAGGACAATAGTGTAACTATACAAAATAGAAATAAGCCGACTGACTGAATCTAATGAAGTCCTAAAAGGAAGATTCCAACCGCTAACAGTAATAACGCAGGTTAAATTTCACGTGACCCACAAAAATAATGTCCTACCGAATTGTACGTCTGAAAAATACTTAAGGATAACTCCGAACAACTATTTTTATCTTTTAAATAATATTAAAAAAATATTGATTAGTTACAATGCTATTTTCACAAATATATATATTATAATTTCAAAATTACACGCAACAAAGCGGAAGTATCTGCGAAAATTCTTACGCAGCTTCTATGACTTTGATGAATTGTTAATATAATACGAAAAAAAATGGATCTAAAACGTTCTTTTCGAAAAAATAACAGCAGCAAACGATCAGTACCTCCCCGAAATTCAATCAGAGCGTGTGTATGTCCACGCCAGCGCAACTATAGTTCACGCGCCGCCGTGGTCTAGCGATGAATTTAACATTCGCCGTGGCCCCCTTGGCAGCGGTTCGAACCTAGGTTCGATCTCTCACAGTGGAGGCCTCGAGCATGCTACTAACGCGATACAGTGACACTGAATATTTTCAGTCACAAGCTTAACACACATAATAAAGATCACCCCCTCATACATACACAAACACATGTGTGCCTAAGACATATGGCGAGAGTGTATTTATTATATTTTCCCTTATTTATAAATCTTGGTTACTTTAGTTTAGCTGAGTTGATACAAAATACATATTTCAGGTCGTTAGGCACACAGGCTGGTTCACATGAGTACCTCATTAATTCTTATATGTATGATTAGCTTAAGCTAATCGAGACAATAACATTCGTTGGTATATAGTCCAGTGAAACTGTAGAGGCCTTACCAGGTCAACAGTGTAGTCAGTTCGAAAAAAAGTACCAAGTTCGTTGGTAGGAAAGAAAGATCTAAAACATTACAAGCACAGAAAGCAAGGATCCTAGTTATAGTGTAATAGATAAAATAGAACCAACTTTAAGTAAGAGGTACCTATGCCTGTTTTAACATACATTTACAATTTACAAAAAGGAACTCGAACTTAACGAATTAAACACCGAAATAACTTGAACTATAATGTATATATAATATGTTTGTATAAAACAGTTTATTTTTTTTTTTGGTAACCAATTTTCTTGTAGATTATTACTGCTATTGTCGAATAGGTAATGTACAATATTACAAGTTTCTTGCGAACATTTCAATTAACTAACAAATGGTGGCCATCTTGTTAGACCTTTCCAGGCAGTTTTTGTGGCTAATCAGAATCTATACTCCGTGGCATTATTTCCCACCACTTCACTTGTGCACAATAACAAACTATATTAATTAAAACACCACTAATATTACAAAATATAAAGCCAAATAACACAAGAGTATGAATAAAATATTATCCACTACATGACAATCACGAAATAAATTCGCCTGCTATAAGCCCATTGAGCCAACAAAAAAACCCCACCAATTTCATAACATTTAAAGTCGTTAATTCTCTTGAAAATGACGAAAACAAATTTGTAATTCTAATATATATATATTATTATTATAGTATAAATTACAATTAAGTTGAATGTTACATAATTATTTTGAAAGTTATTTTTGTTATATAATCTTTTTTCTTTTAAATAAAAAAAAAACGAAAACTCCACAGTGTAATAACATTAAATTGTTTTTTATCTCAACACACTTTATTTCACAGAATATGATTGTACAAATGAAACGTTTAGTAAGTATATAGACAGAAACTTTAAAACTTTAAAAAAATAAATAATATACACTAAACTTTTGACCGTTCTGTATATAGATGCAGAGAACACAAATTTAGGTATAAATACGTATTATGTTATACGTATAATATCGAGACAACTTATGGATTAATAAACGCCAATTATAGATTTCTAAATTAATATTGTAACTTTGTTTTCTATTAAACTCTTGACTGTATTACGCGCAAGCCTAAGCATACGTGTCTATATTCAGAGCGGAGAAAAAGATGGACGAGGGCTATACATATTTTATACAATCTTTTTATATATATAAAAAAATGATAAAGGTTTGTCGTTTGTGCGTATCACACGAAAACTACTCGATGGATGTCGTTCATTTTTATTCATTTTACTTCATAGACACTTGTTTGGTGTTTATCTAAAAAAATATCACGATATTTAATCATAATATAGAGTTATAGAGGCTTTAAGAAACTCTTACTTTTTATAAGCACTACATGCTCAGCAATGTGTTTTATTGCTGTGGAAAAGTGGGGCAAACAGTGTGGTGCGCATGCACAAAAGAGCGGAAGCGAACAGATATAATTGCTCACAAAGAATTTTTTTAAGCAATCTGTATTTTGGTTTAAATTTCTTTTTATGTTTTTTCGTCTGTACATACAATATATTTGTATGTAAAGATGTATTCTAGTAAAAATGATATAAGGATAAGGATATTGTTAAAAAAATTCAAAATATTAAGTTCCACAATCGATATTAAAACATAAACATTATTTAAAGAATTACATTATTTAAAAGTAAATATTTAAATAGCTTTAATTATTTATTTAGTTAAAAATACTCGAGAAGAAAATTAAGCAAGTAAAATCCACTGAAGCGGTGAGTTTTTGAATTGACTTAGTGAGAGATAAAAGAACTATTACAAATTATTTTAATAATTAAGTCAACACCTTTCAATAGTTTCAGAAGTCAAAACCCAAAGCTAAGAAGATAGACGTGGATCAGGACGTTCGTGATAGAGTAAGAATTTCACATTATGATTTTTAAAGCACAGCCAATAAAGCAATGCGTTCTTTATGGCAGATAAAGAACTATTTCAAATGATGACATCATCATCTTCTTACCCTTATCCCACGTAAGTAAGGTCGGCACACCATGTTTGTCATGTTGTGATGTATGATTTGGCCTAATTTTTACGATCGACCCTCCTTGAGATTATATTGTAGTACCACTAGATGTGGGTAAAATATGTAATTACTGATTTCTCTTTATTGACTACAATGATGTAGACAGAAGAGATGATCATGTAGTTGATTCCTCCAGGTAGAAAGTTTTGCCAAGCAGTGGTGCACATACAGGCTGACATTATTTAATATTTCTATATAAAGTTATGAAGGTATTTCATGTGATATAAACGGGTAAGGCCGCGAAAATTATCATTTTTGCTTGAAACAAATAATATCAAAATGTCTACATCAATTTCAAGACAAAACTCTAACATTATAAGTCTCCTGTTGGTTGAAATACTCTAAATTTCTACACACAAATAACAAACAAACAGTTCAGTACCTTCTTTTTCTCGGTTGCCAATCGGTTCTTATTTCTATTGACGAGCTTTAGTGTCATTAACGAAAATAATTTGGAAATAGATTATTTCCTTACCAGTCCCAAACCTTAAATGCTAAGACTCCATTTGTTATACTACACGTTCCTTGCGTTTAACTAGTCTTCACTATTTATAAACTCTTTGAAAAAAAAACAGTAATATTCACTGGACGACTAGTTCAGATAAAACGTTCAGCATTTTCTCATGGTTTAGAAATCAAAATCCAGAGCTCAGAGAGTATACACGGGCCAGGACTTCAGTGATGCGGTAAGAGTTTCATGCAGTGAATTTCAAAGCACTGTATATGTCGTATGCGCGATAATTAAAAAAAAAACTGTGATGAAATGAATTAGTACGATTAATTTTTAATAGGACACCGCTGTCAGAGTATGCCAATTGTGTACGTCTATATTGTGATCATCGTACACCAGTTTCTAACACCTGACATATTGTACACGATTGTATCGTTATTACACACATATCGAGACAACCGTCACAGTGACTCCAACACAATAATCTCTCTAGCAAGAGGCTTGCAAGATGGCATGTCAGTGATGTCGGTCGATGCATTCTAGATCTCTAACTAGTGACCCTTGGTTTTGGTTTATACTATACCTTATAAAGATTCCATTGAACAAAAAAAAGCGCGTACAACACACTACATATCGTAGAAGTGAATCATCAAACTCTATCTTGTTCTAATGGTTTTATATCTCCGTGAATATGCGAGCTATTTGCATTGTTGACGATCATAAATTTACATACGGTCTAGAGTCATTAGAATTTTGCCAAAACATCGGGTCTCTACTTTGCCACATATACAATGGAGACTGTTCTGAAAAACTTTTTGATATGCTTATCTTTTTGATATTTTTATGTTCCGAGCTCGCACCTTCCGCCGCTGGATGGTTTCTCAATTACACGCACTAAAAGCTAAAAAAATAGCTCCATCCCTAAGGTTCTCTAGACCTTCATAGTATGCATGCTACCCTTGTGGAATGGGTAACCCGGTACGGTTTTTTGGATATGACATAAGGCTCTTCTTTCTTCAAGGTTACCAGTACCACACTGATACCTATGGTGTTACAGTTTTTTTTTTTCGAACTGATTACACTGTTGACCTGGCAAGGCCTCTACAGTTTCACCAGACTACATGGTGTTACAGTTGTTCATAGGCGATGGTAATCATATACCAACAGATGGGTCGTCAGCCTGTTTGATGCCCTTTCGTATAAATAGCTCATTTTAATTGCTTGATCTGTCACGTATGTATGTTTATTTTGTTCTATCGCACTCATCTATATCGCTCACTCCATTGTATGAACCCTTCTTTGTCTTTTTCTCTTTACGAAGAACCCATGAGTATTTTTATTCTTTCTGGTCTTTGCCCTAAAACCCAAACTTTGAAATTCGATGTAATCGTATTCAAATAAATCTTTCTATCAAAACGTCTTTAGTTCAATTTACTTGAACCCATGACAATATTTTTGTAATAATTTACCTTTGCAGCCAACGTATAGAGAAAGAGACATGGATTTATTGTTGCGGTAAGAACTTCAGTACTTTCTAAAATTTCTGCCATCATTAATACTTTGTCTATTATTATACTGTTAAATGGCTTATGTAACTTTTGGCCACAAAAGAAAATACACGAACGTCACTAGAACAAATTGATTTTGTTATATATTCAAGATAAAGCTTTTCTATTAAGTGTACCCTTTTTATATAACATTATATAATTTCAGCTCTTACCAGGATATGGAGGACTACGCAAATGATGACGATTAAGAAATAAATGCAATTTAAAATAGTTGTCTTATTACCTATTTGCCAATAACTTGACTGTTACAAAATGTTATCAGTATCACTATTCGTTATTCATTATAATCTGGTGTAAGCATCTTTATATCTAAATGAATACAGTGTATAGAGAATTTTATTCCTATATAGTTACATAAAACACACCTCAGATATTTCGGTGATGACATTAAAAACTTTCGGTACATTGTTAATTTTTTTTAACTACATATGTTTTATGTTTTTAGATAACAAAATATGAGTAAAATTACAAGTCATTGTGTAAAAAAAAAGAAAGAAAAGGACATGAGTACCGATTAGCCAGAGAAAATGTACCTACTATTCTACTATTACTATTCTAATATATCTACATTAGCGAGCGAAACTGCGAGCAATAGCTAGTTACTATGTAATTTAATTCTCTTTCTAGTATGTTATGCCAAAGAGGTCATTAATGAGAGTATCTTTGAGATATATGACTATAAAATTGTTATTGTTGCAATACTAATTAATATGTTATAGTTTGAGTTCAAAGCAAAGGGTTGACTAACATGCCTTTGGCAATCTTCACATGTTGTGCAATTATCCTTTCCACTGTCAATATGTTTGCCTAGCTGATTATGTTAGAGCAATACGCTATGACTATGAATAATCAATTTACTCCATAATGAAGAAGATATTCGAAAAATTCGAATAGAACAGAGAGTGGTATTCGAAAACTGAAATAGTACACAGAGTGGTATTCGTAAAAGTCGAATAGTACAGAGAGTGGTATTCATAAAATAAATAAAACAGATTTCAAACAATGCACCTGATCGTCATTGAACATAGTTAGGTACCTATCTACTCTCGGATTGTCTTAAACCTACCAATACATCGATCACTTCCTATACGAGTTTGAAGAGTTCCTTGGTATATTCAAAATTCAAGGTTCAATGCTAATGAAGATAAAATAGGACCGCCTTGAAATCTTCTCCGAGAAAAAAACGAACTTTCCAAGTCGACTTATAAATGACAAGTTATAAGAATCAAACACAGAAAAAAAGTACAACGGAATTGAAATTCTCTCAATCTTTTTGAAATCGGTTCAAAATTAGGCGAATATTGAATGTCCTTAATGGTCCTATGATGTGATGTCTGACAGAATTCGGACCTAGGCGACTCACTAAAGATTACGTTACCAAACATTAAATTATAGTTAAGCTTTGGCACGCTACTTCGCTTGCATTAATGAAAAGTTGATCTATCCCTCGGGAACCACTTGTTTGGATGAAAGGTATCTTATATTCTTTTCTGTACTGATGACAACGTGTATGCAAAATTTTATAATGTTCCGTTGAGTAGTTAAGGAATGAAAGAGTGAAAATGAAAAAAAACGAGTGTGAATGTGTGTATGTGCTTATGACCACACGAAAAACCGACAAACTTCGTTATAAAAAGTACAACAAATAGCCAACGTGACGCAGTGTTCTCAGCCGGTCACCCACCCAAGTACAGACCGCGCCCGACATTGCTTAACTGCGGTGGTCAGACGAAAAACGGTGTTTTAACACTCTACCCGACACTGTGTTTACCCCGCCACTTTTCGTCAAAAAGGTCACGGATTAGAATTTGAAAGCCCCACTATAAGAACTTTTACTTCAATATTAGGATTGAAAAGAAAACACACAAAAATGAACAAGTTAATTATATTTATTGATTTTTATGAACATATAGAAATGTTTTATTGGTACATATGAGATGGTCAGAATAAGTAATTAATAGAGAGATAAAGTGTTATCGTTTGCTTTCATTAAATAAACGTTCCCATATTTTTCATTCAATAAAGCCCTAGATGTTTTTTCCTTCACTGAAAACTAGGGCTTATTGTAGGATTACAATTCACTTTAAGAAGGTTACGATTCTCCATAAAAATTAAACAGTATTGATAAAATAAAAGGCAGCAAACAATTCTTATACAATAAAACGGGAATTTTATACTGTTATACGTTAAAAATAAAACAAATGTGCAGTTTTTTCAACGAATATAATGAATGTTAAGGTTTTAGTGAATTCTAAAGAATGCAATTTAAATCTGCAATTTGCAATTTGTCACGGCATAAGCATAGATAATTATTTATTGGTTTTTTATTGTAACTTATGATGTACAAGTTAATTAAAAAAAAAATATTTTTAATACAACACCAAAAGTACCAATTCTTTATCTTACGATAGGAAGAAAAGATACGATGTATGTTTTTATATATTTTATTATTCTAACATTCTTAGGAAGCTGTGTTACTGAACATCAGGTATTCGTTATTATATTTTTCATTACTCTTATTTCACAGATGACAAATGATAAGCTGCTATATTTTAAGATTCTTTACAAATATGCTGCTTCAAGTGCCACAAGTACCTAGTGTTCTCTTGAACGGATTTATTTTAGTTTCCTGACCTATACCCGATAAATACAAATAAATGCAATAAGTTAAATAAGTTCATGACATGTTATAAATTTTCAGAATTATAATTTACAAGCACGTTGGATTCCTAATATCAGTGAAGTAACAATACAAATCTCAAATTAAATATAACACTAAACAGAATCACTATCGTACACTTGCGTTATAGTCAGACTAACGCCTTACAATGCGGTCGTTGCAAGCAATCAATGAAGATTACCTCATTTCTCTTAGTATCCACTTGTAAAATTCAGGTTCTTGAGGTCAGTCGACTATAACATGTATACTATAATAAAATATTTCCAGATTTTTCAAGCATTTACTTTTCACCTTTTTTCCAAAACTGACATCGAATGTATCCCATTTTTTAAACATACTTTTTTAAATATAAAATAATATTCTAATACTAAGACATAAAGAAGTTTGTCACACATAAAACAAGAAGGTTTTTAACATCCTCCAGCCCAAACAAAATGGCCACAACAATTGCAACAGAAAGAAAGAAATAAATAACAGTGAAAATAGAAACTACAACCTAATGTTAACAATACAAATTAAAAACAGAAACTAATAAACATATTAAGTTGCATAAGAGAAGTATTACCTAAAGCTCTAAAAAATAAATAACCTATAAATACAATTGAGGACTCTCAGAAACCTTCCCCCACCAGGGTCTACATGGAACATTAAGTATCTCCATTCTACCTCCCGCACTATACTCTCCATATACCAATCGTGAAACACTTTAATATATTTCTCCATCAAATCTGTCAAATCTAGTTTTTTTGTAAGATAAATGAACCGCTTGTACTCCAAATGTTTACTATTAGAATTAAGTTGTTCGAAATATCCTTTCCATGGCATGCGCACTTCATAACCACCCTCATTATTATTTGAAACAGACAACTGATGGCATTCCAAATCACTGTTATTAAACTTAAGATGCCCCGTATACCCTTTTGTCAAAGGAAGCACTTCGAAATCTTGCTTAGTATCCTTTTTCAGATTGTCTATGAAAAATTGAACTGTTTTGTGTTGACTTAGTTCAATATCTGTAAAGTCAACCGAATCCCTAACACCTAATGTTTCTAAGTCCTCACATTGAGACAAAGAAATATTTTTATTTAAACAACTATTTTCCTTGTATATTGACAGACTAGGTACTAAATCCTGCAACGCATAACCAGGTTTGGTTTCAGTAGTTTCTAAACATGCTGCAGTGGGTTCCTTGTACCAGTTACTGTGGCTTTGATCAAAATCGTCTTTCGCTGACATAATGCGCTGTTCACTCTGAACCGTAGCTCCGTTATGTGCTCCCGCCTTATATAGTTTCGGTAAAGATCGGGAGACATTTTCATAATCGATGCTTAAACCGATCCATCGACGTTTGTATTCCTCTGCGGTTTCTAGATCAGAAAAAATAACGTCTTCTGATTCTTCTGACTGAAACCATAACTCTTGAATTAGGTCGTCGATTTTGAATAAACTTGCAGCTTTGTCAGAACAATACTTAAATAGAGTGTGAATATTAGGCGTTTGATCTTTTAATGCTTCCTGCAAATCTTTTTCGGCACAAGTAAAAAATCGTCTAGCAACTGACCATTCTTTCTTTAAATTATCCATAACGGTCGCCAGATGTAGACTTACACTAAATTACAAATTACTATAATAGATTTGCAGATGCATACATGCGTTTACATCGCCTTTTTTTTCAAAACTATGACATAAAGAAGTTTGTCACACATAAAACAAGAAGGTTTTTAACACCACTCCAACGTCCTTAACTGTCCTCGAACACACTTTGATGCTTATATACCTTATAAAACAGAGAGTGAAAATCTTTAGAATGTTAACGTCGTTATTTAACGGATTCAACAAGGTTCAAATCGTACTTTGAGAATCCTATTATTTGCTTAAAATAGTTAGAATTGTAAGGTATCGGTAGATGTGTTCCTGGTTCCCAAGCTCGGTGATTCATCCCTTGTCCGTTTGTAACGAGATCTCAAGCAGAGTGTAATAATATGACAATGAACAGCAGTTATTACCGTTGAATTGCCTGCTTTTCATGATGCAAATTGTTTAGTTATAAGAATTTCCTCAGATGTAGCAATTATCGCACTGTATCGTTCCCCTTCTTATCGGAATATTGATAACTTCATCGACAGTTTAGAGGTCACAATTTCTTCACTTAAATCTCTTAAGAATGTCGTTATTGTTGGTGATATAAATATAAATATCGCCTCAGACAACAATGATGTTCGTTCTGACTTATACCTCAATACAATTGCCTCCCATGGAATCTTACCAGCACACGTGTATCCCACGCGTGGTGGTAGCTGCCTAGATCATGTCATGATCACTAGTAATAAATGTGCAGTAACTTTGATTCTTGATTGTGCAATAACAGACCACACTCCTGTAATTTTACTTCTTAAACTTAAAATCCCAGTTCCGAAATCGCCACCATTCCGACAACGAATCAATTTTCTGGCTTGTATCACTGACCTTGAAAATACAGATTTCTCTGTAGTCATTGACTCCATTGATGCTGATCACGCTGCCACGGTACTTGTCACTACTATTTCAAATGTAGTGACAGCCAACACTCAGTTTATTAAGGTCCCAAGTAGAAAACGTATAATAAAACCCTGGATCACTCCTGGTCTTTTACGCTGCATACGTAATCGAGACAATCTCTATCGGAAAACAAAAAGAAACCCCAATAACCTTTCTATTAAGATAACATATGTACGTTACAGATCTTTTTGTAACAGATTGCTCAAAAATATTAAACGCGAATACGAACGTAGCGAGTTTGAAAAATATCGTCGAAATCCCAAAGCTACCTGGAATCTCGTTAAAAAAATAACTAATCTGGATACTGTTAAAAACATAGCTAGCGAACTATTATCACCTAATCCTGAATCTGGGTATGGTACAAACGCTGTTAATAAGTTTTTTGCTAGTGTAGGTTCAAATCTAGCATCCAAGCTGGTATCCACACGTAGCGAAAGAATAGAGATAGACCCACTTACAAAAAGTTTTCCTTCTTCTATGGCTATATTTTTAACAACTTATGAGGAGATTGAGCTTCTTATTCTTAAACTAAAAACAGGTTGTGCTGCTGGGTGGGATGGCATACCCACAGTATTAATAAAAACGTGTAGACATGTTCTTATTCCTTTGATCTGTCACGTATTTAACCTCTGCATTTCGTCTGGTGTATTCCCGATAGTTTTTAAAAAAGCACTAGTACATCCTATCTACAAGAGTGGAGACAGAAATAATGTCAATAATTATAGACCTATTTCTGTATTATCAATCTTGTCTAAATTATTAGAAAAAATTTTGAATAATAGACTCGTCAATTATCTGAATGCACACAAAATCATAGCTGAAAATCAATATGGCTTTTGTGCTGGTAAATGTACTGAAGATGCAGTTTTGTCATTAACTGAAGTTGTGGCCAACAATCTCAGTAATGGACTCAGAACAATCGCAATATTTCTAGACCTATCCAAGGCATTTGACACTATCTCTATTCCTGCCCTGTTGAGCAAACTTGAACAGATTGGTATAAGGGGACAGGCTAATGATATTTTTAAAAGTTATCTAAGTGACCGTACCCAGATCGTCAAAATTGGTAACTATATGAGTAATGAAGAAAGTCTAACATATGGTGTCCCTCAAGGTAGTGTTTTAGGTCCTACTTTATTTTTAATCTATATTAATAATCTTTGTAAGCTCTCGATTAATAACGCAAAAATTATAACTTATGCTGACGACACAGTAATAATTATAAGTGGCGCTAATTGGACTGAAGCTCGTTCCCATGCTGAATTTGCTTTACAGGTAGTAATGAAATGGTTGGCTGAAAATATATTAACATTAAACGTAAACAAAACCAAGTTTATTACATTTGCACCTAGAATTACGTCTCAGCCTATTGGACCATATATTCTGACTGCCCATAAGTGCTCCTCATTACCTAGTTTGTCATGTAACTGTCCCATCATTGAACGTTTACATACCATCAAATATCTTGGTGTTTGGATTGATAGCACTTTGTCATGGGATAAGCATGTAGGAGCACTTATATGTAGGGTTAGGAAACTAATATTTGTTTTTAAGAACTTAAGAGCCTCTGCGGACTACGATATTTTGAAAACGGTATATTATGCCCTTACCCACTCAATTTTAACTTATTGCATAGCGGCTTGGGGTGGAGCAGGGAAGTGCTTATTTCTTCGACTAGAGAGGGCTCAGAGAGCTGTATTAAAAGTCATGGCATACAAATCGGTGCGATTCTCAACTAGTGAATTATATAGTATATGGAATATTCCCACAGTTAGACAATCCTTTCTTCTACATGCTATTCTACGTCAACACTCAGGCCTTAATTTTGATCCAACAACATATAAACATAAACGCAGAATTGACAGAGTATGCGTTGAAGTCTTCTCTACTCTCGCTGTAACTAGAAAACAATTTTATTTTCTGAGTCCAGTTCTGTACAATAGGCTTAACAAACAACTTAATATTTTCCCCCTCACTTACAGAGAATGTAAAAAGCGGGTAAGAAATTGGCTCCTTAAACTAAACTATGAGGAAACTGAAAAAGTTGTCAAAACCTAGAAGATATTTCATCTGGATGGTATTCACTGACTTTCATCGTGTCTAATAAATATTTTCCCTCTATTGTCCTGTCAAAATTGAATATTAAAAACAAACAGCACACACACGAGCACACTCACATTCACGCACACACAACACACCTAACACTACTAACATTTAACCCTTTCCTCACTTCACACAAATTTTCAAAAATATTTACTTTTTTATTTATCTTTATTATTATTTTTGAGGAACGCAATTGTTGCTCTGGAGGTGGGCGCTATTGGCTGCGACACAGTTTCACTAATGCAGCTGATAACGGTCATTTTTAAAATTGTATAAGTTGTTTTTCTGATTCCAATAAAAATTTCAATTTCAAAAAAAAAAAAAATGATGTAGGAAGCTTTTATAAGAAAATAGCTTGCCTCGTAAATATATTAGAGATACATTTTATACAATTACAGACTTAGTATACCGAAAATAAAATCAACAAATATTAGAAAAACGAAATAGAATTAGGTGAACCTTGTAAAGATGACGTTGCAAAAATACTTTTTTATATCAACGATCACAAGCTAGTATAAACGGTATTCGTGAAAATGTATGATAATATAAAAAGACAAGCAATGATTAAAATAAAAAAAACTAATAAACTAATTTCAACAACTCCATTTAAAAAGAGGTTTGGCGAAGCTAAAATTTATAAAATGCTACTTTTAAGTTCATGATGAAACATAAGTAAAGTAGTAAATAAGTAAAAGTTATGGTAGAAAATAGAAGAGGAAGGCAATAAAAAATTCGGGTTTTATTTTTTATTTTATGGCGCAAATGTTAACTTTTTTTGTTGAGAAAATAATCTCTTGCAGACATCGGCTTGAATTTGCGTCGTGTTTAATGGTTTTTGTACGTTAGATATTAGCGGTAAAAAATATATCATTTTTTTTACTTTTATTGATATCTCATAACAGGATATTAAAAATGGATTTTTTCCTTTTTCATTACCGGCGACCCAGTCAAAGACTATAACTGCCGTTTTCATGTACTAAATTAGTCTCTTTTGCTTTATGCGATTTTCTCACTATGAAAATATATACTAGGCTTTTAATAATTACTAATCGTGTTTACCATTTCTGTAGTAAGTGTCTTGTGATAATTTCAGTGTTCTAACAAGATGGTGGATCCCTTGTTACAATTTTCCCGGGAGGTTTTGTTGCATCTCAGAATTCACTCTTCGTGGTATTATTTCCCATTGAATTCACTTGTGCACAATAACCGAGCTAATTAGGTAAAACATATTACAAAATACAGAGCCAAATAACACAATTTTTTTAATAAAATGCAAAATTCACTACATGACAGACTAAGATCCCGGCAAAAATTCCAAATATGTATTTAATTTTAATTTACAGTAAAGAAAAAAAGTTGACCTTTTCTCAAAAAAGGCTGATTTCTCTGTAATGTCTCAGAAAAAACGCCGCAAGATCTGTGTGTTGGAATAGTTTATATATATGGAGTTTTCACAGCTAAATTGAGCGCAACTTTGTGTTATTTTGCCGTATTTCGCCAAAATAAACTGACGGTAAATGTGCATCTTAACTGAAAGATCTAGAGAGTCTGCTCAGCTTGTCAGCTTGTACAACTTGTAGACAAGTTTCGGCTTGCGGGATGAAAATTCTTTAGTTTATTTTTTGATACTTTGCGATATGGACTTGGAACTTGGTGCCAGTTATTTTTATATAGTCAGCTGTATGTACCTCATTCTACTATTAGTGAAGCAAAGAAGCTCTTTGTTCACATCGTGAATACTGCAAATGTTGTACACAAATAATCTTTATAAGTCTAAAAAGTGTACGAAGTTAATAAATATGTAAGTACAATAGAGAGTTCTTTAGTAATAGTCAAAGCAACATCTCAAACAGTGTTACTTATGATCTTTAATGTTTTCAGATAAATTATCATCGTAAAAAAGTCTGCATAAAGGCGTCGGGTTACGATAGTTGTTCCTCAAGTTTCCACGTAATTACTTTATGTATTATATTACTAATTTACGAGTGGAAATTAATACGGAAAACCTCTCTAAAATCAAAAACTAAAGAATTTTTCAGCCAATGGGTACAGTCGTCGCCAATGTTTTTGGCCGCTCTGAATATAGTTGCGTACAACACAAATGAAGGTATAAATACGTTTTATTTTTATTATCTGTACCTATAACATCGAAACAACTTAAGGATACATTAATATAAATGTTATTTTCGCATAATAATATTTTAACTATGTTTTGTATTAAATTCTTTGTTTCTGTACAATCCTGAACTTACGGCTATATTCAGAGCGACCAGAAAGATTGACTAGGACTGCTCGTACTGCACTGATTGTATGACGTTATAGACAAGTAATAAGAGAGAAGTGACGGTAATTGAAAAATGGCGGCAGTCATTAAGAGCTCTAAAAAATGAATGACTAGTAGCACAAAGCCGATGGGAAGGTTCTACCGATTTCGGTTGATATTCTAAGTAACTTATAGAAATAATACTATCTTTTTCACGTGACATAACCGGCGTGTTTTTCAGTATATTCCTTACCTTTGATGCAGAAGTTTAGTCGCGAAAAAGTTTAAAACAGACAGCTACAAAAGAAATAATTTCTGTTGACGAACTGTGAGCATTTTATCGAGTGTAAAGTGAGATGAGGCGATATGTTAGAATGAGATATGTGAATATATAATGTGAATAGGGCTCGCTGCAATACAAATTTGGTGTGGCCGTGAGACGAGTTATTGTTCTTGCATTATTTTTCTTTAATTATTCAGCTTTGAACATAATACTCGTATTGATGTGAACTTCTTGATTATAATTAATAACAGCTCTTTTTTCAGCAACCGAGTGATCCACTAGAAGTCGCAAAATTATTAGATCTACATGTTAACCAAAAGTAAGGATAAATAAAACAGAAATTATTCAAAATCATTATTACCTTTATTGATAATGTCTAATATCTAAATACTAATATACATCCGTGGACACGGTTACGAGTTGTTCGAAATACATTATTACACTGGCAACACTTGATTTTATTTTACAATTTTGACAGCGTCACTTACAGCTAAAACATATCTAGTGTTGTGAACTAAAAGTGACAAGGATTTATCGATGGATTAATATGATTATACATTAAAAAAGAGTAATATAACACACATTTAAACAATAAAGAATAATATTTTCCACATTTTTTAATTTATTAATTACCAACTGATGTACGCAACTTCCTAGCTTTTAATTTAGTTTTTATGAGTCTACTTTGGTTATTAGGTACTATTTCATTAACAACCTTAACCCTTTTTGCTGTTTTAAAAGGAACCGGCTGTTTGTTAATATTGTTTCGATGTTAATTCAAAGACATTAAGCAGATAATATTTTGTTTTCTTAATTTCTTAGTATCTTCAATATTAAAGAAAATGAAAAAAAAGTCTTTTGACTTGAACTTATGTTCAAAGAGTTGTTTCAAAGAAGTATCATAATTACAGTATAGAATCTTACAAAGCTTAGATATTAAATATCAATATCATTTTATAAAACTATAATACAATAATATAAAAAAAATCAGTCAATATCACAATCAATAAAAAAGTTACAAAATACAGTCAACGTTATAATTTTCATAGATCAAAAATGTTATATTTTATCTATGTAAGACAAGATGGCGATTCTTGAGCCTTATTTTGACAGAAAAAATACGGTATACTTTGTTCGCACCTGGATGGAAGATACTGTGTGTTATGCTGGGCGAGGATGGAATTTAGATTATAATTTTATCGTAGTCTTTGATAATCAACGGTAAACGTTGTATTTATTTGTCATATATATATATATATATATATATATATATATATGAGCTTTCTATAACTATAAAATGTTATCGATGTGCGATCAACGTACAAAAGATACTTAAACTTACTTTAAAACTTACAATATATTATAATACAGGCGCGGATACTGGAGAGCAATAAATATAAATGCCCTCCTCCCCTCTGACGTACGCTCAAAACAGTTTATTTTTACTCAATTTAATTTTTTTCTTTAATTTATAGTCATAATATTATATATAGACAACAAGCTAGATTTTTTTGCTGACCAAAAGATTATAATTTTAAGTTGCGTAGAAATCGCATAATTTCTATCCCCATGTAAACGGACTTTCTGTAACACGTTTGTCACCATGTCACCTATATTTGAGTGACGGGTGTGTTTCGTGGATGCCCTGATTCCAAATATGGGTGACAATGTTCTGTTCTTTTTGAAAATAGGATATACAATAAAAATACTGGAAATATAAATATTATGGTTTACTTCTTATTAATTTATTGCTAACTTACGTGACGGTATACCGACAGTTGGACTTTGACCTAGTGAGAAACTCGACCGAATCGCGTTTGATGATGAACGTGTTAACAGCGTCTGTATTATATATAGTTTGGAATTACATAAATAAAATGAATAATTTAATACAATCCTAAAATTAAAATACTCTTGACATAGGTATAAGGAACATTTTACATACCTACCCTACAAAAAGTTTATATTACGTTTATAGAAAATTATATCGACTTACTCTAAAATCTTTCCCGGCGATTGACGCTTCAATAATACAAGTACAAATCTCTTTAGCTAAAGATTTTTATTCTATAATATAATACGATTAATTATATCGTTATTGCGATGTAGAAAAATGACTAAATACACAAAAAAAACATCGTAATGTTATTTCTCTTTTTAAGATCATGCAAATTCAAAATGGCTACACTAAGGTGAATTATATAAACACATACATTTGAATCCTTAAATATAAATATGTCGTTTGCAAAGCCTTCACTATGGTTATATCATGATAAATATGGTTAGTATTAATGTAAGGAGTACAAAACTAAAATAAACGGTTGCATTTAATTACATGTAAATGTACAAGGTTTTATTTTTCCGTATTTAATATTTATCGTATATTTTATCGATTTAATGAATATTTTATATTTTTTTTAAGGTTTCACTGCTATTGGGTATGAACTGCATAGTTGTTTTTACTTGCATTATCGTCTTATTCTGGGCTATATTTAAAATTCAAGTGTTTTCCTCATCAGAAGTTTAGTTCTAAGTCTGACACAAAGTTGTACATGAACATTCAAAAATGCGAATAAGAGAAGTGTTGTAATTAATAAAAACAGTCGAAAATTTTGAAATTTTAATTTTTGTTGAAAATAGTAAGGATTTGAGTTTAGAGTTTATTTAGAGTTGGGGTAAAAGAAGTCAAATTAACTAATTCACAAAAAAATTACATGTGGTTTTTTTATAATTGCACAAAATACTCTGAAGTTTAAACATTAATATCAGCTTCTAATTGAATTTTAAAAATTGCTTAAATTTATAAATAACTTCAAACCATTAAATGGAAATAAGAATTTAATAAATAATAACCTTATACCAAAATTAATCAATAATTCTTTAATTATGGTACTTTTTTATGCAAGAAATAAGCCAAAAACATTTTATATTTATTTTTTATTGCTTGTTACACGTATTTGTAAATACAGTCGCGTATTTATAAATCGTATTTCTTTGAGTTATAAATGAGTTAAAAATAATCCTATGATAATGAAAGGGCAAAACATTCATAATCATGAAATTAAATGGTTATATAACAATAATCCAAATTAAACAAAACTCGAGATTACTTCGTAAAAAAGTTACCATATGTAAATTTCACTAAATTCTCTTCGATATTCCATGTATTAAGAAATGTCGACTAGCCGAGGACTTCCACCGTAAAGGGTGTTCTCAGAGATGCGGACAACGAAAACGTAAAATTATGTAATTCCTTCATATTCGGCATAATTGTATTATAATACTTGTAGTATTTAGTATTTTAATGCGATATCTCGCAAACCAGCCGACATAGGTAAGCGCTAGATAACATATGCGACATGTATGTACATTAATCCATGTATAACATAAAACTTTTAGTGTTGTATAAATTAAAAAAAAAGAATTAGTAGTTTTTTTTTATTATTTACTTTTGGCAATTTCACTCAAAACATATTTTTATTTTCAAATAACAGTCTGTCCTAGGAATAATAATATTTTTTCTCCGTGAATAACTACATTTCATATGTTATAGTAAACTGGCTTATGCTAGTACCTTCGCTCGCGTTAACGCAGATTTGATCTGTCCCTCGGGAATAGTACCTTTTGTCTGGGTAAAGGATAACATATGTCCTTTTCAATACCCATGACAATGTCGTTAAAAATTCTATAACCATAAGATGAATAATTAAAGCGTA
Organism: Antheraea assamensis; assembly: GCA_035772565.1. Taxonomy (NCBI): domain Eukaryota; kingdom Metazoa; phylum Arthropoda; class Insecta; order Lepidoptera; family Saturniidae; genus Antheraea; species Antheraea assamensis. Next base: position 516,265 of record JAQQSE010000058.1, read on the forward strand.
AAAGTGTAACAAGTAATCAAACAAACAAGCCAAGACAACAAGAGTTGTTATATAAGAGAAACTACTTCCGAAAAATCTGAATCTAAATTACGATTATTCATTAGTAGCACAAAACTTGGAAAAAACATATAATATAAAACAAACTGTGTATTCATATTTGTACGTACCAAAAGCATAATGAGGCTGAATATGAATGTGTTTCAAAATATGTCTTTTGTTTAATAAACACCCCACACGTCTATATAGTTTAAATAGGTGTTTATGTATGTAGTTACCGCTCGTAGAAACAATCGACGATTGGTATCGTATATAAAAAATGCTACTTGATTTTTATGATAGCCTATAAGCACAGTGCTTTTTGACCGCTCTAAATAAAGCCGTAAGTTCAGGCTTACGCAAAATGCAATCAAGAGTTTAATACAAAATAAAGTTGTAATATTATTATAGGAATCTAAAATTGGCATTTATTTATCCTTAAATTGTCACGACCATCGTATAATATGTAATTATATCCAAGTTTCTGTACTGCGCAATCAAAATTCAGAGTGGTCAAAAAGTTTGGGGTGGGCTGCTATACTACCTAAAATACTGTTAACTAATCTAAAATCAATAAATTACAAATATAAGAATTAATTATTACTATTTATGATAAATACACAATAGGTTACGGCCATGAATTGCGCAGTCTTATGCAATTTTCCAATCTTTAACTTATTAACTTAAACTAAGAATGAGATATAAACGTTGTTAGTACACTTAAGTTATAAATGCAATATCTGGTCACAACACTAACAATTTACAGTTAATAATTAATGTATAAATACAGTATTATCATATGCTTAATGCATCTTTCTCTGATGATTTAAAGCAGTGTTTTTTTTTTTTTTTTTTTCGAACTGACTACGCTGTTGACTCGGAGGCCGCTACAGTTTTACCGGACTACGAATTTAAAGCAGTGTATACGTTGAACGTCATTTAATCAGGTGTCAGATGGCAGAAGTGTCCTTCGGATCGCATTCTTCGTTGCTTTGGAATTAAGATTTACAAATTTTTGGTCTTCTGTGCTATTGTGAACTTTGAGACCTTTTGCAATGATTGCTATCCTAGTCACGGTTTTTGCAAGATCAAGCTTTGCACAATCTTTAAATCTCAATGTAGATCTGTCGACCGGTAGCTTAGTACAGACTATTTTCCCAAAAAGAGTTTTCCCTACACCGACAAGAGTTCCCCATACAGTGCACATAGTTTACCCTCTTCTAATTTATGGGAGTAGTTACGGTCTGTGAGCTCCAACTCTCTCATTTGTCAGTCTATTTCCCCAAATTAATGGTATGGAAAATAAAAGTATATGCAATTAGATTCTTAGTGAACCTCATAAGTACGATAACAATTATTCAGATACAAGTATCTGAATTATTTCGCATCTCAATATGAGTTATTTTAGGCAATATATAATTGGTACTGTGAGGTAAAAAAAAACGAAAAACGAAAAATATACAAAAAAAAGGTATCTTACAATTTTCACTTTTATGTAAAAAAATATTTTCTAAGAATTAAACTAAAAAATCAATAACTCATTCTTTTTATCACGTGACCGGAGACGTCAAAGCTTCCGAAAGATTGTTCTGGCATTTAAACTTTAGTATATTTATACTGAAGTATTGTGCTGTTTACAACGGTATGAGATGGATCCAACGTCATGGTAGGCATGAGAATTTCAGCGGGAACATTATAAACAATATTATGAAAAGATAATTTTAAAGGAACATATGTAAATAAGATTATGAAACATTTTTTGTATATAGCTGAAAATTAAATATATTTTCAGAATCACATACTTATTACTTACATTATAGCGAAATTTTATAATGAGATCGCTCGTTAATTTACAGTCTAAATTTGTATTAAAAAAACCTATTACCCTTGGAACTGCAATTCATAACAGTAAATAAATTATTAGTACAATACATTATCGATACAATTACATACTTATCGATAGATATAACTTAGGACGTCTCTATCACGATAAACTACGGACGATTAGTACAATATTATCGGCATAGATGCCATTTCTTGTGCCGGTAGGTAGGGATAATCTCTATATCGGTTTTATTTATACTCTGTAATCAAACGCGAAAATCTATAATCTTATCTGATGTTAAATGATGTGTTATTTGTCCGTACCAAAAATATTTATCCAGTTTTAAGTTATAAATTCTGTATAGTTGATTAAATTTTTTTAACATAAATTAAAACAACTTCAAAAAAAACTATTCCAAAAATATATACTCGTACGTTAATAAATTACTAAGTTCTGAGGTAGAACACATTTAAAAAAATGCAACCAAATGGAGAAATAGCTCTTCCTTTTTGAGGACGCTTAAACTATATGGAACTATCGGGTCTTAAATTTTGTTTAAAGATTTAGATCTAAGATGTTTGGTGTAAATTGCTTGAATAAAAAAAATGGATTAACATTCAAGTGTGATCACTCAAGAAACTTTGACATATGATTACCGAGAGATTTTAGTAATGAAGCGATCTATATTATTGTTTTTCTACCATAATTCTATTGTTTGCTTATTTATCGATGTTATTAAATTCGATAATAGTTCCATAACTCATACCCCTACACTACGGGCACGCTCTAGATTAAACTATACCAAAGAGTTAAAAATATCACGTTACTAGAAATGTTTACAATCTTAAAACATATACGCTCATTGACGTTCCTAATTATAAATGGCTACTCAGTCTTAATTTCTAATTTCTATTTACAAGTTGGCAGTTTCGTTTAGCTAACGTCATTTTCTTACATTAAAACTAAGATTTATATTAGGACTAAGCGAATATTCGAATTCATGAATTACTCGAATGTAGAGTCTTATATTTTAATAGTTCAAATTATTTCTAATAGTAATAATAATAAGCAATTATTTAATTCATAGTCACTGAAGAATAATTCAAACTAATATGAAAAATTGGATTAGTCTGATGAAAAACAATTTGAAAAGAAAATTTTAATAATTAGTCATTCCAAATAGTAATTAAGTACTTCGGAATTAACCTAAACAACTTTGAATAAATTGAAATGTCAAATAAGTATCCCAAAATCTTTCAAAATATTTTTTATAATTTTCATGCTATAAAAAACACGTAAGTAAACTTAAGTTACAAACGAAAATTAAGTTACAATACAGATAAATTATCTATTTACTAGCGGTCATAAAAAGCGTGAACAACTTATATACATGTGACAGTTGTGAAATTGATGTAAATTATATTTCAGTCCTGTAATCCATGGAAGGAATTTAAGAGTACATCCACGTCGGTTATTATCATGTGTTTTTCTGTAGTGCTAATCTATTTCCCTTAGTTAATGGCACAGCTCCTCCCTTTCTCTCTTTGGCCAAGAACATAGGTCCCTCTTTTTTACGCCAGAAATGTTTCGTTTTGACATCTACAGTGATGACTTTATTAATTAATTTTAGTTCGAGTCAATAATCAAACTTCATTACGCAAAATTCTATCAATAATATAAAATACAGGATTCAATAACGTAAGTTTACAAATTAAAATAAAAACCACTACACAACAAATTGAAGTTCCTCAACAAAACTTTATGTTTAATTGAATAAATTAAATATACAATATAAACCCAAATGCAATATGTCACTAAATATGAAAAAGAATATATAAAATTAATTAATCCTAGCAATATCATAAATACTTTATTGTTTAATCCTACATCATATTTTATAACCTTAAAATATCTTAATTATGTGCAATAGTACGATTCAAAATTAATTATCATATTACATCACTTACAAAAAAACTAAAATGACAATATTATTCGGTCGAAAACTCTAGATTTGAAGTCGCCATAATTAATGTTGAAGTTAATAAATCTCTTCCCCATTATGTATGTACACTTTAAAGAAAATTCGAACTTACTAGAATACTTGTATTATTAACTTATGTAGTTAATATACACTGGCACTTAAGTAAAAAGTAATAATATATAAAATTTAATTTATAAAAATGCAAAAGCATGTAGAATACATATAATATTATACAAATTGTAAATGTTGTATTTTAATCAATATAGTCGTTGGCGATATTGGACATGTCAATGAACGTATCGCGCTCTCTTGCGACTTCTAACCTCAATTTTTGTTTGACATACATTTATATTTGCTTTTTTATCTTTGCTGCGATTTTACGGCTATAGACTAATCGTCTAAATATATATATAGCAAAAAACACATTTATACGCATAGTACAGGAAAACATGAAATATATTACAATTTATTCGGCACAAATGTTTGTCTCACTGAAGTTAGCCGCGAGACACGTTGTAAAGCTTTAATGAGCAAAATATTTTATAGCTCTTTATTATTCCATACTTCCGTATACTATTTCGAATAAATATTACAGAAGATACTTGAAAGTTTTCTTAGATATGTAAGCTTAAAAATCAGATATACTGTTCAACATTGAGTTTTATTAGATGATTTATTTAACGTGCGTTTATATTCAGTTTAGAATTGTTCATACATTTCATATACAAATGATTTCTATTCGTAGCTAACTTCAACAAACAAACATTTGTCAGCTATATTGTACGCGATTTTAAGGCATACTTATAATTTTCATTGTTTTAGATTATTTCAATTAATCTTAACGTTTAGAACAAGTCATCTCTATGCTTTTAACTGACAGTTGTTCCAGACACTTAGCTTTCTACTCTTTCATTTGCGTCTCCCAAACGTCCCGTAGTATAATCGTTCACCATCGGTTGTATTTCTTGGCAGAGCTGGTTAAAACTCGGTCTATCCGAAGGGTTTTTAGACCAACAACGTTTCTGTAATCACCAATAAAGATGGATACAGATATATCAACTTGATTTTTTAGTGTAGAATTGACGACACTGCTATATATTGGCACCATAAGAAAAAGAGAAGGTAGCTAACTAAAACACAAATCGGAGAAAACTCAATAAGCTTTTAGTGAAGTACGTCAAATTCGTTAGTTGCTTAAGTGATATTTCAGAACAGTAGTTCGTGGTGGTCTAGCGATTTGACCGATGAAATATCAATCCGATGTTCGCAGGTTCGAATCCTGGCATGTATCAACTATTTTTTCCGATTTGGCGTACATTTACTAATTTAATTTTGTAACATTATCGGTTGACGATGAAGGAAAACATCGTGAGGAAACCTGAACCTGAGAAATGTTCATGTAGTACCACCGTATGGGAGAAAACATAGAACTGTGGATTTCTCAGAGTTTGAAATCGACAATACGTCGTGGGATGTCGTGGTAATTATACCCATACATTTCTTTTGGGAAGAGGCCTATGGACCTGCAGTGGGTCTCTTACAGGCCGGTAAAAATGATGACGATTCACCTAATATAAGAAAAAACGATAGATACGTCCCTTTTTCTTTAGACGGCAGTATAATTAACAGTTACTGCGATAACCCAAGCAAATGCAATCAATCACAGTATCACCTCTCGTGTATAAAGCAATATCAACATTTTCCAACGGGTGATTCTACAAGAAAGAGTGAACATTTATACTTACTAGAAGGTCCGGCATCTTTGGATGCATGTTTTCAGGCAGTTTCCAATCCAGAGTACCGGATTTAAGATGTTCGAGCACTGTCTCATCACCGAGATCGGAGAACGGCATCTCCGCCTTCATAAAAATCTAGAAAAGATATATTTAAAACTGCAACGATTGTAATTTTAAAACATTTGATCACCTTTTTATGAACAACTTTACCTAACCCGCGTATACGTGGGTGCAATATGATACGTCATAAGTTTGTAAAAGGTTTAAATTCTTTTTTTGGCGCTGTAATATTTAAACTTCATCCAGTCAAAGAAATTTCAGTCCCCGGTAACTTTTTGACCGCTCTGAACATAGCCGTAAGTGTGCGCTTGCGCATAATACAGTCAAGTGTTCAATACAAAACAAAATTAAAATATTATTATAGAAATCTAAAATTGGCGTTTATTAATCCTTAATTTCTCTCCGTGTAATGTATATTATAAAATAGTACGTATTTATACTTAAATGTGTGTTCTGCGAAACCACTCTTAGAGTGGTCATAAAGTTTAGCCGGGACTGTACATATTATTCCTCAAATGATGGTTTTTTTTCTTGCGAGTTATTTTAAATCTGTGATGTCTTCTAAGCTATTAATTGAAATAACACACTATAAGGGGCAATTTTGATCTAGATTGATCCCTCGACTGATTTTTTAGACCCAAATCTCAAAATGGCAGATTATGTTGTTAATTTTTTCTTTTTTATATCACACATCAGACATTGTAAATTTCATGGCTTAGTACCATAAAAAAAGTTCGTTCAAATGAAAAATAGATTAGATAGTTATATTGGACATTTAACTCCTCGACTGTTCAAAACAATAAAGGTTTAAATTCCATATAAACGAATGTAAACCTCATGAGGCACAGGTCAACGGACTGTTGGTAGCAAAAGCTTAACAAAATACCTGATTTATTACAAAACTTTGAAAAATAACATTTTATGTAAAAAGTTTTTTTTTTCCTCTTGTACGTACTTTTTTTTACTTAATCATGAAATTTACAATGTACGATGTCTTGAAATAAAAATTAAAAATATAATCCGACATTCTGAGATCTTGGTCTTGAAAAATCAGCCGAGAGGATAACGTATAATGGTACTCTACTAGGACGGTGGTAACTCAGTGGATAAAACCACGTGCCTCACATATCGGACCACCCATCCCTTATGTCAACAAAAACAAGCAAATTAAAAGCATTGCTTTGCATACAATACATCACATAGGCACCACATACTAATAAAATTATTGTTTAAATTGGTCAAGATATAGATAGAATAAATTGCAGAAAATCTCACCTATCTCGGCGTACCAACGGTTACAGTTACACGAACATAATGTATGATGATATATATAATATATGATTAATTCCCGAAATTCCCGCGATAAGGAAAAGAGATGACATTCAATTATAACGACATTCTCAGTAGTTCTGCTTACCTCCCAAATTGCCGCCGCGACCATATATACATCAGATTTGATTGTGTGCTCTCCGTCCACGGCTTCCAACGACAACCAACGTAATGGGATCATCTATATAAAGATATTATATGATAATTAAATATCCATCCGTCTGTCATATTAAGTTGTCGTTTGTGATACAGTAGAATCAAGGAACATTATTATTAGTACACAGTGAATTTTGTTTATTTTTAATAATTATCGCTCGCGACTTCGCTCGAAAGAACGTAGATTTGACCTAACGTTGTAAGTACAAAACTGATTGTCTGGAAACAAAAAGGTAAACTGTGTCATTTCTGAATGCTTGAGAACATACATGCATAATTACATGACGATTGTTTGAGTGGATGAAAAAAAAACACTAAGAAAAAATAAAACTGACTACAAAAAGATTGACTGTAAAAAATTCACCACTACGCTATACATTTCCTATTCGGTTTTGAGGAATACCCTGAGGTATCTTCGATATTCAAGGTGCAATGCTAAAGAAATTAAAATGGGACCCCTTTGAAAATATCTCCTCGCAAATAAAAGATAAATTTCCAAAGCGATTTACAAATGACGAAGTTCTGAAGCAACAAACACCTTATATAAATATAATTATAAAAGCCTGTCATTGTGTGTCAAAAACTACTGGATACATTTTGATAATTTGTTTTTTGTTTTGCTTTTTTAATATTTGGTCCTTATCTAAAAGAAATGTGATATTTCCTATCCTAATTTAATATACATTACAATTTAAAAAAATTACAATTTTTATAAGCAACACAACACAAAAGACTAAAGCAATTTTGTAAGTATTTTTGTTATATATTTTAGCATACATTTTTTTTATATTTATTTTCTGTACATAAAATATATTCTTAAGACAAGAAATATAAAACAAAATATAATCGAATTGAAAACTTAGTCCGTTTTAAAGTCAGTTTAAAAGAGTAAGAGATTATTTATTACCTTATCATTAAATTTGTAGTAATCACTTGAGTGGACAGAACGTGCGAGTGCTGGATACGACAACTTTACCACCAAGTTCGGCGTGATGATACAGTTTCGCGTTCCTATATCTCTGTAATTATATAAATACAATTAAAATCGATTAAAGAGACAATTGATTTATTTTACAATCTGTGATAAAATCAGGGAATTCCCTATTTTAAGAAAGTCCGATCATCTCGGTAGTTTTAACAACTGGCCGCAATCTTATATATTAACATGTTACGTAGCGGTTATTCCCCGTATTTTATTTTGTATTTGGATTGTCAACGAAAAGTATTCACTAATAATTATCCGTACACACCCAATGAGTCATGTAATTTTCGGATAAAAATAGCGCATAATCAACATAGAACTATTTTTTACGGGTATAACTTTTGGTCCTTCGAGCTGGATTTTTGTATGTATTTTCTCCATTGACTTCACGTGATCTTAGGGGCTATAACATTTTGAATTCATTACCTGTGAGTGACCTTCGCTTTAGCCAAACTGGATCCAGCCAGTGCAAGATGGTAAGAGAATAATGTCATGAGATCCGCAGTAAGTGGACGCGTATTCATAGCTTCGTTATGAGCGATTTGTACCGAATCTGCGGGAAGATTAAGGCCCGTGCGTTCTGTGTAAGTGGCGCGTTCTTGCTCCGTCCGTGCCGCTATTAAAAAGCTTTTAAGATCACCCTGAAATGGTAATACCATATAAAAAAAAGTTGCTAAACCTTCAGAATAGTCTGGAAAATTCGGTGAATACTTCCAATACTTATATGGTGCGAACAGGTTCGAATGAAACAGTTCGAACCCTTGCAATTGAGCTGTAGCTTCCAGTGAAGGACAACATGGTGATGATACCATAGTATGGTGGTAGGGCTTTTTCTAAATCCCCCTAGCTAACTATCACCCTCAAGTTGCAAATCTGTTGCCAAGCACTTGTTAGTAGTGTATTCCGGCAGCTGTACTCAAGAGGCAGCCCCTCTCTAGGTTTAGTGTATCTACAAACTTATAACCACATCGTCATTTAACATCATGTGTCGTCTACATATGACAAACTGGTGTCTAATAAAGTGCAATTATTGTTTTTATTTTTATTAATATGTCTAACATTTTTGTCTTTGATAAGGAAGGGACAGTATATGTATTTCATTCTATCTGGTGTAAGCAAAAACTTCAAGTCTTGTCTTATTGAGCGAATCTGGAATTCACAGCACCAAAATTGGTGCCTAAAAATACGCTATTATTAGCGTTTTTTTTTTATTTTCTATTAATTTTGTCTACAAAATAATAAATACAACTTACCCAATCGGTATGTTCGAGAAGCATGAATTGCGGTTGAGTATCTAGACATATACCGATCAGACGGCAGATATTTGTATCGTTGATTTTACCAAATAATTCCATTTGACGACGGAATTCCTTATGTTTGTCCTAAACATAAATTAAACAATTATTCTGCTTAGTATACACACGATCTTTTTATATGTTAAAAAAGGTTTTGCCGGCGGTTTCGCTCGCGTTAATATAGATTTGACCTATACTTTGGAATCAGTACTTTTTCTGTATTTAAGGTACCTTAAGCTTAACATGACAAAACATTGGAACACTTATCCTGTGAACGCGACTAGATTGATTGATTTTGAATATTTACCTGTTTGAATTTATAATAAATAATGATATTTAAAGGGTTAGACCAGATTTTAATAAATATTGGTGTAATATAACCATATGAGAGACGTGCGTGAGACGTAGCTTGAGTGTATGTGGTTAGTATTCCAGAATAGATGGACAAAGACCATAACACTATGGAACGCGCTTCATGGATACAGGAATAGGGGCAGGCCAAATGCAAATAGAAGATTAAATGGAACGATCAACTGCAATCTGTAGCAAGTAAGAGCTGGATGGATATTACAAGGAGTCGCAACGCGTGGCTTTCTCTGGAGGAGACCTTTATCCGAAGAGGGATGCACGAAAACTAATGTTAATTAGTTGTATGTTAATAGCAGCAACAAACTAACAATTAGTGGAATTAACTGGCATTTCTTTATTTATTTGTAAACATACTGTACAATAGAAAATAACGTACATTTCCAAATCTTAGAAAAAATAACAATATTTTTATACCACTACACAAAAAAAAAAGTGTATGTATCCGTTATACATTTTTCATATGAAAAGTGACTTTCTGTAACTGTTGTTTGCATTTCGTGAAGGTTTCTGACGTAATACCACCAATGTTTAATAGATGGCGCTTAAGTAGTTTCCACAAACGAATGTATTATACATAGTTTTCTAAATTTTAATATGGTTTCCATAACAAAACCCACCATTGGATCTATCATGCCTTCGCTTTTTTTTTTATAAAACCTAATCTAGATTATACTAAATATATTACAATGAAATAACGAGTATCCTGCCGGGGAATATCAAAAACGTGTTCGAGTAAACAAAATCAAGGGCAAAAGCTAGTCGTCATTAAATTAAATTATTACCTCATCTTTAGTGGTCAATTTTATGACGAGAACAGGTCTTATCTTAGGTTCCCCCTCCTCGATGGTTTTATTTCGAATGCTTCTCAATTTTGTTTTGTCAATTTTGGCCACAAACACATCACCGAACTCACCGCGACCTGAAAGTATTTATAATTTATAAGTAAATAAATAAATTTATTTAGGTCCTGATGAGATTTCTAGAAAATTCGACCATTGACTGAAATAATAACATTTTTAAGACTGTTTTTCTTAATTAAAACAGAAAATCAAATATATTTTTATATTGAGATACATAAAATACGTTCGCGCTTATCGGGGGGAAGGGGTGTCATTTACTGTGACTGGATACGACAAGAGTAGTCAGGGGAGTCTAAGGAAATATGATGTTCGAAACTCACACAATATTGCAAATTATTCTCTAGATTTTATTTTTATTTTTTACATTCATAACATATTCACACCAAAAGTCACCGTCGATGAAACACAATTTGTTAATGGTCATTACCATTCATAAAAAAGATTGTATCTCTAGTAGTACCAATCTTTTTTTCCACCACAAATAAAGACGCATAAAACACAAATTTAGTTATAAATACGTATTTTATTATAGTATAATATCGAGACAAATTACGGATAAAAAAATGCTAATTTTAAATTCCTATAATGACACTTTAAATTTGTGTTGTATTAAACTCTTGACTGTATTATTAACGTTATCATCAGAATATGCAAAACGATTGCCTAGCACTGTATATTGCATTTTTTTTTATAGATCAATTGAAAAAGGTGAAATAGTTAAAAAAGATCTGACTCGACTCACCCACCGCTACCTTCTCTTTTAGCATCGTCCGGGGCACCGTCAGCCGCTCGAGGTTCAAAGATTTTTTAGACTCCCGAGACGCGATAGACAGATCTGAACGTTCCACGTCTGTTAAATCCGACGCAAAAATTACAATCCGAGATATTACAAGTTAAATCATTTACGTTGATATAAATGATGTAATTTTCTTAAGATCGAGTATAGTGATTCCCGGACATACTTTAATCATTGACCTCTTACCAAAAGAAAAATCAAATGATGAACACCCAACTGAATTAACATTTATCTTCATCCATATTATATATACAAAAGTATAGTATGTAATATAGTTCGGTGGAAAACATTATTAGAGTGAGCGATTAGCTGGGACTTATTAGCACCTTAGAAGGTTTCAATCGAAGTATATGTAGATATAAAGAACCAAAAATAATCACTGCATAGAAAACGCGTACAAAGCCGCGAGAAATTCCTAGTAATCTATAATTTTCTAATATTATAAAACAAAGTCGTTTTTGCATCTGTCCTGGATATTTCCTTAATTCTTCTAAACTGCGCAACAAATTTAAGTACAGTTATCACTATAATTAAAAAAAATATTTAGGAATACATGTATACTCGTATATTATATAAAGTTACGAAAAATTGTTGATACAAAAATTTATTTGTTGAAGTTTTGTTATTTTTTTCTCATCAAACTCACCGCTATCTTTCTCCTTCAGTTTCCCGTTACCCGTCAGAGTGACCTTAGTCTTGGTCTTATCCTCTTCGCCGTCTTCAACTAGCTTTTCCTGACCTTCGACCATCTCCATTTCCATTTTCTCACCTGTGCATACCAAGTCAAACAATACAACTGACATTATACAGTGATACCTAATAGACTTCTTGAATAAATTAATAGCTGTAACATATATCGTCCACGTGGAAATGCATGAGGTAATTGGTGCTATCTCCGACACATTTCTCGAAACAGACGTTAGTAATAGTTCGTTCTATTGTAATGAAAACTAAATTCTTCGCATGGTTATAAAGAGTGTACAATACAAAAATAAATGTCGACCATCGAGAGATTTACAACATATCATCAGTCAATGCTATAATACCAGTAAGCAAGTATCTCAACCTAGAGAGAGGCGCTGTGACGCCATTCAGTCAAAAACTATTGCCATGTCTTCTCGGTTCTTTATCGAAATTTTACCATTTACCAGATGCGACCTCTCTTTGACTTTCCCTCACTGAATGAACTGGAAGGTTTAGATATATTACAGTACCTCTTTGCCTCCTCTTCAATCTTCGTTTCCGGCAATACAGCATCAGCACCAACACGAGTACCATATACGCAGCCGCCACTGATATAGACACGATGACAGCTTTACCTCCCACCCCAGTCGTCTCTTGCGCTGATAATTTATTTGTAAATTGATTAACCTTGAAATTTACATTCGGAAGGCTTACTAATTAAAATGCAAGGACTATCGACTAGCCTTTCCATCATTGAAACAATTTTAAACTGCAGAAACTGGTATCAACTTTTCTTAACATTCTACCTTTTTAGAACTTTTTTCGACGTTTCTGGAAGTCACAGGAATTGTGATAAGTTTTTGTAATTATATTCCTTGAATATTTATCATTTTGATTTTGTACGATTTAGCGTTTGACGTTAGAAAAACCCTAGCACCCTGCTATGGTCTCATCATGATGTTTTCTTTCACCAAAACTAGCTACGATTGAGACATCACACATATATGAATACAATTTGGTTTTCAAATTTGTACAATGTTGCAGACTATTTTGAATATAGACATTTAGTATAGACTATTACAGCTGATCTCAGCATACTTTTGTAACCGGCCACCTAATTACTAATTTTGTAAGAACAAGACGATAGCACTAATGGCTTCAACATTAAATTCAAATTTAAAATGTCAAATTCTGTATACGTCTCAAACATTACCAAGTCTTGGTAAGGAAACGACAGTGCTACCTATTGATATATACCATTTTTCTAAGGCTAAATCTAAAGAGAAATTTCCATGCTGTAGTCAATATCATAACTGGTACGTAATCTGAATTTTTCAATTTTATGTACATATTTCTGCGATCACCGTGTTCTTGCACACAAAAGGTTCTTTGAATATTCAGATCTATTTCAACACTTTGCTTACGATATATTGGTTATAAAAGAGTGTGATATCAACTGCCATCAAAAGAAAGAGAGACGCATCTCCCGGTTTTTCTATAATTCAGTTTTATATACAACAGAATCAGCCAAGAAAAGAAGAAGCTCATAGTACTTTTTTATTTTATTTTAAGCTATAAAATGATGGCTTAATAAGAGATGACGGCTTAGTTGATAGCGTTTTCGGAGAAAGAGTCGAAGGACGTAGGTTCGAATCCTAGCAACTGAGTCGGAGCTTTCGGTAAAGGATTATATCGTGATGAAACCATAGCATGGAGGTAGGACTATTTCTAAGTCCCCTGACTAGTTACCACCCTCAAGTTGAAAATCTGGCGTCAAGCACTTGTTGTTGTGTTCCGGCAGCTGCATTTGGGAGCCGGTCTCCCGACTTAAGAATTGTCGAATTTATCCGATTAGCGTTTTTGTTACGAGCAGATCTTTTCCTTACAATGTCACTATGGCTATAATAATACTCTGGCAATTTTTCTATATACCGATTGCTTATCAAAGTTGGTTCTACCATTTCTGAAGTTAGCCCTAAAAACGACTGACTCTACAATTTTATTTTATCTGGCATACAATGTCATGAAGCATTACGGAGGAAAATTACAGGCACAAGTATATACCTTGAGGCAGTACAGTAAGTATTAGCTCGTTCCTGGCGAGTCCGGCTGCGCTGCCCGCCGTGCAACCGTACCGATCTGAATGTTGTTCTGATACATTGCGGATCACCAGAGAACCGTTCTTCAGTACAACCAATCTACAAATTACAAAACCGTGGTAGTTATTCGAGGCGATTTCATACAAGTACCATTATTTTAAATTCATTTTGTATCCATTCTACTTTCCGCTACGTCATCAATCATCGTCTTTATCGTCTTTTTGCCAACATTCTATCAAATTAAGTCGACATCCTTCCATCTTTCCAGTTGTCATCTCAGTATTCACACCTTCTGTATACACATCATTCTTAACACAATTCATACATATGTTGCTCGGTCTCCCTCCTCTCCTACATACATCCACCTTCATACTCAGCACTCTTTATCATACGTCTTTCGTATAATTCTTCAATCTAATCTAATAGATCTAATGCTATGTAATATTTTAGCCAGATTAGAATTTTAGAAACATGTTGTAAAGCTTTTTTGGATAGCATCATTGTTACGCATACAGAATTGCTTATGTAAAGCTTTTACTTTTCAAATGGTTAAAAAAATGGAATTCTGTATAAGCTACCAAATAATGTACTTAAAGACTTACTAAACATTTAGTTAGGTAACTGACTATATTGATATTAATTTGAAATTATATAAGGATATATACATAGGTTAATTATATGTTTAACAATAATTTTTCACATACCTGGCAATAGAAGCGTTAACTCCATCTTCTACATCGACGTCGCTTTCTGCAAAATTATTATAATTTTATGACGTCATTAAATAGGTATAATACTCTTTACTGTATTTTCAAACAATTTTTTGAAGTAACCTATTATTTATAAGGAATGAAGAATGGAATACGTGTGTTTTCAAACTTATGTCAAATAGCTAGTGCAGACTTAAGCTCTCTACGAATTACATCAAATGGATAACAATTACTGAGGGCAGTTAGTAATATGTTACTACGATTGAGAGGAATGAATTTACATCGTTTCTGTCCCAGTGCAAAAGAATTCCAATCACAGCAAAAAAGTGACAAGAGTCTTATCATATTGTAACGCAAATTTTGTATTTCCACTAATAAGTGTTGCCAACTCAAAAAAAAATTTTTGCTTATTAAAGCTCTGAAATTATTACATAATTCTTACACCATTTTATTTAAGTCTGTAATGTGTGCTTTATGCGCCGTTTTAAATAAAAACCTAAGTACATAAATCCTTTAGATGAGGTAGCAATCTGAGAATTAGTAATACTCACGCTGGTTCAATGTTGCGAGATTTCTGTCCCAGTGAGTTGTTGGTATGGGATCGCCCACAGCTCGGCAGTTAAGAACGACTGTTTGGCCCACAGTGGCTTGGACGTTCAAACCCGCCTCTGGTTCCACTACTCGTGGTGATACTGTAATTTCAAACGAAAGATTCAATTTATTGAAGTGAAATCGTTTATTAGCCCTGTAGAAAGTGAACCGCCACACTCGGGTCAGTGACGCACTGGATCGTGTATACTCGACATCAGTCGTCATCAGCCACGTTTACTGTGTGACAAGAAGTGCATCGTTGCATTAATTACCTCTATACAAAATATTTTCGTCTTAAATTACAGATATTATGATGGTCAGCAACCCCGGTTATTGTAATAGTTTTTTTTTCTTTTAATGTTAAAATTATTAAAGTGATTTTTTTTTACATGACCTCAAATTTTTTCGTCCATCTAACGCATGTCGCATTACAGCCGTCCACGGAGTACGGGTAAAGTTAAAAGCGTTCGGCAGAGCAACCAATGCCAAAATAGCGGCGTCCATGGCACAATTCAAAATGATTCAGAAATGTAAATAAATATTATGCTCAGTTCTTAAAAAGATTAAAAACGCGATTTCTTCTATTATTCTAAATCGAACAATTTTCCGAAATCTTTTCGGTTAAATGCCTATTTCACTTGCATCCTGGTTTCATAAAACCACAGATATATTTTTTTAATATAGTGATATCTAAAATGAATAGCTTACCGACAATATCTAGGGTGATTTTCGATGTAATAGAACGGTCACCGTCGACGGCTTTGCACGTATATTGGCCGGCGTGACGTCGCACTGCTTCTGGCACAAGTAAAGTTCCGTTGACTGATGTGATACCTTCAGGGAGGTCATCGGCATCGTTCTAAAATAAAATTCAGACATTTGTTTTATATATACATATTATAAAATCTGACCACAATATCACCCCACGTTAAATGGTGATGTTGGTCCAAGGTAGTAAACACGCTAAACCTAGAGGAAGACTGGTTCTCTAGTGAAGCTGTCGGAACACTCCAGTAAGTTCTTGGTGACGGATTTCCACCTTGAGTTTGGTAACTAGCAAGGTGGATTCAGAAAAAGCCCTACCACAACATGGTATAATTTCTTCACGATTTTTTCCATCAGCCACAAACATACATCGATCGGCGCAGTATCCGAACACGCTAACCATTGAACCATCATCACTTCGCGTATAACTTTTAACGAGTGTCTCGGAAACTGTTCTTACGATTCGTATCAAATTTTATATTGAGAGGTTTTGCTTTTAAGTGTCTCTGTACAGGTGTCTTCTCTGAAAAACACGATTACAAAAATGTTACCATCTAGTATTTTTTTGTGATCCTTACATTGTTGCCAATTGGTGATAACTCATTGGCATCTCTCAATTTTGTGACATAGCGCCATATGACATTCGACAATGGAATTATGGATTTAACTAACCTAATGAAGCCCGGTGGCCCGAGTACTGCACATTAAAAAATGAAGTATGATTTATAATGTAACTATAATGTATTTCATCTATATCTCGGGAGCAGTACTTTTTTTTAGATTAAAAATATATCCTTTTCTGTAACCCAGACAATGCGTATGCAAGATTTCATGATTCTCATCATTTGACCGATTAAATCATGAACAAACAAACGCATTTATAGTAGTTAATAAGAATTTATTTTTTTATTAATGTATTTCATGGAGTAATTTAACGCGAACGCTCGTATACTGTAATCGAAAAGTTTATATAGTACGACCCTATATTATAACTAATAAGGGACAACCTGGTAAATTTCGTTTTCGCACTAAAAAGCTTAGTACCTTCGCGTTTACGCCGAGGGCGCTACTACTATTTGCGTGGTTTACACAACACATATCAGTATGAGAAAAACATATGGATCCCGCTTACCAAATACCACTGAACCGTCGGGGAAACGCCTCCGGTGACTTTGCAGTGGATCTTTCCAGAACTATTCAATTCCAGTTTCCTGTTGTACGGCTCCGGTTCAAAGTGGAGTGCAGTGTCTGTAAAATGAAATAAATCTATGCATCATCCTTACATGCATTAAGATGTCCTTTGATTTTACATTCTTCTTGTATACCTTATCGCAGCTTCGAATCTAATATCCTAAAGTATTATAATCATCTACCTGTGTGTTCTGGCAACTGCTTGCGACTCCATACATGTAATGTAAAGCGGACACCGGATCGATCTACGTGGGTTCAAATCTCTAAAACGAGCCCCAGCCAGTTTCAGTAAAGGAAGAAATGATGAAACCATTTCACGGTGGTAAGGTTTTCTCTAAGTCCGCCACATGCTAGTTATCACACTCAAGTTGAAAATCCGTCGCCAAGCACCTATAGGTGTGTTCTGACAGCTGCATTAGAGAGCCTGTCCCCCTACTGTCTTAGACTACATTAGCATTTAGCATCAGGTGAGATTGTGGTCACACGCTAACAAATATAAACAGTTTAAAAAAGGAAATCGATAAGAGGGTTGTAAAGTCCAAATGATAAGGACAAAATTACAAGAAAGCAATTAAAAATCCGCAGATTCAAAAACCCCCAATAATATATAAAGAATTTTTTTCCTCTATTACAGGAAAAGCAAAAAAGTCGCGAACATCAACTATTAATTTCATTTAAAACTAGATTTAGTAAGAACCCAAATTCATTTAATATTCAAATAATAACAAATTGGACGTCCCATGTGGAGACTCAGTAAGACCATTAACAGTGTTTTGGGTAATGGTGTTAGGTTTTACAAAAAAGTCTCAAAAGGACATTACCGATTTGTCCAATAGTAAGGTTATTATAAGGTGGATCAATATGTTATGTCTGGAAATGACACCCCTCTCTATACATCCGCTGAAAATGATTGTAACGACACTGCATTGTTATAAAATTATGTACAGTTTAAAAATAATCTAGATCGAGTTTCTTGCCCGTTCTTGTTTTGCGCACGGGTGATAGTGTTTCGACGTTCATAATTGTCTTCTTGGGGGTTTGAATGAATATAAGACTTTTGCCTTTTAAAAATAATTTTGATGAAATTTCAAAACAATAAAAAATACAAACAAATGAATTGCAACTAAACCAAGAGCATGACGATATGGTTACAGGACAAAGAATTTGAAGGGGCTTAACCTAAAAGTAACTGAATACTTGAATTTTCGTACAAAATTTTATAAGTTTTTCCTACCATTTGGCTTTATTGAAAGTGTGCTATTTCTGTTTTTCTTTTTTATTTAATCAATATTCTATCAATAATTGTAAATAATTTTTGTACCCACAGAATGATGCTAAAAACGAATAATTTTAATTGATGCTTTTTATGTAATTTTCATTAAATTAACTATATTCTTTTGAGTAATACATTTCTTTAAACCGAAATATATAAGTGCGTTACCATTAACAGCTCGATGTCTTCTGGCAAGCTTATTCGATGACTTGTGTCGTACATCTGTGAACAAAGAAATTATTTATAAAGTTTTCCCATTTTTAATCGATGTATGGTATTTTTTCAAACCGCCCTTATATTCGCTAGTTAGGCTTTCAACAAATAAACTGAAATATAGAAAACTAGCTTTGGCTCGCGGTATCGTTCACATTACTGTAGATTAAGCGTATACCTCGGGAACAGACATGAAAACACAATAAACAAACTCGCATTGGTATTTATCACATTCGTTAGGATAGTGTTATAGCGGAATTATAGAATACTAGCGACCATCCGCGGTTTCGTCAGTGTTCGTACTTATGAAATATTTGTAAATAACGACGCCATACATAATCTTCGATTTTATTCGAACTGACTACGCTATTGTCGTGACAGGCCTCTACAGCTTTACCGGACTACTAAGGGGAACGCTTAAGGCACTCATCCAATTTTGTATTGGCAACCAGCACAAAGGCGTACGGTGCGCCTCGGCTTGGACTATTGCCTAGTATCCCGAATCTAACTATGATAAACAACACTTCCACTATGTGTACCTCCTTGTATGTATGTGCACGTATGTGGGGGTAATCTATTTAACTTTAACAGTTTATATCGTGCACGGGTAAATAGTTCTCAGAAGACAGGATCTTTCTAATATTCATAACCTTCTTTTGATGGAGTAAAAACATATTTTTTAACTTCGGAGAATCATTTTTGTAGGACATGAAAAGATGAAAAACTTTCAACCAAATCGACAGGGGTGGGGGTCAAAAGTGGTCGATTTAGTTTCGAATGGCCCGTATTTATAAATTAATAATTGGATTTGTTTTATTTCTACTCTATATTATTATTTTTTTGGCCAGTATATAAACATAAAAACATCTTCAAAGACGTAATCCAAACCGAATCGGAACTAAACACGAAATCTTTAGATGTTCATAAATAAACTGTATTATTTTTATCTCTGGCAATGTTATTTTTTTTCTCTATTTTCATACAGAGCATCAAAGGAACAAATGGATATCGAAAACACTCAAACGCTTCCTGCCGCGAGGTGGCGACAGAGTGGCACATTATAAAACGTCGAGCCACGAATGTTTCACACTCGCCGTACATTCAACATAAACATACGCGTTACTTTACGACGCCGGCTGACTTCAAAGCGCGATACGGTTTATTTACTCTATACTGTGACCAATATATGAGAATTTGTTAGACATTTCCTGATACTTTATTTTTCTAAACAGTTACACACGTAGTGGCAACGATTTTTATTAATTTACAATTTAATTTATACTACAGTACTCGTCAATATTTTACAAGCTCAATACATAACCTTTAGTTCGGGCTTGCGCATAATATCATTACAAGTTCAATACAAAACAAAGTTAAAACATTATTAAACTCATCTAAAATTATGTCTCTTTAAGCCATCTCCATGTTATATAATAGGCAATTATAATTAAATTTGGCGTGAACTGTAGATTATAACTTCTTTGTTGAAACGAATTTAAATAGTAACGAGTATCCAAACTGAAACATTTTATTTAAATCTGCCGTCTTGTTGTTTGAACGCATCAATTTTAAGAATTACGAATCCGTTTTCAAAACATATTGTTTCATAAGATAGCCCGGTTAAAAAAATAGATTACAATCTTCACGTTTTGACCCAATACAGTGGAGTAGAAATTTAACACAAGTGTTCGAATATTAAGCTTCACACTGTACAGATTGAAACGATGACAGCTCAGTGGTTAGCGTGTAGAGACATCACTTCTTTTGACGTAGGTTCGAATCGAATCCTTGCAAATAAGCCCGAGCTTTCGGTGAAGGAACATATCGAGATGAAACCATAGCATGGCTTGGCCGATTCCAAAACGCGACATACTAAAAATCGTCACTGTTATGGGTTTTCCAGTATATTTCACGAGAAATATAAAACCTTCAGCAATTGTCGCTGTCATCTCAACAACTTAATATATATGCTGCCTGAGTCCAATACGCGACAACTTAAGACGAGTCACTATGACGTATTTAGCAACGTATATATGGTGGTAAGGATCTAGTCGGGTACAGACATACTAATTAGATTTATATGATCCGGGCCACACGGATTGAATGAATGAATCAATGAATATTTTATATCACTTTTTAGTTTAAACCCGGTAGCTACCACCACCAACCACATGATGAAAATCTGTCGTCAAGGATGTGTTCCGGCAGCTGCACCCGAGAGCCAGTCCCTGTAGGATTAGCGTGTTTATCGTCTTCGACCACATGATCATTTAGCATCAGGAGAGATTGTGGTCAAACGTTAAAACCTGTAAAGTATAAAAACAAAACTAAAAATGTTCATTCATTCTTTTATTCAATCCGTGTGGATCAGCTCAATAAATCTAATTAGTATGTCTATACCCACCTAGATCTCTACCACCATACACACGTTGACAAATGCGTCCACTGAGTCTTCTTAAGTTGTGGCGTTTTGGAATCCGGTAGTATATATCAAGTTGCCGAGAAACTTATACGCTGAGATGATAGCGACCATTACTGCTGACGGGTTTTATATCTCACGTGAAGTATGTTGGAAAACCCATCACTTCGCGTTTTGAGGTGAGCCAATATATACCAGGTATCTAAAAGACTCGCCAGAAGATATAAACATGGCAACCAACCATAAATTGTCGATCTCTCTATGGCTATCGTTCTTCAAAGAAATTAATAATTCCTAACACAAAACAAAAAAACGTCACTTTACTGTGCTAATATATAAAAAAAAGGTATGCAGTTCACACGTGGTAGAAGTGAAACCTTCAAATTATTATACAACATTTATTTAAACGATACACTTCAACGATACATCACGCTGGTTATAACACCGTTTCCTAAGGCTTCGTAATACGCAGCCACGCACAGGCACGTGAATCATATACACGTACAACGCTTAAACCAGAGCAAGTATTTGATAGTGCAATAATAGAATGAGAAGACCGCGACTATAAGAAATATTATATAATGTACTCTATCTCATTCTCTTGCACGTTAAATCCTATAGACGAGTATGTTTGTCTATTTTTATTGACGCTTTTGTGTTTCATCGACTATGAAATCTGAGTGATGTTAAAGAAGGTTCACTTCAAAAAAAAGAAAATGTTGAAAATTTACGAACATTTAAAAGGCGAACCACCCTACACAATCTAAATATAAACACAATATAAGTTATGTTTGAACTCTGATGCGACTGGCGCGCATCAGTCGGCAATGAACCCGCACCGGGTTCACGGCTCAACCAATTATCACTTAACCATTAAACTATTATTGAAGTATTACGCGTTTGATGTTAACAAACAAGCATACAAACTCAAGTTATAAGTTGTAGGAAACATGGCTTGCGAATGATTAGCGTTACTCGAATTTTGACGACCGAATGACGACACAAACTATGGTTGGCACCCGCGTATCGTTGCATATTTTAAACATCCTAATTCAAAACTAACTAACAAAATTATAAAGGCCAGCCGTTGTACGCGCATCACTCAAAAACTACTACATCGGTTTCGATATTCGTTTTTAGTTTCTATTCTTATACGGTTAGTCCTTATCTACAACATAATCACAATAGCTTCATTTCATGAAAAGTTTTTCTAAGCGCTACTAGTTAAACCATAAATAAATAAGAAAAAGACTGTACGACCAAAACTTGTTGACTGCGTGGACAATACCGTTGTAATATATTCGATATTAGCTGTGCCCACAACTCCACTCGGTTTAGCTACACATTTATTGTATGGTGCTTTTTAAACATTACATGATGTATTTAAATTGTCTATAGTTAATACAAGTAACGATCTCAACAGCCTTTTGTGCACAACTTAGTTCATAAATGATGGGATCAAAGTTAATAAAATAAAGAACGAATATTTCCTTTATAAATAAATAAAATTTAAGCGTCTGCAATGTCAAAATATAACACCTTTTACTAATTGGATATGAAAATATATATGGTACTTGTAACAAACAAAAACCAATTTTGAAAGTTGTTGTCTATGTGTATCTCCGATTGTTTGTTTGTTCCGGTTAATATCCGAAAGGGCTGAACCGATTTTAACGGGACGTTCACTAATTTATAGCTGAATTAATAAGAGTACATTAGGATACTTACTTCTATTTTAAAAAAATATTAGGAGTCCGCGCAACTAAAGAGCAGCGTTGATAAACGCGACCGTTTACCGTGAAAAAATGTTTTTTGTAAAATTTAAATTTAAAATTTAAATTTAAATTAATGAATCGAATTAGAATTGGGAATATCCAATCAGAAATGGTCATAATGAATTTTAATACAAAAGTCAGGTATACGCCATTGATTTCTATAGTAACTACTGTTATAAATTTGTTTTATTACATTATATTGATAAACTATTATATTATCCTGGCTTCGCATGAGTACGATGTACTGATGTGGTATCGTACAATTTTAAACGATTGAGATCCATTATTGGAATGCTATTAACTGTGCACCAAAGTCTTTTAACAAATTTTCATCTTGAAGATGGTAGCTAGCCAGGTGAACTTAGAAAAAGCCCTACCACCATGCTAGTCTCATCAGATATTTTATTCACCGCAACAACATATATCCATTTACTAAGGATAAGTCACAATTATCTTTTTTAATCAAGAAGTTTTGACCAAAAGTAATCAAACGAAAGACGATCAATCTGATATTTCTGCTCTCACGTGGTTGCATAACAATTTAAAAAAAAAATCACTTTAACAGATCTGTTCCGGCTTCACACGGGAATAGTTTACGTACCAACTGTATACAGACGAAGCCGAGGTGGGTTACTAGTGAATTTATAGACTGAGATTGCAATTAATAAAATTTTGGTTATGAGTATATGTTGGCGACGCACGAGAGCTTGCGACTGGTGCCGCTCACTACTTGTGAGGACGAAGCGCGTCAGTCGCAAATTTGTATAGATTATGTTTTAATTATAGAATTTAAATTATAGAATTTTAATATAGAATTAAGTAGATCATAGAACACATAGAAATTATAACGTAGATATAGAATTAGATAGATACATAGAAATTATAATATAGATTAAGACATATTATAGATAGAAACTACATAGATTTATAAGTTACATAGATATTATAGATGAAGATTACGTGAGAAATATAAACTCAAATTATAGAATTTACGTTGATGTGTAGATTACATTAGCGTAAATAACTGTATGGAGAAATAGACTGCATTCGATACAAATTGCATGCATATAGATTACATTGAATTACATAGATTGCATGTGTATCGATTGCAGAAATGTATAGATTGCATGCACATATAGAATGCATGCCTATATAGATTGCATGTATATAGAGTTTGCATGCATGTGAATATATATATAGAAATAATAAATGTAAACACAAACGTAATATTACGCGTAGTACTAGGAGCGCGCCAAAACTCGCAGCCGGTAAGAGAAAGTTGTGAGGACAAAGCGCGCTAGCGATGACTCACGACCGGGAGCGATCGGTTGCGAGGACGGGACGCGCCGGCCTAATACTTAGAATATAGAAATGTGTAATTATTCACTATAAGTATGGAATTTTGTGTTATTTTAAGGAAAATAGACTAAATAGATTTAATATGCATGTTATAGAATAAGTATTGATAAAATATGAGGTAGAATGTATAGAAGATATTATTGAATAAGAAGAATTGTGCATGTTAACTTGTAAGATCATAAAATTATTGATTATTGAATGTATTTAGATTTAGGTAACATAGATCTCACGAATAGATACAAATATAGACGTAGATAAATAGAGAAAAACCCTATAAATGTTAAAATAAGATTTTAACACTAAGAATTCGGTGAATTATTGAGGGTTTTTTCGCCTTTGTGTACAAATTATTTAAGTTAGAATTAAGGTTATGGTTTCATTTTATGCGGATTGTGCTTACGTATAAAATAACATATAATACATGTATATAGATTGAATATCGAAATAAATATAGATGAAATCCCGAGCCAACATAAGCAAAATAGAGTTAGAGCCGCCTCATTTTCGGGTGGCTCTCATTATGGTAACGCCGCTATGTACCTTAGCGCTAGCGGCGCTGTAGGGAAGCACAGTTCGAGCGCGCAGTATCTCAGTAAGCAACACATGGAAGAATCGGCGAGTACTGAATACTGAATAAGTGAACAGTGAAATATTGAACAAGTAAATAGTGAATAGTACTTCGACGGATTCAACATTGATTAAATATAGAGTGTTGTCAATCGTGCAGGTTGTTGGCTCGGGGTTGTTATTAAATACAACTTCGTGTTTTATTTTACAACCCGAGTCAGTGTCAGTCACTTTCTCGTGCGGTTCGTGCATTATTGCACTGCATCGGCCCCTATCGGCTATTACCGGCACCCGGCTGACGTCACCGAGGCGGGTTACCGGCGCTCTCGCTCACACCTTTCGAGAGTGATAAACCCGCCCGCCAAGGGGAACGCCGCCCCACCGTACCTCACCTCACCCCTCCGAGGCGGTGACCGTTCGGCAGCGGTGTCGACCCCAACAGTATAACAAAATTACATTAAAAGCTGTTCGAAACTCATTCTTACCTTTTTTCGTTCTCGTAAAACAAAAATCGTATAGCTTTTATAGATTGAAAAAAAAAAACCTTTTTTTTCTAACATGGTGGTAACCCTAACCATGGTATTCTACCTAAACTAATAAATATATCCGGCGTGTGTTACTTTTCTGTTTTCATTTATTATTTTGACACAGTTGAACATCTGTCTACTTTGTCTGTGATTCCCAAAGTGGTCTATATCGACCCCCAGGGGTCGATGACGAACAAAAAAATTGGGAGTATACGAGACAAAAAAGTTTGGGGACCTCTGGTCTATAGTATCATAGGATCATAATTCGATGTAGTGGAAGTATAAACTCTGACGTACTAACAACACTAGTCTGTTCCCACGATTTATTACTGATATTACGCGGTTTCACTCACATTAAAGTAGACCTATACCTAAGAAATACACCCTATGAACTTTTTTAGCTTCTAACAAACGTGCACGTAAATTTTTTTAGTGATCGATTGAGTAGTTAAGACGTGAAATAAATACGCTTTTACAAACATATATACAAACAAACTGACATTCGCATTGATAATATTATTTAGGCTTAATATTTCCTTATACCTATATTCGTAATTCTTATCCACCTTAACATCTTCACCGATTTTTACCCAAAACAAAAATTTTGTACTGATGGGAGGAAGGACATGGATAATTTTTAGCTATAGCTATATAGCCGATGTATGTGGCGTTGTTATCGAGATCTTTCTTAACTTGAATATTGTTTTTTATATTCGGATTCACGGAAATATACAAGTACATATAGAACTTTAACTAAATTACCAAACTTTCATTATCGCGCGGGAAGCAAAGCCCAGTTGTGATTGGTTCGTTAGAAATGGCGCGTTAAATTAAATTACAATTAAGAATAATAAAGTAAATTATTAGTGCAAGTATATTGATAAAGAAAAATATCAGTTATCTTAAGATAGCGTTGTTAATAGCATTGTTAATTATTATTTAGTTATTAAGCATTATTGATATATACAATGAAAACACAGTTCCTTTGATGTTTAATAACGTCAAAATTACTGATCGTATAGGTGTAGGACTATGAACATTTCATGTGGAATTTTTCGTAGAAGATTCTATACTACATATTTATTGGATCCATTACGCCTTTGCCATGAGTTTTTGACGATATCTTAGAATATCCTGCAGTAGATTTTATTATCTATTCATAATCTTGTGTTATTTGGCTCTATATATTTTTTAAATTGGTATAGTTTTAGGTAACATAGTTTAATTATTTTGCACAAGTGAAGTGGATGGGATATAATGCCACGCAGCATAGATTCTGACTTGCCACAAAAACTCCCTGAAAAGTTCTAACAAGACGGCCACCATCTTGTTAGTTCATTGAAATGGGCGCAAGAAACTTGTAACAAAATAAACCTACTCGAAAATGGCAGTAATAATCTACTAGAAAATTGGTTGCCAAAACTAAAGCAAAAAAAAGTTATTTAATGCAGTGCGAAGTGAACGGAAAACATTTGTTTTACAGTTATTTTTACATATACCGTTTTAATTTCCAGTTTTGTTGACTAATAAGTATGCATGTATTAAGTCACCTTCGGGATGTAAAAATCATTTTTTTTCATTCGGTAAACGCCACAGATAACCAAAGTTCTGGAATCAGAACCGAATGGAAAAAATGATTTTTACGAACATGCACAAACGATATTGTTTGATTTCATCTCGCAGCTATGAATAACCGTTACGCTGATTTAATTCATTCACTTCCTTGATTTAAAATAACTCAAGTCATTTCAAAAGAAAACATCGCTAAACTAGCGCCCCGAGCGTAACTTTCACGCACTGTGAAAGATAATGGCAGCGTTGCCTTGGCAACGGCTCGTAAAATTTTACGGCCCACGCCCCTGGCGCGGGCAGCTTTGAAAACGGTTACTTCGAGTGCCTGAATTCTATGAGATTAGAGATCTCAATCCCGTTTTGATGTGAGCCAACTATTCATATCGGTTCTTATAGGGAGGGGTTGACGGCAGCTCAATTCCATGTATTTAGTAAGTAACATTTAGTAATATCTTGCTGCTGTACCCGGTAGTTCTTTCTTTCTTATTTTCTTTCATTCTTATTCTTATCTATTTACGCCACTTGATAATCGTCTTACTATTTTCTACTTGGCAGGTATCATTTAGTAATTCCTAGCTGTTGTACCCCGTAGTTCTATCTTTATTATTTACGCCACTTGATAATCGTCTTACTATTTTATACTTGGCAAATGACATTTAGTAATTCCTTGTTACTGTACTCTGTATATTTTTTTTTAATGGTTAAGGATACAAAATACGTTGTGGGTTGTAGCTTAAATAATAATCTGATAGTCATCTTACCTGTCAATAGAAGTCTTATCAATAGAACTTGGATAATCAACAGTCAGTTCAGTTTTACTGATTGCAGTGAAATTTTTGATGGGAGGGCTTTGAAATTCTGATAGTCAATCTTTTTTTATGAAGATAAGTATCACTGAAGTTAAGCAACGTCGGGCACGGTCAGTACTTCGATAGGTGAGCATCTTGGAACACCGCGTGACATCGGCTTTATGTTGTATTTTTTAAATTAAAAGTTTCCCTGTAATACCAAAGTTTCACTTATATCGTGTGTCTTTACAACACACCCTATTTATTTATATGCGTGTATAGATAAGAAAGCCAGTTATTTTGCGATATATGACCGGTCACCTACAAAGGAATACATATAAAATACGACGTTATCCATAATGACGGCACCTTTCCATCCATCGAACATTAATCCATCAATCAACCAAGTCCAATCAAGTATGTATAATAAAACAACAGATACAGTTATGCAATCGTGAATAAATACAAGAATTATCTGAACAAACATTATTTCAATTAACCAAAATCAAATAATCGGACTAAACAAACGAGAACTCCTTGCATCCAGTCGTTTGCCGTCTTTTGAGGCATCCATCCGTTCAAAGTGCAGTCCTAGTGTAGCTTTTTGGCTCTGAACATAGTCTTAATTTCGAACCTGCGCATAATACAGCCAAAAATTTAAACCATAACAAAATTAAATATTGATATTGTAAATGTCTAATACTTCCATACATTTATGCTTAAATTGTCTCGGTGTTATACATATAACATATTTATATACATATAACGTATTTAAACCTACATTTGAGTTTTGCGCAGCTATATTCAGAGCAGTAAAAAAAATTGGTGAAGACTTCTAGGAAGCCGATAATAATCAAGATGATTATAATCGGCTGATACCTTGAGCCAATAGAAGTAGTCCGGTGGAACTGTAGAGGCCTCACGAAACCAACAGTGTAGGTCAGTTTGAAAAAAAAAAAGAGCCAATAGTATTTCAGAATGGGTCAATAGTACAGGTCAATTTATATAATAAAAATCCCCCGACATATTCCTTTATGAAATGTATAATTAATTTGTTAATTATATTAATCAACTATGTATTAAAATTAATTCCATGTGTAAATAAAGTTTTCATTCCTAAGTTCGCCATGAAAATTTTTACGATTGCTCATTAAAGGCGAGGCGCCACGCTAAACTCATAAAATGTTATATTTAAGGGTCTAAATTCCATCAAGTTGTGTCAGTTTACGACCTGGGGGTTGTTTACTACGCTTAGGGGGGTGAGTTTAATTATTTTACAAAGTGCCACTGTTTAATTGAGTCGCCGCCATATTTGAAATTTCTTTTTTTATGGTTCGATCCCTACTCAGATATCATATTATTGCTTATAAGAATATTCTAGAACGCTGACATATTATAATGTTATATGGTGTCTATATGTACGTAAATAAGCGAAGACAAAACAGTTCAGTACCGTTTTCTTTTCAGTTTATGGATCGACGTTTTTTTATTATTTTTTGGTTAGCAGCTTTTGACGAAATATAGTGTTAAAAAATAGTATGGTTGCAATGCAGGTGAAACCTTTTCTTTCGGATCGTAGACACGTCACTAAATTTTTTCGGAAATTATTCGATTTAGGGTATTAAAATCGCGTTTTTCAATCTACGTATTAGTGTACGGAATACATAATAAATACAATAATTCAGGTGACTACTTAAACACTGAGCACAATATTTATTTAAATCATTGAATCATTTTGAATTGAGCCATGGGGACCGTTATATTAGCACGGGCTGCTCTGCCGAGCGTCTTTCATTTTACCCCTATTCCGCGGCCGATTGTAATGCGACACGCGGTAGATGGATGACAAAATTTAACGAAAAAGTTTTACTTAAAAAAAATGGAAACACTATTTTCCATACCATCGACAAGTACAAGCCCTTATTTATACATCTCACGATATTTACGGCTAACTAATATAACAAAAACAAATGTGAGTTTGTTTGTTTGTTTGTTACACTTTCACGTTTTAACTACTGAACCGAACAACATGACATTTGTCATACACGTTTTCAGAGTTACTCAAAAGGGCATAGGCTATATTTAATCCGGAAAAAAGTACTATCCCTGAGGGATAGATCAAATCTATATGAATACGAGCGACACCGAAAGTAGAAGCTAGTTTACAATATTTGTACAATAGACCGCCGTGCCACCTCTCGGAAGCGGCTTAAGCTCTAGATTCGATCCCCTGGAGTGAAACCCTCGAGCACGCTGCCATCGTGTTTCAGTGACAATGATAATTTTTAATCACTTCTACAATATAACACAGTTCCCCTTCACATACGTGCATACTACACATATCGTGGAATAGTTTAATTTTTTCCTTTATTTACGAAGTGCGTTACTTTAGATCAGTCTAGTTGTCAGATACGATCACCTACGAGGATGACACCCTAGTCGTAGTCCGAGGGTGGAAATGGGGTGACCTGATGAGCCTGGCAACGGAGGCCGCGACTCTCGTGGTCGGGCGCATCAGAAGGCTGGGCCTGAAGGTGGCCCTTGAAAAGACCGAGGCCCTAATGTTTCATGGGCCTCGGCGAGGGCCACCTCCCGGTGCCCACGTCTACGTGGAGGGCGTCCGTGTCAGGGTGGGTACACAGATGAAGTATCTGCGCATTGTGAAGGCGGCAGCGGCACTCGGACGACTTCTCCCCAACACGGGGGGCCGGGTGCTAGCTGCCGCCGCCTCTATATGGGGGTCGTGAGGTCCATGGCCGTGTACGGAGTACAGTTGAGGGTGGATGCCCTCAGTGCCACCAACGTTCGTGGGCTGCGAAATGCGCAGCGTACTGTGGCGCTGAGGGCGATAAGAGGGTACCGGACGGTGTCCTCGGCGGCGACCATGGTGCTCGCCGGCTCCCTTCCCTGGGAGCTGGAGGCAGAGGTGCTTGCCACCGTATATAACTATACGGTGGCCAAGAAACGAATGAGGGAGCCTCCAACTCCACTCCAGCCGGAATGGTGTTCGAACGATGGGGCTCCTTATCCTTTCATCTGGTGCAAATGCTGACCGGCCACGGGTGCTTCGGTTGGTACCTGCACTGGATCGCACGCAGGGAGCCAACCGCCGCATGTCACGAGTGTGGCGTTGAGCCGGACACCGCGCAGCACTCTCTGTCTGAGTGTGCTGCGTGGGAGGAACAACGCCGCATTCTGGCTGCGGCGGTAGGTGTGGATCTCTCACTGCCGAGCGTGGTAAACGCCATTCTCGACAGTGAATCTGGTTGGAATATAGTGGCCTCTTTCTGCGAGGAAGTCGTTTCGCAGAAGGAGGGGGCGAAAAGGGCCCACGAGATGGACCCTCAGAGCGGTCGTCTCCGCCGACGGAGGGCCAGTAGAAGTCAGGGACGATACGCTCGCCTCCTTCTACCACCGTAGCCGGGCCAGGGAGGATGGTTCGGGAGGCCCATCTTCCTATTGCACAGGTCCGGCGGATGGAGGAGATGGCCGAAGATGTGTACACGGTCATCTCCTGATAATGACGGGGCCCGGCGGCGATAATTGACGTCGGGCCAACTGCTGGGGCGGCATGATGAATACTTAAGAGATCTCGTGTCGCCCCAACTAAAGCGGTGGATGTACACCGTGGGGTTTTAGTGAGTATGAGTCTCATACTACCCACCCTTTACCCCGGGAGGGTGGCGTATCCATGATGGATTGCCCCACGAAAAAAAAAAAAGTTGTCAGATACGAAATACGCATCTGAATTCGTGAGGCACGGCACACATGTCAGTACATATGTGTATACCACGAATTCTTATATGCATGAATAGCTAGCTTAGTTTAGCTTGACAGATTCGCGGTATTGCATTCTTCGGTGTGCTGTTGCAAGGCAACAGCCCAAGCCGAGGTTCGGCCACTTTTGCGCCCTTGAGCTTGTTGCCCAAGCAGCAAAATGCCTTAAGCGCTGGCCTTAGTAGTCCGCTGAAGCTGTGAAGCTACGTTAGGCTAATAAAGCAGTTAATTAAATTATAATAAACAAAAATTATAAGAAATACAAATAATAAATTATTGTATTAGTAGGTATGTGAAGAAAAAACTCTGTAGGCATTATTATTGTCGATTTCCGACCACTGGACGATCACTAGTATTTAAAATAGTCAAGATCAAGAACATAATTCTAAAAATCTTCAACATGTAAGTTTTGAGTATTCCTAACAGACGAAAAATTAATTAGCCCGTTGCCATCTTGACATTCGGGACGCTATTACTTACGTGACCGGAATCGGATCGACACTGCGCACGTCACGAACTAAAGACAAATAACTTGTCTTTTTTACTCTAATATATATTCTATGCTCGTGATACTATCTATGTATATATAAATAGGCGAAGATAAAACAGTTTAGTAGCTTTTTCTCCTCAATCAACCGATTTCCTTCAACATCTATTTATCTATTTATATTTTATTTTACAAATAAACTTAAAAATAAATGAACATTAATTAATTAATAAATTTAATAATCTTACAGCTAAATTAATATCATGAAACAAAGAGTAGGTTACATTGAGAGCCATTAACAATTTTCAGAATTGAGTTTTTGGCGGGATCTTAATCTGTCATTTACTGGATTTTATACTTTATTCATATTCTTGTGTTATTTGACTCTATATTTTGTGATATTGGTGGTATTAAATACGTAATATAGTTCAGTTATTGTGCACCAGCGAAGTGCATGTGAATTAATACCACGGAGCATGAATTCTAAGATGCCTCAAAAACTCTGGAAAATTCTAACAAGGCAGCCACCATCTTGTTAGAACATTGAAAATATCACAAGGCACTTGTAATACTATTATTACTCCTTAATATCAACTCCTTATATCAACAATGGCAGTAATAATTGAGAAGATTGGTTGCCAAGAACAAAATTAAAAAAATAACAATTTTTTTTTAAATGGCTTGTCGTAAATACGAAGTCTGCCAGTATCAACACAGTCATGAGAGGGTCAAATTATAGGTTACTAGTAATAAATGTTTTAATGTAATTTAGTTCTACCAGACTAGTCCACTGAAACACATAAAGACGAACATAACGCTTACAATGTACATAAATTAATATTTACATAATAATTAGAGTCAATTATTATGATAGGTTAAAATTTAATTTTGTTAATGCATATAAAATTAGCCAAAGTATTGACAAAAAGCAGAAAACACCTACAAGAGCATATTAGTAGGTAAAATATCATACAAGGAATATAATAAATTAGAGTACCTAATTGAAAAAAATGTGTTCTAGAATGAATGAAGGCGTTCATTCAACACATTCTGCCAGTCGCAAACATAAGCTTTACTTTTAATTTAATTTTAACCGATTTCATTATCTTTTCTGGATTTAGAATCTATTGACAATCTTTAGTCTAAGCAATAAAATAACTTTGGAAATATTATTTTTCTATACCATCAAAGAGTACAGTCCTTTACTCAAAGTATCTATTCGTCATGCTTGCGTCTACAATCTACAATATTTATAAAACGATACAGTTATTACAATTTCAAAGAAATGAAAAATCAATATTAAACATCTAAAATAGGAAATGAAATGGCTACGGAACAACTAAACGTCAATATTTATGTAGATTTCTCTACTGTCTTCTGTCTCACTATCTTTTTTCTATGCCGGTTTTATAATGCAAATTTTTCAATTTTTCGTACGGTTTTTCAAATATTTTCTTTCATACAAACCTTGTCCT
The DNA here is from genome assembly GCA_035772565.1 of Antheraea assamensis. Taxonomy (NCBI): domain Eukaryota; kingdom Metazoa; phylum Arthropoda; class Insecta; order Lepidoptera; family Saturniidae; genus Antheraea; species Antheraea assamensis. The sequence continues at coordinate 549,962 of JAQQSE010000058.1, forward strand.
GGCTTTACAAGCACAACATAAAATGAATTAGCTTACTTTTTTATTTATACATATTTATTTCATAGTACTCACAACTATTACGACAGCCCATAACGAGCGCAGATGTTCCAAACGGCCTCTCTGAACAAGCTTCTGTGTCACGATTGTACTGACGCCACGGTAATAATATAAACTTTACCCGTGCGTGTAGTTTTATTTCTTTAACACCGTCGTGTCGGGAAGAACAAATAAGTTTTCGGTAACTTAGGGTTGCCATGGCAACGGAAAAAATAAGCTACACTAAAACTAAAGCGTTATTGGTGAATAATTTATGTATTTGATTGAATATCGCAATTGTTACAAATAAAAAAGGTACATTATAAAACATACCTTATACATTCAATCATTATACATAATCTCCCAAAACTTATAACGTGTTTGATGTCTCTGTGATAATGCTTTCGATAGTTACTAGAACACTTATTTTCGGCCTCGTGCCGCCACTTCATACTTCATGATTTTTTTTATATTCTAACCAAATAACAAGCACAGAGATACCATACTAATCAGAAGTTGTAAGTTATTTTAAGATGAGGTGTCTTAACATATGGAAATATACTTTCATTTGGATTTGGTACCATGTAGTTCAGTTTCAAACAAACTAATGTAGGCACAGGTCAACAGATTGTTGATAGCATAAACTTAAAAAAATACCTGATTTATTACAAACATTTTGAAAAATAACAAATTACATATTATAAAATCATAATTTATACATAAAATGTATTTTTAAGTTATTTTTTCATTTGTACGAACTTTTTTTTACTAAACCATGAAATTTACAATGTCTTGAAATTAAAACAATAATTAAAAACATAATCCGCTATTTTGAGATCTGGATCTCAAAAAACAGCCGAGAGGCTAATACGGTGGTGGCTCCCTTGTTAGAACTTTCCACGGAGTTTTTGTGGCATCTCAGAATTCATGCACCGTGGTATTATTTCCCATACACATCATTTATGCACACTAACCGAATTATACTACGTAAAACATCATCAATATTACAAAATATATAGTCAAATAACATACGATTATGAATAAAATATAAAAATCACTACATAACAAACTGAGATCCCACCAAAAACTCCTAGTGGCGGTTAATATATTATAATTATAACGCTAATTTCAGAAATAATTTTATTCCTTATAATTGTATAAACTGCTATAATTATAACGTATTAAAAACGAAATGATAAACTATCGATTTCCTAAAAATAAAAGTTCGAGTTAGCGTCATTTATCCGACAAACATAAAAGTGTGTTCTGCACACGTGTGGCTTTTTGAAGTTTCTAAACTAAATTATATTTTCACTACATTGAAATTTATTCGTTATTATTTTAGCATTTAGTAAACGAAAACAAATGACGTATTGTGATTGGTCGATAATAATCATATGAAAAATTCGTAAACGAAAACGAACCCCATCGAATGTACTTATTTCATTAGTTAAAACATAGTTTTACGACTAGATTCTTGGGATTTCAGCGATTACTACGAAATATGATTTAAACTACAGCAATTATAATTCGTTCAGCTGCTAAATACGATAAATTACTTATATATAGTGTACTATATATCATTTAGCATAATTTTGTTTATATTTTGGTATGAATACGTCATTGAAGACCTTGTGTAAACAGTAAAAATATTGGATATAGTGCATTAATGAAATTGTAGATATAATGGATAATAAATAGGACATTTTTTGTTTATTATAATAATAAGGATTATATATTCTGTGTGTATGTAAATAGTTAAGATTTTCCATTTAGGTGTATGTTCTAATTTATTTTGATTAAACATTGAAGTTTTAAAAATGACGACGGCTACAAATTTGCTACAAAAAAAACTGCATTCTCATTGATTTTTTACTCTTGGTTTTCGACAGAAAATAATATGATAGCGTTATCCCTGCCATAATTTTCAATAAAGGAGCCAAATTAACCCCAAACTAGGAACGACTTCTGTACAGGAGCCAAACTAATTACCCCTCAGATCACTTAGATGGCACGTATTCCGTCCTATACATTTTTGATTGAATTTAATTTCATATCATTTTCCCCCTCGCAGTGACTCTTAGAAAACGATTAAAAATAATTGCCGTGGTAATATTCCACAAAAGTACGGTTATTTCTACCGACAAAAGAAACCATATACGAAGTTAAAACATTAGAAGAACAGGGGATTGGCATAAGAGGGGAGACAGCGTGCCGTATTTAGGTCGGCACGTGATCCGAATACGTGATCTACGGTTTTATTTTCGCAAAAATCGAATTCCCTTAAGACGGACGGGTTTTATTTTTAGATATGTAACTTCTAACGCGTCACCTTTTTTCCCATGAGAGTTACCAATGTGTTCGTAAAATCATTCAGTCAACAATTAATTTCAAAGCACAAAAAATGGCAAAATACCAGTGAAGCGTTTGAATCATATTTGTAGGAAGAAATCCTCATACGTACGACAAACCTGAAATCAGAGCCTGTGCAGGTGCAATACACGGATACATCGTACATAAACGTGTCTTTCCAATCTTTACGTTTGTTATCCATACGGAGTAAGGAAGCTGAAATGATAGTGGCACTACAAAATAATCCCAAGCAGGGATGATGTGAGGCGCGCACGCCCGATCATAAAAATTAAGCCAAATTATGCATCACAACATGACAAACATGTTGTGCCAACCCTACTTAGATGGAATAAGGGTATGAAGATTATGAATTCTTACTGTACTTTTTATCGCCAAACTATTTATTCTTTAATGTGTCATCGATCCAACAGCCTGACAGTAACTAATCAGTATTACAGATAGCGACCAAAACTAGCTGTGATCGCAACTCTTCTTGCATTTACTATAACGTTATTGTTTTAGTGTCTTCTTTACAAAAGTGTTTTTGCGAATAAGTATTATATTATATGCATTACATCGAGACAAGGTAAGGATAAATAAATGCCTTAAATACCTATAAAATATTGTAATTTTGTTTTGTATTATACTCACTGCATTATGCGCAAATCCGAACTTAGAGGCTATATTCAGAGCGGCCAAGATTGACGTGGATTGTACGTGAAGGTTATAGATATTACCGTAACATAGATGGCGCGTTAATCGTTTCAACAAATATACCTATGTCGTAGAGTTTGTAATGTATTTGCGTATACTTTTCACAAGCGAACCAAGTTGTAGATCTAAGTTACATATTATTATACTTGTTACGCCATCGAAACACATCTTTATTGCTGACTCGGTCACTTGGTGACTTGGAGTCCCACGCGGCAAGTGCACGAGGCATCGAGTCAGCAATTTCAGTGGAAACGTTTGGTAGCCCGATTCCTCCGTGTTCCCACATTGTTATTGTATAAATTGTTGGACCAGATAGTCCTTTGTCAGTGTTCGTCTGGCATCGGCTGCATTCGCATATTATTAGTTTTAGACTCTTTTGTTAGTTAAAATAAATTAAGTTTGAAGAAATTTTTCTTTTTTCGTTCGGCTCTGACCTTCGTAATTTACTTTTCCAATTGAGACCTAAACAGTAATAAAAATCCTAACTAATGTTATAATAAATGCGCATGTGAGATTGTTTGTTTCGGTTCCTCGCCTTAACTACCGAACCAACCGTTATGACATTTTGCACACACATTGTCGGGGGTTCAGAAATAAGCACATATATCATACACAAATACTGTATTTACCGAGGCATAGGTCAAATCTACTACAATGCGAGCGAGCGAGCGAGCGAGCAAACCCTAGTAAAAGTATAACATGGAAATATAGCCATTCGCTAAAAACCCTAATCATATCTCCGCATCTCAGAATACCTTGGATTTCCGGTCACACATTATGTAGATTTCTCAGGGGTCCTTTTCGTAATAGAGTTTTGATCGGCGTACCTCCGTCCTGCTCTGTTGTATACACAACAAATAACATTTTCTTTGTTCCTATTATAATATGCTAATATACCTCGTATTTGTATATAAGACGAATTTTATTCAATCATAGTTACTTTCCTGATATTGTTATAAACGATAAAGCTTGTTAGAATATATGGATGTTTGATTGTTAAATGCGTCGCTTTTTGGAAGTCCATCACATAATATTATGGTGGACGTTACTTCACACTTCCGCTTAGAATTGATTGGCCGCTGTCACGTCTTACTGCAACGGAGACCGTTTGTGAAACAACGAAAAGTAAATAAAATGCGTCGTGGTTTTTTTTAATCGTTGTATATTTTACAGATACATAATAATAGTGTCAATCGAAATGTCGAATTAAACCGCTGACCAAGGACACCTTTTAATTACTTTTTATTATTTCACAAACGTGCTTTTGTTGCAGTAAGACGTGACTGCGGCTAATTCATTCCAAAAATTCATCCAGTCCAAAAAAAGGGGGAGGCCCTGGCCGTTAGTTTGGATATCGCTAAGGCTTTTGATCGGGTTTGGCACAAAGCGCTTCTCTCGAAGCTTACTTCATATGGACTTCCCGAGAAACTACGCAATTGGGTATCCAGTTTCCTCACGGAGCGGAGCATAAAAGTCGTTGTTGACGGTGCATGCTCGGATCTCAAGCCCGTGAACGCTGGAGTCCCAGAAGGCTGTGTGCTATCCCCTACCTTATTTCTTCTGCATATCAATGATATGTTGAACATCTGTAAAATTCACTGCTATGCAGACGATAGTACTGTGGATGCTCTATATACCAGTCGTGCAGGTGTTTCTCGGGAACGCGTTAACGAGTGCCGGAACAAACTTGTGTCCGAGATAGAGACCTCATTGGGCGTGTCTCAGATTGGGGAAGAAAAAATCTAGTCGATTTTAACCCCACAAAAACACAGATATGCGCCTTCACCGCCAAAAAAACCCCTTTTGACGCAGTCCTTAATTTTCAAGGAGTTCCTCTAGCTGCTGAGCCTAATTTTAGTACCCTCGGTATCGACATATCTAGCGACGTTCAGTTTGGTGGTCATTTGGAAGGTAGAGCAAAACTGGCCTTAAAAAAATTAGGTATCCTTAACAGAGCGGGGACGGTATTTCACAACGGTTCACCGCCTTCAGCTTTATAAGGCGCAAGTCCATCCACACATGGAATACTGTTCTCATCTCTGGGCCGGAGCGCCCCGTTACCGTCTATTTTCTTTTGACCGAATACAACGGAGAGCGGCTCGAATCGTTGACGACCGGGTGCTTTCCTTAGTGCTTGACACTTTAGAGCTTCGTAGGGATGTTGCGTCACTATGCGTCCTTTACAAGATTTACCACGGTGAGTGTTCTGAAGAACTGTTCAGATTGATACCTGCTGCTGAATTCCATTACCGAACGACTCGCCATAAAACGAAATTCCATCAATGTCATCTCGATGGTTGGAAGTCGTCTACTGTGCGGTTCTCACGTGCGTTCTTCCCACGTACGTCGGTCCTCTGGAATGAACTCCCAGCGGCAGCGTTTCCGGACCAATACAACCCACAGACCTTCAAGAAACAAGCCTACTCCTTCCTCAAAGGCCGGCAACGCATCTGTGATACCTCTGGTGTCGCAGGTGTCCATGGGCGGCGGTGATTACTTACCATCAGGTAACCCGTCTGTTCGTTTGCCTCCAATCACATAAAAAAAAAGCAGAAGTGCGAAGTAACGTCGAACATAATATTTAATGGGTAGATGTATTTTTACATAAACACTACTCAACGGATTTTGATGAAGTGTTCGCAGTGACATAGCGTATACATCAGCACGACACATTTGACGTAATTTATACAGATATTATATAAATTGGCAGTATTCTTAAGATCGTTAAAGAAACCTGTCCTATGAGTGCTATTTCGGCGTACGCTGCATAAACCATTAAAGTGTAAAACAGATAATATATTGTGTCATTATTTATAATATATTAATGTTAGGTTCTGCCCGCGGCTTCGCTCATGTCCTTGTAGATTTGAGCTAGTCCTCAGGAACAGTACTTTTCTTCTAAATGAAAGGTATCATATATCCTATTCCTTATCCCCAATAATATGTAAGCAAAATTTCATGTTGGTCGGTGAAGCAGTTACGGCATAAAGCGTCACAAATAAACAAACTTACATTCTCATACACTATCATTAGAAAGTATAAAAATATTTGTGGTATTTTTTTTTTCAAAGCACACCGAATTAAGTATATCAGGCAAAATGTTTGGCAAATTATTGTGTTCATTTTAAATAATGCATGTTAGAAGTTTTACTACTTTATTTCATACTGCATTGACCTTAACAATTGTAAAACTCTTTAAATTAGCAATAGTTATTATTTAACGGTTGGACTTTTTTAAATCCGCCTGGCTAGCTACCATTCTCGAGCTGAAAATCTGTCACAAAGCACCTATGGGTGTGTAAAACATATTAAGAGCTCCTAAGAAAATGGAAATTTGGTATTGTATGTTTAATTTGAGAAATCGAAAAATTATTAAAAAAAAATCTAAATCTTCACTCCATCACCATCTTCCAGGTCCAACTACATCTAGGAACGATCTAAGTGTCCCAGTAAGTACAAACAATAATTCATCAAAATCGATCAAGCGATTTATGATAGGAAGAATTACGAACATACACATGTCGGGTAATTTATACATAATCCTTGAATTTTGAGCTATATTTTTCTGCCTAACAAATAAAGCTTATCCACAACTCCTCACAAAATTCTACTTTCACTGAGTTACGAAATAAATATAAATGGTAGCAATATTTAACGCTGATAAAAGGTAGTATAACGAAAAAAAAAAGAAAAATTCAAATCATAAAAAACTCAAACAAAAGCCCTAAAATTCTATAACAGGCCTAGACGCAAAACAAACAAGTCGATATGGAATTCAAACTGAACAATAGTGAACCCCGAAAAACGTTCTAATTCTCTAAACGAATTGACATAGAGGAGAAAGCAAAAAAATATCACATAGCAGACTTATCAATAATTCGACGGCGGAATTTTTGCGAACGGCAACACAATGGTCCATCAATTCGACAGGACAAAAAACTAGCAACACTAACATTTCGAATGGAACAAAAGGGCGCGGAAAAACGGCGCCATTTTCTGTTGCGTGAAATATATGGCGGTCATTTTTTTTGCTTCTTCCAGTAATAAAGTCTTTGTAATGTTCGACAAATTTATTATTTTCTATCGTATATCGCCATTGGTGTGTTAGTAAATTGAGACATTTTTTCTCCACGCAATAACGATAATATATTTTATTAAATATACAAGTAATCTGGTTTATATTTACGCTCTGTTCTGTTTTTCAATATCTACTGTTTCCTTAGATTTAGCGTTTGATCACAATCTCACCTGATGCTAAATGACGATGTGGTTTACAATGATAGCAAATACACCAAATCTAGATTAGAACTGGCTCTCAAGTGCAGCTGCTAGAAGATACCTAACAGGTGCTTGTCATGATTTTCAACTTAAGTGTGGAAAGTAGCCAAGCGAACTTAGACAAAGTACTACCTTCATGCTATACTATGGCTATGCTGAGCCATCACAGCTTTTTTATTTAAATGTCTTGTATTGTAACCATAGTAATAAACTTTAAACATTTTAAAATGTACATAGATGTGATAAAATATTATTATTTAACTAGTTAAGGTTTTAATTATTTGAAAATATTGCGGCTTTTTAGTCTCCCATTTAATGATTTTTATTTATAAATTTGCATCAGTAGTTCTTACAGTCTGTAATATTGGTGGCATTTTGCCTGATATACTTAGTTCGGTTATTGAGCACAAGCGATTTCGGTTGAATTTAATTTGACAACATTAAACGTAAATTTTAAGATGTCATAAAAACTTTTGGAAAAGTTCTAACGTTATGGTCGTCATTTGGATAAATCTTTACGTCATCGGAAGAAACCAACTTAAAAATATGAAAATATTACTGTCTTGATAATGGCCGTAAACATTTTTAATAACGATTATTGGTTTTCACAATACAGCAAAAGTTGTTTACAAAGTATAAGAGAACTACTAAGAAAAATTGTATACATATCAAACTAAAGTTTCATAGACTGATATCAAATATTCACAATCGGGAGAATGTGCACTGAAAAAATGCACGCCATATTGCCAGCGGAAACGGAAATCATTGTTTGACGGTCGAAACCTAGGCTATTGTCGTTTTACTTCTATTTAATGAGACCCGTTAAAAACATTCAAACGTCGAAAATCGGTGTTTTTTACTTTTAAATGTCACTGGATAAATATTCTTATGACACTTCAAACTACATATCACATTTTAAGCGTTTCAACCAATTAGAGACCAGTATTCAGATCATTAATTACTACGTGAAGACTCAAACATAAAAAAAAACTGTTTTTACGCTCCTCTGTAAAATAAGTCGACATTGACTTGCGCGCAGCTGTTTGTTAAGCGATGAACTGCACCAACTACCGGCTTAAACTCTAGCTCGAACCATATCGTAAACTCCATAAGTGCAAAAAAAAATCATTGAACCAAATCAAAACCGTCAAGCCATTTAGGAGACAAAAAAATAGGAATACATACACACAACAGATTCCTTACTAATGAGTTACAAGTAGTGAGTTATAAGTACTAATATTTACTATTAAATTTGTCTGTTTGTCACGCTTTTACGCCTAACTACCCAATCGATCATCATGACGTTGTATAATCGTTGTCAGGCGTACAGAAGAGGATATAGGATTCCTCTCCTCCAGGAAAAATTTACTGTTCCTGAGTGATACATACGGGATAGAAGCAGCGAGCAAAAATTAGTATTTCCATATTGACGTGAATTTTAGTACGTAAAAGATTTTCCCTTCTGAATGCACGCGAACGTTAGTGGTAGAGTCATCAAGTGGCAATGTCTATTTCTGAGATAGTGATGACACACTCGTATAAAATATTTTTTTATATATTTTTTTACTTCGATTTTTTTAAGCGGTTATCTTTATTTGCTCGCTCGTGTGTTTTAGAAGGGCATGGATTAGACACACAAAATAAGTCCCAGTTCTCAATGACTTCATAGATCACGTATAGATTTTAACCGCCGCGATAAATGCTTAAAATCGTAACATGTACACGAATGATTTTTGTACGTGTACGTGTGCTTTGTTAGTTGTATGTTTTTATATAAGCCCGCAACACACTTCTTAAACTGCAGGTCGGAGTTATGTTAAAAGAAACAAAAAATAATAAATAATATATAATTTTACGCTCTAATTACAATGTCATCTGATGTTAAATGATGATGTGATCGAAGATCATAGATTTTTGGTTCATTCATAACGTAACGATAAATCCATCGTGGGCCCTTTCACATCAGCTCTTTTTATTTTAAATTTATTGCTACCCAGATAAAGTTAATTAAATTTTCTTTGAAATTAAATTGAACTGAATATAATTAAGCTGTCAGCTTTAAATTGATATAAAAATGTGAGCAGAGTTAAAAACTGTTGCTAACAAATGACTGTTTTATTGAATTATATTAGATATCAGTTTTTGACCCAAAATAAGCTGGCTGGACGTTGTGAAAGCGGATATGGAGGAGAGCAACCTTGCACAAAAGGATACCGAAGACCAGGTAAAGTGAAAGAATCTAAGTCGGAAAGCGGACCTTGCATCAAGCCGGGAAAACGCTAGGAAGAAGAAGAAGATTAGATTACAGTTAATGTCATAGAAAATTAAATTTGGACTGAATGAATGAATTAATATTTTATTGTAACTTTGAGTTTGTACACTGCTGGACTTATTGCCGCAAGACATTTTCTTCCAGCTAACCAGCGGTGTCGTTGTCAGAACAAAAGTCAAAGATTGAACAAACAAAATTCTGGAAGTAATTTTTATATATTTTTTTTTTCGATTGAAATAAAAAATATATCGATAAAACAAAAACGCACCTCCCCATTTTCAAATAATTGTCATCGACTAGTCCAGCGTTCGCTCCGTCGCGTCTCGTCGCCTCGCTCCATGAATAGCGAAGCATTCTTTTGTGCCGTCCCCTTCGCATTATACGCGTGTGACAAAGACGAGGTATACTCGAGGATGTGCCACCGATACCCGTTTAATCATTGCGAATACTGAGATGTTTTGATTTGTACAGAGAGACACAATGCAAACAATTATTGATCTTGAATAACTACACTTTGTGATTTTTCTTTTCTATTCATATTTACCATATATGAAAAGTTGAATATTTATCTTACAACTTCTGATCTTCCTCTACCCCCGCTTCTGATTCGCATGGGTATACAGTAAATTACACACTAAATTAGACCCAATGTTTCCTTTACCTTACAGCCATGTAATTAAATAAAGTGGTCACTGAGCAACTGAACATCAACTTATTAATTCTATCAATACTTCTACTGTCTTCTGTCTCACTCACTTTTTATATGCAGATTTTTTAACCGATTTTTTTCACTTTTTCATACTAAATTTCAAACTCTTTCATACAGACCTTATTCTGACTATTATAAACACAACCAAAAAGAATTAGCCTGTGTTAGGAAGTGATACAGTTACATACATTCGGAAATTCATTTTTACTTATATCGATTACTTTAATAGAATATTAGCTACTGTTATTATTTGTTGAATTCTCCGTGTTTATATCTAACGCATAATTATTTTCATCGAAATCAATTGATAAAAGTCGATTCACTACAGCGGCATCGAGAGGCATATTTAATAAAATGGATAACTTTTTCTATGAAAAACCAGTTAAATTTGTTAACGTTCATGATGACTGATCACACTACGTAGGATATATCGATGCTGTGGATTGCCATATTAAAAAAATTAACCCCTGGTCTGTCCAAAACCATAAAGGTTTAAGTTCCATAAAAACGAGTGTAGACCTTATGAAGCACAGGTCAATAGACTGTTAGCAGCAAAAGCTTAAAAGCTCTTTTATCACAAAAATTTGAAAAATTAATTATGTTATTGTAAGATTATAATTTTTATGTAAAATGTATTTTTAAATTATTTGTTCATTTGTACGGTTTTTTTTTTCTAAACCATGCAATTTACAATGTACGATGTCGTGAAAATAAAAAAAAATCGAATTGAATATTCGAACTATTCGATTATGCCAGCATTTTCAGATCTGAGTCTTAAAAAACCAGCCGAGGGATTAAACTATCTTTTCTTTCAACAATTGTCAACTTACTTCAATAGTTTGACAGTATCCAATGAGACTGTCATAACCGTAAACTGATTGTACTTAACGAAACATAAAAAAATTACATTATTATAAAAAAAGTATGGAAAATAATACAGCATTTAAAATCAGCGATGAATAAAGTACGTAAATTTATCTCCAATATATTGAATAGACTTCTATGTGCATCACGAGAAATAGAAGCACTATGAACCATTCCACAATATATAAGGTGATTAGATTCACGATACAATGAAACGAAAACTTCCAATATTTAAAACAAAACTTTTATCGTTTGAAAAGAAATATGAACGGTAATTAACATAGAGCAGCAAGTATTATATCGTACAGCCTTCGTCAATGTTTTAACCGCTGTAAATATAGCCGTAAGTTCGGGCTCGCTCATAATATAGTCGGAGTTTAATACAAAACAAAATTAAAATAATATTATAGGAATCTAAAATTAGCATTTAATTATCGTTAAGTTTTCTCGGTGTTATACGTATAACATAATATATATTTACACCTAAATCTGTGTTCTACACAGCTATATTTTGCGCAAAATTATAGAAAATGCAAATCAAAGGAAAGTTTCTATTGATAGGAATTTATGCACTTAAAAAGTCCAGCGCCGAGCAAATGCGATACGTACGTCAGCATCAAAAAGGAAACGAAAAAAACAGCGCAAAGCAATAACATAGGTGAGCACTTGTTATAATTTTATACAGATGTTATCACGGAAAATCTAAGGCGCTGACTTTGACTCCACTTCGAACTTTTTCATATACTATTGATACTTTAAATATCTTATTTCGTAATCCAATTAGTAAATATGAATTACAACGATTGTAAACAACAAATCATCATACTCTTTTGTAATGCCTATCAAACCAACATAAACTAAAGTAATGTATTTTCGAGATATGCCTTAGAATCTTTTGAAATTTAGAAACACGGTGGTTCGCCGCTTCTCGATCGATAAGACGTCGCAAGGTGAAGAAAATAGAGCTCGTATTTTTAGTTACCCTTGTTAAGTCATAGTAAAAAAAATTATCGACATTGTAGTCACATCACTATTCTGTCCTTACGTCGAATTGCTAATAAGAAAATAATTAATTTGAATGTATTTCAATAAAAATTTTAATAAATCGCTATAATTCTAAACGAATGTTAAACTATAACTGTAAAAAATAGTTCGAATTCTCATTTGGAAGTTTCGCAACTATATTAGCTATAGTATATAATTTAATACATATTTAGAATTTAAAATGGCTGATTTACAAGAGCGTTTGGCGCACAACAACACTGATAAAGTAATAATAATAAAAATGGCACAATATGCCAAAAAACAATAAAGGATCTAAGATTTTTCCGTAAAGCGGCAAATCTAAAGATTGACGCCCTTTTTCTTCAACCTATGGAGTGTAAAGGTAAGGAGAACTATCTCATATGGGGAACATGTTGAAAATGTGTCCATCTCTAAGCATTAAATAACAGTTCCAACTCTCCAAAATGGCGCTAGCACAGGCAAAGGGTTCGGTTAGTCCGAAGTAATTTTGTAAATATATCTTAAAATAACTGTTGTGAGGAAACTTGGCGAGAAATAGTATTTTTGTGAACATTATATAACACTTTTACTGCTATAAAACTTTTTAAAATAATCGTACCACAATGAACCCTATTGTTACTTTAGCGCCACCATAATTCAGCACATTTTCACGGACACATTTTCATATACGTAGATGATTCTTCTTACCTCTACACTCTATACTTCAACGTTTAAGACATCCAAATTGAGCTCGGGCTCTTAAACGCGATCTCAGCTTTCCCGGCCGCTGCGACTACGTTACAACATCTAACCCGCGCCGCACATAAATAAATTCACCATAATCAAAATATCAGTTCGAACTCGCGTGTTCATATACATTAGATCGATACATTAGGAACTCGTACGTAATTGCATAGTTAAGTTGGCACCGCGCCATTGTTCTTTATTTTTCGCTCGATGTCCTCTTAAAAGATGCGTGTGTGCGCCCACGCCCGCAACTCTCTCTGCTCACGCCGCCGTGAGCGGGGGGTGAAGATACGATCATCCCGCACACTCGTCTCGATTTTTCTTGTAACAACTGGAGCCTAGGTTTGTCCCTCGAGCATGTTACTCGCGCGAATACAGTGACTCACGCTTGTTTTTCATTTACCCAGATCACCCCACACACGTGCACACCTAGGTACACATAGTGGTGGGCTATTTTTTTGTCCTTTTCGGACTGAAATAGGTCACACAACATAGTAGTCAGATGCAAAATACACATATACATTCGTGAAACGTGCATGGTCACACATGCATTTTTCACGAATTCATATGTGTATGAAATGGATAGATAGCTTAGCTTAGCTTAGTCAGATCGGGAAATTCGGCGACAGTTCAAGCCGAGGCGCACCGAGTGCCCTTGCGCTGATCGCCTGAACAAATCGGGTGAGTGCCTTAAGCGTTGCCCTTAGTAGTCCGGTGAAGTGAAACTGTAGTGGCCTTGCCAGGCTAACAGTGTTGGTCAGTTCGAAAAAAAAAACACCCAAATTCGACGACAATAGCCCAACCAGAGACACTCTAAATCAATCTGTTCATAAACCGTTTAGGATGCGTTCCAAAACCAAATGAACAAAATAAAACGTACAACATGCTAAGAAGCGCTTAATTAAACAAGTTAATTTTTGTCTCAACCATAAAAATTTGACGTTAATTAAACTACGGTTCCCAATATGTCCTCCAGTTTACCTCGTACATTCGGGATCGGAGAAAATATCGTGGCACATAAAAATATAACATAAATATACATACCTTTTGTTGCTAACACGGTTCCAATACCTGAAACAAAGTAAGATATGAATTAATTGTGTCTATACAAATAATAACGTATACTATATTTTAACTATATTGCAGACACAGAACAATAGACACGTAAGAATGAAGAATTAGAAATTTCGAAGCGATAATGACTAAGTTGATAGGAGGTTGACATGTTAGGCCACCGCATCGACGGATGGAGGTTCGAATCCTTGCAACTGAGAAGCCATAACACGGTGGTAGGGCTTTTTCTAAGACCGCCTGACTAACTACCACACTCGAGTTGAAATTCTGTCGCCAAGCCCCTGTTGGTGTGTTTCGGCCGCTGCACTTCAGAGCCAGTCCTTTTTAGATTTATTGTATTTACCATGTTAGACCACATCGTCATTTAACATCAGATGATATTGTGGTAAAACGCTAAAACCCATGGTGTATTAAAAAAATGTAGTATCAAAAATTATATTCAATCTGGATTCAAGTTATCTAAATAATTAAATCTATGATTTCTATTCACAGTATTCATGGAGAACACTCTCAACTCTCCAAAGAACCTAATAATTACAAAATATAAGATGATGTCAATCAACTGTAAGCACTTTTAAAGAATCTCGTGTTGTCTATAAATTGCGCTTTGGTCCATTACAATAACATTAAATGCCGCTAAGTAATAGGATATGAAAAATAATAATCTATATTTAGAATTCAATTCAAGGGCTCGTATTTTCAGAACTAAGAGAACTCGGACAGACGCGGAAAGAGACATTATTTTATAATACTTATATATTAAGTTTAAATTACGCCCACTAAAGTCTGTTTGTAGCACATATTTTTTTATATATATATTTCCATGTTTAACGAGGTCCTAAACATCAAGCCGCTGCAGCACTCGAAACTCTTCAGCGCGACGATTCGTTAGCGTGCTACGACCGGCAACGTTTTAATTGCGTTTATGTTTCATATGTTGATACTCAAGTGCTTGGACTGCTGGAACGTGGGACATATAATTTTGGAATTCGTTGATTGCCGACATTTATATAATATACATGCGTACTAGTTTCTACAGGACGCTAGTAGTCGAAATTCGACTATTTTCTTCTAATGCCAATGTTATTTAGGTTTATTTGCGAGAGTGTACACATATTGTAGATTACTAGACGTCAGTATAGTAAAATATGTCGAATAGACACTTATAGATAAAGGATTCGACCCATCAATGATAAAAAAAATACTGATTACAAATTTTTTGGAGCAAAGTATCATATCGCACTGTATGGATTAACGGATGGGGGCTAGGCGAAAAAAGTGTAAGATTTTTCATCATGACCCCTTCTAGTGTAAACGTTTATCCATAGCGCGTATGCTATTGGCTGTGCCCAGTGATATATGCGCACTTATTGGTTCAAGGCAACCACTAAGTTCGCAACGGCTTCGCAAGTATAGTCTGTACACGGCATACGCGTCAGCTATGTCGTAGAGTATCGTGTGTAGTTTTGAACTTATACTTACGTTTATTTTTAACAAAACACGTGCTGCGTAACCTCTTTGTTAATTCTTTGTAAACACTTTTGTTGGTTAATAATAGCTCTTGTTATTAGTTAATATACATAATTTTTACAATATACAACATTTTTATATCACGACCCTCTTATTTTTTATAACATCTAAGAGCAACCTCGATGTGCGCTAAGTAAACCCTTAAAATTACACCGAAATAATGTATGGCACAATCGTAACTCCCTATATAAAATCGGGTGAGTGCCTTAAACGCTCCCCTTAGTAGTCCGGTGAAACTGTAGAGGCCTTGCCAGGTCAACAGTATAGTCAGTTCGAAAAAAAAAATGTCATAAATGCATATGTAAGTTTGATCGTTTTTGGCGTTAGAACGTGACTTTAACTACTCAGTTTTGCAAACACGTTGCTCAGATTACAGAAGAAGTCACAGGATATCTCTCATCATCCAGACAGAAATACCGTCTCGGAGGGAAAAGTCAAACGTACATGTATTTATTAGATATAAAACATTAATTGTGAATTACAAACAATTAAAATATTACAAAAATTATTAAAATGAATGCAAATATATATAAAAAAGAAGATGGGTTTGTTGTATAAAATGACACTTTATGTTTTTTATTTATTCTTTAATTTCACGACAACGTACATTGTAAAATTGATGATTTAGTAAAAAAAAGTTCAAACAAATAATAAAATAATTTAAAAATACATTTAACATAAAAATTATAATTTTACAATACATCATTCGTTATTTTTCGAAGTTTTGTAATAAATCAGGTATTTTTTAAGCTTATGCTACCAACAGTCTGTTGACCTGTGCCTTATGGATCTATATTCTTTTGTTTTTTTTTTCGAACTGACTACACTGCTGGCCAGACAGGCCTTGGGCCCCTTTACATTCGTTTGGATGGAACTTAAACCTTTATGGTTTTGGACAATCCGGGAGTTAACGCGGGCAAAAAAACACAAACTAAGTCCTGGGCGCCATCTAGTGGTTACCATTACAAACAGTAAATTTGTACATTGTCTTATAAAAAATCAATATGACAAATACGAGCCATTATTTGCTCTTAGAAGCGGTATGTGATATTATTCTGTAGAGTAAGCATTCATATACGTATCGTGTACGTATGTATGGACACGAAGAAATTTGAAACAAATTCCAGGTAGCACATCCGACACGACTTCGAGTAACAAACAAGTTACGGTAATCATTATTAATAAGCTTTAATGCAATCGACATGTATCTAGTATACGAATATAAAACTTAAGTGATTGTCATTTGTTCGTTTAAACACGCTAATCTCTGCAAGTAGGGGACAGACTTGAAAAATTCTATACGTAGTCTATTTCGGAAAAGGCTCTAACGATTTAAATCAAATTTTGTGTGTAGATAAGGTTTGGCGTTTGAAGTCCCCGAGTAAACGCGAATTTACATAAAAAATATTTTTAAAGTGAAAACTTTTTTAGCCGAGTTGAGCGACTAGGCGAAAAACTTATGGATTGGCGTTACCGATGGCTTCGACATGCGACGTGTAGTATAGCGGCCTGTGTACATGTAATTTTGATATTTTTTATTGATCTTGCAGCCCATCATATGTTTAATTAATTAAGAAACTGTATAAAATGTATATAATTATTATTCGGAATGCTAATAGAGGTGAAAACCAGACTTAATAATTTACAAATTATGAAATTTAAATAAATATAACTGATTTAAAAATTCAACAGAGAACACAGTTATACCAGTGTTTTGAGTTTTCACTTCTGTCGGCAGTTCTTATCATTGTTTCACTCATTTTTGAAATACTTGCGTTGTTTCCAACGATTAATAACCTCAAAATATTGAGATATAACTCTTATATGACATTATCCAAATATAAATATGTTTAGTTTACATCCAATAACAACAATACAATTATTTTGTTCACCAAGAGAGCAAAGCTTGATTGGACAGTTACTTTTAATCGGAAAACTTCATTCAAACTGTACTAGTAATGCAAATAGAGTTCCTTTCAGGCTCAATCAAATAAAACTACTCTGAGCGTATTGGCATAGGTCTATGACCATTCTATGCAGATTTTTTCCTACATATGGTTCTAGGCTAATTGTTTCTTGGATTACCCAATGCCATTTAAAAAAGTTATAACTTTATTTCATGAAAAATGAAGCAGTTTTAGCTAGTTTTATTATTAAAAACTAAAATAAATTTTAAATTATCTAATAAACAACGTTACTAATATTAATATCATTCATCATTTTCTTACAAAATCATATTTATAAAGTTATTGGTATATATTTCTCATTTATTCTATTATAAGATTATATTAGTGTATGTAGTTCCGCCAATTACTCTATGTGATGACAGCCCCGTTCCCCAGCGACCTCGTACAGCTAATAATCCCTTCGAATTTAAGCCGGAGGTTTGACTCATTGCAAATATATAGTGAAACCATACGGCTAATTGAAAATATTGCTACTTTTTTCTATATTTGCATGCACATAGTTTTAGCACATATTTCTTTCGTCCAATCACGATTAACTATACAGAACAATTTTATTAGATTACGGACCACAACATTAAGCCTATACCTTGTTGAGACAAACGTGTAAATATTCGTGCTTACTCAACGGTTTTAGAACTCTTTAGAACGTTTTAGTGTCAGCTCAACTACGTCTAAAATATGATAGTCAACGTCTATCTACCGGGTCAGCCTGTAATAAATAAAATGGCGACGAACAATAACTATTAGGTGTTAAGAACAAATCTATTACCCAGGTTATGGTCCATAAACTTTTTACATTTGAGTATAGATGACAACGGCTATATACATATATCTGTCGTGAATTACACTGCTATCTTATTTTAAAACAATTATTATAAATTCTTGTCAATTATTCTACTATTGATTTATTTCCTATTTGGTATTGTATTGCAATTAGTAACAATATCACGATAATGAACTATTCTTTGTTGATATCGTGACTTTGGGTGGGTTGAACGTAGTGATCTCCCTTTCCCACCTATTGGTTGTTACACAATGTATACGTTATGATAACACTGATCGACAATATTGCCGTCGCCGCTCCATAAGAAAAGGGACTGTACCAACACACAAAACACAAACTGGAAAAAAGTCGAAAATTCTGTAGCCGGCGCGGCGCTTATTGCGAAGTACGTCTAACTTGTTTTTTTTTTACAAAGTATAATTTAAGAACAGAAGCTCTCATAGCTGAATAAAAAAAAGAACATTATTAGATACTACTTCTTTTCCTGATTCTAAATTATATAAAACTCAATCTTGCAATAACCCCAGGCAAGATACTCCCCCCTTTTATTGGTACATTCCTTTGATACGCTTTTCATACATTATATTACACTTTTCACAGTTTTGACAAGACATTAAACTATGGACTAAATACAGATTAATTTAATTTAAAATATACAAAATGGCGACGCGACCGGTCGTACCTTTTTCAAATATCGATTATGGCAACCGTTGCCGACATATCAAAATAAACTGCAAAAATATTCATTAGGAATTCAAATACACAGAAAAAATATTCAACGTTACCGAGCCATTACATGTTTCGAAATTCGTTCTCTATGATTTGAGAAAATGGGCTTAAATATTTACCAGATAAAGTTGAATTTAGATCGGTTTAGAAGGTCAAGTCTAAATTGACAAGTGGGATAAACGGCAAGCGAAGGCGACTCAATTTCCTTAATTGGAGACACAGGAAAATATCGGAAATCACATATTTAGAATACCCGCGACTTCGACCATGTCGTTTGGGACCACACAATTTTTACATAAGCACTAAAGGGTCTTTGCTTTGCTTATTTTTGATGACATAAGGGGTGTCGGATCTGGATGTGTAAGTCTGATATGTGAAACGCACGGTCTTATTTACTAGGCCACCACCGCGTCGCCCCAATAGCGAACTACTACAACTTAATTCCTCTGTAGACAATAAATCCCTTATTTCTCTAATGCTATTTTCTGCACATAAATCTAATAAGGATAATAAGGAAACTAGATCAGATTAAAAAACACTTACGTTTAACGTAAGCTTGAAAGAGGTGGGGCTTTAAGAACATTGCTTACTTTTGCTGACAAGGGGGAGGGGACGGTCAGAAATTACAAAAACTCTGCTTACGTAATACTTGAATGGCCCCTTTGCTATCTTAACAATTAATTTTATGCACAGAAGATGAAATTATAACAACATCGCTAGGCCCTCTTCTCCAAGCCAAGAAAACACTGAACGCGTGTTATACAAGTTGTAGTTTCTAAAAACTCTAATAACTTTATTCAAAATGAAGCTATTGTGACAATTTTTAGATAGAAACCAATCTATCTAGGAAATAAAACAAATAAAATTGACCGAAATCTATCAAGTAGATTTTGAGTAACGCCCGCACAACGACAGACTTCTATCATTTTACGTATATAGACAAAAATTGCGTTTCTCCTTTGAACAAAATATTGTATTACATTATGATATACTAAACGCAACAGTGAGGTATTTATATCTAGATTATTCTTACAGTATTTTTGACGTGAGGACCCACGAAAAAACATGACTCATTGTCATGTTCCGCCTGAGCCGAGCGTGCAAGCGAGAGCGCGGAACAAGCGATAGAGAGGCATGATCGGCCTAAGCTTGTGACACATCACAACCTACACGTGATCTGTTTTGTCAATTCTTTATAAAGTGAAAAGTTAATATGGTTTCTATTGTCGGGTGAGTGCCTTAAGCGCTCCCCTTAGTAGTCCGATGAAACTGTAGCGGCCTTACCAGGCTAACAGTGTAAATCAGTTAAAAAAAAAAAAAGGTTTCTATTGCTTATTACAACAACAATTGCGGCATATAGTATGTAATTATTCATCAATGTGTTCTTATGACGTTGTCACGTAAAATTGTCGTCCGTAAACCGACTTTACAGACAACCAATTTTTTTTACAAGAATTTGTCTGTGAGAGTCTGAATGGTATCTTATTCATATTTATAGATATCTACGTAGGATCGAATTCCTGCAAAGGGCCGACGCTTTCTGTGAAGGAAAACAACGTTATAATATCATAACGCATTGGTCGAATTTATCTAAGCCTACCTGGCTAACTATCACCCTCAAGCTGACAATCTCTCCTCAAACACGGTATAGGTGGGCTCCGGCAGCTACAGTTCAGTCAGTCACGCTCTAGATTTAACGTGTTGCCATCTTAGATTACACCATAATTTAATATCAAGTGAGACTGCGGAAACATTAAAACCTATAAAGCAAAAAAGCTATAATTTTTTTTAACTAGAGTTGCAAGATATAAGATCAAGAAAACTTAAATACGTTTGAATTTCCACGACACGATTTTACTAAGCAGATTTTTCCTTCTTGGTCATTACTGGCAGCCCAGTTCTCTTCAAAGACTATTACTGCCAATTTCACGTACCTACTAGAGTAGTCTCTTTTGTTTTATGCGATTTTCTCTTTAGATCCACGCTTTTAATAATGACTGATTCCGAATTCTGGAGCAAGTGTCTTGTGATAATTTCAATGTTCTAACAAGATTGTGGCTCCCTTGTTACAGCTTTCCATGGAGTTTTTGTGGCATCTCGGAATTCATGCTCCGTGATGTTATTTCCCATTCACTTCACTTGCGCATAATAACCGAATTATATTACGTAAAAACCACCAATATTTTAAAATATAGAGTCAAATAATATAAGATTATAAGTAAAATAAAAAATCCACTACATGACCGAATGAGATAACGCCAAAAACGATTTGCTAAGCAGTCATATTTTGGTGAGAAATTAAATAATCATCGCTTGAGTTTATGACTTGTTGCATCGTATAAGGGAAAGTCAGGAGTCGTAAACATGCCCGTGTTTATAGTCGGGCTCCCTTAGCATTACGGGTTGTGTACCCCTGATCGCAGGGGTGACGCGGCGTGTTACGACGAATGGAAAACTCGATGGCTTCCTCTTTGTCTCCTTAGTTGGGGGTTTGTTAACGTTAATTCTCTGATTGCTTATCTGTTTCGCTGATAGTTGATTTGACTGCACTGTTTCTTGTACTAACAAGGCGTTGTTATGAAGGTCAATGACTGATTTATTGGAATTTCTATTTTAAATTTTATCAGTCATATAAATATAATAGAATTATTTTCAAGGGAGAAAAATTTAAGCGATATATGTACGCATTTATTCAGTTGTGGTCCATGGACCATAAAGTATGTTTTTCAAAGAACAAAATCACGATATCGTTTTAGGAATAGCTATACCATGAATTTAAATCCAACAGTGATATTTTCCTTTGTTTTGTTTTATTATTCTTTTATAATATACATAATTGAAGTATCTGTTATTCCTTGGGGATAATCTTCAACATTGATCAATCAGATTATGAACTTTTCAGAGTAATATATAGCCCTATCATAGCCGGGATCATTATGTCTTTACATAAGGGCTTAGGACTATTACAGAGATAATTTAAATTCGGGAAAAGCGTTAATTCTGGAAATAGTAGTAATACTGGCAATCTGTAAATTAGCTCTGATTTCATTATTATAAAAATAACTAGTTTTTCAAACCTTTTTTAGCATTAACACAAACGAGGCCGCGGACGGAAACTAGTAATATATAAAGATATTGTTTAAATTTACTAAAATGTAACGATAGTTTTCAAGATGCAATAAAACGCTATCAAATGGATAGCTCCCAGTTCAGTAGTCTTCAGCAGTAGCAGTACTACCCAGTTTCTCGACGAGTGCTATGTACCTAAATCGTTAGAGTTACCCGAAAACTATATAAACCTTGACGAAATTGCGTGAGACTGCTAGTATTCTTAAATTATAACATTTTTTTCAATACTCTTGTAAAGATAATTAGTTTCGTTTGTTGACGTGATTAATAACTTCTCTGTGGCTATAAAGATGGCGCCGGGGGCGTGCCCTACCTGAGTTTAGGGATGTTAAAGAAATTTCTTTACATAAACTCAGCACAACACACCGCGCTGATAGTAATAAATTTTCTAATCCACAAGAATCTGTTACCAAACTACTACATGTGTATATTCTAGCAGCTGCATTTGAGAGCCAATTTCCTTAAAATTATATTACCACACTACATTCAACTGCACCGTGACGTAAGAACAAAGCATTAAGTATCTCGCTAAAAAGCGTGAATTGTACTTATGACCACACGATAGAAGTCAAAACGTATAGATAAGTATATGTACATTAAAGTTCATAGATATATACATGCATTTGAAATATGTAATACATTGATTATATACGAAACATGCATAATATTATATTATTTTACTACTAATGGTCGTCCAGTTATCGAAATTTGATCCTAATAAGGGGTAAATAAATAGGGTGCGTGGTAAAGACACACGAGAGAAGTGAAACTTTTGTATTATAGGGAAACATTTAAATCAATATAAATACAACAAAAAGCCAACGTGACGCGGTATTCCCAGGCGGTCACTCATCCAACTACTGATCGCGCCCGACGTGTTGCTTAATTTTGGTGATCGGACAAGAACTGATGTTTTCAACACTCTACCCCACAGTGTTTACCCCCAACACTTTTCATCACACAAAAAGGTTGCCGATCAGAATTTCAAAGCCCTTTCCAAAAAAGTTTCACTTCAAAAAGTTTTTTCTAGATGTGTTATAATATGTAGATCGTATTATCAATATATTTTTTTCTAAATGGTAAAAGCTGTATTGACTATTGTACAAATGTTGGTAATTGTATACGTAAAAAGCGTGCAGTATGACGAATGGAGACTTATAAATAAAGGCTTCAACTCTTTGATGATACGGAAAAAGCTATTTCCAATTTTTTTAGTGTCAACACTCAAGCACGTCAATAACTATTAATAAAAAAAGAATACGAATATCGGTTGATAAACAAGGAAGAAAAACATTTACGACGTCCTGAGAAAAAAAAGAAACAAATTACATAATCCGCCATTTTGAGGTCTGGGTGTTAAAAAATTAGCCGAGTGGTTAATGTAGTTTTCTGTATCTCTGACAATTTTCATACACACAATGATCGGTTGAGTATGAATAGCAAAGCTGTGAAAGCTTAACATCTATCTTAACATTAAGATCTATATATATAACTGATAATTATGTACATCACACAAAAGTAAGTAATATACGAAAATCGAACCCACTGCTCATATGACTAGAGTTTACAACCTCTGCCCCAATAGACTAAAGATTACGTACGTAAAATAAATTTACAAAATGGCGAACTGTCATTTGCGCGTCAATAAACAAACATATTATGTTATTAAATGTTTTCTCGTGGAATACAATTCTTAAGTACATAATTCTGACTCGATTAACTAAAATTGCATGTCAATCAATATAGGCCGACATGAATTATTATAAATCTTACAATTTAAAATTTTAACAATTACAGGAGAATGCGAACAAAAAATAACTGATTCGTTCTAATTACAAACATACTACCAGCAACTGATGACAGGTAAAATGATCCTAACATGATATAGGACCCATTATCCGGCAGACAGAGAAAAGCAATTACAGGGGTTGTCGGTTAATATAATCCCTATTCATTGGATATAAAGTCGTGATTTCAATGCACAAAATGTTTTGAATGCGGTACATGCCAATAGATATTTTTTCTCTAGTTTTTTTTTTAAATTTTAATCACTTCATAGGCCCATGACGTTTTTTCACGCGTCAAAAAAAGTTCTTTTATGCAACATCGATACAAAATATCCAAAAATATTTTGTGAAATATTTGCATTAAAAATAAATTACATATGATATTTAAACATTACTGATCGGTTATGAAAATATTTTAGAGTAATAAAATAAAGTCTCTTTTCGTGTCTATATGTGTATGTTAACTTAGTTTTTATAAATTACACAACAGATTTAGATACAGTTTTCACTACCACCTAGAGAATTTATTCTGGAAGGTTTATATGTAAATATATTATATTTATAAAAAATAGCAAAAGTCGATGTATTGATTGAATTCGTAAGAAGGAATTTTCTGGCGCTTACACTGAAAACACTAGCTACACCTTGTGATATACGTAAAAGAAATGTGCTACATTATTCATCATTTAAAAAATGTCTACCAAAACATCCGCTACGGCATATTATATATATCTTCTGGAGATTAATCCCAGTAATCATTTTTATTTTTTACACATTAGTAAGTTTTAGTTATTTACAATGCTATGTTCACTAATACAGTATAATAGTTATCGTTTTTTTATTAAGTATAATTACGTTGTACTTTTCCTGTAGATCACAATTGTCTTTTACAGCCTAACATTTCAATGAATATTTTAGAAGATATTTTAAATATGAAAGTACTAGTGATCGCCTAATGACCGAAACTCTAGTATCATTAATCAATTTTTCGAAATTGTATATTAAGGGAAAAACGAAATTTTACTATTTTTTTATTTAAACCCATTAGTACACGTTAATATAACATAAAAAAAAGAAAATCAGTTGAGAAAGAGAAGAGAGAGATAGCTGTCCTATACTTAACTATTTCGTTTCTGTCTCTTTATATATAAATACGCAAGAATATAAAAAAACATTATTAAGATTCTTACATAGTTTCTATAACTTTAATTAACTTTAAATATACAGAGCGTCAAAAGAGAGATCTAAATCGTTAAAACACTTATGGAGCTCCACATTAGTACATTGCAATCATACGAAGCCGGGGCGAGTCGCTAGTATAAAAACCAATTCAATACAGATTTGATATTCAGTCAGAAATTCATCGGCAAAAGGACTGAATTTCACAAATCCTCTTTACATTATAATTACGGCCATGACTAGGGCTGCCATATTTTGCTAAGGATTCATGGCGCAGAAATGAAAAAAAAAAGAAATATACAAAAATCCATTAAAATCATACTGAAATTAATCTTTCACTGTTATATCAGTAATTAGAAGCAAGCGATTTATTTTACAGGTTGACTAGTTTAAAAAATGGTTAAAAAATTATTGAGACATACATATCATTATGCACCCGTAGCATCTGCTTTTTAAAATATAGAGGGTCAGATGACGGTGACAGTTCGGATAAATCGTAACCCTAATCATGACAAAATATTGTATATTTGTGGTAAGTTTTCTGGGTATCGATCGAATAAGGTTGATAATCACACTACTTTTTTGGCCAACTTCAAAAAAGGAGGTTCTGTAATATGTATGTATGTATGAATGTTTGTATGTCTGTGATTTTCTCAAAAACTACTGATCCGATTTGGATATTTCGTTGTTGGATGCTTATTTTTTTGGGGACTGTTTTAGTATATAACACATTTGAATCTGATGAAGATATTCGGAGATAAGTAATATAAATCTTCAATAACTAACAGGAAATGGATCGCGATTGTTGTATTCAGCATTCTATAATATAACGTCACGCCTGCATGTTTTAGGGGGTAAATAGATATGTATAGTACATACCTATTTTTGGCATTTATATTTAAATTTCGTAATATTTGTCGGTATTAAATTACTGTATTTAATCGTAGGATCATATAGTGTATGTCGTTGAAAATTGAGAAATTAAATTGAAAAATATATAAATACATTAACAAAAAAAAACAATTTTAAACATAAAATAAAGATATCGGAAAGAAAGTATTAAAAAATGAAAAATATTGCTTTTCTTGAATTTATTTAGAATATATTTTTAAGGAAAAGAGAACTTAAAAAATCACTCATCATCAATCATAATCAAATTAAGATAAAGTATTATGTAAAATGAAGTGAATTAAATATTATTTTACACTTTTGAGTTCGTGTTTTAAGGTGATTCGTTTTTCTTTGAAAAAAAAGTGTATGAAAGTCATAGTCGTGTTTCGACAAAAACGTAAGCATTTAATCTTTTCTATAAAGAACCAGACACATGTACTGTGTCTAGTATATATACAGGCATTAAACAATACCAATCGGAAACAATAAATATGAATAGTTTCCTAAACTCTGTACATATATGGAACTGTAACAATAAATATATAAGTGAATTTATGTGCTTTCGTAAATAGATAGTTTTATTTTCTTTATTCAGTATAATTTATTAAATATATTTTACAAAAATTCTAAGTATTTTAATAAATTTAATGTAAGACATACGAAATATTTAAATAATAATAACACAAGTATATTAATATATATTTACTTGTGAATAAAAGAAATGTTATTAAACTTCGGTGTCACTAAACGTAAACAAAGTTGCATTTCCTTCACAATAGTAATATAAGTTCATCAAACATCCGGAGTTTACAATAAACATCAAACAAACGTAATTGTCGTCTTCAGACACGCTATACGACATCAAAGCGTCCGACGTAAGTCAAAACATGCAACATATTATATATTCTAACAATTCCCATTAAATATCTACAGCGGGGAACCTATAAATAGCCGTACGAATCAAAGGGCAAAAGGGATGCGACTTACCGGACAGGATCACAAGGAGTAAAACCGATCGCAACACTATCATTTTATTGTATGATATTTGCACTTCTATGAATGAAAGTTGATGAATATTGTCAATATTATATGTCAACGAACTAAAGAAAGAAACATGTTCGGTTATTTGATTGGAACCCGACGTAAAACAAAGCGCAGCGAGGCTACCGACCGCGCGGCGCCTCCACAAATGACGGTCGATCAGTAAACAAGTCGAGAACCGGGCAAGCTTTGTACTGGGAGTCGCTCACTCGCGACTGCTGGTCCAAGCACGCACACAGACAAGGTATGCATAAGTAACTGAGGGATGCGATGTATAATATTATAACGGCGATTTTCAAATAGCGTGCTATATTTACGCTGGTCTTCAGTGATCGCGGTCTCATAAGTAAAATACCATTATTTATAACACACAATTACAACATATGGTAAATACAAAGTACTTATCGGGTAAAAAAATCTATTTTTTGTGTATTTGATTCTGTTATAGTACTAAACTGTGTTAAGAAAGATAGTGTCCTAATAAAATTATATATTTTTAAAAATAAATTCTTCAAATATAACAATTATATAAGAACAACTTCAAACTGTTTAGTAAATATATACCTTGATATACAAACGTATTCAGAAATTAAACCAAGGTTTAATTTATTTTTAATTTAATCTTTATTATTAACTACTACAAATAATTTTCAAACTATCGGTTTTTTACGGTAACCGTTTCTTTAATCAATATTAATAAATTTGCATTTTTACCGGTACATTTAATTAGAGAGATGACGTATTTTTTTAATTTCTTTGTTTATACATCGATAAACATTGTAAAATTGATAGGCTATAATAACAACAAACAATACTTTTTTTACACAAAAAATCGAACATAAGTTGAGTTTAATATTTTGCACATGAGATGTTTGTAATTTCGAAATTGGACGTATTTTTTTAATTTCTTTGTTTATACATCGATAAACATTGTAAAATTGATAGGCTATAATAACAACAAACAATACTTTTTTTACACAAAAAATCGAACATAAGTTGAGTTTAATATTTTGCACATGAGATGTTTGTAATTTCGAAATTGTTAAAATATAAAAACTGTGAAGGATACTTTTAGAAATTGTAAAAAAAGAATTGGGAAAACATTAAAATTGCATTTACTCTCAACTGATTTCGATGACATTTTGTACTTTGAGCAGTTATTTTAGTTAATTAGAATTGATAACCTATTTAAATAACAATGATAATTTTGGAAACACGAAATATAATCATAGGTTAATACAATAAAATAACGAATTGAAGGTAATTACTGAATTAAAAAGCGTGTGGAGTGACAGGCAGTTGTTAGTAATATAAAGGTTTAGTGTTTGATGAGAATCTCAAAATATTAAACACGCTAAGTGTAGAAGAGGACTTGCTCGCAAGTGATGCTCGAAACATGGATATAGCTACTTGGTGATATATTTTAAAGTAAATTGTGTTAGTTAAACAGGTGGGGATTAAAAAATGTTTTATCTACCCTACCACTCTATGATAATGAATTCCTCATTGGCAATGAAAGCTCAAATTCATGGTAAAAATTTAACCTACGCCGATCATTCCATTGTCCGAACATTGCCAGTCAGTAATCTATTCGGGCTTATTATACATTTAAGTTTTTTTTAATGCTATAGCTATATAGCTTGTTGATAATACCCATCCATCCCTAATACTAGTAGTTGTATAGCACACAAACGTGGGTTTCGTAGAACCAAACAACAGCTAAATTCATACACATATTTGACAGTTCATTCCCATTACAACTTTTTTCTAAATCAATTAAATAATATATCGTAAATCAATGATATATTATTTAAAATTATTTATATTAATAGGATTTTAAAATATACCTATACTTTTTAGTGTTATATAAACACAGCCATAACAAAAATATTTTTTGTTCAGGCAATCATATTAAATGTTTAATCAGTACACTGAAGATGGCGCTTTTATTTATTACCTGTGTATAAATTATGTTCTCAGTACAGTACGTTCTAGTATGTATAATGGGTTTGATGACATACATTAGCACAGAATAATATTTACATTAGGTATATGATAAAATACTACAGTTTGTACCAACACAGGCTCTCGGATCACGAGAAACCTCCAAAGAACTGTTAAATAAATTATGTGTTCTATAAATAACCAGTAGGCAATAAAAAAAAATCAACACATTAATTGTCGCATACACTATAAGAATAATTGGAGTTTTTATATTGGTTTTTAGTTTTTTATTTTTATATTATTGGAGCAATCTGCCACAGACAGCGCTCACTCTGTATCTATATGACATTAGCGGAATTGTGTATTACCTTCACACGGCGCCACAAATTAAAAAAGAAGAAGAGTTTTTGGCGGGATCGTCACTCATATAGTGGATTTTATGTTTTATTTATAATCTTGTGTTATTTGGCTCTATATATTGTAATATTGGTCTCGTTTTACTTAATATAGTTTGGTTATTGTGCACAAGTCAAGTGAATGGAAAATAATGCCGCGGAACATGGATTCTGATATGCCACAAAAAGTCCCTGGAAAGTTGTAACAAGAAGGCCACCATCTTGTTAGTTAATTGAAATGATCGCAAGAAACTTGTAATATCAATGCCTACTTGACAATGGCATCTACAACAAGATTTGTTGCCAAAAAATATATATATTCCGCTACTACGCTGTTAGCCTGATGGGCCTTCACCGGACTAATGGGGAATCTATTACAATCATCTGTTAGGTACCAGTAATATATAAAATGATAATAATAATCCAAGATTCCCGAATGCTTTTTCAATACCAATAATTGTGACAAAATTTCAAATTGTTATTTTCAGTTAGGAATATTGGCGAAGTGATAACGTTATTCTAGCAAATTTTGATACTACAATGAATAAGTTAAAAACAAAATTATGTTTTAAATCATAAATCACTGACAATCTATATTACTTAAATTATAGAAGTCTATGATATGTGGCGCATAAAGCTATAAGTCAATACTTATAGTTTTTTTTCTTTCATAGACTCTTTTTTTCTTATTAAAAAAAGTATAATGATAATATAATGATTTAACATGAAAGTTATAAAATTAAAAAAAAACTACAATTTTTATAAGACCATACGTTTTCTTGCCATGGCAAGTTTGGCAAACCCTGTGATGTGCATGTGTATGAGAGGGAAAATAAACATATATCATTGTTTAGGATGGATTTTTATGAACAAAACATATTTTTGCTTTTAATTTTTTTATGTCTCATATTGTGTACACAAAATATATTGTTAAGATAATAAACAATACAGTCAAAGCAGAGAGTATCATTCCCTACATAATAGAAAATAAAAATAACACTTTTTAAACATTTTTTTTATTACTAAAATAATACTTCGCAAATGTCTGAGCCACAATTAGTGGGAACACTAATGTAGCATCTGCATAGAGCTTTACTGGTGTTGCATTCGGTTTAATCTTCCCCCATGAGACAGCTTCATCAGGCCTCGCTCCGGAGTCACTTCCATCAAATTCACTAGCTGTATTCACATACACAGCAAAATCTGCACCATTTCTCATCAAATTAGCATTACATATGTGGTGTTTAATAACACCACCTCCTAAAATAATCATTCCCGTGTTGTTGGCCTTCACTGCCATCGTGTTTAGCCTGCGTAAATCACTTAAAATATCAATAACTAAGCCTGGACGTTTGTATGAATGGAAGTACATCATATCTCCTAATGATCCATCAGTCAGAGCTGGACTAAAAATCGGAATGTTATTCCTCCAGGCCCAGTAACAAACAGAGCTCTCATCATTAATCTTTTCACCGAGTCTTGTGATAATTTTCGATGGACTCCAAATAGCATTTTCTAGCATCTGCTCATCAAGCATCTGATTGAGTAATGGAGTAACCCACTCTTCAAAAAGGCAATAATTATCATTTGGTACCAATAAGTTTCCGATCCTGTTGATTCCACGAGTCCTCAACATTTTCCCACTTAAATTGAAGTCACCTATGTATGTCGGAGCGAGACATTTTATCAGATCTTCCTCCACACCACCAGCAGTGGTCACAATACAATCTACAAGCTTGTTTTTAACTAAAAACCTTATTGTGTCTCTCAAGCCTGAAGATATCATGTTCGAAGTGTACCCTAAAAATATTGTGCAGTTTGTTTTCTTTTTAATAAACTCATCTTCTTCGTAAGGGTCGCCAGTTTCTTCAGTCAATGGAACAGAGCGAAATTTTAACATATTATTGATCTCAGTGACAGCCTTACCGAAATTTGTAGCTTGGAAACCGGACAACGCATAAGATTCTAATATCTTGTTATAATCCATTCCATTTTCCCAATCATAACCTGATACTACTGGTGTTTCTGCGGGCAAATCTTGGCTGGGTTGTAAAACTGCGTTAACTGCTATATTTGGAGCAATTTTACGTGGGGTTTCTTTTGTATTTCTCACGTCCATGATGAATATTTGTTATTTTATTTAATATTGCATATTATAAGTTCTTAACAGGAAGAATTTAGTTAGTGTTTGCAAATTTTTTTACATCGGTTTTGCTTTTGACATAATGATAACATTCAATTTTCAAAGTGTCAAATAATAGCTTTTATGGTTGTCAAGACGTTTTGTTTCTGCTACTTTATTTTAACGAATGGTAAAATTAACAATACAAAATAGGTAAGTAATTGTGTATAAAAAATGATTACGTGGTACAATGTACATATAAAAACAATATGTACACATGTAAAATTTCTTATATTGTATTCATCATGGAATGTAATTTTGTTAATTTACTTTAGACATAAATTCTATAAATGTAGAATATAAAAAACAACTATGCACAATAAAAAATAGGTTTAGGTTAGATGTATTTTTTGGTATTGGCAAGACGTTATTAACGCATCTGCCAGACTCTTGTTTTATAAGTACTAAAATTTAGTTCTTACTGTTTATTTTAAATTGTTTCATAATTACTAGATAATATGAAAATTAAATTTGAATATACCACCAAAATGATTTGAAACTATGGGATATATTTAACATGATGAATAATTGTTATTTTGGCGTGTACGTGATTTGTTACCTATATGTACACAAGTGAAACATATTTTAATAGTGTAACGAACAAAACATACATTTCATATAATGTTTCGTGCAATGGCGCAATAATAACGTAGACACGCTGAGCGATATTTTGCGTGTTGCACAATTCATAACTTAATATCATAATGTATGAAGTATAACACTATGCTATAATTTGATGCCATACATTTTTAGTACACTGTTTATTTGATATAATAGCATATTTCTCTGCTGCTTCCGTCTGGAACTGATTGACTGCCGTCATGGCAATTTAAAACAGAAACGTTCTAGTTGCAAATGGAAGTAGCAAACGGAAATCGAACATATAATATTTCTGCGAAGTACAACGTATTCATCAATCATATACACAATTTTATTCTTAGTTTTATAGGATATTTATTTTAAACACAACTCGATAATTGGATCCTAGTAGTTAATTAATGTAACATATGTTATAAAATAATTTTTGTGAAACAACCGAGGTACCATTGTGAGGTGACAAGAAACATTATCTACAGACGTACGTATTTCATGGAATGATCATTGCGTTAGTAATTATTTTATGTAACAACATAAGTGTCGTCCAGTGAATATAAGCTGTGTGCGTGTGATTCCGTTCACTTTAACGACGTTTGGCAAGTGTAAATACGCAGTTGTTTATAAAAAATAAATACCTGTTGCGGATGAATTACCTAGTTAGTCATTTACAGAAGTTCACTCTTAGATACCAACATAATAAAAAATACTAAAGAAATATTAGGAATATTCTAGAAATATCAACCGATATCAAAAATCAAATTTTGATTACATTCTAGTTTTTTTATTTAATCGTTCCAGACTGTAACCGATGACAGTTTTATTTTGGATACCAAAACAAATATAAGGAGAAACAATATGAAGAAATATACAAGAGGACTATAACCATTGAGTAATATAAGATGTAATTGCTAGCACAGAGTACGCTCTTCGTCAATTTTTTGGTTGCTGTGAATGTAGCCGTAAGTTCGAACATGCGCATAATATACTCAAGAGTTTAAAGCAAAACAAAGTTCAAATAGGTCTCCAAAATTGGCATTTATTTATGCTTAAGTTGTCTAGGTGTTATACACGTAATATAGTACGTAGTTATACTTAAATTTGGTTTCTTCGTATCTATATTTAGTGCGTTCAACAAGTTGGACGCAGGCTGTAACTATGTAGTGTTAAAACTCGATTAATAATTAAAACTTATTACGATTTCGTTATAATATGACAGAACTATTATTTAATATTACTAAATGGTGAAAGTGATTCTATATTATATGTAGTCGTGGTGGTCTAGTGGTTTGACAGGTGGAATATCAATCCAATGTCCGCAGGTTCGAAACCCGGCATGTAGCAACGAGTTTTTCGGCATTGGCGTACATTTACTAATTTTAATTGGTAAGACTATCGGCTGACGGTGAAGGAAACCATCGTGAGGAAACCTGAAACTGAGAAACGTTCTTGTAAGCACCACCGTATGTGGCGAAAATAGAGAACGTTGGATTTCTCAGTTTAAAATCGCCAATAACTCGTGTGTTGGCGTGGTGATTATGCCTATACCTTCCTTTGGGAAGAGGTCTATGGCCCTGTAGTGGGTCTCGTACAGGCTGATAATAATTATATGTTTATAAAATAGTAATTTTTGCTCTCTAGCAAAAATTCGCATGAGTTAGGGCTAGCCCTAGGCTCATTTTTTTATACCCACATCTCACAATGTCGGGTTATGTTTTTAATTTCACAACATCCTACATTGTAAATTTCATGGTTTAGGTAAAAAAAGTTTGTATTAATGAAAAAAATATTTAAAAATACATTTTCAATAAAAAAGATTATTTTACATCATTTGTTATTTTTTAAAGTTTTGTTATAAATCAGGTATTATTTCAAGTTTATGCTGCCAACGGTCTGTTGACCTGTGCCTCACGAGGCCTAATTTCATTTGTATGGAATTTATACCTTTATAGTTTTAGACAGTTCAGGGGTTAATTTTTATGCAAACTGTATTTTACATAATTTTTTCATTTGTACGCACTTTTTTTGCCGTGCCATAAAATTTACAATATATGAAGTCATGAATTAAAAACATAATACGCCATGTTGAGACCTGGGTCTTAAAAAATTAGCCGACAGGCTAATGTAGATTTCATTTATTCTTAGGGGATAGTATATTTTTACCCCTAACATTTTATTAAGATCGGTTGTATAGTCAAAACGTGAATGCACAACAAACAAACAAACTTACATTGACATTTGTAATATTAGTTACAATCAACAAATACTTATCTCATAAATGTGCGTTTTGTTTAAAATATCTTTAAATCATTTTTTTATACTCTTCTCGAAATACATAAATGAATTGCTTTAATAGTTCAAACATATTGTACCTACTCTGACATTTGAGGAATCCAATTTCCTATTAAGTCTCCATCGACAACATTATATTACATTCGTTTTTTAAATGTATTTATAACTAGCTGTGCCCGCGACTTCGTCCGCGTGGAACGGAATACAAAACACAGTAATTAAGGAAACAATCTGAATTTATATCTGTATATCTTGTATATTTTTAATGTAATGTGGCAGGCTAAACACTAATAATGGTCGTAACCCTTTATCACTTCAATAATAACTCAAAATTAGGGCTTCCAAGGAACTCCTTTGATTTGTGTAAAAACCGTGGGCCTTTTTTTTTTTTTATTTACGTGGGAAAATCCTTTATGGATACCCACCCTCTCGGGGGAGAGAGTGGGTTATGTCCGACTCGCACGGACTAAAACCCCTCGGTGTACCGGCCGCCGATTTTGGTTGGGGCGACATGGGATCGTGCTGAGGCTATCACCATGTCGCCGGGCTCTGTCCTAATAGGGAGGTAGACTGGGTACACAACCAGCTACTTCCCCTCGTCAGCCGGATCTGTGCAAGGAGGAGATGCGCTCCCCGGCTCACCTTCTCAGGTCCGGCTACGGAGGTGGAAGGAGGCGGTCAAAGCGCCGCCTCCTTCCACCGACCCTCCTTTGGCAGAGAGGGCCGCTAAGAGGGTCCAGCTCTCGGACCCTCTCCGCCGCCTCCTTCTGCGAGATAACTTCCTCGCAGAAGGAGGCCATGGCCATCCATGGTTCTTCGCTGCCGAGCATGGCCACAACCACGCTCGGCAGCGACAAGTCAGCACCTACCGCCGCAGTCAGAGCGCGGCGCTGTTCTCCCCATGCAGCACACTCAAATAGAGTGCGCTGCGCGGTATCTTCCTCAGCGCCGCACTCGTGACATGCGGCGGTGGGCTCCCTGCGAGCGATCTGGTGCAGGTACAAGCCAAAGCAACCATGGCTGGTAAGTACCTGCCCCAGTCGAAACGTCAGGGAGCCCCACTCCCTATTACACCATTCCGGCAGGACCGGGCGGACGGCGTCGACGGTATATCTTCCATACCGCGCGTCCGCCAGATCCTGCCTCCACCTCTCCAGGGTCTTCTCCCTTTCTGTCCGTCTTTTCCCTATAATCTCCTTGAGAGCCGGAGGCTCCCCTAAACGTTTTCTTGCCGCCGTGAACTCATACACGGCGGCAAGCACCCCCGCCTCCAGCTCCCAGGGCAGGGAGCCGGCGAGCGCAAAAGCCGCCCACAAGGACACGGTGCGGTATCCCCATATCGCCCTCAGTGCCACAATGCGCTGCGCTGCCCGCAGCGCGCGCACGTTGGCGGCACCGAGGGCGTCGGCCCACACCGGTACCCGTAGAGGGCCATCGCCCGCACGACCCCCATGTATAGTCTGCGGCAGCCGGCGCTCGGCCCCCTATATTGGGTAGTAAAAACCGCGGGCCTAACTATAGTGCTCCAACTATCGTCATACAGTCAGATAGTTCGTAGCACACGATGGTAATGTGTGTCCACATCTAAATTTATTGCGAACATGGACAAAACTCCGTGACGATACACGCAGGTATAGGAGGAACATAACACTAATATTCTAATTTAACAACTGTAAAAACAATATTAATCCTTGGACTGTCCAAAACCATAAAGATTTAACTTCTACACAAATAAATGTAGACCTCATGAACATACGTCAATAGACTGTTGGCACCATACGCTTAAAATACCTGTGTATAATTTCTTACACAATGGGGCTTAAAAATGAAATGACTTTTTGGACTTTAAGTGGTTTATAATACAATATGGTGCGTATAGAGTAACGGTCGTTGACGAAGTGATGACACAGACTATATGCGCCCAGTAATACAATGAGCGCCTGAATAGGCGTAATAGCAAAGCTCAGCTGTGCGGTATTGCGCCGGAACATTATTCCCGGCCGTTGAAAGCCTGATTTCAACTCTTCAATTCTTCAGCGGTGGGTAGCGGGCAGAGACGTGTGAATGGTCGCCGCACACTACCTCGAGCAGTTTTGATTTCTGCAACTCGTGCCACTCCGTCGGATCCAGGAAATAATTGCAAAACTCTGCCAAGGCGCCAGTTTAATGGAGGCGTGTTGTCTTCTGCTAGGAGTACCATATCTCCTATATTGAGCTGTGCATTGCCCTTTAGCCATTTTCTTCTCTGCTGAAGTTCCGATAAGTATTCTTTCTGCCATCTAAGCCAGAAATGATGCCTTATTGTTTCCAGACGCTCATATCGCTTTCTTTGGTTGGTGTCATCTCTGCCTTCCAGCTTTAGCGGGGGTAGCGCAGTTAACGGCCGACCGATGAGGAAGTGCCCTGGGGATAGGGAGAGGAGATCGTTAGGAGAGGATGACAGGGGACACAAAGGACGACTGTTGAGAATCGCCTCCACCTGAGCAAACAAAGTTGAAATTTCCTCAAATGTTAAATGACTGTTACCCATAACTCTTTTGATATGATATTTGGCCGATTTGACGCCAGCCTCCCAGATGCCGCCGAAGTGAGGAGCGTAAGGAGGTGTAAAAATAAACTTAATACCTTGCTGACTTGCAAAACCAGATATGGAATCACTATTTTGGTTTATAAACAAACCTATCTCCTTCGCAGCGGCTACAAAATTACGACCATTGTCACTAAATATTTCCGATGGTTTTCCTCTACGAGCTATAAAACGCCTGAGAGTCATTACGAATGCATCTTTAGTTAAATCACTAACTGCTTCCAAGTGAATGCATTTATAACGTAGACACACAAAAATACACATATAACACCTGATTAAACGACTTCCGCGTCCTTTACGATTTAAAATAAGAAACGGTCCGGCAAAATCTAAGCCAACGGATAAGAATGGAAAGTCAGGATTTACGCGCTGTGGAGGTAAGTCACCCATTTTTGGAACCAATGTTTTACCCATTAGTCGCCTGCACCGCACACAGTTATTAACAGTGCGTCTTGCAAGATGTCTTCCATTAACTGGCCAGATTGATTCTCTAATTGTTGCTAACAATAATTGCGGACCTGCGTGTAAGTTGTCAAGATGCTCTTTTGTAAAATACAATTTAGTTAATTTATGTGAAGCGTGAAGAAGTATGGGATGCCTTTTCTCAAAGGCGCATGCGGACGCATCTATTCGTCCGCCAACACGAATTAACCCTGACTTCTTGTCAAAAAAAGGAGACAACGACAGAATTTTACATCTTCCAGGTAATTGTTTACTCTTGGAAAGCAAATCATATTCAATAGAGAATGACTCACGTTGGGAGATAACGCACAATGAATGAAATGACTCCAATAATTCTTCTACGGTAAGTACACCTTCTCGTTTGTTATGAGGATGTTTAGTATTAAATAGGAATCGTCGGACATATGCAACGCATTTTTGAAGCTTGTTGAAACATGCAAAATTATCGAAATTTAGAGAACTGTCAGTAACTATTGACGAGTGTGCTTTAATTTCAGGTATGTCTTCTAATTTGGATTCTTTTAACACTGGCCAATCACATTCATTGTTAAGTAAAAAGCTAGGCCCTGTCCACCATATCTCTGTAGACAGTAAAGGCTTTGCGTCCAATCCCCTGGAAATTAAATCTGCCGGATTCATGGCAGTGGGAACATACCGCCATGAAGATGCATTAGTTAGTTCAACTATTTCACAAACACGATTGGCTGCGAACATTTTTAATTTAGCTGGATCAGTTTTTATCCAGCTTAGAACCACGCTAGAATCACACCAATGTACTATCCTCCCCGGTCTATATCGAAGAGAATCTGTGACAGATTTACAAAGCTTGGCGGATAATAATGCAGCACATAATTCAAGACGCGGTATGGTTGTTGGCTTTATAGGTGACACCTTTGATTTTGCACATAATAACTTGACAGTGATGTTACCATAACTATTAATTGATTTCATATAAATACAAGTACCATATGCGCGTTGAGACGCATCGCTGAACGAATGCAGTTCTATGAATTTAGGATTGTCACACAGCACTAACCTAGGGATTTGAAATTTATCTAACCACATTAAATTATCAACAAATTTGAGCCAATCTTCTTTCAAATCTTTTGTGACCGGTTCATCCCAATCTATCTTTTCTTGCCACATTTTTTGTAATATAATTTTTGGTTGAATTATGACGGGACTTAAAATACCTAAAGGATCGAATATTTTAAATGAATTAGACATTACAAATCGTTTCGTGATGACTACCTCTTTATCAAAAGTAAATTTTTTAATAGGAAAGTGTAATGTGTCGCTGGAAGGAATCCATCCAATACCTAAAGTACTTGTAGATTCGCTAATGGTTAAATTGTCTTCGTGGTTTAAATTCAAATTTTCAAAAATTAATGGATTGTTGCTTTTGTATTTTCTTAAATTGAAACAACCTGCCTTTAATGCCTCAGATACACCCTTTTGTATATAGCGTAAATCATGCTCATTATTGGCACCGGTAATGAGGTCATCAACGTAAAAGTCCTTTTGGATGACAGTTTTAATCAGCTCATCATCTTGTTCCTCGCCTATTTGCCATAGGCAACGTGTACTAAGGTAACTTGCACTTGCAGTGCCATAAGTGAGCGTGTTTAACTCAAACGTCTTAATTGGATGAGACTCATCTTCTCTCCATAAAATACGCTGTAAACTGCGATCGCTTTTGTTTACTCGGACTTGACGGTACATTTTTTCTATGTCACCAGTTAGCAGATACTTGTATTGCCTAGCTCGTATCAATATAACAAAGAGAGAGTCTTGGATGGTTGGTCCTACTAATAAAATATCATTTAACGCATAACCTGACGTCGTAGCGGCAGATCCATCAAAAACTACACGTAAATTTGTAGACTCACTTTCTTGTTTTAGTACCGAATGATGACATAAATAATAACTGAATTTTGGCTCGCCTTTAGCTAACGAAAGATGCCCTAAATCAGCATATTCTTTAATGAAATTTGTATATTTGCATTTTAGAACGGGATTTTTTCCAAAACGCCTTTCTAAATAATTAAATCTTTTTTTGGCTAATTTATAACTATCACCCAGACAGTCTGGATTATCCTTGAATGGTAATCTTACACAAAACCTACCATCTCTATGTCTATGAGTGTGAGTTATAAAATACTTTTCACAAGCCTTTTCACTTTCACTCATTATAAGCTTTGTAGGAATTTCTTCTAATTCCCAGAATTTGGCAATTGATTTTTCAATATCGACTTGTTTTGATACGCGATCTAGAATTGCTTGATTGCAGTGAGTTGTTTCTTTGACAACGTTTGAATATATAGGACCAGATATTATCCAGCCTAGATGCGTATTTCTTAAGTTTGTGTTTTGTGGACCAAGAGAACGCTGCTCGTTACCTAAAATGTCCCAAAATAAATCAGCGCCTATTAAAACGTCTATAGGTGCTGGCTGATTGAAAGTAGGATCAGCAAGCAAAATATCTTTGGGTAAAATTAATGAATTAATATTGACCGGGTATTTTGGTATAACACCGGTTAATTCTTTTAAAACAAGACATGAACAATTTGCACTGTAATTTTTGTTAAGTGAATGAATTTTAATATTGCAACTTTCGGCAATGCTAGAAGTGACTGTGTTTCCTATTCCTATGACTTTTAGCGAGTCAATTGGGAATGATTCTAACGAAATATTATCTTTTAATGCCTTTGAAATAAAAGATGATTGGCTGCCACAATCTAGCAGTGCTCGAACCTTCGCCTTTTGCTGGGTCAATGGATTCGAGACTTCGATCATAGCAGTCGACAAAAGAATTTGACTAGAGCTTCGATTTGAGAAGCTAGCAATTGTTTCGCAATCGTTCTCACTAGACTCATCTACCATTCCTAGATTATTCTTAGAAGATGCAGCGGGGCGGTGCAACAACGTGTGGTGCCTTTTATTGCACTCACGGCACGGTCCCATTCGACAAGCACCTGAGTGATGTCCCTGCCTAAGACAGTTACCACATAATTTATATTTCGTAACATCTTGCAACTTTTCATCAACGCCCTTTGATTTGAAAGTGGGACAATCATAAATTCTATGATTATTATTGCAAATCACACATAAAAAACTATTTTGATTAGTAGATTTGTTCACTTTGTTATTAGCGGTAGCAAATGATTTAGTGTATGTATTTTTATTTTTATAAGTATTATTGCTTAAGCCATGGTGCCTATTTGTGGGTGAATTGTTGCTTGAACTGGGTGTATTTTGAAATTTAGCTTGAGTGCTATCTTGTTTATTACGATTTAATGATTCCAGGACGTCTGCACGGTCAATCATAAATTTATAGAACTGGTCTAATGTTGGAGCGTCACCTTCCAAATTATTTCGGTATTCCTCCCACTTAATTAAGGTGTTGCTGTCTAATTTTGATGACAACATAAAAATTATCAAAACATCCCATCTATCCGTAGGCTGTCCTAAGCTGTTCAAAGCACGCAAGTTTTTTTTTACATGGTCTACAAAAAATCGCAGGGACCTTTCTGATTCACGTGAAATCGATTTTATATTTAATAGAGAGTTTAAATGGTGAGTAATCAAACTTCTTTTATTATTATATCGACTACAAAGTAACGTCCAAGCTTCTGAATAATTTGCGGATGATACCTCAAGATTAGATATAATTCTCGCAGCATCACCCTCTAAATAAGAAATAAGATAATGAAATTTATGTATAGGCGTTATACGCTCACTTCTGTGTATCAAACTCTCAAACGTATCTCTGAATTCTAACCACCGGAAATACGCACCGTCAAACTTAGCTATTTGAATTTGAGGTAATTTTAAGCCTGCCGGCTGATGGTCGGCACAACAAGAATTGTCATGATCCGAACTACGCCTATGTTCACTTTCGACTTTAGAAAATTTATCTAACAATGTCCTTGCAGTGGCAATGTTAACAATAATGTCGCTCTCGATCTTATCGCGTTCATCAATTTCAGAAGACAAATTTTGTGGATTTAGTACTTCAATCTCATTTTGCAAGTCGTCAACCCTAACCGACAATGCCTCGAACTTTGCAAGCTTCAAACTTAATTCTGTCAGTTCGATGTTATTTAATGAGGTAACATTCGTAAAACTATTTAAATAATTTTTAAATTTTGTTATTTGGCCTTTAGCAGATGCTCTTCTAATAATTAACCCTTTTAACTTATTATTATCTACAGATTCGTTAGGCATTGTGAATTAAATATGTTAAACACGTATACGTATTA
Source organism: Antheraea assamensis (assembly GCA_035772565.1). NCBI lineage: Eukaryota > Metazoa > Arthropoda > Insecta > Lepidoptera > Saturniidae > Antheraea > Antheraea assamensis. Next base: position 591,768 of record JAQQSE010000058.1, read on the forward strand.
AGTTAAATAATTTATGAATGACAAAAGAATGACTAATCAATTAACAAAAGAATGGCTCACGCTCCTCGACTCGACGACACCTGCTGCCCAGGAACCGGTTACGACCGCACAGCTGATTGCATGCGAGCGCAACGCAGATAACAATCTGAAATTATCGGCGTTGATGTATAAGTATTTTATCTTCAAACTGAGGATTAGCGAAGCGAAGCGACAAAAACAAATTAGTAACTATTGTCTTGGAATTAAGGATTATGTTCCTTGAAGATATAGGTAGGTATTTGTAATAACGGTCTAAATAGCAAATAATTTAAAAATGTTATTTGTACAATATAAATGTAAGTTAAAGTTATTACTGCTTGAAATATACTAATGTTATGCACTATTACTTGCCTTTCAAACTGAATTTAGATGAAATAAAGCTCAATAGATGTAGGTTGCGAAAAATAAAATGAGTAAATTGTAAATGTAGTAAATGAGTAAATGTCTTTGATTTGCACCAGTAAATTTGATTCCAAACAGTTAGGAACTAGGAATATTTAAGAGATTAGGAAAGAAGCACTTATCTGATTTTTTAAAAATCGCCGAATTGCTGACTCACTGCTCCCTGCTGTTGGAACTCGTGCTGATGACGCGAAGGTATCGGGTTCGTTCCCCTCATGGGCCACCAATATGTATAATTTCTTACACAATGGGGCTTAAAAATGAAATGACTTTTTGGACTTTAAGTGGTTTATAATACAATATGGTGCGTATAGAGTAACGGTCGTTGACGAAGTGATGACACAGACTATATGCGCCCAGTAATACAATGAGCGCCTGAATAGGCGTAATAGCAAAGCTCAGCTGTGCGGTATTGCGCCGGAACAACCTGATTTATACCAAACCTTTGAAAAATAACAAATGATGAAATGTAAAATAATAATTTTTATGTAAAATGTATCATTAAATTATTGTTTCATTTGTACGAACTTTTTTTACTAAACCATGAAATTTAGTAATGTAATACTGTTGTAATGTTTATTTATGTTATAAAGTACCCTGGTTTTTGGATGAGGATAAAGTCCATCTACTTATCTATTTTTCTCTCGTACTTAACTCCCGTCGTCATTAAAATTACAATAACTTTTGATAGAGTTAACCGATTTTAATGAAACAAAAAAACTATGTTGCTGCGGAATATGCTTTATTATTTTCTTCATGGAGTTTTATCAGAAACCTAGTACTTTACCAGTGATGTCTGTTCAAACAAACAGACAGATAGACATTTCTAAAAATGATCGAAATGGATTCTATTACTTATTCCTAGACACCTGCAACATTTTTTTTCTCAAAAATCAAAAAAGTACAGACACGTTGGATATACATTCTTATTAGGAGTCTCGTTCGAGCAGCGGTCAAGTGCACACGTGCGCTCGCTCGCAGCTCTGACGATCCGTTCGGTTCACCGCGCTCGGCTATCTTCGGTCATTTCCGGCTCGCCGCGCTCGCCTACCTGCGCACCAGATGTTGGCATTCCAATGATTTCGCCGCTGCCCGACCCGCATTGTTGCCGAGTGAGTCATCGCCCGGTGCTTTTGTGTTCGAGCTTGTGAAATTCGAAGAAAGAAAACATCTGCTGCGAAGTCGCACTTTAGTGTGTTTATTCGGCTATTGTCAATCGACACGCTCTTTTCAGAGCGACGGTGCACCTCTATCAGTGTAACATTTAAACCGCACATTTCGGTGCGAAGCCGTGCACACTGTGTGCAGTACGTCGAGTCGCCGTGCAACGCGTCGTGCTTCGTGCTGCGGTTCGTGAGTCGTGCAGCGCGACGTGTGCTATGCAGCGCGTCATTCTTCGTGCCGCGCCTTGTGTGCAGATACGAAGAGAGAAGATTTCGCGTCGCGTCTCCCTTTGGCCCGGACACGGATTGTCCGTTAAATTTTAATTAGGCGCACCCCCCTGCCCCTCAGGCAGGGAGGTTAGTCATGTCCAACCCCGCGCCCCCGCGTGCCCCTCCGGCCCATCCGGCCTTTGAAGAGGATGCCCATATCGAAGAACTACTCCGGTTTCACATGTTCGTAGAGAAGGAAGACCCTCTACTGGTCTCCAAATACAATAGACTCCGCAAAGTCTTCGCGCGCAATCCTTCCGGCCGTACGCCACGCTGATGACGACGGTTTCACAACCGTTACACGCCGCGGTAAACGCCCACGCGCTGCGAATCCGTCCGACAGTGACTCGGCTGCGGGACTTTCCGTCCCAAAGAAGTCCAATGTAGGTGGCGCTCGGGTGCCCCGAGCCTCTCCCGCAGCCTCTTCCTCGACTTCGGCTAAAGCGCCGGCTGCGGAACCCGCGGTCGTGGCTAAGAAGGCACGCCCACCGCCTCCCGTCACCTTCCGTGACAAAGGCCGTTGGGTGAAAATCTTGGACGACCTTAAGTCTAAAGAGATTTTCTACAAGTCCGCCGTCAACACTGTTGCCGGCATCTCTATTAGAGTCTCGACCCCCGATGAGCATCGCCAGCTCACCAAGTAGTTCCGGGAGCGAAAACTCCTTTCTTCACGCACGCTCTCGAGGATGAGCTCTCGTGCCGTCATTCGTGGAGTTCCTTCTGAACTCTACCTACGACATCTCCGATTGCCTGAACGATCAGGCTTCCCAGTCCGGAGCGTACAGCGCATGTACCACCTCCGTACGAAGGCCCCCTTCAACCTGGTACTGCTCACACTGGACCGTACCGTGGAAGATAAGGCCATTTTCGGCCTCACCTCTGTGTGCGGCATCTCCCGTGTATATGTAGAGTCTCCTCGCAAGTCCTATGTACCCTCGCAGTGTCACAACTGCCAGGTGTACGGTCATTCGACCCGGCACTGCCACATGCGTCCCAGGTGTGTCAAGTGTCTCAGAGATCACTCCACTAGGGAGTGCCCCCGCACTCCTGAGTCCACCGAGCCTCCCAGCTGCGTCCTCTGCGAGCAACCGGGTCATACCGCGAACTATCGCGGATGTCCCCGCACGACTCGCACGACCCGTCCTCGCCGCGGCGGACGTGCACCCGGTCCAGGGAGCACACCCCGCCGTCTCGAACGCAACCACCTCCGCCTCCGCCCATACAAAGCCAGAAGGCTTTCCTTGACCTGCCGGGCACCTTCAGTGCACCCGCGCCAAGCGCGCTCTCTTGACGCGTAAGGCCTTCCCCGCCAGCTCCCACGGCTCCTAAAGCCAAGCCCCAGCCTCAGAAGGTTCAGTCCACTCCTGCGCCACCTACCGCGACTTCAGTATCGACCACCGGTATCGACTGGATAGCTCAACTCTTTTTAGTACACGATGTACAAGAAATACTCGCTTTCAACGCGCTCGTCAATAGTACGTCTGAGCTCGGGCTCTTAAACGCGATCTCAGCTTTTCCGGCCGTTGCGACTACGTTACAACGTCTAACCCGCGCCACGCAAAAATAAATTCGCGTTAATCAATATATCAGTTCGGACCCGCGTGTTCATATACATTAGGAACTCGTACGTAATTGTATAGTTAAGTTGGCACCGCGCCATTGTTCTTTATTTTTCGCTCGATGTCCTCTTAAAAGATGCGTGTGTGCGCCCACGCCCGCGACTCTCTCTGCTCACGCCGCCGTGAGCGGAGGGTGAAAAGATACGATTCCGCACACTCGTCGCGATTTTTCTTGTAACAACTCGAGCCTAGGTTTGTCCCTCGGTGTGAAGCCCTCGAGCATGTTACTCGCGGGAATACAGTGACTCACGCTTGTTTTTCATTTACCCAGATCACCCTACACATAGTGGTGGGCTGTTTTTTTGCCCTTTTCGGACAGAAATAGGTCACACAACATAATAGTCAGATGCAAAATACACATATACATTCGTGAAACGTGCATGGTCACACATGTACTTTTCACGAACTCATGTGTATGAAATGGATAGATAGCTTAGCTTAGCTTAGTCAAATCGGGAAATTCGGCGACAGTTCAAGTCGAGGCGCACCGAGTGCCCTTGCGCTGTACGCCTAAACAAAACGGGTGAGTACCTTAAGCGCTCCCCTTAGTATTCCGGTGGAACTGTAGCGACCTTGCCAAGCTAACAGTGTAGGTCAGTTCGAAAAAAAAAACATTCTTATTATATGTATAGATGTGTTCCTTCACCGTCCTAGACTTTACAAAAGTATTCGTGGCGATGAAGCTTTCTGCCGCTACGGCCGTTTGTATACCCATTAAAAGCTTTGCGACAGATCATAACGAGGTAATTCGGAACAGTTTATAACTATTTTAAGACCGGTATACTTGTCTATGATAAGTTAAGAAATAGGATTTTTTCTAATTGTCAGTAATTTATATTACACCGCAACATACCATATAGATGAGGTTGTTACCAAACCATAATAGATTCCATGCGGCCTTAATGTTACGCAGCCGTAACATAACGAATCAGCATTCGTAAGGTAATAATAATATTACTTTTAAAAAAAACCGACTTCAAAATCAAGAAACACTAAGGAAACAAGAGGGCACTAAAAATAAAAAAGAACTAATCTATTACATTAATCAAATTAAATAAAAAATATTAGTATATGCGCTACCTAATAATATACTAATTCCTACGTTATAAAATATTAAATTACAAACTCTCTGAGAAGAAATTTTCTCAACGTATAGTTTTCGATATTAAGTTTCGTCCCAGTTTTATAAGAGAGAGATCCGGAAAAAAGTGTGTTACATTTTTAATATTGGTTAAAGCTAAAATAGTTTGGTATATGAATAAAAACTTGATATTAGTTTATATTGAGTAACGAGGTTTTAAAAAAGTAGCTTCTGCTTACGGCACACGAGCGATCCTATCTTTTTTTTTTGAACTGACTACACTGTTAGCCTGAGAAGGCCTTCTCAGTTTCACCGGATTACGATGCGATCCCACCTATCATTTGGGAGCAGTGCTTTACCTGTACCTATAAACGATACCCTGTATCTGCAATTCCCAACCTGAAGTACGCGTACCTCCGGGGGTTCGCGATGTGCCATTGGCAATACGTGAAAATTATATTGGTAATGTAGAAAATATTGAGAAGTTAAAACGGTTTACTTATGTAAACATTATTATACAAAATTTTGTTAATATACATAAAGGGACTCTTATAGTAACTCTTTATAGATCACAAGTCTCTAGAGATAGTACGAGCTATATTTTAAAGTTAAGATTGATAGTAGATAGACCTTAAGAGATACGAAACACATTATTAGGGGTAGATATCAAGGGCGGGGTACTCATAAATAAAAAGTTTTATTAAAGGGTACAGGAACGAAAAAATGTTGGGAAGCGCTGCCTTATATCTTTATCTATTCATCAAACAACGTGTATAATACAATAATTAATAATAATCATTCAAATCAAAGAAACTTCCTAACTATCTTCACACAAATAACTTCTCTGTTATTGTTTTTGAATCGATGATATTGTCTAAAATATTTATTGAAATAATTTCTTAGAAAGTGGCAATTTTAATATACACCTTATGTGTATCTTGAATGCCTAACGTAACAAAGGTAGCGTCCATTAATTACGCGAGATCTTTTTAAGGATTTTGTGACCCTCTCTCACCCACTGGTGAAATCTCGTGAGATTTGTCTCGATCCCCTCCCCCTCTTTTAATCTTACCTGAGCTCTTTCAAAATATGTACATATTTTGAGTACAAATGCTTCGGATGTATCAAATAACAAAAAAAATGCATTTGTTTATTTTTATTAAGACTAGTATTTGAGGTTGTTTAAATCGTAATATAAAATCACAGTGATAACATTAAAGAGTCACGGCTGTCGAATCGGCTAGTGTTTGATAACGCCTAGATAATCGAAGCGCTATTATTCTGCTTTGCGGCGCAGCGCGGCATTGGGATAACCACGATAAATATTATTGGAAATTTAAAATTGCGCGCCATAATTTTTCAACTAATAAAGAATCTTGAACTACATGTGGATATATCAATAATAAGTAACTTCACAACTAGTCATGGATTTTAATATATAGAAGAATTGTGTCAGGTTTTGGTATATTTTAGTCTAGAAACAGGCTTTATTTATTTAGATATATTTTTTATAGATCATATTTTACCACATTTTTACCCTATTTTTACCCGAAAAAAATAACATGACATTTGCCCACTCCCTCACGTGAGATTTAGTAAGATTCGGCTTGACTCTCCTCCCTGATCTCCTCACTTAGTTAATGGACGCTCCTTAATATATTTAATAAGATATGAGTTTACTATATTTCTTAAAATAGCGTCGCAGTCGACTGATTATAGGTTAATTACATAAAAAGAATTTTTAGCTTCTCCTTACAGACTTATCATAGCGAATCGTTATTATGTATAATATATCATAGACAAAAACCCTAAAAATATCCTCGTAAACGATATTAAAAATCGTATGAAATCCGTTTCGTAGTTTATAAGAACAAAGGAAATTAATTAACGGAGTGAGACGGGAAGAACGACTTTGATTTACAATATGTATTATTGATTGAAAATTATTAACGTGAAAACAAGAGAAAACACTGAAGTTATTCTTCCTACTCTGTTTCTCAAGTAATTTTCTGTATGTTTTTTGATTAAAGCTATTGATTGATTAAATTATTTTTTTCCATGTTATCCACCTGTTGAAAAATTTATTTATATATTATACTTAACACTTCATACGTCTACAATCTACAAAAAATTGTACAACAATAAATAAATATTGTAATATCTGAAGAAAAATAATTTTAGCCCTTATCTGGTCCAATTTATACCACTGTACGATCACCAGTTTAAAAAAATCACATTCGCTTACCATAAGAATTAACCGATTACAATTATTATATAATACCTTATACTTGAATAAGGAATTCATATAATTAGCGTTACATGAACACCTTTCTTCGAGAAGTAAGACAATGGCCAAAAATATTCCCTCCACTATGAATAGGTAATAGTGAGAAAGGAGTTCGTACGTTCTTATCCAACAGCCAGTCACTAACTGCATCACGGGTGAACGGCTCGTACGGAGTCGTTTCATTGGGCTGGATGATTTTGCGATCATTGTGCGTTTTATTTTTTTACTTGTGCGTAATACATAATTTTTTTTTTGTGATATCTGAGTTTTATAAAAAGAGTATCATAGTAAGTATGATTACATATTTGTCATAAATTAATTTATATGTCATTTACTATATATTTTAAAAGTATGTAACTACACTAGAAATTATAGTAAACTTTTGGTTTTTCGTATTATTTAAAAATAAACAAGTCCAAGCTTTTTTTAAAAAGGTTAATTTGAAAAGTAAATTAAAATCATATAGGTTAAGGCTATACAAATGAATGTAGTTTTCATGAGACACAGGTCAAGAGACAGTTGGAAGCATAAGTTTGCAAAAAAATCTGATTTCTTATAAAACTTTGTAAACATTACAAATTATGAATTGTAAAATTATAATTTGTGTATAAAAACATAATACGCCATTTTGAGTTCTGGGTCTTAACAAATCAGCCGAGGTGTTAAGAAGAAAAATCGCTAGTATTGATTCATTTTTAAGGGACTTCAAAGGTTCTGAATTCCATTGTATTCTGTTTTTTAGTATTTGTTACCTCGGAACTTCCTAATTTGTATTCCGATCTAGTAAATTTTATTTTTACTAAAATAAACACTTTCTTGGGGGTCGCATTAATGTAGATTTGAAAATAAAATATATCGTTCATATTACTCGCTTAAATATGAAGCTTTCTGCACGAGAAAGAATTTTTAAAATATCTTTAGTATTTTTTAAGTTTATCTATTACAAACAAATAATCAATTTTTTTCTCTTTATTATAATAATACTAGCAGGCCCGGCGGACGTTGTCCTGCCCTGATAATAAAAAAATATATACTTATGTGCATGAAACGCTTAAGGGGGCTTGACTTTTTCTGATTATTTCAACAATTGTCATTATATTTCAACCAAACCTTATCACCTAAACCTTCCCCGTAAATTACTCTATCTATTGGTGAAGACCGCATTACAATCCGCTGAGTAGTTTTTGAGTTTATCGCAAACATCTAGACAGACAGACGCGGCCGACGACTTTGTTTTATAATATGTATTGATTGATAAATATTTACATATAAAAGCAGTTTTTTTTACAATAAGGATCAATTTTGATAATGTTTTATCTATGTTTATTTATGTATAATCTATGTTTTATTTATTTGTTTCACAAAATATATGATTGTAGTTGCCCGCGAAAGCGATCACTAAAAACAATTGGTAATTTTTTGGGTGAGCAAAAAAATTGGATACATCGAAGTACCTGAATTATTTATCAGTATTTAATAACGAATTAATATACATAGTTGGTATAAGATAGTGTACGGAAATATTTATTAACTTGATTTTTTATGTGTGTTTCGTTGTAATTAATTTTAAATTAACTTCCCGCTGAAATTTCGAACAGAGGTTGGAATCAGATGATACAACAGACCATTGATGCATTAATAGTTCAACCAACAACTTTATTCCATCGTCAATAATATGAGCAGATAAATAATGACATTTTTGAATAAATATACATTACAATATTTGTAAAAATAATTATACATAGACACAATTATAGATTAATTAATATTAGTGGTCGACTATTGGTCAAAAATCAACCATGTATTATTTAAATTTCAATATTACTGAGATTTTTCGGCAAACACTGTACAAATATTGTAAATTAATAGACGAAATGTTGGTGAATTATGACGAATCATCATCTTCTTACTCTTATCCCAACTAAGTATGGTCGGCACAACATGTTTTCCTTGTCAGACGTCATCTCAGTTTGTATACACATATCATTTTTCACACAATCTACCCATACCTTCTTCGGTCTTCCTCTACTCCTATCTCCATTCACCTTCATACTTAAAACTTTTCTAGTTATATGACTTTCATCTCTCCTCATGTCATGCCCATAACATGCTAACTTCTTACTTCTCAACTTCTTTGTGATCGTTGCTATCTTCAAACTTCCTCTTATATACTCATTCCTAATCTTATTGATTCTAGTTATACCACCCATTCATCTTAACATTCATATTTCTGCCACATATAGTCGTCTCTCATCCGTCTCGTACATATCCCAGCACTCAGATCCAAACAGCATGACTAGTGAATTACTACAAATACAGACGTACAAAAAAGCACCAATGGTATAGAGAAAAAAAGTGTTTCCAAATTTTAGTAAGTATTTTTTCTCTAAATGGTAAAAACTGTTTTTAGTATTGTACAAATATTATAAATTATAGATATAAGAAGTGTGCAGTATGATAAATAGAAACTTATAAACACGTTGATGGTATGAAAAGAAAAACAATTTTAAAATATTTTTATTGACAACACTAAAGATCGTTAATAATTACCATACCAAAAAAAAAACAATCAAGAAAATCGATTGACAAAAAGAGAAGGAAAATGTTTTTAACTGTTTTGTCTCTGTCTATATATAGATAACTCTGAAAAAATAGTATAGGTACGTATAACTAAACAGATACACGGAACGTATTTTCTGATCAATCGTGACAGCGACTCGCTCCCTCTGTGATCACAATCATACAAAGAATCATTTACCATGTTACATAAGACATTACATTCTTGTAGTGTGTATTTTATATTGAATTGTTAAATAAACAATAAATTCACTAAAATCGGACGCTCCATTTTTAGAAGAAAAAAAAATGTGACGCGACATCAAAACTTCTACAATAAAAATTTGCCTCTCATTATTTATTTATTTTAAGATGACTATTATATAATAATACACAGGAAATATCTCTTTATTAATAACTAAATTTCACAGGCGACGTCGTTCGTGTTTATTTAGAAAATACAACTTAATCAAGTGTCACTTTACGCAATAAGAGATAATATAGCTATTCATATTAGCGAAATATTTTTTAAATTATCTTTTCGTTATATGAAGTAAATTTACGAGCTGCGCTTATTTTTATTGATAAAATAATATATAGGCAAATGATGAGAAAAGTATGATAACATTTATGAATGCGCCAAGCGATGGCGCTGAGCAAAATATCTTGGTGGCTATAGTTTTGTGAACGTTAAAGCGTGAACCACGAATTAATCGGTTTGTAATATGATTTATTTAGATTTAGTTATGTAACTGAAATACAAATTAGTTATTTAGGAAGACGGTAACAATGTATAATAAATATTCGGTAATTTTTGAAGCGTTACAGTCGCTGCTCTAGAATTTCAATAAGCACGGTAGTAAAGTGTAAGACGAACATTCTAGGCGAGGTTTTCAACTTTATTACCAATTTACTAGCTTTTGCCCGTGGCTTCGTTCGCACTGATGTAGATTTGATCTACGTATACACATATTTCTGACGTGATAACGTCTTATAAATAGATGAACGCCGGATGCACGCACGAAAAAGCATGACTCATTGTCACGTTCCACCTGAGTAGAGCCTGCAAGCGTGAGCGCGGAATAAGCGATAGAGAGGCGCAATTGGCCTAAGCATTCGGCTTGTGACGCATCTATCTTTTGCGGGCAAAAAGTATATAATTATTTATCAATGTTTCCTTATGACGTTATCGCGTAAAATTATCGCCCCTAAACGGAATTTACAGACAACCAATTTTTTTCTGATTTCGTTGTCTATTGTACTCTTGACAATATGTAAACGAAAATTTAATGATAGTCGGTTGATAAGGAGTGATAGCGTGACAAGCAAACAAACATACTCACATTCGTATTTATAATATTAATTACAGTGTACTGGAGTATATTTCTAGTCTCCACACTTTAGTGTAGCGTCTAGCAAAGGTAGAGGTATTCATTAGTCATCATCAGCCTGTAAGAGACCCACTGCAGGGCCATAAGCCTCTTTCCGCATAATCACCACACCACCCTCGACGTATTGACGGTTTCAAACTCTAAGAAATCCACAGTTCTATATTTTTTCTGCATACGAACATTTGTCAGGTTCATGTTTCCTCACCATATTTTCCTTCACCGTCAGCTGATAGTGTTACCAATTTAAATTAGTAAATGTACGCAAATTCCACGGGTCAAACCGCTAGACTACCAAGATATAACCAACGGCATAATTTGAATACTAGAACCAATTACAAATCAAGCACCTCATTTTTTAGAGTCAGTAATATCAGTAACATTTTTTTTTTAATTATAGTGTTAGGTTCTACACCAAAGTCCCAAAGAACATTACCGATTTGCTCTATAGTAAGCTCAAATATCATGCCAAGCAAGTATCAGTAACTCATTCTCATGGGTTTGAAGCCTTCACATGACTGTCTTTTATGTGATCCTATTATTTATTATAAAGGAGAAAGATTGAAACGAGAGATGAATGTTTTTTGTTTCCTCCAGAAACTATTAAACGGATTTTTAAAAAACTTCACAGTAGTACACCAAAATAACAAATAATATTGTCATTTATAAATACCTAGTCTTGCCATGAATACTGAAACAGAAAAAAAATCTATTGCAAATAACATTTATTACTTTTACAGTATGTTAGTTTAATACATAAATATAAAACAATTTAAAATATAAAAAGCTTATTCGAAGTAGCCTCCATTGGCTGCAATACAGTCCTTTATACGTTGAGGCCAGTTACTAATAGAAGCACGCACTCTTTTTATGGGAAAATTCTTCACTGCCAATCGTACGGTTGTTTTAAGGACCCCAAATTATCATGGCGTTTAGAGCAAGCCGTACTCTTTAAACTGACCATATATAATAATCCAGAGGATTAAAATCGGGACTAAACGACGGCCAGTCTTCAGCTCTAATAAAGTCCGAAACGTTCGTTTCCCACAAGACTACGTAGACCGAGTTTTATGACCCGGCGCCGAGTCTTGCTGGAATTACCATTCTTGGTTATTGAACGTGGTGTTGTTAAGGGGTTCACTACCTTCTCAAGAATGGTATCTTGATACACTTGTGCTGATGTTTTAATACCTTTTTCACAAAAGTATGGCTCAGTCACTCCTTCATAGCTAATATCCCACCAAACCATCACTGAAGTCGGATAGTACCCAAGTTGCACTCTGTCGACTAATTGGGAAGCTTCCTTAGAGCTCTGAGCATAAATACAGTCATTTTGTTTGTTAAAATGTTGCTCAATTGTAAAAAAAATCTCATCCTTAAACAAATTTTTCTGTGACCTCCCTTTGCAAGCCGCTTCAGTATTTGTGTCGATTTTACCACCCTATTCTTTTTTAAATTATCACACTATCAGACCAATATATTTATATATATATATATATATATATATATATATATATATATATATATATATATACATATTTAAATTTATTTATATCTATATATTTTCTTGTTATAACAATTTATATTCCACACAACGTGAACGAAGACGCGGGCAGTCGTTAGTATATCATAAACATATCGTGATAACTTAGATAAATCATTTGAATCATACTCTTTATCAATGACTTTCGCTTTCTGGACATAATTCAACAAGATTGACGTCATGTCCTCTGTTTACTGTTCGCTAAATAATAGCGATGTTAACATGCAACTTATTATGCGTTTTCAGTTTAACTGGCGAACGGTAATCGCTGCAAATAGGATATACTTTTAGTTGAGCGAAGTTGAATAATTTTTCAACTGCAGATAAGTCCCTTTATATAATTATATAAATAAAATTATAGAGGTTTACTGTTGTATGTGTATCACGCAAAAACTATTGTGTAGATTTCGATTATTTTTTTTACTTCTATTTCTTAAACACTTGTTCTTATCTAAAAAATATCACGATAACATAATTTAACATAAAATTATGACAGTTTTAAAAAACTACGGTTATGATATGCATTACGCGTTCAACAATGTGTGTTTTCTTGCTGTAAAGAAGTGAGGCAAGCAGTGTAATGTGCATACGCCGAACAGAGCTAAGTAAATGCATTATATTGTGTACAAAGAAGTTTTGTAAGCAAAATGTATTAAAAATATACTTCACATTTTTTATGTTGTTTCCTTTCTGCATTTTTATTAACTTAATAAACAATGCAAAGAAAGTTGCGGGTATCAGCTAGTTTGAAATAATAATATACTAACAACAGCTCGTGGCTTCGTATGCGTTAATATATAATCTGAGATCGTTAAGTTTAAAAACTTTTTGGACGGTTATCGTGTGTTGGTTAAGCATTTTTACATGGAGTAGGTTCCAATTTACATTACCCCGCCACTGGATGGCGCTGTAGTTTATCAATGTCCAAATCGCTTCAACCGACCTCCCTGTGGACTGATATATGACTTTCCACGACTAATCGAACGGGCCTTATTTTTCAATTTTGTGATATTTTTCAACAACCCTTAAAAATAGCCGTTTGGTAAATTTTGAGGTTTTTTTGAATACTTGTACAAATATATAGATTTTAATAGAAAAAAAAAAATTGTTTTGTTTTTTGGACATAACTTTCTTAAAAATTGTCCATATTTCAACAATTTTTCTGGCCTTTATAAAAACAAATCAAAAATATCTCAAATTCTTTTAGGTAAAGATTTTTGAATGTTATACTTTAAATTGAGTTTTAAAATAATTAATGTAACTTCTTTTTTTTAGTTTAAAGTTTTACCCATTTCTGGTTGTCCGCTTCACGTGAAATGCCCCTTTGCCACCTAATATGAACGTACCCTAACAAGGAAATCTGCCGGCAAGCGACAAATGCTGTTGGATTTTTTTATAGATATTGTAACTATTTTAAGTAGTAAATTGCAACGAAATTAAATACTGTCGCTGTCATGTTTGAAGACCAATTAGAGAGTTATTTAGTCAATTTATGAATTATACACTTCCAGTGCCGCTTTTGCCGGTATTTTGAAATCGTTTTAATGATGAAGTTAATGATTTATTTAAATATTTCTCTTCTCTATTTTCCCTATCGGTGAGGCGCATGCAACCTACCTGATTTCATGTGACTCTAAAAATGAATTATTGATTGTTCTCAATGTAATGTGACTTAAGCGCAATACTGGGGTTGCCAGTACTAGAACTCAAATTTGCTTGATTTTTTTTTACCGAAGTGTTTCAATGTGACTGCACTGTCTTGCAGTAACTGAAGTTGTATATCTTAAAAAAGCCTATAGAAATGTCCATAATGGTGCTGTTTGTCTTATAAAGGTAGCCCATGGCAACGATTTTATCTTTTAAATGTTATTAAAAGTGAAAAAAAAGTTAATTGTAAATCTAATAATGTATAGTATGAATTTTTATCCATTAAAAATTATTAGTTATCCTGATATAGATTAAGGTTGCCTTTTACAGGATATAGTTTTAACAAATATTTTAGAAAATATCATTAATTTAAAATGACGTGTAGGTACCCAAAAAAGTTCTTGTGTGGACAAAATTCCCAAAGTTTATCTTATTTAACTTATAGGTAAAAAATAATCGAATCTTACATGTCTATATATCTTTTGGACACTTATAAGAGCGTATTACAGCCCTACGATGTCGGGGCGGATCACTAGTATGAGTAAAAAAGTTAAAAATATTAACATTGCGTGTATTATATTTGTATCTAAAAGACCAAAATTTTTATATTAACAACTGACCGTATACATAGTTTACACGCGATGTGCACGGTAAGGAAATAGATACACGAACGTTTTATTGCATTGTGATATAATATACGAACTGTTCCGTGCTATAAAGTCGTGTACTTATTTGTTACTATCGGACACGGTAGCCAGACGTTGACCTGCAGACTTTAATAGCTCGTAAATATGAAACGAATATATAACTTGTTCTGACACAAACAGTGCCAACAAAACTAAAGCGGACGACGCGACGTCCAGCTATGACGTCATTGTTGCCAACTGTACAAAAACATTTATTCCTAAAGTTAAAGCCTTTACAAGAAAACAAGGTGTCTTACAGACACACGATAGAAGTGAAACTTGTGTACTTTTACTTTTGTACTTGTATTTTTACGTGTGTATTACCATCCACCACTTTTTTAACACAAAAAGGTTACCGATCAGAATTTCAAAGCCATCCAATAAGAAATGTCACTTCAAAAATTCCATCCCGTTTATTTACCCCCTAAATTTGCAGAGAAAACCCTAAGTTGGGAATCCTATATGACGGTAAGTACAGGCCATCAGCCATGTGACGATCGAAGCGTCGATTAGGATTCAAGACGTTACTGGGAGATGCAATCTCCACCTTGCACGAAAGAAGCCCGTCTATTCCCATACACAATATCCACTTAGTACTTCTTAAGACCTCTTAATAACACTTGTACTACGGTTTACATTTACTTCAGCCATACAGGCATGAATCACTATTTCACAGTGTAACTTCAGTAAAATTATATGTAATATGGACAAGCAATTGACATTCCTGCGATTGACGCCTGTTCTCGAAAAGCTATTGACTTCTGCTTCTTCCGATGGTCAGATTATCGAACTATCCAGAAATAAAAAAATAATATGGAAATCTATGAAGTAGCTTTTGTATGATGCACGCACAACGGTATACATCTAAATGCTGCCACATAAGGGCCAAAATTAATATTTTGTAACAATTAATAGTACTTCTTTTAAAAGTCATAAAATATGATATTTACGAAGCGAAAATCATAACTATGGAATAAATGTGTACGCAACCACGGGTATAAATATAAGTACATTTGATATCTTGCCTGTTTTGCTCGTAAAACGTAGCAGCGATAAGCGAGCTTACTAAGACAACTGGTTTAAGGCACGAGCGAAAGCGTTTATCGAGGGGTTATATTTTAATGTATTCTATACTAGCTATCCGCACAAGCTTCACATTTGTGTATTAACGAAAAATATTACATCAAATTATCGCTTTACACTACGACAATGTAATTAAGTAAAACGGCAAGTGAACGTCAGCCTCTTAATATTTTTAAAGGTCTGTCTTTTATAATTTTTTATACAAACTTTGTTCTGACAATTACAATCACAACAAAAGAGAACGAACAAAAAAGGTGAAGCCGTTCTGAAGTGATGCACTGACATACATTCAGTAATTGATTTGTATTTATGACAATTATTGTGTCGCTTACCATGGTGATAATGTATTTTGTTGTACACAAATGTTGTAAATCGAACAACTGACGAAGACAATCTACCTCTGAAACGATGGTGGGTCCGTAGTTAAAGTGTTTGGACACCGTTTCGATCGTCGTATGAGCCGGAGATGTTGGTGAAGAAAAACATAGTGATGAATTCATATATGTAGATTTCATTTATCTCACGAAAATAGTACTTTTTTTCTAAATGACAGGTATCCTATGTTATTTTCTGTACTGTTGACAACGTGTATGCTAAAGTTTATGATAATCGCTTGAATAGTTTGAAACAAATAAATATAATCATCCTATTACTAACTAAATTATAAATGCAAATGTGAATTTAAAAGTTAAGTTGGACATTACCTCGCACTTCCGTTTCAAATTGTTTGGCCGCTTAATTTTAAGCAGAAGTGCGAAGTAACGTCCTAAATAATTTTTAACGACAGATTTCCACAAAGTAAGGTCTTGATCAATCGAATGTACATTTGTTTGTTTGCTACGCGTTCACGCTTTAATTATTTTAATGGCCATCGTGAAATTTTGCATATACTTTGTGAAATGTACAGAAAAGGACTTGGGTATTCGTCATCTAGAAAAACGTACTGTACCCGAGAGATCGAGAGGAGAGTATAAAAAAGTAATATTAATTCAATAGAATCGCATTTTAAAATTATGTATATTTCATTACATGAAATCGTAAAAAAAATAATTATAACCCATGTTAATCGAATCAATTTTCTAGTAAAATTCTTAAAAAAATTATTAGGTGCAATTAAATGTATTAATAGAAGTACTTAACTAATTCGCTTGTAACATTAACCACAAAATCGAAAGTGGCGAGAGTGGACCTAAAGAGAACTTATACCTAGATACGAACATTGTTATACAGATAGATGTGTTATCACACAAAACATTACATTGTTATTAAGCTTTCGCGAAAACGGAATTCATTTTTTACACACCTTTGTTTTAGTTTTGACAGAAAAGAGCTTATGTAGCATAATTATCTAATTTTGTCAGCTTTTTTGGAGTATTTTTTTTTATTCTGTCAAATATACGAAAGTCTTCGTATTGAAAGAAGAAACAAATATATTCACCCTGTATGTTCCTGCATAGATACTACTATTAAATTTTCATCTAATGCTTACCATATGGTTTGTGTACTCAGTGGTTACAGTGTTCGGACTTGGCGTCGATCAACCTAGGTTCGAATCCTTGCAACTGAGTCGAAGTTATCGCTGAAGGAAAACATCGTGATGAAATCATAGCTGATGGTATGGCTTTTCTAAGTCTATTCTATTATTTACGGATTTATATTTACGTAGGATTCAAATGTAGATCAAACAGATCTTTAAGCTGTAAATATTTTATTTATGCTAAATAAACATACTTTCTTGAAAAGTCCCAACATTAGCATTTCTGAACTTAACTTTAAAGAAATTATAATTCAATGTTACCATAAAACACAAATTAAAACCAAAGACACTAAAGAGTACATACAACAGTTTAAATCAGCCACATTTCACACTTATATTACAAATAAATTTTGCTCAGGGCTTCGCTCGTCTTTATGTTATTTTGATCTATCCCGTGAGAACAGTACATTTTTCTAAATAAAAGATACCATATGTCCTTCTGTGTACCGGTGACAATGTGTATGCAAAATGTCATTATGATGGATTGACTAGTTAAGGTGTGAAACAAAGTACCAAACAGACAAACTCACTTTCGTATATATAATATTAGTAAGATAATGGCAGTCGCTCAATAGCTGTCTCTACACGACACGAAAGATTGCACGTGTAAAGGCAAACAATAACAATCACTTGTGAATTCGCGTCCACGCTATCTCGTCTTTAATCCTTCACGCTCGAATTGCACGTGAAAGAGCATGTCGTGGAACGGCAGCTATTTATCATTCAATACGTCAAAATATTATGAAAATATCATTCTACTATCGTAAGAAAAGACGCAATAACTAAAACACAAATCGGAGAAAAGTCGAAAAGTCTAGCGAAGTACGTCTAATTCATTTTTTGATTAAGTGTAATTTTAGAATCTATAATAAGAAGACTAGTCGTGTTATATGAATCCAAGTGCTACGTAAGAGACAGATGAGCAAAATTTCATGAGATACTACAGATGCGAATATTAAGATGGATGTGTGATGTAACGAGAATGGATAAGAAAATTTGAAAATAACACCAATGACAGAGAATTTGAGGAGTAATAGGTTAGCATGGTACGGGTATATTATGAGAAGAGATGAAAGTCATGTAACAAGAAAAGTTTTGAGTTTGAAAGTGGATGGATATAGAAGTAAAGGAAGACCGAATAAGGTATGTACGGATTGTGTGAAAAATGATATGTGTATAAAAGGTGTGAATACTGAGATGATGTGACAGGGAAGAGTGGAAAAGGTAAACATGTTATGTCGACCCTACTTAGACGAGATAGGGGTAAGATGATGATGATGTAATTTTAGAAGCTCATAAATGAACAACAAAGTATTGTTAGATGCACCTTTTTCTTGATTTCAAATATATATAAAACTAATACTACTACTACGAGATATTCTTTTTTTGGGCGGTGAATTACCTATCCAATGTTTTCACTCTTTACCTACCAACATAATAACGTATCCTGTATTTATTGTTTCAGATAAACTGGATTAGGAATAGCGAAGTAAAACAGAGATAAACCTGTAGTTCATTTTACGCCAATACAACATGGTAACTATTTGAACGACACTCAAAGCTTTTTTCAATTTTAATCGCTACAAACAAAACATTACTATTTAGTATTGTATAATTAAACTCAAATGACAAATTAATCGTAGCATTTTTTTATAAGAATCCTGTTCTTTATTCTATTTTTCAGTATATAGGTTTATATAAACGACAGCGCAGAGAAATTCTCATTACGTAACTAAGACGAATTTATAGAAAAAATAAATCATAAAATCAATCATTATTTTTTAAATATATTTCTAAATCATAATTATGTCAATTTTTGCGTTTGTAGGTGCATCTAATCGTCGATCTCTAAGTGAACACTTAGGGAAAAGTTTTCGATATTTAAGGGTAACTCCCAGTAATCATTCTATTCTTTTACATATTATTAAAAAATATTGCTTATTGGCAAAGCTGTTTTGACCAATAAATTACTTAGGTTGAGCATTTTATGTGAACGAAATTTGTCCTTTACAGCATATCACACTATTGATTACCTTTCATTTCTTTCATTCGTTTATACACTTGTTATGATACATTAGTACATTGTACCCTTTTTTTTTTTTTTTTTTTTTTTTAATGTGGGAAGAAATCCTTCATTGGACACCCACAGCCCTGGGGAGCTGTGGGGTGTCAGACTCTTACTGACTAAAAAAACCCACAAGATACCGTCTGCCGCGCTATGGAGTGGCACGGGATCGAACAAGCAAGCACCATGCCACCCCGGCGACAAGGCCCAGCGCGAACGCCCTGACCGCGACGACAGCCCGGTCAAGCTGCCTACCCGTCTACCGAACCAATGTGCAATGGAAAGTCAGGTCCCCAGCCCCTTCCCTCCTTGGTCCGGTTTGACAGTCAAGGGGTCACCCCCTTCAACCACCACCACCTGTAACTTTTTTACGTGGTTTTCTACCACGGTGACTTTTTAACGAGGTTTTCTCCCTCTCCCTCCGCCCGAAGGCCACCCCTCTGTCACTTTTTAATGTGGTTTCCTCCCACAGGAACTTTTTAATGAGGTTTTTCTCCCTCTTCCTCCGCCCGAAGGCCTCCCCTCTGTCACTTTTTAACGTGGTTTCCTCCCACGGTAACTTTTTCTTGAGGTTTTCTCCCTCTCCCTCCGCCCAAAGGCCGTCCCTCTGTCACTTTTTAGCGTGGTTTCCTCCCACGGTAACTTTTTAACGAGGTTTTCTACGTCCCTCCGCCCGAAGGCCTCCCGTCTGGTTTTTAACGAGGTTGTCTCCTCAACACCCGTAACTTTTTAACGTGGTTTTCTCCCACGGTGACTTTTTACCGAGGTTTCCTCCCTCCCACCGCTCGAAGGCACACCCGTCTGTAACTTTTTAACGTGGTTTTCTCCCACGGTGACTTTTTACCGAGGTTTTCTCCCTCTCCCTCCGCCCGAAGGCCACCCCTCTGTCACTTTTTAATGTGGTTTCCTCCCACAGGAACTTTTTAATGAGGTTTTTCTCCCTCTTCCTCCGCCCGAAGGCCTCCCCTCTGTCACTTCTTAACGTGGTTTCCTCCCACGGTAACTTTTTCTTGAGGTTTTCTCCCTCTCCCTCCGCCCAAAGGCCGTCCCTCTGTCACTTTTTAACGTGGTTTCCTCCCACGGTAGTACATTGTACCCATGCTATGATGGCGTATTCTGACTCAACGTTTGACGTTCGTTCGAATCCTAGCAACTGAGTCGGAGTTTTCAGGGAAGGAAAACATCGTGATGAAACCATAGCATGTTGGTAGAGCTTTTTCTAAGTCCGCCTGACTAGCTACCACCCTCAAGTTGAAAATCTGTCGCCAAGCACCTGTTAGTGTATTCCGGCAGCTACACTTGAGAGCCAGTCTCTCTCTAGGTTTAGCCTGACTACAATCTTAGACCACATCATCATTTGACATCAGATAGGATTGTGGTCAAACATTAACCTATGAATTATAAAAAAATGTATATACAAAATATATTGAAGCTGAAAACTTATGTGATAATCATAATTGAGTCGTATAGTCGTATATCATAATGAACAAAGTTGAAGTCAGTAAGTAAAGTCTTTCATATTTTTTAAATTTTCAGTTTTTATACACAGTGAACGAATTCAAAATTTTGCTGTTCATAAGATTTAAATTTTTCATTAAAGATTTTTACATTTTATAGATGTATAAAATACATTTAAAATTGAACTTTACATTATAACATGTAACGGCCCAATTATTGTGAAGTTATTATATCCGAAACAAAACGCAATTGACGTTTTTGGGAATGGTTGGAGAAGCGCAGTTTAAACTCACAATTTGAGTTTTTAGTAAAAAAAAATGTCGTGATGAAAATATAATATATGATATCATCTGAAACCATAACATCAAATGTGATTGCATTTACAAGTTAGCTTATAAGGAATGCAAAACTAAATAAACTTTTTTATATTTTTACAGCGACTTGAATTATGGATAGCGATCTGTCTCTCATCGCGCGTGTTATCAGACAATAAAGCAAATGTAAGTAATTTCTTTACTAATTACCGAGATAATTACAAAGTATACAGGCCTATATTTTATACAAAGGAGGAGGGAGGAATTGCTGATACTTGGTCTCATTCAAATTTTAAAAAATCCTAAACTTAAGGTTGTATATAAAGCGATGAACATCACTTATACGAATGTTGCTCACTTCCCATCTGGTTAATTTAAAAAAAAACTTGGCACGATTTGTAGTTGCAATAAAAATAAAATATATGGTGCTTCAAGCATGCTTACAGCAGCTATATTGTATTTGGACTCGTATGACACATTTTGTCAATAATTTACATGTGGAGTTCTGACTATTATCAAAAATGGCGTAGCCATGAACAGATCAAAAGGGGAAGCGGGATGAGGCGGAAGGAATAATAGATTCAAATGCTAACGCCACCACCACATTACTTATTTTACACCCAATAGAAACCGTACATTTATTTACACTAAAATTAGAAAAATAATAACATTTTTACAAAAAAAAATTAAACCGATTTCAAGAATATTATTAAATAGCGAATATTACTTATTTAATTTGATTAATTTCATTATTTAGTTAGTTTTCGATTCTTATTGCTTCTTTTACTGTTTTTTGATATTGAAGTTGTTTTAATTTTTTTTTGTAAAACGTTTATCATATTTGTGTTTATTTGTCATAAATATTTTTGTAGCTTGTAACTTATTACGAAAAATTTTGGGAACTTCCTTTGACTCTAAGATTGGTTATTAACAAACATAATCAAATTATATAAAAAAAAGCATTAACTTGACTAGTTATTGCGCCTTAATTTTTGTATTATCAGCATAAAATATGATAGAAAAATCATTTTTCAATTTAGCATAAATAAAGTCAGGGAAATTAACCCCTCGGTTTGTTTAAGACACATTGAATAAAGTATCTTTGATTTAGAATGCAGTTTTTTCACTCTATTTCTCGGATAGTTATATATATACGACATCGATGTTCTTTAAATAAATAAAATTAAAGTGTTTGAAATTGGGGAGGACATTATTTCGCACTTCCACTTGGAATTGTTCGGCGGCTGTTACGTCTTACCACAACAGAAAACGGTTGTTAAGCAAACTAAAAGTAATTAAAAGGCGTTGTTCTAATTTAACATACGCCCTGAAAAGGCGTTTATGAAACGTCAAAACTACCACCGGTTTGGACAAATAACCCAGTCATCGAGAAGAGCCAGCGAGAAACTCGATCGGGTTTAAATTTTTATCGTATTATAATATGTTATGTCTTTAGCGAACACACAGAAAATTCCAGAAATTAGCATCGCTCTCACATATTGATCCACCCTATATAGCTTTTTGATATCAAAATCCGGTTGACATGTTTCTTGAATTTACCTCCGGCAAATCGGTAATGCGTTTTGGGACTCTGTTGTAAATCCTAACCTAACACTATTACCCAAAAACCCGCATGTAGATTTCTTCCTTTCCTTTCTCTTTGCATTCGCTTCTATCTACGAGTATAGAATAGAACTTTCTTCTATTCCATTGCGCCTTTATAATTACCTTTTAAAACGAAGCATGATAATTGCCGTTGGTATTTAACACCGACAGTCGCCGTTGTTTTTGGACTGTACCGTACCAGGTATCGTACAGTCATTTTGCCGAACTTATATAAAAAAAAAAAAAAAAAAAAATCGTTTGCTTACAATTGTCCAAGCAATAAGTTTTCTGATATATACGTTTTTTCCCACGCTTCGACGACTCATTTACTATTTATTAACTAAAATATTAAAATAATATTATATACATACGTAAAAAGTGTACATACTAGAAGATTCGAATGTCGGTAGTAAGACGTTCTCGCCCACGCCCAATCGTGGGATACGGAAAGGGTACTACGAATAATAACAAAAAGCTTTTACATAATCTTATTATTGCATAATAAAAACTCAACGTATATTACATAACGATAATATCTGTGAAAGTTGTTTGAGCCATTCGTATATAGTGAGCATAGATAGAACTAAGTACGTAGTTTATTAAGCTCTGTAACAGGCTTGCAGTCCATCTGACGTTAAGCGATCAATATTTACTATACATATCAATAACCCCCAGTAGTACCAAACAAGCCATAGTTAATTTCTGATGTTGCCAGTCTCGAAAACTAAGTTGACACTAAAATAATAAAGTTAAGTTAAAATAATAAAATAAGAACTAGTTGATAGGTATGGAAATATATTACATCCTCTTTTTTATTGATAACACTAAAGTAAACTATCAGATACCAAACAACAACAAAAAAATTAAAGAAATCAGTTAAGAAACAAAGAAAATGGAACTGTACTGTTTTATCTTCGCCTATGTATCATATAGATTATTGTTTTAAATAATAAAGAAGCAAGCATGTGAATAATTCACCTCATGTTAAGTCGTCACTATACCCTAGGGTTACTAATATTATGTCGGCTGATTACAAAAGAAATCTTAGAATAACAGGCTTCATGGCGTAGTGATACTGAGTTAAGAGATCACGGGTACGATCGCCATATATAATAAACTTTAGTGTTATCACACTAGTAGATAGTGATAGGCATAAATTGTTAATTTGTAAATTGATATCAATTGTATGGATACATATGTAATAAGTATAAGGCTATGCTGACTTTAGATTTCCATACCCCTGAGAAAGAATTAATGTACGACTAGGAGTTGCCCGCGTCTTTGTTTCTGTTTATACCTTTATAAATGATAATATCGCACAGTGTTCGCAAGTATATCTAACAGTTTTTGCAGTACACGTCGTGACAGCTCTTCAGGATTATTACCAACTCGCTTAAAACTGTTTCATATATAGCACGTGTGTCATGCTATAACAGTATATAGCCTATGTTTTATCCTAATATACAAAACACATTACTACTTAGATAGATAGACAAGTTCATGCGCGACCGTCCTGGGTTTGCAACAGACGGTAGCGGGTTGAGGTAACGCATCGTTTTCGAGGTACACAACATGTATAGTACTTTGTCCCCGCCAGCGTCTGGCGTCCCGTAGTAGGTACATTGTACGCGAAATTGTCAAATTTATAGTGGTTGCATAACATAATACCAAACAACCATCCATCCTGATAAACTTTCTCTTGTATAAATTACCAGGACTTGTTATGCCTACGGCTCAAAACTGTGCTGTTAATATTTCTTGTAATAAAAAATCGGTAAAATGGATATTACGTACACATTCTCCGTGTTAAAGTATCAACAGAAGCCAGTTTTCATGGCGATCAATAGCATAATTGATTATAAAAAAAACATACTTAGTTTTTGTTATGGAGTGTAAAGATAAGGAGAACCGTCTATGTGTATGAAAATGTGTCCGTCAAAATGTACTGGTAAATTATGGTGACGCTGCAGTAGCAACAGGGTTCATTATTGTTCAATTATTATATTTTAAAATATTTTGTAACAGTACACAAACTAAAATTACTAAACGTATTATATAATGTTCACAAAAATTCTATCACTCTCCATGTTTTCTCACGGCAGTTATTTTAAGTTATATTTACAAAATTACTTCGGACTAACCCCTTTGGCTATACTAGCACCATTTTAGAGTGTTGGAACTGTTATTTAGTGCTTCGAGATGTTCAACATGTTCGCCATATACGATATTTCTCCTTACCTCTATACTCCATAGTTTTTGTCAAATTTAGTATGATACTTTTGACAGCTCACGCCTTTCAATTTTTGTATTTTTTAAGGTAAAATGTTTTAGAAATAAGGCCGTACTTCATTACTTAGTACCGCCCACTCATCGTAGTGTAGCGCCACGCATATTGAATAACCACAAACTATATTTTATTATTCGTTAATATTAAAGTCATTTGCAATTATTTATCACACAATAAATCGCAAAAACCATGTAATGTTTTACTCGTGGTTCTTGTCATCGATGTCAACTGCTAATCAGTTAGACGCCTAAATAAAAAAAAGGCAAATATCTCGAAAATAGCAAATTGTAGCTTAAAAATAAGCAATAGGGAACCTTTAGGAAACTCTGCGTCAGAATGAACTGTTTCACCCCAGGAAAATAAAAAAATTATGCAACTATCGATTCAAAGAACTGTTAGAGTAGGTAATAATGTCAAATAGATTTATTTTTGATTACACACCTATGTTTTGACGATAATGCAAATAAATACGTGCAAGAGAAATAGAAATAACGACAAAAATGTTGTATTCCTTAAGTTTTTTTATGAAGAAGAATTTACATTATTATTTCTGAGTATATGACTGTTGAAGAATGTCTTGTTTCAATCTATCTTATATTAAGAAATGATAGAGTATTACCTTATGAAACAGAAAGTACTCCATAAATTATTCGATTTTTAGTTTTTACTTGGATATTATCACAAAGAAAAGATATAACGCTATCTTAATTTAATATAAAAAGTTATTAAACTACGATTTCTATAAGAACTACGCGTTCAACATTATGTGTTTTCTATCCATATATATGTGAGGCAAGCAGTGTGGTGCTATATTATGTGTGATATATATTTTTCCTCTGTAAATAATATATATTGTAACAATATTAAACAACGTAGACGACGTCGCGGTTACTAACTAGTACTCAATATCACTATAATGTATTGCAATCATTTTATGAAGTTATATATCTATAGAAAGAATGCGCTACAGAATCTAACACCCGTTTTTGTTCTTAGATACACTTTCATATGATTTTGTTGTTCTCGTCAGTTCACTTTTACTTTAATGCGAGTTCTACTAGCATATATGGTGATGTATGATCATGTTTCCAGCTTCCGTAATGTATAAGATGTGGTATACAGGTGTTTTTAAACCGCACGCTTATAAACGAATAAAAATAATCTAGCGTTGTCAAAGCGTAAATTCAGAGCATGTTGTTACTTGTCAAAATTAAAAATACTTTATTTAATACTAGCGATTTGAATCAATTTTCATTGCTTTGTTATTTATAGTTTATAAAATTCATAGCTTATAATATCAATTCAATGTCCGTAGGTTCGAACCTTGGCATGTACCAACGAATTTTTGGGTTTCGCGTACATTTATTAATTTAGATTGGTAACATTATCGGCTAACGGTGAAGGAGAACACCTTAAGGAAGCTTAAACCCGAGAAATGTTCTTGTATTACCACCGTATGTGGAAAAATATAGAACTGTATATTTCTCGAAGTTTGAATTAGACAATATGTCATGGACTGGCGCGGGTGAGATTATGCCCATACCTTAATTAAATTTGGTTCTTAAAACGCGACGCGAACTTATACCTACACTACAACAGCCAATGGGCGTAAATTATTTTTAGCGTAAACCAAACAAATCAGACAATATTATTTTTTAATATGGCAACATTGAGATCGAGCGCGTGTTCTCGTTACAGTGGTAATAACAGTAATTGATAGCTTACACACTAATATCGGTATTTATCGTACACTCACTAGTATTACGTCATGTCCTTATGTACCTACTTGTGTGAGTCACGCGAGTTCCGCCATGATGCTTTAACAAATATTCGTCCACGACTTCTTTTATGTTTATACATTTATAAAAGCCTATATAAGTTATTTATTTAATTCTATAAAACTATGAAACACCTCATTTTAAATTTCAAACTGAATTGCTAAATAGAAATAATTATAGATCTAAATTCAAAAATGGCGGATTTCCATACAAACTTTCATCACCTTAAGGGTCGACTTAGTACTCACCTACATTGCAAAAGCAACCTGCATGCAAATTTTCACGGTTCTAGGCCCCAATATTTTGGACTGTGCGTTGATATGTCAGTCCGTTCTGAAGAAATAGTTTTGTTTTCTCATGGACTTTAGCAATTATTGTTATTTAGATATATATGAACTTTAATTTTTTATTGCTCTTATTTCTTTACTAATTCTACCAATCTTAAGATTGTATGTATTGCATCTTAGCCCTTATGGAAAGCGTAATTGTATGTAATCTACATCAAATGTTCTCAATGATTTTTACACAACGACTCACTAACTTACTTTTTACAAATTCGTGACACGCACACTTACACGCAAAATTTTAAGTCATCATCATCCTCATCTTCTTACCCCTATCCCACCTAAGTAAGATCCGCACAACATGTTTTCCTTTTCCATTTTCCCCTGTCACACCTCATCTCAGTGTTTACACCTTTTATACATATATCATTTTTCACACAATCTATCCATACCTTGTTCGTCATCCTCTACTCCTATATCCGTCCACCTTCATACTTAAAACTTTTCTAATTATATGGCTTTCATCTCTCCTCATAGCATGCCCATACCATGCTAACCTATTACTTCTCAACGTTTGTGTGATCGGTGCTACTTTTAAACTTCATACTCATTCTTAATCTTATCGATTTTAGTTATACCACACATCCATCTTAACATTCGCATCTCTGCCACGTGTAGTTAAATAATAAATAAAAATGATAAATAAAATAAAATAAATAATTTTAGTATTAAACGATAAATAAAAATATCTATCGTATTTATAAATCTCGCGATACATTTGACAGGTCCTTGCGACGCACCAATGTATCGCGGAACGGTGGTTAAGAACCGCTAATCTCCAGAATTTTCATTATGCGTTCGCTATCGTTGTGGTATAGACTACCCGGTGGCCGGTATAGTATTCCCTCAGAGTTATAAAATAATTATAATAATTATTGACTGGCTGGCTTTTGCTCCTGGCTCCGCTCGCAGCTTAATGTAAATTTGATTTATCTCTTTGGGAACATTTAAAATATTACTAGTTATGATAATTATATTCACATAAAAGCAAACTGAATAAAGTTACTTTAAAAATGAATTTATTTTTCTACGTTCTCGGTTAAATGATTGTACATATGATGGTACCCATAAAGGTCATCGGTGATGATTAATGCTTCGATATAACCTAATTGATAAGGAAACATAACTCGTCGAACTAAGTCACTAGGACTGGTTTTATAAGATCGTGATCCTTTCTTTCCTTTCGCCCTGTCAGTAGATACCATCAACCCATTGTTAATCTGTGGTTTATTTACAGGCGCGGGATGGCGAAAGCTTCAGTTGGGGTTGGCAGTTATCGCCTGGACCTAATTCGGATACAGTAGGACAGTACTATGTCAGATTGCCCCAGGTATTTCGATTTGTTACTTCGGTCCCACCTCACTTCGGACCAACATGGTTGTGTTTTGATAAAACAGTTTGATCTTATGGGACGGTAAAGACAATTAAGACAAAGTTCTATGTTGAAAGCATAATTCATTTGGGAGATAGACCTGAAGTATTTTGTGTATCCGTGCTATTTGTTCGTTTCACATTAAAAACAGCATATCATGGGAAATTAACATAATTTTTTGACTGTCAATTTTCGTATGCTATTAGAAATCCAAATTTCCTGTAAGTTATAACTTACAGCACTTATATATTTGTTACACGAGATTTGTTATTGGGATAGGTAATCATCGTCATTTTACCCTTATCCCACCTAAGTGGGTCATTTTCATTTTCAGAACATGTTTTACTTATCCACTCTCCCCTGTCGGATGTCATCTCAGTATTCACACCTTTTCTAGGCGTATCATTTTTCACATAATCCATACACACCTTTTTCGATACTTCTGCACCAAAGTCAGAATATAGAATAAGCCAGTACTCAGACCTCAGAATTGTTAGACTTAATTGTTAGTGGGCAGGACATATTTCTCGTAGAACGGTTGACCGACGAGATCAAATGAACCGATGGAATCGTGAAGATTAGGTTACACCAGGTGGTTGCAAACAGCGCAAGACTATTTGTACTGGCGATTATAGGATACGGTCTATTTGCAACAGTGTATCTCTTTTAACTAAATGGATTAACAAACGAATAACTATTTTAAACCGGGCAACAAGAGTTACCACCTTCTAGATACACATTTTTTGCAAAGCATTAGTGTACTCTGCCCGCTATACTTAAAACCCATTAATCAAAATTAGCGTGTCGCCAATTCGTTTCACATCATTAATTAACAATAATGGTGCTATGTATGGAAAGATCCGCGAGTAATATGGAAATAATCGAACGTACACTGCAAGGAACGAGATATAGAAAGCGAGTTTGAGGTTACCTAATCAACACGCCGGCAGACCTAAAACCATTAATTTAATCCATGCGTATGCAATTCTGTTATACACTATTCGTATAATAAAAGTTTATGGTATTGAGCATATGGCCATTGGCATATGCCAGTATTCCTAAAGACCTGTCAACGTTAAACAATTCCATAGCCAGCATGTTAACATGACCATATAACTTGTTAATTTTTTTATACCGCGATTTTATAAGAAAATATTTTTATAATATCACTCATTTTCTTAGATTGTTATGCAATCGAGAGTTGTTTAAAATGTCTAGTCTATAACTCATTAGAAAGTTGGTAAAAAATCATAGCGTAATATATATAAGCGTAAAATAACGTTCCAGTCTAAGCAACATGTTAACGCGGCAGACGAGCCAGGCTACCATGATACTATTACAGTCAACACAAGCGATGGACACCACACGCACCCCGTGAACTTCGCGCTTGGCGACAAAACTTCACAACTGATCTCTAAACAGGTACGTCTTTACTGTTACGCCAGAGGATCTCCATTGTTTTAGAGAAATCTCTGAAATGTGTATACTCTACTTTACCGTATGTAGGGTACGGTTCTGGACACCAGTCATCGTCGATAGATCAAACTCAATTGATAAACACCGAACAAATGAATTCGTATTGCTGTCCAGATACCACGCTCGTATATTTACATACATTAGTTGATCAGGAAAGTCGGAAAAGCTATAGCGTTTCACTGTAATAGGTTTTCACTATTGGCTCTATAGAACTTTACGATTATTTCAAAGCACAAAATATATTTATTTGTAATATAAATCCCAAAATATATAGAACTTAAAAAAGAATAGAGAGCTGATAAGAATTTCAAAATTTAGAACGAATTAGACTAACAAACTAACCTGATAGATCTTAATAAAAATTGCAAATCAAACCTCATTACAGCCTTGAAACTCTATAAATAACTAATTCTCTTCATAATATATTGCTAGATTATATAAGTTAATATTACAGTTCAGTGTGATTCTAGTTTAGCGATTGATAAAATATATATTTTCTGTTTACAGTTACCACAACATCACCAGGCGATTTCAAATGAGACTCAAGAAATTTCTAATTTACCTTACGTAAACCTACACCCCTCAATGGATATATATCTCCTTCCCAACCAATTACCGCTTTCATCCGAGCAACCGTTGCAAGTTCAATTACAGAGTCTACCTAATCAACAACATGAAATATTTCAAATACCTGACACGTCGACGCTACAGTATCCTTACATCGCACAACTTTACAATATACAAACTCAACATCCACAACAAAGTCAAATGAAATATGACGATGATCAAACAGTCAATGGCGATCGCTTTATCTATAACACACAAAGCCAAGAATTTCGTCAAAAAGAATCTACAGATGATGCTAAAAGAGATAATTCTTTACCAATTAACCAAGTATTCAAAAATAACTGTACAGACGATAACGTCGGGTTAGAAGCAACATCTAAAGAAATTTACAGTGATATGCAGAAATCTAAACAATTATTCGCTGAGATACCTTCCTACGAGATACATAATCTAGATGGTGATTTCGGCATGAGAGGAACAACTAACAGACCTTTATCATATAGAGGTGCTGTACATTTTCGAGTAGAGACACCCAGACCGCACGAAAGAAATGAAAGATTCTATTTCACCACCGCCGTCACTCCTATATCACCAAGAAATACAGTAAATATATCTCAAGAAGGTATAAATAGACTTGTTGAATCTACACAAGATCTTATTTCAAATGAAGATTTAATAAAAATAAATCATGCTGTAGAAAAACAATTAAATGATCAAAGCGAAGATATAATTAAACCAAAACCAAGATTTAATTATAGAGTACAACAATCCAGAGGTAAATTTTTGCAGGAAAATTGGCGTAAAAATCAAAACGTGAAAGATAAAATAAAAGAGATATTCGGAAGTGATATCAAACCTGTCCAAAATGAAAATTCGAATAAGGAAATTTTAGAAGCAAATTCTAATCACTATAAATTTACCTCGCCTATTGTAGTAACCGATACGTTTTACGATAGCAAAGACCAAATTTTTGATAACATAGTTTCTACTATGATTCCATATATCGAAAATGGATACGAAATTGTAAGTGTTAAAAGTTCCCCTGAAAGCAGTAACACTACATGTAGGGATGATAATTCAACGAAACAAATTGTAAACGTTACTCCCAGACCTTTAGGGCAGAATTATTTAGTACCAATAACAGTCGGACTAAGATTGCTTAATGCCAACGGTACAATAAGCTCATATGAAGACTTTGAGACGTCTGATAGCGAATTAGTAGCAAACACAGTCGCTAATCCAAAAACTGAAAAAACTGTGGTAGAAATTGAGGAGTCACTTCCTATTGAAATTACTCATATAAATGACGTCGAAGTTCATGAATACCTAGAAGGTGGGAGAAGTAATGATAGAGATATTTTATACAATAAATACGTTGATGCATTAAGATCATCAAAAAACATTCAAGAAAGCATGAATAAAATGCTCTACAAGTATGGCACAATGAATAACTACGAAAATCAGGGTGACCAGAACTACGAACAAGATTATACCGAATCTAAAGAAAACCTTGAATCAAGTGAGAATATACAAACAGAAATCGAAGTAAAACCTGAAAGTAAAGATAGTCATCAAAGAAGCGAAGTAGTGTCATACGAAAATAACTACGGTGATCAAAATGCAAAGATAATTCAACCTATTGTTATAGAGAAAGAAGTACCAGTAACGAAGTTCGTTGATAGGTTTGTCGAGAAACAAGTACCATATACAGAAAGGGTGGAAGTTCCCGTCCCTGTAGATAGACCGGTACCGGTTGCCGTGCCCATAGAGAGGATTGTCGAAAAACCAGTCGAAGTAACCCGGTATATCGACAAACCTTTTCCCGTAGAAGTATCACGTCCTTATCCAGTTGAGGTTAAAGTGCCTTATCCGGTTGAACAAAAAGTATACGTTGACAGACCAGTCCACGTACCGTATCCAGTGGAGAAAGTTGTTGAAAAACAAGTTGTACAGCGGGTTCCAATACCAACTCCAGTGGGAATTCCTTACGAAGTACACGTACCTGTCGAGCATCAAGTTTTATACCCTATCGCGATTGAAAAACCCGTCCCAGTTGCTGTGGAAATTGAGAAACGTATACCAGTTGAAAAAATTGTGCACAGGGAAGTTCGGGTACCATATCCAGTTCCGTACGAGACGAAAGTTGCTGTACCTTATCCAGTTGAGAGAAGAATACCCGTGCCAGTTGAGAAAATCGTCGAAAAACCAGTGACAGTTACGAAAATAGTTGAAAAACCGGTTCATATACAAATACCTGTACCACATCCTGTCGCTGTACCCGTACATGTACCCCAACCGGTTCCAGTCGACAGAATAATCGAAAAAAGAATTCCCGTACCTTATCCGATTGAGAAAGTAGTCGAAAGAATCGTTCAAAAACCAGTATTGGTAACGAAATACGTCGACAAACCTTATCCGGTCGAGAAAAGAGTTCCTTACCCGGTAGAGAAGATAGTCGAAAGAAAAGTACCTTACCCGGTTCAGGTACCGGTTGAGATAAAAGTGCCATACCCCATCGAGAAAATAATTGAAAAACATGTACCGGTTCCCGTATACAGGTATCTGGAGAAAGAAGAAGAGTCCAGAGCGAATTATCGTTACCAAAATCCAGAAAACAGTGACCAAGGACATAATTTTAATTCTAATTACGGTAAAATTATTTTTAATCCAAATATACAGTCGACGCTGTGGGGTAATCAGAATACTTCAAAATCTAGATACAATAACACACAGGACAAGAGGGATTTCAAAACGAATCAATCTATAAAGAGTTATTTAAACTATCTGGTGAACTCACAGAACAGTCCTTATCAGTATGTTCCTGTACCGTTACAGGAAAATAATTTGGCTAAAAATAAGAATTATTTACTCGAACTTAAGTTACGAAGAACTGACAGAGTTCCGCGAGTTACCAATTTGAGAATCGAATACGGGGGTTTCAAGCCACCTTTGATTCCAAGCACGGAAGTAGATTTGGACGGTTTACCGGTTAATAAAGAATGAACGTTGGCTTAGAGCATTTTGAGTTGTTAAAGTAGTAGTTAGCCTGAGGCAATTTTTAAGACAGAGCGAGAACTGTTATTGACACCCTCTTAATTTTTCCAAAAACCAGTGCTGTGTGCAAGCGTGAAACTTGGGCTAAATTCGTCCATGTTACAATAGCCAATGCCAAGAAAACCGCTTTTAGTGAAAAAAAAATTGTATAGAATTAATATTTATTTCACTTTATTTGTGTGTTCAAATTAATATCTGCGTTGAGAACAAACTTATATTACATATTTGCATGTGAACGATTCTTCAAATTGTCATTTCTACCGATTCAAATTAAAAACATATTAATTAAGCAATTAATTTATTCATATTTTAAGATATATTTTAATACAGTATTAATAATTTTTAATGTACTCTGTTTCAGTGTATTCGACTGCATAATACAGCATATTGTTATATATTGTTTTAAGCACTATACACAATAATATTATAAGTAAAAAGGTGTAGATACGTTACCTACATTATATTTTAACAAAACAAGTGGCAAGATAACGCAAACATACGAAACGTAATATTGTAATGTCACACGTGTGTTAAATAAAATGTGGAAGTAAGATGGAATGTTTTTAGTATAAGCGGCAAAATAAATTGGTATATGTTGCTTTTTATCTTCCCATGTAGAATAACAACAACAAAGAGTAATTAAATAGATAAGACATCTGGCTTTGTTATAATATATGCCTAAATCTATCTAGATTCGTAATGTGGTAAAAGTAATAAAAGAACTAATCTTCGTTAAAGTATGAAAATGGCAATATAATCAGTTTTATTATGAAAGTTTATGTTTCATATAAATACGATTGAAGTGGTTTTAGTCTGTTTTTATTTCGTTGCTTATCATTTCCTTATACTTTATACTTATTTTACAAGAGTTATGTAGCAACGATGTATTAAAAATGAAATAAAATTTAATCAAAACAGTACAAATATTGTTAGTGATTATATTGAAGTCAGTGGTGTAATTAGACGTAATATGACCAGTTATTTTAAAAGTTCTTGGGGAGTGTTTTCTCACTATTGACGTATGGTCTAGGTATCATTTGGATATAGAAACACTTTCATTGTTCCTAGTCTATTATTATTAAACCATTAAAGGGCACAGTGAAAACTTCCTAATTCAGTAGAAATGAAATAAATTGTCATTCTTCGTAACAAATAGTAAATGCTAGTTTAAATATATTGCACTCATTGTATTGCCATGGGGTACTCTATACATACTGTTCTTAAGTATAATTTTAATCTTTGGTCGGTAATTATATATATCTGGCTTTCTATCCCATTTTGGACATAGAGGTGGTCTCTGTTGCATTTATCATTTCTTTCCTCATAATTTTTAGTTTGTTAATTTTTGATATTTTAAAAATATTAATGAATTCCTGATAATAGTAATACGAATGACACGTGGTTTACAAAACTTTAAAGTTTTGCTTTTATAGTTTGTGCAATATCTCATAACATAGGATGACATTTTACTTGCTTTTTGGGGCATTTTATCAAACGATCGGTAACATAACACGCTTCTTTCAATGCTCACACGATACTGACCTTTAGTTTGCTAACTAGCCAAATTTAAACGTGCCGCTATCGGCGTGTATATAACGTATACCTTTTTACTTACAATATTATTGATTGTACTATGTACATTTAAGGTAAATTTAATTTAAATATAGATACTACGTTATTTCATACCACCTAATACTATCTATCTTTCATCACGCCGTATTCCTAATGGCATAGGCAGACAAAAACAATATACCACCTTTTCTCTATCTACATATAAGAATTGAATTATTATTAGACATGGTGTAAGAAGCCACTTAAGTAATATTTGTACATGTTAGATTATATTCAATGTTTATTATAAATTATTGGTTTTATATTACAGTTTGTTTTATTTTCATGTATACCATAAGACCAAGGAACAACAGAATTTACAAAAATAAAACACAGGATAGAGTTAAAAATTAAATTTATTTTCAATTGAAAGTAAAACGTTCACACTACACCTATCTTACTGTAAAAAAAAACAAAGCTCATTTAAACATATATAACTATATTTTAACATTGTGAGGGAACGTATGACACGCTTTGTCGACAAACATGACACAACTTGTAGAAACTTATCACCATTTCTCATTGCTTAAAAATGCATTATATATGGTTAAAGGTTTAGTAAAAAATACTAGCGTATATGATTACACAAAATGCAAGTAATTAATGAAATCAAACAACAGAAAAAAGAACATTGAAAAACAACCTAAAACTATCTTATACAAGTTAAAAGTATAACAATAATAATGTACAGTGTAAAAGGATTTTTGTAAACTACCTCTGTTAAAACCTTTTTTGTAATGTAGTATAGTAGCAATGTACAGTGTAAATAGATTTCTGTAAAATTACCTTTAAATGTATATGAATGATTAAAACTTCAATCTGATTCTATTCAGTGACTAATTCTTGTATATATATGTACATAATTGGTTTCTCGGAAAAGGTAATGATGCTTTGGATTATATATTGTATTTTAGTAATGTTTTATATTCAAGGTGTATCTAGCTACTAGCAATAGCTATTAGGGAGCTTTTCTTCTGTGAAAACCATTTAGAGTATTAGACTTACATTTAATAAGATTATACGTATATAACCATTATTTACTTATAGTTTTGCTTTGAAAATAACACATAATAACTGTAACTTTACACATTTTTTAAATGATAATTTGAAAAGATTTCTGCATTTACTTTTATCAATAAAATTGAAGTATATAACGTATTACAGAAATAATTGAGGACATGAGTGTATTAAGGTTTATGTCACAAATTTGTAATTTTACAGAAATGCGCTCCAAAATTTCATTATATCTTTGATTATATTATTTATATAGTTTGGATATTTTGGTAATATATGCGCCTATTTGCGCAAATGTAAGAACAGAATACGTATACGGGTATAGCACATTACTTTAGGTCATGAAACGAAAAAAAATATATAAAAAAGTTGTAACCAAGAGTAAGAACGTTTAAAGTGTGATTGAAGAAAAGTTCAGTTATCATTTTATTTCATTACCTGGTTGTCCTGTAAAGAGAATATCTGGTTTCAGTTTCTTTGTTACCACACCCGTCCGAAGCCCAGGCGGGCAGTCAGTTAATAATATATCAAAGATAAAAATCTCTAAACCCGTCCAGAAGAAATTCACTACAATGAGAACCTTATAAAATTCCTAGACGTAATTTACAAGAATTTAGGTACCACATACTGTATGGCCTGAGTGCCCGCCTAAAATCGAGCGTCCATTGTGGCGAAGCGTGCGGCATTCGTATCAAACAGATGCATTAATACGTAGATCTCCTAAGTGGGGAGCGAGAGGCGCGAAGACAGCAGCGTACTTGTTTGCGTCGAGCGAGGCGTCATGTGAGTTCAAACAGTTGCAGCGGCGACACGAGTGTGTGCCTGATGTCGTTTACAGAAATTATCTCGTCAATACAAAATAAACCAGAAAGAAATATAGTTATTTTCTCATTCTTTATATAAAAACAGAATAGTTAAAGCAAGAGTGTGGAGAGAACTATTAATAAAACTGGACATTTAACTCCCAAAGTTCCTTTTTTGCCTACCAATGTTAACAAACGTAAATGTAACAAATGTAATATGTACATTATATATTTTTCTGTACTACAACCCCGTACGGTATACAAAACTTCATGATGATAGGTTGAATAGTTAAGGTCAGGAAACGTAACAAACGAACGAACATTCGCATTCATAATATTAGTTAGGACTAGTTAAGATTAGTGATTTATGCAATAGAAAATGATAGAAAAATTCATAGTATTTCTTTCAATCAATAATAATGAACATGTACGGAATCGCCGGGCACAGCTAGAATAAAAATGAATATTTCTTTACCCTCTATGCGCTTCTATACAGTTTATGAGAAAACTTTGCAAATTTATAGTACACAAGTTTTTGAAATAGTGCAATTACTTTACTACAGGTGGCGTGCGAGTCGTTTTATTTGGAAAACAACATGAACAAAACTGGAAGCGATAATTAGTAAATAACATAATCGAGCACAGACAGTATGGTTGGTCATAATGCGGGAGAGTTCGTAAAATTAATTAATTATTCTTGTTGTGGTTGGTATAGTCTTATTAAAAGTCGACAATGGGAAACGTCACCGTGACGTCGGATATTGTGATTTCACATTTATAGAAATGCAACACTACACTTGAGTAATTATGATGACAGGGTGATATTCAATAGAAATAAAAAATATCGCGGTCGCCGCACTGCGCACGCGTACACCCACAATACAGACTTATTTCAAATATTTCTAATACCATTTTATTCCTTAATAAGTGTGTTGAATAGGAATATTACTAATAGAAATACAAATAACAAAGCATCACGCTTAACAATTAAATCACGAGATCCCAAAGCAAATATCCTTCTAGAAATATTCATCCGTCGACAACGAAGCACTTCGTGTGGAGAAGCAGTAGTTTTGTTACTTGATGGCGTGTAATACAAGATAAAAGTGATATATAAGAAAGAATAGAAACACTGGATTTCGAAACGATTGTAAAGATAAAACAAGTCATATTCCCATGTCATCATTAAAACTTTCAAATCAATATTAATTATTAAAAATGTTAAAATATATATTGCAGATTAATAGGCTTTTAGGCTTGACTTTATTGTTAATGAATAGTGACTAAGTATAAAAAGTGAACTGTCTAAATGTTCATAAATAATCTTGTAAGATAAAAAAAAAGCGAAAATTTGCTTTAAATTATTTTTTTCTTTAAACGCCGGTACTACGTCGATGAATGAGTATTTAATAAACGTTTGATATTTTTACATTGTCTTTTCCAAACTCAAATTATTATTTTGATTTCTATTCACTTCTTTCAATAACTAATTAGATTGTACATATCACCTAAGTGCCTTTCTGTGGTATAGTTGTTATTCAATATTTTTTTATTACATATAAAAGTGAATATATGTATATATGGATGAATAATTTTACAGAATATTAAAGTATGCCGTTAATCTAGAAAGATTTTGCCCCAGTAGAAGCTTCCACCAGTCAGAATATACTATTTTAATGTATATATAAAGAATACACTATGTAACATGTATAGTATTCACATACCACGTATGAAATCATAGACACTAATTTATCAGAAAAAAAAAACAAGCAGCATCACGTGTATCTACCGCTATAGAAAGAAAATCGCTAATATCTTATGACTAATGTAAATAAGAATTTATTATCTGTCAACAAAGCGTAGTCCGGTGAAACTGCAGAAGCCTTGCCAGGTCAACAGTGTAGCCAGTTCGAAAAAAAAAAACTGTCAAGAATATGAGCAAGCTTGTACGATAGATAAAAAAAATCGGAACAACGCTTAACGATAAAAACAACATTACACGATCAATATTTATTGCTATACACACTACAAGTCAATAACACTTTGATCACAATTACATTACTAACTATATGTATATATATAACATATATTTTAAAAATTGAGTTCTATTAAAGACGCTCGCTAATCTGACGTGTGTTGTGGTATGTCAATTGAATGATGACGTCATTTAAAGAAAGGAAAACAAGCAAAATAAAAAATAATATACGACAAACATATTAGAAATAATCATATCATATTTACTATTTTCCTTACTGGGTACATGAAAAGTGACAATAATTAATCAGCACTCATTTACGCCATCATTCAATAAACGACCTGATTGAAACACTTTCTAATTCAGCCTTATAATTAGAAAGAGACAATAACAGTGGGCGATCACGAACAAGCCGTCAGTACGTATTGACGTGCGACGCCAATCCAGACTGATGGAGTGCGATGACACTGATATTACAATACTATTGAAAAAAATCACATCGCTATTCACCGATTCGCTATAATTCTGTATATAATAAGGGTATTATTTATTTATTTTGCAAAAACTATAATACAACTTTATTTAACTCCCTATAATATAATTATTTTATACGTAAAAAGTCTCCGAACCCGCTTCAAAAAACACATTGATAACTATAATTATAAATACAGATTATTATAATTGTAGTAGATTAAATGAAAAAAAAAATAGTTTAATTTCATAATTATTTCTTCTCAAAAAATATGTTCACGATTTGTCATTACAAAAAGAAATGAAGGAAAAGAAGAAAGTACAGTAAAATAGAATTAAAAAAGATTATTAAAATATTTATTAACTTTAAGCTAAGTTGTAAGTTGTTGAGCCAAAACTCACTTTGTACAATAATATAATAAACAAATACACATTGTAGTATGTATTAAAAAAAATAAGCGATTAGCACGAACATACCACGCGCGTCTGTACGGAACGTTCTAGAAAAAAAAAAACAAATGTCTTTTTTAATAAACAAATCTAACGACTGAGCGAATTTACTTGTAGACAACTTTCTATTAGAACCAGGCGAACTTTAAATTAAATCCGCTCGAGGCTTGACTCGAGTGCTTGATATGAAAACTGATTGTGTAAAATGTTTTATGTGAATCGCACTAAATTTTGATCTAATAAATTGTGTTTGAATACCCCTTCTTTTACAAATTATTTATTTTATTATAAACACGTTTTTTTTTACAATTTTAAGTAAAATAAATATTACTAAATTTCTAAAAATATGCAATTTTCTAAAGAAATAAAAGAATATCAATTCAGGATTTTTAGATTAAAAAATTAACTCGGGGTGAGACTTCAGCAAGCGCTGACAAAGGAACTTTCTAGAAACAGTTTCGCTCAAATTCAATCCACACACACACATGCCGTAAACAAAAACAGATCGGACCGCACAGACAGACGTACACACGAACACTTACCTAATTGAAAATATTAATAATGACACGTTACAATTATTATTATACACAATTAATGCGCATTAAAATTGAGAGCGATCTATTAAAAAAAATTAACTACATAATTCTTTACGTTAAGATCAATTACGTCACTGTTGTCGATTATTACTCAAAACTCACTTGGCACATTTATATCTTTCCATAATTACTCATGTCCCAACACAATTCATCGACAATTAAACATACGTTTTCGCGTGACATTTCCTGTTATTTCGACAGATTTTAAAACTGTTTAAATGGCTACAGAAATAAATTACTTAATTCTGTGAAAAAATTGCGATGCTTACGTACATAAATTCGAATATTTCGTTAACTATGTAAATTGTTTTTTTTTTTACTTAATGTCGCACAATAACGGTTTCGTCAAGTCGATTATTAAAGACACGCCCCATTAAAATTAACTAGTAGAAATATTTAACTTATATTAACTATATACAAGAGATTAATTAATTATATTCAATAAAACACTTGATCGTTACACAAATCGATAATATTGCAATATGAAACTATACATTTTATACTGAGAGAGTAATTAAAACGATAAAAAGCAGTAAATGTATCCCTTTCTGTTTGGGACGTGGAAATAACTCTGTCAAGATGCACGGAAATTTTCTATGAACGTTTTATTGACATACCCCAATTTTATAACTATACTACTATATATAAGG
The DNA here is from genome assembly GCA_035772565.1 of Antheraea assamensis. Lineage (NCBI taxonomy): Eukaryota > Metazoa > Arthropoda > Insecta > Lepidoptera > Saturniidae > Antheraea > Antheraea assamensis. The sequence continues at coordinate 632,959 of JAQQSE010000058.1, forward strand.
ATGGTCGATATTTATAATATTTATCGAAACGTTGAGCGTAAAAACAACGATATTCTTTTTTTAACCATTGGTATTTCTACTTTTATCTGTACTCAAAATTAAGCTATTGTAAGAATTCATTTTATTTACAAAAACCTGAAATATTGACACCAACTTTAGAGTGTCAACTGCTAAATGTACATTTCCAACTTTCATTAGGTATTATGTTAGAAGAAACAAATTTTTAATTATAATTCATTTAATCTTCTGTTAATATATATATATATGTTATGAATAAATAAAGATCATAATATAAGTTAATTTAATTATTTTTTTTGGGACATTAGTATTTATTTATTCATATCGATGTTCTTTCTTCAAATATCGCTCATCCCTAATATAATAGAGTAGAAAGTTCGAACAAGGGGAACCGTTACGCCGACATTAAAATTCAAAAATCGAAGAGCTCCGGCGGCGGGATCGGTTCAACCGGGAGACAATCGCATGTAGGGGGCGAGGCAGGGGGCGAGGCGAGGGGTGAGGGCGGCGGCGAAGGCGCGTGCCGTCGTAGCGCGCGCACGCTCGAACACGCGTGCACGGGGAGCGGCGTGCGCAGCGCATAGAGCGCATGCGCGTGTAGGGCGAGCGCGTCCGCGGCGCTGTCCGCCCGCAGCGAGAGCGAGGAGCGTGGCTGCACCCGCACCGAGCGGGGCGTTGAGCGCGGGGGCGACAGTGGCGCGCGCAGGTACTCGCTCCGGGCGAGCGACAGTTCCGCAGGCGTGTATGCGGCGAGGAAGTGCGCTAGTGCGCCGGACGCGGTACGCACTCCGCCGTTCGCGACGACCACCATGTCCTCGGCGGAGAGACGGAGACTGTCGGTGCGAGGCGGTGGGGGCGGGGGCGGCGGTGGGGGTGCGGGTGGAGGAGGCGTGTCGCGGGACGAGGAGGAGGTGCGCGGGGAGGGCGTGAGGTGGGGCGGAGGGGGTGCGAGGCGGCGACGGCGGCGGCGACGCGGGGCGCTCCCGGGCAGTCACAGCTTGAGTTCGTTTGCGATCTTCGATGCAATGTTCTTGAAGCCGATGCTCGTGCCTGCGAGAGTTATCCAGTTATAATCTCTGTCGTTCTAACTCTTATGATTATATATTTAACAGTAGGTCTACACTTAACTGTCCTCTAGTGAAGTTATATAATAAGAACAAACCGACAGTGAAAATAATTAAATATTAACATAGTGATAAGTGATAAATTCAAATTATATAATAAACCTATAGAAAAAGATTGAAAGGCAACAACTGACCAGATATCCGCTTGAAGCGCACGCCATTGAGGGAGAGTCGCGGCAGCTTGCAGACCTCGATCTCCCACTGCACCAGCGAGTCGGCGTTGGGGTCCCCGTGTACGCACAGCAGCAAGAACCGCTCGCGCTGCTCGTAGTCGCAGTTGTTCGCATCCAGCACCTGCAGATACATCATTATCTCCGACATTTCACAGGGAAATAATATTACGAAGATAATCTCATCTCAAAATAGACCTGGCATTTCTAAGGCATTATTGTTCACGATAACAATAGTTAGCCGGCTTTATAACGTACGAACAATAAAGCGTTATGCTTGTTGCATAGATGTGAAAGTCACAATACAAATAACGAATATTCAGCCCATAATCGTATAATTTTCCTTAAGAAATACGACGTAAAACGACAAATTATCCAACAGTAGAATAGCTAACAAAATAGCTCAGATAAATACCGTGTTCGGACACAGTTCTGAGTTGACGGTGAAGGAAAACATCGAGATGAAACTATGGTGCTAAGGCTTTTTCTAAATCCGCTTGGCTAGCTACCACCCTCAACCTGAATATCTGTCACCAAGCACCACCTGTTGGTGTGTTCCAGCAGCTACACTCGAGAGCCTGTCCGTTCCAGGTTTAGCGTGTTTACCATCTTAGACCACATCGTCATTTAACCCTTAAACACATATTATTGCCAATTAATTGTCTACATGCCATTTCGACTTAATTTTATTCAAAAATCTCAGTTTATGCATGTCCGAAGGAGTTTAAAAAAAAGTTGACGTTATTATTGAATTACTATTAAATTAAATTTAAAAAAAATCATGCATTTAAGGCTTAACATCAGGTGAGATTGTGGTCAAAATCTAAAGAAACCGTAGAACCCTATAAATAAATTTCAAACTAAGTGTGACTGAAGAAAAAAAATGAATTATACCTTTCTTATCTCTGCCATTATCTCGTTGGGATCCCTGGATGACGTCGTCTTCATACTCCACGTGAACCGAAGCACGCGAGGTTTAACTTGTTCTTCATTACCTTGCCTGTAGATCGACATACATACATATTGTAGTACTGATATACTTTACACGATTCTACATCACTAGTGTCGCAACATCACACGACTATTTACAATATCATTTCATCTCCTTCACGATTAATTTTATAAAAAGATTAATAATGGATTTATTCCCTCCAACTTCGAATATTACCAGTATCCCACAAAAACTTACACCCTAATAACGCGCATTGTATATAAATTAAATTACCCGAAACCCATTTTTTTTCATATCTACTACTACACATTTATAGTGTCGCAACAGAACACGACTAAATACACTATTATTTCGTCTCCTTCACAATTAATTTTCTGAAAAGAGTAATGGATTTATTTCCTATTTCGAGTAGTACCAGAGTCCTACAAAAACTTACTAACCTAACCTAATCCACATTGTATATAAATTTAATTATTGAAGACTTTTGGAAATACTAGCTATTTATATTTAAAACTACTGTGTCGATTTCTAGATGGTTCGAAACTATAATTCAAGCCAACGGTGATCGATTATTGTTTCGATGATATTTGCCTCATTTACTTAACTAATATCTATTGATACATTAAAGAAAGAATGTTTTTCTTCCATTGACAGGTAAAGCAATCGAACATGCCCATCCATCTATCAGTGCATCTCATGGCTATCCTCAAACGAGAGTGCAGTTTTTACTGAGAACTGAGAAGTAACATGTATTGCCCCAGTGCGCGTTACCAACTTCATCTTACTCAGCAGAACTCCGCAGCACCAAGCACTGCACTTTAAAACTGCAAATAGGTGTGAACGAACTTTGTACATGTTCCTTGCTATCATTTTTAATTATCATCAGACAATCAAAATGTTAATCGCACCTTAACCCCATGCGCAAAAATTATATTAGTTAGTAATTGAAAATGAAATTGCATTGTTAAAAACAGATAGGTTATTATACCTTAGCTTTAATCGCCTACTCTCTAACCTATATATTATTGTTCTTCTTTTATACGTCATTTTTAATAATATTACGCTAATGATTTTACAGTATTTAATGGCAATACTTTATTTTCGGATTTTATCGAGCAGATTACTCCACAAATAATATAAAAACGAATATGACTTTGTTTGTTCATTGGTTCTTCCACACCTTAACGATTTAACAGATCTTCTTGAAATGTTGTATACACGTTGTCAGAAAAAAATTTAGATTAAATCAAATCTACATACATTCACGCGAGCGATGCCGCGAGGAAAAGATATTTGTTTAAAAAAATTTTACATTACATTAAAATTTTACGATAAAATCCGACGAATATTTTATGTATTTCTAATTGTTTATTTGTCTATTTTATGTATATTATTATTTTTAAGCTCTATGCGTTTGTTAGTTGCCCATTACTAAACAGATTATATAAAAGTATATATATCATTAGAAAAAAAAATCTAAAACGAAAAAAAAATATCAAAATCGCATATCGACTTCACAAAAATCACAAGTGTATTAATTGTGTATTTGAATAAATCCAAACAAATAAAATGATTAGTTATTAACTACAAAACATTGAAACTTTTTTTATTTCTATAACATAGACAACACAACGTCAAGTAACATAATAACATTATTTAAATATATATATCTATATATATAAAGTAATATACAAACAACAAAACTTATACACAAATAGAGTATTTCACAGAGAAGAGATTAAAAAAAACAATGTACGAACGATAATTACCCAAGCATGGTTTGTGGACTAGCGCCTACTGCATGCTTCGGTGTTGTACCATCCAATGGCCTAAAAACAGAAAAACATAAAACTATCGCTAATCACTAACGACGGGGAGTTGGGATTCTCGTTGCAAACACCGTACACGTTTCATTTTGTAACATATTTTGTAATTCAAAGCAATACAGTTTTTATAAAAATAAAAACCGACTTCAAAAAAAACCAAGAGCTGTCTCGTAATGACACACAGCAGAAGTGAAACTTATTTATTACAGGGAAATATTGTAATTAAGAAAAAAATACAACAAAAACCCAGACAGTGACCCACCTAAGTGTGGATCGCGGCCCACGTTGCTTAACTTCGGTGTTCAGACGATAACAGGTGTCTTCATCACGGCACAGTGTTCACCCCCACCATTTTTCGTCACACAAAAAAGTCGTATATCAGAATTTCAAAGCCCTCCCATAAGAAATTTCATTTCAAAAATCTTGTTTAAAACAATGCACCGATCTTTGCTCACAGTTAGGTAACTATCTAGTCTAGGATTGCCCTAAAAGCCTTTGTTCACTACATATTTTTTATTTCATTTTGAGAAATTCCTTAATGTACTTTGTGAAGTCCAAACTAAAATGCTAATGGCATTAAAACTCGAACCCCTTGAAACTACTCTCTTTTGAATAAACAACGAAGATAAGTTCTTTTTGAAGTCGGTAAAAAATAATCAGCGCTGGAAAGCGTTTATAACGTAAACAACAATCGCGACCACTTAATTAATTATTACATAATTTAGAAGATATTTCATAATTTATTCCAGCGCTATCAAACGTTGTTTTTACACTTTTTTAAAAAAAAAGAAAAAGCATGTTACAAAATTATTTTTTCTTAAAAAAATAAAATAAAAAAACGCCCAAAACTTCTACTATCAAAGCACACGTAAGCAAGCAACATTAATAGTGACGTCATATAACAAACTACATCCTTGCAAATAAATTTATATACTTACCGTCACTGTTAAATTATTTGTTCTATACCACATCATATTTAGGAAAAAATATTAAGAACTATAGCTACTTTTTTTTTAAATTAAAACTAATAAAATGTCATGTTGTATGTAAATAACGACCCAAAACCTAATCTATTTAACATTTTACTATTGTTATTAACATAAAAACCAAGTAATCCATCCAATTTAGTGTATTAAAAGAAAACAAACATCTTAAAAATCTTAAAAAAAAGTGGTAATAAGGAAATTAATTAATTTATTAATGTTAATTAACAAAACACTTTATGTACAGATAAATTTAATTTTCGGGTTTATTATTTCTAATTTGGTTTTCCCTTATCACAGTTTCTTAATATAATTATTTAAAATCAAAAAGTTTACATAAAATTAATTCACACATTACATTTTTTTTACAAAAACACATTATTCCATGCTACTTTTTTTCTGAGAATATTTTTAACACCATGCAACCATACCATCAATACAATACAATAAATTTCACTAAATCGGGGCAAAAAAATACATAAATTGGTTGGACCTCATTATTAAACAAAAACAAAATCGTAAAACATTAATCATTAATTTCAAACAAAATAAAGAACGATGGTCGAAGGTTTACTTGAGACAATGAACTGAAATATATACCATGAATTATTTTTAAATTGTACAAAACAAAAAACGTTATACAACAGTTGTAATATTCTAACGATAAGTGCCTTTAACTTATTTGAGCTTAACAAGGACACTCTATAAGATGTATCTTCTATCTTCTTATTCCACATAATAAAATGATATAGGTCTGTCGTTGTGCGTACGTAGTTTTTTTTTAGTTTTACTACTTAGGCACTTGGTCTTTATCTAAAAAAAAGAAATATCACGAGAGCTTCATTTAATAGAAAGTTATGAAAGTTTTAAAAATCACTACTTTTATAAGCACTACGCGTTCAACGATGTGTATTTCTTGCCGTGAAGAAGCGGGGCAATCGATGTAGTGTTTTTTTTTCCTCTGTACATAAAATATAATAAGCAATACTAACAAAATCGCGAGTATCAACTAGTATAAATAAAACGAATAATAATTATTATTCTTAATTTAAACGAGTACCACGTCTAAATAATTGTACGGAGCTGCATTAAAAAATTATATGTTTGTAAATAAAACTTGTACTATACATTTTTTGGAAGTACATATAAAAAAAGTAAGCCATGTATTAAATCTTGCAATATGTACAAGTAAACCGTCTCCGCATTGTTCTCAGACCACCAAGAATTTAGAAAACAAAACTTTATTTAATAAATAAAAACAGACATAGTAATATAGCGTCCGTTATGACCGCGCTCGTACCTCCGCTGTATGTCCAGAGAGGAAAAAATGCGGGGTTTCTGTCGGCCGGTCGACTCTCCCAACACGGACAAGCTAATAAAACATTACTCACCGTATTATTACATACATACAGTACATATTTGCTCTACGTATCTCATCATATTTCTCTAGCGATATTAACATATAGACTTTTCCAAACGATTGGAATCAAATATGTAATTTTAAAATCATTACTGAATTATTTATTAATAATCGAATATAGGAATAAGTAAGAAAAAATATCTGGCAAACATTTTTAGTTTCATCGTGGATTATTTCCCGACCTCATACAAAACATCAAATAACGTTCACCTGAAACATTTAAGCAAAAACCCATATAGGAACTGCACAGTACGCAAACACAATAGAAACGCATTAATTATTAAAATAATACTTTTTTTTCTAGAGTAATTAGAAACAGAAAACGAATTACTTTTTCTGTATTTTTTCTATAGCAACAGATCGTTAATTTCCTAACGTAAATATCTAATATATTTCAAAATGTTGCAACGTGACTTTTTTCTTAATAAAATCCTTCAGATGTTGTTTCGAAAAGAGAAGATTGACATTTCCCTCTGGTTTGGTTTATTTTTTGAAAACAAACATAGATATATAATAATATAAATAAATATATTGGGACAATAACAACGAGATAGTAATAAAAACGACGATCGATAGATACTGAACACGTAGCGCTATCCGGCTATTAAGAGTTTCAAGTCAATAGTAATAAGTAATCAAATGCTACGGGTCATTAGTATGTACATGAGGTCAATAATGTAGTTTAAGTATCAAACCGCATTTTAATCCTATAGTAATAATATAAATGGGAATGTCAATTTGTCTGTTTGTTACGTTTTCACGCCTTAACTATTCAACCAATCATCACTAAACTTGGAAGGAATACTAAAAGGATATAGGATTACTGTCATCCAGAAAGAATACTGTTTCCGAGTGATAAACCAAATCTACACTAAATTGTTGTTTTTGCGACATAATGGCTACGTCGATGGAAGTACTAAAATTATATATTTGGATACCCTTTTCAGATGATACTTAAATGAGTTAAAAACTATCGTGAGCAGACGTGCGTATCTGCCGTTGCGAGGTACAACTAAAATTATCGTTTTAAGCTGTACGCTGTAGCACAAATATCTGTTATATTAAGCACTACTAATTGTAGGATTAATGCTTCTTGGTCCACGACATTTGACCAATACGCAAAAATGATCAAGAAAAGGAAGAAAATAGGTTATTTTGAAATAAATAAAACACATCATATTTAAAAAAAAGTACTGATTATTCGGAGAATCGCAACACATTCAATTTAATATTCTGATTAACATTATGAAATGAGATATTATAAACTGCATTAAAGTTGTCAGTTTCAACTAATAGGTAAACTTAAATGAAATTACATAAAAATATACAGTTTCATAATTTTCTGAGAATCCCAAAAATTACAATGTTTCCTCCATAGATACAACACATGATGTCAATTAATACGGTAATTATGATATTGTTTATTATTTAATTGCAGTAGATTTAGTTTATCATGTTTTGAATAGCTTTTCACAGCCTAGGAAGTTGGCTGTACTTTTTTGCTTTACAGATAGATGATCATTTTTTTATTTTCACACACTTTTAAGTCTACCATTATGGAAGTTCGAATATTTTCAAAAAACTTTTCTTGCTGAGAATCTGATGCTGCAATAACTAATTTCTGCGACGTCACCAATTCTCATTGCGTTAAAAAATACGACTTTTGAGCCAATAATCGATGGTTAGTTTTTGTGGTTAAATCTAATTGTTCGACATGTTTCCCATTAGAAACAGATATGAATCGTATAATTTCAAAGCCAGTAGACTAGGTAGGTGGTTGAAATGAGTCGACACATATCAGCATTATTTTTTTTGTTAATTTTGTCGACAATTCTTCAACCCCAAGTTGTTTTCGTTTTTCAATTACAAAATTATAGGGTTTGTTTATATACGATTCATATTAGCCTTGTATTTAAATTGAGACTGCAGTAAGTCCTTTCAAAGTGCAACAGAAATCCCTTACTTTATGTCAATGACAAATCTCGAATAGTAACTTTGCTTTACGATTTAAAAAAATATATGTTCCTTCGAACTTTGACACTTTATTGATTATGTTCTCCTCGATTCATTTTCTCTTTTATAATTATCGCAAATGATAATGATGCGGTTATTAAAAAAAGAAGCTAAGTAAATACAAAAAAAAGAAAAAAGTTTAACATGCAAAACAAAAAGTATTGAATTTAAACGGAACCTTACAAACTAAAGTTAGAATGTATTGCATTTTTCCTATATACTGAGTTTTAATCAATTAATTAATACATACACTTATTAATTGTAAATATTAAAAAAAAATCTCGCAAAAAAAAAAATGCACACACACATTCTGTGCGCCGGATTACACACACACATATATATATAGATTAAAAAATACCTCTTATGTACGTCAATATATTACCTATGTCTTTATTATATATTTAATCTGTTAAATTTTATTTTTTGAAAACTCGAAACGATATTATAACCCTGCTCAGTTTATAATATTTAAAATAAAAAAAATACAATTAAAGTGAATAATTTAGCACAGTTATTTTATTCCATGCACAAAAACAAAACAAAAAAAATATAATACTGTAGTCGCACTGTATAGTTATTAGTGACACGAAACCTAAGAAAATGAAAGCAGTGTCACTGCTGTGAAGTTGTTCCCAAAAAAATACAATATGTTTACAAGATTCTAATGCAGCACCTACGTCACGAAAAAACATTTATTCTTCTAACTCCTAGAAAATTTTAAGATGGAATCCTTAACTGGATTTATAAAACATTTACGAGTAACCAAATTGTACAAAATAATATAATTCTTGCCCAATCCAAACACTTGGACAAGATTAAGAAAGACAAGACCGTGTAATAATTTCAAAGCAACTCGTAGCCTTCAAGGATAGTCACTCGAACATTTTTTAAACAAAATTTAAAGAATCCATTACGATTACAACCTCTTTTCTCTGTATTTCAATAGTATTTCGCCATGGAGAGAAATATCGCAAAAAAAAATCGATAAACTAAAACCATTGTTGATAAGTGATAAACCAAGAAGAAACTGCATAAAAATATTTAAACCAAAAACAATAATGGAATTGATATTACAGAAGAAAAAAAAGATTCAAACTTGTGATTTATGGATAGAGCAATCATAATTTTGGATAATATTATCGACATGGCCAACGTACTATTCACGTACATTGAAATATGTACAGTTATATAACTCTTATAAACCTACGTTAAAAATGTTATACTGTAATTAGAACTATATATATACATATACATATATGAATTAAGGAACCGTCCAAATATTACCTAATTCAGATATTTTTATTTCCTGCGATTAGTTTTCAGTTTTTAACAGTTCTATGGTAGAAGAAAGTGGTTACGCAAATTTTATCGACCCGAAAAGCTACCTTGTCTTGACCAAACGACCAAGACGACAACAAGACAAGGAACAGACTAGAGGACAATTGATTATTTGGGACATCTGAATATTTGGATTATGTCGAACCGATAGTCGCATGTCATTCAAAGACATTGACCACATGAAAGCGCGCGCTATATCTGTACTGTAGCGTCATCTCTGAACAACAAACTAAAACTTTCTAGTTGTGTTTAAACTAAGTTGGTTCTATCGCGAACAGAAAGCATTGGATATCACGAAAGTATATAAAAATAATTGAGTATAAAATTCCCTTTGTGGGTAAGCATCGTAACTACATTTTTCTCAAAACTGAAATTATTACTGGAATATGATATTGAATGAATGATTGAATGATGACATTGTCATTTAACGTCAAATGAGATTGTGACCAAACGCGAAAATCTATAAAGAATAAAAAAATATATATCTGTTTAATTTTTTTTTGTATCGGTATCTTCTATCAAATCCTGTAATGCCGTGATTTTACAGTTGAGAGGTTTAGCCAGAAAAGTGACAATATAACAAAGTTCATAATGGATTTGTAATTTTTAATTACGTCTGGTATATACCAGGATTAGGTTATAATTTCTCGTGATGATAAATGTATTGATAATACAGCGAATCTAAAAAGGTTAACTAGTTACATTGCAATTGCCGAGATTGGTGCTAGCAGTGGGTAAATAATACACTAACTTCGAATAATATGATGACAGACTTATTAATAATCCCACTGTTGGCCGAGACAAACACTATAAATATCCAAAAATGATTGTCTACGACCATCTAATAGTGATATTTATTGAGTAAACTTAATTGACAATAGTTATTTGCCATTAACTTTAATGCCAGATTCCGTTCACGTAATGATGCTTTTATTGATTTTACCAAAGGTACAATACTATACTAACATGAAAACTGCTTTCAAATGAGTTTATTACTCTTAAAGTAATTTGCATTGCAACACGGCAATTTTACAATGTCATCTCAATCGTCCTTATTTTTAACCCGATTAGGGAACGATTAAAAAAGAAATCTCTTTCTTAATACTCGTCTAAGTAACGAATTCCTAGTCAAAATCTCCCACTTAAAAATACTCGTATATGTTATACCGACCGATAAAAGCTGCGCATTTAAATAATTTTATTCAGTAAAGACTTTTCCATTGAACTGTACAAAATACATGGAAACTAATTGAGAGAATTGGCATGCAAAACATGTAACTGTATATTTTCATAATACATTTATGTATTAAAATTATATCTGAAGCTGCCAGGACATCTTAAACACAATGTTTGCTAGATGATACATACTATTTTATATGTACCGCGAAGCGTAAGAATATGGGACGATACTTACATATCTAATCTATCCTTATTTAATACACGGATGTCTCACTCACGCCTTAAATTAAATTATTTTAATAGCTCAGTGGACCGTATCCGAATCGTTTCAAACATTACACAAGGACGACAAAACTACTATGGATTTTATATAAAACTCAAATGGCCTTATCTACTTCATTGATACAAAAAAAACATTCACTGTAAACGACCCCCTATTTTTTTACTATTTACAGGTTTAAGCGTTTCAAGACAAACCTCACCTGATATTTAGTGGTCATATAATGTATAATCATGTAGAGATTGTAGAACGTTAACCCCTGGACTATTGAAAACCATAAGAGTTTACGCTTCATACAAACGAATGTAGACCTTAAGATGCACCCGTCAACAGATAAATTGGCTCAAAATTTAAAAACACGGTTGATGTTTTGATGACAGAACTTTTGGAAAGTAATTCTGATGAACATAAAACTCGAGGTAGGCTTAAACCTAAATGATTGTATATTGTTCATAATGAACTAAAACGATTAATGTAAGAGGTCGGAAAGAGCGAATCGGAAATAAATGGAGAAATATATTAGACTAAGGTAAGATACACACGCGGCTGTCAAACCTCAGATGATCGCACTTAGTAACCCCGCAAGGTGCTTAAACCACCACAGTTGCCGCATCCTAAATCTGGCCCTAAGCGACATATAAACCAATATGTGGGCAGAAGTTTTTTGGGCATGGGCACAAAGCAGATATGGGTAATTTTAGTGGTGTAGATTTAATCTTATGGAGGAATTTATAAAAAATAATTAGAACTCAAGGTGAGACTGTCACAACTTTATTTCCTCCACTATTAAAACCCCCAGTGTAACTTTAACTGGTTTTGACTAAAACTCCCCTACATGGTTTCGACATGAATATTATGGTAATAAACCAAAGGTGTTATAAAACATATCGGATTCGCAATTTGAAGAGACAATTTGTACTTCCGGTGATTACAAAACATATCGTACTCGACAATACAAAATATCAAAAGACCATCACACGAGACTATACAATCAATATACATGAAAACATTTCCAATATTTCTGAACGGAACAAAATAGCAGATTATCCGAGAAAATTAATTGGGTTTTTTTTTATTCATATAAGAAACAAACCGTGAATTAATTTGGACAGAAATCACTTGGGAGCTTACTATATTTTTGGATTGTACTGCATCAACTTCTTTTTCACTCGGGCACAACTGCATTTAAAAATCTTAGTATCCTTTGAAATAGTTTCATAACTAAGGTTATTTTTATTATAACCAACAGCTCTTTAAAAGACCATTGAGTAAATAAATTATATACATAAATATACTAGAATGCTAAAAACAAATATAGAACATATATTTAAGGTGGTCCACGATGAATGATTGAACATTATGTTGATAGCCTTATTATATAGAGTGTATAATTAATTAATTATGTAATACAAATATACAAAATATTTCAGTCGTATATTTTCATTTATTAAACAATTACAGGACGTTGTTTTAAAATGAAATTAATTGTAACATCTCAACGTTTATTTCTTAAGCCACTGCAGATTACTCTTAGTATAGACGATAGAGAGTGCAAGAAATTCATTGGAAAAACGTAAGAAAATTGATTTCATTCCAAAACTGTACCAATTGCGAAAAATATAACAGTTTATATCATCGACAGTCCGAAATCAATATATGAGAGTTTTGTGCTTTTAATATGAACTTATTACAACAACAAAAATAATACACATATATATATATTTATATGCATGTATATCCGTATATATACTTCATATAAATAACGGGAACCCTGGAATGTTCAAAATTCGTTCGAAATAAAAACTCTATGTATCTAAAAATCTAAAATCAAATGCGTCACGCGACGGGACTAGGGCTTTGCTACATGTCATTTCACGATTTAAAAAAAAACATATTAATTATTTACTGTCGAGATTTACTTTTTGTACACTTACTAATTTGTACGTGTCTTCTTTAAATTCCAATCTTAAAATTTACTTGTATTATTATTCTCTTTAACTTTTTCGATAAGGGCGAACTTTTTATATTTAGAATATAAAAACTGAACTTTAGGGTTTAGTCATTAATTTTTGCGCTTAAAAACATTTCTAATAATTAAAAAAAATTAAAAGTCTTTGTAATTAATTCCCAGAAAAACCCAAAGGTTTATTCAGTGAAGTTTGATATTTTTAATCGACTCATTCTAACATTATATACCAAAACAAATTAACACTCGACACGATCGTCTTCATCGAATTGATTCGACTAAAAAAAAATAACATGTACACAAAAAAGTCGTCGCGATTTATTTTAAACTTTAATGATATCTAAACATCGATTTCGAATGAAATGATTTTAAATTGAAAACGGACCTTAAAATGTTATAATTCAGATGAAAAACCTTTGTAAATACTTAATCAATGGAAACTGTTCAATTTATCGACCCAAACAAGATGAATAAAAATATTCTGATAATAGTTATTCTTCCGTTCTTCCTTTTTTTTTGAAGTACCGATAAACTAAACAATTCCCAAACTGTTAATTTAGAGTATATAAATCAACAGCTGCAACATTTTGTAAAACAATTATAACTATATAGCGGCATATATCTTCTCCACGGAAAAGTCATTCGCTTCTCTCTTGCTGAACTGTTTCGACTTCAAGGGTTCTGATTCAACCTGCGTACAACGGAACGGGTCAGCGATACGACCAATCACAAGTCGAATCGCCCCCCTCTTCTGTCTCCGGCTCGCTCGATTAAAAGCACATTCATTTACACCACAATGATAAAATCGTAGTCAATTTTATCGATATAATTCATCGAAAAATAAATTCAACGCGCCGCAACAAAAGATGCACAATACTATAAAAGGAACTCCCTCCGTTATTGAAAAAAAAGAAGAAATATATTTATATATATATATTTAAAGATGCCGTCACGTTGCAACAATAGTTAAGGGTTGTGGATAGACTAAAAGCGATATATCGATAACAATCGGTAGAGGTCGCGACCGTCGACGTTTGTTAGTACAAGCGTACGGTTAGATTTAAGAAAAAAAACAGGCGTGATAATAACACGGGGATGCACGAAACATTACACCGGCATGAATCAAATGAACTCATACTCCGTACACTATCGATATCGATACGAGGGCACAGTGATACTTACGTTTCGAATTATCGACACGTTACAGCGCGTCACTATCAGATATAAAGCGCTACGTACAACACTTAAAGCATTTCGGCATTGCGTATGCTGTCCTTGGCTCACACGTTTCAAGTAGCAAAGATAAAAAAAAAATGAATATACATAGATATATATATAAAAAATATACAAAAAATCAGCGTCTTAACGGAAATAGAGAGGGGGCATACATCATGCTTTGAATACACATATAAAATTATAATGTCGACGTATTTTAGAGGGGGTGTGATATGGGTAAAAAAAATTTTTGCGCGTGTTCAAAAAAACCGGTTGTTAATAAAAAATTATATGTAAATATATATACAGGATTATCATTGTGCGTATTTCTCGAAACGTCTACAATAGGGAGGTATGTAGGAGTCTTTAGCATCGTGCATCCCCTGTGTTGACGCGAGATCTTAAAACAAAGAGCTCGGAATCTTAAAGAGGGAGACAATTTCATTTATATTATTAAAAAAAAGTATAAGATTAAATAAACACACATATATATATATGATCCACATAACGAGACATTACGAATGGGTTAATAACAATTGACGAGTTAGAGATAGACAGTGTGTTTATAAAGTGTAATACGTTTATTTACAAGAGATAGAGAGAGAGAGAGAGAGAGAGAAAGAAACAAAAAAATGTAAAGTTCTGGAAGCTCTTTTGAAAATGTTTGTTGCGTTATGATGATTAAAATTCAAATAATCACAACTACGTTTTAACACTTTCATTTTTAAATCAATCTAGCAACCGCCTGTGACTTCGCCCGGGTTAAAATCACAACATAAAACTACAAAATGTAAAATACAGCGTAGCGCCACGTAGTTATGAATCGCAGTAAAATTGTTAGCATAAAAACCTTCTCCATGGAAAAACTCTTAGATGTGTTAATTTGTACGATTATTATATTTCTGAAAATAACTAACAAACTACACTCAAAAATCACGTTCATAATAAAAAAATATATATTCAAAGATTCGTATTCTATAGAGTCAACATTAAAATGATCCCTCACACGTTGGTATAAAAGAAGCAATTAAACATACTATTTTAAAATTTATACCAACATACATTGTACACATATTTAAAGATTTCTAAATATTGCTAACAAATTGCATTTAAAAATCACGATCATAACAATAAAAAAATCCATAAATTCATATTTTATAAGGTAAATAATACAATTACTTTTTATATGTTACGATAAACGAGAACAGAAAATAAAATTTACTATTTATAATGACATACCAAAAATCATTTTTATATATTTCAAGATTTCTAAATATTTGTAACAAAGGGCACCCAAAAATCACGTTCATAACGAAAAAAAAACATATATTCGTATTTTATAATAAGGTGAACATTAAAATTACAACTAATATGTTACTAGAAACGAAACAATAAAATAAAATAAAAAACTATTTATAATTATATTACAAAATTCATTTTTATATATATCCTAAATATAAAGTTTTCTAAATATTGCTAATAATCTGCATCCAAAAATCAGATCCATAATAAAAAAAAAAAACAAAAAAAAACATCAGTGAGAACCCTTAAACACAATATATGTTTAATTGAAGGAAATTAACAAACATTTTCAAATAGAGCCTTAATTATTTCGAATGGTTTTAAAAAATAAAAAAAACATAAAATTAATATTTGATCCACGTGTCGTCTCCACAACCCTTTTTTATCATCAAACTAACACATTAAAACATATTCTAATATACCACTACTGGCTAAATTAATCTAACATCTAATACCTATCTACTATAACGTGGATGAGATTGTATGTAATGAAATATAAGGAAGAATGAAGCTGCTGTGCCTACTATAACAACGATGCTTTGCAATTAAATATTATATATATATATAGCGATTATTTATTTAAAGGCAATTTGTTATATAAACCATAAAAACATTGTAGTTTTTATATAAATTATACAACATTTTTTAAATGTTATATACAAATATAAAAGACAAAATGCCTTTAAACATCAATGGGTAATTGATATAAGATCTACGAATAAGCGTCGATGCATTGCGTATGAGATGTTAATTATAAAGAAAAACATAAAAAAATGATTAACACCATTTCTTTTATATATAATTTTGTTGTTGTTATATATGCAATATTTATATATAAAGTTAGTCACATATTTGTTCAGTGTACTATGGAAAATGAGCAATGTTTTTAATAGATTACATTATAATCACCTTAATTTTAAACCATATTTTGGTCAATCAATTGGTTATATCACGAGTCATTGGTGATCTACATATAAGTAAGACTTAAGCAAACCATGAAATGTATCCGAAGTTTTCTGTTCCATTATTTAAATCACTTTGTTTTTCTTTCTTCATTCATTATCATCTCTACGTTAGTTCCGTTTTTGAGTTCAACTCTACATTCTTTAATATTAATCGCAGTCCACATGATTCCAAAAAAGCGAAAAACACAATTTTGTTAGTTATTTGGATTTTTTTTACATTATAATTCTGAAAGATTTCCTATAATATTAGAGCACGCAATAAAGGTATCAGAACCCAAACGAAATATTTTTTTTTATTATTATTAGTTTATACTGAGTACTCCACTCGAATGAAACGTTATATACAATTGAATCAAAATAACAATTAAAAACTATATATATATATATATCACCAGTGACTCGCAAAACGTAAGTGAGAGTGTAAGAACTGTATAGTTATTTATTGTGATAAATAAACGGATTTTTTCAATTTTATATAATTTTCGAGAATATTCTAAAACTTGCATTCTATTTATTAGCTATAGTTTAAGAGAATAAAGTAATAATAAGATTAACTGTTTTAGAAAAACCATACTCTCTAAAGCCTTGATAAATCTACGAAGTTATATATTGGTAATATTAAAGTTCAAGGAAATAAAATTCATGTGATGTTTTTGTATAAATATCTATATATACAAAAAATATGTATCAATTTAGCAGTTGTTTTTTTTTTTAACACTATGCAAAATATATGGTACCAAATCGTGATGATCGCTACTGATGGTTGAAAGAACACTGAAACTATTTTTTTTATTTTTGATTTGTATGCCATACTGTTTTCCATACATTTGTGAATGTATGTGTGACTGTTAATATTTATGTATAATTTAATAGTTCATAAATTAATTAAAAGGCTGCTAATATGGCTTTGTTTATAAGTTAATTCGTTATTATGTTATGTGTGTGTGTGTGTTTATGTGTGTAAGTGTGTGTGTGTGTGTGTTTATGTGTGTAAGTGTGTGTGTGTGAGTGTGTGTGTGTGTGTGTGTGTGTGTGTGTGTGTGTGTGTGTTTATGTGTGTATGTGTGTGTGTCGGCTTACCGTTTGGAGAACCTCGAGGAGAGCTTGGAAAAGAAAGATGGCCTGGCCTGGTGCGGGGAACCGCCGTCGCCGTACGCGCCGCCGCCGCGGGACCGTGTCTGACCTGCAACCCGTATCGCGCCAAACCTATCAACCTGCGATACCCTCCACGAAGTATTCTGCCACGATGGCATTACAAAGAGGGTGTCTCATACTTTTCTCACTTTTTTAACCCTCAAAACGTTGCCCGATAAATATACTCTTAGAAGAAAATGAAGTTTTATTTCGAAATTATTATACGGATACAGATGGGCCTTCACAGCTTCACCCGTTCTAATGGGACGAGTGCTTATGGCGCTAGGCCGTTTAGCAACAAGTTCAAGCGTGCCAAAGTGGCCAAACCTCGGTTTGGGCAGTTGGCTCGGATGCTATAACGCGAATCTTAATAAGCTAAACCAACTAAGCTAACATACATATACGAATTAGTGAATCAAACATGTGCACCAGTATATGTGTCTCACGACCTCAAACATGAAATTTTGTATTTATCAACTCAGCTACACTAAATTAACCAAGTTCGAAACATAAGAGAAAAAAGTAAAACCCTTTCACCATATACGTACCTAACGTGTACGTGTACGTGTGTGCACGTGTATGTGGCACTGATCTGTGTAAAATTATAAAGACGTGAAGTGCAAATAGCAAAGGACGAAGAACTCACCCGAGTGGAAGGTGGAACGTGAGGGTACGTTCCTCGGGAAGACGAGAGGGTTGGGGAAGTCCCTCCTGGCGGCCCCCGCGGTGGATCCCGCTGAGGGAGTACCACCCGCGCCAGCAACGCCCACGCCCCCCGCACCCCCCGTACCGCCCACCGACACCGGGCAGTTCACGCTGAAACCCATTACACAGTGTTTAATCCGTCGACCATAACCAAGAAATGACTCATCGACACAAATAGATAAAAATTAATTGTCTTCTGTTTGTAATATAAGAATAACCGCTTTTTACTTAATGGATATAACATTATATAAGGTACTTATAATAAGCAATACCAATTTATTAAATTTGTCTGTTCCGGCTAATCTCCGAAACGGTTGGGCCGATTTAAACAGGGCTTTCACTAGGCCAAAGGTGTGTATAAAAGTTTAAAAAAAAACGTTATAAAGAGTACTTTAGGCTACTCTTAATTTAGGAAGAAAAAATAGGGTTCCGCACAAATGTAATAAATCAAAAAAGCAGTGTAGCGCAATTTTACACAAAAAAAAATGTTTTTATTTATTTATTTGCTAAATCCCACGCAGTTGGAGTAACGGGTAACAGTTAGCCTATAAATAACATAATATTTTTAATTTCTAAGGGGATCAATTGTCAACTAAAAGCGACAAAGAAATTAGAGAACTACCGTCTCCACACCACAAATATTACAAAATCTACGGCCTATATATATATATGACTGTAGAAAATTTCTTCTGCTGTAGAGAGGTCAACACAAAAGAAACTTCATGATTTCATTTTCTTCATTACTTAAAAAAAAAGTCCGGCTTAAATCCTCAGGCCTGTCACGGTGTAGGATAGACGTCACACCATTCTCCACGGTATTAATATACCAAAGTGTACGTAAACGTGAGAACAAGGTTTCGGCAGATGTGACGTCACGTTGACAGCAAGAATCAATTCCATTTGTTTTTTTTTAATATATTTTAGATATATCGTTAACATGATAATTTGTTGTATTACATATGTTAAGAGCCATTTAAAAATATATATATTTTCATTTAAACCCAAAAGCCTATTAACAAATTTTACTATATTCAAGACCTTCACTCAATTTTGGATTTACCAACTCTCTCCAACAGTATATCGGAAGACTGCGTTTCATTTATCCACATAGTAAATTAGTGAGACACGAGATTTAAGGTCTTATACTATTCAGACGTCTAATAACGATCAACAAGCGTTACAACTAAGATTTTTTTAACAATTTTCACAACACTACTAATTTCCCGCGTCTTGTCTTTACGCATGAACTGTAGTAGTATCTCCTCTATAGGGTTAATGATATAGCGAAATAAGGTATTTCCTACAAAGAAGTTTGTTAAAAAGTGTATTATAAAAATTGAGGAATATACTTAAGGAAATCTGTGAAGTAACAACAACTCTAAATAATGTTTCTCTTTTCAGAGCTACTCAATTTACTTTTTATTTCATTATACCAAAATAGTATATTATACTTATCCTATATCATTATAATGATTTTTGCTTTTATCATAATTATTTTCTCTCAGATCTCAGTCTATTAAAATGAAGAACACAGCGTCTCTATGTATAAAAAAATGCGCGAAACCTTTTCCTTTCCATAACTTTAAAACATATTTTATACAATTGTAATCGTTATCTAATAGTAGTAATGTTGATAAACAGGCTTTATTTAAAAAAAACGTTTGAGTTTAATATATTAAGAAAAAAACAATAGATGAATAAAATAAAAAATATGCATAAAATATAAGTAAAATAAATAAATACATACAAAATAACAAAAGGTTAATTCAATACAAATATAAAAAGCATAAACAGAAGTAGGAAATACATATATGAAATAAATAAATAGGTGGCACAAAAAGTAAAAAAGAAAACCAACCCAAATATAAAGTAAATAAATGAACCGATAAAAAACTCGAGCCCCTTTCAACAATTAAGAAAATGCAAAATCCGAAGAAAGCATTCGACAATTCGTAATTAGTTACAATTCAAACCATACAGTTTAAGCATCTACGTTTTTCTAAGGCATACCGCAAGCTTCAGCACATTTCTAAACCAATTCCTTACCAAAATACTACATCGATATATTTTTTTTATATTTATTCAAGTTATTATAGTGAAATATAAGATATACATCGAAGTGATTTCCCTATGAAACAAATTTCACACAAAAATACAGACCGAAAAATTGACATCAAAACGTCACCCGGACCTTCGGAAACAGAAAAGTCAGTTCGACGGAAACGAAACATAAAGAATGTGCATCGTGTAGCGAGTGCGTTGCGGCAAACGTTCTACCTCTGCCTGGTCTGTGCGAGATCCCGCGCGGACGCGTTGTGCGGCGCCGCCTCTGCGCTCAGCGGCGGCGCTCCGCTGGCGGACGATATCGAGGCGCTTTTCACGTGTGTCTTGCCACCGGTCTGACCGGACGGCACTCCGGTCTGACCGGACGGCACACCGGTTTGGCCGGACGGTACCGTCGCCCCGCTAGCCCCTCCCGCCGTCCCGTTCTTACTCTCCGCTTGTACCACCGTACTGTCCGCGCAAGTGTAATATAAGGGCATGCTGTTAGTCATACATATATATACATATATTATACCCACATGCTGAGAAACTAATGTTACCATCACATTCTTATATAATAATGTTGTTTTTATGAGTATAAATAAATATATAAAATAATATATACAACATGTATATGTTTTTATACAGTATTTAGAAAGTATCATTAATATCATTGTCAGAATTATTTTTTTATATACATTATTGTTTAAAAAAAAACCTTACAAGTCTATTCTTCAAATTTTAAAATATCAAAGTATTAGTAGTGGATCACAAGATTATATGCCACTGCTGACTGAGTGGTGAGTGGAGTTATAGGGAATAGAGAAGAAAATACCAAAGGTCTTCACAAAATTTTCTGGCAATCCTGTATCGTGATACTGAATAAAGATGGGTGATATTATGGTACTGACCTGACGGGGTCGTGTGGGGGTGAGAGTTTAGGGGGGTGTGCGGGCGGCTCGTAGTGCCGACGCGCGGCGCCACCGGTCAGGGTGCGCGACCGCGGCTCGAGCTTCGGCTGTGCGCTCGTCGGCCTGCTCGTACTTTGTACCTAAGGGTCAAAACTATTACTCAAACGCAAGTCCTCGATACCAACAAACATGAAGCTTAATAGTGTCGTCAGGAACCGAATACCTGAAGCATAGAACAGTTGTTGCAGAGCAACCATGAATTCGTCCATCCTGACCCACACAACTTTTGTACACGTTTGTAAATCGGTAATCATTTATCCTGATGCACTTAACAATATATTATATTATTAATGATAATATAGTGTTAATGAGTAATATATTACCCAAACAGAAGTCCTCAATACATACAGTACTAAAGCCAAGAGCAGTATTTATAAATCAAACATCAATTTATTCCCTCTTGACATACAGCGAAGTAATCATCCCTCCCGACATGTAAAGCAATATAATGTGAAAGAGAAGACAACAATACCACGGTCTCGCTTGCATTCTTAAATCACACTTAAGCTCATCAGCAAATATGTCTACAAATTGTTACAATATATTGCACATTTACAAATGTCATAAATATGTTATTGTTCCATATTTGAGATGTTAAAAAAATAATGATTTTTACATTTACCTACCTTGTTCTAGATAATTTTCGAAGTAGTCCAAGAGAGAATCACGGAAAGAACAGAAATTTCAAATCCAACATCATATTAAAAATATCTCATGTAGTTTGTAATAACGTAAAAGAAACATATTTCATAGATTTTTTTAATTAAACAACATTTACAACGAATTCTTTTTAAGTTATATTAATCACACGAGGTTACCTGCATTTGAGCGATTCTCGCTGTGTTCTCCTTGATGGACGCGGAATCGATTGTGTTCTGTAAATAAGAGATTATTATTCAACAACATTTATATATAAGGATAAAAAGAACTACGACACACCTTTATATAGTGAGTAGACATGAAATGATGCGAAGCAATGGACGGGTCAATGAACAGAACAAGTCAGAGGGCATGACCCCAAAATGTAATAGGGGCAATTTAATCATTTTCGATTGCTCGTCTGGTTAAATATTTCACTCTGTTTGACTATCTGTCGTTAAAGATCTGAAAAATCAGCCAGATTGTATAATTGGATATAAAAATTATAAATTCTCTTTTATCATACGTCCCAGTTTTTCAATTTAATACAAAAAAGAAGACAAATGGATTTGTAAACTTTGCGAGAAATATGTTACCACTATAAGTACCACTTGAGAAAAATACTAAAATCCTAAAAATTAAGACCGATAACTTCCATGTTTGTTATGAGAAAAAAATATTATACAAAAATAGTTTTCTTTTTCTAAAAATGTAATATATTTTTTTGGGATAAAGTCGTGGTGGTCGAGTCGTTTGACAGGTGGAATATCAATTCGATGTCCTCAGGTATGTAGCAACTATTTTCTCATCGTGCATTTACTATTTTCACACAGTACCACACATAGTAACACACACACTATCGACTAACGGTGAAGGAAAACATCGTGAGGAAACCTGAATATAGTATTGTGAATTTCTCGGAGTTTGAAATCGCGAATACGTCGTGGGCTGTTGTGGTGATTATACCCATACCTTCTTCGGGAATAGGTCTACGGCCCTGCAGTGTGTCCTCTTACAGGCTGATGTATGTGTGCGATTTTGGAAACTTAAAATAACTCCTAAGAAAAAAAATCAACAGGAATTACTGGAAAATAATATTTAAGAGACCCCAAGGGCCTGTTGTAGGCACAATTATATATAGGCCTGAAGAACACGTACCTGTCTTTTGAAATTCGAAGTGGTAGTGGTCGCCGTGGACGTTGTATTATTTGCGGCCGTGGTGGTTGTACCAACTGTAATAATAATACCAGACATAATCGAACCACAATTACACCATTATTTGTATGTATACAGTTCTCGTCAATCTTTTTGTACGCTCTGAAAATAGCCGTAAATCCGGGCTTAGGCGTAATATAGACAAGAGTTTAATACAAAACAAATTAAAAAAAATGTATCACTCTAAAATGACCATTTATTTATTCTTTACTTCTCTCAATGTTATATATATATTATAATACGTACTAAAACGTAAATTTGTGTTCTACTCAACTATATTGAAAGCGGTCAATAAGATTTGTTCGAAACAAATTAGTAACAAATATCGTTTGTTAAAAAATGCAGTTCATAACTCGCATATTAATATTATCTTTTTTTAATATTCATACGAAGGTAATACACAAACGAATGAGTTTGTATTTTTTAAATTATAAAAAATGTTAAAATGTAATGAACAACTGTAAGTGGCATCACAAGAAATAGTAAAATGTCTTACAATCACTAGCCTCTTAATATTTTTAAAAGTTTTCACAACATATCAACTATATTGTATATTTATATCTAGAATATACAAATAATTTATTTGTATTAGATTACATAATTTAAATACTATTGTTTTACAGATAATATAATTAATAAAAAAAACATCCCATAATTAAGTACAATCATACAAAGAATTTTCAAAATTTCCGCATAATTGTAAATTTACTAAGAATAAAACCAACATGGAAACACAACAAAAATAATAAAAACTATACTTGTGTGTGTTTCCTGTCGATTTGCATAAGACATAAAATCCCAAAATAATACGTTCCAATACCCGACAAAAAATTGGCACTGCGTTACAAATAGATTGAAGCGATTTGTAGAATTAATAAAAAACCATACATAGCGATTAGTATAGAAAACCCAGTCACCAACAAATTATCATACCAAGCGTAATGAGTGAATCCAATGAAAATAAGAAAAAAAATGTATCGCGTAAACACGCGAAACTATACTTCGCAAGATTAACGTGAATTATATTATCGTTACATACGATATTGCGTTAAGGTAATTACGAAAAGGTTATCGTTGCAAATATTAATTTAAAATCCTTAAAAAATGCTGGGGTTAGACGTGCTCATTCGATTAATAAAAGATTGGCTTATAATTCTGATATAAATAGATCACCTTTTTAAAACCTACATTACCTTTATTATTATGTTATTTTATAACACATCATTCGTGTTACTCTTTTATTATACATTCTTCTTAATCTCAGTTAAGTAATCGAAGTAAGTCTCTATTTGTATCTATTACTAATGCGTTCATTACTTGAACTATAAAAAACGCTGTAACAAAAATATTTGTTATGCAAAAACTAAGCATTATATAGATTAGAAATAATATGATGCTACGAGATTTGTTAAATTCATTTGCGACCCACAAGCCATGGTTAAAATACACGAAAACCACGCCTGTTAGTAGTATGCTTGCGTGTTATGTATGTAGGTAATTTAAAGTGCTTCCTGCGCTTTAAAGCATGTTTAGAGCACGATTGTCTTAAACGCTTACAAATCCGTATACAGAACCCTAATATACTTTAATAATCTTATTTCGTGCATCTAAAATATTAAGCGTATATTGGAAGCAATTTAACACAAATCACTTATCTACATGAGAATATTTTTTCCTGTATTTCGCATACATATTTTTATGTTGTGTTTTCGTGTGGTATATTTATGTCACATCAAAGTGGTGTAATTGTGTTATGTTCAGTGGTTTGTTTATGTTATGCCCATATTGTATAAATTATTAATCCACGTATATACAACGACCTTGGCTCTATTTAAATAAATGTATGAATACTTATACAGAATATACAAATACACAAAAATTAATCGCTCTCCAATTCATTATACGAAAATCACTTTAGTTAGAAACATAAGTTTTTATTATGTCGTGTTTTACCTTACGGGTTAATCTGTATGAGTGAAGTATGTATTTAATGTGTAGGCGTGTACACTACACGTGTAGCGATACGTAGCCATGAGCTAGTAAAGTCGATTCTTGCATTTTTAAACATCTCAATTATGTTTCTTACTAAAAATCGACTTTGTGAAAACTGCATTCGTGTGATGGAAACGATGTACATAGCATCATGTCGGATCGTTCGACTGAACTATAATAGTGTACGATTCTTTCGTTTAGCTTGAATACCTATGGTGTAGAGAAAAAAATTATTGATATTTTTAAATGTGATACAAAAATAGACATTTTCAGACTGCGTTCTTGAACCTAAGGGGTCTAAACCAAGTGTATTTTTGTGTACGTGGGAGTAGATGTGTTTGTGTTCATGTGAGTAGGTTTGTGTATATGAGTGTGCGAGTGTGTGCGCGTTACCTTGCGTGCGCAGCACCTCGGCGCCGGAAGAGGCACGGCGCGAGGGCTGCGGGCGCGCGCTCGCAGAGATGGAGCGCTGGACCCCGCGGTGTGAAGGCGACCCCCCGCACCCGGACCCTAAGCGGAGCGCCACACGTTACCGGTGCGCCGATCACAATCTGCCTCTACTTACCCTACCCACTACCCGACTACACGTTATATGCTCGTCCCTACGATAACGTAATTCTACTTCCCATCTGTTCATTATCGTATCAGTTACTTGTGATTGTTGCGATTGCTAAAGAGAACGACTAATATCTGATCGAGTATAAAAACTGAATCGAACACGTAATATATCCTTTAACCGTTGCAAAACGTAAATCAAAGAATTATGATATAAAAGTGGTTAACTTTCTATCATTCATCATATAACATATTTATGCAATTGACATTACAATTTAAGCGCTTTAACTTTTATGTCATGCCGTATGATTAGAATACAAAAAACAGTCGATGTCATATAACGACGTAGTTTAAAACGGTTACACGCTAAGCTAAATTTACTTGTTCTTAAACATAATTTGTCTAATAAGGTACAGTTAATTTAACATACGTGGTACGTCTCGCTTACACAAACATCGTGTGTGTAAACATGTTTCATCGCTTTACGCTTTTATCAACGTCGTTAGAAGCTTTATTTGTGACGATATACATTTTTACGTATAATCAATGAGGCTTACATTAGTATTGGTACGAGTATAAAGAAATATATTTCGTTATTTGTATTTTTAATTTATATTCATTTACTTTAAAATCAATACGAGTTATAGTATATAAAGTTGAAGATATTAAGCCAGACCACTATTGTGAATATCGTCAGGACTTGCAGTCATTGAAAACATACGACTGTGAACGAGTGAAACCAGTCACATTTAACCAGTCTCTCACGTTTATATTTCCCCACCTAAATCAAACACGAAATCCTTTGTCTCAGTGTTTAGTGTATCTCCATTTTCCTTCATTTAATTTATTCTCAGAATTGAATAACTTTACCGAGATAGTGAAAAACAAAACAGAAATCCTACAGAGAGGGAAATTGTGATCAGCACACAACACAAAACGAAGCATACAAGACAGATGACAATAATTATAAAGCATGTCATCCAAGAAGAGTAGTTTTTAACTCATTTTTGACACAATTAATTCATTACTAGAAAAACCATGAGAAATATAAATTTAAAACCAAGAACACCAGTAAACACCAACAGTATGACGTTTAAATTACCTAATTAAGAACTTCAACTGTGAATTTGACGATTTATTTAACGAATTTACTTGAAAGATTCACATTTCTCTAGAAATTTTCTTTAAAGACAGAGATATAATGTAACTTTTTAATGTTTTGTAACAAACTCAACTTATGTTTAATTTACATTTTGAACACAAAATTACCTTAAAAATGGTATGAATATTAAATCATTAAATTAACTATCCGATAAAGTAAGATATGAATAAAAACCGTAACATTTTTTTTTTTTTTTAATAGACAACACAAACAATTTCCATAGACAATACCAGGTATAGACTACTGGAAGTAACGATGACAACGTCCAATGAACCCTCAGTTAAAAGTAAGCTCAAGCTAGCCCATAATTAGACCTATTTCACTAATCATAAAAGCATAGACAATTTTTAGTTTAAGCTCTATTATTTCTGGGCGCTAGAAGTTTCGAGGCCTCTAAAAGCCCAAATATTATACCTTTCTTAGCTCAGTTCCATAGAACTGCATTCTTCTGCGTTAAAATATAAGCTTTTGTATACTATTCTTTTGCTTATTTACAGCACTCTATAAAAATAATAATATTATACTTAAATATTAAAGCGTATTGGATCTTTTCATCTGTTTTTCCAAATCATCTGTATATACTTAAAACATTTTTATCTGTAGACAATGCGACAACACAACAACAAAATTCTTAACAGTGGCTGAAGTCAACATAGATCCTACTCAGTATAGTTTTGAAATAATACATTCATTGTGTACAAAATATGTAATGTTAATATGTTTAAATATTTCTTCTTTAAAAAATAAAATATGTACTACATACAGATATATTTGTAGTACATAAATGTATGCATATACTACATACTCATACATATTTACTACATCAATGTACACATGTACTACATACCCACACGTATGAACTACATGAAAGTACTCTTTTACTACATACTCATATATGTACTACATAAATGTGGGTATGTACAACATATTTGTATAATGGAGTACCAGTGTGTGTGTGTGTACGTGCTTACCCGAGTGCGCATTGGTTTGCGCGGGCTGTTGGTTCTGGTTGGCGGCGGCGGCGGCGGCCGTGCGCAGCGACAGCGACGAACCGGACCGACTACCGTCCGACTCCGGCTGGACATTTCATTATTTATGGTGGTTAAACATTGACTAAAACTAACAACAAAACCATTGCGTCTGACTCTTGTTGAGTTCCTGAACATATTACTTTGGTCGACCGGTCAAAATGCATATTTTTTCTTTTTTTATATGGCAATACTGTTGATCACTTTCCCATATATGAAGGGTTAATAAAACACGTTTTCTCTTCCACTCTCCTCTGGCAACTATGGTCCAGTATTAATATCTGAGACTTCTCACCCACTGCGAGATATATGTATGTACATTAATGAATCTATCTCCTTAAGCAATGGAAAACCCATTTTACAACAAATGTTTATAACACAATTAATATGATAAAATCTACGGTTGTAGGCGAATCACACTAATACTAATGGACAGATTTTAATCAAATCTTTTTTCTTTAACTTTTCAGACACTTGATCATAATGTAGCACAAAAAAAGCTTAATTAAATATAAAGTTTTAAGATATTACGATATTTATAAACGCTATGCGTTCAGCAACGGGTGTGTTTTCTCGTGTAGTCTCGAATAAGACTATGCTCGTCTTATTCTAAAGCGTTCATCTGTATTTTTCTGTTAAATCATATTTATTTTTCTTCTCTCTTTGTGAGTCAGACTACAGAGAGGGAGAGAGGATGAGGAAGGGAGAGAGGAAGAGAGAGAAATTTCAAAACAAAAACGCTAAAATTATAAAAGATAACTCACATCTGTACTCTTCCTACCGAGCAGTAGATACGTAGCGAAAACATCATCGTACTTCGCCTCAGCGAGCGAGTACTCGATCTCTTGCCGGTTGTAGCCCAAACAAACTAACGCCTCTGCAAAACAAACAAACGTATTAATTTAAGTAACAACAGCATCGACCAAAATAATAATAACAACAATACTAAACATTCAACTAATTCTAACTACATATATTCAATCATACAGGAAATCATCGAGCACATTTCAACATTATCTCTAAGTAAACTTAATAGATGTGATAATTTATAAAATTTGCTCTAAGAAAATTAAAAATAAATAATGTTTTTATCATCTATCCATTCATCTATAAATAAAAAAGCGTAACTGACAGACCGACTGGCATACCAACGCAGATCCCAAACTACCGGGGCTAGGGCTGTGAAAATTTACACGCGAGTTCCTTTTACACTGTAAGGAGGTTTTTGAACATTCAGGCCCTGAGGTGATGTAAAACGGCATTAAAATTTATCTGAAAATCCGTTATTCTTGAATGTAGCTTTATGAAAAATTGGTACTTAACAATTCAATTAGAAAGTAAAAACAAAAAAAACATTTCCATGATTTTCTTTTCAAACGAAATAAATATCTTATTTAGACCCTTATAAATATAAAAACATAGACGAAGTCGCAAGCTGCTACTAATGTATATAGGAAAATATATACAAGATTGATAAACTTCAACACCGTTTGACATTTCACCAAATAAAATGGGCACAAATAAGTAACTTATTGCTATACCTCTCGTCAATAAGGGAACGCACTCATACTACGTGACTCATGTTTTACAATTTTTAGCCCCCTCCTGCCCCTTGGTGACCATCCGTAGTATAACAGAAACCTAGTTTTCATGCAGCAATTCATAAATACAATTTCCTCCTCCTTCCTGTGACCAAGGGTGGTACTTTGAAAACCTCCCTCCTCTCCCTGATCGAGTCACGTAGTATGGGTATGTTCCTTAGGTGGTGGCTACAGTACATCAACTTGTGTACCATTTAACCAGTCGTTGTGAACTCAGGGCGATTGGTATTCGTAAATATACGAAAACAAAAAAAAAATTCTATTTTTATTATAACTAATTTTTAAAATAATCAAATAATCATTACAACGAATAATGACAATGGCGAGTAGAGTCGCTGGGACAGCTAATATATAAATAATACATAGTAATTTAAATGATACCCGGTCCCAAATGTGAGCTTATAATTAGCTTAGCACTGT
Organism: Antheraea assamensis; assembly: GCA_035772565.1. Taxonomy (NCBI): domain Eukaryota; kingdom Metazoa; phylum Arthropoda; class Insecta; order Lepidoptera; family Saturniidae; genus Antheraea; species Antheraea assamensis. The sequence continues at coordinate 663,175 of JAQQSE010000058.1, forward strand.
AACAAAGATTTTTTGATCTTTTTAAACAATGCAAAACTTGAAATGTATGGCATTAATTATACTACAAAGTATCGAAAAATTTAGAAAAGTGTTTTACAAATTAAACTGAGAAACGGGTAAAAGTAAAATGTTCTAAATCCTTTCTACACGACATTTTAATTACAGAAACGTATAGCAAATTAATTTTATCACACCAACGATCAACTAAACAGCTATGTACATATAATTTTTTGTAAAAAAAAAACAAAAATATTAACACAAAACACACGTTGAATAATTCTCGTCAGTCTTTTGACTGCGCTCTGAATATAGCTATAAATTTGGACTTCCGCATAATATAGTCAAGTGTTTAAAACAAAACAAAGTTAAGACATTATTATACATAAGAATTTGAAATTAGCATTTATTTACCCTTAAGTTGTCTTGTTATTACACATGTAATATAATGCGAATTTATACCTAAAATTATGTTTAGTGCATCTATATTCAGACCGGTCAAAAATATTAGCAAGGACTATACTTAAAATTTTGGTCCGTAAAAAAAACTACAGAATAAAAATTCCTATCAAACAAAAGACATTATTTCAAAAAATCGATAAAGAAAAAAAATGATCAGACCAAAAACTAAATATGGATGCGAACGAGAATGTAATAAACATTCATCGAAAAATAATACAAAATGTCACACATTCAATACAAACAAAATCATAATTTTTGATCTAATTATACACATACTAATAGTAAATAACATTTCCTTAGTGTGTCCACGTACCGACTTGAGCTGTGCCGTTATTATCGTAGCGACGTACGCATGAAATACAAAATATAAATATATATGTTTGGTGATATAACTAAATAAATAGCTGTTACATCGAAGCCCGTGATAGAAATTACGCGTACACAAACTCCACTGCTTATTTTAGAAATAAATGTAACGCAAAATGTACGAATAAGACACATTATTGTGAACCAAGTATGACTATGAATACGTTACATGATCCAAGAAACATCCCAGAAACTTTACAGAATTATGAAAGAAAATTACACGTAAAACAGATGTGAAAGATATATGTGTGGTGTAAGCCACATGGACGAGATTCAGATATGGGTATATCCGAAGAAGTACAAAAATGTAGCTGTGATAGAGAAATCGAAGGGGAACTCAGATGACCAGAAACGTGTTATTAACAAAGGGCTCAGGAGGAAAGAAATTCCGAAAAACTGTGAATGCTGAGAAGAAAAAAATCGACTTCCTTGAAGAGCAATAAATAATATACGCAATTACTATATTTATAAAAATATACATAAGAATTGTACAATAATATTTCATATAATACAAGCTTCCCGTAGGAATGTAAGGATTGCCCCGAGAAGTAATCATAAGAGTCAATCCTGTAGTTTCTGAGGAAATTGCTACAAACAAACAAACTTGAAAAGTTTCATTAATGATTTGACAGTAATGTCAGGTCTGTGAACAATATAAATCGACATAAAACTGAGTTCCAAAATGTTTAATTAGACAAATGATAGCTCACCTATCCGTTTATGGTCTTTAAAGTCCTGCTGTGGCTCGATGTACGGCCTCAGCTCGTCCTCTTCGTAACCCGTGTTCATCCATTTATCTCGCATTATACTCTCGAGGGAGGCTCGCTTCGCCGGATTCAGCACCAGGAATTTCTTCAACAGATTCTCACAGTCCGTCGACATGTAAAACGGTATTCTGGAATATTCATTGATTTCGATGAGCACTTTGCAGTAATAAAGTTGGAGTGAAGAAAAAAAAGTAACACTTTTTCGAACTAACTATACGCTGTTGGCTTAAAGGCCTTCACAGCTTCACGGAACTGATAAAAGCAACAACTTTTAATTTTCTTCCATAGGCAGTTTGATGACGCTAAATCAGACTACATTTAAGATCAGTATTTTGGGAAAATAATTTGAATAAACTTTGATATTTTGAGATATTTAATTGATGAAGCCGTTACTTTGGGGAAATCCGTAATTAAAAATTAGGCTGGACGTTACTTCACACTTCCGCTTGGAATTGTTTGGCCTCTGTTAGGTGTTACTGTTGCAGCAAACGCCGTAATAGCAACCAAACAATTCCAAGCGGAAGTGCGAAATAACGCCCGTCCTAACTTTTTTGACGTTTTTAATTGTAAGTGATAAATCATATGAAAATCTTTTGCATGATGGTGTAGGACTTTTTCTAATGCCCGTACGGTTATCTACCACTCTCTATTTGAAAATCTATTAGCAACCGCATATAGAAGTGTTCCGGCAACTACGCTTGAAAGTCAAACATCCTCGAAGTTTGAAATATTAACATCTTTGGTAACAATTATTTTGTAATATGACAATTTTCTATATAACCAGCTCTATATAGATAGATAGATAATGTCTGTTACCTGTATTTCCCTCTGAGCACCCTCTCGCGTAACTCCCTCAGCGTGGACCCGTCGAAGGGCAACGATCCTGACACGAGAGTGTACAGAATAACGCCCAACGACCACACGTCTACCTCAGGGCCGTCATACTTTTTGCCTGGGACATGTTCATTAATTATTTATCGAAACAACAATATAAGTTAATTATCATATTAAAAGCTCTAGTCAAGCAGTTGCATTTGAGAGATAGCCTAATTTTAGACCAAATCGTCATTTAACATCAGGTGATATTATGGTCAAACGTTAAAACCTATAAAGTAAATAAGAAATCTCGTACTTATAAAGTAGGAAAATACTTTACTGGCTAGCAACTACACAATAGGGGTTGAATAATAACTAACCCGAAGATCAAAATCCTGGGAAGTTAAGCACAATGATATTGTTAGGATCTCTGTTGTCAGATACCCTTAGTCTTTGCTTGTATTAAGTATATATTTTATAGGGTAGAAAAGGAAATGCTACAATTTGTTCCGGAGAAAACTAAAAAAGTATAACGGAATCGTTACATAGTAAATATTAATTATCACTAGACCAATTATTAACATGACCTTAGGCCTATAGTTCTCTTAACAAGGAAGCATATGAATTTTTATTTGTTGTAATGCGTTGAGTCGTTTAGACAGCTTTGCGTACTACTAAATAGAGTAGACTAGTCAGCCATTTGCTACGATACCTTGGAATAACTCAGGAGCAGCGTACGGTGGACTGCCGCAGAAAGTGTCTAACTTGGCGCCCGGCGTGAACTCATTGGAGAAACCAAAATCAGCAATCTTGATGTTCATCTCGCCGTCGAGCAGTAAATTCTCCGCCTGCAGTGCACATATCGTAAACATATAGAACCTGGTATATAAGATCGGATTTCTTAATATTTGTAACATGCTCTTTCAAGATTTATCCATCTTTAAAGGCTGAAATGGGGCCACATCTTTCCTTCACACTATGAATATCTAATGAAATAAAATAGCAACTGATGTTAATATGTCAATTCTGACAATATTTTTGATGATCTTTCTACTGCCTTTTGTCTGATTCACTCACTTTTTAAAATGGAAATTTTGTAACCCAAACTTTTCACTTTCTCTAACGATTTTTCAAACATTTTCTAAAATAACAATATTGTCCTAACAATTACAAACAACAAAGAAAAAATTAACCTAAGAGATGCTGCAGTTGCTAAGTGATGCGCCTAAATACATTCGGCAATTGGTATTTCATTTATTTACATAATCAGATTCCGGTAAAAGTGTTTCCATATGCTAGAATTACTCAAATGAATTCCACAATTTCTGTTTCACTGAACAGCGAGGAGGTTTTTCCATACGCATGTTCTCCATATTCAATGGATTCGTAGGAAGAAATTTCCTGCCTCATTTATAATGCGAACAGTCAACTGTAACTCGCAACCCTCATCTATTTTCCCAGCGCCGTACAGAATAAAAATCTTGAATCGTAAACTGAATCAAAATTTATTAGATGAGTCTGTGTGTATTTTACCTTACATTTAAAACAAACATTATAGGACACTAATGGTAAATAATTACTTATAAAACACTAACTATTCCCTCCGACTTCGTCTACGTGCTTTTCTGTATGTTCGGTATGAAAAGATACTTACATTTTTCTCCAAACTTTACACTACTTTTAGGCTAAATTTTCATACTATCAATTTAATAAAGATTTAGCCTTAAGGAGAGAAAGAACAGAGACTTCTTTCTCATTTCTAAATGTGAATTATTACATAGTATTTAATATTATTAGCAAACATCGAATTGTACAATAAAGGAAAGAGATTTTAAAATTCAACAAATCAGATTAAAACTCACCTTGAGATCCCTGTGTATAATTCGCTTCTGATGACAGTATTGAACTGCAGAGACGATCTGTCGGAATTTCGCACGTGCCTCTTTCTCCTTCATCCGACCGTGTAGTACCAGATAGTCGAACACCTATTTTAACAAATATATTTTGATACTATTTTAAATAAGCAATCCAAAATATAAACAAATTAAAATTCCGATGTATTCAGTAATAATCAATCATTCAAGAATCGAAAACCCATCAGAACGAAAACGCACATCCACCGATAAGAAAACTACCAAGAACTTGGATTTTCTTTTTTTTTTTTTGTATAAGATACGTACGCATTGTTTAATATTTATAATGAACTTGTGCAAAGTGACACCTATGTAAAATAAAACACATCATACAGATTATAAAACCTTGACAGTTGATAAAGATTTCTCGCTTGACCTCATTATTATGTAATGAAACGTCTCAGCTGATCGACTGTGATAAATATTCAACAAAATATCTTTAAAGAATATTCTTAGAAAATAACGGAAACCATTTAAAACAAAATAAACACATCCGAACCCTATACACATTAACAAGTGTCATAACTTGCGATTCTAAATGCATGGTGTTAGAATAAAAAAGTAAAAAGAGAAAGGACAATAATATCTCCAAATAGGTTTAGATAATACTAACCTCACCACCCGACGCGTACTCCATCACTAAATACAACGTTTTCTCTGTTTCAATGACTTGGAACAGCTTCACGATGTTTGGGTGGTCCAGCATCTTCATTATCCGCACCTAAAATTATGTTAATTATGTCGGTAAGCCAGGTAATGTTGTCACTCGCATGCTCCACATCGGAACAATTGTGCGTTGCATTCCAAAATGAGCCAGGTACAACTTTAGCTGTTTTTAAAAGATTTTCTAATTTTCTACACGTAAAATTTAAAGGTCATAAAAAAAACTTATGAACGGCAAAATTTGGACTTCGTTCAGTGTATGAAGAAACTGTAAATGTTAAATAAGTAAAAGACCTTATATTAAATGAACGCTTAAAATTGGTATCATTATAAAATGTAACGACTCAATTGTTGGAGCAATGTCATAAAAGTTACAAAAGTGCTTTTAGAGTCAAACAAACGTTCTATAAGATTGTAAATTGTATCGAAAATTCAAAGCCTAACAAAATGAAGATGAGGTCATAGAAATATATTTTTTAATAAATACACACAATTCCCTTTTTTTTATGTAATGGGGGGCAAACGAACAGGTGGGTCACCTGATGGTAAGTGATCACCGTCGTCCATAGACACTAGCAACACCAGAGGAGTCGCAAGTGCGTTGCCGGCCTTTTAAATATGTGGGCCTCCGGCACTCTCACTGACCGAACGAAACGCAACAGTGCAACCACTGTTACTTCACGTCGGTTTTCTGTGAGAGGGTGGTACTACCCCGGGCGAGCCGACCCATTCATGCTGAAACCAGTAATAGCTTCAGCGTAGCTCTACCACCTACACCTCTCGTCAATCTATTTGTAAGCAGGGCCATGTAATATCTTAACTTTTAAGTATTCTTTAAATATGATATAAATAACCGTTAGATGAAGGTCAACAATTTCTCAGAAACTATAAGTAAATTAGTTGAAACACGTGCAATCGCTAAGTCTCACCTCTCTAAACAACTTCTGCAAAGAACCAGGATTGAGTTGGGTTTTGTCGATAATCTTGATCGCGACCTCCTTGCCCGTGGGCACATGCTTAGCCAGTTTTACTTTCGCGAAGTTTCCTTTACCGATCGTCTTTAGCAGCTTGTACTTTCCTGTAATAAGGTTTAAATATTTATTCCAATCTAATATCCAAATATCCTACCCGAGGACTAGAAGAAAATGGTGAACTATTCTTAGCAATCTATATTTTTGCCCAGTTTTTTTTAAATAATCTAGGTCTTTAAACACAATCTCAAATGATTTAAGTTGTTACGAAGCTAGAAATGATTTGCATTTTCGTTCCAAAAACTTTTCGTCTCACTCATAATATGAAGTAATAAAGAAACATACGTTTATCCGGAAGTAATTTCTTCCAACATATAAAATTATGATACTAGAGTTACCTCCATTTTTAGCAAACCAAGTAATGATGTAACTTGTGTGAACTAAAACGAATATATGGCAAAAATTTGGTATATACCAATATGTGGTTCTTCGGAAGTCCTCGAGCGCGATGATACTCTCGCGCTACTCCCCGCAGTACCGCCACCGCCTGCACCCGCCGACGACTCTGATGCACTCTGTAAACGTAACACAAAGATACATTTAATCAACTGGTGACACGTTTTTTTCATTCTTTAATTAACATCACAATCACAAAGGCACCGAAAATACTAAACCACTCCTAGCGAATCTTTAGATATCACATCATAAAAATCAAGGATAAGTGATTGTAATATAGTAACTTCTCCCTTTCACATATAATGGTCATTTACCCGGACCGACTCTTCTTTTTAGTACAAAATCTTTTCATAATAACATATTCCGATTTAAGTAATTACATTAACTGAGTAATACTAGAGCATTTAAAACAGTTGGTATTATTTTCATAGGGTTAGAGAAATCTCTAAAGCATGCCTGGTTACCAAACACCCTCAACGTAGATTCTTGTCACTATGTGCTCTTTAGTATATTCGAAGTTAAATAGATATCTGTCCCCTTTCGGGAGCATCGTCAATAAACATAACAGTTGTAGCTGTAACCAAACCTTATCCTGTAAACTACAAAATATGGCATAAAATAGCAATAAAAAGACATGTTAATAGAATCTACCACATTTTACCAAAATTTCGCTATAATTTACTTTAAAAAACAACACCCAAGACACGTATTTTGTCTAGTCGAAACTCCTGAGACACGTTTGACCCGGTTCCCTTACAAACACACATTCATAGCCGGGTCTTGTACGGTCGTTCACCCGGTTACACGCGATAAACTGGGCATGTTTATCCGGTTACGGTATGCAATACACTCCGTATTGCGTGGCATTTCACCGTTTTATTACAGATAAAAGTTGTAGTAAATATTTATATCACGTTACTGTTTTTATGTTTACAGGAATTTACTAACTCACTTTACCTTTTCAGTTTTATTTAATACAGAAAGTATAACGAACTAGTTATATTTCCTTGTCTGATCTGAAAATATTGACTTCCACGGCATGTATTTTCCTCAAAGTATTAAATAATAAAATACGTGACAAATTAATTGTCAGTGGTGAAAACGTTACAAAATATACCTACTTCCATATAAAATACAACAATATGTAGTTTTCTAGGTCACGAGTAACTCGACTCACCAAGAATTTTCTTTTTACGTAAGCGAAAACTTTGTTGGGTTTCGCGGTTAACTTTTTAAGTCTTTGTTCGAGTTGAGCGGCCAAACAAGTATATAATAACTATTACATTGTTTCTTATGAAAACAAAAAAAAACAGAACGAGCCCAAACTTCGTGCTGGTAAAATAATCGCTGTAAAACATTTGCAAAACGAAATTACGAGTCCAAAATGGGTAACAGAATTAATGAGTAATGACAATCGCATTTTATGAAAACGACATTATTAATATTTTTATTTTGTTGCGTAGATATTGGCGAGTTTTAATGTATTCAATGAACAAATTTGGAAAATAAAAGTTTTTTTTTCCTTAATGTTGAACCTTGAAAAATTAATGTATTATGGTCAAATTTCTACCACTACACAATCACTAGTACACATAAATACAGATGTCTGAAACAAACAGCACATGAAGAGTTAAAACGTAGTTCAAACCAGTTGGTTGTATTCAGGAATAGGTTTTTCTGTAATTAAAATTTAATCGAAGGAGTGTTACCCCGTGCAATTTCTCTATGGCCTTGGCACGCCTCCTCCGCCACAGCTTCGATAGGAAAACCGGTGCCAACAGCGGCAGCATCCGGTGCCGCATCGTCTGCGGGTTTATTTTGCCGGCTCGGAACGAACACGCACACCGAAATAATAGCTAGCTCGAAAGCTAGAGATCTCACTGGCACTTCACTCACTTCACAATTTGTATTGATGCAAAACATAGACGGTTCGGCTTTATTTATTTCAATGTCAGCAGCTATTTTAATCTATTTCATTGGTTCTTATTGTAGTGATTGGATTTTTTATGATTTTCTTTTCGTTTTAAATTAACATTTAATTACAACTAGCCTATCGACCTGGTTTTCGCTCTAGCCTACTAAAGACGACAATTAGACCTTATATTCTCTTCTTAGTACGATCATCTAACGAAATAAAATGACCGTTGGAGATAAAACAGAATTTCACTAATAATGTTTATGTTTATCGTTAACAGATGGTGCCACACTACGAATAGTTCGCGCTTTCATGTGATCGCCGTCTTTAAATGATATGCGGTTGTCGGTTCGACATAATTCAATTAGCCAGGTATCGCAAATAATCAATTATTCTCTTATCTGTCCGTTGTCTTATTATTGTTCATTCGTCTTGGTCAAAAACCCTTGTTTGCGGTTTACGGAAAATTTGTAGACCCGACACCTTTGTCGGGTCTACAAATTTTCCGTAAACCGTGACAACTGAACGTCAAACTGTCAATATATTTCAAGATATATCATATATCGTCTTCTGTCTCACTTCACTTTTTATATTAATATTTTATAACCGAAAATGTTCCCTTTTCTGTACGATTTTTCGAACGTTTTCTTTCATGCAAACCCTGTCCGGACAATTACAAACGCAAAAATGAAATATGTGGTTAGCTAAACAGGTGTAGTGTAAGTGGTAAGCTTACATAGATTCCATAATTGATTTACCTTTATATAGATATAGACAAGCCAGCTAATTCCAGGTCGCTTGGTAGGACATAGAAAAAAAATTGCAAATTGTCAATTAAATCCAATAAATTAATATCCGCAAACCGTCTATCGAATGAGAGAGAGAGCGAAGACGTCGTTCCAATGAAACAATAATACTATTCTCACGGATACCAACTAGTTTATAATAATAACAATGACATATGCTTGAACGAAGCGAATTAAAACTATTATCACTGTGTCACGATTCTACTGTCATTTCAATCACTAATCTCCCTCCTGTGCATTTTTATTGTATTTTATGTATAAATAACTATTGCATTAATTCCTTCAAAAAATTATTTTGTATACGTAAAGGCAAAAGTAAAATGAAACAACCGGGACGAGCGTACCGATCACAACAAATGTATAAACTGACTCATAATTATGCGTTTACGATACGACTTATATATATCAATATGTCACATTATTAATACACATGTTATACATAATTGTGTACATATATAAGCATTACATATAGAATAAACATTATCGCGAATCGTTAGGATTCCTTTTAATAAATGACATCGGTTCATTTATTCCACTAGACTCTTAACAACTACTTCGTCAGAGTTACAAATATTACTCTCATCTATTTCTGACGCGAATTAATCCTGATTCTTTACCAAATATCACAAATGCGAAGATGAGTTTGTTTGTTACGTTGCACGGTGTTAGTAGGCCTTTTCTAAATCCGCCGTGCTAGCTACTACCTTCAGCCGCCGAGTACCTGTTTGTGCGTTCCGGCAGCTGCACTGGAGAGCCAGACACCCTCTAACTCTTATTAGCGTATTCACCAATTTAGATCACATCGTCATTTAATATCAGATGAGATTGTGATCGATTTTTGCGTCAACGTGAAGAGGAGTAAGGACATAATGTTTCTTGAATCCACAAAAACAGTACTGTTTCCGAGGGATAGGTTAAATCTACACATTAACACAAGTAAAAACCGAGAGTAAAAGTAGTAAAGTTCGTAAGATAGCTAAGAGAATTTTATTTTTTTGTAATATAGCAACGATGTAACTATAACAAACATATTTCAACCATAAATTGTACTAGAGACTGCCTGTGATACTTCTTACGTATTAAATATAAGGTTTTGCTCGTGGCTTTGCTCGCGTTTTTTTTCCGGACGAAAGATACCCTATTATATCCTTTCTATACTCCTGTACACCAGGTCTGCTAAATTTCATGACGATCGGTTGCACAGTTAAGGCATGAAAGCGTAATAAATAAACCAACAACAAACTCACATTACCATTTATAATATTAGTTAAGATAATACACAATGAATATAAATAAAGTATAACCTATACCAAGACATGATAATATAATTTTCAAATAGTAAAAGAATTAAAAAAATATATTTAATAGTTCCCGAGTTTATCTCTTATAAACAAACTTAAACAACAATAGATCATGAAAGTTGGCACACATCATTGTTTTTTTATAGAGAAAATTTCTACTCTCGTAATGGCAACTTAATGAATTGGCACTAGAGAATTTATTATTTCTTTCTTTTGTCCCACACACCTTCCTATAGAATTCATCGAATTGCGATGCAGCTTTGATGAGTCATTGTAAAAACATTCATGGCGATTACCAAATTAGTGCAATCACTGTATAAGAGATGGCGTGCGAGTCGTTTCATTCTGAAGTCGATAGGAAGGAAATCACGAGAATTATTTATTAATGTATAAAAATTGACACATCGTATCTCCCTTTTCTCTCTACCTCAGGAATAATAGAACGCGCGTGAGGATACCCCGACACACAATAGCTCTTGAGGTCAGAGCACGGCGCATGTGTGTGTACTGCGGTTTTGTATTATTGCCCATTGCTTTATCTATTTCATTTACAATGAAATAATGTTTTTCATATTTCATTTGTAAAATTACTAGTATAAAATTAATCCGATAAGGTTTAAAGTGAATCGAGGCGACGATGGCTCAATAGTAGCCGATACGAACGCTGTCTTCCGACGTAGTTTCGATAATTTCAAAGAACCTGAATTTTCGCTGTAAGAAAAATTTTCATGGGATGGTAAAGTTTTGTAACGCATGCCGTATTTAGCAACCACTTCTTATGTTGAAACACTTTCTAAACATTTCTTAGGCATTACCGCCGCTCCGGTTACTTAATTTAGATTATCTAAGTTTAGCGCATTACTAACATATGTATGAATTCATTAATTTATGAATAATTAAATTAAATGCTAAAAGCTGATAATTCCAACAGATTGTATGCGTGTGTCATCTCTGATAACATGCGGGGACGACTCATATGAGACTATTAAATATATTCACGGCCATACATTTTATGCTTAAATTCTATTTGCAGTGTTTTTAACTTGTTATCTTCTAATGAAGGATTTCATATAACAAAAAAAAACGAATTACAGAGTATTTTGTAGCTTTAAAAGCGTCGATATACACTTTCACACGATTCATATGAAATCACAAATTGTGATACATTACATACATTACATATTTCTGTAACTTACTTCATACTTTGTATAAGTAAAATATGATTTTTATTTTTCGATCGCATAAGGTTTATGATTCAATTTGTAAATTTCTAATTAATTTTGTGTTGTAAATATTGCAAGTTATTGAACCTTATCACTTTTTAGGACAGTTTTTTATTATAATAAAAAAAAAGACTAAAATTGTTCATTGGACATAAATGTAAGAAAAAATCGTCCTTAGAAGCAATAACAGACTACATTTTTGACGACTATAGATGCCGCTAAACTTATAATTTAATTGCTTTACTGTTGTAAGAATGTTATTGCAAGGAAGAGTACAGGAGATTATTTCTGTGTTTATTAGGTTTATTTCGAATTATAATTTTCATAAATTTACCTTGATTCTAATGTCTTAATTACGCTTTGAATTAATGAATATCTTTTGGTTTATGCATTAGGGTTTATAAAGCGATGATGGCTCTGTTGGTAGTGTGTTCGGATCATATCATATCAGATGAGATTGTAGTCAAAACTCTTACCCATAAAGTACAAAAAAAAAATAGGGAGCTCGCATTTTCTTCCAGCGGTAGCGTGGAGAAAAAAACTGCAGGCAGTGCAAATAAAAGAAAGGATAACATAAAAATAATAATAAGAATGAGCTATGTGAAATATATATGAATGAATATTATAAGCCCTCGGCTGATTTTTTAAGACTCGATCTCAAAATGGCAGATTATGTTTTCAATTATTTTGAATTTCAGTACATCGTACATTGTAAACTTAATGGTTTAGTAAAAAAGTTCGTACAAACGAAAAAATACATTTTACATGAAAATTATTATTTTACAATTCATCATTTGTTATTTTTCAAAGTTTTGTAATAAATCAGGTATTTTTTAAGCGTATGCTGCCAAAAGTCTATTGATCTATGCCTCATGAGGTCTACATTCGCTTGTATAGAAGTTAAATCTTTATGGTTTTGGACAGTCCAAGGGTTAATATGGTTTTTACGGTTGTTAAATTAGAATATTAGTGTTATGTTACTCCTATTCCTTTGTCCATGCTCGCAATAAATTTAGATGTGTACACACATTACCATCGTGTGCTACGAACTATCTGACTGTATGACGATAGATGCAGCGCGATAGCTACTAGGCCCACGGTTTTTACACACATCAAAGGAACTTGGAAGCCCTAATTTTGAATTATTATTGAAATGACAAAGGGGTATGACCATTATTAGTTTTTAGCCTGACACGTTACATTACAAATATACAAAAAATAACAGATATCAATTCAGATTATTTCATTAATCACTGTGTTTTGTACTCCGTTCCACGTGGACGAAGTCGCGTTCACAGCTAGTTGACGAATATAATTACAATATTCTAATAAGTGCTGTTCAGTTTTTTAACGATCATTCTCTTCGATTATAATATTAATTAGTTTTAGAAATTTCAACGATTTATCTTCACGATTCGAAAGTTATCAGTTTGACTCGTCTCTATGAGATTTGTACCACATACCAATTTCCTCCTTTATTATCGTAGGTAAGTTACATTTTCGCGAGAACATCTTAAAATCCGCTTGCTCAAGTTCGAATGATAACGAAGGGTTAAGAGTTCATTTAACGTTTATCTCGTAAACAAGTAATATTTACTTAACACGATTAACTAATTGTCAGTGACGTACGTACGCGCGTCCATAATGACAAGTTTATTTAAGCGCAATCATCTTCACATAATTTTGTACTATTTGGTGTACCCATTGATATAGGGTTTTTATGTATATCCAATGGATGGTACCGTTTCATACGGTTCTCTTTTGTTCGTTGTTTTCTTACTATAAGGATTACTATAAGGATATGTTTGCGATAAAAAAAAAGACATTCGAATGCTTTCTGCGTAACGCGAGTCAAAACAAACAGTATTGATTGGTACCAGAACAGATTTTTATGGTTTTTAGAGTTTGTGTCCGTTTATTTTCCCGTGTGTTAATTTGTACACTAATCACGCAGATACCAGCGAACCGGATATTGATAAAATTTAGTATAATAATGGTTTATACTCTGACGTAAAATGTAGGATTCGTCTGTCTCACGTACAACTACCATTTAATTATATGTATACAAAAAGCCAGAGTAGAATAATGGATAAAAAATATGTTGTTTAAAAAATAATCGCAATAAAAGTTGGTACTTTTTTATATCAAGCGTTCAGTCCGCTTGGTTTTAAATGTTAACCACTGATTATAGACGCTAACAATACCAGACACAAACACATGTGCGTTACTAACTCTAAAGTCTAATTTATAGACGAGGAATCTATACATATATATAGCCACAGATATTATTTTATACTAGCCGATACCCGCACCTTCATCTGCGTTGTTTATCATATTAACAATATATTTTATGTACACAAAAAAGACTAAACATAAAAAATTGGAAGGAAAAATATAAAGAAATCACACATACCTACCGTACCACACAGTGCTTATAAAATCGTAGCTTATTAAAACTTGTATAGCATTGTATTTTGAGGCCATGAGAAAAGAGGGCCGGGAGGACGCATTAGGGCGATGGAGGCAGGACCTGGCGGACGCGCGTTTCGGGCGTTACACTATTGACGCCGTCCGCCAGGTCTTGCCGGAATGGATAGGACGAAGTTGGGGCTCCCTGTCGTTTCGACTGGTGCAGGTGCTCACCGGACATGGTTGTTTCGGGTGGTACCTGCACCAGATCGCTCGCAGGGAGCCAACCGCCGCATGCCATGAATGCGGCGCTGAGAAGGACACCGCGCAGCATACTCTGTCTGAGTGTGCTGCGTGGGAGGGACAGCGCCGCATTCTGGCTGCGGCGGTAGGGCCAGACTTGTCGCTGCCGAGCGTGGTTTCGGCCATGCTCGGCAGCGAAGAGGCATGGGAAGCGATGGCCTCCTTCTGCGAGGACGTTATCTCGCAGAAGGAGGCGGCGGAGAGGGCCCGCGAAGACGACCCTCTGAGCGGCCGTCTTCGCCAACGGAGAACTGGAGGGAGGAGGCGGCGATTTGCCCGCCTTCTACCTCCACCGTAGCTGGACCTGAGGAGCTGGGCCGGGGGGCCCATCTCCTCATTGCACAGGTCCGGCGGACGAGGGGAGGCAGCTGGAGTGTACCCAGTCTGTCTCTCTATTAGGTAGGAGCCCGGCGGTCACCTTCCGCCGGGCGGACCGTTGGGGCGGCTACATAAGGTGATTAGCATTGAACGATCCCTTGCCGCCCCCAACAAGTACGGTCGGTCGGTACACCGTGGGGTTTTAGTCCGTGCGAGTCGGACATAACCCATTCTCTCCCCCGGGAGGATTGGTATCCATAATGGATTTCCCCATGAACACACCGTAATATTATTTTTTATTGACCAAGTGTATATAAGCAGTATAACTAAAAAAAAATTGAAAAAAACCAACGAATACTTTCTGCATGATTCGCGCATAATGTCAGATCTCTACTTTATTTATACAGATAAACACTCTTTTCCTTTTCTGATACGTTAAAAACAAAGGTAAAGGACACATTTTCAATGGCATTAATGGTTTAGTCGCACGAAATCATACTCCCATAACCTTGAAAACCTTACACGCAACGTTTAATATATTTCTCTTGGCCATAAAACGACGAAATGGACATTAATATAAGCTGTGTAGGTTTAGAAAAAGTATTTGTTAAAATGGAGAATCTGGAATTTCATTTGTAACTATTCCAATATTTTCTGTATATAGATATATGTACAATTATATAGATCTGCCGTTGTGCGCGCATCACGCAAAAATTATTAAATAGAATTCGATAATTTTTTTTTGCCTTTTACTTCTAAGACACTTGATCCTTATCGGACAAAAAATATCACGATATTCTGATCTAATAAAATGTTATTAAAGTGGAGAATTAGGGCAAGCTATATGGTGCGCATGTCCAGGCAAGTGGAATAAACTGATAACTTTGTTTACAAATAAAGTTTATAAGCAAAGTATATTTTGCTATCAATTTATTGTAACGTTTTATCCTCAGTGTAAATCAAGTATATTGTTAAGAAAATAAAGAACACAGACGAAGTGGCGGGTTTCAGTTTGTTATAAATAGAAATGTAACTCTCTCTTTGCTTGTCTATTTGTTACCATTTCAATACTACCAATAGATAAATAGATAAGCTACTTTCTTCTATATATAAAATGTAATAGAAATAACACAAAGTCGAATTCGCGTCAAATAGCTTACAAGAAATAAGAAAGATCTATGTAAATAGTGTAATACCTAAATCCGAATGAATGTATGTAAGCGCATCACTTCAGAACGACTGCATCAAAAAGGCTAATTATTTTTTCTAGTGTTAGTAAATAAATATCAGCAGAAAGGTTGTATGGAAAATCGTACGGAAAAAGTAGGAAAATATGGACTTAAAAAATCTCCATACATAAACGTGAACAAGTGAAACAGAAAATAATAAGCGAGATTTTTAGAAATGTCACCAAAATCTACAGATTTACGTGCAATTGTTTCGTTACCATTTTATTTCATTACACAAGGCCCTACTGAAAAAGGATAATTCGGTATCATTTTGCTAGTTGAATATACATATATTAATTATCCCACAAACTCTTAGTAACGAGGGACACAATGTTAACAAAACTCTGGAAACAAAGTTGAAATGGTAATTAACGAAGCGAGATAACTAATCCTAACATAGCCCGAGCCACTTGTAGATTACTTAATTTTTAAACCGTTTTTAATGGAGTTTCATCGACAGAAAATGGTAACTGCCTTTCAGATACACAACGAAAATACGTCATACTTTGATAAACGTATTATGACAAATAAACTTATAAAAAAAAAACATAAAATGTATTACTATCCTTATTTGTCATTCAATATATTATTGTTTTAACATCGGGAAATCCTGCATAGACAAACCACCACTCCGAGAGGGGAGAGAGTATCGGACTCTTACCGACTAAACCCCACAGTGTACATCCGCCACTATTGTTGAGGTGGCACGAGATCTCTTAGGCACTCACCGTGCTGCCCCACCAGTTGGCCCGGCGATAAAAAGCGTCGCCGGACCCCGACCTTGTCAGGAGATGACCGTTTACACACTGGCAGTCTCCACCGTCCGCCGGACTTGTGCAAAGAGAAGATGAACCCCCGACCCATCTCCCCAGGTCCGGCTAAATATATTAATACCTAATGTAACAAAATGTTACTAAAATTCGGCCATATAGTACACCATTTAATTACCTATAAATGCACTGTGTATCGTTAAATTGAAACACTGTCTCTAAACGATAAATAAACTATCAACCGTAGTGAAATTTTTACTTTTGGATATATGCCACTTTAGCTTTTGAATCTTTCAAACGAAATTAACCAAAAATAAAAAGTTTTTGATTGAACTATTGTTTATAGTGTACTTTAAAAAAGAAAAACGAATATACTACCGATAAACTATGTTTACTTATTTTTGTTTAATATAAACATCTATAATGCCTCAGATACAATATAATTTTTGGTAAAAATTAAGACATGCATTTAAGGGTTACAAAACTTGCTTATTGCAAAGAAAATGAGATCAAACGTATCCTTCACAATACGATCTTTTAACGAAATAAATTATCAAGTGAGTAGCAGAACGTCATCAGTGTGTCAATATTTTGAAAGATCTCCCTTACTGTATTATATCTCGCTCATTCTCTCTCTAGTCTCTTTTTTATACGGAGGAGACAAAAATGTTCACTCTTACACAAGACTAATCAAACAAATCCTTTCATCCAAACATTATCCTGACCATTACAAACATAACAAAATGGAATTAGCCAAATGGATTGAGCTGTTCTGAAATTATGTACTTACATACATTTGGAAACTAATTTTACGTATACATATACATAAACAGTAATGTAAATCAATTCGTTAGTTATAATCACACAAAGCAGACGAAAGACAAACTGAGAAACGTTACCTTTTTAATATGTAAAGGTTACCCTACTAGAAACAAAAGAAGTATTCAATACAAAGGTACAACACAACAAAACACGTCAAACTGTAAACAAGGCGAACCACTGAAAAATTCAAAGCGAGATCGGCACGCTCTCCGCGAATCGATACTCCCAATTATAAATAGAATACTAATAATAAAAAAACACGAACGTAGCAGTGAACTTTAGTGACCGACACGATTACACAGTGCGCACGTCACAGACTAGAGATTGTAAGGCTTCTTAACATGGCCGCCTAAATAACCCGTATTTCAAATGACACCTAAACTCACTATTGTAATTCACAAAATGGTCGACAAAACAAAATTGTATAACGATGATCTAAGTATTTATTTTCTAAGATATGAATCCCATCAAACTAGATTTTATCATGTCATAGTCCTCGCCAAACGTTTTGACCGCTCTCAATAAAGACGCGAAGAGCACAAATTTAGGAACAAATACATATTATGTATATCATAACATTGAGACAACTTAAGGGTAAATACATGCAAATTTTCAAATCCAATAATAATAGTTTAACTTTATTTTGTATTAAACTCTTGACTGTATTATGCGCAAAGTTCGAACTTAGGGGGCTATATTCAGAGCGGACAAAAAGTTTGACTAGGACTATATACGTACGCTTGTTGTCTTGACGGCCAATATTAATGCTTCGACGAAACCCTTTTGCCCAAGAAGTCATATGGGTCGGTTTATTCAAGAAAAATACATCAAGTTTGATTAACAGAAAGTGCAACAACACTGACTAACAACAAATATTATTTTGTTATTATAGCTACTAATATCATAAATGCCAATGTGAGTCTCTTTCTTACGCACCCATGCTTCACCAACTCACCCGATAACAATGAAATTTCGCATATACGTTGTAAAAAGTATAGAAAAAGATATACGATGCCTTACACCTGGAAGAAATGTATTGTTTCTGAGTAATAAATCAAATCTAAAATAAACCAAATCGCGAGCAAAGCTAGTATATTATTATAAACGAGAAAATTTATGTTAACAAATGGATGCTTGTTACTCTTTCACACAAAAAATACAAAACGGATTTTGATGACATTTATATATATATATAACTTATACATCACGATACAACACATAGACAAAAATAATATAATATAAAAAGATAGCCTTTAAATTGACCAAAATGTAATGATAAAGTTTGAAAGAATTTAGCCATATATGAAGAAAAAATACGGTTGTCATTATTTCAAAAAGTACAAACGCAGACGAATTCACGGGTGGCTACTAGTATCGACGTAAATGTTGTGCAAGCATTTATCTCTGACAGCCTTCTATTATAAGAATTATAACTTGGCTCAATTTTTGGGGTTGAATTATAAAATATCCTATACACATATAACAATGGATGTCAGTATGTCTGAAATCTATAAATTCCAACATCGTTTGAGCGATAACCACAATAATTAACACGAGTAAATAAGCAATTTTTAATACGCTATATTTCATCATGCTATTAACTTATATATGGTAATTTAATGCGGACAAAGTTACGAGCGGTGACTATTACACAACACTGGTACATTAATATATTAAGCTTATAAAATTATATTAAACTGGCTATCCGCCCCGGCTTTGCACGAGTGTAATAACAAAGAAAATGATATAAAATCCTGCCTTAACATTACGACCATGTAATTAAATGGCAACCGAACTTCAATTTATCTGTCTTCTGTCTCATTGACACAGTCACTTTTCGACCCAATTGTTTCACTTTCCGCACGATTTTTCAAATATTTTCTTTCCTACGTTCTTGTCCAGACAATTGTACAAACACGAGATAAAAAAAAAAAAGGATTTGCCAAAAAGTTTTAATTGTTCTCTAAAGTAACGCGCTTACATACAATCGGCAAATTATTTTTATTTATGCATATGTCAAACAGTTATAATTTAAAAAGATTTGCATATGAATCTATCTACACTGTAATCTACATTGGTTATTAGCGAGCGCTCTTTTGTACCCAACGCAAGATGATTGAAAGCAGAAAAACCACGAAAAACGACGAAACGTATTGACTTTAATAATCTCACTTATATTAATGTCTTAATCCAAATTTTCCAAATAATATATCTCTAGAACTTTCTCTTTAATTGGATCGTCGCTTCCAACTACCACAAAACATAAGTTTGTAATAAATTAAATGATTAGCACTATAACATTAATAGTTTAATGTACCAAAGGGTACAGATACAGCGGAGCTCGACTATAGACTGACTGGACCCGAGGGTCACCGCTGCTGGGGTCTAATAAAAGAACATAGGTATCCGTTGAGGCAAGTAACGCGTAAGGGTGCAAACGGCCCGTGAAAAAACGGTCAGACGGGCGTAATAACCTAGATTAATTAACTACTGAAATATAGTACGGGTGACGGCCAAAAGACAGGTAGGTCAACAAAAAAAATACGAAGACACTACTAGTGCCAGCATTAGAGAACTGATGACTTTTATATGTATGATATTGAGTGTGAATTTGTTACCAACAAAAATAAAATTCGTACTACACTCAAGTTTTCTTTGTCTACGTCCCACATATATATGTTGGTAAGGTTATTATTATAAAAATTAGTATTTTACTATTGTAAAATACAATTTTACTACGTATTTTACAATTGATATGACTGTAATTAAGGGGTTTATTAACAGCGGATATTTTAGAGTTTTTGATAAAATCAATCCTTAAATTCGTAGACTGAGAGAGACGCATTACTTATCAAAGTTCTGTTAAAGTCGATAGCCATAATTTTTTATACTTCATATCATTTTATACTTCACTGTATATTTTTTGTACTTCATAGGTATCACCGTTGGACCACAATATCATTTGATGTTAAATTAACGTATGGTCTAAGATGGTAAACACGTTAAAGCCAGAAGAGACTGGATCTCAAGTGCAGCTACGGGAACACATCAAACCTGTGCTTGGCGACAAATTTTTCGGGAAAAAGCGACAAACGACTCGGTGTCCGAACAAGCTATCAATTAAGCCATTATTATTTCAAAACCTGTTATACATTGATGATATTAATTGATTCCGTTAAACCTCGTAATTTATCTATAGGCGAAAACAAAACAGTTCAGTAACATTTTCTCCTTTGTTTAGAAACCAGTCTACCTTTTTCTTTTTTTAGTAGTTATAGGTGAGCTTTCGTATTGTCAATACAATAAAAACATTAAACAGTACTATTTTAATATGATCTACGAGTTAAAAACATCGATTTCACGTCGGTATTCACCATACTTCCACGCTTCGTAAATTTACAATCCACAATATTTGTACCATACTCAATACCAGTCGTATTATATGGTTCAGAGTGCTGGGCTAGGAAAGAGACGGATGAGAAAAGATTACACGTACGTGGCAGAGATGCGAATGTTAAGATGGAAGTGTGGTGTAACTAGAATGGATAAGATTAAGATCGAGTATCAGTAATGTCAGGGAAAGTTTGAAAATAACACCAGTGACACGGAAGTTGAGGAGTAATAGGGTACCATGTACGAGTATATTATGAGAGGAGATGAAAGTCATGTAACTAGAAAAGTTTTATGTTTGAAAGTGGGGGGATATAGGAGTAGAGGTAGATAAAAAACGGTGTAAATGGATTGTGTGAAAAATTATATGTGTATAAAAGGTGTGAATATTGAGACGGTGTGTGATGGGCGACAGTGGAAAAGGAAAACATGTTGAGTCCACTCTATTTAGGTGGGACAAGGGTAAAAAAAAAAGAAGAAGACTCAATAACGATATTAATATCCATAGATATTAACACGAAAAGACAAAAAAAATGCGCCACGCTATTATGATCGAGTGTCGAACGTATAGAATATTATCAAAAAATGTAAGTGGATAAATAAATACTTGCTAATCCGTCCTATAATTTCTACAGAACAGTAAATTAATTATTTACCTTCGTCATTCCCGTATAAACACATCCTCGATAAACTTTCTAAAACTTTACCCGTCCCAGAGTCCGTGCTTACCTGTAACAAGACAACTTTAATTAACACACAAACAGGTTATTTTAATTACATTCTGCATAAAATTATTTATTATGTTATAATTAAATTACAACGGAAATAATATAATCATGGGAAACATATACAGCAGTGTTATGAAAGTTTCCAAAGTGGTAAGATTGGATTTGAAGTAGTCTCGCTGCTGACACTTGCCTGTGAGTGCCGTGAGTTACAATCAGGTACAGAAATGATAATTATTTACGTGTTCTATAAATGATGATTCTCACTCCGAGTGTACTTTGTGTCTATTAACCCCTGGACTGTCCAAAACCATAAAGTTTTTAATTCCATACGAACGAATATAGATCTCATAAGGCACAGGTCAACAGACTGTTAGTAGCAAAGTTTTTTAAATACCTGATTTATTACAAAACTTTGAAAAAGAACAATTGATGTATTGCAAAATTATCATTTTTATGTAAATTGTCTTTTTAACTTTTTTTTTCGTTTGTACGAACTTTGTTTTTACTAAACCATTAAATTTACAGTGTACAATGTCGTGAAATTAAAAACATAATCCGCCATTTTGAGATCTAGGTCTTTAAGTTTCAATATTATTGTGGTTTCTCTGTCAAAGATTATACAAATATGATAGTTTTACACACTTATGGAAAGTGAAATATGAAGAGACGCTTATCGATGGTAAGAAAAAATAAACTAAACAGAAAAAAAGGAAATCTGTTGACAAACAGAGAAGAAAAAGACACTAAACTCTTTTATCTTCGCCTATTTATATATGGAAGATATTTTTCCATTAAATAACTAACATACAAAAATTAAAACGTGACCATCAACTCTCCGAAAATAACGTCTCATATACTATAAAACCGATCACATTAGCACTTAAAAACCGCTACTAAACAACAACCGGTGTGGACTTTTTTTATTATACTTTATAGGTTAGTATTTGACCACAATCTCATCTGATGTTAAATGATGATACTTAACCAAACCTTTTTATACATAAATATTTCAAATATAAACAACAACTTCGGAAATACATTGTGAATAATATATTTAAATGAAATTCACAAACAATTACCAACCAAAGTCCAAAATGCTTCTACAAGTTCAAAAGCGGTATCGATTAAGTCTTAGAACCTAAGGGATATACAAACAATGAAACTAAAACACTTCGAAGGGGCGCAATACTGAGTGACCCTTTAGATTACAAAGGCTTATATCGAAATTCAACATCTGTGTACTAGAGTCGACCAAAACAACCTTCTGTATGAGAAAACTTATGAGTTTACAATTCTATTTAATCAAATAACTTTAAGCGGTGTTATATAGCGCTACATAGCATTATTTGAGATATTTCATGTTATGAATACACTAACCATAGTACCATATGATTTTTTTAGAATACCTTTTTCACACCTTTAGCACTGAGGAGCACTTGTACAAAATTTCATACGATTTTAAATGAAGTAGTCTATCTAAGGTTTGTTACAGAGTGCAGACGGGTGACGCGTGCATGCTGGGGTGCGTGTACTTCAAATATACATAGATGTCCCTAGCATACACAGTGGTGCTAGCGGCGTCGACGTACATTGCAACTATACGGTACGCGCCTGTGCAAGCCGCCCCCGCATGTACCTGCACTCTGAAACAGACCTTAAACTTCTAGGAAGCGACTGATTCGTCAAGTACAGCTACCGGAACACACCACCAAAAAGTGCTTGGCAACAGGTTATCAACTTGACAGTGGTAGTTAAACAAGCGGGCATATAAACAAAACCCTACAACCATGCTATGATTTCAACATCTCTACACCGAAAGCTTACGACTCAGTCGTAAGGATTCGAGCCTACGTTGATTGACTCGGTGTCCGGACACACTATCACCTGAGCCAACATTGTTATCGTTATTTTAGTGATTATGTACATGTTATTCGTAAAAATTAAGAACCAACCTTAATGCTTGGTCAAATCTTTTAACATGGTCTTAAACGCCGACTTTAAGAACACTACACGGTATGCCTCGTATGCCTAGATTTTTCCACAAGAGTACATATAGGTTAGGACTACATCGGATACTGTGGTGAAGAGCCTTTGAAACGCTTCTCAAAAGACTCGCATTGAAACTCATGGAGCTTGTGTTTGGGGTCAGGTCAGAGGCCGCAATCGACTTTAGGATTATGAAACTTTTAATGGGATTATCCTATTTATTTTTTCTGTTTTTCATACACTTTGTAATTCTGTTTTTTTATGTTATGATGTGAAAAACAGTAATGCAGTGTACGTGATGGCCAGTGCAGCTTATAATGTTACCTCTAACCAAACTCAATGAGACCACGGTCTTAAAAAGTTTGTCATAAAAGTTGTTAAGTACTTCTGCTGACGTACACGAAACGCGTCATGTCTCTGTATATATTGTCAACCATAATACACAACGCATTGGAATAAAGGACAGTAGCAGAAATAAAGGATGATGCTGCGAACACACACAGTCGAACCATGCACAGCGATTTCCACTGTTCCTGGAATTACATCTTTATATGTGGCATTATCCGAGTGAACCAATAATACGGGGTGTGTTATTTATAACTCAAAATCAACATGATTAATGATTGATTAAAAAAAAGAAGTTTATTAAATTCGACCGCCGTAACTCCCTCGAGCTTTGTTCACAATTCACTACAGTTTCAGACTTGGCTATCAATCCACAGTTGATAAATTCACGTATGTATTGAGGTCAATTTAATTATAGAATGATTTATGTTCGATATTGCAAAAAATTATATTCAGTGCGAGGAAATCCGTAAATATTAAAAGCAAGAGATCGAATCGGAATAAATTTACGAAAGCGACAGTTAGAATATGAAATGCCTAACAACTACTAGTGTATTTCGACTGCAGTACTTGAGAGTTCTCGTTAAAATTAGGCGTCACCGTTTCTGAAGATATCATTACTTAATAATAAACACTGTCTAATCGGTGAGATACACACACGATGTCCCTCATCTCTGTAACCGCTGTTAACTATCCTAATATGATAAATGCGATTGTTAGTTTCGTACGCTTTCACATTTTAAAGAAAGAAAAACGTAGGGTACTGTTCCAGAAGGATAGGCAGGTCTACATTACAAGCTATAAAAAAAAAACAATGTTTAAATGCTGTATACATAAATATATAGACGACAAAGTTATGAAAATTATGAATCATAACAACCATAACCATAGAGTATAAGGTGATAGAACTTATAGAAAATTTGACTACTAAACGTTCGTTTCTTAAGTCTTAAATCTCCATAATATCTCCACCGATTGGATTGAAATTTAAAACAATGTTACACTTTGATTTTAAGCATGTATTTTATAGGTACACTATGTCCTTTTCCGCGTCACCGAGCCGAGAGTAACAGTTCACGTTCGTTCACTGTTCAATACGCCAAAAGAATTTTTCACTTCAAAAATACACCTTCAAAACCCCGTTTCATCCGTATAGGCCACCATACAGAAAATACAATCAACGTTTAAAGAAGACAAATACAAAACTTATGCGGCCCTCGCTAAACTTTTTGACCGCTCTAAATATAGATGCGAAAATTTAGGTATATGTATAACACCGAGACAAGGATAAAAAAATGTCAATTTTAGATTCCTATAATAATATTTTAACTTAGTTTTGTTTTGTTATAAACTATTGTCTGTATTATGCGCAAGCCTGAACTTACGGCTATATTCTGATCGGCCAAAAAGATTGGCGTGGCAATTACCAAAGATATTTTATAACCGTATTAATAAATCATTTGCAATATTGCAATATAAATGTCGCATATACCGTTATCAATTCGATTACCGAGAGTCTGGCGAATATGCAACAACGCATGCGTGCCCAACTACTACAATACACATATGCATGCATGCGCTTCGTATATGTACCGGTGACCGATTTCATCGAAGCGTGTCCGTCGATCAATAAAGCCGCCGCACACGAGCACAATCTATACTAAATTCAATTATCATTTCACCCATTCGATCGGTTATTTCGGTGCCGTTTAGCCCTTGATCTGTCCAATACCATATAGCTTTAAATTCCACACAAACGAATGTACACCTCATGATGCACAGATCAACAGACTTTTGGCAGCATAGGCTCAAAAATACCGGATTTATTACAAAACTTTGAAAAGTAACAAATTATATATTGTAAAATTTATGTAAAATAGCCACCTTTAAAGTTGAGAAAGCGAAATACCATATCAAGGATAATTCTAATGACGTTCAACTCTTTCTGCCTCACCCTATACAAACGTGGCGTGACTATTCAATTATTACATGATTTTTTTAAATAATTTGCAATTAGTAAACTAGCTAATATCTGCGAGTTCATCTACGTTTTCCAGCGCATGCTCACCACAGAGCTTGCCCCACTTCTCTACGGCAGGAAACTACACATCACAAATCATAGGTGGTATAGGTATCATCATAGGTACCTATAGAAATCATAGCTTCTGAAAACTTTGTATTGAATGAAGTTACCGCATGCATTTTACCTTAGACAAAGACCAATTATGTAAGAAGAAAAACTAAAAAAAATAGTTATTCTAAACATTTCCAGCAGTTTTTTTGCGTACACAACGGCAGACTTCTCTTATTTCACTTTTATAGAAAATACACCGATCTGTAATTTATATCTAAGTAATATAATAAATAGTAATAGGACAGAGATGAAACGTCTTGCGCCATCTTTAAAAACCACTCCACCTAGACCATTATCAAAAAGAATGCATAAGCGACATTATTTTATTCCCAGAACATCGGCACTTTATGCCCGTTTCAATGCCAATGTCGACTGGATCGTGTTTTGTTTATCGGCGTACGTCGATGCGTCGATATTACCCGTCAATGGGGTCCCCGTTTGCGTAACAAAGCACGCAATCTCAAGAGAATTCCTATTTGAATCGTTGTTTATCTACATTATAACATAGACGCCTAAGGTTTCCGGGTTTAGTAACTTTATTTTAAAGATTGCAATGTATCGATCGATTTATTATCATACCATATCCGTATGAGAATATACAGAAAGGGTGGAACTCCAATTATCACTTTACTCAAAAGCCTTACTTTCTGGGTTACGATTTTCAAACTTCTCCGCGGCTAATTATAAAGTAACTAGCTTACGCTCACGTTGATGTAGATTGGGCCAATGCTTTAGTCCGCCGTGGGAGAAAACCACGTTAAAAAGTTACAGACGGGTGTGCCTTCGGGCGGTGGGAGGGAGGAAACCTCGGTAAAAAGTCACCGTGGGAGAAAACCACGTTAAAAAGTTACGGGTGTTGAGGAGACAACCTCGTTAAAAAACAGACGGGAGGCCTTCGGGCGGAGGGAGGTAGAAAACCTCGTTAAAAAGTTACCGTGGGAGGAAACCACGTTAAAAAGTGACAGAGGGACGGCCTTTGGGCGGAGGGAGAGGGAGAAAACCTCAAGAAAAAGTTACCGTGGGAGGAAACCACGTTAAAAAGTGACAGAGGGGAGGCCTTCGGGCGGAGGAAGAGGGAGAAACACCTCATTAAAAAGTTCCTGTGGGAGGAAACCACATTAAAAAGTGACAGAGGGGTGGCCTTCGGGCGGAGGGAGAGGGAGAAAACCTCGGTAAAAAGTCACCGTGGGAGAAAACCACGTTAAAAAGTTACAGACGGGTGTGCCTTCGGGCGGTGGGAGGGAGGAAACCTCGGTAAAAAGTCACCGTGGGAGAAAACCACGTTAAAAAGTTACGGGTGTTGAGGAGACAACCTCGTTAAAAAACAGACGGGAGGCCTTCGGGCGGAGGGAGGTAGAAAACCTCGTTAAAAAGTTACCGTGGGAGGAAACCACGCTAAAAAGTGACAGAGGGACGGCCTTTGGGCGGAGGGAGAGGGAGAAAACCTCAAGAAAAAGTTACCGTGGGAGGAAACCACGTTAAAAAGTGACAGAGGGGAGGCCTTCGGGCGGAGGAAGAGGGAGAAAAACCACATTAAAAAGTTCCTGTGGGAGGAAACCACATTAAAAAGTGACAGAGGGGTGGCCTTCGGGCGGAGGGAGAGGGAGAAAACCTCGTTAAAAAGTCACCGTGGTAGAAAACCACGTAAAAAAGTTACAGGTGGTGGTGGTTGGAGGGGGTGAGCCCTTGACTGTCAAACCGGACCAAGGAGGGAAGGGGCTGGGGACCTGACTTTCCATTACACATTGGTTCGGTAGACGGGTAGGCAGCTTGACCGGGCTGTCGTCGCGGTCAGGGCGTTCGCGCTGGGCCTTGTCGCCGGGGTGGCATGGTGCTTGCTTGTTCGATCCCGTGCCACTCCATAGCGCGGCAGACGGTATCTTGTGGGTTTTTTTAGTCAGTAAGAGTCTGACACCCCACAGCTCCCCAGGGCTGTGGGTGTCCAATGAAGGATTTCTTCCCACATTAAAAAAAAAAAAAAAAATGCTTTAGTCCGGTGAAGCTTTGAAGGCCAAAAGCATATAGTCAGTTTGAAAAAAAAGAGCACCTACGGCCTCGGGAACTATACTTCTTTCTGGATAAAAAGTATATCTATGGCCTTTCCTGTATCCTTGACGACCCTGACAACGTGTAATACAAATATTATGATGATCGGTCAAGTAGCTAATGCATGGAAGCGTAACAAACAAACTCGTATTCGCATTTATAATATTAGCAAAGATATCGTACCCAACCCATTATGTTTTGTTTAAAACATCATATACAACAACATATGTAGCAATAATAAAAGAAAAACATGTAATAAATTCCAGAATAATATTCTATTCATATCAAAACACTATGTTACACGCAAAGAATACCAATCCGAGCTAATAAACACGCTGTATGTATATACAGTATATGTATAGTACTGTATATATAGTATTATATGAATGACATATTGACATGAATTATACCGTCCACGTGTTAGATGTTCAAGAGGTCTAGTATTGTTACTATACGATCAACTAATAAACTAGCGGCCGCGTATCTGCGTTATCGAGTCACGAATAGCATCTCTCATAAAAACAGAGACTTAGGTGAACCAACTTACATGGTAATTCGACTATATCGATCAATTAATAAATGTATATATATATATATTATATATATATATACACATATATAATTAAAGATAATAAATTATAAAATAAGTGTTCGGTAAACTCACTGAGTTACCCCCCACATTAATAAAATGATATGACGTCTGCCGTGGCACACACGTAGCCTTTTGCCCTAAAAAAAAAAATGACCACGATATGTTAATTTAATATAAGCTATTAAAAAACCACGATTTAATATTTAATTTAACAGCACTACATTAAATCCTAAAGAAACTTTGTAAGCAAAGTATAGTTTTGGTTAAGAAAATTTAAATGTTTTTTCTTCTATATATGTATTGGTAAGATAATAAACAACGCAGGCGAAGTCGCGGGTATCAACTAGTTGTAAATATAAATTGCTTACATACGAACAATCGTATTCAATATTGTAATATTTCTATATGAGGAAATAAAAACAACAACGACGAACCAATCATTGGAATCAATAGAACAAAAACAACAGTCCGTAGTTACAGAGGTAGAATCATTCATCATTAATTAAATATATAGAAATAATAATAACAAGAATATAACAGAATTGTAGTAGTAAACGTTGAAAAGTAAGTCTTAAACAACGTTACCGTCAATACAGTTATGTTCAGTTAAAATAAAAGGCAAACGGTTATATGAATGTAACGTAAGAATAATTAATACCGAAACCTTACATACCCAAATAAATGTAAAAGTAAATATAAAACTCGTACTACTAAAAGGTCACATATGATTTTAAATGAAATACAATTATCTTACCCTTTTCCTGGCCATGTTAAAGGAATTGCACTAAAAATAGCACCATAGCACAAATTTAACACGCCACGAGTTCGTAAACGTCCTTATGCGGAGACATTTAGGTTCGCACTGCTAGCGGAAACGTTCAAATGGGGTGGCGCATGGGGTTGCAAGCTTCGTCGAAATTATTTACTAATCTTAGATTCCGTATTACACATAAAAATTAACTACAAATCTAGAACAATTCAGAATCATAAATAAAATAAACAAGTATCTCAACATAATAACGCACTCGTTGTAGGATTACACTGATGTAAAACATTTAGATATTACTTGCAAACGAGACCGCGTTCAATATGTTATGTAAAACATGTTTCAGATAAACATTTAAAGTTGTAAACACGAGTTTTAAATTCGTTTACAAAAGTCGTACATGTGCATAAAATTCGATGTAAGAGGTTTCCAGATTTACAAATATAATATAATTTATATATCCAAGTAATATGAGGAAAATACAGTTCCCTTGAAGTAAAATCGCGTCCAAACTAAATAAGTAAGCGGACATAATAAATACAACATAATAAAATAAATATAAGCGCCGGTATCGGTGTACATTATGTTTTTCTAAACTACGAAACAAATTTTGCAGGATTTTCAATAGCATTTGAAGATTTCTCATAATGGATTTAGTGTATCTATACGACATGCACTTTATATTCAGACAAAGTCGAACAAATAGTATGTATTGTCATCAAATCTGAAAAAATACTTTTTGAATGTTTACAGTGTTAAAACGCTAGCCGTCCATAGTTAACATGCCAAAGTCTAAATCAGTAGGCTACTTCTAACGCCACATTAATCCACTGCCACTGTGCAAAGCCGGGGCGGGTAGCGAGTCTATATTTAATAAGCAGCCTGTTAAAAGTCAATTATGAGTAATAGTTACAATCCGTGTTATAGGGCATTCGTTTAATCACCACTTCAACCCGTGATAAATTTAAATACCGAAAAACATATTGTTTTCTGTATTTCTCTACTTCACAAGAATATATCTTCCCTAACGGGTTAATTTCGTAGTGACTTTTCCTTCCCCGTAACTTACTTAAATTAAATAAATCGACAAATTAAGCAAACGCAATGGAATTACCAGTGAAAAATACCCAAGCACACGTTTACACTGAACAAAAATCGTTTGTTAAATTCCAGGCGGTCGTAGTCACCAGTAACAGCTAATCTAAAATAGATTTTCCTGCGGATTCTACTATTATTTATTGCAATTACTATTTTCTGTAATAAATACTGGAGTTATAGTAAATTGGAGATTGTAAATGTTCTCGGTATGTAAATATCTACGCAAACCAATCTCCATGATAATTGGTTGAACGGTACAGAATTTGATGTGTTGCAGCAGCATCTAGGCATAGTAAAACATATCGCTTGCCAAATGCAAAAAGGGCATATCATAATAGTCAGATATGATTTCAAGCCCAAAGGAAGCTTATAATTTTTATTTTTTGTATTGTTTTTTTTTTATTTCAATCTTAGAAAATATGCTACATTGCGCCCTTTTTGTATTTAGAAAACCGTATAGCATAAATACTATCTCCATGAAAAAACACAAATGAGCTAATTTTCATAACTATCGATCCGCGATGGTTTTAGGATTTACAAATTTCGAATATACCAATATTCATTTTTACACATAACAGTGGGTCGGTCAGTGGTCGAAATTCGACAGTAATTTAAAATTTTCAATTTTGAACGTTACCGAGATTGTTTGTCAACAAGTGTACCTCTATAATCACGGCATATGTATATTATTTGAATTGTGTTCTATTACGAACTAAACATTATTCATTTCCGATTTATTAAAGTATACATGGTATAATAGCTGATACCCGCCCATTTTATTGGGCATTGAAAACAATTGCAAAGGGTCAATCGAACCACAAACTAACCTAGAACCCCATGTACGAAAAATTCGGAATCGAGTGATCAAAGTCCTATGTCGGAATGTTCAGTAATTTTCACCTCATTTAGCATCAAAAGAACTGTAATTTACATATAGATACTATAGATAAGAAGAATAGAATAAATAGAAAAAAAATGGAATCGAAATATTCCTTTTCCCTACAGGAATCGTGTTCCCTATTACGCTGTCACGGAAATGGATTTTTTTCACGTGGCAACCGGAACAGCACACACCGCCCTACATTCCACTACGTTGGTTTCAAAACGCATTATAATATACTACACATACAACGAGTTTTATACCTAAACTCGTATGTCCCAAGGTTCATTATTAATTGAAGTGAAAGCTAATATTCGCGGAACACTCGCATTTTACAATGTTATTGCATTTACGTAGAACGGGTCGCGTCGGTCGGTTCGTTAGACTATCGTGTGCCCTTGGCGATCGTTACTTTATTATTAATTTACTTAACATCAAGCTAATCTGACGTATTATTAAACTGGGTAAACAGATATAGTTTATGCTCTTAATAATTGAATAATAACCCTATCATTAAAAGCAAGAAAGGATACACAATAAAGGAAATAAGTAAAAACTAATTACAGTAGAATCCGTTTATTACAAATATCTTCTTTGTAACGATAAATCATTGTAAGGTATAAACTAAGACTCGTGGTCGTAGTCTCGGATTAGATATTCATAGAAATTACTATAAATGCATATTAATTTAATACGACTCCACCATTACTTATACAACGATGAATCAAAAGTAGAACAATGCATAAAAACTTCAAGACAATTAAAATACTTTTTTTAAACCAGATTAATGTTTTCGTTTATTTTTTTAGAAGTACTTTTTAGATTTTAGCGTTTGACCACAATCTCACCTGTTGCAATACTGTCTAAAATGGTAAACACGCTAATCCTAGAAGAAGGACTGGCTCGCAAGTGCATTTACCAAACCACACCTATAGGTGCGTGGCGACATACTTTCAACTTGAGGATGGTAACCAGCACTGCGAGCTTAGAAACAGCTCTAACATATCACATCATGCTATTCTCCTTCACCAAAAGCTCCGGCTCATTTCTAAGACGATAATCATTGAGCGATAATTGCTTTAAAATGTTTGCTTAAGAATTTTGCCCGTTTCTCGTTCATTCCTATAATCGGATTATACTGTATTCGTGATCACTCAACACCTAATTTACTTAATATTTTATAAAACTTAAATTTTCAACTACTAACCGCAGTCGAATTGCCAGTTACTACTCAACATCAATAACACATAACTTGGAACTATCAATATGAACTAAGACTTCCCACGATTAGAGAATTTTAGAGTTACATTTGTTTTTGCAAATTACTACATTCATACATTATTTCTGAATAGATTCAGGTACAGAATAATAACGTAAGAATTGTTTAGACTAGCCAATACTCGTGAGTTTGTCTGCGTCGTTTATTACCTTAACAATATATGTTATGTACAGAGAAAAAAACATAATTGCCAAATCGTTTGCCCCACTTCTCCACGGCAAGAAAACTCACAACGCTGAACGCGTAGCGCTTATAAAAATTGATTTCTTAAAACTCTATTACATTCAATTATATTTAGGATTGATATTGGCGCTTTGTTCAACTAGCTACTTTAATCTCAAATATCTGATGGCGTTGGGTTAGGAATTGCATATTCAAATTTAGGTTACGTATTTGTTATTTGATTGATTAAGGCGTTACTTTGCGAAAATCCATCAATAAAAATTAGGGTGGATGTTACTTCGCGATTCCGCTTGGAATTGTATGGCCGCTGTCACGTCTTAATGTAACAGAATAGTGTTTTAACAAAAGCGTCGACATCGATCTGAGGATACTCCGTGATAGAGTAAAACACTTGTAATCGATTGTAGTCGTTACACATCAATCTGCAACATATTTTTAATGAATCATATACTTCTCTTTTATATTATTTACATCTTTTTTTTATATATCTTACATATAGATACCAACAGTGTAGATCGACGACAGATTCAACGATCCGCTAACATCGAGTACAACCGCCCACCAGCGACGCTTTTTAATTACTTTTAGTTGTTTCACTACAGTTTTCTGTTGCAGTAAGACGTGACAACGGCCAAACAATTCTAACCGGAACTGCGAAGTAACAACGGCCACCCTATTTTTTTTTTTGTATTTCGAATTTAACGATTCATTTGTTTTCGCATCATTTGATTTTCCTTTGATATCGTTCTTTTTACAACATGGAAAATTGAAAATATCGCGTTATCTACGAATAAGTCTACAACTTACCACTACGGTAGTCATATTGCCTAAATAATACTCCGATAATTTATCTATATATCTGTAAACGTTTGATGAAAATCGTTTCGTTGCTTAGCACGGACAAACAGACATTTCAATTTCATTTACACATATAGATTAAGTACCGGTGGACGTAAAGATGAACGCTTTTATAGTGAATACAGTGTAGAACTACTACTTACTTCGACAAAATATCACTCGATTTGTCCATAATGCGTGCACAATGGATTCTTACCTGAAATCAAAAAGAAAAAAACAATAAGCAAACAAGTTCATTCTAAATCAGTAATTATTTTGTATGTTCTTGTATTTTGTGTTATATGTGTTGGGTATCGATATTTTGTACAAAACTTATTTATCGAATATTAAAGCAAAAAACTAAGCTTGCATCCTAATTATTCAATAATCTCATTATCCAATAATAAATTTCAAAAGTATTTATTACTTTCAGTATTATTTTATGTCACAAGATACAATTACTTCTCCAATTATATCACAATCTAAATATATAATGAGCGTAACGTATTTCTCTGATATCTCTGAATAATAATACTAGGGAGAGTATTTTTATATCATGCAATCTATATCCATCACTATCACTGTTTCTTTGTTTTACTTTTTGCATAAATTAAATATTATGAGAACTAAGAACCTTCTAAAAGTACTGAAATAGCCGCCGGCCTCTCATATCGCCATTTTCAGACATTCAGTAAACACATTTGACGAGTATAAAAAATAAAAGAAAAACATACACAGACATAGCCAAATTACTTTTTATATTAATTTGGAAAAATTAATTAAACTCGATTCATTTTCCGAGAAAGAAACAGACTACGAATACGAGGGAATACGAACTCATGGTTTCGACTATTTTATATAAGTATAATCAGTTCGAGATGCAGTTGTCTCTCTAGCTTTCTATTTGATAGTTCGGTCAAAGTGCGACAGCAATAGACTCCTGTTTTAATCTATTCCTAATTTTTTTACACATCGCGTTTCCTCTTAAGAAAATACATATATAAGAAAGAAAGATAAACATTTATTCAGAATACATTCGGCGAAATTATATAGAATATAAATATATAGAAGGTAATTTATCTATAAAAACAATTATATGGTATTAACAAAACCGATCTCAGAGCTATTAACACTTAAGAATCTAAATTATTATAAATAAATAAATAAAAATTAATTTGTTTTTTTTTTCAACTGAAATTGATTTTGTCAATTGGCAAAGCTACAACTTTACGAGATATAAAACAGATAAAAAAATCATAACCTTTATATATCTGTATATAAAAATAATAACTAACAATTTTATACTCTAAAGCCTTCCAATTCGCAGTTCACAGATAATCTTCAGTTAAAGAATCCTAAAAATTTGTCTTGTAAATTTTGTAAAAGTGACGTATAATTCGTAACATATATAGAAGACAAAGAGATCTTCTTTTTGTGGAAGCGAGATAATGAGTACAACTGTGTGCATAAGAAAAGAAATACGCAGCTAATGGGAAATTCTTTACTTACAAGTCATGTGTATCGTCAACACAGTTGGTTCTTTAGGGCTACCCTAAAGATAACATTTATTGACTACTAGTGCTCAAAATTCGACTATAATAAGACGTTCAAAGTTTTAATATTATTATCTGTATCTCATTCTTATTTTATCAAGTCATAAAAAGTGTATTGTATATTATAGCTTAAAGCGTAAAGAGCGTTACATATTTATAGCGATTTATTAAACAAAGACTTTGATTTCTTTCTTATTTTATCAAGTCATAAAAAGTGTATTGTATATTATAGCTTATAAGCGTAAAGAGCGTTACATATTTATAGCGATTTATTAAACAAAGACTTTGATTTCTTTCTTACTTTATCAAGTCATAAAAAGTGTATTGTATATTATAGCTTAAAGCGTAAAGAGCGTTACATATTTATAGCGATTTATTAAACAAATACTTTGATTTCTTTCTTATTTTATCAAGTCATAAAAAGTGTATTGTATATTATAGCTTATAAGCGTAAAGAGCGTTACATATTTATAGCGATTTATTAACAATGACTTTGATTCCTCGATGGTACGGAAAAAAATCATTGCCAAATTTTTTTTTGTTCATAACACTAAAGCTTATTAATACCTACTTACCAAAAAAGAAAGAATGAAGTTGTACTTAACTATTTTGTGTTTGCCTATCGATGTATGGATTATAAAAACTTGCCTTTTATTAGCCATCTATGTTACGAGAAAATATGTTGTCTATGGAACAAATAAACGCTTTTGCATAAAAAATGGGCACGTTAATTTTTTCCTCTACTTCAATTAATATTACAAGAAAGAGGTTTTATTAATTTGACTATGCATTGGCATGTTATTTAAAGCATTCTGGCAAGATTCCTCACGTTCCAAATTTAAATTATAACGAGAGTCCCGGCGAAGAACGACATCGTGACGAAGTCGTAGTCTGGTCGTAGAGTTTTTCTAATACCCTTCTGGACTAACTATCACCTTCAAATTTAAAATCAACCACCGAAAACCTGAAGATGTGTAGAGACAGCAGCACATGCGATTCGGTTCTCTCCACGTTCATCATTTTATCATCATAGGTCGCATCGTCACTCGATATGGAGTGTTCAAAAAGATAAATTTAGTGTGAAGCATTTTATTAGGGTCCCCTAATGAGTATTACAAATAAGAGTAGGTACCTGATATGTACACAATTAAGATTTGAACGTGAGAGTATATTATGTTAATAAAATGTGAATGATTTATTTGGATACTATAGATTTCACTTGAAAATGTATTCTCATATAATTAAATTTTGCAACCTGCTTTTTCAATAGATTGTATCTATTTTCATAGTTCCGAATCTTTTATTATTGAAATATTCAATTTTCAATTTTATTTAATGTCCTGTTGATTAACAAGTCAAAATTTGATTATTTTTATGTAAAAACCAATAAATTAACCTTTCTTAAATTAAAAA
The DNA here is from genome assembly GCA_035772565.1 of Antheraea assamensis. Taxonomy (NCBI): domain Eukaryota; kingdom Metazoa; phylum Arthropoda; class Insecta; order Lepidoptera; family Saturniidae; genus Antheraea; species Antheraea assamensis. The sequence goes on from JAQQSE010000058.1 coordinate 699,912, forward strand.
AAATATTGATTGCATAAATACAATTGGATAGGTTAAACTTCGTACACAAAAATAATTATAACGTTGCCCACCGCACATACTTTTCTAACATGTATGCCGGTTCTTCCTGTGGACCCAAATACGTTGTTACGGTCTAAATTAAATACAGTTTACTTTATTCTTCTTACCAACTAAGACCAAGACACACAATTTTGTTCCTCATCCTACAATAATTACTGAAAGAGCACTCGACTCTATAATTCTTTACTAATAAATATCATACCTTTATTTAGTATAAAAACAGTCCTCCGACATTTTAGTGACGAAAACTAACGAAACCAATTAACTAAATATATTTTAATGTTCTGTCGTTATATGAAATATAGCCCTTCACAGTACATTATTAATTCCATCATCGGGAACACAAATATGACGTCCACAATTATTACCTGAACCGAAGACCTCGTCGATACAGGAGACGTAGGCGTCCGCGGCGACGGCGGCTCGGCCCTGTGCTCTGCCAGTACCCTGTGTTCGTGCTTCGTCCCCACCACAGAATTCTTCACTCGCTCCATTCTCGCCTGTATCGCTTTCCTCGAAATAACTTTCGTTTTCTCGTCCTTCGCGCCGCCGTCGGCCAGCTTCCTCATTAGCCTGGCGGTGGCCGCGACCGAATGCTGTTGGGTATCGGAATTCGTTCTCGCGAGACGAGTTGCCGGTCTCGGTACAGGCGTTGCACCACCGGTACTACTCCTTGTAGTTTCGTTTCTACTGAACGGCGCACCATCATGCTCAGTATCGGAATCGGCCGGCAGATAACCTCCACCACCAACCGACGATACACCAGTACGGAGGAGGTTTTCATGTTCCGCGTACCTCACTCTCTCGTCGACGGAAACGTTGCCGTTCTGAGCTCTCTCGAGACCTCGTTCCATTTCACCGATCTGTCTTTCCAGTTTCCTCAGAACGTCATCCGAAGGTGGTGTCGGCCCGGCGTCGTCTGGCGGTTCTGGAGTTTGAAATGACTTTAAATGGATAGGATGCGCTCTGCTGATCTCGAGGCGTTTCGGACCGATTCCAGTAGTCGGCACATCGTACTGAGCTCTCTGCGGCTGAGGTGTCCTTTCGAGCATTGCTAGAGACACGGGCGAAGGCGGTGGTGCTCCGTTAACGGCTGGTTCCTGTGCTTCCGGAGCGGGCGACACTCGCGGAGCGCGAAAGCTCTTCCTCATAAAATCTTCCCGTGTTAATTTTCTTTCCATTTTCACTTTGACATTTCACTTAGTTCACTACTAGTACATGTTAATTTATCACAGTTCGACTACAATAACGTTATTAATCTGAAATATATAAATGGAAAATCAATAAGTGGTGCCATTGACTGTATACAAATCAGTGACTTCATTCCTTATCAATGGAATCCAGATAAAGTGAAATTTTCAATGACGATATATACACTGCTATCGATAACTGAATGCGACCTAAATAACAACATTTTTGATAAGCAAAGTACACCCAATAAAGGCAAAACCGTAAGGTTAAAGAACGTACAACATTATACTGACTGATACAAAAATAGCTTCGTAGGTGACGTCACGATGGATAACCCCATCTAAAATTTAATGATTGACGCACAAACAAACTTTTCTATTGTTACAGTCGACTTAATGATAGAGTAGCATGAATCGATTATTTTAATTAATGACCACGATGACTAATAAATGCGGTTCAACGAAATGTCAGACCGGAATAGAATATACACATTTAAAGCTTGTAACAGACGGCATAGACTCGAAACAATTTTATTATAAGAACGATAATAAAAACAAATGGGGAAAATAGGAAATGAGATGGATAATTCTCAGTGAAATCTAATGAGAGAAAAATGTTTTGATGACGTTGATAAAAATCTTAGAAGTATGAGCAAATTTTCAAACGAATGTAACGAATTACGCCTAAAGATGTGATTTTACCAAATGAAGTTAACAAGCAACAATCAAATAACTAGTAAATTTTATCCGCCTTAATACAAAAAACTTAAATACGCGTTGAACGCTTGTTTAAAATAAGTTTTATCCCAAAACAGTGTCATACACTTGTTTAGAGATAGACACCGTTTAAATTTAAAAATTGTCTAACGGTTGTGTAAGTTGACAATCGTTATTTTATTGTATGTCTATTTGCCAGCAAGTGAAGTTTTATAGTAAATTATGGATTTCGTGGGTTATAATTAATTAGAAAGAGGTAGATGAATTAAACTATTTTAGAGATTCAACGAGGTTCAAAATTGTAGACATTGTTTAGTAGAACTCTTGTTAAGCGCGGGGTCATTTAGGTTTTAGTAAGAAAAAGCGCATATTTCAACCTACATTTGATCTGATTTAAAAGCATATATTTTTGAAACTAAACCAGTAACAACACAGATTGTTATATACGATTAATTTAAAATGCTTGCATATACCAATAACAAGAGTTCTTATTAAGAGGGTAAACTGAGACTAAGAAAAACAGAACGTCCAACGATAATTCAATAAACAAAAATTGAAATATCAATTACTTTAAAATCAAAAACTTTTTGTTACCGAAAAACTGACACAAAAAATCAAAACAAAAAACCGACGGGATCGAGTTATTGGAAACAAATGAATTCTACAGAGATAATGGGTATAATTTTTTTTGCGGCGCATAGTCGAGTCGGTGAGCAAGCGAGACAGCGACCAGTTTATCTGCAAAGAAAGAGACAAAACAAAATTGTTAATTTAAAGTGGAATACCTAAACCGTTCACCGTTCCCGAAAAACAAGTTTGCAGCACACAAAGCCGCCAGCGTACACACACCTGCTGTCTCTGAAAGAGATGCACAAACCGACACCAACACACACACTTGTATCAATAGACAACAAATACAATAAGCAGAACGATACAACACAAACGTTACCGAAAATATTATAAATGATATATACGATTCGGATGTTTCAAATAGAGATCTAATAGAATCAATCATAATTATATGTCATCGTAAAAAAATCGCAATTGTGTGTCAAATTTAAATCATTGCATTAGATCTAACGACATAAATTGCAAAATCCTTGATGATTACAGTCACGACGCTGCAACAGATGGTGAGCGTAGCACGTATGAATCACACAATGTTTTGTAGACCCGGTCCGAGGTTAAATTATTATACGTGGACACAGTCACCGAAGAGCTAAACACTGCATCTCGTGTAATCTAGAAAGTTATGTTAAAACTGAAACTGTGTCAACCGTGGTGTGTTGCAGGAAAACGTTTGCAACGGATTGGCGCGTTCATGAACACGCTTTAATTTCAAAAGTGCATTACGTACTGCACGGCCATTACACACAACGTGATTTACATGAAATATAACGGTAAAGATGTTTTACTTCCATTTGACGAATTACGAAAATTTTATTGTATAATTCATTGCAAATCCTTTTATGCACTTGCATTATTAACAATATACAAACTTGGTATTTTTATACCGTTATAAACATTATTAAACTGACATTTTCGAATTAAACAGAATTTCTTTATAACACGTTCCGTGCGAAGTAATTTTTGCCTGACATGTCGTCCAGGCCATTTGATGTTTTTTGACTTAAAAGTACATTAGCATACAACATTTCAAAACTACATCAATACATGATTAATTCTTTCGTTTTGAGTAGTTATCATATCGTGTTCCACGTGTTCCACGTGAAGATCAAATGTAACGTTCACCACCAGTGGTACACGTGGCACGAAACGTGTTAAAACAATTATATTTATCCCCATTGATATTATTTCATTGCTTCTCTTAAAATCTTAACTGTTAAATCCTAATTCACTGTAAATATTCTTGGGTTCGTATATTTCTTTGATTCTTTACATGTTTCAGTGTCTAACCACAATCGTAATCTGATTTTAAATAGCGATGTGGTCTAAAATGGTAAACACGGTAATCTACACAGAGGAATGGCTCTCAAGTACAGCTCGTGGAACACACCAACAGGTACATGGCGACAGATTTTCAACTTAATAACTTGGTAGCCAGCTAAGCTTAGATAAAGCCCTACCACAAAGACACTATAATCCCAATTAATATAAAAAATGCCAAAAATACACAAAAGGACATAAGGTACATTTCATCTAGTAAAAATGTACTGTTCTACTCACAATGCCCACTCCAAAGAGGTTGTAAATCTTATTTCTCTATAAAGGTATATTAAATAACAGAACATAAAAACTTATATTATTTCATACCAACACAGAATTCAAAATAGTACGCGTTATATTTATCGATCCCGCCCGAAATAGTTCAAAACAATGCTATAAATACCGCGGCCGCGATTAATCCGAATGCTATTTATAATTGTGTTAATCTTGGCATCGCTAAAACGGATATCGCAACGAAAGCGACTTTAACAATCATTGCGTTTGGTAATTCGACCTTGGGATAATAACTTACGATGAAGAATGCTATATTTACACGTCTAGCTATAGAGTAGTTCGTTCATTTTTATTATACCACGACTATGGAAAATACGAGGTTTATTATGGTCACGCATCGAATAATATGTTATGTATTTTTCACTACAAATTTTCACGTTACTTCTACATAGAGGAAATAATCTAAAATATCAATCCATTGAACTGTTTGCAATCAATCGGCTCAATTCGCAATTTATTCCGCGTTCGCAATGCGACCCTAACCTTACCTAACATAGCGTGTCCACTCAAATAGCTCTGACTAATGTGTTGCCTAAGGGACTGCTTACGATTGAAACTGTAAATCGTAAGAACCGCTAAGTGTTGCGTTCGAACTTAATCCAACAGAAGAATTAGTAGTGTCGAGATAAAAATAAAACTACAAATTGCGTAATCAGGATAAGTGTTAATTTTAATATAGATCAATACGTTGCCAATTGGGGCACTATTCTCTCTAACTTAGGATTATAAATTTGAATACAATTACGTTGCAAATTCTCTCATTATTCTCTGTAGGTTAGAATAATTACTTTTAATATAGATAAGCTGCAAATTCGCTCACTATTCTCTCTAAGTTATGATTATTAAATTTAATATAGATACGTTGCAAATTCCCAAATTTTTCTCTCTAACTTAGGATTATTCATTTTAATATCGATAAGTTGCAAATTCGTTCACTTCTCTCTAACTTATGATTATTACATATTCCTTATTTAAAAATTGATCACGTTTTCCCTATACAAAGTATCAATTTCATTTTGACTACCGTATGAAATTCCACTTGAACGTACAATAATTACAAAATTCTATAAACATATAACTAGTCCGGTGAAGCTGTGGAGGTCCATCAGGTCAATAGCGTTGGTCAGTACAAAATATATATATATAATATAAGTACACTTCCTTTAAGAGTTAATCACGTCTAAACTACTAAACGTCGTATTGGCACATGATTATGACCATTCGACCATTTTTCATACATGGTTCTAGGCTATTTAGGACTCGTTTGACCCTTTGTCATTTTTTTTAGTGCCCAACGAAGCGGGCAGGAATCTTTTGGTATACTATAATCACAATTGGTTAAATGTGTACACATCAACGAGATTCTATAAGGCAGAACTGGTTCTGAATGTAATTGGTCACAAATAACTCTTGACAGTAAACTATGTAATTACAGAGGTGCAATAGAAACAGTGTGTACGCACACCCGCGAGGGCATTACACCTGAGTTGTCTCGAGTTAAGCTGAAAATAACCGTACGTAACTCAACTCTTTGTATACCTGTACCGATTTATCATTTGCAACCAGCGTAACCTTTATTGCTACGGAACAAAACATTATATCATATAACTCGACGGGTTGACAAAACTTTGCGCCTGTGGACCACAAGCTTCCGCTATTGTATCGGTATCTGTTTGCATGAGCCGACTATAGAAATCTATTTATGTTGCATGTAGGGCGTTCAGTTGACATTGTTAGAACGAGTTACCATCAGAACAGAACGTATATTTTTAAAGCTATATTTATTCCCAAATATTGATACCTGCTACACATTAACCAAGTGCCGGAGAAACAGGAAGAAACACAAAGATATTTCTATCTCAAAATGCAATAATTAAATACCTATGTGTATACATCGACATTACTTTGATAAGTGGTACAAATAAAAATAACAATTTCGCACAACTTTTGTCGTACATTAGTAGAATTGTCGTCGAAGGAAACGGCGGCGCGTCTCTTGTGAAAAGTTATCTCATAAAAAATCTTCTATACAATACTGTTTTTCTTTTTTCATTTTATTTGCTTTTTAGCATTCTTTTATGGATTTAAATTATATTGCAAGTTTTCATCCAGTTCCGTTCTTAGCAATGTTAGCAAATACTAATAATATCTTATTATCTGAACAATATCTACATTTATTTATGTAAACGGTAAGATCATTAATTTTGAAGCAAAAAGTATAAAGATTGTCAAAAGTGTAAACAAGTCGAAATAAAGAGAATAAAAAAGCCTAACTGTAAAACTTTTTTTTATTTACACAAACTACATTTAAATGTTACTTTGCACTTAAATGTATAAATCGTGTTAACTCACACAATTAAATCGTGTATCTGCAGATACTGTCGAAAAAAAAAACAAATTAAAAAAACCTTTTTCTTTGCCATCAGGTAATAAAAGTATCGGGTAGAAGAGGAAAGTAAACGAAAGGCATTAGCTTCACAACAAAAAAACATAAACTGAAATATAGTCGATTTGTATTTTATCCCATGATATTAATGTTGTCTTTTATATATAATCTATAAGACAATGCAAGTGTGACGTGGCTGACAAGAACTAATATTCATTATAGAAAAATACAAGTTACAACATGGCATAACATAATAGATATATGTAATATATTTAACCCGCGCGTTCGTTCAATTATTTATTAATAATAAGATAATTAACCTAAAAAAAAAACCAGAAACCGTAGACGTTTTTTGCCATGAAACATTTGTATGTAAACCAGTACCTAGTACATTTATACGCATTCACAGACATTTTTTTTGAGTACCGTTTTTTTTTTTCACTTTTAAGATAATTGCAGGGCTAATGAAAGTTTATTCACCGATCAATTGTATTATTTATCTATTCTTATCAGTTATCATATGTTAGAATTTTTTTAGTTAACATCGTGTACTGGAACTAAGTGGTGGGTAGAAAATACTTCCCTGCTGGAAGGTAAAGTTGACAAACCGGCTCTGTTAAACTTGACCAAAGTACGTCGCCGTTGCACGTATATATCTGCCTCTTTTAACAACCACGAAGGCTGTGAGATTGCCAGAAAAGGAGTTCATTACCATATCGGACACGACAAACTCGGAAGGCAATTATTATGAAATTTTATTATTATAACTAGCTTGTGTCCGCGGTTTGTCTTGTTACTTCATGGCGATTGTACCTTCTATCCGGGTAATTATATATGGACTACCTATAAATTTTGTATGTCATTTCGTTATTACTGCTTAATCCTTATGAAAAAGCATACTGAACTCAATATTCAAAAAAGTTATCCATTTACCAGTAAAAGTGTCTTATATACCCAACTGATCATCTTGATATTTAGCGTACACGTTGACAAAAGACGACATAGGGTAGCTTTGTTCCAGAAAAATTGTACTGCTCCCGAGGGATATATGAAATGTATATTAAAACGAGCGAAACCGCGGGCAAAAGCTAGTAGCAGTATAAAACAATCGTGACACCCTTTAAATTGCAAATCTACCACCACGCATACATTGGGATGTTTCGACAAAAGCATTTGAGATAGTTTCCCAGGCGGGTCAGAAATTTCCATCATAACGACAATTCCACTAATAACGTTTGTAATTTTTCTCAAACATGCGACAACAAAAAAATAAAGCAATACTATGTATATAACTTCACTATTCTCATATAAACAGACATACAAATTCCTCTTTTTCTTTTTATCATATTACTATAGATTTAAAACAGACGAAGTCACGGAAGATTGCTTGTGAGACATAAGATTAAAAAACGTGTTTTAACGTTAACAAAGTACGTGCAGAGTTAACATATAAAAAGTCTCGTGAAATAATGGAGTTCGAGAACCGGTTTCTGCCGTTCGTTCGTTCGTGTAATAAATGTTCCGGCGAGTGATTCTTGTGACTCATCGCTGCCGATGCCGCCGGCGACTAGATTTCATACACACGCGCATCGCGTCTCAATCGATCTATCAAAATTCTTAAACCGTTTTGATAGGAATATTATATCACATTTGTTGCAAATATTGTTACAGCTTATTGTATGTAGTTTAGTATACCACAATAAATTCGACACTTATTTTTACACACAATTCGAGTGTTTGGTCGAGAGAGTCAAAGAGACGGATGAGAGAAAACTACACGTGGCTCAGATGCGAATGTTAAGATGGTTGTGTGTCTAACTATAATCGATAAAATTAAGAATGAGTATATAATAGGAAGTTTAAAAATAGCACCAGTCACAGAGAAGTTGAGGAGTAATATGTTAGCATGGAAGGGACATGTTATGAGGTGACATGAAAGTCGTGTAACTAAAAAAGTTTTAAAAATGAACGTGGCCCTCTATATAGGAGTAGATAGAGGAAGACCGAAAAAGGTGTGGATAGATTGTGATTAAAAATTATATGAATATAAAAGGTGTGAATACTGAGTTGACACCTGACAGGGGAGAGTGGAAAAGGAAAACATGTTGTGCCGACCCTACATTGGTGGGATAAGGGTAAGACGAAGATGATGATATACTTATTCTATCAATATTATAAACTGGTTGCCCGACTCGGTATCGTATGGGTTTACTAAGGGAAGGAAATAAATCTAAAACTTCCCTTTACAATAAGGACCGTATAATGAAATAGAATAACAACTGAACGATAACTTTGTCAATATTTATGAAAATTTTCCCACGTTTTCTATCTCACTCACGGACATGTTTCTTTATGTGGAAGTTTTTATAACCCAAAATTCTCCAATTTTTCGTATCATTTTTGGTGTATTTTCTTTCATACAAACCTTGTTCTGACAATTAAAAGCACAACGAGAAAGAATTAGCGAAATAGGTGCAGCCATTCGGAAGTGACTTGTTTTTAGAAGTGACACTTCTTATGACGCGGCTTTGAAATTCTGATCCGCAACCTTATTACGAAAAGTGATGGGGGTAAGCACTGTGTCGGGTAGAGTTTTAAAAACACCGGTCCTCGTCCGATCACCGAAGTTAAACAACGTCGGGCGCGGTCGGTACTTGGACGGGTGACAGCATGGGAACAACACCGCCTGACGTTGGCTTTTTGTTGTACTTTTCATAAAAAAGTGTGTTCACTTCTTTTATGTGGTCATAAGCAGACACACACTTTATTATTTAAATAGATGATGTTTGTGAATATGGATATATGTTTGTTACTCTTTCATGCAAACTATACTCAACGGATATTGTTAAAAGTTTACATTCATATAGCGTATATACCAGCATAACACATAAGCTATATAACTTATAAAAATATTTTTTGAATTGGTTGAAATATCCGGATAAGTATGAAATAAGTTTGACGTAATTTTGTCATCTGATAGCTATCTCGGCGTAGGTTGCATAAACTGTTATAATTATATAAATATAATGTATACTGTTATCATATATGTTGGCGCAAATGCACATTTTACCGTCAAAAATTATTTATACTGCCATAAATATTACGCGCTATCCCCTAATAATAAGAAGCAAGTCTATAAAAGGCGTAGCAAAAACGGAGCAGGAATCATAGTCCAGTGAAGCTAAAGTAAAGGCCTGACATGCCAATAGTGTAGTCAGTTCGAGAGAGAAGAGAGGAAAAAAGTGCGCGGATCATTCTCACACAGATCATCCGATCGGATATCGGATCATCTCTAAATATGTTCGTAACTATACATATACAGTAGTGGATTACAAAATTGGCTATTAAGAATGATTTCTACTTAAGACGAAGCCATACTTTTATAACAGCCACCTAAACGTTGCCCCGACGTATATAATTTATCTGTATGTTCAAACGTACGTAGGTGAAGTCGCAGTTACTAGCATAATTTTATAAAACACGAGAGATTTTTTTTTGGTAGCGCTAATAATTTTCTTAATTACCAAGCAGGTTTAAATTTTTTGTCGAGGAAGAATATCTGTCATCACGCTTCGACCCTCAAGAGCATAGCAAATTACCACACCACATTTAGGTAATACAGTAAGCTAAACAAGAACGAATTAATGGTCGAGGTCAAGTTGCCGGCGTGGGGTATTCAATCGATATTACTTTCTTTATATAACTCTTAACCGATCGAAAGTCTCGACCGATCGCTAGTATTGAATTTTCATTTGTTTATTTTGACCCCAAATATTGACACACCAGTTTCCATCAATTCTCTGAATTTTTTCAGTTCACTAACAAGAACGCCAGTTTCCAATAAAAAAAAAGAGAATATTCGCGGTTCAAAATTTATCAAGGCAAATTGATTATAGGAATTTTGGCCAAAATCCCCGTGAATTCGTAGTACCTACCAATCCGTCTCAAGCAAACTTGATGACCCCGCGCCATCGAATCCGATTCTTTGTCGCACAACTCGCAAGACACAAAAAGTAATACTCCGTTGCACTCATTACCAGGGTTAGCGAGGTGAAAAAAAAAACAACAAAAACTACTCTTTTCGCAGTTACCCCGAGCCAGTGATTCGAAACGTGCAAACAGACTAAAAACTGATTTAATCTTTAATATTCAAGGTTTTTCTTTGTTATAATATTTCAAAACAGATGCGTACAATTTTTACTATTACTTTTGTTATCTCAGATCTTTAGTTAAAAATAATTATTTTAATTACGTAATAAATAGTGTTAAAACTCAGTTTTTTATGTACTAATAGCGAATTTAAAAAACAAAAATGAAAACGCGTTTCCTAAATAAATATAAATCGTCCAAGTTAAATTTCACGATACACGTATAACAGAAATAAAAAAACAATCTTCTTAACATTACCAAAAAAAAATGTTATATGTAACTATGTATAATATTGACAAATGAAGGGTCGAGGACGAAGTTCTTGAATATGACACTTCATTCGCTTGTCGTTTTGATGGTTACATTCCGGATCGCTGTATAATAAAGTGAATATGATACTAGGGATTAATCGATACAACAGTCATACGATTAAACATCTCATTTACAAATGGTTACACTCACAAAGTCACATAAACACTGAAAAATTATTAAAACCACATTTTCAAATATAATTAAAATTCAGGTACTTCAAAACATATAGATTTTTATACTTAAAACACAATCCAATCATTACTATTATTACAAAACTCACACTTGTCTCACGTATTTAACTAACACATTTGCAATTTAACCACCTATTCATTTTTATTTATTAAATATGTTAAAGTCACTGTTGTATAGTAATCATTATAAGTAATATTATTATATTTAGTAAGACGTTCTAAATAAAATTTAAGTATCTTTTTATTTAATTTTAAATAACTCAAATTACTATTCAAGAGGAATCACGAGCGGCATTTATACATTTACATTTATACAAGCCTATTCCTCTATTTTAATCCTGGGTAATGGGCTAGAATATATTTTTATATTATGTAATCTACCAGGGCATGTTCCTAATTTTTGCATTATTTAAATATTACAATAATCACTCGTGTTTTAATAGTTGTGCTAAAATTACTCGAATGATATCGCAGATTTCAGGCAACATACGAACATATTTGAATATAAGTTATTGTTGAAAAAAAATATATCGGTTCACTTTGGTTTTGGATGACAAATCAGGTGAATACAGGATATTTTCTTTCAAACTGACTATAAATACACTATAGGCTTGACGCGGACGAACCTTCATAGCTTCACCTGACTTTCAACGAGGGCTACTCCTCAACCGCATGGCAACAAAGCCCGAATACGATAACATGATTTCGTCTGTTTTATATAGATGTAATCAATTGGAGGTACATTTGTCTCTTTCGCGTTCTATTTGATAGTTCAAGCGGAGCGGAACAGCAATAGATTTACGTTAAAAGTTATTCTTCCAATGTCTTTTAAATAGTGTTTCATGTAAAGGATGAAATAATCATTTAATTTTACTATTCACAAATAACATCAATTTTATCGATACAATACACAACTTTTTGGCGAACATACTAATTCATATAAACTAAATGTATTTATAGATTTAAGTTATAACCCTGATTTTATTACATTGAAAAGTCGCCGACCGTTTATGGTAAAGACCGTAATCGCAGTATGCGCAAGCGCCGATGCGTGACTCATCGTGCGTCAAGCCGAGAGTCTCCGTTTATCTCTTTCATACGACTTACATCATATATTGCCATCTCTCTTACATCTTGTAAAAGTAATCCCGTCGTCTAGTCCGTATTACACTTCGACAGATAAGTTTCGCGGTCATTGTAATTTTCAAACACTGCGCCCACAAACAGAAAGAACATTTAGTGTTGTGATATATTGGTGACGCGAATTTTTTTTGCACACGGATAAAAATTTCTGCATTGTACTTGATAGTAAAGCACAGTGAAATCCAAAAACAATTGCGCCCTCCAAAAATTATGCAATCGATCGAGAAGCATCACTATGATAGTAGCTCGCAAGCCTTAGAAGTTAGATATAGAAGCACTGTGATCAAAATGATCACCATGTGGTCGCAATGCATTCGTACACAAATGTCGTGCTGTACTAATCATATCTACAACTTAATATAACAAAATTGTGGCTACATGGTAAAAAGCATATAATTTAAACACATCGTGATGGAAGTCATCGTACAAGGCAGATGTATGGGTCTACAAATTGTCTGTAAGTATAGCCGTTTGATTTTACCTACCATAAATTATGATTATTTTAAAGCCAAACGACCTCTATATCGGCATTTGCCCTTGAAATACAAAGAAAATCCCAAGTAATACTATACTTGCCATAAATACGAAAATAGGTTTGTTTATTCCCTTCATCAGTAAAATTTGCATACACCTCTGGGGTATAGAATAAAAGTACAGTTATTGCGTGATAGGTTAAGTCTACATTGATGTGAACAAAGCCGCAATCAAAAGCTAGGCTATTATAATTAAATATTATACCAACAAGTGTTACACGTATGAGGCAACTTGTTTTTTAATAAAAGCACTTAATTCCGCTTTATAGATCCGCATTCTTATACAAAGTTCGCGTCACCCATTCTTATTAAACGGTGTGTGAACCGCCAGATGCGTGTTACATACAAGCAGCTAAATCCCTAATCTTGTTATCAGTCGACATGTTTTATACATACAACAAGCAAACGATAAAAATTTCGTAATATTCGTTACTGATTGTCATTTGAGATATGATTGATTACATTTGTTAAGGAATAGAAAACCACAAATTAGCCATCTAATAATATTTAATACTCAGTGAGAACAATAAAAAATGTCTGGACTATAGAGTGCTAAATTCTACAAGGTCTCAAAAACACATTACCGATTTGCCGGATTAAAAATTGAACCATATTGAACATATCTAGCGAGATTGACTGTGAAAAGGTTATTATAGTTCGACGTCAATGTCTGGAAATAACCCCCCCGTCTCTATGCATTCGCTAATAATGTGCAATTATATTGTTTTAATAAAAAAATATAAAACCGATCAAATATTTTGCCGGCTCTTGTCAAGTGTTGGGATGTTTTCCGATCCCGTGATAGTAAATTCAACTCTATAAGTACCTTCTTAAGATATAAATAAAATTAAATATTCATCGTTGTCATTTTGAATCTGGAGAATTTTTATAAAAGTACTGCGATTTCAACTACGTCATATTTACTCTTGATGACATTGTAAACATCGCCAACGTCTACGATTTATGTTCCAAAATTTAAATCATAATGTATTTACCATGTAATTAACGCTAATGTATTTATTAAAAACATGCAAACAAAATAAACAGGAAACAACAATAGAACACATATCCCTTAATTAAACGTATTTAGTCGACCAACAGAGATCGTCAGCATATTACATCCGACCTCGCTTTGGACAGTGGTCCGCATAAATTGTGTTGCGGTCAAAATCATTATGTACGAGTTTCACTGGTAATCATTTATTTCAATGTTTTTCTACACTTTAAACAAATATTATATCGTCCATTTCTCAGTACACAAACGACAGGACTTAGAATGTTAATTGAATAAAATCACCTGTCGTGATAAATTACAATTTACAATTACAATATACATGATAGTAATAAAACACAACCCGGCGCCACCCAGTGGCGAGGTACAAGGGATAACATAAAACCATGGGCATAAAAAATAACTAAAACTGTGCCAATTTTCATAGTAATTGTCCGGCAAATCTCAGACACGACTGAACCGACTTGTAATAAGAATTTCACTAGCAGATAGCTTATCTTGTAATGAGTTATATAGGCTACTTTTATTTTAGGAAAGACCAGTAGAATTCCGAGCAAATATTATAAACTAAACAAGCAGTGTCCATTACTGCGCGACTGACGAAGGCATGAGTAATAGCTAGTTCCAAATAAAAACTTTATCAACCATCGCATTCCAAAATGTAGATATTATCCGATCACGACACATACTTAATAAGGATTTCCAAATAATACAAAAATTAACCAATCTATCAGTTACATTGTCAAATTATCCATAGCTTTATGCTAAAATGGTAAAATCGAAACGTTTACTTTCACAACAGCACCACAATCAGATATTAACCGCAACCCAGATTTAGTTTACCTGACACGGATACCGCCATTCCGTGTGCAATTAATTGCTAGTATTATCAAAAGAACTGTGTTCGCATTATCTCCGCCGCGGAAGTATCTCCGTGTTGTATTTATACGGAGTTAAACGATGAAAATGCAACGATAATACAATTCTTCGCTATTGAGAGCGAGCACCCTATTATGTTGCTAAAGCCACAGTTAAATAAATCAGACATATCACTGAATATTAATAAAGCTACATAGGGTTGTCGTTTTATTTTAATACTACCAGGTTACTTCAGTTCTCTTCTAATTGATTTTATTATTTCATGGAAACGATTTGTCTTATTTCTACTATCTAGTGCTAAAATGTAAATGGTTTAACCGCCTTTAAAGCAACCATATTAAATTATATCTTAGTCCCTACGGAAAAACGTAAGATAAACTTGAACAAATAAATTCTAGAAAGAGTTTTCTATCTGCGTATCAAGATTTAAAATGTGTTCAGTCGTTTTGGTAACAACAGATATTTCCATTTTATTTATTTACATAGATCGAAATTTCTCACCTACTCCATAGATCAAAAACACCATACAGATGATGAAGTCTATCACGACCACTCCTTACAGGATCATCAGTATAATTTACTAGACAGTTTAACGTCAGAGCATTAAAATGTTATACAAGCTGTTAAGCAAAACAATGCGGTAAAAGAAACGCTTACGCATAAACTTCACCAATAGCCCAATTTCATTCGATAGGCGTCGTACCGACAATTTTGGTACCCCTCTTGCCCCGCATCCCTTTCCTTTTTTCCTTTAACAAAACCTCTCGTGCGCGTAGCTAGCTATACGAGTATATCAGCTGCCATCTACGGTAATTCCAATACGATTTTAAACATGTGAACCTGTGGTGTTTCCGTCTCCTGTACTCACCCACATCAAACTGGTAAGTGGTAGTCATTATCTAACAGAAACATTAAATTTCCCATCATTGATCAATGTTACTGAGAAACAGTATTCTATAAAAAATTAAATATCATAGATATGTCATTGTTGCAGCCAACATACAAACATACAAATCGAAATATCCAAACGTAATTGTTGATGGTATGTTGTGAACAAGCTGATTTCCCCTTAACTATCAAACAGCCTCGACAGGGGCAGGGGCTGTTGAAAGCAGATACCGACCGAGCTCTGTTTACACGTCATTTTGTCCGTGACTCTGCGTTATTCGCCCCACTAGGCAGCGATATAATAAATATCTCATTATCACAATATAATATCATATATTTATTGTATTCAATAACCAGAACGAAACATAAAGAGCGCACGAGAAATTCACATCGAGTAAATACGTTACTGCGGAGTAAGAGATATCTTTCTAGATAAGCGCGAATCAATCTTTACCTCAATGCAAGGAGGTAGTAATTTTCATAGTAGGTAATCGGTCCGGCTAATCTCAGGTACGATTGAACCGATTTTAATGACAATTTCACTAGGATTCTATACAATAAGGAGCTAAATGTGGCGACTGGAATAGACCACTATATACATGGAGAAAACTTTATAGTTTATTTTAGTTTCTGGTATTCAAAAACCATGTTCTAGCATTGATGAGCTACCTATTTAATCATTTAGCATAACTGAAAAACAAGTTAATAAAAACGCCATATTTCAATTTATAAAAATAATCGCAAGCAATATTATAAGTGCGAAAGTGAGTATGTGTTTGCTTGCTTGTTTGTTACGCATTCACGCATATACTTCACTACTAACTCCATACTAGGATAAACATGAAATTTTACCTACACGTTTGTCAGGGCTACAGGGTGTATCTTTAATCCAACAAAAAATAGTGCGCCCGAGATATAGGCCAAATGTACATTAACGTGAGCGAAACCGCGGCCAAGGGCTAGTAATATTACATTAGTCACTTAAATGAAGTACTAATTTGTACGTTAAAGTATCAATTTACAATATAGTTACTACTGGATTATTTTAACCATAAAATGGTAATATATAAAATTATTCGTTACCTGTTTTATCACGAATAAGATACATTTTAAGAATAAATACTTATAGGAATAAACTCGACGAGATACAGTGAAAGTTTAATGACATTATATCGAGACAACTGATCGCTGGAGACATGTTTGTCTATAGCTATATATACAATAGAAAGTTTTCATTACATTTACATAATATATAATTACACATTAGATGAAACACATAATACATTTCAGACTCTTTATTAAAGTTTAAAATGCTTATATAATTATATAGTTGCTTTATACAGCGTATATTATAGAACATGTGACTATAGTCACCGCCTCCGTTCATTCACGCACCTTACATGCAAGTAATATTGTATGGAAATTGTAACTGCTCGATTATAAGACACGAAATATGTACCACTAAGATACAATGACCGTAGACACACACGGAACTAAACCAGTCACAGTGACTGTTTTTTATTATTATCCTCGTTTCGGGATATATATTTATCTAGCAGCCGAGCTACGCTCACAAGACGGCATAGACAATGACTATCGATTATGGATTTACCAATACTTTGGTTGGTCACCTTTTTTTATGCATTAAATGATGGGATAGACACCTCACTCTGTGTATCCACTACAAACGAATTGTAACGTTAATGTACATTTCACATGTATGCATATTAAAAAGATAAATCCGATCGAGTTTATTGCCGGTTCTTCTCGATGAGCGGGTTATTTTTCAGAAACCGGTAGTCGTTTTGACGTTTATAAACGTGCCTTCTCAGGGGCTAAATTGTATAAAGTATGGTTAATTTTGTAATGTACTTGGTTGATCAGACACAGTGTCGTCACTGTGTCTAGTTCCTATAAAATATACGCATAAATTATATGAACATCGTATACGAAATAATAACATTACCAAGCGACGATAGCTCATAGGTTAGCGGGTTAGGGCAACATGAAGATGACATACGTTCGATTGAGGCAGAGCTTTCAGTGCAGAACAATAACATCGTGATGAAACCATGACGCTTTGCCCGTTTGTCGCAATCTGTCGACAAGAACCTGTTGGTGTGATCCGGAAACCGCATTTGAGAACTAGTCCCCTACTCTAGGTTTAGCGTGTTTTCCATCTTACACCACATCGTCATTTAATTTCAAATGAAATATTAGTCAAACTGTAAAACCTATAAAGTCTATAAAAAAACATTATTTGAGAACACGACCTTTTTTTCTCATGAATGGTATAAATATACCACTTTTCTAGTATTATTAAAATCGGACTCGGTAAAAATGTAAGCAACAATAGACTAATGCTGGGCAATTATAATAATTTTCGTCCATTAGTCAACCGCGCAGAGCTAACGACGTCATCGAAATTAATTTACTGCCATTACAATGGACTTGGGAAGATATTTTCTAAAGGGGAGGAACACGGAGAATACCTTTATGATATTTACATTATATTACAAGTATTTTCATTATACTAATTTACCATTCCACAGTACTTTTTACCATTAAAATTAAAATAAATTAGTCCGTTATTATGAAAAAAGGTTTATAAAGCTTTAGCAAGAAAAGAGTAGGTTTGGAATACTGTTAAAAACCACTAAATAAGACAAAGGTCTTACAACTAGTCAGTTCGGCAATGTTTTTTTCTTCGAACTGAATACGCTGTTGGCCTGACGGGTCTACAAAGCTTCACTGGACTACATTCGGTAATGTGATATTATATACATATATATATTCAATGTATAAAGGGAACCGCGGAATATATATCCCATGACAGGACAGCGAACACTATACAGTAATTCAAATATGACGTCATAATTCTGGAACAATCTACAGTATATATGTTATAGCTGAAGGGTTAGCAAACAAATCTGCAGATCTATAGACTTGTTCTATCAACGCACGCTGTCAAGACTTTCACGCATTTGTACACGCTTATTCTCAAGTATTATTAGATAGCTAATCCACATATCTATAGACTTGTTCCATCAATACGGATTATCATGACTTTCACGCATTTGTACGAGCTTATTTTTGTCATAAATATAACCTAACCTAGCACTTTGATACTGATTCATGATAGAGTTCAACATTCACAGATGTATGTCAACAGACAATCTGTAAAATAACTGACTTCTTAACTTTCGCTGTAACGTATAATTCCTGCGATTTATCCGGTCGTGTTAGTTTTTAACCAAAAAACAAATCGTATGTTAGATTAATTAAGGCATAAAAAATATATATTTACACTTAAAGCCGTGTCTCGTAAACATAGTCGGCCATGTTTGGTATGTTTTAATAGGTTTACAACGTTTATAATAAATTCCAGCGACCTTACAAGGAGTTTCCGAGTTTCATATACTCGTACATATAAAATCAGGGTTGATACTGAACGGTGTACGTATCGTTTCTAAATATAACCGATCTTGAATGTGTATTGGTAACTGATGCAATTATTATATTACATTGTTTATTACATTCTTTTTTTATTCTAATTTTGTCTTTGCCGATTATAAGAACGACTGTTAAATTTAATTTTCACTGCTTGAGTCTTTACCGAAGACCGCAATGATATTTTTACCTTGGATAATATTCTATGAGCACCAATAGAAGTCTCAACAAACACTTCGATTACAGTTGAATGTTATGCGTTAAAAAAGACGCATGACATTTTGCAACACAATAATTATGCCCAAGAGAGAATAAAAAAGCATATCCTCAGGAAATCGAAGATTAAACATGGGCATAACACATAACCCAGGTGTGAAATAGAAAGCCAGACTGGACGAGATCTCTCTCTGGAACCGGTTCGATGTAATCCACTTAACGCATGTCCAAATGTTCTGTTAACAAATTACTGTTGTATAATAGTCCTAACTAACATTACAAATGCGAATATGAGTTTGTTTGTTTGTTACATTTTCACGGTTTAAAACGCTAAAGCGGTCTGTAAGACCTTTTTAGTACACTTTGTCAGGAGTACACAAATGGACATAGGTTACCTTTCAACCGCAAAAAAACGTACTGTTCCCGAGGTATAAGATAAATCTACAACCATCGCGTACAGAGCCAGGGGCGACAATTAATTGTAATTATAAGAAAATTTGGGTATTACTTCTGAACTATAAGGAGGTGATGAAGTCAATGTTATGCTTATCTTTGATAATATAATGGTATGGAGGGGATTTAACGGCGATTACTATAGTAATGTTTTCTTATTTATTTTTCGTATATACATTTTTTGTAATTCGTAAAAAAAATACTTGAACGATGCCTGGGTACTATTACTACTACTACTACTCCCTAAATCATTTGAATTCAACAAATGAATGTATAACACCATAGCATTTAGTTGGACTTCATAAAATAATAACGAAATCGCGGATAACGGCTGTTAAAAGCTAAAAATAAATTGAAAACAATCAAATCTAAACTATAAAACTAAAAATGATTCAATTAAAACGCATTAAAACTTCTCTTTCTAAGTGTTATATTATAACGTTGAAAAGAGAATGTATTTGTGAAAGTTTAGATATCGATGTAAGGCGAATATTGAGTCGTATTCGTATCGATCGAACTGTACATATTAATATGGATTAAATAAAAGTTTCGAGTAGCTAAAAACAGTGAGACTGTCATTAACGGTTATTAGAAGAAACAAAAACATAAAGACAAAACAAAAAATCAGCACACACATAGTTATAAGCAGTCGTGATGGTCTATTCGTTTGACCGGTGGAATATCAATCCGATGTCCGCAGGTTCTTGAACCCCGGCATGTACCAACGAATTTTTCGGAATTCACGTACATTTGCCTAATTTAAATTGGTAACACTGTCGGCTGACGGTGAAAAAAAAACATCGCGAGGAAACCTATGTTTTTTCATCGATATAGGTTTTATGCTATGTATTTTACTAAAAATAGTAAAGTAGTTAGATAGTATAGTAGATAGCGCAAAGTTATATTTTGTTATTAATGAAGTCTTACATCGCAAAATAACGCGGACAATAACTAATATACAAAAGCTTTATCCTATTTTCAAACAATTTTCTGAAAAAAAAAGCTATATACTGGAATGTGGTTCACGGAATATCTAATATTCAAGTACAAGTAACAATAACAGATTTCATGTCTCTATACAAATGTTGACAAAAGTTTTTTCTTTGTGGTAAGCGTGTTCGGACGCCACGTCTTTCCAGGTAGGTTAAATCACTCAAATCGAAAATCTGTCGCCAAGCACCTATTATAGTTGTGTTCGAGCTGTTGTACTTGAGAGTGAGTCCTTATCAAGGATTAGTGCGTTTACATTCTTTAACCACATCGTCATTTAACATGACCACCAGACGCTATAAAACCTATGCAGTATTAAAAAAGAAACTCCTTCCAAAACTGAACCTGAGATGCCTATGAAGGAGTATTTCATGACGCAAGGACAGACAGGTTACTTCATAAATTTCGTATATTTAGTCAGTATCGTAAAATTCCGGCAGCTTTATTATACCGAGTGATTTCGGTCAGCGCAAACCAGTAAGGTACCCCAATAATAATGATATAAGTACACGCAGCGACAAGATCGTCCCACGGAGATTGTTCAAGCAGAAGGTCCCCGGACACCGTTACAGACGCCCACTGCGTGCCAACAACGCCTAACGCAATGGTTTTAGATCGACGGTGGGCGACGGCGATTGTTACTATTAACTTGATAACGACTTTATATCCTTCACTATATATATAAACAATTGGAAGTTTTTGTGCGCAGAAATGATATAGATGTGTAATAATATGCTAAACCTAACTATCAAATATATACGCAAATGTGAGAGTGTTTGTTTGTTACGCTTTCACGCCTTAATTACTCAACCCATAACCATGACCGTTCTCAGGGCTACAGAAAAGGACATAGAATATCTTCCACGCGGCAAAGAAAGTAGTGCTCCAAACAGCTAAGTCAAATCTACATTAATGGAAGCAAAACCGCGGGGCGCAGTTGATACGTCATATTTTGTTGTGTGGCACGTTTATGTCATACTAGCTTTTCTCCGCAGCTTCGCTCGGGATAATTTAGATATTGAAAATAAAATTCAACCCATGTTACTCAGTTATAATGTAGCTCTGTATAGATCACAAGGTCCGGCTGACGAGGGGAGATAGCTGGTGGTGTACCCAGTCTACCTCCCTATAAGGACGGAGCCCGGCAGTCACATTCCGCCGGGCTAACCGCTGGGGCGGCATGGTGATAGCCACAGTACCGTCCCATGCCGCCGCAACCAAAAGCGGCGGCCGGTACACCGTGGGGTTTTAGTCCGTGTGAGTCGGACATAAGGGATTTCCCCACGATAATAATAATAAAAATAAAAAAAAAAAAAGCTCTACATAGATGATATAATTTTTAAACTAGATTACTTAATTTTGAGTTTACCCATTACGATCAAAAAACTTATATCTTTTCTCTTGATAGTAGTAACATAGATAAACTTTTGCACAAATTATATTATTATGGGACGCATCAATTCGATATCGCAATGGTGAAAAGTTATACCACAACAATATACAAACAAAGTAGTGATTCAATTAACATTTCCTACAAAACATGGACGAGTAATAAATATACCACGTGAAACCAGTAGTTGAACAAAAAAAAATGTGCAGATCTGACGATGATAAGGGGCAGTGGAAACAGTAGATCTGTACCGCTGATCGCATTAAAAGAAAGTATCTCCAGTATTGTTCGTTTGAGTGGGTCAGACTGTAGACATTCGCGTGCGAAACCAAATGACTCACTCATGTACACACTCAGTAAAGTAGAACAAGACCTCTGTATAATCTCGACCATTGCTAAGGATTTAATTAGGTGAACTAATATGTTAAATTTCTGAAGTCTTGTAAATAGTTAAATGGCTCATTCTTGGTTCGAATCCTAGAGGAGCATTTGGCGAAGTAAAGGATTCTGAAGAGACAATAGCATAATCGTATGGTTTTTGAAGTGATAACTTCTTATGGGAAGGTAAACCGCTTCGTTACGTAACGCATTACGGTGCCAGCCTGTCTGGCTTTTCTTTCTTTCACGCGTACGGCAGCGGTAGGAGTATATATTCAAGAACTGTAACTAAGAATATATTTTATAATCAATAGAAGATTGCATTAATAAATAACCTTCCCCTGCATTACCATATTAATATACGTAAAATTTAAGTAATATCCTAAGCTTTTCTCAAACAATTTCAATATTCAATAGTTCAACATAGATTAGTTTAAGCTATCACTTTTGTCGGGCGTCCGCACATGTTTTTTTTCTACCACGCTCAATTCGAAATTCTATTGTCACGTACCTATAGATGTGTTCCGGCAGCTGCACTCGAGAGCCAATCCCTCTCTAGGTTTAGCGTGTTTAGCATCTTGGACCACATCGTCATATAACATCAGGTGAGATTGTGGTCAAACGCGAAAACGTATGAAGTAAAAAAGTGAAATCTTTAATATATACTTTACGGAAATATATTTTTTAAAACACGTTAAAATGTTTAGCAGCAAATATTTAAACATAATTAAATTCGATATTTGAAGAACACTTTTATTTATATATTGTGGATTTAATTTCAAGAATCACTAACTAAAAGATTATACATAAAATAAACACTTTTTTTTCGAACTGACTACGCTATTCGTCTGATAGGCCTTTACAGTTTCATCGGTTTCGTCGTTTTTCAACTAGCTCAATGTGATCGAACCTCGGCTTGGACTTAGTGCCTTGGATGCAACCTCACAAATCTTTCTAAGCTAAGCTATTCATACATATAAGAATTAATGAGATACCCATGGGATAGCAGCATGCCTGCCTTACGAACTCAAACATGTATTTTGTATCTATCGACTCGAATAACATAAACTAACCCAGTTCGAAATATGTGGAAAAAATAAAATCCTTCCACAATATGTGTACCTACCTGTGTGTGCGTGCACGTTTGTGGGGTTGATATGTGTTGTGTTGGTGATTGAAAACTTTTTAGTGTCACTGTATCGCGCTATCGGCGTGCTCGAGGACTTCACTCCGGGGCATCGAACACAGAAGATTAACACCATACAGCTAAAAAAATATGAGGACTTATCTCTGTCTAGAATATCGAAATTACTTGACGTTTTGAGCTGGTTTACTTTAAAATAATATTGATTTTTCTTCCCCTCCATTTAACGACAACTCTCAATAGCGCCATAAACTGCGCAGTCCCTTAATCATACTTAGGCACTAGATAGAGTTCGTGTATTTTCCCCGGTTGTTAACAACACTAAAAAATAGAATCAAAGTAAATGCAACAAGGAAATAAAAAGACAAATGACTTCCTCGATCTTTAAAAACCTGTCACGCTACCGCTGTTCACTATAAATAACCACAATTATATAAATCGGCTGAAGTCATCATTTAGCTATATTACAACAACAATAATATATTTATACGTACACGTAATGGAATCGTTATCAATCGGCTCGTCTGATAGCGACAGCGGCGAACAAACGTGTTTATCTGTGTTTGAAACTAAATCGATAACGTTCAATAATGGAGAAACACTATTCAATTATAAGCTACATCTGAGGTCACGTTTCTTAATACTGACGTGAAAATCGTAATTCAACCGGTACAGAAAAAGTAACCGAATTTGTGTGTGTGAAAAAGTGTCGAGTGCACACATTACAACATTTTAGCTAATTCCCTACAAATTTCCAACCTGGGAATATTCCTACCCAACAAGCGTCATAAGCGAGTTTCAAGAGGATCTACGCAAACAGAGATAGATAATTTCTAACGAGCCAAAACTAACTTGTATTCTGCGTAACCATCTTCAGAGCGGTCAAAAAGTTTTTCCAGAACTGTACTAACTAGTTGACTGATTTTAATGAGATATCGGCAAATATTTACCAAATAAAAATTAGATAGTTTAATGGTGTAGTATAAATGTAACAACAAAACACTGATATGAACAATATATATCGACATTCAAAAGGCTAATTAACTACCGTGCATTTGACAAACTTTACAATTTAGTTAATTGGTTTTTTCACTGTGAATGTTAATTTACGATAAGAGATCTAGTAACTTAAGCGAGGAACTATTGTTTATCCCGCCATATTGAAACGATGTTGATTCACTAGTTAGCGTATTAGGACACCGCGTCAGTCAAAGTAGTCATGAATGCCTGCGAATCAACCGTAGCTTTCGATGTGAGAAAACATAGCATATTGGGAAAATGTGTTCCATGTCCGCCTGGCTAGCTACCACCCTCAAGTTGAAAGTATGTCACCAAGCAGCCATAGGTGTGTATTCAGCAGCTGCACTTGAGAACCAATTCCCGTTAGGTTTAGCTTGTTCACCATATTGAACCATGACGATTAAAAAGATTAAATCAACCTACAATCGCCCTATTCAAATAATAACATCTTAAACGCTTTTGTAAGTGCGAGACGTCAGTACGAATGATTGAATAATAAGGTCATAAAAACATACTTGGATTAATATTAAATACATATACTTCTTCAAAAAAATTTAAACCATCTATGAAAAATACCAAGAACTTATTGTATGCAAAAAAAAACAATAAATTACATTGTATTTTCAATGGTATGTAAATGTTTCAACGTCAACGGAATACGAAAACAATGCCGCCCCAATACATTATGTTAAAAACAAGTACACAATATAAAACTTATTGTTCAACCGTTTAGCCTCAGATCAAGGTGTTGTCGATGCGTTACTGAAACCCATTCAATACAATGTACGAGTAGTAGATACGACATAGTATATATATTATATTCTTTATGATTCGCGATCCATAAATAGTTAGCAGAAGAAAAACAATTGCATCTGATTCTTTAATCTGTGCAACACGTGCACCACTCTGTCCGTCAGCCGACGTCTTATTATTGTGTATTAACTTACACTTACACTCACCAAAATCTAAGAGGCTTATGGAAAAATGTTCAAATTTCATTCATTTCATCGTAAATCTTTGCAAGATGTTTTTTTTTATATTATAGGGGGCAAACGAACAGGTGGGCCACCTGATGGTAAGTGATCACCGCCGTCCATAGACACTAGCAACACCAGGGGAGTCGCAAGTGTGTTGTCGGTCTTTTAAATATGTGGGCCTCCGGCGCTCTCACTGGCCGAACGAAACGCAACAGTGCAACCACTGTTACTTCACGTCGGTTTTCTGTGAGAGGGTGGTACTACCCCGGGCGAGCCGACCCATTCATGCTGAAACCAGTAATAGCTTCAACGTAGCTCTACCACCTACCTCTAGATGTACACCACTCCACTTGTCGCCCCAGTATTTTATTATTATTATACGAGTATGTTACATTACATTTCAGTCATAACATTTACAAAGGCTATGAGAATAAACATTAATAGATAATTAATCTGCAGTATCACTTATCTCACTAGTAGATAATAACCAAAATAAAAAGTGTAACTTGAGAGAGTCCCGTAAGTAGATTTATATTACGCCTAAAATATGATTTAAACTGATTTTACAAAGTTCTGGAATTCATTTCTATGTATATTATTGATATGTTTCAGATACAGGAAATGTTTTCTCAACGATAAGCATAGTTTTGGAAAAAACGGTAGTGTATTTGATTGTAATAAATTGCATTAAAGGATTTTGAGAATTTTCTGACGTGAAAGTTTTCCGACTCGGAAGTAGTTTCGAAGTTCACAGTGAACGAACCGCTTGAAATAAACTTAACTAATGCTTCATGTTTAAAGAGTCAGGACAAAATTCCCTTAACGCCACGTTTATCAAAAGTTTTCATTTACATTTCAAATTACTGAAATAAATTCGTTTAAAAGACGTTCGACGCGACCAATCCAAAGTCGCCTTGAGCGGGTCGAGGAGACATTAACACAAATTTCTGCTACAGTCCGCAGCGCCGGCATTGCAAGATAATCGATGCAACACGAAACAACAATTCGATATGGTCTAATTCATCACAAGTAAAAAAGATATACGATACACAGTAGAATCCCGGTAAGACAAACTGCAAAGGAGACGAGACGGTTTCGAATTGTGTTAATGAATCAAATTTTGATTTGGAAAAAAAATCTATTCATCCTACCTAATGTTCAGTTCATAAACGTAATAAAAAAGAACAGGGTGTGTCGTAAAGACACTCGACAGAAGTGAAACTTTTATATTACAAGGAAACATTTTAATTAAAAAATACAACTAAAAGCCAATGGTGTTCCCAGGCAGTCACTCATGCAAGTCGTGACTGTGCCCGACATTCCTTAACTTCGGTAACCGAACGAGAACCCATGTTTTCAACACTCTACTCGACTCTACGTTTACCCCCACCACGTTTCGTCAACAAAAACAGCACCGATTAAAATTTCAAAGCCCTTCCCATAAGAAGTTTCACTTCAAAATTACTTCAAAGGAAAGATGTCTATATTTCCGACAATATTCTTAGAGGTATCTTACTTATTCATTTTTCGAGCCGTAAACATTATTAATTTAAAATCATCGAGCTGTATAGGCAATAAAATGAAACATTTTTTTCGAGATACCGATTATTATTTTTTTTCTAATTGTATTATTATTATTAGTAGTATATACTGGGTGCAATACTTTATAGGGATGAACTGAATGTTACACTTTGTATATTAAGAATTGAGGACTTGGAATGGAAGGAAACAAGAATTTCGTTCAGACTAAAGAGGAGGTAGTCAATTTATAGAGGTTGTATTGTAGTACATTTAATATTGAATTTATCGTGTATCTTTTTATGCAAAACCAACACTAACCCAAACTATAAATACGAATATGAGTTTGTTTGTTACGCTTTGACACCTAACTACTCAACGGATCATCTTGAAATTCAGCGTTCACGTTGTCATGAGCACAGATTATAAGGCATACCGTACCTTTCATCCAGCAAAAAATACTGTTTTCGAGGGACAGGTTAAAACTACAATAACACGAGCGAAGCCGCGGACAAAATCTAGTACTTTATATATTAGAATATACTACGTTGTCAGTACGTTTTTCACCACATGTATTTTAAATTACGAGTATATATTATCTCATACAATACAGAAAAACCATCGATATAAATGCGGAGATACACCAATGTCGTTGTATAATTGTTTGTTCAAAGACAATAAAAATCTAAAAGAGACGTAATTAAACTTTAACATCGCACTCGACATCGCGGTCAGTTATACATTCTGTTTGATTAAAACAAACCGGCACAAGAACATCGAGTTTTGTCGAGTGAACACGATGGCGCCATTGTATTACTAATAGCGCGTAACACGTCCTTGTAGAATATTAATAAGTTACGTACATAAAATACATCTTTGACTGCCTGGTAAGCATATCTATTACGATTCCATTGATCCGCACACCAGGATGTAATAGTGTAAATTGTATTTCGCTAATAATCTCCAATTACATAATTCTAGTTTGAAATACGACACTCACATTGGCAAATCTTAAACCTAGACTAACTCAAAAAATAGAATGACTATAATTATTTGAAATGCTGTCGCATTCAATCAATTAACGAAAACTTTGATAAAAAACGCGTCCGTTTATTAAAAGCTTTCTTCAAATATACAACAATAAGACAGGCTCCGTGGAGCAATGGCAGTTGCCTTATTGTTCAATATATATATATATATATTTCTTGAATCGCAATGTACAACCTTTTATTTGATGAATATGATTGAAAGAGTTACAATTACTTATTATTAATTTTTATATCATATGCACGTCAGAAATTCGAGTGGTTTTTATATATTACCTACTGTTTGGTTGACATATACTGTTACACTGACTCTAGAATCAAATATCTCCGTGACATT
The DNA here is from genome assembly GCA_035772565.1 of Antheraea assamensis. NCBI lineage: Eukaryota > Metazoa > Arthropoda > Insecta > Lepidoptera > Saturniidae > Antheraea > Antheraea assamensis. Next base: position 728,532 of record JAQQSE010000058.1, read on the forward strand.
CGTCCTTCAGATGTCATTATATATTACTATAAAGTGTCCGTGACGCTTGGTGACATGTACATACCATAATATATGAGTTGATGTCATTCAACTGTAAGTCTTTTATTGTCTACAGATTGCGCTTTGGTCTATTAAAGTTGCATTACGAAATTGTTAAATTACGAAAATTCTTACAGTTCCTTGTATTTTATATTGAAAACTTTAAAATGAAAAAGGAAGAAGTTAGAATTAAAATGAAGAAATTTTCAAGTATTTATTTGTATTACACAGCACAATATTTTGCTAGAGGCGTAAAAAAAAGTCGTTTAACAGGAATCTTCTAATAACCATTTTAAAATATGTAAATAGAATTAGAAATAATTAATTATCGTGGCAACAATTTAATATTATTAAAGGTTGAAGTGAACGGGTTAAGCCGACATAAACAGTTAAACGGAGCTCCCTCGCCTTATCTATGTTAAGGTGACGGACGACCTCTCGCCTGACATGACACCGGACTAACGAACATTCGCCAACCTAACGCCTTCTTTTTACTTTTTTCCCCATTTACCATAATCAGATTATAAGTTTCAAGAAAATAACTTTCGTGCCACCATTTTGCATCGATGCTGTATCTAAATTGCCTAATAATGTTGAAGAAATTTATCGAAAAAAAAAACTATTTTTTGTTTTTCAATCTAAAGGGAAATACGCCTTGTAAAAGCATCGAGTTTGATTTTCCGGAAAGAGAACCATTTTTTTTTTCTTTTTTTGGTTAATACAATATAAATCAAACAATCAAAAATATGGAAATTATGATAATCAAAAATTACATATCAATATTACTAACCAGACTTAAATCGCAAACTTTCATTCAAGGTAACAAACAACCCTAGCCGAATCTCGGAGATCCTAGAATCATAGCATTAGTCGCCATATTGGCCGAGCACCTCTTCTAGGATCGCCACAAAGCCCGGTGAAGTTGTCAAGCTGTCAAACAAACAAGGTTCTTTTATTTGAAATTTCTGTCTGAATCACTATCGTATTATTACACTGTCATTGTGATCGGCCATTAATTGAAATAGTACAGAATACATTGTCATTGTGATCGGCCATTAATTGAAATAGTAAAGAACGGTTCGTTTTATTTCTAAAAACATATATTTCCACATTAATCTCAAGTACATGAATTCGCGGGCGTTTTAATTATCAATATATAATAGCACAAAAAATATAAATCAAAGCATGTATAAATTCAAAGTAAACGGATTCCTTTGAGTTATCTCTGATAGTAACGTGGCTCACACTCAAACTGTCTCCTCCCCCGTATGCGAAACGTGTGACATCATTTTGAAACATGGTCTTCGTTCACTTTATCATTTTTATCGTTCGCCAACAGACTGATAACGTTCCCCTTACGGTGCGATATTAGCCTTCAAGTGTTTTCAGAAACCGGCCTTTGTTTGAAATGTACATATAACTTCACTAACGCATACAATGAAACGATTTCCAATAGTCGAGCCGATTTTTTTTAAATACTAGAAGCTTAATCACGTTTATAGATACAGATAATCTGATGTACATTGAAAACATCGCCAAGAGTGAAAGACGTTCGTTGAATAAAACTCGACTAGTAAATATATACTGAATAAACCGATTTACTCTGCTCTCGAATTCCACTATATTGTACAAATCAGGAATAACAGACACGAGTAGCGAGTTTCATCTCATCGCAGTTAATATTATTAGTGAAGATGGAAAGCGTTTTGTTGCGGTTCTAGCGCGATACAGTGACACAAAAAAATTTCACTCACTAGCTGACACACAATACAGATCACCCCACATACGAGCATACGTGTACAGGTAGGTACACCTATGGTTTTTGTTTTCCTTATTTCTCAAACTTGGTTAATTAATGTGGCCAACTTCTCAGATTCGAAAGACATTTTTGAGTTTGTGAAGCGTATATATGTATCTCACTAACTCATAGATGTATGATTAGTTTAACTAGTTTAGATAAGTCAGATTCGCGAGGTTGCATTCAAGGCAACAACCTAGGCTGAGATTGAGGTTGAAGCTGAGCTAAGGGTGTTGAGTTAAACGTATTTGGGATAAAAATTTGTTTGGCACCGTTTTTTCTGCGTGCCACAAATTAATAGTGCCGATATGTTGTCAACCCTACTTATCACTAACGTACGTGGAAAATCAACAAAGTACTTAGTTAATAGAACACGATAGCTTACAACAACATCTGACCGAATTTCACACTTATATATATTTTCTCTTCATAAACAGCACAGTTAGTAATTAAGATAATTATAATGTGTCTGTGAACTCAACCCAACTTTAGTCTATTTTATACGACATCTAAATGGATGAAAACTGGATGATGTGGAAACAAGAGGAGACACGTCAAAATCAAAAATACTTTATTCAATTTAGGCCCCAAGAAGGCGCTTATGAACGTCAAAACTACCACCGGTTCGCAAAACACCGCAGTCATCAAGAAGAACAGGCAGGATACTCAATTGGGTTTATCTATTTAACATACACTTATATATTTAAAATACGTTATACGTTACAATCGATTTTAGTGGATGCACAGAGAGCAGTCAATTCCAGACTTCACCATCGTTCACATATTGCCACTCTATAATAGCCCTTTGACACCAAAACCCGCTTGACATAGTCCTTAAACTTATAGTTCGGCAAATCGGTAAATGCTTTGGGACTATGTTATTAAAACCTAACACTATTACTTAAAAAACTGTTACTGGTTTTACTGAATTTAAAACATGGGACGATCAGTTTGTCACAGTCTATAGTCTTTAGATCATAACAGTCTTTTACGAACTACAGCTTTCCAAAGGTTTCGCGTCACTTTCCAAATATTGCGATTGATACTTCTTATCTACAGTACCGGCAAGCTGTGATGGCCGTTTTGACGTTTACCTGCTCATGAAATTTTGTATAAATTTATAACTAGGTGTGAAGAAGCAAATTGCTGTCTCTTATTGTCAATAGTGGCCTAAAATTTATAGAACTAGTAACTACTACTATATATAACTATATAATATGGTCCCACGAAAAGATCATTTCACGTTTTGTACACCAAAAAAACAACAATATTTCACAGAACCCTTAATGGATTTTAATTATTAGTGTACTTATTTACAAGACTGCTCAGCATTTATACACATTTTTCAAATATATATCTATATAGGATAGCAGGTCAGCACAAATACCACCTCCGGCATACTCTCGTGAGTGCTTAATGCAAAACAAAGCAGCAATATATTTTTTTTTAGAAATTAAATTGACCTGCCACGTTACTATTGTAATGTCTCAAAACGGTCATCATAACGTGCCGATAAGAGCTCAGATATTGGAAAAAACATTCCTCAGATATTAATATGTAATTATTTTGTAACAAGATTGTACATAGTCGCTTCGTAGCGTGTTGTTTGTTTTTTTCTATATTAATATACAAATTAACTTCCAAATTAATTTCAAATTAATTAATTCTTAAACCCTTCCCCAAGTCCCAGGATACCTTAAAGTCAAATTTCATAGCGATCGTTTCAGAGGTCAAATGTAACAAACAAATACAGAGTTACTTGGCATTCATAATATTAGTTCGGATGGTATAAACAAAACGAAACTTCGACCAAGGTTTTATAGACAAAGACATAATAATAAACTTTAACAAATTTTAAACATAAAGTAGACTGTGTCGGATATCTCAGAGCTGATATAAATCAAAATGAAATAACTTTAGTTCCTGTTTTACTCGCGTTAATGAGGGATGACCTATCCTTCGGGAATAGTGCATTTACACCATATGAAAGGTACGTTTTGTCCTTATCTGTACCCCTAAAAGCGTAACAAATGAACAAACTCACATTAAGATTTATAATATTATCAAGCATACAAGTCTGATATCTCAGAACTGATGGCAATTACAATTAAATCCAAGTCCAAAAAAACACGGACATCGTGATGAATTCATTTTACTTTAAAATAATTTCTAATTAATTTATTATTGTATTTAACAACACAAAATTACGTAAATAGGACATGATACGGTCTTTTAGTACGGCGAAGAACACCTAATTACTTTCATAAATGTTTATTTGTAGGAACACACAAAAAGATAACATAGCATAAGATAAATTTAGATCAGCGAGAACTTTTTATTTCCGCTTCTCAAAGGTCTTTACGAGATTTATACATATCTGCAACGTCATGACTTCAACTTTATACATACATAATGACTATTATTAGTAAGATGCAATTCCGTTCGTTAATATTATTTTGTTCATAAACCAACATCGAATTTGTTCAAACCTAACAAAATATATATGAAATTGCAACGGTGTACGAAAATGACACGCATACGAATCATTTACCACGATGATTATGACAACCCAATTTAGAGTCAGACGTTTGTTAAACACGCTTATGTATGTGTGTAACTTAGACAACTGGGTCATGACAATTTCACAAATGAGGGAATCGTGACCGATGCCGTACCTTAGCAACACTAACAAATTACTACGGATTGTAACATTTCATTAAATCTTCAGTAATTAGTAAACAAAATCTACGTCATACAGACATCTATAAATATATAGCTATATTGATTTTGAACGGACAATTACTAAGACGATATTTTTTTAAAGACAAAAGTGTTTGTCATCCAACTGAGAACTCAACGCCAAAATACCTCAACTTTATCAAGACTTTGATAGGGAAATGGTAGCGTGTTTAGACACCACATCTATAGACATAGGTTCAAATCGTACAAGTCGATACTTATCGGTGTAAGAGTTTTTCTAATGCCAGCCTGGCTAGTTACCACATTCTAGTTGAAAATGTATTTCCAAATAACTATAGATAAATTTGCATTCGAGAGCCTGTCTTTCTGTCGGTTTAGTACATTATTATCATAGACCACATCATCATTTAATATTAGAAATGGTTTTGATCAGACCTTAAAACCTATTAATTATATAAATATTTAATAAACAAAATCTTCAACAATACCTTTAACAAGATTCGTAATGTTATTAAAACAAAAGTAAGGCCCTTACAACTTAAAGGTCAAGCCAGAACGCACATTTAACTATCAATATTTAATGACGTAATAAAAGGTTAAAGGGGGCAATCCCTTTGAAAATAATTCGAATAAAATAAATACATTTATAAAAAACAATTAAAGGGCGGTTGAAATTATAATGAAATAGATACAAATTTTTAGGCGGAGAAGGGGGAGGAGACAGAGACACTCCTTCAAAACATCACCGATATCTGTGAATACGATCAGCAATATACGTAAAACTTTGTAGAAATAAAATTGTTGTTTCCGTCATTATAATATTATATTACTAGTAAAAAACCGCGATTTTTTCTGCGTTGTCCTGCGCAGACGCACCACACCGGTTGTGTCCGTACTAATATAAGAGAATACACATTGCCGAATGCGTGGCTGAATTTACAAAAACCGTAAACTTTATATCAAATGAACTTATATGAATTATATAAGAAGTAAACTTAAAAGAAAAATAATACCATTCTATTCAGTAATTTTTTCGTGTTGCGCGTACGAAAGCAGACCTCTATCATTTTCTACTACCAACGCCACAGAGTCCACAGTGTACAGAGAAGCTAGTAAGTGCAACAAAATCTAAAACCAGCCCGATTTGAATAATTCTCGTCGTGTTGCAACTCCGGATATCAAGGTCCAATTGGCGGCGCCCGACGTTTCACTCGGCCGAAACAAAACCCCGTCGCCGTCTAACTGTTTAAACGGTGACCTATCAACCGTAAAAACTATCGAGATGGCGCGATATTATAATTATTCCTTTCTTTTGTTTCGAGACTCCGACGGCCACTGACTAACTAGAAAAAAAAATGAACAAAAACGAAAGGGCCGATACTACAAGAGTATAATATACGCATTGTTACAAATTTAATCATTGTCATCAAATGAAAGTGTCGCCTTGATTATATACACCACAGTACGAGTACATGTATGTGCACAGTACGATTGGCGCTCAGATAACTGGAAATCACTGCAATTGTGTCGGACATTTGTCAAATGCGTTGTCATTAAAAAAAAAATCTCAACTCAAGGGACGCCCTAATCATATTTATTATCAGTCTAAACTAAATCTACTATAATATATATTTTTTTCATTTATATAAAGAAACATAATGTAATTGGGTAATACTTTTTTTTTGTCGTGTTTGTAAGTTGTCAGGGCAGGGTTTGTATGAAAGAAAATGATAATATACAGGATGGAAACACAACTTATTAAAATTAAATCCAAGAATATACACCTTTCATCTGATTTTCTTATCTTGCTCTATCTATATCTTTGCTCTTTCTTGTATGTGTTTTCTCCTTTTGTCAATACTCTGGCAAATTTTATATGTATTAACAAAATTAAACTTTAACATAACCAACAGTGATTATTACACAAATGTTTATTTATTTAAAAGCATGATGTCTGTAAGTGTTGAGTTTGTCTTTTTGTGTTTTAGTGGCCTAATCTGGGTGAACTAAATTATATTAAAAAAATTAAATACTATCTATATAGTTAGTCTCCCATGACTGACTTGACACCGGCAGAATTCGTATTTACGAGGTGCCATTATAAAAAAAAGTGAAGTTGAACATTAAGTGGTACTAAGGATGAACAAAATGTCGCAACTTATAAAAGTAGTCGTCATATGGGTGACATTTCCCATTAATACTATAACCGTGACACACATCACTGAATAATAAATGTGATAATTCTAATTCGCTGTTCATAACAAAACGTGTGAGAGTTATAAAAATTTGTCGGTTAATGTCGTTTAAATTTTTTTCATCATGCGACATAGTCATTAAGGAAATAATCACTTGTTAACAATTAACGTTAACATCCTTTGTATAAGAGGATAAAACAAAACAAATAATCACAATTATTTCAGTTCCGTTTTGCGAAGTCGTATCCAATAAATATAAATCATTTACTTGTATATGAAATACGATAACATCACGAGATAAAACCCGACTGCTTATCACAAAAACATACATGTACGACGTATCACCGGCGTTTACCTGAAAAACACACACATCACAAGCCGACAACGAAACTAATCAAACCATAAACCGATTCGTAACAAAACGGGAGAATGACTCAACCGACGTCGCAACAACAAAACCAAAACTAGTTTTCCGAGTGTGACAGACTAAAAACGACCAAGGCACAGCACACCACGCCACCGCTTCGCTTTACGACTCTGAATACAGAAACGAACTAAATATACAATCAAGCTCGGTTCAACTTGAACTATCACTGCGATTTAAATACAATTGTGACAATTACAATCGCTTCACGGTAACACTCAACGTGCGATATTGTAATATCGTCCAATTTGATACGCAGCCATGACTTTACGAGAGCTCTTCTAAACTCCACCCGCCTTGACCTCACCAGCAGATTGAGTCTCACATCAGAATTACCGAAGGAAACACGACGCCAATCGTGAAATATTTCATCCAATCAAGGTAAGCGACCTGTTCCGAAGTATTATAAATTTTAGTATTAAAAAAAAAACACCACAGACTGTAGATTCGTCGAGTTTTCAACCGAATCACCGAAGCGCGACACAACGGTACCGACGACGAGTTTGATCCCTCGCTACACAGGTAAATTCACTCGCACGCCACTATCGATTCAATAATCGATAGTTATAAAAATCCGTACACAATTATTCACTTATACGTATGCTAGAATATCACATCACTGACTTTAAACAACAATAAAACAGAAAGGATAAAGTAAAGATAGGAAGGATTAAGCCTAACGTCCGATACGTACGCCGAGTGAGAGGAGACTGAGGTGGCAACGCTGCGCAAGCGCAACGCGGCACAGCGGACCTCAGTTTATCAGCCTTCGGGGGGCAAAGGGGGTGTAAGAAAGTCCGCACGTGATACGCAGATAAGCGACATAAAATCGTGTATTTGACAATATTTGCCTTCTCGACAATGATATTGTTTGTTTTGCTTTAACGTGTCTCGCAAGTGAAAAAGTTTATGAAATGAAAGGTTTTCAAAAATACAAGGTCACAGTGTCTGCCGCACGGTTACGAAATAAATACGATGACTAATCCGATTATCATATTATAGAAGCAAACATTTGTTTATAAATTTAATAAATTGAATACGCGTTAAGTTACGACATATCGCATAAGACTAAATATTTAGTTTGGAATTAGGTTATTATTACTTGGTTAAAACATTTTAAAACTACTTTCGAATGTAGTTTGCCGGCACATGGCGATCTTATTATACGACTATAAAATGCATATATATCCAGGATAATATTCAGAAATAACATCAAATATTGCAACTGTCGCTTCGCGAAAATCAGGTGAATTGTAACCTACAACGTTAGGTCCTTTAACTTAGTACTCGTGTATGTAAAAAATTATTACACATTTTGCATTATGACAAGAACTAACCTGTTTTTAAAACACCTTTCGTGTTATTCTTAAGCGATGTAATTTCAATCATTACCGACCATATTTAGCAATAACACACAGAATTATATCGATAATAAAAGACGTGACAACGAAGCGTTTACGGTAAAATGTACGTTTAAAACGTGTCGCCTATTACATGTATGTTATATAGAATGTTTTTTGTAGATTAGTCTCGGCGTAAAGCGCCGCCTGCTACTTCGCCCGATATATCAGACCGGTTTTCGACCAGTCGCTTCCGCAGTCGGTAGCCCCTTTCTTTTATAAAACGTTCGTTTATAATTTTGGCATATCTTACAATACATATATATATATATTTTACCAGCCCAAACTATTTAGACTAGGGCCGTATAAATTTACATGCGGGTTCTCTCTGCATTGTAGGTGAATACAAAGGAAGGATTTTTAGAAAGTTCAATCCTTAAGATGTTGAAACAAGGGTATGAACGTTTGTATGAAAATACATCATTTTCCATTAGTTGGTCAGACAGGTATCCTTTTCTATATACATATATAAAATAAATACTTGCAAATAATTAATGGATTACGGGAAATTACTAATAAAATACATACTAACACCCGGACAAATAATACAGATATTATTTAAGAAAGAATCATAGAAATCGATTCGGTGGTTCTCGACTTGTAAACCACACTAACGGCAGATAGACTGACAGACGTTACCTTATATAGTACGTAATAATTTACAACACAATATATAATAAACTCGGCGGTTACTGAATTCATAACTAATAATATATGTTATGTTTATAACAAGTAGATGTGTAGTGTAAATGATATTCAGTTTCAATGCATAGGTAGTACCGACCACAACGCTACAAACAGCAATCGCGCTTTGTTGACTCACCACTGAAGGCGACTGCAAACTCTCGCGTAATAAATTCACACATCTATCCTATACAGAATTTATACGTAGACTCGAGTGATATATTACGCATTTTGATTATCAAATTAATTACAAATAGATACATTTTAAGGGATGAGTAATAGTCAATCGATCAGGTGGTCAGGAAGCTTTTTTTGTTACCCACCGAAACAAAGAAGTACGTAATTTTTTTCCATTACCACACCGTTATAAAATCAAAATCAAACATAGTTTATTCAATTTAGGCCCAAAGAAGGTAAAAACAACTTAGTCATCGAGAAGAACCGGCAAGAAACTTAATCGGATTTCTCTTTTTAACATACAATTACACATTTCAAATAAATTATACGTCACAATCGATTTTAGTGGATGCACACAAAAAAGTCAATTCCAGACATCCCCATCGTTCACATATTGATCCAGTCTATAATAGTCCTTTGACACCAAAACCCGCTTGACATGGCGTTTAAACTTACAGTCCAGCAAATCGGTAACATATTACAATGCGGTTACAAAACGTTGCAATGTTGGATGATTTTTCCCCCAAAGGGCGGGATCGAATCTACGTTAGCGAAAACACAACTTCGAACAACAATTATCTATAATTCGTTTTTAAGTGAGGCGAAGTTACGAATCTTCTAATATATTATCTTAACTAAAAATGTACCACCTAACCAGTTAATTTTAAGGTATAAAAAAGAAGTCACTCACTTCTACAATATTATATATAAAATATTTGAATACATTAACAACCAATCATTACCAGCGTACGTACATCTGAATTCCGCCTTCACACTTTTTATAACGGTAATTAATTAATAACATTTAACATCACCTTACCCTTATTCCACTAAAGTAGGCGGCACAACATGTTTTCCTTTTCCACTTTCCCCTATCTGTTGGCATCTTAGTATTCACACATTTTATACACATTTCATTTGTCACAAAATACCTGCACACCTTTTTCAATCTTCCTCTTCTACTCTTATATCCATCCGCATTCACACTCGAAACTATTATTGTTACATGACTTTCATCTCTTCTTATAATATGCCCGTACCATGCTAACTAACTCAATACTTACTCCCTCAACTTCTCTGTCACTGGTGTTATTTGTAAACTTCCTCCGATATACTCATTCTTAATCTTATCCATTCTGATTGGACCACATTTCTATGTTAACATTCTTCTAATCCGTCTCTTTTGTTGCCCAACACTCGGATCCATATAACACGACTGGTCTTGTTATGGTTTTATACGCCTTCCCCTTGAGTTTCAACGGCATTCTTGAGTATTCATAAACTACTCCAGAAACCGTTTGCCAATTCATCCACCCTGCATTTATCCTATTCCTCACGTCCTTATCTAAGGCACCGTTGTTTTGGATCAACGAACCGAAATACGGAAAATTGGAATTAAATTAATTAATAAGATATAATTACTAAATCCGTATAGGTAAATAATATTACAAGACAAATATGGAGTAATTACACATGTAAAAATGTGTCAACCGCCTTCCGTATGATATATGAGGTATGTAGGTGCATTTCCATTGCGGAAATTGCACTGTACATTAAATAACACTCCTTACGTTACACTATAATAATATTGTTCGATCTAAACATATTGCAATCTTCGTATTTCCGTTGCACTGATATAATTTTACTAACAAGAATTTTAATAACGGACTAACATGGCAAGAGACTATGGTAATAGTGTAAAATGTCCGAAGGTCATATTAGACAACCGGAATAGTTCAAAGACCCTACTAGACCATGTGGGCTGGCGCAATAGCAGAGTTGCAAAAACCAGCTCTATACACCATACCGCCTACCCGTTTTACACAATCAGCTTATTAATCAAAACCGTAACTTTATATCATTTTAACAGAACATTTAATTTCAATTACTATATAGTATTTAAAAAAATAACTAAGAGATATTATTCTAATACTATCTATGGTCGCTTGGAAATAATTAAACACGGGGAACGGGATGCCTTAAGCGCTCCCCTTAGTGATCCGGTGAAACTGTAGAGGCCTTGCCAGGTCAACAGTGTAGTCAGTTCGAAAAAAAAAAAATTTAAAATTAAACATGGTCAAAATACAGTAACACATTTCTGAAGAATGTTACTAGAGACATGTAACGCCATCTGCTATCTACTGGAAAAACTATATAACGCTGTAAATAAAAGTTTTTAATCGAGTACTACTATTATTACTATTCAAAATAAAACCCAAGTATATATAAAATAAATTATAATTTTACTCAATGATATCGTGAAAACATTGTTAAGATTACAGTAAAAGATACAACTGTCGCAAAAACATTCTCGCTACTCCTCGCTAGGTGGCGTCACTTGTATATAAAAATATGATTTCGGCGTAACCGTTACGCGATAAAATTCCGACTGTCTGAAACGTATCTTTAATTATATCAGCTTATTATTATTTGCTTAACCTAGCAAATATTTTTAAACGTATTAAATAATAAAATAAATTTACATATATAATAATACAAAATCTGTAAAATTTAAAATCGTCGGACGCACGCCTAGTTTCATTATTAAAATTAGAGAGTTCGACGATTCTTTCTGCTCATCCAATACGGTTTTCTGTAACGTTAAATGCATATACACAAGTTTGTAACAATTCAAACAACAGTCACAACGGAGGCGTAACACGCTGGTTTACACTAGAGGCGTCGAGTAAACGTTTACCCAATTTTTTTTTAATAAAAAAAATCTCAAAATCACTTTAGTAATATATAATGATAATCACTTTATAGTGATACTTCGCCAGTTCCATCAAAAGATATTTAGGAAAGAAAAGAAACGGAGACTGCTTACGAGCAAACGTATTATGAGATACAGAACGAAAAGGATTGCAATGAAATCAAATCCGTCCAAACCATTTTTCCAATATGACGGCGCGGGGTCAATGGTACGAGGCGACAAAGAAAAATTTCCATGTAAACACTTTTTTGAGAACCAAATGTATTATCAGCTGACAATCAAATCGCACGTTGCCAGATGCAAAGAGAGTATAGCTATTATACTAGAACAACCGATCACTCTTATCATAAGCGGAAAGATAAAATTCGTTATCAATATTTGTAATGATAAACTTGAATTTTTTTTCTTCTCTAAACTTATTATTTATTTTGCGTTTCAACGCTGTTTACTCCCAACCGAACACTATTGATATATTTTTGAATAATAATGTTATTAAATGTATTTTACATGTCCTTAATAACTACATAACAAGTTTCCGTCTATAATAAGATGGCGACGATACGACAAGCGTTGAAGGAAATATGATAAATGCAACCCCCCCACGTGAACATATTGGAAAGTACTTGGTGACAGGGTATAAACACAAATTACTAACAATGGAAGCGATATTTCAAAATAACATAAAATAGCCTATCGTGTTTACTTGTATCATTAACACAATTGTGAGTTTGTTTGTTTGTGACTCTCTTTCATAACTTAAATGATAAAAATGACACGGGATACCTTTAACACAGAAAAAATAATGTTCCCGACGGATATATTACTTCTACAGTATTCCGAGTTAGTCTTCTATATTTAACCAACTATTTTATTTTCATGTACTTAATTTCCAGTCACTTGTATGTGTTTTATACAACTCTTACTTACCACCCACTTGACCAATAGTGGAATCATCGCGAAAACAGTGGTGACCGAAACCACTTGACCAATGGTGGCGTCATCGAATTGAGTGTGTAATATAACATTTTCTAATCGCTCATGTGTTTTTTACACATTTCCATCAAACCTAAACATAGATCAGTGGTTTTATAGGCTACTCTGCCCGTATCTCATCGTATAATCAGCTGTCATTTGATAATAAGGTGCGCACGATAAGTATTTGCTTTGAAGATCACAAGAAGTCTTATTCAAATTAAATATAAGTAGGTAATGTCCACCAGAAAATTTGAGACACGATCGCTATATCAGGAGTGGGCCAGTAACGGACAGAGACGTCACTTCCTAACAACACGATTTTCAACTCGACAACAATCAATTATAATCAGTGTTACAAACGTTAATGGCCGATTGTTGTTAAAATTGAATTCGACAACGATATTAGACAAGTTATCATCACTTGTTACTTAGGAAAACATATGCTATAAATTCACTTGAGAACCTATGGACGTTTTTGTAACATAAGAACTAATGGCGCATTATTGCAGATCCATGTTTGGCTTTTAAAACCTAGTTACTATCACAAAACGAAATTTATTCTATGGATGGTTACCTTATTAGTTATTAATATACAAATATTATTATACGGTATATATAGTATGGTAAAATTGTGGTTTATTAATGAAATTGCAAGTTTAAAATTCGTATGTCAAATCAACAATCTTTTTAAAAACTTTGTCCATGTCAAGGACGTTCATTTATAAAACTATTTGAAGAATTTTGCATGTTCTTTTCATACATAACTTGAGCGAAACTTAGAACAGCATGTAAGTTCCATTTAACCCCTGGACTGTCGAAAATCATACGGGTTTAAGCTCTATACAAACGAATGTAGACCTTACGATGCACTGGTCAACAGACAAATTAACATGAAATTTAATAACACGGTTCGCCATTTTGTGATCTAGGTCTTATAAAAACAGCCGAGGGGATAGTGAAAATCGGTACACGGAAAAAAGATAACGTAAAGTGATGGCGCCAGGCCAGTTGTTTTCTCGACATTGCATATTGTGGACATGCAACTCAGTATCAGTTGCTTTTGCAAAGCCAGTACTTCGTGGCTTTTTCCCGTGTTAGTGACTCAAATATGTTTTATATTCATTTCCCCAATTATAATACTTCAATCGTTTCATATACAAATAAGCGTACAAATTAAAAGAAGGGCACGAATAATCTAAACAAATAAATAAAATTGAAGTGTCTTTTTTGTAATTAAATCAGAATAACAAGTTTTTACTAAATAGACATCACATTATATACAGTATTTGTAACAAAGAAACGAAACCGTTAGGTCGATTTTAACGGGACTTTCACTGACAAATAGTTAGTTAATGTTTAATGTTCTTAGGAGTATATTTTAGGAAAAATAAAAATAGGATTTCACAAAAATATAATAAACTAAAAAAGCAGTGTCCAGTACCGGGTGGGCGACATGCGCACGTTTACACTGAACAAAATTTTTTTGGTGAATTCCATGCTGACAAAGTCACGGGTAACAGCTAGTATAAAACAATTATACAAGTCCATTAAATTAGATAATTTACTTTCTTACTGTAATTACTTTCAACTCTTGTGATCATTCACACAATCGAATTAGCGTGATTCAAAGTTGACTTATTTATAATTTATTTATCTATACATTTATATCTATACAACATATAAATAAAATTGGAGTGTTTGTTTGTAATATCAAAATAATGACTTTTTACTGATTGGATATGAACGTATACAGGATACTGATAACAAACATACAATTTTTACAATTTTTGTCTGTCTGTCTGTTTGTATGTATATATGTCCGAAACGAATGGGCCGATTTGGACAGAAGTTTCACTGACGGATTGTTAAAACTACAGCGGGTGACATAGGTTACTTTATTTTAGACTAGCTGTCATCTATGGCTTCGTCTGTAGTACTATCTCCAAAACGATTGGACCTATTTACATAGGACTTTCACTGACAGATAGCTAACGTTATAAAAGGTAATTTATCTCCAAAACGATTGGACCTATTTTCATGGGACTTTCACTGACAGATAGCTAACGTTATAAAAAGTAATTAACGCTTTTTATTTTGGACTAGCTTTTACCCATGGCTTTGTTTACAGTACTGTCTCCAAAACGTTTGAACCATTTTTCACGGAACTTTCACTAACAGATAGCTGATCTGAAAGAAGTAATTCACAATTATAAAAAAAACGCATGCAGAGCTGCGGGCAACAGCTAGTTTATAAGTAAAATTAAAACATTTGATACTTCTTCTATTTTATTTTTTAAAGTCGATGTAATTTTTATTGAACAGGCAACGTATATCTCCTATCCAGTATCACGTCACCTCCCAGAGCTTTGTAGTCACCAGTATAATTAAGATAAAGTAGTGTATGACGCATACAGAATTCATTAGCTATCCTGTAAGTTTTAATAAGTCGACATTTTTTTTTCTCGTTATAATCTCATTACGTTGGAATGAAACGTAAATCGCATAACTTTTTACACGTTGTATTTATGCTTTTCTTGGCTGAATATCAAATGCCTTTTGAATAACAACAATTATGAGGATATAGCAAATTGCTTTTGGTACCGTAATTGTTACTTTGCGTTAGAAATATTTTTTTACTGTAGTGCCACTGACAATGTGTGCAAGTTTTCAAGGCGATCAGTGGAGTAGTTATAGCGTGAGAGCGTAAAAATCATACAAAACTCACATGCCAATTTATTACTTATGTTATAAACGATAATAATTTCTGATATAATGGTGTCTGTTCAAACAAACAGACAGACAGACAGTCATTTCTAAAAATGATTGAAATGTATTTTATTACGTATTCCTAGACACCTACAACAATTTTTTTCACCAAAATCTGAACAGTACGGACACGTTAAATTTACATTCCTATTATGTAGAGATGATTGTGTGTGTAACACATTTTGTACATATTACTATATTATGTTGCATATGTGCGTGAAATTATGTAGTGAGTGTATCGCCTAATAAAATTACGTACGTCAATAATAAAGACACTGCGTTACTTCCTTGAATATTAATCTCTCTTTATGGTATACATTTATTTGACATCATTGCATTACTGCAAAACCTACCCTATACATATATATAATCTAATATATTCGCACATATTAGACACAATATCCTGAACGGTACACATGATCAATTGACGGTGTATATCAACACGAGTAGTGACGTCACACGGCTAATCTGTGAGAGAGAGAGACAACAGCCGCTAACGTAGTACGAAACATAGCACCCCTACCTACATGCACACCTACAACACATGTGTACAAACGTCATCGTACCAATGTTGTGTGTGTACATTAGTTTATTAAAACACGTTCGTTCCGTGAAGTGTCCGGGTTGTGACGTGGTACAACACGTGCATTCTCAGTACACTACTTCCATAATATACCAAACACTCATATATGTCTAAATATTAAATGTTAGCAATGTGAGCCATGGAATTAATATTAAATTACTCCCAGATACCAGCGACTTCATCTACGTTCTTTATTTACAAAAAAATGTATTTTATATACAGAGGGTAAAACAAAAAAAAACCATTAAGAGCAAATATATACTTTGTTAACAACATTTTAAAAAAATATATCCATTTTTCCTTCTGTAGCTAAAAAAACACATATCACTGAATGCTTTATAAAAAATAGCAGTTTCTTAAAACTTTAATAACCTTATATTAGTCAGAATTTGTTGTAAAACTAATCACATTCTAGTAGATTATGCGCGCATGTTAGAATTTATTTGTATATAAGAAGATACAAAGAATGAAATATCTATTTACATGTCAACTGTTCGTACGCCGTTCGACAACATATGGACACCAGTTTATTCTAATGGAAACGATTAATTACGTTGCACTGTGAAATAGGCACACGTCACAGACTGCGGTAGACCTATATGTAGAGATAGAATAAGAAAGTTCCCGATGCAATTACGTAGCGTATGAGTTATATTTTATTAGCACTATCATGTAGATTTGCTAAACTCATTTGAAGAGTAAAACACCTAATAAGCGAAAAAGAAATAAATTGCTGTTCGTTTGTCTCGCTAAAACTCGAGAGTGTCTAGACCGATTTGGCTAATTTTGATCTTGAAATATTTGTGGAAATTCAGGATAGGTTTAAACGATGATAAACATAAATAATAAGTAAAGGAAAACACTAAAAAATACAATTTAATGTTCAAATACAAAATAATCATATCTATGAAACATTTGATGTCCTTTGTCATTTTAGAAATAAAAAAAGGGCATTCGTTTGTCAAATAGTTATAGATGCGTTTAGAAATTTCTTTGTTTCATAGCTGTAGTATGAGGTCCGATCTCTTTGGTATGTTTTGTTGGAATACAGAACAGTTCTGTTTCAGAAATCAAAATAATACATGAGAAAGCTTTACATTGATTAAGTGCATAACTGTGTTGCACTTATAATGTAAATAATTTTTTTTATTAAGTTTTAATTTCAATTTAGGTATTGATTGACGCATTTTACACAAATATATGCAAGTGATATGAAGTTAACGCGGTCAACCAGTATCACATAAAAGAGGTTCTGTTTATTTTAGTTTAAAAAGAATAGATTTTTTAAATGAATAACTATCTTCCTACCTTGTCTCTGTGGGAGTGTCTATGGTGTATCACTGGTGGTGGAGGTGGTTGCGGCGGGACTTGGCTCTGACCGGTCACGACGACCGGCAGTCCGTCGACAATGGTCACCATCACCCTCTTGTCGGCACTACGCCGTCGCTCTGCAGAGTTCCTTCGCCTCCGCTGTTCGTCAGTGACCGGGCGCGTGAACACCGTCCTACGATCAAAGTTCCTCGGATCCGGTTGATTCTCCAACGCTCTCGTGGCCGGCGTGTGACTTTTAGACCTCTTCAGGAGTCTCATGACGTGAGATTTAAGAGCGTCAGGTTTGCTCACCGGCGGCGGTAACTCCTGCTTGTGTTTGTAGGAGTGCGAGTGCGCGTGGTGACGCTGCACAGATACCGCGTGCCCCATACCTGGCGGTATAACGTTCGACAGGCTCTTGACTGCGTAAGCAGCGTCAACTTTGTTCCCCGCGACGCAGGATACCTCGTACATTCCGACGGCGATGCACCTTCCCCGATACGGGAGCTGGCTCACTTCTGATACATGTTTAAACTTATTCCTTTATACACTGCAATCCTTTCGAACTCAAACTTCACTAAACATCGGCACAGCACTTATTTTTATGGTTAATTATTATTTTTCAACTTTAAGAACGTTTACCAGTCGGACCAGTCGAGGTGTTTACTATATTCAAAAAAATAAATAACAATTACGAAACGGCACACGTCCGCACCGTTCGAGACCACATATACACTGACGTTGTTTCACAGTTCACACGAATAAAACTACATTGATAGTGGTTTTGATAAGACACGCTACTCGCCGAGAGCGAGGCCCCGATCTAATCCAAAAGGTCAATGTTTTGATGATGTCATCAGGCAATTGTAATAATTACAGGATAAGTGAATTGGATAATGCGGCAGGAAATGTTACGGGTTACCGTCCGTCCCCCTCACAATGTACACGTTCAATAGAGATAGCGATAATTGCTAATTTTGCAACGTACGAAATTGCCAAGCCTACACGCCTTAAGAGTATCTGTTAAATAATATATATGTAATGTTTTTTAAGCTTTAAAACTATCAAGAGTATTTTCTTATTTTGTGTAAAAATATATGACTACGATGGAAATAATCTTAGTTGAATCTTACCACTAATTTAAGTATGATATTTTTTTATAAAAAATTAAGATCATTATAAAATAGTTGTTTAATAAGTAAAATAAAATTTGCTGAATACATTTCGTATACTAATATCACGAAAATATTTAGAAATAAAAATCACTTGTGAAACATTGAATTAAATTACATAGTGCAAATTTTGCATAGTGCAATCGAACATAAATATTAACTAATTTGCATACAAATGTCAAACACGTTAACACGAATCTCAAGACCACATTTAATAAAGTTTTAAAATCTTGAATATTTTAAAAATAACCATCAACGCAATAAATAAAAAAATATTGAACGAAAACGGCAGGAAAAAAATACCCAGTAGTCACGAAAATTCGACTGCAAATGTATCTTTGTTCGAGGTGATTTTTAATGAGTATTGCGCGGCCTTTAAGGTCGTATTTTAAATCAACATGCAGCTAAATATGTAAGTAGACATACAACGTTTTCATTACAAAATAAAAATATTACAGCGACTTAATTGTTACATACTTTGAAATATTTTTTTACTTACTATAATTTCGATTCGAAGACGACGTGTATCTAACTTCGAAAAGATTTATTTTTGTATCGGAAATTTTAATTACTACACTTTTCCACTAGTGCGTTGTCAATACAATCAGTTACCTTATTTGCATTCAAAATTATCAGGATTTATATGGAATATCAAATAGACTAAGTGGATATATATACTTCAACTGTTCTGTCGAATTAAAATAATTTTCATAGATTTTCCCTAACCTTTAATTTCTAACTCAACAAAGTGTCTAACTACAGTACACCAGATAATATGTACAATGAAATCGAATTTATAGAATGAAATCGAATTTATAAATCCGAGAATTTTTGGATTTTTTTCCTAAATATTCGCCGGTAAATAAATATCGTTGCTCAAAACACCTCGGCTCATATGTACCCATACATACTCTCATATAGGGGTATGGTATATTCCTTTAACCTCTATAAGACTAAACATTTTATTACTTAACTGTTAGACAATAAATCTGATAAATAGCAAATCAAATAAAAAAATATCTAATTTATTTTATAAGCCACAATAAAATGGCAAATATGTAAGTTGGCTTAAATCTTGGAAATTAAATGATGCTTTTATCCATATGTAGAATAGTATAGATTGCAAGTGATTATTCCATATATTTTTTTATTCATGGCCTGAAACATTTAACTACAAAGTCACATGATATGAAATGATGATGTGTCCTAAGATGGTAAAGACGTTATACATAGCTCCTCTATATTATTATTCTACTGGCTCTAAAATGCAACTGTCGGAACACTCCTATAACTACTTAATGATACATTTTGAACTCGAGGGTGGTAGCTAGCCAGGGTCGATTAAAATTCGCTCCACCACCATGCAATGGTTTCAAGCTTATTACAAGACTCCTGATCTACATCGGTCGATGCGATGTTCGTAGGCGTTAAGATAACCTATCGTCGCTTTGGACGTATTAATATTACTTTATCGATTTACTAGCTTGTGCCTGCAGCTTTGCTCATGTTAATGTAGACTTTACTTATCTGTCAGGAACAATACTATTTTCTGTATGTCTTTTTCTGTACTACTGCCAACGTGTATGTAAATTTTCATAATAATTCGTTCATTGAGTACTTAAGGTGTGAAAGCGTAATAAACAAACAAACAGAGTTACTTCGCATTTATAATATAAATTTTCGTTTCATTTACAGGGGATATAACTAGCAAAATAACTTACCAAAATCGCTCATGGGTTCAATAAAGGTTACCATGAGCAACAATCAATCAAAAATAGCAATAAGCGATGAAGGGTCAGTTGGTAGTGGGTTCGGACACAGCATCTGTAGGCGGTTTAAAAATCCTAGCAACTGAGTCTGAGCTTTTGCTGAACGAAAATATCGTGATGAATAGTATAGTGTCGACAAGGACTTGTTGGCAGTTGTTCCGGCAGCTACACTTGAGAACCATTCTCCCACTAGGTTTAGCGTGATTACCATCTTAGACCACATCATCATTTAACATCAAATGAGATTGTAGTTGCTAACGCTAACCTATAAAGTATTTTAAAAAAATGACAAATTTATCATAAATCTTACCGCATAAAAATCGTGGATTGTTGTTATATTTTACGGTAACGGTATTTACAACGATTTGCGAAGTAATTCTGTAATTCTAACGTATTCGACGATTTACGGTTTTTGGGGTGAAAAAAACGACGAACATCAAACACGATTGCATTGTTAGAAACGGTTAAATGACAAACAAAGTGAGACGTTTTATGTAGAACTTTATATTCTCAGGATTTACCAACGGACGTAACAGCATTTCCGCGCAAAAAAAAAATTGCAACGCTGTATATTTCCCAGAAGTCGTTACATTTACATGAAAATTGGGACAGTAATACTGTACTGTAGATTGTTATAACATTTACAAGGCTTTCTTTCTACTATGCTAATAATTCATTTTATGTTCTAGAATATTCCGGCTGAAGTAATGCATTCATGAAGTACGCGTAGACATATTGATGTATGGTTTATTGTCTCTCGTGAGTTCCGCAAGCAGAATATATCGCTATTGCCAGAATACATCACAATAAGTAAGGTTTCTTCTTCCACTCTCTTCTATTAGCAATCAATATTCACACCTTTCATACACATACCATTCTTCAAATAATCCATCCATACATTCTTCGATCATCCTCTACTCCTATATCGAACCAACTTTATATTTACCATTCTTCTGGCTATAAGAGTTATGTCTTTTCTCGTGACATCGCTACGCTAACCTATTTACTCCTGTATTTTGTAAAAATAAAAAGGAACTCCTTTTACAACCGAAATAAAAATTAAACCAACATATATACAATTAACTTGTATGGTCAGAAATATTAATAGCTTAAGCTCGGACACAGTGTAGCGTGCAACGGAAATAGGAATCCGCCACGAGAATAGTCCATTGTAGTAAATTGGAGCAGTCTGTTCGCAACCCAGTACTACTGACGACTTACTGACGCGTTATTAGACTCTGCTACAATCCTAAACGACATAATTTCAAATGATGATTGTAGTAATAATTGCATTCCGAGTCTATTGACGTTGTTTGGGATCGAAGGCTTGGTGCCCGATCAATTCTATCACTTAAGTGCTCATCCATCACTTTCAATGCCGTCATGTTAACGTAAAAAAATCATGACGCATATACATAGCATGATGGTAGAGTTTAAAAAAGTTAAAACTGTCGTGCCGTGCTTATCGTACGCATACCATGTTTAACAACTCCAATAACATCAAAATCGTCTCGTGTCCAGATGAAATTTTGGACCAAAGAGACGATACCAAAAAAAATAATATGAAGAAGAGAAAGACTAAAATTTAAAAACAACCACGTGGATAATCACCCCAGATGCTAACAATAATTTAGTATAAGAAAATCTCACCCGCACCAAATAATATATGAAATAATTACAAAAATGTAGTTGATATTTCGATATTAGATCGAAAGTTTAGTGGAACGGAAGAGACTCAATTGGACCTAGACAATTAGAAAACCGGTCACAAGGCGGCGATGTGAGTCACGGTGGCGCGGTGCGGGGGTATCACTCAGGGCGCCTACAACATCATAACCGATATTTTAGAGAGAGTGAGTGAAAGCTATACTGGCTGTATCACCTAGGTTTGGTGAGGAATTTCAAATCGTATTGTACCTATTCCAATCTAATTTACAGCATTATATTTATACATTCATATATCCATATACTCTGCTTATACAACTAAATATATATTTTTAAGAGTCTATGCAAAATGGGCCTTGTCAAAAACGTGTATACTTCATTAAATTTAAGTCTTAATAAGGTACTTATGAACCAAAAAACACTATCTATTACTTATTTTTTGCGTATATAAAACAAGCGGATTTTTTCCAACCATCACTGTTGTTCATATAAAAACCGTTTGATAGTGAAACTTGTTGATATAGTGCTTGAACATATTGTCCGACGGATCACACGACTTTGACACAATTGCCCAAAAAAAATTGTCATCGGTCTTTTTCTCTAAAACATGGAAGTTCTAACGCCTATTAAAGGTATACACAAATTCGATAGCACTTTGAATTCATTATATTGAAAGTGCTTATCAAAAAATATAATCTAAAAATTTACCTATAATGGAAAATCTATCACCAAGCACATATTATATGTATGTTCCGGCAACTATACTTAAGAGCCTAAGCTTAGCATGTTTACAATCTTACCACATTGCCGTTTAACATCAGGTATGATTGCAGTCACACGCTAAAATCTATGAGATATTAAAAAAAGGCTGTATTACACAAGATCACATTATAACAAACCAATGAGCCGTCGAGCGAAAGCGATCGCATAATCATAACCGAACCGAAACTGGTACGAATGATAAATAAATACAATTTCTAAATGCATTTACCGCTAAACGCGCATTTAAAAACCATTTGGCTAATTTACGGCTGGGCGCAGTCGGCTGCTGTGTTTCGTAAGAAATACAAACTTGTCTAAAAGGTGAGAATTTACACTAATTCAATACCTCTGTGCCTCGTCACGTTTTAGGGTTACAAACAAATCTAAATTTACAAATAAAATGCGGATTGGACTTCCGTAGACAATGAATGTTTCGTATCAAACAATGACATGGAAACAGTTTACGCTACAACTTAGCAAAATACTCTAAAACTAAAACTCTTTTTTTAGCCTTTGACTAACCTTCTCCAGGTCAGCTGGCAATTGAAAAGTTAAGTATTTAGCTACCGGTTCAATTCCCGAATATTACACAATCCTTCCAGTCCATTAGGCAGGGCGTTCCGAATCGTATTTACATTAATTATAACGTTTAAAAAACACACATAAATATACGAGTACCAGTTTGCATAACAATTACACAAGAAATGAATTAAATAAGCAAAAGTGGGTTTTAAAAACCAATATTTTAAATCGTTAATTACTATCGTATTTTTACTAATCTGTACCAATAATAAAAATAATAGCTTTTTACTAAATGGATATGTAAGTATATACTGTACTTATAACAAAAAAAAACATTTTTAAAATCTTGGTCTGTGGGTCTGTTTGATCAGGCTAATCTCAAATAGGGTTTGGTCCGATTGTGACTTTTCCTCACAGATAGCTGATGTTACAACGAGTAACACATGCTTCTTTTATATGGAAAAATAGTTTGGAGTCCCGCGCAAATATAGTCTCCTTTATAAAGACACGGGCGGCTGCTAGTTGACATATAATATTAAAATTCTCGCTAGTATGAGGTCGCTACACGTCTGAACCATTCGTAGTAAGTGTAGTTTTATTGTGTAATAAAAGATCACATTTAATCTGGATGTAGAAAAAGAGTGTAATAAATATTCTCAGTGACTTTAAATTGTAAATACAAAGTTTGTATTTAGTTTAAAAAAAAACGAATGGATGAACCATATACCAAAAATAGGGTCATATTTTTTCATGGAAGTCTTAAATGGATCATCAAATCATCTTATGTTAATTCGTCTGCAACCAGTAGCAATCAGTAACCTCACAATCAGGACATTTAACCAGCATAGTGGACACCATCGTCTAAAGAAAAATGTATACAACATGGGTGTCCAGTACACAAGAGATTGTAGATATTGTGACAGTGGGGACGAAACTCCAAAACAACTCTTGTGTGAATGTGATCCAGTGAAGCCTACACGTAACCGGACTCGGGAAAAACACGTATTACTTCCGGACGTGGTACAGGCGCTCTTGACCAAAAAAGTCCTACAGTATAAAAATGCTAATGGACTTGGTAGGGAACTTTGACATTGTGGGGCGATCACAATAGATCATACTGGTCGCAGTGATACAGGTGTAAGGCCTGCATAGCGTCTTTAGAATAATAATAATAACCACACAAATACGTGAATCTAAGAACAGTAACAGATAAATTTGCTACCCCAAGCGCTAAAATTAAACGCTGCTCAAACATTTACACGTTGCTAACCAAACTCTAACCGTATTCAAGGACATTTTCCCGTGTGGTGTTCCTTTTCTATTATATAGTTTAAAAAAAATTGCCAATACTTATGATGATGTCAGCGAAGGACGTTTCTTTGTACAGATAACGTCACTGTGGGACGGAAATAGCGTCGTGAATGGACGTGTCGCCGGCGCCAACGTACCTATGGCGTCGTTTAGACCCATCCTTATTGTAATATATAATAGTTGATAAGGGTTTGCGATGCGTCCCGTCTATTCACGAGCGTATGTGCCTAGCGAATAATATTCTACTTCAGATAACCAGTTATTGTATCCTTTTTATAAAATATATTTGTTCGTCTCTCTATAGTCGACCCAAGATAGCGGGCAAGAAATAAAATAAAATAAAATAATCAATGACTACATATCCTTGCCAGGTGTTAAAATGTTGCTATATTGACTTATGATATCTTTAACGTTTCGACGTTCTTTGATGCAAAGAATTCCTTGTTAGGATTCTAATTAAAACGAAAAATAAAATCCATAGTCGACATAACGGCGTTTTAATATTAGCCACGGATATATGCGTGAATTGTGATAACACATACTTCTCCCTGAACTTTTATTGCAAGCTCATTATAACAACACACTGAAAAGGGGAAATAATACACGATTGGGGTAACTGTGTAAAGGGATTCGAATCTCAGAGGAAAATCATTTAAAAATGATTGCACAAACATTGGATTTACTTTATACCCGTTAATTATATATAAGATACACGATACGAAAGCACGATTACTATCGTGGAAGGTGCCTTGAACACACAAAAAATAAAAAATGTCGTTGTATAAAAGTTTATGTGAAATCGTAAAGAAATGATAACACCGTCAGTTGACATTTTAATTTTCATAATAAGCCCCACCTCATAACCCATTTCAGTGTACACCACGATTAAACATTTTTTTAAAGCAAACCTAATCTCTTTAAAACGATCTCGAACGAATCTAAAATTCGTACAATCTCAAAAGAAAAACCTCAAGACAATCCCATCGCATAAGCTGCGCAGTAATCCAGACAACGTTTGCGAGTACAATTTAGATAAACCCACGCAAACAGTTCACAAAAAGTACACACTCGAAAAGCCATTTACTTCCGACCGCCCAGACTCGGGTTAACACCTGCGAAATGTTAAAAAAAAAAACAGACACAGCCGTAATCATTCCGACATCGGATTGTGATAATCTTATATTTTTAATTACTTTATAATAACTTAAGTACCTTATCATAACTCATAATAATAATCAAATATATTTCAAAACAAGCAAAATCTAAGTAAATAAAAATGTATTCCTGAACGTCTGTAAGCCCATTACTACACCTATTTGGTTAATTCTTTTTTTGTTGTCTAATTATTAGAGGCTAAAACTAAAGATTTTTTTTTAAATTGACGGTGAAATAAAAATGTTTGGTTAAAAAAACCATGCAAAAAGTGAATGAGTGAGTAAGACAGAAACGGTAGGTTGTTTTTTCAAAACTATTAACAGTAGTCTCTTGTCACATTCACTTGTTCAGTTGCCATTTTGTTTCATCACATAGTGTTGCTTTTGATTTCTTCGCTAGTCCCCGCGTACGAAACTGGCTCAGAGCAGCTAGTTATTATTAAAGAAAAAACCCGGTTGCGATGTTTTTTATTTAGTCGTAATACTTGAAAATATTACATAGCCTATATCACCCCCACAATTAAAACAGTTTTAAAGATACCTTAAATGGCAAAATCAATCAAACTCCTTATGATACAAAGTGTGCTAAACATAGAAATACATACAAACACACGCTCAAAAGCCTTTTTTGCGTTGTAGGATACAAAAATTGAATATAAAAAATTGCCTACTTTCGTTTTTTATTCCGGAATGAAAATCGCATCTCTTAATTTTTTTTTATCAAGGTATGGATGGATGGTCTGGTTTTATTACTACTATATATTTCAATGAAAATCTATAAATCCATGGATAAAAAGTGCACCTGGCAACCCTAACCTTTACAATATGTGGCGAGATTAAAAAAGATATTACAGCAAATGCGCACCTGTACTGCAGAGTGAAAAACTTGAGGGCGAGGGGAAAACAGTTATAATGAGAAGTTGGATACCTGGATACTACAGCATACATTTAAAACATCGTAATAATATTTATTTGAAGTGCACTGAATGGTTGCGAATACTAACGGTTTCAGAAAAGTGTTTACTCTCCGGAACATAGAATTAAAATGAACTCCGAGAAACTACAGTTTGGAAACAATCAAGGGGGAAGTGAAAAGGTTTTTTCCAAAATCTTCAGATGCTGTAGGGGTTCCATTGTATAATGTGACCGTTTGAAATCAGAAAATCTGTACATTAGTCTGGTGGCACATCGTAGTATAGTAGACATGTTAATAAATTTATATATACTATTGCTTGTTTATTGGTCGAAATTCGACCACAGGTTATTAATTTTTCAAGATAAGGAACAAAAACGAACGTTTTTTTTTATTGAAAAAACTAAAGCTTATAATTATTTAGTAAATACAAAAAAAAATAATTAGAAAATCGTTTGATAAATAGAGAACAAAGATGTTTTATGGCTCTGTCTATTTATAAATAGAAGATATCAGTGCAGTCAAATCACGCGTAGAAAGAAAAATGTTCTTGAGTTAGGAGACTATTTGTCTGTCTAGAGGTAAAAATACACCGTATATTGTTATGATTGTTAAGGGCTTTAAATATAATAATTCTATTTAATTAGGTAGAATTACATGACTTTTTTCTTATCTAATCTAAACCTCTATATATAGTTTTGTACAAATAGTAAGCGATATCTTGTTCTCCTTGTCTAGCGACATTTATTCGATATGTTAAACCTTTCAAACATAGTTGTTTTAGATTTAAACATCTATTTATCCTTCCTGCCTTCTTTAAAAAATGAAGAGTTTTTCAATTCGATTGTATTTTGTTTTCTATGTTAGTTACCTCAGAACTTCATCATTGATAAATCGATTAGAAAAATTATATTTTTCAAGGAAAGAGTATTATTTCAAGAGGGATCCATTTAAATTTAATAAATATTGAATCTTACATGTCGAAGAAATATAAGGGAACTCTTCAAAATTGAATTTCGAAAATAAAATACAGCTCATGTTATTCGGTGATGACGTAGCTTTCTATAGGTGTGGAAGAATTTTTTTAATTGGTTAAATATATTTTAATTTTTTCCATTACAAACAAAAAATGTAAACGTTTCGAGAATTCTAACAGACCAAAAGACGTATAGATACGGATAAGGATAAAAAACAATTTTTCAGAAATTATAAACCAATCGTGTTATATGGATCCGAGTGCTGAACTGCGAAAGAAACGGATGAGAAAAGATTACATGTGGCAGAGATGCGAATGTTAAGACGGCTGTGTGGTATAACCAGAATGGATAAGATTAAGAATGAGTTTATCAGAGGAAACAGCACAAGTGACAGAGAAGTCGAGGAGTAATAGTTTAGCATGGTACGGGCACATTATGAGAAGAGATAAAAGTCATGTAAAAGGGAAAATTTTGAGTTTAAAAGTGGGCGGATATAAGAGTAGAGGAAAACCTAAAAGGTATGGATGGATTGGGTCAAAAATGATAAGTGTATAAAAGGTGTGAATATTAACAGGAAAACATGTTGTGCCGTCCCTACTTAGATGGGATAAGGGTAAGTTGATGATAATGCACAACATGAAAATCGCTAGCGATTTTATCTTTACTAATACCATTATTAATACGAATGTGAGTGAGTTTGTGTGTTGCGCTTACACACCACCTTAACTTCTCAACCGATCATCATAAAATGTGGGGCCTGGGGTACAGAAAAGGACATAGTGTACATTTTATTTGGAAAAAAGACATGTACTGTTCAGACAGGATAAATAAAATGCAAGCGAAGTTACGCTGAAAAGCTAATGGAGAAAATAACTACAAGAGAAATATGCCTTCTCCAAAATAGAAGTACTGCAACAAAACTCGTAACATTATTTCGAGCTCCACGAACATTATGTACACATAATTAAAAAAAAAACATATATACGGTACATTGCGTTTCGTCATTTTCAGGACAACGCCTCTGATAAACAAAGCTAATGTGCTGTTAATGCCGGATTTCCTTATTTGTAATCCTTAACATTATTCAGAGCCTTCGATTTCAAACAAAATTTAAAAGTATTACATAACAAGCAATATTTATTTATATAAGAAAAAAATACCGTTCTTGAGGCATTAATCAAAGCTATAGACACGAGTGAAGCTGCGAGAAAATTAATTCAAATCAATTTTATAATAAATTAATTCTAATAAAAAAAATAAGACTATTGCGTAGACCTATTACATGTGATACTTTATCCATCGCACCATTTTATACTCTTTCAATGTTCCAAAGATAATTTTACTACCCAAGCGATGTAAAATCTAATGATATAATTTTATGTAATTATATAATACATACACGAAAAGCAAAGTTACGTTACTGCTTTAGAGGTTGGCTTTTTGCCAAGATGAAGTAACTAATTACAATATCACAGGTATCTACTCGTATATCTATACAGTACTCATACATGGAGAACATAATTACTTTCCGTTCACCTTTACCCATTTAATTAATCGTAATATTGAAAATTAACCTTTACAAAATAATATTATAACGTACAAAATTTGACGACATTCTTCTAAATTTATTCGTGATTGTTTTTATAATTATTTAAATCAAACTAATGGCCGTCCTCCAGAGAGTCGAAATTCGACCATTATAGGGGCACAACATTATTTTCGTCACGTGTTATAAAATAGAAACTGTTTCCCGTCCGCTTTGTTAGGCATTAAGAATAATGACAATGAGTCAATCGGAAATAAAAAAAAACCATCTACGAAAAATTCTATATCAAATGATCATCCCTATGCCGCTACGTTCATTTGTTGAGATAAGATTTGGCCACAAAAGAACAGTAATTTTGTTACATATGTGAAATGTGGATTATTTAAGACGAAATATGTACTTCTTACAATCTTTTAGTTTAGTTACAACAAATATAGATGCAAGTTGTCAATGTTTAAAAATGGATATCAAGATTAAGACAGATGATTGAAGAAAGGACGATACGTTAAAATAGGATTTATAAAAGGCTCCTTAAATACGTTTTATTTGAATTGACTACATGTTATCTGTATTTCTCTTTGATTTTTTTAAATATCATACACCATAAGGAGCGGGGAATATTTAGACAGGTATCAATAAAGATTTCGACTCGTCGATAGTACGCCAAAAAAGTAAACTGTTTCTAACATTTTTTTTAACCCCTTGATTGTTTTTTAAAGGCCCAGATCTCAAAATGTCGGACCATGTTTTTAAATTTCGAGCCAACTTGTCTGTTGACCAGTTTATGATAAGGTCCACATTCGTTTGTATATAAAGTTTAAACCATTATAGTAATCGACAGTCCAGGGGTTAATAACACCAAAACTCGTCAATAGCTACTAGACAAAAAAAATAATACAAAAAATTTATTGAGAAAAGGTACTTAGTAGAATTCTCTTAGCCTATTTATACAATTTATACATAATAGTTATTAAATATATAACAAAACTATTACATGTTACTGCTACATTATTCTAATATATTCGTCATATATCCACGTGTATATAAATTGATTTTTATATACATATATCTGAGGCTGTAACATATACCGTCTATAACACCCGCACAATTAAGACGAACCTAACGGCAGTTCATATGCTATTTTTAATTTATCATTCCATTTATCACTCTAACATTGTTTCAGAGACCTTTTCTTGTCGGAATATTATATCAAAATATTGCATAATTTTAATTTTTTAATATACTAGTTTATCGAACATGAAGCTATATATACTAACCATAAAATACAAATACTTATTATATCAATTCTTAAATCTAACGTTTATAGATATTCTTCTAAGTTTATATGGTTCTAAGGATTCCTTATCTCACTCATAACTAAATTATTCCATTATATTAATTCCTATATTATCACTTCATATGTTAAAATCTATCAACAAGTTTAGGCCACAGATATCGAGTCAGATAAATACTCATGCGTACACTCAAAAACTATCACCCTTCTTCAACGCATGTATACCAACTTACAGACATTTTATCTCAACCAGCATCGATAACATTGAGATGAGTTATCAAGCATCAGATAAGCCATACATTGCACTAAAATTTTGAATACATAAACGCTTGAATGTTCATATTATTAACGTGCAAAGACTATAGCATAAATGCATCTTAATAAAAAAATAAAAACTCTTTAATCAGAGAACAAAAATACACAAACAAGTCATATGTTTTGCTTAACATTTTTGTAAATAAAAAAAGAAAAACAGCGTCATCGGATGTCAGTGTAGGTTGAGGTATAACTGCTCGAAGCTCGACAAATTTTCATTGACGTAATGAATTTGCTAATGTGTTTGGCAAATAAATTATTCGAAAATCATACAATTTTATTATTACATTGTTTACTATGTTAATTTTATCAATAAATAAAAGGTTTTTATTTGTCATTCTAAAACGCTAATCTTTGAAACAGTCAGTCAGATTTGGAAAATCAAAAAAATCAAATCGTCAATATATTTATACCAGCGTTTGCCTGCGGTTTCTCTCACGTTATTGTGTAGATTTTACTTATTTTTCAAGTAGAATACAAACAAATAAGCAAACAAACTTAAATTCGAGTGTAAATTATATAGTACCAGCGGCCCGCCCCGGCTTCGCACGGGTATAAAATATATAGCCTATGTCATTCAAAATAATGACTAAAATCGATCCAGTAGTTTTGATTTATTCAGTACTGCTTGTGGCCCACACACGTTATTTTGATAAATCTCGTAGGCTTCAGCCTGCGTTTGTTGCAATGTAAGCGGAAAAAATGTAATTATTTACGACAACACAAAAAATAATACCAATCTTACGGTTAGCTGTAAGTTGTTCAAAGTATCTATTGGTTGATTTTCGTTTATCGCCCAATTTTGAAGGAGAATCTGTTACTAAAGGACTTTTAAATTTGTATTTTAATAAAAAAACAACGAATTTATTTAGTGACGACAGTGATATTGAAATATATAAAGCCAGAGTGCTCGATTCAGTATCAGATGATGCAGAATTTCAAGGTCCTAGAATTAATACTCGAATAAAGGACGAAATTGAACTTTCATATTTTAAATTTCTATATAGATTCAATTGAAATAAAACGACAGGAGATGATTTAAGTCACAGGAATTCGTCCGTAACGCCCGTCCACGGTACATTAAAGACGACATAAATATATACATACAGTTATATCATATATGACAAGGGTTACGCTATACGTCTTTCAACTTCACGTACACAGTTGCAGCTGGAGTCGTGAGCATACCCGTTGTAGACATCCGCGAATCATGTTACAATAAAAATTCATCAACGTTTATCCACTACTATAACGATTTGTCACTGGAGATTTTGGCAATTCGCAACTACTTTAAATTGAATAAACGACTCCTTCGATTAGCCGAGACAGTCGAGTCAAATGTCCAGGATGATCGTACAAATCATCGTAGTTGTTAAATCAACGTACATAAATTACTCCTATTATCTGTATTACCAATTTATATTATGTACACTTTTATTTTATAAATTGCATTATTATTAATAATAATAAAATTCATTTGTAACAAAATCAATGAAATAATTACCGTTACATATCGTTATATCCTGTACGCGAACTAGTTGTTAAACTAATGCTATCTATATCTTGCCTAAACTATTACATATTAACTCTCTGGGTATATTATATAGATACTAGCAGGCCCGGCGAACGTTTTCCTGCCCTGATAATAAAAAATATATACTTATGTACATGAAATGCTTAAGGTAATTAATGTATTCAATTTGATAAGGATTAATACTGTATCCGTCTAAATAGCGTTCCAATTACCTCATTGTATGTTTATAGAAGTTAGATGGGTATAGTACGCTATCCTTAAAAGATAGGTATATGCCATTCCAGACATCTGTGTAGATCTATAAAAGAGGAAAATCTCATTATGAATTGTTTTGTTATATCTCAAAAGAATTATGCAGCGTTTTCGTTGAAAGCTCCCAAGCGGCTGGACTTTTTCCAACACTTCGAACAATTATTGTTATATTTCAACAAATTTACACAAAACCTTGACAAATTACCTAAACCTTCCTCGTATATTACTCTATCTATTTGTGAAATCCGCATTACAATCCGTTCAGTAGTTTTAGAGTTTATCAACGTACAGACAGACAGAGAGACAGACGCGGCGGATGACTTTGTTTTATAATAATGTAGTGATGATAGTGATAATACATGAGAGAATTAATTAAAAAATATCACTTATAATATAAATACACACGCGAGTTTGTTTGTTATGCATTCATGTATTAACTACTTCAATCGATCACAAAATTTTGCATACACATCGACAGGAGTACAAAAAAGGACACAGGGTTTATTTCATCTAGAAGAAAAATACGTTCCCGAGGGTTAGATCAAGCCTACATTAATGCGAGAAAACCCACCAACAAACGCTAATATTTAAATTACCCCTTCAAAACATTAATCTTGATCGGATTTAATTAATTTCATCATCCGAATGGAATACATGTCATTCACGGTATCGCATTTGGTCCTGTTGTTTTAATACGTTCCGTACCACGCGGCCTGAAGATCAAACTTAACGTGTACTACAGGTGACACACGTGGCACGGAACGTGTTAAGTAATAAATATTAACGCTAATTGCGACAAATATCGAATTAATTTTTATTAAATTAAACACTTCACTCTTATTGGGCATTTACTGCGAATCAAAACTGCCTTTCACAGCAAATAATTCCAATGAATATCTTACAAGATATGACGGAGTTAAAATTGTGCGCAACCACAGAGAAAGATATATGTGAGAAGATTTTTACATAACTTTTATGAACTATAAATAATAAAGAGGCAAAATATTGTCCTAAATCGTTTAAACACTTATGATGCGACAAAAGCAAATAGCACCCACGCGAAGTCGGAGCGGGTCGATAGTATAATATAAAGCGTACACTGCGCGCAAAAGAGGACATACAAACTGCGAGTAGCAAATGAGATTCCCAGCGTAGAACATGCTTCAAACATAATTTTTATCTTCCATAAAAAGCGCCTCGCGTATAATACTAAATACAGTCTCAGAGGAAATATTTGATCCAATTAGAGTATGGATAAAATTAAATCGGCAAAGACTTCGCGTCGACGAGAACGGCTCGGGAAATTTAACCGATTTACGCTGAATCGAAAACGTTTAGTTAAGTAATTGCTTAAAAGCATCTGTGTGTTAACTTTTCCCAAATAGCTTCTTTATTCTAAAAGGCAAAATTTGAAATTGGTTGTATAAATGTTAACATTTACCATTTTTATACAAGCAATTGGAGTAAAAGTACAGATATTTTGGAAAGTGTTTGTAATTTTTTTTTATTTAATTATAAAGATCACGGAATGTTTTATATAATTTATTGTAACCGAACCGTAATATATAACTAAAATGAAGACACCATCCACGAACCAAGAGGAAGTATTAAAATATATTTAAAAAAATCCTGTGTTCGATGGTGTTCATAATTCTTCTACTCCGAAACAGCATGACTCTGATTGTGAGGTTTTTTTTACTTATCGGGTCACCTGGATGGTATTTGGATATAATTGAACACCGTAGGCGTTGTTATTAAAATCTAGATTTTCTTTATTCAATTGTTAGGTCTGGGGCAGGACAACCTCTGCGTATAGGGTCCTCTAGTAGTATGATATAATCTTTAAATCAAAGAACATAACTTAGCAAACACAATACTACAACTTGTTTTTAATTAAAATATTAAATATATATCAGAGATCATATACCAGAGATTCGTGCCGCCCTAAAATTGTCCGTACCTAATAATGGCTATGTGATGAAATGACAAAACCCAGCGCTGAAATGCAAGCCGTAGTAAGCGCATACCAATTTGATTGGAAATGCTCCAATTACCATTGGTATATGCATAGTGAACCTTCTGTCTCGTGAGACAGATATCTTTAGTTGTGATCTGACGAAGCTCAAAGAAGTAGCAAACATATTAATAAATGTTTCTAATTACAGATAATATACGACATGTCTTGGCTAAGCTGTTAGTATTGTATATGGTTGAGGAATAAATAGTCGAGACTTGATGATTACTAATGAATAAATCAACGTTAAGACGTAATCAACAGGCCCATGAAAGGAGGACGTTACGCTTCTCTTGACGAGATAAAGACGGCATCGAAGGAGGAGCTGAACAAGATAAAAAAAAATGATTTTTTGAAGTGCTTCGAAGATTGGAAAAACCGTTGGCACAAGTGTATAATATCTCATGGGGATTACTTTGAAGGGGACAAAATAGATATTCATGAATAAATAAATAATTTTTGAAAAAACACAAAATTCGCGATACTTTTTGAACACACGATACTATTAGAATATGAAAGTATAGGAAAATGTAGGTATTGTAAATGGTGGAAAATTTTAATTTAATAGTTTATAAAATTTATATATACCTTATCCCATACTTTACAAATTGTACTAACTTAAAAAATCTTTCATTAGTTACGATCAACAATTTCTTCACTAAACGCAGTCTACTTATTTTAGTAATTTGTACTAATTTCTATATCAAGTTAGAATTAATTAAAAGACATTTAAAACTAGTACATGATTTAAGTTAAAATGTAAATTAAAATTGAAGTGACCTCGTTAAATGTTTTAATTTAGGTAAATTAAAGCTAAGTAAATTGAAGTCTACAATTTTGTACTTATTGTGTAACTAACGTATTACGAACAGAGAAGTGTTTGTACTTAACGTAATTATTTTAAATGGAGAATTGATGTTTATATGTCCATGCCAAAGTTTTTCATCGCTCTGGAGATATTACGTAGCTCAATAGGTCCCGGGACTGACACAAAAGTTCCATATGATTTTTCATGAGTATCAACCTTCAAAAGATACCTGTCAAAATTTCATGACATTCTGATATGTTTGGTCCACGAGTTACAATGATTTAAATGACGCTAGTCTTGATATTAGTAGTAGTTAGTACATCTTTTACAATAGTTCCTCAAACGATGTTTTTTATTATTTTTTTAATTGTTTAGTATCTATTGGCAAGTTTTAGTGTTATGAATGAAAAAAAAATTGGAAATAGGAACAACATTAAACTTATTGTGTGCATTAATTATAACTTTACTATTTTAGCAAAAATACTCTAATATAGTTGAAACCTAAAAAAAATAATTGTCGACATTCGACTACATGTTAGACCACTAGTTCGTATACATGTAATTAGTCGTTCCAGTTATAATAATACATATACCCTTCTATTTTAACTCTAAATAACACACATTTTACCACACGCTTAAAATACATAACATATTAAGTCATTTTTTTTACGTAAAATTAACAATTATATAAAACGCAGAATTCTCGAAATTGAATAAGGGCAAGTACTTTGGATACAGTATAGCAGAGCCACCGTAAAACACTAAAAGTAAAATAGACTACGTTGTCAGAAGTTACCAGTACAGATACCAACATCACTATGAATTATGTACACAAGTTCATAGAAACACTTTCTTTCGAAACTAACATGCGTTAAACTAAATTGTAACGTCATGAAAATTTGCCTTCAGTTCTATCATCAGCTTCTTGCTGTAGTATTACTACAGCTACTAATAGGTAATGAACCAATTCTATGTACCTTATTAACATAATTAAGAATTACGACATTAACACGTTCCGTGCCACGTGTTGACCCGTGACCCGACGATCAAGTTTAACATGTACCACCGATGGTAGAACACGTGGCACGGAACGTGTTGAAAATAAAACAGTGTGAAATGTAAAAGAAGCCAATTCTCG
This sequence comes from Antheraea assamensis, assembly GCA_035772565.1. Lineage (NCBI taxonomy): Eukaryota > Metazoa > Arthropoda > Insecta > Lepidoptera > Saturniidae > Antheraea > Antheraea assamensis. The sequence goes on from JAQQSE010000058.1 coordinate 765,443, forward strand.
ACCAATACAAAGGTTAGTTATTTAGGTACAGCTTCCCAATAAGCACGTAAAGCGTTCAGAGCGACACAGATGTTAAACAGAGCGTTAAGGGAACCGGCTGGCACGTTCGATCGCTGTTCACTCGATACTGTCAACGCATACCTGCTAGGTGTTACGTGTCTTATGTTCTCCGGGTGAATTGCGATTTAATTATTGCAGAGAATATGATCTAATACCGTCGCTTTAAACGTGTTCTTTATCAGTACCGCTAATTTATCATCGCCGCTTCACCTTCTTTGACCCCCTTAGTTCAAAACGATAGTGTATTTTGTTACTTTCAATATATATGGATATTTTTACAACTGTTTCTTTAAATATCATGTCAGGTTCCGATTTCATAATTCAACTTTGTAAACTCAAAGGGTTTCTGAAGTGATCTGCAATAAACGACTCTAAGTGGACCCTTAATAATACATTTGCGTATTGCAGATCATATTTTAATATAAAATCGAAATAAATATTGTGCTGTTATTAAAATGCTACGATACGAAAATACGTTTCACTTGCCTCGTGGTTTCATAAAACATTTTCATTCATTCATTTTTCTTAATAGCACAGCACAGTAAAGTTTGTGCCTGATGGTAATGACAGTACAAAATTCGAAAACAACAGCTTCCAACGAAAAATCAACAATCCATTAACGGTCTTTAATCGTGTCGGCTTCCGAGTCCCTCAGTTACTGGATATGTGACAAATGACAAAAGCGTGACTATAATGACTTTATCACCATATGGTAGGGAACCAGTCGGCCACAATTGGCGTTTCCTAGCACCAATGCATCCATTAAACTTTTGTAAGTTAAGATATATCGCTATAAATATGTTACGGTAGCTAGATTTAAGATCCATTCCCCATCTAGGTTTAGTATGATAACCATTTTAGACAACATCGGATGAGACTGGTGAAACGTCAAAACATATAAAATTTAAACAAAGAACACAGGCTCCCCATCCCGTTAAAGAGATATACTGTGTTCGTTATTTGCTTTTAAGACCGTGTTAACTCCTAGGCTGGTTTTGTTGAGATCCATATCTCAAAATGGCGGATTATGTTTTTAATCATTTTTTCTTAATTTGACAAAGTCATACAAATGTAAAAATAATTTAAAAATACATTTTACATTAAAATTATAATTTTACAATATCTCAATTGTTATGATTCAAAACTTTGTAATAAATCAAGTTTTTTAAGCTTATGCTGGCAACAGTCTGTTGACCTGCGCCTCATGAACTGTACATTCCTTTGTATGGAAACTTAAACCTATATGGTTTTGGATGGTCTAGGGTTTAAGAATAGTCTCACATGTAACAACTATCATATCTGCGATTAACTCAAATTTGGGCGCATATTAAGCCCCGTATTTTTACATCAATCTATATATAGACACAAATCACTTGCCGTATGTATGTAAGCGCATCACTTCAGAACGGATGCACATGGCTAATACCTTTTTTGTTGTGTTTGTAATTGTCAAGACTATTGTTTATATGAAAGAATATATTTGATATATCGTACGAAAATGTGAAAAGTCTGGTTAAAAATATCTCCATATAACAATGAGTGAGTAAATGAGATGACGGTAGGAAGATCTTCAATAATATTGACAGACTGACGTTCAGCTGTTTGGTTACCGTTTTATTACATTACACAGTCGTAAGTGTAAAAGAATGATTAAATCTCATTTTCTTAGTTATTAGTCCCGTACAAAACCGCAGCGAATAGCTAGTAATTGACTATAAATCAATAATCTAGGACCGCGTAAAGAGACCGTAGTAGCAATCTCACTTTCGCTATTTTATAACGACCCGGTGTGTCCGCACGTCGAATGTCATCGACCTCGATCTAATCAAAGGCCCGTGAGGTACCAATTCACTCCACGTTGATCATCGTAAAAGCGATTAAATAACGTGTTATAATGAAATACATGAATTTAATGCTAGTTGTCTGGAATAGAATTGATAAATTATAGACTTACTTCAGTAGCGTCACCGTAGTAAAGTGAAACTTGCTTTCTTATAATAAATACTGAATAGCAATAAGGACTATGTAGCAATAACTAACTTTTGCCCGCATTAATTTATATTTGACCTATCGCCCGGGAACAGTACTTTTTCTATGAAAGGTATACACTCTATGTACTTTTCTCTACTCCTGACTCTCATGATGGTCGGTTCAATAGTTAAGGAGTAAAAGCGCAACAAACGTATGTACGTACACGTTTATAATAATTAGTAACAATAATTACTCTGCTTTGTTGTTTTAATAATTTGTTTCATTGGGAACTAGACTTTATTAACAGCTAGTTGGAATGTACATGTTTTTTATATTGATATAAGAAAAATAACAATGAAAAGTTATCTAGACCTAGTGAAATAATTTAAGAAATTAAAATAAACTACTATACCATTATTACTATTACCGACCAATTTAACTATCGTGTTCTCTGTTGATGGATAAACTTCCTATCAATTGACGTTTTTGGCTTAGTCATTTCCATAATAACAAAAATAATTCTTTGCAATTTATTTTTAATATTATTCTATGACAAAAATAACGTGTAGTTTAAATAATTATTGGATAACTTTTAAAACGCAACTGTCTTTTTAACGTGGAAAAATAATTATAGTAACATACTTAAGTAAAGTTATCAAGCAAAAACTTCCAACGGAGTAGGTACCTATTTTAAAACTAATTTAAGATACAAGTTTATACACTAAAACTATTTCTATTTTCATTTCATTGGAAAAGCATTACTGTAATAAAATATACTTCTTTCGGAATAAGTTCGTTCCCTTCTAATATAATATTTAATTATATGTTTTTTTACTTCCAGTTTCGTTTACAGACGAACTGAAAGCATTTTTGTAGGACCGGGGAGAAAGTTCTCCGTATTGTTTCGTAGAGCCACCTTCACGGTACAGTATTAGAATACAAAAGAGGACTGCGTTAAACTTCAGACATAATTAAAGAAGGTTGCCTTCGCAAATAATAAGTCTCCGGTGACGTGCGAAAAATAAAAAGCTAGCTCCGGTGGAGAACATTGAAAATAGATTAATGTAATTTTGAATATAAATGCAGAGAAAAAACTATAGCCTATTTTAAATTCTTTAATCGGAGATCGTACAAAAAATGGTCGAGAAAAATACAGTTTCCAATACAGAACTTTTTTTTTCTACGTAACGGCACATCGGACACACGCCGCCTAGACTGTTAGGCTAGAATAGTTAGAGCGGTACACCCGGTAAAACACAAAGCAAACTCCGAACGCAATAATAGCATTCAGTTTGCAAACTTCATACGGGTTGCAGGCGAGTTGCGAAAGCCGCTGTACTGTCCACAATATATTTGTTCTAGTCGGACGTGTACTTTAACTTTAGTAACTAACGAGTGTAAATGTATGTGACCATTGCCTTTTTATACGTAGTAGTTTTTATATATACTAGAAATTCGACTACAATAATTTGTACAAAAACACAGTAATACAAGAAAATCCTTCCATCACACTAGTCAAAAACAGTTCTCGTCAATTTCTCAAATGCACACGGAAACTATTAAAAATCAATTGGCATCATTCACTCGGTGGCGAAATATTGAAATACCAACAGACAGAACAGTTTGAAGACAGACACCGCGACTCCGCCGTTACATAAGTAGTATTTTTTGTTACTGCAAACCAACCAGAAGTTTTTTATTGAGAAATTCGGTAAACAGAAAAAATAAACAATAACAAAGCGAATCATATACCAGGGTGATTCACAGAGTCACCTTTAACGATTGTGTAAAAAATAACAGGACATATTAGAAACTGTTTGGTTTACATCTTTTTTTAGTTTTTCGATGATGTACACCACAAACGAATAAAGCAAAAGCTTAGCGAAATCATAAAACACACAACCCAACTAAAGATTTGTTATAAAACATATCACTGTTTCTAGTTATAGAACGAATTGAACAAGGAACAAGGAAATGAGAAGTAAATTATACAAAACCCTTTTTAGTCACACTATTGGCAGTGACAACTTAAGGATATTCTACACCGGTGTGTGACAGCTTTATGGCAATTTTCTATTGCAAATTAAAAAAAAATCGTTTAACAATCTAGAATCTAAAACTAATATGTTTTACCACAATTGTGGATTTTAAGACATCGCGCACATGCAACATGTCTCTAAGGACCCAGCGTTATGGTATCTTGCAACCTTGAAAGAACCAACATGAAAATTTTTAAATCCCCCATTACAATAACTCTCTAAGGGTAATTTCTAGTTAAGAACGAGAACCTTCTGGTATCAATCGGTTAGAAAAAAAAGGTTGATTTTGTAACTTAATTACATGTATTAAATGTATGTAATTTATCGGTCAATTTAACATTTGCTTATTGTACAGTGTCCCAGTTGTGAGTATTGAAAACGTTATATAATTGGCTCCAAAGTTTTGTATTGCACTGCTCGTCAATCGCAACATGAATTTATCGTGTCATATGGCTGAATATTGAGAAATACATTACATTACTACAGCACAGTTGTTACACGTTTTATTAGAAAATTAAAGCCTCATTGGTCATCGCATTAATCCGACAACTTATGTGCAAAAAGCAAAACATCTTTTCTATATATTCCACTAGTAATGAAGCGTTATTATACCATAGATTTATGTAAAACCTCGGAAATGATTTTCTATTACGTTGTCAATATTGTCATTTGTTGGAGGTGTATCATTATCTCGACTGGAATTAAATGGCGTATTTGTTTTTTCCGCGCCACGCTTGATTTGCGTCCTCTGAGGCGAGGACACTTCGGACCGTTTCCTTGATGACGTGGACTGACATTTTCGTTGATTTCCTTCGTTACGAAACATTTAAGCTTCTTAGAAGGGGATCAATTATGTCAGGTTTTTATAATAATAGTAATATAGAATTACTTTGAAACCACCATCCCGTCCTGTCTTCGTACGGGTATACCAAAGAAAAATAAAGATAACATATCTTTTCTTCCACAGTACGACTATGTAATGAAATAAAATGGCAACTGAACGTCAATCTGTCAATTCTGTCAATATTTTTGAAGATGTCTCAACTATCCTCTGTCTCACTCACTCGCTTTTTATATAGATATTTTTAACCCAAATTTTTCATATTTCCGTAAGATTTTTCAAACATTTTCTTTTGTACGAATCTTGTTCTAGCAATTACAATCACAAAAAAAAATGAACTAGCTATTTGGTTAATGCACCCGTTCTAAAGTGATGCGCTTACTTACAGACATACAGCGATTTAACCAGAAGAATACTAATCTGATAAAATCAATTAAAGATCCTGCTGTCTGATTACAGAAATTATTACTTATTTTGTCCGTCAAACTAAATTTTAATTACATGGTGCGTGGTGCAGTGAGTTAGTTTTGGCATTATAGACTTCCAGCACCATCCGTTTTGAAGTAAGTACAAATAATAAAACTGACATTTCCGTCGCCTCTTAATCTCTCCGTTCGATAACCTACGCGTAAATGAAATTAGTAGAAGCTAAAAATAAAAACGGACGTAAACAAAACGTTATAAATAAGCATTTAGATATGTCAACGCGGATAATAAAGTCAAGGAGAAGAACGTGTCACATGAAATAATACGCGAATAATAAACATATTTTAGATATATTGTTTTTGAGATCTAATAAAAGCGCGACCGCAACCTCGGTATACGTTGATCCGGTACGAAAATAAAACGCTAGCCATTCTCCGTTCAACAAACAGAAATTTAATTAAAATAATAGCGAAAAAAAAGCAATCGAATGTTAAACGGAAAACGGTAATTATTGGCAATTTTACCGGCACCACTAATTTCAGGTGGCGAATTCGGTAGTATTTACATTTTTCATTTAAGGACTAACCGATACTCGCGGTTTCCTCTGCGTTGTCGATTATCTTAACAATATATTTTTGATACAATGGATAAAATATAAGCAACACACCGCTTGCTCCACTTTTCGACGCTAAGCAAAACACACATTGAACATTATACGCATATAGCTTGTAAAAATAACTTCATATCAAATGAAACTATCGTAATATATTCCTTTTTGAATAAAAACCAAGTGTCTAAAAAGTACAGCAAAAAACAATGATCAATATCTATCCATTTGTTTTTGGGTGTTGCGGACACAACTACAGACATATATCAAGTTATTTGTATAGACTGATCAACCCATGTAAACTATAATGATGCTCAGTGTAATAAGTATGGTGGTAGGGCTTTTTCCAAGTCCGCCTGGCTAGCTACCACCCTCAACTTGAAGATCTATCGCCAGGTTATCGCCTGTTGGTGTGTTTCGGCAGCTGCATTTGAGAGCTAGTCACCCTCTAGCTTTAGAGTGATAACCATCTTAGACCACATAATCTTTTAACATCGGATGAGATTGTGGACAAACGCTAACCTATAAAGTATTAAAAAAAAACAAAGATTATCATATCTCGTATGTCGTTTCTAGGAGTAATAAGAATATAGCATGGAGTATTTATCGCGAACCACTCAGACACCTTCTTAGTGTCTCTCCAGGCAAATTCTATTATAATCTATATACATAAAAAAATCTACACAATATACCTAATGGGATATACGGTACAGTACAAAAACAACGGCTACTGTCAATGTTTAATACCAATATACAGGAGATTGATAAGATCCAGCACCGTCTGAGCAACCTCCATAAATGTTGACACACCAGTTATTTCGTAATGGGAAAAACATTTTTATGCTACACATTTTACTTTTACCCATTACTGGGTGTGACGCTAGGCTATATTTTATTGTTATTGAGTATTACAATTTTAACCGAACGCAGACGGTGTCGCAGTAGGTTGCTAGGTTAACATTAATCTGGCAGAAATCTGTAGAATAGTACCGACATTATATATAAAAGCATTGTTGCATCGTGCATTCTGACGCGAATTACTTTGATATGTTTTTGTTATTTTTTATTATCAAAATATAACGAACATATCATTTACGAAGTTCCCATGTTAAATATCGCTAATTATAAGGTGCATTAAGAATATTTGAAGGCAAATTCATGAGATTTCATTTCGTACAATGATACAATTTCTATAAAAGCAATAAAATAAAATTCGCATCAATTTAACATTGACTTACGATTCGTTAATTAAAACAAAGGCCAATAGATTCAAATATAACCAATCGTAATAAACAACGCTAGCCACCTGAGTACAAAATTCATTACACGAATTGTTAAATTATAATCGATATTTTATAGAAAAAGTGTAAGATACTCCGTTTCTACTATTAATAGTACAAAAGTAAATAAAACCACGGTATAAAAGAAACTCATTTGTTCCATTCCATTACTCGGACGAATTAGATTACTGGTAGCTGCAGTACAAATTTCTACTGGCAGAGATGTGAGAGACTCGAATAGAATTTTATGCGAGTACATTCATTTAGCGGAGGGAAATTGTAGACGCCGGTGCATCAAACGATTTCATATAAACAAAACGGTCCTTCGAGCCATTTATTAAATATATGATTAGCATTACATAGAAATATTTTGGTAAGTTTTTAAACATATTACATGGTTAATTAACTATTTCTATGATAAAAAATTCAGAAGACAAAGATGGCGACGCAAATGCTCTTCGTGTCCTTTTTACCTTAACCGTTAATTTTTAAACCCTTATTGATTTAAATATAGAATGTATACTACGTAAAATTTGTTTTTCGGAGTTTTCTTTAAAAATCCCAGAGATAAATAAGATTAAAATGAACGTTGCCACCATTTATATTCATTTGTCCAGACGTCGTTTAACGTCGTCGAGCCATTTGCTATTGTATTCCTCTCAGTCGTCCTTATCTGTTGTCACTAGGTTCATGGGATGTAGTTTTTATTAAAAGAAATGATAAATATTCTCTTTATATTAAAAAAAACATCTTCCAAATAAAAATAGATTTAAATTGATATAAATCTTACTATGAAATAAAACATCAACTCAGTTAATCATGTAATGAAAAAATGTGATGTTTACAGGAAAATAAAAAAGTAAAACATAGGAGAATAATACAAAATTAATAAATAACATGTATATTTTTAAAGTCTACTTCTCTACGTAATAAATGACATCGTTTAATTCAAACGAAATTATATTTTTTTGTTTAACATATAAATCTATAATAATGTATACTTCTCTATTCTTATTATACATATAAGTATATCTTCTTCCAAGAAGAATATCTTCTTACTTATATTTCTCAATCGAGGATCAAATTACGGTGACAGAACACACGAGTGTAATCATATTCCCAATGCGCACTATGCGAAAATTGGTGCCTGCTGTGAGAGCCAAAGCCGGACGACGCGGTCCGCCACCACTAAATTCATATTTATGTGTCCGGCGAAGAAGCAACCGCACCGAGCCGGTGCGCTGTTGTTAACACGCGCCCAACGACGTTTGTTATATATATGTGTGCTCCTCGCAATGGTCGAAACTCGATTCTATTCATGAATTTTTAGAGTTCAATATTAAGGTGAAAAATGAACTTTTTTTCCTTTTTTCCATGATATCACTAAAGCTCGTTAATAGCTATTAAACAAAAAAAAACTATGAAAATTAGTTGAAAATTGGAGGAGCGAAAAGTTCTAAACTGTTTTCCCTGATTCTATTTATATATGCATATTATAAGATAATATATCATAAACCTTGCATACAATATGTTTAAATTCAATTTAAATAAGATTAAAATATACACAAAATCAATTAACTTGTCTACGACCAACGTTAAGTTATTGAAATAAATACGAATTTTAATTTTGAGTTCGATTTCGAACGATATCAGCGCTTTTTTCATTCGAGTATAATTGCCTGATTTTATGAATTTAGAATGAAATTTACGTATACTACTACAGAGGTAATGGTTGTGTGTTTGTAGAAGGATCATGTCTGAAACGAAAAATCTGATAGTGAAATACGTTATACTTATAAAAAGATACATTCTACATTATTCCAGAGTGATGTAGAATAAATAAAATTCCAAATTATAATGTTTCCCTCCTTTTGTTCAAATTGGAATATTTATTCCATTTTTTGTGTATACGTTCCTTACTTTAATTATATAATTACGACCTGATATTGAAAATACGATTAAAGGTATGGTAACCACATTGAGCCTAAAATGGAAACTGGCTCTCAATTCCAGCTGCCGGAACGCAACGATAGGTGATTGGCGACAAGTTATCAACTCCGACTCGTTTCTTGGGTAAGTCGGTTCATTACCAGACAGTAATAAAAGCTTGAACTACATTGATTATCAAGTAGCAAGAAACATTAAAGTGATCCCGTTTAAGAGTTCTAACCAAGTACTATATACTGCCGCCAAAAGAAAACGAGGTGTGTCTATTGAAAATACAAAGCAGAGAAAAGGTGATTCATTTATAGTAGTTTTAACGGAATAGTTCTAATTTGTATTTTGGATTAAGGGTAATTTGGGAACAGAACCACATATACGAATAAAAATACTATTAAATCACGTATTTTGTCTGACTCGATATATAAGTAAAATAACGGGTGAGTGTCGTGGAACGTGGAATATATTATTATTAACTAGCTGATTCCCGCAACTTCCTCTGCGTCGTTTATTATTTCAACTCTTTTCTTATATCTCAAATGGATTAATTAGGCAGCGTTTTCAACGAAAGCTCCCAGGCGATTTGACTTTTTACGATTCTTTCAACAATTATCGTTATATTTCAACCAATTTACACAAACCCTGACAAATTGTATACCTAAATCTTCCTAATGAATTACTCTATCTATTGGTTACCAATCAGACAAACGTGGCGGACGTCTTTGTTTTATAATATGTAGTGATAAACGTATTATTCTGTTGATTAACAAATACAAATAAATGAATGACTAACGTCTGAGAGTAATTAAACGAAACGGAGAAATAACTAATGAAGTCAAGGAATGGTAGGAAATTTCGTAATGAATATTTTTTTTTAGTTGTGAAAATAAATATTTTATTGTACATCATTCAATTCATATATTTAAGTATAAACTTCATCAGTTAAAACAAGTCGGCAGGACTCATGATATATTGTCGATCTCTTAACGGCCACCATAATTTTGTATTGTACTACGCTCACGATAAGACACTGTATCGTAACTTCTCGGTAATACTTAATAAGAAAAACAGACATATAATTAAGAAACAATGGTGAACACGTAGTACATAATTGTTCAAGGTATGTATGATGAACCATAACGGTATGCAGGCGTTCGATTGGTCAAATGACATCATCCCATCGGATTCTATTCAATCTTGTGTTGCCTTTACGCGAATCGTATTCGCTTATAGATACTCATCATGATAATATATGCGATAATGAATCACATTGTACTGAAGGAGTGTGGAATTCAGATTCGTGTTAAGAAAAAAAACATGACATGAACTACAAAATGGTTATTCACTAGCTACTCGCACCGGCTTCCTATCTTATCTTAAATAAATAAAGTAAATCTTCCTTTTAGAATATTGTTATGAAACAAAATGACAACTGGACAACCGAACGTCAATCTGTCCATACTTCTATACTTCATACTTCTATACTACATAATGTCTTCTGTCTCACTCACTTTTTATATGGCGATTTTTCGAAACATTTTATCTCATACAAACCTTGTCCTGACAATTACAAGCACAACAAAATAGAATTAGCCTTCTTACTTCTTACGACTATTTTTTACTACAAACATTCAGCAATTGAGTTTTATTTAGATAGATTTACAAAGGGCATACATTTGTATTGCTGAAAATATGAGATAAATATTGTAAAACCAAATTCAAAATAGTATATACTAATTGCCATCGATTGTTCTTTTTGAGAGGAAGTCCCTCTAGGTGTAGTGTGTTTACCATATTGTACCCCACGTCGTCATTTAACATCAAGTACAATTGTTCTGAAACAGTATAACTTACAAAGTACTAAAAACAGAGTGTATTGCAAAGACACACGATAGAAGTGAAACGTTTGTATTATAGGAAAACATTTTAATTTTAAAAAACAACAATAACCAACGTTACACGGTGTTCCCAGGCGATAACTTCAGCGATCGGACGTGAACCGGTGTTTTCGATACTCTACCCGACACAGAGTTTACCCCAATCCCTTTTCATCACATAAAAAAATTGCCGATCAGAATTTCAAAGCACTCCGATAAGAAGTTTCACTTAAAAAAAGAATTTTAAAGATACAACCGACTGCGTATACCTAGCAATGTGGTTTATATTCTAAGTAATAGAACCCTAAAAGCTGATGAGCGCAAATCATGTAAGAGCGTCTAAAGCAACGTCACAACTCCGCGAGTTGAAAGCGTAAGCGAAACTTATGTTACCTACGTTAAGCGTACAAAAAGTTAAATGACGCGTGAATCCATTTTAAAACTGACAGACGGTCTCGCATCAACAAACTTCCAGCTTTTGAATAAAATAAAACTTGCCAAAACGTTCTCTCGTTTACTTTACACGTATAGTTAAAACTTTTAATGTGCGTAGAAAATAGGGATACACAAAATATTTTTTTAATATATTCTACTAACACTGTATAATAATAAATGCTTTTTAATTGGCAACACTTAATTTGAACACCATCACGGTTTATTAGTTAGTTACACCAAAAACAAATAAATAAATATTATACGTAAACATAGACCAGGGACTGATAGCCAAATCTTTCTTCTCCAAAGTCAAAGTGTCTGACTACAGAAGAGGTATTGAATGTTAAATATATGGTAACACTGAAATTATTTATTAATCTCGTCAAATTTCTTTGGTTTAAATTCTCCCAAAGATAGTGAAATATTCACAATGATTAATTTGGGTACAATTATAATTTAATAGTTTTTTTATCAGTTTCTAAATTGTCATTCCCGCTTTAATACAACTTCGATTTAATACAACTTGCTTAAGCATTATAACCTGTGTATTTAGTATGATACATGTGTTACAACAATGAGATAGTTTTCAACAAGAAACTACCAAAGGTTGTAATAAGCCTATTAAGAAAATCCTCAAACGAGATATAAAGATCTATTATATTAATATGAAAGTTACAAAAAACACGTTATACATCAGGAACCATATAATACCACCAAGGCCCGTAAAATGCCAAGTCTCAAGCCTTATAAAGCTCGCCACATCCCGATTCAATTCCATCTAAAATCCGAAACAATGACACTTACCTGGAAACGAAAGGTATTCCGCGATACTCACGACACACCGATGAGACGGCGCGTCAAAATTCAATTTGCTTTCGACATACCCAAATTGTAATTTGCGGAATCCAGGTTTATTTCAGTTTGGTAACGAACGGCGTCCACATTTAATGTTGCGGTATTTATTTTGGAAAAGACAGATGGTGTTGTATAAAACAGTAGCAGCAATGTATGAAAACCTCAATCATGTTTATTGCATTCACATTTTAAAGATACATTTGAGACCTCCCATATCTCTTTGCACACGCTACAACCTCAGATCTACAGGAGAATATATTAATCCTAGCTACTAATATCAAAATCATTATAATATTTTATATAAATATTGTCAGGGGGTACAGTAATCGACATACGATACCTTTCACCCAACGAAAAGTATTATTCTCGAGGGATAGAATAAGATCAACAACAACGAGCGAAGCTGCGGAGAAGTTTGTAATATTAAAATGCTAAAGTGACTTTGTTTGTTTGTTACGCTTCCACGAAAAATATAACAAATTTAAGAAAATATGCCAACAAGCGTTCACCAGAAGCATTTCTCTCCACATTAACGTACAAAAGGCCACAAAGGGTTCCGAGGAAACACAATAGAATGAAAAATGCCAGGCGCGTCAACAAAGCGGTAGGCGGACATATTTTAGACTAGATGTAACATGGCCGCGCGAAAATTATATGTACTAAATGGGACCGCTTAAGACTTAATAATGATTCAAATAGGTGGAATTATTAAAATATATATTTATGTATAATAGTAACCTTAATTTCTGTTTGTACGTAAAAATAAATCTATGTCTTTAATATTCATCGCAAAGGATAAACATAAAATTCCATTCCAATTAGAAACTCTATTTCCCGAGTATCCGAGTATAAAAGTGAAGTGTCCTCCACTCACTCCTATTGCATAAGAGTCATCCAGTGCCACATGCTAAGCGAGCTATGTTGCACATAATTCCAGTCTGGGGGATGTGACGTCACGTGACGTGGGACGGAAACATGGCGTCAACCTCCATCGTTAGCGAAACTGAAGTATTCTTCAAAACACACGATATTTTACTGCACTATCCGTTACTTTCAAATTTTAATGAGTGCGAAGAGGACGGACAATCACTTTAGTTATCTGTAAGCCTACTTACGGAGGCATGGTATATTTTACGGACAGCTTTACATTATTCTAGAACAAAATATGTTTATATTTTCAGCGTATTACAATTATTAGACATAACAAGACACAGGTAAATTATTATATCGTGAAAGATGTTATAAATATAAATAGGCCTAAACAATATGGTATAATTTCTTCCATTTTCTTAAGCATTGTAACAGGACATATTGGTAGAACGTTATCTAGTAGCATTGCAACTAATCTAAGCTGAAAAACCATCGGAAAATAGCCATGTGTTCTAACGCCACCAGCCGAGAGCCTATCCTTTTTTTAAATTAGGGTATTACCGTATTCGACAACGACATAACTTCCTGTAAAACACAAAAATGTGAGATACGAAATACCTCTTGAAAATGTATATGAAATCCCTACCCTAAAAGAAAAAAAAATGATCAGATGTTGTGTTATCGACATATGTATATATAATTATGTAAATTGCGACAAGTGTATTTTGAACCCGCAAGTATGAAGTGATACGTCAGTGCGTACTTTACGAGTAGTTATCGCCGTAGCATACAGACGTAATGACTTTCGGGGAACATAACTTTTGCTTTCTAAATATCATTCGCCATCTTATAAAAGCTAATTATAGTAGCGTATGTTTAAAGTTCACACTTGAATTATTTTTTAATTTGTTATCAATATATAATACCAGTTTTGCTCGTGGCATCGTTCGCTTTAATGTAGGTTTGATATATCTACCCGGAACAGTACATTTTTTCTAAATGAAAAGTACACTATCTCCTTTTGTGTATCCCTTACAACGTTGAAAAAAATTCATGAAGATTGGTCGAGGAGTTAACACGTAGAAGCATAACACACAAATAAACGAACAAATTCACTTTAGCATTTTAAATATTAGTTATGATCAATTAATATTTGTAATTATAATACAAAATCAACAAATAAAAATATCTAACTCTTGAGTGAAGACGACAAAACGAATTTATATACACAGCTTCTTTAAATGCAAACAAAATACAGTAATAAATTGCTTCTACGAGTCTGAGAAAATATATTTGCCTTGAATTATTTTTGTATGCTGCAATTTAGTTTATGTACCAAGTTATACACTAAGCTCATATTAGTCAGGCAATTGTTGTCAGCTTTTGAAGGCAGAGCGACTTTATATAATGTTCTCAACAATAATAAGAAGAATGCAAAAGTAAAAGAGGACAGAAATTAAAATGTGGCACCGTAGCACCACCAACGGTGTAACCTCTAATATTGCGCAGAGGTGAAGACAATATCTGCGTTAACATAAAACTAAGCATCCAAATGGGTTATTAAAAGCAGTGACATTTGTCCCGAATTAAAGTCAAATAAATTTGACAACATAGCTACATCTATACAAAATTTCTACTACGTACACCAAGTTTTTCGCTTGCTAAGAAATAATATTTACTACATACATGGGTCCCTTCATCATCAAGAGTCTCGGAAACAACTAGACGTCTCATGTAAATTTAATAAAATGAAGCACAATATCTTGTTAAAACTATTCTATCGTATAAAAGATGACACGCGTGACATATGCCATAATGTAATATATTCAACTGACAAAACTTATTTATATCACAAATCTAGCCCCGGCAAGGCCGACAACTTGATAAAGGTAGACAGACACAAGACGTACGGTCCATTCGTTGCTCTTTTGAATAAAGCTTGTGAACTCCTGTTCTAGTGTAAATTCAATTATACTTGTATACCATAGAATAAATTTATGCATGTGCAGTATAGAAATAATAAGCTCAGCATTTTTCATATAAAAATAGAGAGAGACAAAACAGTTAAGTACATCTTCTTCGTCCTCTGTTTCTCAACCGATTTTCTTTACATTCTGAGATTTAGTGTTACTAATGTAAAAAATAATAACAATAATTAATTATTGTCGAATTTCGAGCACTGAACGATCACTAGTAGGTACAAATTCGTATAGAGAAAGGTAGGTCTTACCGAGATCTTTCTATGCAAGCTCAAAAGGATAAACGACATTTCGATATCCATCTAATGATATCATGTACCTTCTACGACGCAGAAACGTAATATAGCAATTCTATAATCGTAACTTTTTGAAAAATTTACAATTTAAGTTTTACTTTTTAAAAATTCACCCTTGAAAGAAGCTGCATATATCTATGGATATAGCAGTATGAAACCGTAATATCCAATGGTACTAATTATATAATGTTCGAACATGACGTCCATCGACCTACGTACGAATTCTTCAGTACAATCCTGAAATCCTACAATTTATGTAAAGTAAACCATCTTAACATGTGGTGATATGATTTTTTCTGACACCTGATTAGACTGACGTCAAGTATATCAGCACCTGCAGGTGTGTTTTAACAACTACTCTCGAGAGGCATACCTTCTCTAGGATTAGCGTATTACCATTTCAGACCACACATTGCGGTAAAACGCTTAAAACATATACCAATGGAGTGCGTAACTTAGTTTTTTTTCCTTGTATTAATTTAAAAAAAATCATCATCGTATCCATTACCAACGTACTTGTTACACGAATGTATAATCATCGGTCGGACAGGTGCCTCAAAGAGTAGTTGAGCGCGACCTTGTCGGCGGAGACACGCGCTCTAAGACACACTATACATACTAACTTGTTCTACAAAATCACCATGGGATAATTTTCATTCCTGTTATACAATTATTGTGATGGCAACAAAAGAGCGACATAACTTTAAGACAGAAACATTTTTATAACTATATTGTTATAATAATGTTTATTAGGGGGTTCTTAATTCGGTTTTATATTAGTTTTAAATGTTTGTTACCTCAGAACTTCATCATTTCTAAATCAATTACGGTAAAATTATTTTGATACTGCAAACAGGATATTTTGATGAGGGTCCCAGACCCATATTAATGTTATTAGCATTAGACCTTGAATTTCGAAGATACCCCACGGAATTCCTCATAATCAATTAGGAAATGTATAGTAACTGAGACATTGTTGGGTTAATGGCAATCTAGACTAGATTTGTAGTGGTACCTAACTATTTATTTTGAAGTCAATTTTATTTACATTATAAGCTGGGAAACCTCTAAGCACTTCGCCTGATTTGATACGGCCACTGCCGCTTAAATTTATGTATAATAGACCCTAACATGACCGCAATCTTGCTCTTTGTCATAATAGGCTGATACTCTTGAGCACCGAGTTGCAATGCCACGTGTTTTAATACATGCTACCAACTAAATACAATGGACGGGAACTCCACGCCAACATAATCACTGCAGCTTTAGGAATAGCTCTTAATTTACAATAATACACGGATAACATTTTTCATAATGATAAAGTCTATGCAAGGTATGATTGCGGAAACAACACCACGCATACATATACCTATTGTTAAGCATCGAGACTTACACAGCTAGAGAACAATTGTCATGGATCATAGTTTAAAAAAAAAAACTGTATTTTTTTTTATACGACAAAAAAATGACAAATATTTCGTATCATTAAGAATAGAGCTTAATACAGGCTGTTTATTTTTAAATTAACGTAATACCGGCTTTACAATATAATAGAATTTAAAATGGCACACATAAATTGAAACGAGATAAATCGGTTGGCGTAAGAACAATTCTACTTATTTTAATAATTCATGGGCACTTTGGTTACGTGGGTATATACATACATTTAAATATTTTTCCTTCGCCGGGTTACTGTATTGAGAAGCGTGAGGTTTTAAATTAACCTATTTTATTCACCATGTTCACTTCATTTGTGTAACAAAAATGTAGGACCCGGTTTGTGAAATACACTTCAAATAATGATAGACTATACCAAAGAATTCTTCGTAATTCGTGTACATCTAGTAATTTAAATCGTTAACAGTATAGTCTCACTTGAAGCTTCAAGTTCAGCTGAACTTGAGGAATATACCGACAGAATTACTGTTTATAAGAAAAATATAGAGATACGGACTTCCCTACAATTAAAATCGCAAATATGTGGTGGACTGGCTTGGTAGTTATGGCCGTACTTTAATCAGATCTTTTATCAGAATAAATTTATAAACGCGATACTCAGTTTAATCGCCGATTTTAAATATAAATACAGCTAACATAATTGTGATTTTTCTTAATTACTATTTTTCATAGAATTCATTCGACATGGAATTATACGCGGGGACAGCTATTATTATATATGACAAAATAAAATCAATAACTAAAGTTCGTCTACTCCCTTAGTTTCCAAAGTGGACCCCTAGTGGTTCACGGGAGACTCGACGGGGTCTACGCTGGCGTGACCAAAAATAATGGGTGTTCACAATTAGTAAGCGAGCGTCCACAAAAATTTATTCGGTTTTTGCCTATCAATGTAGGCAGATAATATTTTAAGAAGCTCAGCGACTGTTACTTATAAAAACTTGCATATTCCATATTCTGTACAACGCAAATTTCCAGAGTTAGATCGAATTTTCACATTTTTTGTCGAGTTTTGGGAATATGGTAGAAATGTAGCTACAGGAGGTCTACCGGCAAAATTTTGAAAGTGGTCTATGAGAAAAAAAAATCTGGGAACCTCTGGTCTACTCTATTACGACACAGAACGCTATAATAACGTAACTATTATTCATACAAATATAGAATAACATGCAAAACGGTCAGTAAATTAAAATTAAAAAAACACACGAATTATTGCAAAAAAAAAGCCATACCCATAATCCATTATTTCCCCTCTACAATAAATAATAAACGTGAAAAACAGCGGCCGAGCGTTCGAATTCCTCGTGCAAAATTAATATTTCGCCTGGACGTTGATTCTGAATAAACTTTTCCAATAAAAGTTACCGTTTGTTGTTAATAATATTCATGAATTTCAACGCTTTCAGTTGTCGATATGTTCTGGAATCGTTTAGTAACTGCTAAAGTTCCCGTTATAAAAAGACCGTAATAATACGCTTGAAATTAATTTAACTCTATTTTACATGCCGAATAAAAAAAAACCTGCGACTGGGTCCGTATTAAATTAGGAACGATTCTCTTGAAACTTGCAAAGGCGGTGGTAAATAAAAGAATATTATATTTACAATATACTCAAATATGCATACACTTTTGTATTCATATTTATTTATATTAGGCTCTAACGTATGAAATTAGCCTTCTGTCGAACTTACCACTCTGATTTCAAATATCTGGCGTTTGAACAACCGAGACTGGTCAATAATCTCTTTAGCAGGACAACGCTAGCTCTCCTACTTCACGACAGACGGTCGCTAAGTTAGAGGAACCGTGGTTGGAATGTCTCCGACGCCCGCCATACTCTCCGGACCTTGCTCCGACAGATTACCACCCCCTATTTTAGATTTTTGACAATTTCTTGCAAAGAAAAAAGATTATGTTGATTTTCACTCCCACAATTTTTTTAGCAATGGAATCAATGAACTACCTATAAAATGGCAAAAGTGCATACGTAATAATGGTACACGAAGTATGTTAGTAATTAAATATGTATTTTTTTCCATTTTATTTCCTCCATATAAAACCCTAATTTCATATCTAAGAAACTGATACTAGTGTTCATCCTGTGATCAAAATTCGACCATATGTTATTAATATTTTAAATTCCATATTGCTCAACATCTTCCAGAACTTTCTGTTTTTCATGCCATGAAGTCACAACACAGGTGTAGGTCACGACTATAATGGAGATTGGTCAAACTCTGATAAAGTACACATATGCCACGCATATACGATCATACATTTTTATATGTATAGACAGATATAAAATATTTAAAAATTTATAAAACCATCCAAATCGCCGCATTATTGAAAACTAGCTTTTGCCCGCGGCTTCTTTCATGTTAATGTAAATCTGATGTACCCCTGTAACCTTTTCTGCATCACTGTCAAAGTGTAAATTCAACATTTCACAATGATTGGTTGTGTGGTTAAAACATAAAAGCATAACAAACAGACTTACATTCGAATTTATAATATTAGTTAGAATTTAGCTCTTGTAAATATAACTATCGAATATATTACTAACGCATTAATAAATTATGACTAAAGAATCACCCACAATTGCAAAAGAACAAAGATTAAAAAAATACATTTAAACCAGACACGACAATCTGTGTTAAACATTGTCACGATATAAGTCCTTATAGTGCATTCGTGAAAGTGTGTCTACACAATTTAATTCTATTATTATATCTTTCTTCATGGCCAATCGGTTCCGTTTATTGATCAACCGTTTAGGTTTCGTGGTCAGGTGAACAGTTTAAAGGAATATTATCTTACTTGAATCATAGACTTGAACAGTTCAATAAATTTCGCTAGAGGAAAGTTTTACCGATCTTTTTAAGATAAATATAAACTGCCTTATGGTGGATAGATGTGGTCTTTACGGATGCCCGATTCTCATTGTTCCATGGGAATCAAACATCACAAAAACTCTAATTTTTTTTTCTACAATAAGGACAAAGTGAAGCCATTGTACCCAATAATATGCACAATGCAATTCAAAAACACGACCACTCAAGAGATCTACAATCCAGCAAAATAGCAGAATGCCACGGCCTACACGGGTACCGATTGTTCCCTACTATCCCGCTTGATTACTGGATATACACCGGATGATATCAGAACACAACACGTCCAAACAAGCAATCGTGACGGATTTTAAGCTTGGTTTATGGGGGTTGCGATTTAGACGAAAACAAAAATTATTATTTAACAAATGAGTTAACCACACAAAACGGTAATCAATTTGTAAGAGAAGTAGCAACAGAAAGTGTTGTGCAGTAAGCAAAAAAATCTTTATAAAAGAAATTTTGTGTCAAGAGCCACCATGAACTCCTTATTGCAGAGAATACAAAAAAAAAACAAAAGAATGTAGGTGCGCAAACCAAATGGCGGAAACTGTAGGTGCGCATCGGTGAGCCACTTAGACCTACAATTGAGTTGCAAGTTCCAATCAATGCCGCCCAGGCTTCTTACCCTGCAACAAGATGGATACGGGACCTACACGTTGAATCGATAGAATGCAAAGCATTTTGTCTTTTAAATTAGCAACTTTGACTGTCATAAACAGCAGTTGTAGACATCGTACAATAATTTCAACAACGCAAGATGAATTTATATGACATACAATGAGTTTAAAATATCGGAATATTGAAAGCGAATTCAACGAAATCGCCAGGAATGCGGCAGATTCGAATGCAACAAAACGCTGCATACTTATTCTTAGTACAAACATCATACGCAGTGATCGATCGTACGTCTAGAAATATACACGTGTGTTTTGTTTACACGCTGTTTTAGCCAAAGTTAAATGGTTATTTTTAAGTGTTATATTTGCGTTTACTGTTAGATATATCACCACTTTACAGTAACGACTATGTCACTACTTATACTGTTATTAGTTGTGTTCGTGGCTCCACTCGTGTTTCTTATTATTTGTTTATATTATTATTGGCTTATAATAAAGGGTCGAGCTGTATCAAAATTAATATTGTATGCAAGAATTTATGAGTTGTTCACATACTATAGTACAAAACTCTACGTAAGCAAGGAATTAAATGGCATTATATTTATTTCCTATATCCTCATATTTATTTTACTGCAAGTTTATTCTAAGGCTCATTCAAATACTATGTTAATTATCTACGCAGTATATGACGGAAAATTACTTGTATTTATTATAATTCCATAAGTTTACAGAAGACTAACAAGATTTAAGTGTCTGTTGTTTCTCAGTGTTAATACTCGAAACGTCTAAAAACAATTTTAATGATATTTTTACTGTCACATAGATTATTTATCGGAGTATCATCTAAGTCTCATTTCCTTACACTTTTCTATGGGAGGCTAAGCAATAACAATCCAATTTGTCAGACATTACTTGTAATCTATAAAACGTTACAGGAGATAGATAATAATAATAAAAAACAATGATAACATTTTTCACGACTTCCTTGAAGTTAATGTTACCGAAATCTTACTGTATGTTCAAGTATATCATACGTAATAAATTACACGAAAGAGGCATTCCAAGCACTTTTCTAAACAAAGCAATAGAGCGACCTTTCTGTTCTCGTTAATCTATGACAGACGACATCGACGTCCCACGCGTTGCTTTTATAGAACGTGTTTAGAACCAATATAGCACGTAATTACAATACATATATTATTATTATTATGTTTACTCGCATTCTTGTTGACAATATTGAATTAATCAGTAATATATCAAAACATAATTTAAATGTTTTTATGATTACAACAATAAAATTGTTAAAACGTTATGTTATTCCACATTTTGTTGCGATTGACATATATCTTATAAAATTACATTTATTTCGCGTGCCAAACGCAAGAAAAGAGTATCATAGCAGTTTGGATTTTATACGAAAACAGCGCCTAATAAATTTTTTTACTTTCAATTTTTTTTTAATTTTATCTTAGAAAATGTCTACAACGCGATTCACAATAAACAATATGCGCCATTTTGCATTTGGAACGCCATATATTTACTTCTGGTAGAAAGTACTGTTAGTAAAGGGTTTAGCATTAAAAACACCCTTAACAAAAACAAATAAACAAAACCAAATACCGATTTGATTTCAAAACGGACCGTTTAATAAAATAAAAGGTATGTGTTTTGTGTCTTTGACCCGAAATTGTCATTGAACGAACGGACGGACGGACGGACGATCGGTCATACGTACATGGTAACCGTTTTAAAGCCGACACGGCGGACACTGCGGCACGTGCCGCTTGCATTAATATTACATACGAAGCGTATAACATAAAAATGCTACACACACACCATGGACTAAAACAAATTTTAAATAATCTCCACAGACTTATCAACAGTGGCGTATTTAATAGGTTTGGCAACATCCTAATAATTATTTGATTTATATTAAAGTAGCTTACACTCGCGGCCTCGCTCGCGATAACTTCGTAAGACCTAATGTACAATTAATTGTACAAACTAACACGTAGCATTCAGGCCCAAGTTGAAAAAAAAAACACTTCCTAGAAGCCCAGTGTACAATATGATGTATTTTCAAGATTTATGGGTTTCGCTTTTAAAGTTTCACGCCAACTGTAACCTCATCTAATATCGTGATTTATGCCATATTATCCAACAAAAGTTTTAAAACTCAGGATCATCTAAACGCCTAATGTGCATTTAAATGACCAAGAAATTAAAAAAATTCGTTGTTTTTCATTTAACAAAAAAAAAGAGTAATACTCGTGGGCTAGACCATGTAAGAACATATTTATACCATATTAACCATTATACCTTGAGCCTTAGAATGTCAATGTAGTAGACTTGACCTTTCCTTCGAGAACAGTAGGTACTTTTTTCTGTATAGAAGATACTCTATGTCCTTTTCTGACCCCCTGACAATAGGTATGCAAAGTCTCATAATGATACTTTGAATAGTTAAGGCGTAACATACATACAAACTAACATTCGCATAGAATAGTTACGTTTATCGACCCACCCCATCTTCCCACGGGTGCAATGTATTACAGTGACGTCAAAGTGTGTAAGACATTTAGATCCATTTTTTGGCACTTTGATATTCAAAATCCATCAAAGTAAAAGGCACTTAGTAAGAATCTGCACACATTAAACTTTTTTTGAAATGAAACTTTTTAACGGAGGGCTTTGAAATTCTCATCGACAAACTTTTTGTGTGACTAAAAATGGTGGGGTTAAACACCTTATCGGGTAGTGTTGAAAACATGGTTCTCGTCTGATCACCGAAGTTAAGCAATGTCGGGTGCGGTCCGTACTTGTATGGGTGACCGCCTGCGAACACCGCTTGATGTTGACTCTTTGATGTATTATTAAATTATAATGTCTCTCTGTAACACGAAAAATTTCACTTCTGTCGTGTGTCTTTACGACACATCCTATTTTTTTTGTTATGAGTAATTTTAAATGTGTGAAATCTTACAAGGTATTTATTAAAACGACATGTTACAAAGGTTAACACAGAATAAATTCTAAACACAAATAAAATATATAATTTCATAAATATCAGTACTATAGCGGTGCAAAAATAGCGCTATAAATAACCTATTACTTTTTTATTAATATGTCAACGACAAAAATGATTACTGACATACCTTTTCTGGTGGTATTTTTAAGACATACAATTCTCCGGTACACTATTTCGATCTATTAGCTACACACAATACATCATTTGTTTTTCCACTTTCTTAGATAAAATATACATGAGATATATACTTCCTAATTAAATTCCCTAAATGATAGTGAAAACCAAATTAAAATCTTTGTTTATTTACTAACCGTGTCCGAGCTACATGAAGTACTTATTATTATTTATTGTGATTACCATTTTCATTCATAAATTAACGAGTAACATAATGAGAAATGTATATTGTATAATTATTCTCTATATTCAAACATCTGCGCATACCAATTCTCATGGCGATTGGTAGGCCCTCCGAGTTGTAACAAAATGAATAGTATAAATATGTTTGAAACTGTTAACATAAGTAGCTTAAACGATAACGACGATAATAACTAATCTCAGAGAATGCAGTTTATTAACTGAATTATTTTTTTTAACTAAAGGTTGAATTTGCATTTTATTAATATAGACACATATATCTCCACATATTTAATTATATAACGCTAATTTCTTTTCTCATATAAAAATAAGAAAAACTGTGAGTTCGGTCATTTTTACACTGATAGCCTCGTTTTATGAAGAAAACAATGAATAAAAGATTATGCGAGAAGCCATAATCTTTTACAGAGTAATCAGATGGCGTCGAGCTCAGGGAGGACTGAACTACAAGAACTTTTATACAAAAATAAATCGCAGTAGCAGACATATTTAACATTCACCTCGAATTAGTAGATTCAAGCGAACGCATCAACGTTATTATTGCAACTGTGTGAAATAGTTTCACCTTGCTACTTACTTTAATTTTAAAACATCTAAAAAATGTATCTATATTAATATTTAAATTTGACCCATCCTTAAAAACAGTATTATTGTTTAGTGAAACGGACCCCATGTCCGCTACTGTATCTTTACCCACGTATACGTAAAATATAATGTAATTAACGCACGATAGCTTAACAAACAAACAGACCCACATGCGCGTTTATATTATTAGTTTCGTTTACAATATTTCATTTACCGTGATTTTATTTGAACATAAAATTGTGCGGACATAATTTCACATCCAAAATTTAATTGTTAACTAAACATAGTATTGTATTATTATTATGCTTAGCACGCATCTGAAATACCATACATAGATAGATATTAAACTTCTAAACTAAGAACAAACAATTATGCTCATTATTTAAAAGTGAGTCATATGCGACGATCAAACCCTCGGTCTCTTCGATAAATAGTAAGGCTAATTACTAATGGATGACGTAACGTTAACAACGGGCATGTCCATCGCCGTGGCAACTCTCTTGTACAGGTCCATGTGATGAAGACGCATTAGTGATAATTGCGCCTCCCACAAATTCGTCAGTGGAAGGCCCTGCTGAAGGACCAACACCTGCCGAATCGGGTAAAAGTAGTTCCTACTCACCCGGCTAAAGGGTGCAAGAAGAGCATCGAGGGAGTTTAGTCAGTACGAATCTGGCATTCCCACCTATATTTTTTTTTAAATATATTATAGGGGGCAAATGAACAGGTGGGTCACCCGATGGTAAGTGATCACCGCCGTCCATAGACACTAGCAACACCAGGGGAGTCGCAAGTGCGTTGCCGGCCTTTGAATATGTGGGCCTCCGGCGCTCTCACTGACCGAACGAAACGCAACAGTGCAACCACTGTTACTTCACGTCCGTTTTCTGTGAGAGGGTGGTACTACCCCGGGAGAACCGACCCATTCATGCTGAAACCAGTAATAGTTTCAGCATAGCTCTACCACCACCTAACTTATGCAGCCCGGCGAGGTGGGGATCTTAGAAGATTTCCCCGCGAGAAAAAAAAATACTATTGCGTCACGAAGAACAAACCCAAAACTCTATGCGAATGAATCTACAACTTTACAAAAAAAAACAATAAACGAAGGCTATCGAATCCGCATAACTTCTATACATATAATGAAAATACAGTTCCTTTGAGGTTGGATTAAGTCAAAACTATTGAGAGTATTGGCATAGAACTATGACCATTCTATGCAGTATTTTTCTACAGTTCTACGCTACTTTTGTTTTGAATTCTATTTAATCATTTTTATGCCCAAGAAAGCGGGCTGGATTCAGCTAGTATATGATAAACAAAGAACATAAAACCATAAACCACAGAGAAAACAGTTAATAGTTTTTCTTCACGAGTTAAATCGATTTTTTTTACCGTATCACCTGTCTCAACAACCGTATCGTGACAATGGAAACCTTATCGATATCCTCTCAAGTGTATAATTGTGGTAACTTTCTGTGGGCGTTCTAGATAGATTATAATTTTCTGCTACGTCGCTTTCTTTTGATCCCAAATTATCTTTCAAAAATAGCAGTACTGAGGCAGAATTGAAGTTATTGTTATGTAGTTACTCCCACGTACCGATGTCAGATTAGCGGCTGTATAGAGCATAATCTCTCAAAATCCTTCTTAATTTAGCACATCAAAGCCCTTGAAATACTAATAATATACTTCGAGCAACAATTACGATTATAAAATCATTAAACCAAACAGCAGATTGAAATTCGGACACGGCACGTTCTTAAGTTCATTTAATGGATGAAGCTTGTATGGAAAGTTCGCTAGTATTGAAAACGATTGATTGATTTTCGGGGTTAAAGGTTAGGAACAAAAAGTAAACCGTGTACGAGATACAGATAAAAAAAACTTGCTAACGACATAAATACGGCAATACATTTTGCCTTAAAGATACGGCTACAGGATGCACGGGGTAACTGAGTGAAACAATTTAAGATGTAAACATAGGGAGGCTTAAGATAGTTCTTTCTGGACAGGCGTTTTACATGGAGGTCTTTTAGTTCGGTGCTGGTCGAATGCTTCTAAAAATTTCTTAATAGAATTACGCCATTCTGAACTCTATTGATAACCGATGTTATAACAAGTAGGTTTGACTACATTTTAATTATAAAAACAAAAATTAGGGTTCCCTGCACACATAATTCTTTCTAATCCGTAGATGTCAAGCTGAAATCCCTTAAAAACACCCATACTATCTGTTCAAATCTTTATCGTGTTACAATGATTGAAATGTATAATAATATTTGAAACATAAAGCTATAGATAATTAACAGAACGGTAATGAATGTACTATAAATGATACCTTGAGGCACGTCTATGCAGCAAACGGACGCCAGAACCAAAGGCCCTGGTGGTAAACATACAATTAATATTCAAATCATACCCACATAGACATATACCGTACCATTGACGGTTGCACAAAGGTCTCCTATCCCATACTTTGTAAATCTGTATTACAATTTATTTTACATTCACTATAGCTAGTCGCTGTGACTTCATCTCTGTAAATATTGTTCTGTTTTTCATGAGAGTCTATTTTGTCATTACTGCTTGGGTTAAAGCGTAATCACATAGCCTTATATCTTACTGATATTATAATTGCGAAATTGAGTTTATCTGTTTACCGATCATCGTCAAATTTTGCACATTATTGTTGTCAGGATTACAGAAAAGGTCTTAAGACACCTTTTATCCTGAAAAAGATGTCAAATTTGCGAGGGATGTAACGTAAATGTAACGCGAACGAAACTGCGAGCAAAAGCTAATAATATTCTAATAATCTATAGGTAAAAGCTTAGTCAAAGTCACTTCAAACGTGTCAAAAATCATGTCAGATGGAAGACAGAGAATTTAATTTTATATTTTTAAATATGAAGAACAATTTTGGAGACTCCAACGTCATTCGATCGACTGAAAGTTGGCACCCCTGAGTGGTTTGTCATGGAAAAATCTTTTAAGTTATTCATTTGAAATTCGACCTATAACCCCATTTTTACGATCTGCATACCTTGTCCACCATCTTCCTCCTAATTTTATACGAGCAATTTAAACGCACAGACAAACAATATACGCTTATAATAACTATTCAATCGTTGTATTTCAAAATAAGCCAAGTCATATTTTACCCGTGCCTAACATTTTAAATTATTTTTAAAGACCTTGAAAGTGTAAAAGTGTAAGGGCGCCAAAATTATCATTTTTTCTTAGAGCAAATAATATCAAAATGTCGACATCAATTTCGAGCGAAACTCAAACATTATAACTCACCTGATGGCTGGAATCTGCGAAGTGATTCATTCGCTAGCTTTTCCGAATCATAAACAATACTAAATAAATTTATTGAATAAAAATATAAACTGAAATGCTACTTAGAATTCCCAACTTTAGGCAAAAAATATAGCGTCGTTCATTGACATAAAAATGACAATTAAGATGAATTTTTATTTTTTTAAGTTTGATAAATCTAACGTTAAAACAACATTCAATATAAGATAATTAATTCGAAATATCAGTGCGAAAATATTATTTTATGTTCTTACAGAATATGCCACAAATTTTGCTTTTTTGTTATAACTTTTTGTATTACGAATTTCATGATTTTGTATATGCAACAAGCTTCATAAAAAAGGTGTGTGTGTGATTTACATACGATAGAAGTGAAACTTCAGTAAATCGACAAAGAATGAGATGAATATAACAAGGGTAGGATAATTACAAAGTTTATTTGTCTAAAAATGAAAGTATGTTGATTAATTTTAAAAGATATATTATATTTTATTTAACATATGTTACATAATTTATTGCTCAAGTTCAATATTTTCAGTTTCAACAAATAAGATATAAAATACTCACAAACACTGTTAAATAATAACACACCACGCCGACTTCTTACTAAAAAGCTGTAATACGCAGCCGCATACAGTATACAGTAGTACACGTACTTTTCACATATACCGACATTTGCTCTCTCGCTCTGGCTCACTAATTACAGGCGACTATGTTTAGACGACGGGAGTGGGGATGCTATGAAGCATGGCACAAAGAGGAGAGACCGATAATATAAAATAGTATGTATATTTCTGTCTCATTCTTTACCTGGTTAATCGTTCACATTTTTGTATTTGTGTCTCTTACCTGTCGTTTTTTCCGTTGCATCCGGTTTGAAGTCACAACGATTCTAAAGAAATTTCTCTTCAAAAATAAGTTACTTTTGTGTAACATTGATGTTATCGTAACATATAAAGTTACTATGCAATTTTTGTTTTTAAAGTGGAAAATTTGACGGCCTTACCCAAAATTTAAAGATCATCAAAATTTAAAAACTAAAAATCGTATTAAAGTCAAAATTTTGGACTAAACGAACGACTATCATTGGTCTTTGTTCAGTTTAAAATGAAACAACAATTCAATTGAAACGACTCAATTGTAACACAAAGGTATAGTCTAGAAAAACGATTCACTAGGGAAACTAAGAAGAAATACATGACGGAGTTTGAAAACTGCCTTATAGTTTAGGAGTCTGACCCTATCCGTACATACCTAGCGTGCAACTTCGTGTACAGTCGTAAACGGCTTTCAAAGTTTTACCCAGATAAATAGATTAGTTTCGTATCGAACTGACCGTAAAGTAAATACGTTATGTAAGAGCCGATTGAAAATACTAAGAGATAATGTTTTTGGCAGAAGAGAATTTTTCAAAGAGTAATCTTGTGATGAATACACAACGATTATATTATAAATGAGAAAATATGTTTTGATGTTTGTCCTTTAATGTTTCAAAAGGTAAACGAAGTATCAAGATAACGGAGTTAGAGTCGATATGTCGTGAAATTGACCAAAGGACATCTTTTACTACCAATTATTCACTAAAGCTTAGTTTAGGCGCAATCAAACGAGAGGAATTTCTAATGTATTTATAGAATTGAAGACTGTTAAGTTACAATGTTATTTCGTAACTGTGACGGCTATAAAAATATTAAACTAGCTGAAACCCGCAACATCGTCCGCGTCATTTATTATCTTAGCAATATATTTTATGTACCGAGGAAAAAATATAAGCACCACACCGCTTGCCCTACTTCTCCACAGTA
The DNA here is from genome assembly GCA_035772565.1 of Antheraea assamensis. NCBI lineage: Eukaryota > Metazoa > Arthropoda > Insecta > Lepidoptera > Saturniidae > Antheraea > Antheraea assamensis. The sequence continues at coordinate 795,003 of JAQQSE010000058.1, forward strand.
AGAAAACACACATCACCGTACAGGTAGTGCTTATAATAATAGTAGTTTCTTAAGTATTTGTATGTTTTATTGTTAAAACTTTAAAAACTATATTAAATGAAGTTACCGTGTTTTTTTAGAAAAGGACAAAGCGCCTAAGAAGGAAAGCGAAAAAAAAAATACAGAAATGTATCCAGTAATTTTTGAATGATGCATGCATCTGGTTTTTGATTGATGCACGCATTTTGTTTTTGAGTGTAGCACACATCTGTGATAAACAAAGGGTAACTATTTATATCTGTATTTCAAAGCCTACTTCACTTTCATCGGTTACAATTCCTATTGCTTCTCAGACTAGCTATAATCAATGCTTTTTACAAATCTATCCGAATAATTATAAATTTGTACCTGGTAGATGTTAATATTACCGCCAACTAAATAGCTTTTACGGAAAACGTACCATAAAAATACCTGGAGCAAGGAAAAAAGCAATAATATATCTTAGGGTTACGTCATCCCAGTTATTTGTTTAAAATAGCTAGCAACCAAGTCGTATACGTTAAGGGTACCCCAGACTGATATACGGTTTAGATAAGAACAAGCCGCCCTACAAAACCGGAAGGGTTCCTACCCGACAAATTCCATCAATACGTAATACATGTTCTCGACTTTATCGCATTTACTGTAATTGATTTTTCATAAAATTAGACAAAATTCGTCCTTACTAATATTAATATTACAAAGGCGAACGTCAATTGGTTTCATGAAACTTATAAGTATAATTATGAAATTTTGCATACACATTATCAGGTATACAGAAAAGGACATAGGATAACTCATATCAAGGAAAAATTACTACGTCCAAAGGATAGATTAAAACTACATTAACGTGAGTGCAGCTGCGAGCAAAAACTAGTATACTGTATAATGATTAACAATATTGCACAAAAACTTAACCCGATAGCGTAATGTTAAAGCGATGAAATCGCTGTTATGGCGTTTAAGCTGGCTAATTACAAAGTTATACACCTATCTTCAAGTGAACGACGCCGAATATTCGTGATGAAACAATAGCATCGTTGTAAATATTTTTTTTAATATCGGTCTTGGTAGCAATCACTCCCAAAGTCTTTAGGAGCGCTTCACAACCAGTTTATCCCTACAGGTTTGACATGTTACTGGAACACAACATCACTTAGCATCGATTACCATTGTGATCAAATATTAAAAAAAAAAACTATAAACAATAACTGAAGACCAATACCAACTTTAAAATAAATTCGCGTTATATTCCACAGATTATTAAAAACGAGTAATGTAATTTGGTTACAGAGTTTATCAGAAAAACGAAACGTTATCAAAAATATTATTTCTCTCGAAACTGTCCTTTCGTAATATTTGTTTACGTTTTAAACTTATAACGCATTCGTCTTTAGATAAAATTGTTTCTAGCAAAATGAAAAAAATACTGCAATGTCATAATAAAAAGATTTTGTAACATACATCTGTTAATAAATTTGTGTTTTCATCTGAGTTTTTACTTGTAATAAACATATAATGTAAAAAATCCCTGTTATATGAAGCGTTATCATATAGAATACCTTTTCTGTGGCATTTACAACTATATCGCTTTGATGTCATTATAGACTATGTTTTTAAGACCGAAGAGAATTCTCCAAATATTGCGAAATACACTACGTAATATTACGAAAATCTTAGTTCTAGTTTTTAATTCTGAAATATAAACTATATACAATATTTAAATGTAAGCGTTGGTTGTTAAACTACTAATCGGGCGTTGCAATGAAGTAATGAGGATATTAAATAAAGTTATACTCGTAACAATCAAAGTTTATATTGTAAACATAGAGGGAAACACGTAAAACCGGTCCGACCTTGGCAACGTGACCATAACAAAAACAATGAATTAACACACACACACACACACAATTACAAACCGGCGAGAGAAGCGTACAACGACTGACTACTACTACTACTCCTCGCGCGAGATCTTCGATCACACCCTCAAGACACAATCTTCCACGAAGACTGATCAGAGAAGTACCGCACTGATCATAAAGACAGACACACACGGAACACACGTTAAACAAACACACGCACGCGCGCGCCCACTGCACTATTCGTAAATCGAACACGTGATTTTTAAATAATTTTTATTAATGTAAAAACACTTTCGAGTTCGGGGAACGTGCGTCTCGACGGAGCAGCAGTACGCGACTGCCGCGTCCCGCCGCCCAATACAATCAGCGAGCGAGCAAACGGAGAATCTGCTTCTTGAATGAGAATCTTGCCACGCCCGTATGTTTTTCCACGCTTTAATACCCACTTTTGTCTATAATTAATTTTGAAATTCATTATTTCGACCTAGAGAGTTTAAAAATATTACTAATATTATAAAAGCAAACGGGAGTTTGTTGCATACACATTGTCAGGGGTATAGCAAATGACAGAGTACCCCCACCTCTTATCCAGAAAAAGTACTGTCCTCGAGGGATAGATCAAATCTAGAGCCATAGCGAACGAAACAAACTAGCAATAAATAAAAAACTAAAACTAGCAATAAATAAATAGCCGTAAATGCCGTCATGTTAGTGTACTTTTATACCCACGCCAACAAATAATAAATTACTTAAAACTGAATATTTCAGTAACAATATAAATAAAAACCACACTAGGAACATTCTGACACTAGTCTAAAATTCAAGATATATGTTTTTATTATAATCAGAAAAGAAAAGATGCATCATTATTTAAGGCATTTTTATGGACACTGGACATTAGCCGCTATTTAGTCTACGGTCGGTCGGCACAGTCGAGATAGGTGGATGTGTTTACATGCTAACGCTACACAGCTACACGCGACCGATGATTGTAAAGAGGCGCATCGAACGTGTAAACAAATAGATTAGTCCGTATATCGTTCGTCGACCAAGGTGTGCGCGGACTGTGGGCTAAACGTTGCTCATAAATAGATTACAACGTTGTTTACGTCGGGGTTAATGCAAGAATATTACGAAACAAGCTCAACGCCGGAGTTAAAAACTATTAAAATGGTAATATCTTCTGTTATAATTCAATGGTACATACATAACGCAGATAACCGTATAATAACTCTTTCAATTATTTGAATTAAGAACACGACATTCAATTTTTTTATTACCATTACTTTTAAAAAGGAGTTTTCTAATTATCATTCTTTAATAATTACACGGTTCTATTTTATATTTAAATATTTATTACAGGCCTTGTTTGTAAACAATATTTATAACCAAAATAATATAAGCAGATTGCATACCGTGAAAAAAACTGCAACATTGATTTACGAAAACGAAATTATTTAATGCGATCTAGATTATTATTTTGCAGATTTCGTTTAACATTTTGGTATTGTTTTGTAACGTAAAAGCGATGATGATTTTAATGTAAAAGTTACATTTATGAGACTGCCGATTTTTTTTTTTGGTAATATTTATTCCGAACAACTGTTAACATAAAATATGCACCAGAATGAATCGAGTCACTTTGTGTATACTTAATTCACTTTTAACTTCATAAGTCGGTACAGATAATTAATTACCTAATAGAATAAAACACTTTCAAAATCTGGCCAGAAAATCAACCTAAGATTAAAAAATATATATATAAATTATAAAAATCGCTTCAATCGTTTTCAAGTTGGATAAACGAAAAGACTTACCTTCTATAGTATGTAAGGAAAACAAATCAATATTTTTTTAAGACAATCGGAACCGTTGACATAAAAATGTTATGAGACTCTTATTAAAAAAATGAACCAGAAAGAAATAGACTGACTGAATTTGTAATCGACAACTACCAAGTTAAACAATATTAACTTCCTCAACGCCAGAATTCGAGGTAAAAAGATTAATACAATGAATCAGAGCAATGATGCAAACACTTACCGACTTGTAAAAATTGTGCTTATAAAACGGATCAGAATTCACACAGCTAAACCTTATAATCAAACGCATTATGTAGCACATTAGTCCCTACACAAAGAATAACATAACACTTATAAGTCCTTCACCAAAAGCACAGGTGACGGACATAGTTCAAAATTCGTAAAACATTTGACTACAACCTCCCGTGCAGTTCAAGTTAACCATGTGGTTTAAAAATATTAAAAATAACTTAAGAAAAACTACAAGAAGCTTAGAAATAGAACGAATTTTTCAATTGCTTTTACGAAAAATTAAGGCACTGCTGGGTAAGACATTTTAAGTTCCAAGCATATATATTTTCATAACGAATACTTGTAGTAGCTGGCAGTTAAATGTTATTCACCGAATGTCTAGGTTTTAAGAAAATAATAATCAAGGCATAAAAACAAGAGGAAATTTTTTTGTTTTTAAAATCCTATTTTTAGTTCTCGTTCTGTAATATTATTTATTTATTGTTAATAAACAAGTATAAACTTCCGATATATCTTTTTTTTTCAAATAAGTATGTTAATTTCCAAACAGCTCCAGGGGTCTATGGCGGCTAGCAGAGCGGTGTACGTCAGTGAAAGAAAACATTGCGGTCCATGAGGTGCAAATAAAAATCAATGATAGTAATCTAATGTGTGATGACATTGTGGATTAAATTTTGGCTTTCCGCGAATGGAACAATTATACATCGACATACTGTCTGCTTAAATAATGTTTCTATATAATATAAAGGCATACACATATAATATAAAGCATATTTAAACTTGAGTAATTGGCAATAAAATCAACATCAGGGAAGCAGGGGCAGTCTACACAACCGAAAAATATGGTAAGTGGGCTACGAGGCAAAAAAAGTTTGGGGACCTATGGTCTATTCTATATTAATCCCAGTAAATGTAAAAAAAAATATTCTATAAACAAATTAAAATTGTTAATTAAAACTGATGTACTCTTAACAACATAAATGATACTAATGAAAAGCAAGAGTTTTGAGTTTTCGCAAGAGCAAAATTTCTCATCACCCTCCAATTATGAACTGTACATACAAAATCGGATCCAATTAACGTAACGTCGTTTCCATTTAACGGAGCCGGTTCGACGACCCGCCTGAATCAGACATCAGTTATCATGGTCGTTAGCGAGCGAGTTTAAAATCCTAAATTTCTCATGATAGAAAATCCCATTCAGGTGAAATTCTCCGGTCTCCAGAATGAATTACTCAATAAAAACAGCATTCACTTTTATATAGGGATCATTTTAAACACAAATTTTACACTTTTCCGTAAGATTTTTCACCAATTTTCTTTCATGGAAACCTTATCCTGACAAGTACAAATACAACAAAGAAAATTAGCCAAATGAGTAGGTACGCAGCTGGTCTGAAGAGATGCACTTGTAAGTGTAAAAAAGTCCTTTCATATAAGTACTGAGAAGCAAAATAAACTATGTACTACCAAAAAAGGTTTACCTAACCATAAAAACACTAAGTTTGTAGTTCACACAAGCGAAGTAGCGGACAAAGCTACTCCTTCTCCTCATATCAAATAAACACTTGTGTCAAAATGTTAAAGCTTAAGAAACTATCTCGCAAGAGGTCGTGTCAGACGTCAAGGCCCCGAGTTGTTCCAATTAAGATTTCCAACGAAACAGACCTCACACTAAACCACTTCGTACCTCTGCGCTTAATTGAAAACCGCACTACGCTGTCATAATAGAAAAAATAATCTGTCTGTATATACAATCCCAAGTAGTATTCAATAAATGACGCCGTGACTCATGCACACGAGGGTAATTTATGCCTGTTGGATAATAAGCAGAATTCCGCTTTACCGCATGTATAGGAAATGAAATTACGAGGACATGTATCCACCACTCACCTTTACACGGAGATCCGCTTCTTCGGGGTACCCCGGCTGTGTTTGTGGCTTAGATCGCTGATCTTGTTATTAAGGCACTCTAGTCTACACTGGCACTAGGTTTTGTATAGAGGTTGTCGTATTATTACTGATATTCAAGTGTTTTAACTGCAGTTACGCTCAGAGCGGTTAAGACGTTGCGAGATTCAAAGGTACACTTGTTGTTCGTTAGAGCGCAGCACTTGTTCGGTTAAAGCGCGTAGTGACTAGATACATGCCATTTCACGTAAAATGAATATAAAAAAAAAAGAAATGATTTGTGCTAACATTTAAGACATAGAAATACGGAACATGCCGCCGACCTTAAAATAACTATCTTATTTTAAAGAAAAAGAAAACGATATAAACTAACTTAACATAGGGCTATGATATTTCATTATATTATTTAGTTAATAGGTAGAGGACAGACCTTTACTACAGGTCTTTTGGTAAGGGTGTTACCCATGCGTACGGTTACAACGCGAACAACACCGTCAGCACCTGGATGAAGCTTATGCACCCGAGCCAGGCGCCACTGCAGCGGAGGGAGATTGTTGTCGACTAGCACAACTACAGTTCCCTCAGCGAGGGGTGTGTTCATATTATCGCGGAACCATTTACTTCTTTGCTGAAGTTGATGCAGATATTCAACACTCCAGCGTTTCCAAAAATGTTGTACGGCTTGTTGAATGATTTGCCATCGAACGAGGCGACTGGGATTGTCAGTTGATAAGTCGACTTCAGGCAAGGAAGCCAATGGTTCTCCAACTAAAAAATGTCCTGGTGTAAGAGGTAATGGATCAGTTGGATCATTACTCTGTATGCAAAGAGGTCTCGAGTTAAGTATGGCTTCAATTTGACATAGAAGTGTATTAAATTCATCGTAATTTAAGATAAGTTGCCCTATAACGCGGTAAAGATGAGCTTTCATGCTTTTGACCGCAGCCTCGAATATACCACCGAAATGACTTGCATAAGGTGGGTTAAAATGCCAAGTTATCGATAGAGAGGTTAATTTTTCATTTATATGAGCTTGAGTTGTGTCATTTTGTAAAAAGGTCTGCAATTCCTTCAAGTAACGATCGCAGCCCACAAAATTTCGACCGCAATCTGAATAGACGTCGGTGCAAAGTCCACGTCGGGAAATAAAGCGTCGTAAAGCGTTAACAAATGACTCTGTCGATAAGTCTGGTACCAATTCCAAATGCACTGCCTTCGTTGACATGCATACAAAGACGCATACATAAGATTTGTATTTCTTCGCGTTGCGATATTTACTTGACTTTAAAAAGAAATGTCCTGCAAAATCTACGCCTACATGTAGGAATGGCCTGAGAGCTCGCACTCTTGCGGCGGGAAGCGGAGCCATGGGTGGCTGCGGAGCAGACGGCCGAGTGCGAAAACAACGAATGCAGCGGCGCGTGCACATTCGGACTGCATCGCGTGCAGATATAATCCAGTAATTTTGAGTTAAAAGAAATTGCAATGTCTGGGGACCTACGTGCAAATATAGTTTATGATAATAGTCTATAAGTAAGGTTGTGACGAAATGTTTTTTAGGTAAAATGATCTGATGCTTGGCATCGTAAGGAATTTGAGCATGTTGTAACCTACCGCCGACCCTGAGAAGTCCGGCTTCATCAAGAAAGGGTTTCAGCTTTTGGAGTTTGTTCGAACAGACATCATTATCTTTCAGACGGGAAATATCGTCAGCGAACTGATTTTGCTGTACAAGACTGATAACTCTATTTAAAGCGAATTTTGTTTCAGGGACGGTGATGAAAGAAGATGAATAAGATTTTATCTTACGCGATCTGTAATAAAATCGAAAGATTAAGGAAACAACACGTAGTAATTTCGGTAATGAGGAAAATTGTTCCAGAAATTGTAAGTTAGAAGTTACTTGTTTAGATATAAAAATGTATTTTCGTCGTTCTTCATTTGTTTGTAAGTCAACGTTAGAAATAGGCCAATCAGATTGGACCTGCTTAAGCCAGGTAGGCCCATTAAACCACAGCTCATGGTCTAAGTTGGATGGTAGCACACCTCTGGAAGCTGGATCCGCAGGATTGTGCTCTGAGCGTACGTGACGCCAGTGAGCCGCGGGCACGCGGCTCGTAGTCTCCGTGACACGGTTCGACACAAAACTACGCCATTCATGCGACGATGAGCGTAACCATGCAAGTGTGACCGCAGAGTCACTCCAAGCATACACATTTTCGATCGATAGAAAGTTTATGTAGGTAACAAGTATTTTGTTTATTAACTTTGATAAAAGAAAGGCGGCGCATAACTCTAGGCGTGGAAGTGTTACGCGCTTTAAAGGCGCAACCTTTGTTTTAGCAAGGAGAAGATAAACATGTACCGTGTCTTGAGCGTTAATGACACGCAGGTACACACAAGCAGCATATGCCTTTTCGGAAGCATCCGAGAAACCATGTATTTTTATTTCCTTATTATGATTAGGAAGCACGTGAAGTGGCAAAGAGATAAACTGAAGTAAAGGACGTTCAGATATAAACGTTGACCAGAGATCACAAATACCTTGAGGAGGAGCTTCATCCCAGCCTGTGCCTGAAATCCATAGAAGTTGAATCAAATGCTTAGCAAATAATATGATAGGGCTAAGGAATCCTAAAGGGTCGTAAATTTTTGAAAACTCTGAAAGCATTATACGTTTCGTGCATTTCTGGGGATGAGACTCCACCTTATAAGAAAACGAATCTAATAATGGATTCCATTTGAGACCTAGAACCTTGACCGAATTATCAGTATCAAGCGCTGAAAGAATCAGAGCGTCATCTGGATTCGAATTGTCACTGCTAATGGCTGACAAGAAGTCAGGGCAATTGCTAGTCCATTTCCGGAGTTCGAACGTTCCTGTCTTGCACGCGGCTGTGAGCTCACGTTGCATCACAAGAGCGTCTTCAAGACTTTCAGCCCCTGTCACGATGTCATCTACGAACACATCATTCAGCAGCACATGGGAAGCAATTGGATAAGATGCGGATTCGTCCATGGCCAACTGACGAAGCGTACGAAGTGCTAGAAAAGGGGCTGCAGCAACACCGAAAGTTACCGTACAAAGTCGGTACTCCTGTACAGAATTGTTAGGGGAATATCTCCACAGAATTCGTTGGAAATCCCTGTCTTCAGGTCGTATGTCGATAAAACGATACATCATTTTGATATCAGCTGTGAAAACTAACTTGTGTAGTCGGAATTTTAAAAGAACGTCATCTATGTTTTGGTGCAGTTTTTGACCAGTTAATAAGTTATCATTCAGTGAACGACCGTTACTAGTCTTGCAGGAAGCGTCAAAGACTATTCGGACTTTAGTAGTCGTAGAAGATTTTTTCACTACACAGTGGTGAGGTATATAGTAGGGAAGCTTGTCACCATGCGTAGTCTCACTGACAGGTTCCATATGTCCCAAGCTTTCGTACTCTTGCAGGCACTTAGCATACTCCTCTCGCAAAGCAGGGTCGCGCAAGAATCTTTGCTCGAGCTTGTGCAAGCGATAAAGTGCGATTTGGCGTGATTCGCCGAGAGGGAGTGCTTGTTCCCGAAATGGGAGGGAGACAATGTATTTTCCATTGTCACCTCGCTTATGAGTATTGACAAAGATCGATTCACAGAGAGCTTCATCTTTTGTAACAGGCTTGACATCACATACTGATTCAAGCTCCCAAAACTTTTGTAGTTGCATATCAAGCTGATATGTGCTAACATTCATGCAGACTTGTGCTGGCAATGAATGAGATATTTTACCGTTAAGTAGGTAACCAAAAATACTATTAATGGCCACGGGTGTACCCTGTGGTCCCTTAATAATGTCGTTCAACAATATACTGTCAGTATAATCTGATCCTAGTAAAAGTTCTACGGGACGCGCAGAACGTAATTCCGGGTCTGCTAGAGGAAGATTTTGAAGATGACTTATATGCTCGAAAGAAGCTGGAATCTTTGGCAAATAACTCGTTATTTTCGGTAAAATAAGAGCTTCGATAAATAATTTAGGTTCTGATTTGTTGTGAGGCGTAACTTCACATAAAACATATCCACGTGGCTGCTCATTTTGATCGCCTATTCCAGTCACAGTCATACTAGTCCTGGAACGATAACGTCGTAAACCAAGACGTTGGACGCATGTCTCGGTAATGAGAGTTGCTTGAGAGCCTTGGTCGACTAGAGCTCGCACAAGATGGGATGTGCCGGTACCCGCCTCCATAGAACGTATGTTGATCAACGCGGTGGTTAGAAGAACCACACAGTCATTCCTGTGCCCAGAAATACCACACACTGCTGTGGGCGAAGAGGAAAGTTCCGCTACTGAGGTCAGCTCAGGGGAAGATACGTTACATTCGCTTGTTAACGTAATATTTGAAATCATATCTTCGTGTATAGAAGTATGATGACGCTGGGCACATACACGACAGTTGTGTCGCGACTTACAATCATTGATATTGTGGCCAGAGAATAAACAATTGTTGCAGATTTTATTATGTTCGATAAAGGATTTCTTTTCGGATAAAGTTAATTTGTTAAACTTGTCGCATTTATTTAATGGATGTGTATTATCCTTACAATAATTACATTTGATGTTAGAACCGGAATTAATGGCAGTAGCAGCATTAACGTTCAGTGTGGGCGCGGTATGCGCAGAAGACGAACCCCGCGCTTGTGATTGTGTAGCAACGCGCAGTGGGTCTGACTGCGTGCGAGACATCGCTGCGCGTGAAGCGACGGCTTGGCGCGACCACGAGATAGGCACACGGCGGCCTGTGACTCTGTCGCCACCCGAGCTCACGCCCGCATCGGGCCTGAGTGACGCGACGGAGGACATCACCTCGGACGCCGACAACTCTTTGTCTAGAAACTCGATAAGGTCACTCACAGGCGGGATCTCACTTGGCGACTTAAGCGATAATTCAAAACGTTTCCGAATATTCGGCGTAATTTTACGTAACAAAATATTCAACAGAATAAAACTCCATTGGGTGACCGGTAAGTCGAAAGATGTCAACGCGGTTAAGTTTTCATTATAAACGTTCAAAATGTTACGTAAACTTTGTTGAACACATTTATCATTGACCGATTCGACATCAAGAATTTTGTCCAAATGTTTGGTTGCTATAATTCGATCATTTTGATAACGATTTACTAACACTTGCAAAGCGTTATTGTAGTTATCGCCAGTTATGGGAAGAGACTTTATCAAATTGTAAGGTTCACCCCGCAAGGACAAAAGCAAATAATGGAAGCGTTCGATATTTGATAATTGTTCGTTTTTATGAACTAATGATGAAAACAAATCATAAAATGCATTCCACTCAGTTATACCTCCGTGAAAAATCGGTAAGGCAAGTGTCGGTAATTGAATTTTGGAATGTCTTTGGGAACAAGTGGTAGGCTGTGCGTTGGCCAAACTTTGTCTGCGTAAAATTTTTATGTCATCCGCTAAAATTTGAATTTTATAATATAAGTTGTCGAATTTATTTCGTATTTGTAATTGTTCTTCCGGTTTAAATTCGCCAGTTTTTGCTAATATTTTTTCTATTTTACCTTGTATAAGGAAAAACTGCTTCTTAACGTTGTTTAGTTCCTTAACGCGGACACGAAATTCCGCTTCATCGGCGGAACAATCAGCCATACGTTGGATGCTATTCATAAAAACTTCGCGTTCAAATGTTAGTTGTTGAAGTTCCATAATGAATGTTAATAATAAATATGTGTGTATAATTAGGTAGAGGAATAGTTAGCTGTTGAGCACGAAGTACACTAACAGCAATGCGATACTATAAGATATTTAAATATGAAAGCTAATATTATCAGTTAGTGTTATTTGTAGTGTGGTAATACGGAGATATTCAACATACAAAATTATAAGTGTGTCTAGTACGTAATACGTAGACAGCTAATTACAATTTGCAATATGAAGTTATAGTATATTATGGTAATGTTAAATTAATTGGCGTAGCTTGCTCTGGAGCGCGTGCATAAGATATTAGATAAGAGTTGTATTGTATAAAGGAACGCAGCGTCGTCGCAAGCGTAAAATGTCGTTAGAAAAAAAGAAAAGATACGTTTACCCACAAAATGAAATAAACTTGCAATTGATATAAATTCACTAATTTTACCTAGTAATCCATTAGGAATTGAATTAGTACGGTTCGAAAAAACAGTACGCAGTGGTATTGTCGAAAAACAAATACGCTAAGCCTAGGTAAAACGGAAAGTTTGTTAATAAAAGGAAGGTAGTTAAGTTATGCCAATCTGATATATCGAAAATTAAAGAAAATTGTACTTATAAAGACCTAATATGCCAGCACAAACCTTAAAGTCCTTGATAATTTGGAACGAAGGACCATAAAAATGTATAGGAAATGAAATTACGAGGACATGTATCCACCACTCACCTTTACACGGAGATCCGCTTCTTCGGGGTACCCCGGCTGTGTTTGTGGCTTAGATCGCTGATCTTGTTATTAAGGCACTCTAGTCTACACTGGCACTAGGTTTTGTATAGAGGTTGTCGTATTATTACTGATATTCAAGTGTTTTAACTGCAGTTACGCTCAGAGCGGTTAAGACGTTGCGAGATTCAAAGGTACACTTGTTGTTCGTTAGAGCGCAGCACTTGTTCGGTTAAAGCGCGTAGTGACTAGATACATGCCATTTCACGTAAAATGAATATAAAAAAAAAAGAAATGATTTGTGCTAACATTTAAGACATAGAAATACGGAACACCGCAAAATATACCTAGTTAAGTTGTCTATGAACGTTCAAGCCAGTTGGTCTTAATAACAACTGCAGACTAACACCATCTAAACTGAACGAAACTGGACAGAATCTATATTAGAATATCTTAAGTGACCTTTTAGACATGACTAAATATGTAACAGAGTAAACTACTTAAAGATAACATTAATCATAGGAAGACATAACTAATGAATGGAAGGAATGGTAGGAAATTTCGTAATTAATATTTTATTTCGAGTTATAGAAAAAAAAATATTTTAGCGTAAATCATTCAATTCATCTAATTCACTATAAACTCAGATAAACATAAATATAAGTACACAACTACGCACAATACGCTACGAAACAGCTGAAGCGTATGTCGTGTGCAAGCAATACCTGTGCAGGCACGAGCCGGTGCGAACTTATTGGCTGCCTTGAACCAATAAGCGCGCAGAAAGAGTCGTGACGGAAAATCTTACACTCTTTTTCGCCTAACTGCCATCCCATATCGTGTGATAACAAACTTCATTCTAAAAAACAGTGTAGGTACATAGGGATTTCATCAGACCGGAGCTGTTTTATCTGATTGATTATTTATTAACATAACTAGCTTTTGCCTGCGGTCTCGGTCGTGTTACTGTAGATTTGACCTAACACTTGGCAATAGTATTTTTCCCCCAATGAAAGCTACCTATGTATGTATGTCCTATTCTGTACATCTAACAACGTGTATAAAAAATTTGAAGATAATCGATTGAATATTTAAAGCGTAACAAACAAAGACTCACATTCGCATTTCAATATTAGTGAGGCAATCAAATATTAAAAAAAATGTAGGTACATAAGGATTACATTACACCTGATCTCATTGATTATATATTGACGTATTATTTCAACTGTTTACAAATGGTTCAGAGAACATGCGAGTATCTCGCAAAATACTGGATCGTCTAGTGATTTTCTTTCATCATCACTAGAGTTTTACATATTGAACATACATTTCATTATCCTAAGCAAATACCGAATATTAGTTAGCCAATATAATCAAGAGATATAGTGATATGACGGTGGTAGTATCAATCCAAGGCCAGTAGGCGGACAGGCCCAATTATCAAGCGAAGCGGCTGGAGTGACCGGCACGCTGACAAGTCGTGTCCATGCTTGATTGAGGATGCGCCCCTTGTTCACTGGCATTTAATGAATGGGTTACGGAGAATAATATCGATTAGACAAAGCAACGCATTACCACATTCTTATGTATTTGAAATCGTGACCGGTGGAATATCAATCTATGTCCGAAGGTTCGAATACCCCTGCATGTATCAACGGAATTGTGGATTTAAATTTTGGTATTCGCGCATATTTACTAATTTAAATTGGTAACACTATCGGCTGACGGTAAAAGAAAACATCGTGAGGAAACCCAAACCTGAGAAATGTACTTGTGGTATCACCGTATGTGGGAAATTATAGAACTGTGTATTTCTTGGAGTTTGAAATCGCCATTACGTCGTGGAGTCGTGATTATGCCGATACCTTCCTGCGATAGGAAATTACAAGCTGATGATAATGATGTATTCGAGATTAACCAGGTACCCTTAGAACTCACAGTAGCTCCCTATGTCTCAATCACACACTAAGATATGGTATGGTACATAATCTTGTTGAATGACAAAAAATGAAATAATGACAATAACTAAATATGAACACATTTATTATTCTACTTCAGTCTCCTAAAATAACCACCGTGTCTCACTTCGACTTATTCAACTACTGTTGATTGATGTAAGATTACCCTTACATTCGCCAAAATATGCCTAAGCACATTCGGATTCCCGATACTCGCAACATATGATCATGCAATGCGTTATAACTAGTATAGAAATTATAGCTATTTAAATAACAGTTAAATTAAATGTTTGTCACTGTTATTTCACAGGTGTCAAATCATAGTTAAGCTACTCCGATCATTCATAGTATAACAAAAGGTATTCCCCAAGACACTCCTGGATAATTAATATTTATTTAGCTCCTAGCCCACATACTACAAAAAAGGGTTTTAAAAAAAAATCATTCATACGATAGAAAACATAGCTGTAATGAGCTTTTTCACATCGAGTTATAACAGTGATATAATATACAATGAGAACGTATCCGATATAGAGTGTAAAACACTAGTAGTTAAATAGAAACCGAAAATACGAAGTGACACGCAACAGACCTAATATCAATCAATCCAGATACATTCTTAGCGTCACGTCGGGACCCTATCTTAACCTTGATACAACGTCGGGGAGTCAGGTCAAACAAAATTAAACGTAATATTTGGGAACGTTGCGCAATGCTTTATTGCGAGCTGTACCCATACAACTATTCTCAGGTAGGTACATACTACATACAGGCAAAATATTTTATATATACGTAATGCGTCAACGCCACCGAAACTGTTAATAATACGGAAAAATTAAAATCAGAATCATTATCAAATACTTTTACAACTTATTTATAACTACATGCATAATAAAAACACTTCGACATATTGATCTTACAAATTGAATATCGTTGAACGATTTCTTTGTAATAAAATAGAAATTACGCATCTAAAAAATTAAAAATAATTCAGCGTTAAAATATATTTCGACCCCTCAATGAAATACACTGAACCATAGCGTGAACAGAAAATACTTTTTAACGTAAATTCAGATTATGTACCAAATCTTAATCAAGCTTAAGCTGAACGACATTTCTGTGATACCTCTAGTACGCATATTACTAACACACATAATACACAAACACATACTAACATCTTGATACAAGTGAACCTTTAGAAAAACTGTACATTCTAGTTTTGTTGGTCATTGATTTCAATTCACCATTCTGAAGTCCATGTTTCGCATATCGTATACCTTTTATCGAACGTATAGAAATCGTAAATAAAATTCTTGAAGTGAATTATAAACATTTGATTCTCCGAGTTCACGAATGAGTTTGTACTGTCAAATCAGTTTCAATAGAAAACGGGAAATATTTATGTTCTATAAAAACACATTGAAACCGAAATTAATTGTAACTGATAAACGAGGAAAACCCAACTAATTGAAATATATAGATAATTGTCTTGGCAACATACTTTCCACGCGGCAATACGATTTTGAACATTACTATCCGACGGATAAATTCTGTCATTGGGGCAAAATAGGTAAGTACTCTTTAGAAAATCTCTTTATTAATTAGTAATTTATTCTGTACTTGAAAATTAGTACAGAATTTGTATATTGTACTTTATTTTACATTTTAAAATATACTATAAATTTATGAACTGCTGTCAGCCAACATAAGTAGATTCCTTGTAATTCGACAACGACTCTAAAAAAATAAGTTTAACAATTCTGCAATTAAAGTATATGTATATAAATAGGTTAATTTTATAAATAAGTCTCTATTCGTAATACTTTATGCTGCTTACCTCTACAGTCTACTATATATATGTACAATTTCTGTAAAGAAAACAAATGAAAATAGTAGATTTAAAAAATATATATAAGGTAAGCGGAAAAATAAGTTTACATAATTAAATACCATGAATAATAAAAAAAGTTAAGGTATCCCTTATACATATTAATTGACTTCAAAATCATACAAATACAATCGATTGGAAGATCTCCCAGCAATTACACAAAATACAATAGGTAAAATAATAGAAACTCGAGACATATTAACCATTACCCGCCATTATCTATATCTAGTGGCGACGTCTCGCAAACGCGTTATTTGCTAATAGATAAACATATTTACAGCGACAGGTGTCTGGAAAATTTCCTAGCCAAGTACTCACCGACCGAACACTAAATCGTATTTATCCTCCTTATATTAAAGCTATTAGGCTATTATATTTTAACCATTTACTATTCAAGCTGTAATTTAGTGTACGAGCGTTAAGCCAGCAATGATAGTCATAATATTTTTTTTTGCCCATCTTATTCAATACCAGCTCCCCGCTTCGGTTTCGCACGGGTATACTAATAAAACTAAATCTTCCCTTTTACAGTACGATTATGCAATGAAATAAAATGGCAACTAAACGTCAATATTTTTGAAGATGTAATGAACACGTAATGAATAAACGGATGGCGTAAATGTAGATTTAACCTAGCTCTCGGGAACAGTGATTTTTTTAAAGAAAAGTACCCTATGTCCTTCTATGTACCCCTAACAATATGAATACAAAATTTCATGTTGAGTGATTAGGGCGTCGAAGCGTAACAAACGATCAATCTCACATTCGTTTTGGAGATAGTACTACAGACGAAGCCACGGATGACAGCTAGTCTAAAATAAAGTAGCCTATGTCACCCGCTGTAATTTTAACTATCTGTCAGTGAAATTACTATCAAAATCGGTCCAGCCGTTTCGGAGATTACCTAGAACATACAGACAAACATTTTAAAAATTGTATTTTTGTCATCAGTATCGTGTATACATTCATATCCAATCAGTAAAAAGTCGTTATTTTGATATTACATACAGACACTTTATTTTTATTATATGTATAGATTAGTTAAGCTGTAAACTCGACATACGACTCCGAATTACGTATATTGGGAGATCAAAGCGATAATTTATAGTGTGGTACCTAAATAACTAATATACCCCAGACAAAAAACCGACAATTATGCGCATCCCAAACAATTCAGTCATAAGCGAGAATCGAACCCAGACATTCTTACTCAATAGTAGAGCAAATCATCACGACGTCAAGATACCTGTGATTGAAAAAGCAGTACTAACACGACATTTATTATGCCATTGGTAATCATAACGAGTTAACAGTCACATCACAAATCCAATCAGATTAATGCAATCGATCTGACAAATCTAATAAGGTAAGTTATTCGACGAACCGGTGCCGAGGTCAACGGACTCGAAGGTCTGAAGGTAGATGAGAATCGATAAAACCGTCCGTCAGTGTAACAATTTCCGCATTTCGATTACAAAGTTTTCCATTGGGAAAATATTTTTTATTAGCGCTCACTGAGTCTTCATAAATTCAGAACTTCCGATTTGAGTAGATATGAGAAAGTTAAAACTGTAGTGTCTGTTTGTAATGTCAACAAGTCTTTAGAAAATTGGTATGAACGTATATTATATACGGTGCTTATAACAAAAAACTCATTTTTGAAGTTTTTGTATCTGTTTGTTTGTTCCGGCTAATCTGCGAATCTGTTAAAACAATTTTGACGAGACTTTGGCTGGAAGATAGCTGATGTTGTAAAGAGCAACTTAGGCTTATCATTTTAGAAAAATAAGGTTCCACGCAAATACAATCTTTTAAAAAGAGGCAAACGCAAATAAAGTCACCGGCGGCTGTTAGTCTATAAATGTAAATATATAATTTATTGTCTAGTAAAAAAGACAAAAAAAAAACCAGGCATCTCAATAAACAGAAATATTTTTTTAATTTTGCTTATTTAAATAACTCTATAATGCAAGATACACAACGTGTAAAGCACACAACTCAGTAACTTAAACTTCAAGGTATACGCGAAATAATGAGAGTTATAGAGGTTTTTACTTACAAAGGTTTTTTGTAGGCTGTTCGACTTGCAGAAGTTTAAATTGTAACGTATCTTATTTCGAATTGTAGTGGTGAAATAAATAAACATCGTGTAAGTAAAATGAGTTCTATGAAAATATTTACCTATTGTCGACAATATTCTTAGACCCAGTAGTAGCTTAGGTTTTTTTTTAATTCAGCCATAGATCCATAGAGGTTTATTACTTTTAAATTATCGAATTGTAAAGGTAGTACCGTACCCGGTTTAGGATTTGGCACGTCGGAGAGAAGTAAGATCGTGATAACCGACTACTTACGGTTTCGTATAGCGTTATCTTTGTCTATCGCGGTTATTGCGCTATGCGAAAGAGAGAGAGAGAGTACGCTTATAAAAACGAAGCAAACCGATTTTAGTCCGACGTTTTTTATTTCTCCCTGACGTACCAATTCAAATGCCAGATACTGCAAAAACAAACATATGACGTATGCGCGATACAGAGGTGTAATATATTTTTTTCGAGCTATACAGAGAAAATATGCACTGAAATGCATTGTAAAAAATACGAATTATTTTACCGAAATATTAATTGCGGTTGAATTTCGACAATAAATCACAATAAATAAGTAACTAAGTTTTGTGGTAAAAATAAAACAAAAATTAAAGAAATCTACCTTTATTTTCAACCAACAGACTCTGGTAACTCTAAAGCTCAATACAAACGAAAGATTAACAAATTAATATTAGCATTTCTATTGCAACCCCAGCAATCTTGATGCGTGATTGTACTAAATAAAATGCTTCTTATTAACAACGTAACGTCTTCGCATTGCTCAAACAATGGCGTCGCGTCGGTTTCACCTTGACACACCGGGCGGACGGCTCCCGCGCAATCATTCAATTGGCGGGACACCGGACAAAATGGCCGGCCTGACGTGTGTAAGCGATACGTTCGTAAGCTACTAATGGCTGTACCATCTACATATTTATGACGGACAGTATAAATGACGCACTGTTCGAAAAAAAAAAGAACATCAAAAAGTTTTATCGATTTCAAAAGTTAAAAATCTAATACGGTTGTAATTTTTCCAATACACAATGATACAACGAAAATCATTTCTCAACATTCAGGTTTGAAAAACCGTGCACTTACCAACAGTTTCTATAATTATTACTAATCAAGTTCCGAATTAACAATTGTATACGAATTGGGTTTTTCGCTTAACTATGACTAACTCGTAGTTTTCCTCAATTTTCGTTGTGATAACCCTCACACGACGTCCATATTTGAACGCTTTGAGCGATACGAAACGTCATATAATATTGTATTTAAATCAGATCTTAACATTTAAACTAGTATTATAAATGCAAAAGTAGATGTTTGTTTTTTACGCTTATACTCCCTTAACTAATAAACTGATCATCATCATCATCATCATCATCATGTATCTTGTATGAACTTTGTCACGGGTACATAAAAGGGCAAAGAATACTTTTCACCCACAAAAGCAATAACTGTTCCCGAGGGATGACACGACAGGTTAAGCCAACATTAACGCGAAAGTAACCGCGGGCAAAAGTTAGTAATTAATATAAAAAACAACGCTTCAAAGAACCTATATTAACTATATAAGTGATATTTAACCATACCAAATATGTAGTCCGTTGGAACTGTAGCGGCCTTGCCAGGCTAACAGTGTAGGTCAGTTCGAAAAAAAAAAAAACCATACCAAATATCTTGGGGGATATAAACCAGTGTATTTTTTCCATCAATCAACAAACAAATTTTCTGTGAAAAACGTATAAGTATATTAATTAAAACTGTAGCTACAGTATGTAACGAACTATGAAATTAAATACTTCCAGGAATATGACGCGGGCTCGTCTACCGCGAAACGCCTTACCACTGTTGGCCGTCTATCAAATGAAAATAAAAACCTTTGAAAACACTCATCTACGAAAACGCATTATGTACACAATTTTAAAGATAAGAATTTGTATCTCATTGAATATTCGTATTACAAAACTATCAATACCGTGTACGAACATTTAAGATAACAAGAATCAATATAGCTTTTGTTGTTATAAAGCATTTAATTTTTAAAGTCGCCCCTACCGACATCTAGTGTCAAATAGCTTAACCACGCGATTGTGGCGCCGCTAGGTTTCCATACAACCGCATGAAGTAAAAGTATGCATTCAACTTTACTTTCCAGCAACTACGAGACGTTTTCTTGACTTATTAAATATTGGAAACGGCAAATGGATTGTAGAAATGTACTAGAGCGTCTAAATACTTATAAAATTTAAAGCAAATGGTTCTGTGGAACCTATAGTTCTTTATTTTTACAATAGATGGCGCTGAAAACCCTGAAAATTAGTAAAAATAGAGATCGAATCCGGTCAAAAATAATATGTACACATTGGAAAGAAAATCCAATAAATCACGTGAACTTCAAGCCCCAATGTAGAAGTAAATTCTTCATAAAGGAATAAATCAGTTTATCGACCATCCACAGATAAACTGTTAAATCAATGTTCATCTAATCACTTAGAAATCATATTACAAAGAAACAATTCAAATTTCAATAAAGTGTATAAGGATACCTAAACCGAACTAAAACTGAAATATCACGCGTACAAGTAGCAAAGCAAATAATGGAGTTAACGAGTTAATACAATATAAACGAACGTTACATAATCAAATCTTTATGAATAATAACGGCCTGTAACAAAATAAACAAACAATACAGGAGTCAGTACAGGAATGCTCTTTGTTACAGGCGTTATTTTTTTTTCTCCTCGAATATTTTGCCGGACTCTTTAGTTGTCATGTGATTGGTTTTCATTCTCATTCACATAGTTACGTAAATTAACATTATAACGTTGGCGTTTTGCTTATTATATTTTCGGTAATAAACACAAGTTAAATGGATTATAAATAATTGGGCTTAATGGCCGTGTATTCAATAAATACCCTTAATAAAAAAATATACTATCACAAACATTATTCATTCTTAAAGAAATATATGATATATATATGTCGGTTCTTCTCGATGACTGGGTTGTTTTCCGAACCGGTGGTAACTTTGACGTTCATAAGCGCCTTCTCAGGGCCTACACTGAATAAAGTATTTTTGATTTTTATTTTTATAAAATTACTCTCCCGTGACTGATTTGACATTAGCCGAATTCGTATTTACGAGACGCCATTATTAAAAAGTTGCAGTTGAATTAATTCTCACATAGAAACTAAAGAGAATCAGTACAGTATTTTCTTTAGGCAATTACCGCCGTTTTAATTTTCTAAAATTAAGCAACAGTACTCATTTGCCACGGCCGCCTTAAAAAGTATGTACGGTACTCCCGACGCATTTCTCAACTTGACCTACAGAGTAAATAAAAAAAAAATCTTATTTGTAAAGTCGCTATTCAACTACGTATGTGGGGCAGCAACTATACACGACGGGATTAGCGAACTGTAAATTTCCGCGGTCAATTTACTGGGGAACAATAACGTTATACTATCATTATGAACGTCAAGCGAATCCGTCTAATTTCACATGCGAATAATGCTAAACACGCACTCGCGATCATCAACCATTGATAAAAACCGTTGCCTATTACAGTCACTGTCAATCTTTTTGCTAGCTTTGAATATAGCCTAAGTTCGGACTTGCGCAAAATAATATAGCCAAGAGTTTAATACAAAACAAAGTTAAATTATTATTATAGGAATGTAATACACAATATGAAGAATATTTCAATAAAATAATATGTAACTACTACTCGTGACTGGGATGCGATTGAGAAGTATTAGGTTACCGTGGTACGGACATGTCATGAGGAGAGATGAAAGCCATGTAACTAGACAAGTTTTAAGTATAAAGGTGAACGGATGTATGAGTAAAGGAAGACCGAAGACGGTGTGGATAAATTGTGTGAAAAATGATATGTATATAAAAGGTGTGATGAACATTGAGATGACATCTGGCAGGGTACATTGGAAAAGGAAACACGTTGTGCCGACCCTAATTAGGTGCGATAGGGGTAAGAAGATGATGTTATGTAACTACTCCATTTATTAATGCTAGAACTGGCAGAATATATATGTGATAATTTTTTAGTAAAAAAATTGGTTAGAAGATACATTTCATTTTTGGAAATTTTACACGTTTTAAATTGCCTCTGTTAAAAGTTTTATCATCATTCTCGGCACCGTTGGAAAAGTGTAATGATATGTAGCAGAAATATTACTTTGAAAAGACCTCCTTTCAACTTGCGAAAATTTTATGGAAATCGGTTCACCCTTCGCGGAAATAACACTTCAATTATTAACAATAATTTCTCCTTAAATATTATAAATCAAAAAGTTTGTCAGGACGGAGGAATGTTCGTCTTTTTAGTTAGGTTAGTTAGTTAGTCTTTTACCCAAAAATTACTAAAAAGATTATGAAGAAAGTTTACAGTAATATTAACTTATATACATCTGAATAGTACATACATCAGGTATCATTCAAATTGATATTAATTGAATTGGCCAAAACATAGCGAACAAAGAGACGTGCAGAATTTAAAACAAAAAAAAAACATTTTTAAATACCGCTATATAAATTGGTGGGATATCAAACGACATACCTCTTGTCTTAACCGATTAAAAAAGCACGACTTGATACTAAAATTCAATTCTAACTGACTGAACTATATACTTTTCGTTCCAAAATGGACTGGTGAATATCTGGTTTCAATATTTTTGAATGAATACAAATCGATACATGTACTGCTGATATTTAAAATTCATAAAACATGTAAAGAGTCGTCTCTAAATTCGATACTAAAAACAATGGTAACGTGGTAACTTAAATTAAATCTAAAAGTGCATACACACACGCTTGCCTATGTCAGCTAGTTCCAACTACTTCTATTCGTGCAATCAAATAAAGTTAGCATACAACAAACGTGTTATAATACACTCAGAATAACTATATGCCAGCCAAATCGAGGAGTGTAGATTCATTCTAAATAAAGAAATACTAACAATACATTATGTTTATATATGGCACAAATGGATTACCGCGGTGTTTGGTGATCGTTTAAACGACTGAAATACACTTTAGGAGCTGCGGTTCCCAACCGAGCGATCCTTAGAGGAGGCGTCAGCTTTTTTTTTAACAAAAAATGAATGTTGATAGTTACCAACAAATAAACTTCATAAGGTACTGTTCACAAGTAGAGTACGATTGTAGTTTTTAGAATTTCGATTAATAAATTAATTTTATTCAATAAATACAGACTCTCTATAGAAAAAAAAGAAACCGCGGAAAATACATTTTTAGACAGGCGTCGAAGTATAAAGGTTGAAAATCACTGTTTTAAAGTTAATCCAAGCCATAAATAGAGTCGTCTTTTATGAACAGGGTAAAATTATTAATAATCTTTTCCTATAATTATATTAATATTGTAAAAGAGAAAGTTAGCGTAGATGGATGGATGTTTGTCATTCTTTGACGCAAAAAGTACTCAACGGATTTTGATGACACTTTGCAATAATATAACCTATAGTAGAACGACATAGATTTATAAAGTTATTATATAAATTGGTCAAAATTCAAAACAAATATTTAAATATATTTAAAAAAATCCTACAATGTGAGTGCGCGCGTTACACAAACCGCTGGAATTACACAGAGATAATAAACAAATGATGTCATCATTTATTAAAATTCAAACGCAAACGAAATAATTTAACACCGGTTGCAATTCCTAACATTTATACATTGCAAACGGTTCTAACGATTTAGATGACATTTTTTATTTCAAATAATATTTTAATTTCCAAGTTTTTGTTGACAGAATGTGAACGAAACGTAACTCAACGAAAAGCTGTTATGGATCATCTAAAGCTTAATGCATTAGATAAGGGCATCTGCTATAGAATCTTGTCTGAATCTGCAAATGAAGAAGCTAAGATTTTTTTGAAGTTTGTGATTAATTCTAAGAAATATTTGTAAATATATTAAGGTTACGGTACGATGGGAATGTTCTTTGTGGACCTACGTCTCTAAATAAAATAAAGATTAAACATAAAAGTAAAATTTTCAATAATTAAATAAAACGCCGTGCACGTTTCTGTCGCTTAGACACTAATTAATTAAAACAACATGATGTTTGTGTTTAAACAAGAGCTTACACGTTGATTAGAAACGCGTGCGTTTCTCATTCAACGCATAAACTTTCAAGTGCTCTCTCAGGGAAATAAACTAAACAAATGTTTACCGTTTCGTCGAACTGGCGAGGCGGTGAGTGCATCAGTCATCATCTGCATCATCGAACGGAAAACACTATCACTTCAACGAATTGTTAAAGCCTAGTTAGCAACGAAAGTAAATAATAACATAATTTCTAGTTTATAACAAATTTTGTCCCAAACTCAAAGAAGTGTTTGTATGATGTGCGGGTCGTAGAAACGCGGACACTTTAATACAATTTAATAGTACTACTCACAGTAAGATTAAGCGAGACAAAGACATTACTATAGTAGTAATAGTAATAACCTGATAATTAGGGTGTAACTAGCTGTTGCCCGCAGCTCCGCATGCGTCTTTTTGATAATTGTAAATTACTTCTTATAAAATCTGCTATCTGTTAGTGAAAGGTCTGTGAAAAATGATTCAAACGTTTTGGAGATAGTACTGCAAACAAAGCCATGGGTAAAAGCTAGTCCAAAATAAAAAAGCTTTAATTACTTTATAATGTTAGCTATCTGTCATTGAAAGTCCCATGAAAATAGGTCCAATCGTTTTGGAGATAGTACTACAGACGAAGCCACGGATGACAGCTAGTCTAAAATAAAGTAGCCTATGTCACCCGCTGTAATTTGAACTATCCGTCAGTGAAGTTTCTCTCAAAATCGGTCCAGCCGTTTCGGAGATTACCCGGAACATACAGACAGACAAAATTTTAAAAATTGTATTTTTGTTATCAGTATCGTGTATACGTTCATATCCAATCAGTAAAAAGTTGTTATTACAAACAGAGACTCCAATTTTATTTATATGTATAGATGTATAGATTACACCATTTAATCGCAATAAATATACATATATATACAACACAATCACAAAATATCAATTTTTGAACAGTTAAATTTGTATACAGGATATAGGTATAACTTACTAATTACTCCTCGAATGTTATTATTGCTTTAAACTTCATACGGGTGAGTGGAACGACAGTAGTTTTAAAGTTAAAATTGCGTCTTGCAGTACCATACCTCAATATATATGTTGGGACTATTACTCAGCCGTTTATCATTAAATTTTACACACAACTTGTCGGAAAAGGGTGCAAGTAAGGAAGGGTAAATGTAAAGTACAGAAAAAGCCATAAGTAAACTATCATACAGAAAAAAATTACTGTTTCGGATGCATAGGTCGAATCTAGAATAGCGCGAGGGAAACCGTGAGATAAAGCTAAGGAGGAAAAATTAGTAAAAACTATTTGTATGCTTGTTGACAACAATTGGGTACGGAAGAAGGGACATATAAATTAGTTTATCTGTGGATATATATATTATACACTAGTAAAACCAGTAATTATTCTTGTTCAAAGATAATTTGGTAAATATTTAGAGGAATAACGAGTTGAATTAAGTAAATACTTATTGTTAACATCATTGTAACTGAATACCAACTATAGAAAGATAAATACATATAAAAGTTGCAAGCAAAAGTTAGTTTTTAATTAATATGAATGAAATTGGCGTAAATAAAACATTACATCTGTAATGACATCACTCGAAATAAAGTACTTGATCGAATATAACTATTAATTATACTCTCGTTTATTAAACTGGGTCAGTATGAAATCTACTAATAAAAAAAAACAACAGCACTTTTATAACGTCACCGTCAAATTAATTAACTTATAAACGGAAAGCGTAAATCCGAGTACAACCATATAAGCCCCGTCCGTCGTTTCACTTGAACCGAGTACTTTAAATAGGGTTGCCAGCGCGCTTAAACTAAAATTATCTCGAAACAAACGATTAAAAAAAAGTCAAAAGTTTAAAAATTGTGAGAACCTGCAATATTTTACCATAAAGTAATATCATAAATGTTAATATGAGTTTGTTTGTTTATTTGATACGTTTTCACCTTGCCACTACTCAACCAATCATCATGCAATTTTACACACACATTGTCAGGGGTACAGAAAGGGGCATACAATATCTTTCACTCGGAAAAAATATACTGTTCCATAGGGATACATCAAATCTACGTTTAACAGTTTTTATTTTATGTACTTGCGATTCCTATACTTTGTGATATGTTACAGCGAAGACAATCGATCGTCATGAGAATTTTGATGTAATAGATATTTGAAGACGGAGAATCAATTTCAGTGTGTCTCATAAAAAAATTACAACAAAAGCATACATAGTCGTGGGGACAGATAATAAATTCCAAAAATACAGACAAGCTTAAATTAAAACTGCTCGAACAAAGTCGGCAAGAAATTACCTGGCGTGCCAAATATTAAAAGAGATGCGCACGCGCCTCGTGAACACAGGGCGGTCCGGTGACGTCACCGCGGAAGCGAAGGACGTGTCGCCACGCCACGCGGCGGCACAGGTGAGTAACCTTTCTATTGTCATATCGACCGCGACACCACCGTACGAGACTGTATTTGTACCCACCAGGAAAAGACATGCATTACATCGGACATTTGTTGAATCTGCAAACGGTGTATTTTTACACAATTTTTTTTAAAACCACAACGAAACAAACTTACATGCAATAAGTTATAGAACATGTCCGATGCAGTCTAACTCATCTATAACCGGTTTTAGATAAGCAGTAGTTCATAGCCGTATTTAGTCTATAGAGTACAAATGAATAAACCACAATAACAATTACATTTTTTTAACACTTTATAGGTAAGCGTTTGACCACAATCTCATCTGATGTGGTCTAAGACGGTAAGTCACACTTAACCTAAAGAGCGACTGGCTTTCAAATGCAGCTGCCGCAACACACCAACAGGTAGTTCGCGACAGATTTTCAACTTGAGAGTGGTAGCTAGCCAGACGGACTTAGAAAAAGCCCTACCACCATGAATGCTTGTTCATAATAGTCTTTATAGGTTTTGACGTTTCGCTACAATCTCACCGCATGTTAAATAACAATATGGTCTCAGATAGGGAGATGTAAAAACTAGAAGTGAACTGGGTTATATATATGGCCTTAGGTAGATTGTTTCTTAGCTTAATTGGTTTGTCACATATGAAGCATTTAACTCTCGTTTTGCACTGTATGGTAAATTAATACAAAACTAATAATATAAAGCCTTAGTTCACAATGTGGTCCATCCAGGTGGACTTCCAAGGGTCCATGAAAGACTCCACGAGGATCTACGGTGGCGTGACAAAAAAAAAAAAAATGGGTGTTCACAATTCGTAAACGGGGGTCCACGAAAATTTATCCGCTTTCGATAGTGAACAACTAAAATGTTGGCTTGACTTGACTTATCACTATTTATTCAGTACAACGCAATTTTCCATAATTAGATCTAATCTTCACATATTTTGTCGAGTTTTGGGAATATAGTAAAAATGTGGCTGCAAGGGGTCCGCCGGAACCGGCTAAATTTTGAAAGTAGTCTATGAGAAAGAAAGTCTGGGAACTTCTGTTATAAAGCCTTCTATTCTAGACGTTTCTACTCGAATGAGATACATTAATTGGTTTCGGATCAAACGTAGATCTAATTACTTACCTACATCTAAAACAACTTCAGTAATGAGTTTGTTTGACGCTTAAAGGCCAAATAATTCTACTAAATGCGACACGGAAAATGTAACGTAGATCTCAGGGTACAATTTCTTTGTAAAATAAACAATTGCTTTTGATCTGAAGTAATTTAAATCAAACCTAAAATAATTCAAACGGATCTCGTTAATATAACCATGTAAACTAACTGTAGATAAATCAAGTTACTATTAAGCGTATTCGTTCGCAAAATAATAGTTATTATTAACGCGTTACTTTTCCTGAAACGTTTTTTTTAAACAAAGAAAAGAATCATGTACATCAATCATTTCATATTAATAGTTGACAGCACATGGCCTAACTCTTTCAACGACACAACTGTAAATGCCATCATCATCATCCTCAATGGAAAACTGCTTGTTGCTTGCTTGTCAAATCTAACTCTATTTTCAAATAGCTGTTGCTTGCAGCTCCGCATGCGTTTTTTTAATAATTGTAAATTACTTCTTATAAGATCAGCTATCTGTTAATGAATGTTCCGTGAAAAATGGTTCAAACGTTTTGGAGATAGTACTGCAAACAAAGCCATGGGTAAAAACTAATCCAAAATTAAAAACCTTTAATTACTTTTTATAACTTTAGCTATCTGTCAGTGAAAGTCTCATGAAAATAGGTCCAATCGTTTTGGAGAAAGTACTACAGACGAAGCCACGGATGACAGCTAGTCTAAAATAAAGTAACCTATGTCACCCGCTGTAATTTGAACTATCCGTCAGTGAAGTTTCTGTCAAAATCGGTCCAGCCGTTTCGGAGATTACCCGGAACATACAGACAAAAATTTTAAAAATTGTATTTTTGTTATGGGTATCGTGTATACGTTCATATCCAATCAGAAAAAATCGTTATTGTGATATTACAAACAGAGACTCCAATTTTATTATATGTATAGATGGAAATTAGTAAATGTACGCGAATTTTGAAAAATTCATTGGTACATGCCGGCGTACGAACCTGCGGACATCAGTTTGATATACCACCAGTCAAATCGCTCGAGCACCACGACTTTTCACTGTAAATGAGTTCCACAATAAAAAAAACTTGAAAGTGACTTCGTGACAAACTCTTTGAAATATTTCACTTGAACTTTTAATGCAATCTAATGAATACGAGGGCGTATACATAAACCACAGAGATCTTAAATCAATTAACCATACACAAGACAATGACATTGAAGGAAAGACGTATGCGTTCGCGCGTATTTGGCGCAGCGCCATTGAATGGACCGCTGTAAGGCGGGCGCAACTAATTTTCACCAGTATCATAAGCATAGAAGAACAGGCTTTGAGGTACAAATTTGATCCGTGCCTACCCCAGGATATTGGCTTGCAATCAAAAAGTGTAGCAGATTTATTGACCATCGTTTTACACAAAATTACCTCAGACATAACCTATATTAATAAAAATCAATGGTCGAGTATATGGCACAAGTGCATCACTTCAAAACAGCTACACGCACCTATTTGGCTTACTTTATTGTTGTGTTTGTAACTGTCAGGCCAAGGTTAACCCCTGGACTGCCCAAAACCATAAAAGTCTAACACTAGATACAGAAACATATTCAGATACAGTAGTAATACAGTCATCCACAATCTTATGATTCAGCTGCCCGTTAAATATAGAGTAATTTAGTTGTGTGCCAGTAAGTATTGTTTATGAATGTATAACAAATAAAAAGATTATTTATTATAACATCTATAGTTATTAACATGATATAACGTAGCATTACACAGAAGCCTCGTATAGAGTAACGTCGACTAATTAAAGTAGATTAATTAATGTAGACAAATGAATACGTTTTATGATACAAAACTTTTTAACCGAGCACTACTTACGGGCCACTCGCAAAATGTTTTTTTTTTAATTTTATTATAAGTAAGAAAGAATACAACCAGTATTTGAAGCCGTCGTCGTTGAAGTCAAAGTTATCTTATCAAGCAGTTCAACAGGAACGACAAGCGCCAACAAGTAGGAAAACTTTCTCTCGACAGCAAATTACAATACGGCCCAGCAAACCGCATTGAGAAAGCGCTACAACAACTCTTTTACATTTTAGATTAATGATGTAACTCAGGTACTGGTGGCTTTTAGTTTAATCATAGCTCGTAAAAACAACTTAACAAAGGGTGATAGTGTATAGTGTACATAGTAAAAAAACAAACCTACTAGCCTATTAATATTAAATAGATCAGCAATACTTGAACTTACCAATGGTAAATAAATAAACAATAATCCTCATGCATTACTCGAAAAAGTCTGCCACGTGACGCTAAAAAGGTATGACTACGCTGCTATTGAAACGACCTCATTTCTTTTTTATGCTATTCGAGGAAGACGGGTTACGTGATGGTAAGCAATCACCGCCACCCATGGACACCTGCTATACGAGGGGCATCATAGGTGTGTTTCCGGCACTTGAGGAAGGAGTTGGCTCGTTTCTTGAAGGTTTGTAGGTTATATCGGTCCGGAAACGATGGTGCAGCGAATTCATTCCATTAATCTTACTATTATTCTCATTTTTTATTTGTATGTTTAGTATTTCACCGCAATATCACTTGATGTTAAATGACGATGTTGTCTAAGATAGTAAGAACACTAAACCTAGAAGGACTGGCACTCAAATGCAGCTGCCGGAACAAACCTATAGGTGCTTAGCGACAGATTTTCAACTTTCGGTAGGTTACCAGGCGAAGTTAGAAAAAGCCCTACCAATATGCTCTGGTTCAATTATCTTATTTTCTTTCACCGAACCTTCTCATTGCAGGAATTCGAACTAACGTTGATCTATGCAGTATCCCAACATCATCAACATTACTCTAGCAACATTAACTTTTTTTAATAAACCAGATAGATATACTAAAAGATATATCGTGTAAATTACCCTTTGTTGTCGCATTACCGCTGAAAAAACATATATTCATTTGCAACAGTTCCCCGCCACCTCGATCTCCATGCTTTTAATCTAGTACACGACACTGTTAATAAAATTGTCGGTTGCGTAAACCGCGAACCGAGCAGAGTGCAATGTTTATGCAAGTCGTTGTTACACTTGCGTTTTGCGGTCACAAGTTTGCCGTTTTATTCACATACGAAGCAGGTGTATTCATTTCTTTTACTGTATACATTTAAATACATTTACTTGAGACCCAGATATTTCCATACCATTATTCTAAATGGCTTAGAATTTTACAACGCACTGTAAAACCATTTTTATAACACAGCTTCAGCAATATGTATCGATCCTTGCGTCGTGAAGGACTATACAAGTAACAAACTTAAAATACACCTAAACTCAGAACAGTTATTCATAGATCAGACAAATAATAATCCTGTGTGTGATTTCAACCCACAATACCCAAAGCGTCACAGGACTTCAGCAGTGAGGTGAGGTGAGAGTTTAGGCCGGCAACGCACTTGTGACTCCCCCCTGGCGTTGCTAGTGTCTATGGACGGCGGTGATAACTTACCATTAGGTGACCCACCTGTTCGTTTGCCCCATATAATATAAAAAATAAAAATAAAAAACTTACACTACTGGGCTATACGTGCAGTAATGAAGATTTTCCTTGAAGAGTCCTACAAAGAATATTTTGAATATGTTTGCAATTATATAACAGAGTGACGTTAGAAATGAAACTTTTGTATCACAAGGAAATATTTTAATTAAAAAAATTCGATAAAACGCCAACGCCACAAGGTGTTTCCAGGCGGTATGGTACAAGTATTGACTGCACCCGACGTTGCACGAACGAACACTCTACCCGACACAGTGTTTCATTGTGTGTGACTTTTCGTCTCACAAAAAGGTTGCAGATCATAATTTCAAAGCGTTCCAAATTTTACTTCAATAAAATCGAAGATAATCAAATTCAAATATACGTGTATTATAATTACAGAAAACAAACAGATGAATGAAATAGTATCTTATCGTTTTAATTGAAAAAAGCTTTAAAAAACAATTGATAAAACATGTGTATTTCCTTGAAGAGTCCTACAAAGA
The DNA here is from genome assembly GCA_035772565.1 of Antheraea assamensis. Lineage (NCBI taxonomy): Eukaryota > Metazoa > Arthropoda > Insecta > Lepidoptera > Saturniidae > Antheraea > Antheraea assamensis. Next base: position 826,969 of record JAQQSE010000058.1, read on the forward strand.
ATATTTTGAATATGTTTGCAATTATAAAACAGAGTGACGTTAGAAATGAAACTTTTGTATCACAAGGAAATATTTTAATTAAAAAAATACGATAAAACGCCAACGCCACAAGGTGTTTCTAGGCGGTATGGTACAAGTATTGACTGCACCCGACGTTGCACGAACGAACACTCTACCCGACACAGTGTTTCATTGTGTGTGACTTTTCGTCTCACAAAAAGGTTGCAGATCATAATTTCAAAGCGTTCCAAGTTTTACTTCAATAAAATCGAAGATAATGAAATTCAAATATACGTGTATTATCATTACAGAAAACAAACAGATGAATGAAATAGTATCTTATCGTTTTAATTGAAAAAGCTTTTAAAAATAATTGATAAAACATGTGTATATTATTGTTTTACTTTACAACGTCATCGTATGCGAAGTCACTCATAATATATAATATTTTGCGGGTTGTATGTTCATAAACAGTTTGGATGTCCAAACAATCAATGAATTAATACACAGAAAAATAGCTAACAATTGATTAAAAAAAAAACAACTGTACCAGTAAACGGCTTATTATAAATAATTATATTTGAAATAGTTAAATTAAGATTACTTCGAGTTCTAAGGTAAGAGCAGAAGCAGTGCTGTAAGGCAGATCCTGCTCCCCGGCTAAAAGGTGTGTGAGATGGCACCGTGGGGGTTAAGTCCGCGCGAATTGGACGTAACCCACCCTCAGCTGCCCGACAGGGTGGTTATCCATCAAAGGATTTCCTCGTATAAAGAGAAAATAAAAGTTAACTAAAAATTTTACAAAGGAGTTCGCGCCTGTATACAAATAAATAAAAATACCATTGAACCCCATCTTCGTCTAGAACAGTCGCTCCTGAATTATAAAAGCAATAACGAAAAAATTAAAAGATCTTTTACGAATAAGTATCCACACAATCGGTTCGAGTGGCGCGGCGTGAGTCACCGCCGAGTGTCGGTCAAGTTCGCGCCCCCGTGATGCGCGAATAGCTCCGCGAGATTGTGGGCGGCGTTTTACGATATAAGAACGAGTGTCCCCAGAAACCGGACGGTTCGCCAGGATATTAATGACAAAACGGGTCCTAACTAATTTATTTTAATAAAATAATAATGAATAATGGTATTTTTAAACTTCCTCTGGTACTCATTCACAAACTTTAGTTACACCACAAGTCACCTATCCGTCACGATAGTCAACTTTTACCCTGTGTTTCAAAGGCATTCGTGGGTTACATGTAATTCCAGAGACCTGTCGCCATATCATTCACTCTGCATTTGTCGTACTCTTCACGTCTTGATCCGTGCTGCCGTCAGTTTGTTTTAAGGAATCAAGTTACAGAAAATAGACACTGTCTGCTGAAGTAAACAATTTAAGGCTATGTGAGAAAAAGCGAAAAAGTTTAATTAGTCAACAAAATAATACAGAATGGACGTCGGTATATTCCATTCTTATACACTGTGGTCTAAGTTTTAACATAATGTTTGCTTTTTTAAATAAGGTTTTATTTTCTTATAAGCATATTTTGGGAATTGCCAAACATTGTGTAATGTAAAATAACGACAAGTACTTCATGGATGCAAATGGAACGCACATAGACGAAGCGGCATAAGAGTGACGTAACATATATATTAATTAGCGTAATTATAATTTACAGTGCGCGTAGTTGACAAGAAACGAGATATTAACCTCAATTACGCAGCACCACTAGATGTGTATTAGCGTGCACTGTTCCATCATTATATTTGCCTACAAGTAAGATTTCAAATGTAACATTTAAAAACGTGACCGTTCTTTCGTAAAAGCCTCCTGACAATATTGGTCTAAATCATAGGTCCTCAAACTATATAAATCAATTAGCAACTGTGAGCAAATTTGTAACGCGTGAATTACATGTTATAAATAACAATATATATTATTTAGGAGTTATAATTTACAATAACATTATTCATTGAGGGTATCACGTGGAACAAAATAATTAGACGACGTTATTTGAGAATGGGACAACCAATTACAATTGTAAAAATATACTCTGCAAAATGTAATCGAGATTTGTTTATTTAAATGTCGACATTCCGAAACTGTTCTGTAATTACGTATTTTACAAAAACAAAGCGATAGAATAAAGTTATCGCAAAATATCAAATTCAGATTATGGTACCAGCTTTAATATTAATTGTAATTTACACTTTTCACTATACATTTATCTCGAGGAACATTTTCACATTATATATAATAATAGGAATTCAGGACTGTCGTTGCTTGATCTGCATCTAAATTTAACTGTTTGATTGCCGATATTTAGCCATTTTTGCTATCACTTTGCTATTGCGGAATACGTAATAAGGAGACTGTTGTTACGTAAAATTTGTTTTTACAAACGTATTTTGTAAGTTGGCAACCCTATTGTAATGTAATATAAAACGATAATAATGTAGTAATACAATCACTTTTATAGCATCTTAAAATAAGTATAGTATTATTTATAGACAAACCTCCTTACAGTTACGACTTTGACGAATAACAACTCAAACTAGATATCGACCAATGGTAGAAATTCGACCGTAATTCGTTACTTTTTAAAGTCTGAACGTTATTGCGGCTCCTTTTTCCAATACGGTATTTTTTTTATTATGTTTTATCGTGTCACCGACGAGTACGCACGATGTTAATTTGCGATTTATTGAAATGCATTCTAATTATAATATTGTAAATACGAACTTGAGATTGTTTGTTACGTTTTCACGCATTAACTAATCAACAAATCATTATGTAATTTTGCATACACATTGGCAGGAGTACAGAAAAGTATATAGGCTACCCTTTATCCAGAATAATCGTACTGTTCCTGAGGGATCGGTCAAATATACATTAGCGCAAGGGAAGCTAAGAAAACACTAGTAATTTTTTTTTCGAACTGACTACACTGGTAGCTTCAGCAGGCCCCCTACAGTTCCACCGGACTCTGTAGTGTCACACTACTGTTAGTGTCATATGATTTCTTTAGTGATAACTATTACTCTGAGCAACAGTATGACTAGAAACTGCGTTTTTATTACATAATATAGTTTATAATTTTTAACGTTTGCTTACAACTCACTCGATGTAAAATAACGATTTGTTCATTAAGATGCCAACATTAAAGGGGGAATGGCTCGCAAGTGGAGCTGCCGGATAGGTGCTTGCCGGCAGATTTATGGTAGCTAGCCATGTGTGCTTACAAAACCACCATGTTACCATCACGCGTTTGTGAGTTTGACATTCAGCATCATATCATTGTACACTCTTAGTACATATGGACTTGAACTATGAACATTTTCACACACCTTTGTGAGCGCAATTTAATATATTAATTACTTTCTTTTTACACTGTTAATATTTTAAGAAAATGAAAAACCACATCCGAGTAGTTTAACGGAAACAACACAAATCAGTTCAGCATCAAAGTTCGCACCTTTAGAAAGTTACATACATTTTTATAAACAAAATATACACTACATGATAGCGTTTTAAAAAGAAGCAGTAGCACACTCTCTCGGCTCCATACAAGGAGACTTGACGCAACGAGGACAGGCCGACGACGCGGGCCTTTTTTTTTGTCGGAATCGAGCAATACTCTGAAACCAATTTTCACCGAGTTAATATCATTTGTTTTAACATAAACTACTAAAATAACATGAAAGTTAGCAAGTTTAATTAATTAGATATTAAACAGATCATTAACTTTATTAGAAAATATAACTCTTTTACATCGCCTCAATTTTTTTCATTCATCTATCGCTAGTTGCATTACAGCCAGCTGCGGAGTGGGGGTAAAATTAAAGGCGCTCGGCAGAGCAGCCAAGGCCAATGTGACGGTGCCCATGACTAAATTCAAAATGAGCCATTGATTTAAATAAATATTGAGCTCAGTTAAAAATAATAAAAACGCGTCAAAATCATTTTTAGTTAAATGGATAAGATTCGAAAAAAAGTTTCACTTGCATCGTGATTTCATAAAACCACACAGTTTTATTTATTAATGACAGTTGATACCCCCGAATTCGTCTGCATGGTTTATTATCTTAATAATATGTTTTACGTACCATTGAAGAAACAAAAAAAAAATCAATAATAATAAATATTGATATAATAAATATTAAAAATCGTAGTTCCACAAAAAATTTAATAACTTTACGGCAACTAAAGATATCGTGATGGTTTTTAGATAAAAGCTAATTAATTGTGTTAGAATTAATACCATAAGAAAACAATTGATATCTCTCAAGAAACTTTTGCGTAATGCGCGCACTACGACAAACCTCTAGCATTTTATTTATATAGAAGACTAGCGGCTCGCTCCGGGTTTGCACGGGTATGAAATATATAGCCTATGTCATTTAGTGAAAAAATGATGAATCGATCCAGTAGTTTTGATTTATTCATTACTGCCCATGGCCCTCACGCGTTAAATTTGGAGTAGCCTCAAAAATAACAATATTTCTCCACTATTTAATTTATGTTATTATGCATATAAACCTTCCTCTTCAATCACTCTGTCTATTAAAAAAACCGCATCATAATCAGTTGCGTAGTTTTAAATATTTAAGCATACATAGGGATATAGGGGCAGAGAAAGCGATTATTTAAAAGAAAATCAGAAAGAAGATTATACTATGTAGTGGTTAGTAGCCGCCCACGACTTCGTCTAGGTTTGTATCTTTATAAATTATGACAACATATATTATAGCCGTATAACTATAGTGTTTTATGTCGTACACGTTGAGATAGCTTACAAATAGCATGATTTCTTCAAACTTACTTGATACTTATTACATTGTAGCCAATTTAGACACTTACCTTAACTCATAGCGCATATGTTATTCTAATGCATAGTATGAAAGTATGGCGGCTCCTATGGCTCAATTCAAAATGATTCAATGATAATGTTGTGCTCAATTTTTAGAAAGATTAAAAACGCGATTTGCACACCATCCTAATTCGAATAACTTTCAGAAAATTTTCGGCTAAATACGTACGATCCGAAATAAGTTTCACTTGCATCGTGGTTTCATAAAAACCTAATCCTAATGATAAAAGAGAAACAAAAAAGGTACATTAAAATGTCAGTAGAGAAACCTGATTAGTCATAACTAATATTATAAATGCGAATGTGAATCTGCTTTTCGTTCTGTTTTAACTACTCGACCAATAATCATGCAAAATTTGCGTATACTTTTTCAACAGAACAGAAAAGCATATCATCAGACCACGCCAACGCAGCGCGAGTCAATTTGATTCATTTTACAGGAGAATGAAAAAGCTGTTTGTTTTTTTATTGAATTTTAGAATCTTCATACACTACTTAAAGATTGGAATTGAATCGTGGGAGTCTTTATTGGTTGAAACTTTCAAAATGTGATTTGTAGTTCAACGCGTAATGAAAACATTTATCCAATGACATTTAAAAGTGAAAACCGCCAATTTTCGGCTTAAGCTATGTTGTTTGCTAAATGACAATATATTTTACGTCTAAAAAAAAACTATTGTTTCCTAGAGATAGATCAAATCTACATTAATTCGAGCGAAGACACGAGCAAAAGCGAATAAATTATATAGTGTACCTTCAGTGTTATTTCCAATAACGTTAGCAAAAATAAAAGAAATATTATATGCAACGTTACAAACGGCATACGAACAAGTTTAATGGCGTTCGCTTACCACATCGTTTGCGTGGTTAATTCGATTACAGAATAAATGTAACACACAGATGGTAATATTCGATTTCCACGAGTAACATTTATAACAAATTATATAACAATGCTTTTTCTTTAATCGATATAAGTTTCTAAATAAACTACCGTATTATACACGCCGATTGAAATATCTATATTATATCTTTATATCATCACACCATATTCCTACCGGTACAGCTAGAAAGGACAACGAAATATTTTCTCAATCTTTACATATGTTTTGTTTTTACCTAATAAACATTTCTCTTTACGAAGTACGTGACGGGTCGTAATTCAGTCACCTAAATTTTCTGTATTTCCTTCTAATATAGGTCATATTTATTTTTTAACTTTACAGTTATTCATTTAAAATATATCATCACCTAAAATTAAGTAAAAGAAGTAATAAAGAAGAACTAGTTTTTAAAATTTTTGTTTAGTAGTGAACATAAAATCTATGCGTGTAAGCAAAATTGAATGGAAAACTGCTTGTTGCTTGCTTGTAAAATCTAACTAAGTCTATTTTCAACTAGCTGTTGCTCGCAATTCCGCATGCGTTTTTTTAATAATTGTAAATGACTTCTTATAAGATCAGCTATCTGTTAGTGAATGTTCCGTGAAAAATGGTTCAAACGTTTTGGAGATAGTACTGCAAACGAAGCCATGGGTAAAAGTTAGTCCAAAATAAAAAAGTATTATTTACTTTTTATAACGTTAGCTATCTGTCAGTGAAAGTCTCATGAAAATAGGTCCAATCGTTTTGGAGATAGTACTACAGACGAAGCCACAGATGACAGCTAGTCTTAAATAAAGTAACCTATGTCAACCGCTGTAATTTTAACTATCCGTCAGTGAAATTTCTGTCAAAATCGATAAAGCCGTTTCGGAGATTACCCGGAACAAACAGACAGACAGACAGACAAAAATTTTAAAAATTGTGTTTTCGTTATCAGTATCGTATATACGTTCATATACAATCAGTAAAAAGTCGTTATTTTGATATTACATACAGACACTTCATTTTTATTATATGTATAGATTAAATTACAAAACAGATCTTATATACCCGGAGCGACAAAATACATGACCAACGTTAAATTGTAAAAAGAAATTATCATAGCTAAACACCTTCGCGTTTACCGTTATTAGTGTTTCTTTTTATTTATATTATGTTTTTTATAAAAAACATTTAACAATTATTTACTCGTTAATTGTTACCCAATGCTATCCTATCACAATCTTCACATCAGTTTGTAAGAGACACACCGTAAGGCCTGTTTCAGAATGTAGGTGGCGGGTGCGTGTAGTTCAAATGTGCGTAGACGCCGCTAGTATTAATTAGTATTTGTAAGTGATATGATATTGACGTCTACGTACATTTCAACTACACGCGTCCGCGCAAGCTCCCATCACCCGTTTGCACTCTGTAACAAGCCTAAGGTCGTCGTAGCATTCTTCCCCGTGTGCAAAGCGAAATGGACAAGAATTAGCTAGCTATTTGCATAAAATTTATTCCATAACACATAGGCGCTATACGTATTCGTATGTAGGGCAGGCAAACCATCAAATAAAAACACAATTCAAAACATCGTCACCAAGCATAACTATGTCAAAACGATTCTATCACAAATTTAACCCTAAAATCTTACACATTAGATAATAATAGTAACAGTTAACGAGCAGTATCGTATGATAAGGGTTCTTAATATTATATACGTCTGGCCTATGGCATTAAGTAAGGTCATACCGCAATATTAAATTTCGCCAGTCTTGTGTTCGACACCGAGTTTCAATTTCACGCTTCGTAAGCATGCAACTATTACTCATATCACTATTACTATTATATTCAAAATAATATAATGTAATATCTATATACATATAAATAGGCAAAATAGTTGAATACATATGATCCTCCTAATTTTCGACGATTCTTCAAAGTGAAACCTTTTTTACATCGTCTCAATTTTTTCCGTCCATCTATCGTATGTCGCATTACAGCTGGTCACTGAGTAGGGTTAAAGTGAAAGGCACTCGGCAGAACAATCAAAGCCAATAAAACAGCGCCCATGGCTTAATTCAAAATGATTCAATTATTTAAATAAATATTATGCTAAGTTTTTAAAATTCGTCTATCTTCGAAATGATTGTATTTATTATGTATTTCATACTCTAATACCCAGATTGGAAAACGCGATTTTAATACCCTAAATCGAAATTTTTTCCAATATTTTCAGTTAAATACCTACGATCCGAAAAAAGTTTAACTTGTATCGTGGTTTCATAAAACCACATATTATTTTTTACTTAGTAGCTATTCAGCAGCTTTAGTGTTATCGATAAAAGGTATTGCATTTTTTTTCTTAATTATGAGACATGAAAAAAGAATAAATTACTGTCAAATTTTACTTTCAATATTGTCTTTCAATTAATACTGTCAAATATTACTGTCAAAGTATTATATAATACAGCCGTTTGAAATAAAAATATATAGCAGAGATAACAAAAAAATGATGTACGGGAAGCGTTCCAGCTGTCATCTATGTATCTATTCGTTAATCTATTAAAGAAGTAGATGCTAGACTATGACATATTAGCAAACGCTGGCAACTCCGCGTTTTCTAATACAGTATTTCTAAATTAATTTCAGGTGAAAATCTGTCGCCAAGCTGTTCCGGTACGGTAGCAACACTTGAGAACCTGACCCTTTAGATTTAGCGTATTTACGATGTTAGACCACGTCGTCATATACCATCAGCTGAGATTTTGGTTAAACTCTGCTGTATAAAAAAAGTTTTACAGATTACCATTTACAACTAAAGGTAGTAAAGGAAGAAGTACGTAGACATAAGATTGGCACGAAAATAAACATACTCGAAAGCTATACGCAAGATCCTATCAAGATTCCTAGCACAATTTGCATTAGATAAATCCGTAGTCAAACTTTGTAGGGCGTGACTACAGCCGTCTAGACGGGCTAACGTATTTACCATTACTTGCGTATTTTGCCCGATTTCAGAATATCGTCACTTATTGGATAAATCTATGGACTATCGATTGTAAAGGAACTGGGTGTAATTCTAAGAAATATATCCTCTAGATTATACATGTCTGTTTACACCTTTCCCAATATTTTTTTTAGTATTATGCTCCGAAACTGTACAAGTATATTGTAATGAAGAATTAAATAACTAAAAATATAGACTATGCTAAATAATGAGTCATCTTAAATATACTTTCTTTCTCCAGGTTGAGCGAAAAAAAAAATACAATTACTGATCTGCTAAAGGTGAGTCGAAATGAACTAGAAATTTCAAGATTATTCTAAGTCATAAATACAAAACTTATTGTTTAAATGAGGAAAAAAAATTTTTTTACCAGTATTAAAAATTATTTAGAGATAAGATTTTTTTTTTATTTCTCTAATGCGCTGTCATAAAACTGTGTTCCACAGTGTTATAAAAAATGGGCATGCATGTTTTCTTTGATCTTAACCGAACCCTATAATAGGTTAATACAGCATGCACAAAGGAAACGGAGGTATTTAATAACATTAAAACTCTAAATTAAAACAGAGTAAAACATAAAACAAAAAAATTAAAAATATTTTTTTTACTATTTGAAACCAAAGAGTTCAATAATAATCCTTACAAATATTAAAAGCAATTGTGACTTTGTTAAAATCTCCCGCCTTAATTACTGAATCAACCATTATTAAATTTTGCATCCCACATTGTCACGGAAACAGAAAATGTAATCTTCACTGAGAAAAACAGTACTGTTCCCGAAAAATAGGTACAAAAAAGGTCACTATAACTAAGTTAGTTTATTTATATCATTTTAACCAGCAATTTTTAAAACAAACTTCACAATGTTCCTGAAGTAAAAGCATCCTCAATCGAATAGAGATTAATAAAACAATCGATCCAAACTATAAACGAATAGAACAGATCAAATTATCACAGAGTAGAAATATTTTCGTGAACGGAGGACAGTCCGCCCACGCGGTTTCCCGCGCCGCCCCGCTTTAAATATAGACCGAGTCACTGCATCCATATGACATAACAGCGTACGCGACGGCGAATTAGGAAAATGCATAAATGTCTCTCAAATGAATCTATTTTTAATCTCAATTGTATCTTTTTTATATTCTGTAGGTTAGTGTTTAACCACAATCTCATCTGATGTTAAACGATGATGTGGTCCAAGATGGTAGTCACGCTAAACCTACAGAAAGACTGCCTCTCAAGTGCAGCTGCCGGAACATACTAACAGTTGCTTGGCGAAAGATACAACTTGAGGGTGGTAGCTAGCCAGGCGGCCTTAAACTTTCTAGCTCTACCACCATTAAAATTACTGAATGTGTGTAAAAGCGTATAACTTCTAAACAGCCGCCGCAACCTATTTCGCCTATTTCTATTTTTGTTATATGTACATATCCGATCTAGGTATGTATGAAAGAACTTGGGTTAAAAAATCTCCATAAAACAAAATGAGTGAGGATTGAGTCAGAAGACCGTAATATTGACAAATCAACGATCAGTTGTCCAGGGGCATTTTATAAAAATAAGAATCTTATAACACATGAATTGTTTAGAAAATGGTTGGTTTTCTTCATACGGTTTTCTCCAAAACGCAACGTCTCTTTGTCTGTCTGTCCGTTGGTTTACTTATAACTCAAAAACCGTTTAAACAACTGTATGAGTACTAGCAGATTTTCGTCAGCTTCGTTGGGCATTAAAATAAAGGGTCTGTTGAATCCAAAAAATAAATCTAGAACTATCCATGAAAAATTGCACATCGAATAGTCATAGTATACCTCATACATTCGGTGCTCATGACGTGCTTTAGTCTCAAAAGAATTATAATTTGATTATTGTACATACATTCACTAACCAGTTTTTAATCTACATTTTTGTTAGATTTGGTAATATATAGAACAAATTATAAAGTGACAAATAAAGAAAATCGATACAAAATCTCTTACAATATTTATGCAAACAATTATATACGTACGTTTAAATATTAATTACTAACCAAATCAGCAGTACCATAACTGTAATTTACATATTTATGTATCATTACATTGAACTCATTTTTCACTTCACGCGAGTGGAGCCGACGGTGAAGGTAGTCTTTACATAATTAATTATATCATTATGATTTATGCTTTACTATTAAAAAATACATGCGACACGATAAAACAGACTTTGCAAATTCGAATTCGTGTCTCCAACAATAACACTCGCACGTGTTTTGATAATACATAAGGGTCGCAGACGAGGTCAGATTTGATAGATTTCATAATCTCGCGTGACGACACCGACGACCGTCAGTTTCGTCCAAAAACAACCCCCTTCCCGAAATAAATATAACTTATGTCTTCTATTTTCTATGGAATCGAATAATTATTATTTAATTATATATCGTATATAATAAACATATTATTATCAAATTTTTAAGTGAAGATCGAATACCAAAAATACTCGGCAGTTTCATATGTAAGTGTTCTAATGCTGTTGAAACTCAAGGGAAAGGTGTACAAAACTATAATAAGACCAGTCGTCGTATATGGATCCGAGTGTTGGCTACGAAAGAGACTGATGAGAAAAGATGACATGTGGCAGAGATGTGAATGTTAAGATGGACGTGTGGTGTAAACGAGAATGGGTATGATTATAAAATGAGTATGAATGAATGAATACTTTATTACACTTTTTAATTGTACAATGGCGAGCTTAATGCCACACGGCATTTTCTTCCAACTAACCAGCGGTATTTTTATGAAACATAAATATTTTGTAGGTACTGCAAATATAGAAGAAGCATAGGAAAATAAATAAAGTAAAATTTATAGATATAAGAAAAGAAGAATACATACATAATATAAACAAGCACATATACACATACATACATACATACATACATACATATTTACATACACACATACAAATATATAACAATGATAAAAATAATAATAAAAATGTGTACAGACAGCAAAGGTTAATTATATTTATAAATTGTAAAGTCACGAACACTCTGTTTCCTGTTTCTCAAACAAATATCGGTGTAATTGGACTCTGAAGTTATTGATAGTGTCAAAGTCTTGAAGTTGACGCGGTAACGCATTCCATAATCGTATGGCAGTTATTGTGAAGGAGTTCGGATACAATGTAGATCTATGATGAGAGATCTCGAGAGTTTTGCTGTAAGCAGAACAAAGATCACGACCGTGAGCCGTTACGAATATGAACCGTTCCTGGAGATATTATGGAGATCGAGGGTCAAATAAAACACCACAGAGAAAATGTAATATGTGTGCATTTCGACGAGAACAGATATCAAGCCAGTTTAGTTGCGAAAGAATTTCAAAAATATCATCATACTTACGCAGCCCGAAAATATCAAAGGAAATTTTAAAATAGCACCAGTGACAGAGAAGTTCAGGAATAACAGGTTAGTATGGTACGGGCATGTTATGAGAAGAGATGAAAGCCATGTAACAAAAAAAGTTTTGAATATGAAAGTGGACGGATATAGGAGTAAATGAAGACTTATGAAAAACTGACTGACAAACATGTGGATGGATTGTGTGAAAAATGATAGTGTATAATAAGTGTGAATACTAAAATTACAGAAGAGAGTGGGAAGACATGTTGTGCCGATCCTACTTGAGAATAAGGGTAATAAAATGATGAATAATAATTTGTTTCAAAATCGACTAATATATTCCAAACCCCCTAAACTACATTGAATTTCATTGCTACATCTTGTGTTTATTCCAAACTTAAAACATATACCGACATTAGAAGCTTCCAGAATGCTACATAGTTATTTTGAGTCCCTTTTTCATTACTTTGTTTACTCTTAATGTTTAGTGCAGTTTATGCTTCACACTTGTTACTATAGACGAAAATAACGGCTACATATCAAAAACGAACTAAGCTGTGTTATTTTACAACAGCTATTGTAATAACCGTGCTCAATTATTCTGCTGTTTTGTATCGTATTGCAATTTGCAACAACGACAGAATAATGAAAAGCAAAATGTTTGAACATAGACTTTGAATGTGAGCGACGTAACATGTTCTCTCTTTCACATTTATTACGTTACATAATGTCATGCTTGTCAGCACGTTACGATAATATCAGCGGACAATTATGACTGTCAATAATAATAATAGCGGATAATTAACAGCAAAATAATGACGACTTCAATTAACCTAGAAGGAAGAGTACTGGCCCTCATGTGCTGCTGCCTGTAGGTTTTTGTGTTTCATCACAATCTTATTTGATATGAAATAATGATATGACCAAAGATGTATATATAAATCATAAACACATAGATCTAGAAGAGATTCGGCTCTCACGCGCAACATGCTCAACGACAGATTTGATGATAAATGACGATGTGGCCTAAGATTATAAACACACTAATCTTCGAGAGAGACAGAGAGAGAGACTGGCTCTCAAGTACAGCTGGAATACACCTATAGGGGCTTGACGATAGATTTTCAGTTTGAGGGTGATGGCTAGCCAGGTGAGTTTAGAAAAGGCCCTACTAAAGCAGGATGTTTCTCCTTCACCGAAATGTGAAATTTTCACGCTGTGTACGAACATATTAACCATCTATCCAACCATCCAAGTCATCATCGCCTCAAGTTGTTGTAATGAAAGCTACCTACTAACTGTACGTATAACTGATGGTAATAATTGATACATCCATAGTGATAAAAAATTTGAAATAAAAATAAAATCGGCAACTAAGCATTCTTTGTACACGGACAACTTATACCATTCTCATACATTCCCGTAGGTGTATCACGTAAAATATTTTAAAATATTAAGGTCGCTACCGACAACGATGTAATAAATTATTAAATTTTCAGGGTTACTACTGCACCAGTATTTATTTATAAATCGTTCACCGGTGCAAGACTTACAAACTATCACAGTTAGCACCGACAGCTAATGAAGCATTAATGTGTAATGAAGAAAAACTGTATACAACTGAGGAAAGTAATCGCGTACGTCATAATATTGGATAATAACGCCCATTGATGCGTGAAGGGTATTCATAATGTAACATCATTACATTTTAATCAACGTTATTCCAATTTATTAAGGTTCGTGCCACACGAGGGTTGGGCATTTCATACCTTTAAAATATTATCGGTCGTATAGTCGATTACTAATCAAGTAAACATATTTTAATTAAATAATTCTTTAGTAATACATACATATTTATTTATTTCAAAGAGATCTACACCTATACATTCTCCTATATAAATAAAAACCTACAAATATTAGTTGCACTAACAATGAATTTAGTACATATTTTTTTATATATAATTCGTCTGTACGTGTGTATACTACAATTAACTCTTCCGAAACGGCTAGACCGATTTTGAAGAATTTTTTTACGTGTGATTGAGTGAGACCATGGATGGTTTAGATTAACATTTGGACCCAATAGGTGACGCTGTGATCTGATGTCAGGATTTTTTTTTAATATTCAAGGCAGAATAACGTCTGCTGACCTCGTTAGCATATTTATTAAAATATATATATGACTAATCCAAACGTTTTTATATTAATAAAATAGAATAAATAAGACTCTAGACAGTCAATTAAATAAAATAAATACAACTACCAATAATAACAACAGTAGGTACATAAGAACATCTAAAAATGTCGCACCAAAAACAAATGAAAATATAACTGTGTCTGTGTGTATAGCTGCGTATGTGTTTATGTATTTATGTCATAGTGAACGTGTTTGCAACTTAGGGGTCTCATAGAAAACTTCTATATCTGGTGCTTTTTCCTTGTATAAGTGTCTACGTAATTTCGGAATCTGCATTTAAAGACTTTCATGTCTATTACTTTTTAGGCTCATGAAAGGGCCATGGTTTTGAAACAATAAAACGGTTTCCAAGCGAACGAAGTCACGTGTACCACCTAGTTTATGAATAACCTTTTATGTATATATTATTGTTTGTACGTTTGTAAATGAACGCGTATCTTCTAAACGATGCGATCGATTATTGTAATAATCACAAGATATATTTTTTAACGAGACGATGGTTAACAGTTGTACTAGAGTGTGATAGATGGCGCTGTTATCATTATTAACAAATTCTAATTTATTTTACCAAATTGATAAACTCAGTACGTATTGGGTTTAACAAAAGAATAATCATAAAATCGGAATGCTATAGACGGCACCGCGTTAGAGTTACTACCGAAAAAGGTAAGGAACCATGTCTACCGTATCAGATAGTGACATTGTAAAACGTTCAAAAGTAAATGATATCTAGAAACAAATCTATAGTCAGTTTTCCAAAATAAATAACTATAAAATTATACGAAGCCATCGAAAAGTACTTCCTTGGGTGAGACATGAAACATTTCCTGTAACAATCGTACGTAACAAAATAACGTATAGAGAATTTTATTGTACTGTAAATTGTATTTTATTACACAAGCGAAGTGTCTCGTAAAGGACTTTCGACTATAAATATTTCTCGAATCCCGTACGAATTAATGTGAGCATTAAAGGTCAAATGCAAACGGATAACTCTTTGGTAATATACATATAAAAAGGGTTATAGGTTAAACTTTTTTTTTGCTATATTTTTCCATATGAGACAAGAGCGTAAAAAACTTAAACAATATCCTATCAATACAAGCATCGAAAGGCGAAGTACTGACTGATCAGCTGCCAATGTGCTCACCGGACGATCGACGCGAATAGTCTTAAACGAACGAGCAAATGAAGTCAAAAATGTAACAATCAGTTCCTTGCATCTTGTACTATCCAAAGCAAACTTGAAACAAATGTTCGCATACCATTACTTCCTCTAATTTAACCCAAACCGTATCTCAAAGTTCTTCTGACTTATGTTACAGATTCGGTAAATGTTTATAAGGAAAACTGCACTATTGAGAACCTATTATTGTTATTGTTTCACATTGCCTCGCCAATCATCCGTACTAATATTATAAATACAAATGTGTGTTTCCTCATAAAATTTTGCTCAGGTATGTTGTCAGGGGAAAATAAAGACATAGGGTAACTTTCGTCAAGAGAAAAGTACTACTCTCGAGGGATAGATCAAATCCGGAGCCGCAGGAAGCCGGAAACAAAAGCTAATCTTCTATAATCTGTAGCTAGACGTGGCTCCAAATCCATAGATTTAGCGTGTTTTGTACAAGAGATATGCGTGTTAGCGAAACAGTGAACGAGATCATACTTTAGCTATGAAACTACGTAGTTATTTCCATCAAAGTTAAATGGTATAGCGGAGCGGATAAGATGTGGTACAAAGATACACTTTGCGCAAAGTACAGTTCCCGCCCAAATTTTTGACCGCTCTTAAATATAGTTACGCAGAAAACAAATTTAGGTATAAATACGTATAATATTATATGTAGAACATCGAAACAACTTAAAGATAAATAAATGGCAATTTTCTATTTCTATTATAATCACATTTTAACTTTGTTTTACATTAAACTCTTGACTATATTATGCGCAAACTTACGGCCATATTTAGAAAAAAGATATAAGTAAATAAAGAAATATTTAGAAAGAGGAAAGATAGATAAGGCCTGTAAGTTATGCTCAACTTTACTCTGAGGAAGAGAGAAGCCGAGAGAAGCTTAATTTCGTAGAACCTTTGAGAAAGGTTATGAAAATTCGTCGATACTAAAGGTGCATGTCGTACACATCTCTCACTACGCAGCTTATCACATCTCTAGTAGAAAAGCACAATTACTACAATCTTCAACTCAAAGTAATTAAAAAAAATTACAATATTATAGCCTAAATCTATAGATTTATCTCCTACTATAGACAGTACATCCCTCTCTAGAACACCGGTTTCATCAAAGGTAGAGATGAAAAAATATTTACGCGGCCAAAATGACAACACCCGTTGGTGGTGGATTGTCGATCACAAGTTTGTCGGCGCTATTTTTACATATACTTTCTATACTATTACCTGTAATTATATGCTGTACCACTGTTGTAATTCTAAAATCCTATAATCCTCACTTAAAATAGAAGTTATTCCTAAAGGACAGAATACACGCGCTTGTTACTCGCACAAAAGGATGCCAGTTACTGGTAAGAACAAACTACTGGCATTGTGTATCGAGATTCTGCCCGTAGCTCGCGTGCCAGTACAAAGCATACCAGTAGATAGCAGCTCGTTTGATTTATCTCCTCGCGGGGAAGGCATTTGTAGCACATCACTAGCATGAAAAAGCTTGATTGTAGAAACTGGTATGGCAACCACAGGCATGTATATCGCGGCTTTACGGAATGCCAGTAACCGGCATGCCGGTATACCAGCACCTGGTAGGCCATTTCCAGGCATGTGTATTCTGGGTCTTAAATTCATCGGAACTTGCGTATTTATAAATAATGTAACATTATTTCTCAATTATAAGAACTAACGGTCGGTCACAAATTTTCCATTAAACGTCCATTACCACTCACGCGTAAGGGTGGAAACCTTTCTCTCGACTGATTAATATACAAAGCAATTTGCAAGATTTTCCACAACATTTAACTTTCATATTTATTCGATATTCAGATTCGTATATATCTATGATTATATACATATACATATGATATATATGATTGTATATATTTATGATTTGCTGTATGGATCAGAGTGTTGGGCTACGAAAGATATGAATGAGAGACGAGTACATGCTAGAAATGTTAATGTTAAGATGGATGTGTGGTGTAACTAGAATATATAAGATTAAGAATATATATATCAGAGGAAGTTTGAAAATAGCACCAGTGACAGAGATGTTAAGGAGTAATAGGTTAGCATGGTATGGGCATGTTATGTAGAGAGATAAAAGACGCATAACTAGAAAAGTTTTAAGTATGAAGGTGGACGGATATAGGAATAGAGAGAGACCGAAAAAGAAACAGATTGTGTGACAAATGATAATATGTGTATAAAAGGTGTGAATACTGAGATGACATCTGACAAGGTAGAGTGGAAAAGGAAAACATGTTGTGCCGACTCAACTTAGGTGGCATAAAGGTAAGAAGATAACTTAGAATTATATATAATATTCGTTGTAACACTCAAAATGATATAATGTTGTATCGAATAATCTGGACATCGTCATTTTATCAACGAGGGTTTTTAATATCTATTATTAAAGCATAAGTTTCCAAATTTTTTTACCTCTAGTCATTCAATATATAGCAATACATTATTTCCAACATTTTCAATAACCAAAACTGTTTTAAATAGCGTAATCCTACTCAGGTCAACGGCATGTCTAGCCTTAACGGAGCCCAGTACAAAAGATTCTTTGGAAGAAGACTTTTTGGTGCTGAATTATACCATGTTTTCCACGATGTGTAATAGAAATACTAAGGCTATTTTCATAGTTTAATTACTAATTAATTACAAAACCCTTATCAATAAACTTTGATTAATAAAAAATAACTTGTGTGACGTGACATTTTAAAATATTTTACACTCTTCCTAGCCCGTATAGATTGAGGATCCTGCGTCACTGATACGGCGGTAGTTACGCCCCTGTTAAGTCTTAGTATACATAAATAGTGTATTATTAATTTCTTTTTAATGTCTAAACACCCTTAAAAGCTTAAAACTTTTTTACCGCCCACCTTAATGCGTTAAACACACAGGTGGACGACACGGCCGTCTGAAACTCATTATCTAACAACATCCATGGTCACGTTTATAAATTGCTCAAAAATAATGAGAAAAGAACTTCGTATAACATTAATATGTATTACACAAATTACGACGAAACAATATAATAAAAAACATTGCTTAACAAGTATAATGACGTCATAAAACCTCTTCCAAAACGAACACAACAGCTGAAAGCTTAACAGAGAGCAGAATAAACTTTAATTCCCTGATCATTTTCCAGTAAATATATCACATAGGCCATACTTTGAGATAAAATTATTTTTTCACACAATATAATCGAATTACTTATATTAGCCGTATTTACCCATGAACTACATAACGGAAATTATTAATTTCCCTACAATACAATGGATAATTTACAAAACATTTTATTTTTAACATTTGTAACTATTATAAAACATATAAACATTATAATTAATCAGACTAACATATATCTGTAATTTCAAAGACATTTACTTATATTACTGACTCATGAAAGATTATTTTGAAACACAAAAAGCCAACACACTTTCACACAATGTAACTAGATAAGAACTTTTATGAGTAATGCATATTTTATTCTAAGTACATTCAATGGCTAATTTCTATAACAATTTTTAATTAATATATTCAATTTTATATTATATTAAGTGGATATATATTATAGAATAACATCTTCAATATTCAAATTTATTTTAATTTTACATTTTCTTCATTGTAATACTACAAAACACTTTTTATTTAGTGCATGTTGTGTTCACATTTAGCAGGGTTCATGTCAATTTCCGATAACCGAATTCAGTTTTGTGGGCCTTTAACAAATAAATTCAATATTGTGATTTTTTACTACAAAAAGAAAAAAAAATTAAGCTTATGAAATTACTGTAATAATAATGTTTCCAAAATACTACTTCATTCATATACAAAAGTAACTTTTGCTGGAGATTTTGCTCTTGTTGATGTATTGACATATCATTCAGTAACTGTACATTTTCTATGATGATAGGTGAAAAAGTGTAAAAGAACAAACTCACTTTTGCATTTACAATATTAGTAAGGATACAATATTTCAAAGTAAAAGTTTTTTTTTATAATCATACCAAATAGGGTACAAAAACCATCTGATTTTATATAGTATTTGTAAATTATACAGAAGACCAAGTACTGCATCTTCAAGGTAGTAATAAAAGTGTAGATTGGACTATAATAGTTACACCTTGCAAATTCATCATTCCTGAAGGACAATTGAATTTACATTCGGAAAAAAATATCCACCTGTTGCAACAAGTATTTAATTAATCCTCTATAGTTGTTTGCATTAACCCAATTAAAAGCATTTTTCCTTAACCAGCGAATGACATAACTCAGTATCACCTACTGACACAGCCTACCATCTAGAAACCGGTTTGCCGCACCCTTTAATCTACAAACAAAGTAACACACTAATGCAATATTAAAATGATTAAGTAAGTAACTTGTTTCCATTGCGATACTACTTTTCAATCACTGTTACTTTATTACCGCAATCTGTACAAGATATTGCTCTGTATGTTTGTTGAAATGACTACATATTATAAAACCGAGTCATCCGCCACGTCTGTCTGTCTGCCTGTATGTTCACGACAAACTCAAAAACAGCTGAACAAATTGTAAAATCCGGTCTTCACCAATAGATGGAGTAATTCACAGGGAATGTTTAGGTATATAATTTGTTAAAGTTTTTTTGTAAATTAGTTTCATGCACATAAGTATATATTTTTTTATTATAAAGGCAGGACAAGTCGGCAGGGGCCTGCTAGTAATAATATAAGTTAATATATTCTTAAAATTGTTATTTGTAACAAAAATAAAGTTGTAATTTATTTTTAATGTGATTCTCTATAGATATACATGAATATGTACTGTCATTAAAGTAATGTATAAATTAAAAATGTGAAATTTTATCAAATGAGATAGGTGTGACTATGAAGAACTAATCCACACTAATATCACAAATATCTAAAGTAACAGTTTGTCTATTGATTACTTTTTAAAAACTAGATCTCTGAACTAATCACAATTAAATAATATTATCCCGGGAGCCAAAAAAGGGCACAGGCTATGTGATATGCCAGAAAATACACAGAGAATATCATAGAAAAACTAGTTTTTTAACGTTATCAGTATGCTACAGTGCATTGTATATTGAAAAATGTATGCTTCATAAGATTGCAGTAGCATACTTAACAAATACCAGAAAATAAAGATTGGCATTTATACAATATTTGTAGAACAATAATTAAAACTGAATTTGTGCTTTGTAAACTTCTGTAAGTAATAACATCTCAGTGACAGTATTTATATTGAGATATCGGTGATAAATGGACATGTGTTTTATCCCACATCAAGTAGATTTTGATTGTTAAATTTACATGTTTATAAGGTGAATCATGTAAATTAAAAAATCAAATCACAATGAATCATATATGATTTTATTTATTTATTTATTAAACCAACAGCTTACATGTTCTCATGAAATAACTTATAATATGTAAAAATTAATATTAAAAGAGTACTTCTCAATCACGAGGATGTGATACATAGTAATAACAGTTACATAAGTAAAAGAAAAACATAGACACAATACACACAAGCTTATTCCAATTTCCTCTACTCTCAAACAAGTCACAAGTCCTTAATAATTATAATCTATCACCAATATCTACATATACCAAAATCACTTTTTTTATGAAATCACCAACTTTTGCTTACACCTTCATTGTCATTATTATACTCTAATAATATACTGTAACTATCCCTTGAGAATAGTATCTTTTTTATGGGTACAAAGTAGCCTATGTCATATTCTGTACCTCAGACAATATGCATGCAAAATTTGATGATGAGGAGTCGAGTAGCAAACTCATTAAAATGTAACAAACAATCAAACTAACATTCATGTTTAATATTAGTAAGAATTATCCACTAAGGTTTAATGATTATGCCCATACCATCCTTCAGGAAGGAGCCTACGACCCTGTAGTGGGTCTCTTACAGGGCAGGCGATGATGATAATAATGATTATCCCATAAACTATTAAAGTTTACAATTTGTAACATAATTCTTATAAGAATCTAATAACTTTTCAAGACTGGTACAAATGAATATTTAATCTCTATTTAACATATTTTTCTAATACAAAAATAGGTACTCTGTGCATAAAATATTTCATGTACAATATAGAGATGAGGTTTAATGAATTGATAACCTATCAATATAGACACAATAGTTAGGTATGTATTTTGAATGAGGAAATTTGTATAAAACATTTCCTCAACATTCCAATAATATCACATTTATAACATCAATGTTTAATTTCACATTTATTATTACATATTTTAAACTTGTTTATCTACAATTTAACAAGGACTTACATATATTATCAAGTAAAACCCATTATAGAAAGCTAAGAAGTTTAAATTTAAGTTTTAATTTATCACATAATAAAATAAAAACTCGACATCATTGCAATTAATTTATTGAAATCCCAACTATATAAAATGTAAATAATTTATGATATGTGTATTTAATTTATTTAGAAATAGGCTAGAGTAAATCAAACTTTATATAATAACAGAAAATTAATAAATATAGTATGTAATAATTCCAACCAACATAAAATACACTCATCACAAATTACTATTATAAATTTGTAAACAGAAATAACATTTTTAATATTTATTATAGTGGTCACACTACGTTGATCAAACTTTCTACCGAATCTAGGCTACAACTGTGAACAGTTTTGCACAATTCATGAACCTGATATTCTATAAGTACAATATTGTAATTACATTTTCATAATAGTCTCTATGTGTTTTATATTAAAAATTATTTTGATAACAACAGTGATTACTGTGTGGTTATTAAGATCAAAAACTATTTTATTATTTTTAGATTTACTATAAACAGACACTGTACAAGAACCTGGAAACAGTTTAAATAATTTGTTTTTTTAAGTATCGTAAGATAATCATAACATTTTGTAATATTTACATAAAAAAAGTGTAGGTATTTTGATATTTGAAACCACCTCCTATTGTGTTCATGGGTAAATATAGCTCCATAAATTCAATACAAAAATTACTGGATCACATACTTCAGCAGCTTAGCCAGTACGTAGATAAAGAACAGGGAATCATTAAAAATTAGGACTTACCTTAAATATCGGCCTAGGATGTCTCGGCTGGGATGAGACAGCTGCGGCAGCGGTAGCCGCGGGAGCCGGTGTTGGCGCCGTCACGTGGTCCGCCGGCAACGACTCCGGAACAGTTTGGAGCGTAGGCCGCATAGTCGTCGACATTTTCACCAGTTCACTGTGATCACTTAACACCTCGCTAGTCTTCCTTCTCCGTTCGCATCCTCCGCGGCGGCCGCGCGCTCAGCCAGCCCGACCGGCTCCGACCCTGACCAGGACGCCGACGCGGCCCCCGACTTGTCTCCACCGATCGACTAACTACGCCCATCTAACCGCATTTTACCCACGACAGAAACATCGCAACTCTCCGACGGACTATACCCGTACCTATTTCACTTTCACGTATGTGCTGACTATCGTCGAAATGGAAAACGGAAATAGACACGCAAAAACTATTAGAAAGCTTACGGTGTCTTCTCCTGTCACATAAACACTGAAGGAATTCAGAGTTTTGATTCTATATCAATGCGTTAACTAGTTTTATTGATGCGAACGACTAGCACAAACGTAACAAAAGCTCACCGTGGGTGAATATTAGTTCGTTTAATAATAAAATCACTAGAGATATTGAATACAATCCGCTAAAAGTCCTCACATTCTTGAATTCACTCTCAAGATGGCGGATTTTACCTACTCCTCGTAAATGGGCACAAGGCTGACACGAAAACATCAACCGGCTCTCTACCAATCCCTTTTCTTTAGTATCGTAGTAAGAGAGACGATGATATTTTCAGTATTGTTATATTATACGTCACACATAAACTACCAATGAGCATGCGCAACTATAACGTTTTATTCAAAACCACAGCTCTACAATACAAAATTGAACGCACTATAAAACCGTTTCGTTTATGCTATTATATTTAAAGTCATTTTAATTAATAGGGAGAAAGAATTACATGTTACTATTTGTTTACTTTTTTATTCTAATTAGGTACATACATTTTTTTTCGTAATTTTTAATAGACCACATATATGTAAACGTTTCTAAAAACAATACTTACTACAGAATAGCTGTTATACTTTAATTCATAATAATAACAAAAAGTCTCTTATAATGTACACCACTGCAATAAATTATTAATGGTATCAATGAACCTGACATAGTTATAACATATATTATATCTACTAAAAGGTGTTTTAATTTGTATTTTATACATACGTATTTTTTAAAGCTATGTTAAGATTCAGATAGTATTATATTTTGTATACTAGCAATTATAATGTGGAAACATATTTTAGTATTGGTAATAAATACAAAACACCATTTTGTAAAATGGCTGGCTTGTTGTTGGCGACTGTCGAATAGTTGTTAGAGAATTCGTGTTTGTTTCTTCAGATAATATGACCACGGTTGATTTTTTGTATATATTAGCGTGGATTTGGATGTATGATTTATTATACTGGTAAGTGGAAATTGTTCTATCGTTGTTAAACCTTATTTAATTATTAATAACGCAATAACATGTCGATTTTTTTGCAACGTGAGCTTTTCCTTGTACTTCTTTCTTTACACGCGTTATATTTCTTTATTTGCTTCAGTGCTTTTTCTATCATAAACTTATCTGTTATACTATTCATCTGTGTAATTTTGTGATGACGTGCATATTTACATAAGTTTTGACCTTAGAATTCGCAAGTACAACATAACAAAAGGATACAGAAATACTATTGTTAGCGCAAAGTTTAGCGTTTCCATTTTATATGTTATGCTGTTATACAATAAATTATATTACTGTAAATGTATATTATACTGTATTAAATTTAATTATGTTTAAAAGGTGATTGAACTTTGTATTTGAATCTTTACTGAAAGTAACATTTCCGAGGATTTATATTAATGTATAACTTTCTTGATTATTCTAAAGTTTTTAGAAATGTAAATAGCCTTACAATGACAATTTGTTGTGTGTTTTTTCCATCACATAACTATATAATTTAATATATGTATAATAATTTACATAAATTTTGAAAACTTTTAATATATACATTAGTAGCTGTTCTACGTTTTCGCATGCTTTGGTCATTTGTTGTCTAATAAATACTTTAATGGGTAAAGTATAAATATTCTGTGTTCAAATATTTATACATACCAAGCTTCCAAAGAAACAGTTGAATGGTCTTGAAGTGAATGTGTTGCAGCACCATCTATGTGACTAGTTTGGAGAAATGTATTAAGTAAAGACCTCTTCATGAAAAATAATCTAGGTGTGCTGCTAACCTTTATGGTGATTGGTTGAAGATTATTTATGAATCTCAGATATACAAACCTCCATTTTTATAGATACTATGTATAAATATGTATTTGTTACAGAATTGTCCTCACATTGAATACAACCAAAAGTTGTCATTTAGAAGAACATATTATTGAAATGAACAGAAGCAC
Source organism: Antheraea assamensis (assembly GCA_035772565.1). Classification (NCBI taxonomy): domain Eukaryota; kingdom Metazoa; phylum Arthropoda; class Insecta; order Lepidoptera; family Saturniidae; genus Antheraea; species Antheraea assamensis. The sequence goes on from JAQQSE010000058.1 coordinate 852,020, forward strand.
CTACATATAGATTTATAATTATTGTTCATGCTGTATTATTATAGTAGTTATTAAAAATGTCTAAAATGTGGCCTGCATCTCAATACTCACATACCAATACCCACCAACAAACCCAAGGGAAACAAAATGAACACCAGAATCAAGGGAATTTGAAGACATTGGGAATGACCTCTGCTATTTCTATAGCAGGTTTGTTTATTTATTTACCATGGATCATCAACATGACAATAGATTATGTATATGTTCTAAAAATAATCTTTCTATGATTAAATTTCAATTTATATTACAATTAAAATGATCATTTATTCTCCATTGTACTTCACACTGATGTTTTTTAATGTCATCAATAACTAATGATGATTATACTGATTTAGAAGAAGAAGAAGAAAAAAAGCTACATGTCAGTACAATTTTCCATATAGGCTAAGCAGACATGATAAACATGCATAAAATTAAAAATCTGTCAAGGTTTACAGGAGTATTAGCAGTAATAATAAAATTGCAATTACATAATAAATGACAGTGTATTAATCCAGCCATAATATTTGTATCTGTAGAAGCAAGAAAACCTTTTTCACGAGAATGAAGTCCTAAAGACCAGCAAAGTAAAATATTGATATGAATAAAAGACAGTATGGTTGAATTTGTTTCTTTCAAGGTCTATGATGCATATTTCGTATCTTATTATTTTGCAATTTTTGGTAACTACAAATCAAAATGAACTATTTAGATATTGGATTTAAGTTCCGAAAGCAGTCTAACACAATTTATGTATTTATCTCTTCATAAGTGACCATAGAGCATAAAGAAGTTAATAACAAAACTATAAATATTTTTGTATGTTCTTTATCTAGTAAACATACTTGGTAGTGGCCTTTACTTGACTGATAAGGGGAGTGTTTCCTGTTATCTCTGTTTCAATGATTTCCCAACTAATTGGTAGTTATGCCAGGAAATTAAACTTGTAATGATGATAAACTTGGGTTTTAAATTTTATCTTGTTTTTATAAATGGCAAAATCTTATTTGTTATGCATTTATGTTTATATTATCATATAATATTTTTATTGTGGTTATTGATTTGTATTTAAGTATAATGTTATGTAATATCTTTAACTTTAATCACGTGGACAATGAATGTAATAATTTAAGCACAGAAATTATTTTTCTCGAGGACAAGGATAGCTGCTACATGCTTATTGTAGCTGTAGAGGCCATTCTGTCTAAAGGCTTCGGTTCAAAGAAAATCATATATAGATGCTAGTTAGGTGATAAATTTTTGACTTCCAAAGATATGGAATATAAAGCAAATCTTTTTATATTATGAGAACCTTCATTCTATTAGAGATTTTTTTTTCTATTTATTTGAATTATTTCTGTTTAGTACTATTAATTTACGTTGGTTAAACTAACACAATTATAAATGTAACTGACTGGTGGGGTTCTGCTAATTTTTCCAAGGAACTCTGGTCAGAATCAGTTTAAGGGAGAACTGTTGTAATGTTTTATTACTGAAATATATTACTTTCATAACATTGTTTTCTTTCATCTATAACTTAAGTTCATTAAAAGCAGGTGGAAATCACTTTGATTGATGCCAAATCCAAAATGATTACCAAGTTTTTTATTTTAATAGAATGACAGCATTATACCTGGTGACTAGTCAATGCTTTTTTTTTCTGAACTGACCTACACTTTTAGCCTGGCAAGGCCACTACAGTTCCATCGGACTACCACTTATTTACTTGATATACACTAAGTGACCAAGGAACAAGATTATATGTCACACCTAAACATGCCACTGTTCACGACACCAACACAAACTACTTACATACTTATAATCTTGTTTATTAAGCTAGCAATACTACAAAAAACCTTTCTTTATATGTAATGTGTTGATTGGATTGTACTTGGAATGAAGTAGTAAGTTGTGCTGTCTCTTATTTCGCCAAAATACTAATCAGACAATAAGACAACCTCTAGTACAAGTATTACACCCAATGTATGATTAATCCAATTAGATACATTTGCCAAATAATATTGTAATTTGAAATTTTTCTATTCACTTTATTTCAGGACCAAAACCCATTGACATTGAACGGACAAATGAGTTAAGAAACACTCTCATACCATATGGAGTGTTTGAGTCAGAGGCAGAGATGCATCACCGGATGGAGGTGCTGGGATCTCTCCATCGACTCGTTCGACAATGGATCAGAGATGAGTCCTTAAGAAAGAACATGCCACAAAGTGTTGCTGAAACTGTTGGCGGCAATATATATACATTTGGTTCATATAGGCTTGGTGTAAGTTTTTTTTTCTAATACTTTATAGGTTAGCATTTGACCACAATCTCATCTGATGTTAAATGATGTGGTCTAAGATGGTAGTCACACTAAGCCTAGAGGGAGACTGGCTCTCAAATGTAGCTGCCGGAACACACAAACAGGTGCTTGGCGACAGATTTTCAACTTGATGGTGGTAGCTAGCCAGGCAGACTTAGAAAAAGCCCCACCACCATGCTATGATTACATCACGATGTTTTCCTTCACCGAAAGCTCCGACTCAGTTGCTAGGATTCGAACCTAGGTAATCTATAATACGTAAGTAATTTAAGGGTGATTGATTTTTTGGTGCTTTGTTCAGAATAATCTGGAATGTTCTAGTATTGTGGTATGTTGATCTTAATATACTTTTTGCAGGTTCACCATAGAGGAGCTGATATAGATGCTCTTTGTGTCGCTCCACGACACATCGATAGAACAGACTATTTTCAGTCATTCTACGAACTTCTCAAGATGCAACCTGAGGTTTTCTTTTTGACTTCTTACTAGTTTTAATTAATACATGTACATACAGGTTTACAGTAATTTAAAATATTTTATGTTACAGTTAGTTGATCTATATCTAAACACAAAAGTATTATGTATGTGTTAGTAATGTAAAAAAACAACTTTCTATTAAATGGATATCAATGTATATACGGCACTTACAAAAATAATGTTTATTCCGACTAATCTCTTAAAGTGTTGAACCGCTTTTGACAGACTTTTGCTGGCAGATAGCTGATGTTATAAGAAGCACCTTAGGCTTTCTGTTTGGGAAAAATAAAAGTCCTGCAAAAATATAATCCCTTATAATATACATATGCATACCAGTTTGTAGGCAGCTGCTACTTTATATAAATATATACTTCATTGCCTGTCAAAAGTTAGTTTATGTTATAAGTAGTAACCTGGCATACTCTTATTTTTGACTAGTTACCTGCAACTTGACGGCGTATTGATATTAATGATGGAAAAGTAAGTCATAGGAAACTCAAAAATGTCAACACTTCTTAAAAATATTATTATTATTCTTGAAAAAATAAATGTTGATTTATGTTAAATTTCGACAGGAAAGTAAATAGGCATGATATTTTCAGGTTAAAGATTTACGATCAGTTGAAGAGGCCTTCGTACCTGTAATTAAGATGAATTTTGATGGGATAGAGATTGACTTGCTGTTCGCCAGGCTTGCGCTTAAAGAAATACCTGGTGAGTTTATTAAACTTTATTGTTTTGCTAAAATTTATTGGCAGTTGTTCTGTCTACATCTCAAGTACTTCCTTGAAGTGTAATGAGGGCCAAGTGAAATTAGCTTTAGAAGATTTTATAAGTAAGAATATATTTTCTATTGACCAATGTTTAAAATCTCTTTCATGGGTGTTCTTGGTGGTATCTTGATCTGTCATGTAGTTCTTTTTATTTTGTTTCATAAATTTAAAACCTTTGTTATTTGCGTGATATATTTTACTTATTGTGCACAAATCAAGAAGACTAACTAGAAGCATATATTTTAGAGCCATGTTTGATTATCACAAAAATGTATGAAGTAAAGCTTAAAGGACCAATATCCAATTGCATATATGGAAATTATAGTCGTAAATAATAAATCACTTGAAAGTTCAATAACTCGGTCTGAACACAAATTTTATGAATATATATATATTTTTTTGCTCATTACATTTTTATCGCTCTCCTTCGTTTATGACACTATATGCCGCGAACAGCGCACATACTATATGGGCGTGACATTGGTGGAATTGTATATTACTTACTTAACAGCGCCATTTATTTATAAAAATGAGGAAGCAAATGACTTTTATCTTACCACGAATTCGAAATCATTACAAAATACAACTAACTTGATTGAAGTAACATAACTTATGTAATTAATGAATGGCTCATATATCAATTATAGTGATAGAATAATTTAAATAGACCATAATATAATATACATAATCCAATTGCAGATTCGTTCGATTTGCGTGATGATACACTGCTCAAAAATCTCGATCAGAAGTGTGTGAGATCGCTGAACGGATGCCGCGTCACTGATGAGATCCTACGTTTGGTGCCTGATATTGACAATTTTAGACTTACGCTTAGGGCTATTAAACTGTGGGCTAAACGTGAGTATATGTTACCTTTTCTCCCTGATTGTTTGAGAAAGAATTATTAATATTTTTCTAAAGTATGTGAGTATGGCTGTGTTGTGTGCAACACTCATAAGTGTTGAAATAATGTCTATATATGACTATTGTTTTAGTTTACCACATTAATTTTTATATTCTTTTTAATTATGGTATTAACTTATGATTATAATTTTTTAAGAATGACACCTAGATATCAAAAAAGAAGAAAGCTTTTTTAATAATGTTACCATGGTAAGTAAATAAAATGTTATTTCCATCAGAAGGAATTAATTTGGACACCAACAGATAAAAAATAATTAGAGTCACTATTACACAATTATATTTCAGTAAGTTTAAAGATTTCTTCCTTTTCTCTTAGTATTTTTTTCAATGTCTAAAATAAAAATTTACTTGGACACACCATGACATGTTTATTATACCTTTCAATAAAAGAGGGTGAAAAACTTTAGAAGACTGACATTATTCTAACAATTTGACAAAGTTCGGGAGGGGCTATTTTTAAAATATTTTGTATCGGGTTCCCACGACCCATGATACATCAGCTCACATACAGGTTGTAAGAATAATAATTAGGTTAAACTTGGTTTAATTTCACTTATAACCTAGCACATTGGTCAATCATATTTTCGATTTGAAGGTTATTATAAGGTGGAACAATAGATGAATAATATTATTTCGAAAATATAACCCCCTCTGTGCATGCGTTGATACTCGATGAAGATTCTTGTCGGTTCTTCTGGATGACTGCGTAGTTTATCAGAACTGATGGTAGTTTTGACGTTCCTAGTGTCTTCTCAGGGCCTTGATTTGAAAAAATAGGGTGAGTTACAGGTCACGGTATATATTCCAACACGTTGGGGTACCTTGGCGGCGTGTCGTGGGCGATGCTGGTGGCGCGCACGTGCCAGCTGTATCCGAACGCGTTGCCGGCGACGCTCGTCAACAAGTTCTTCCTCGTCTTCAGCCAGTGGAAGTGGCCTCAACCCGTACTCCTCAAACAGCCGGACCATGTCAATCTTGGTTTCCCAGTCTGGGATCCCAGGGTGAGTTGTCCATTACATTGATCTATAGTTTTATTTCAATTTCATAGAATTGTATGTAACTAGTTGATCGACCCGACTTTATGAGTGTAAGAAAATAAGATCAAATCTTACGTTAACAATATGCCCATGTGATGAAATAAAATGGTAATCTGTCAACTCTCGCGATTTTTTTAAAAGATCTCTTGTTATGTGTCTTTTTAACTCTTGTTACGGATAACCACCTTATTGTAGAATGCTTGTCAAACTTTATTAAAACGAATAGAATTTGTAATCTAACAATATGTTGTATGCCTAGTTTATTTGTTTTATTTGTGGTGTATGTTTGTAGATAGCCCGGTATGGATGTAAAGAAGAAATTTATTTAATTGTTTGATACAATCTTCATCGTTTATGGTTCTATACAAGTGACATTGGCGAAATTGTGTGCGTACTCATGCTGCCATTTTAAAAAGATGAAGAAGAATAACTCTCTTCTGTCACACTCACTTTTTTATATGGAGATTTCTAACCCAAATTTTTCTGCATAAGCAATTCTGAAATGAATTGCTTACATTCATTTGGCAATAGGTTGCTATTTTTATAGATTCAAATATTGACTATATATGAAACTAGCTGATACCCGCGGCTTCGCACCCGTTTTTTAAAATTGTATTAAAGTAATATAATGGTAAGAAGTGGTAGAATTACAGAAATGCTCTTTTAAAATATTTGTAGGTATGACACGCATACCACCTACTGTTATATATAACGTGTACAGTAAATATGTAAATACTAACAGTGTGCTGGATGGGAATTTAGCAACAACAACATATTTGGAGCTTTAATTTGCTATATAATCCCTTCAGTGCTCATTTACACAGTATAAGTAATGAAAATTTCAAGATATACAATTTCTCTTAAAAATGGTGTTATATAGATAATATTAACATAATTAAGTTTTTGCGATCATACAAAAAGTAATCACTTCTCTATTCCGTAAAAAATTCTATAATGGAACTGTTAAGGTAATACGTGTTTGGTCTAATATTGAAAAAAAACGTCTTCTATTTTCAAAATACCTATTAATTATACCAAAAATTTGAAAATGGGGAAACGTGGGCAAATGACATATTTCAAGAATCCACCTTGACATTTTCAATTTTTGAAAGTTTTTCGGACGCTGGCCCACGTAATTTAAATTATATTTATTTAATTTTTTTTATAGAAAAGAAAAAAAATTAAATGGTGAGTAAAAAGGGGAAATCGATGGGCAAACCCTCTACGCATTTTCAAATCGTTACGCGAAAAATGGGGGGCCAACTTTCCGAAGCTATGGTTAATGAGTTATGTAGACACGATCACGATAAATAAAAACAAAATGGCTGACAATTTGACCAAAATACAAATTAAGCAAATTACATACATTAATATATTCATTACAATTATATTAATTCTTTGAGTCCAATACAGTGCTTGGGCACATGGTTACAGTGAACAACATACTTTTGCTAAATTTCACGCGGAAGAAGTCGTGGGTGACAGCTAGTCTAAAATAAAATAACCTAAGTTAGTTCTTATAACTTCAGTTATCTGCTAGAAAAAGTCATTTGAAAATTGGTCCAATCGTTTCAGATATTCCACACTGATGAAATCGCGAGTAACAGCTACTAAATAATAAAATAGCTGAAGTTATTTCTCATTACTTTAGTTATATGTCAGTGAAAATCTCGTTAAAATTTGGTGTATCGTTTTGGAGATTCCTTATTGGACAGGAAAAAGTCGCGGGTAACAGCTAGTCTAAGATAAAATAGCCTAAATTACTCTTTATAAGATAAGCTACGTGCCTGTAAAATTCATGTGGACATAGTTCTATCTGGTTTTTGGAGAATATATTGTGGGAACAGCTACAGATAACAGCTAGTTTAAAATAAATTAACCTAAGTCAGTACTTATAAAGTCAGTTATATGCCAGTAAAAGTCCCGTGAAGATCAAGCAAATTGTTTTGGAGATGTCACTGCGGACGAAGGCGCAGGTAACAGGTACTTTAAAAAATAGCTTAAATTACTTCTTATGGGGTCAGTGAATATCCCGTAAAAATCGGTTTCGCCGTTTCGGATATTCCGCTACGGGCAAAGTTGCGAATAACAGCTAGTCTAAAATAATATAGCCTTTAAATTCAGCTCTCTGCCAGTAAAATTTCTGTCAAAGTCGGTCCAGCCATTTTGAAGATTACCCGGAACATACAGACTGACAGATAAGCATTTTAAAATTTGATTTTTACTATAAGTAGCTTATACGCTTTCATATCCAGTCAGTAAAAAGTAGGTATTTTGATAATATATATAGACATTTTTATTATATCTATAGATTGCAAGTCAAAAATTCGAAATAATACTGACCTAAAATGACATTTTTGAATGAAAACTTACTAATTCAATGAACATAAAATAAATAGTGGCGTGCGACTATTCGATAACGTATCAAACCGAATAATACGATTCGAAATGCCAATTGAACATACGAATAATTCGAACTATTCGGATTAGTCAAATAATTTAATTTATGCGTCAAATAAGCATTATCTATAAAATGCTACGAACTAACCAGTAATTCCATCACAGTCGACACCAGCCATTAAGAGCATTCAAAAATACTGTATTTCTATTTTTAGCCAAAAAGTGGCGGGAAAAATTGAATATTACAAATTTAAGAAATTAAATGTCTTTCATTCTTATTTGAATATGTTTTTTTTTTCAACGGTACTAACAATTTTCTTTATGAACTATAATTCAGCTATTTCTGTTAAAAAATTGTCAAAATTGAAATGCTATGAAATTATTTAGATTTCACTGAGAAAGTGTATTTTTAATAAATATTTTCACTAATATGAATTTATTATTGTAGAATTGAATTGCATAGTAAAATGTTTTTGAAAGGCATTTCAGTCTTGATGTTTAGGTAATAATTTTTTTGACGTTAATGTTTTTTTAAATTTGAATTATTAAAATAGTGAAAAATGTAACTTTTCCTATAACTATTAGTTTAATAATACTACCTTATTTAAAAAAAAATGGATAGTTTGAATTTTCTATTCAAAATTCGGATAGAACAACATACTATTCGATTCGGTTCAAGGATTATTCGCACATCCCTAAAAATAAACGTGTTACCATGGCAACGGTTATAATATTATTGGTTACTATTACAACGGTTGTCTAATGTCAGGGTCTATCGATGTCTGCAAGAGAATATTTAATTTTAACTGAAAAGTGTATTTAGGATAGGTTTTAAGCAAAACCCGTTTTTAGTGAGCGTCTACGTCGCAAAAGGAATAACTATAGTGAATTTCAAGTCAATCGAACATACAGTTTCAGAGAAATCGTGATGTGACTCATCAGTCATCATGTCAGTGGTATTTCGCTTATATATATATATAGATTATTGTCTGTGATTCATTCTATACTGTATTAAACTTTTGGAACCGGGAATCTATAACACTGTTTTTTTTTCTATTTTCAGGTATTTATTTATAATTTATTTAAAAAAATGTCATTTTCGTAATTATACCATCTCTGGTCGTTTCGTTTTTTCTAACAGTATATAGCAAGTTTTCTAGGCAAGAATTGTGATTTCTTTTTTATATTTTACAGGTGAATGTGGCAGATAGATTCCACCTAATGCCGATAATAACTCCAGCGTATCCTCAGCAGAACTCGACGTTTAATGTTTCCACCTCAACTAGAACTATTATCATGGAAGAATTCAGACTTGGTAAGTGTGGAAAAGAGATTTAGTGGAATGTTTTGCTAATCACTATATTTAAAGATTCTTAAAGGGTTAGGAATGTGTTATTTTTGGTGTTGCAAATGTCTATGGATAATGGTAACCGCTTAGTACCAAATGGATTATGTATTTTTTACTATTATGTCATAAGAGCATATTAAAAAGCGACGTTTTATTATTTTTTTTAATTTACGTAATCATCAAGTTAGACCTGTCATCATTATACTTTTATTCATTTTTAATAATTTCTAAAAGTATTATTGATAACTTTTAAAGCGTACCAATTTGGCAGAAATTTCGTCAAAATGTTTTTTATAGTTTTTAAAATTTATACCTAAAATAAGTAAATATTGTTGATTCTTGTAAAGTTATCCCACATTAGTATCATCACGATACTTTTGTTCACCGTAAATAGGTTAAATTTTGCTAATTAATTTCCAGTTAATAAATTTATACGATTTTTTATAAATTCGCAGATACATAATCTGTGCACATCGGATCGCTATTCCTCTAATATTTCCTTTTAATCACTAATTTATTATCATAAATATATATTTTGTAAAGATATAGTACAAATAAAAACGATGTCCGTTTTCATCTAATGTCTACAATAAAAATTGACATACTGTCAAATTAGCCCTTATGTGGCGCGACACAGTGGCACTGAATATTTTTAGTCACTAGTTTAACAGACACAACACAGATCACCACCACAAACGTGCACACACACAGGTAGTTACACATATGGTGGAGGAGTTTTATTTTTATTTGTTTTTTGAACTTTGTTAGTTCAATTTAGCTGAGTTGACAAATATAAAATACATGTTTGAGTTCGTGAGGCACGGCACACACATGCATTCAGTTAGACTAGTAACAGTTTTTTAGGTATTAGGTTTTACTTCTTCCAAAGCACACTACTAATGTGCCAAATAGTAAGTTCAATTATCATGTCAAGTTGGTTTTAATGTCGAAATGGTTATTATAGGGTGGATCAATATGTGAACGATGGTTGTGAGTGGAGTTAACGCCCATTTCTATGGATAAGCTAACTACAACTATAATTTATACTATAACATATAAAAGTTGAAAAGATAAACCTGATCTAGTATCTTGCTGGTTCTTCTCGATGAGTGGGTTGTTTCTTCGAATCGGTAGTAGTTTTTACCGTTCATAAGCGTCTTCTTTGGACTTGAAAAAAGGGAATTATATTTTTTAAAATTTATGTATCTAGGTTGCACATAATGTATAGATAACATGGAACATAAAGGTATAACATACTATTAACGTATATGGAGGTGTAGTTAATGGATGTTTATAGAGATAGTAATGTTGCGGTGCACTCGCAGGTCTGGCAATAACGGACGAGATCATGCTGGGCAACTGCACGTGGGAGAGACTGTTCGAGGCTCCGAACTTCTTCTCCCGGTACCGGCATTTCATCGTGCTGCTCGCCTCCTCCGTCACCACCGACGACCAGCTGCAGTGGTGTGGCCTCATCGAGAGCAAGATACGACATCTCATCAGTTAGTACCCCCACCTTCATTATAAACGCCATTTTATTAGCTTCGTCTCTATCTATCAATGTAACGGAAACTGTGGTGTGGCGTCATCAAGAGCAAGTTATGGATTCTCGTTTTTTTTTTTTGAACTGACTACATGTTGGCTTGTTAAAGCCGCTACAGTTTCACCGGACTACCGGATCTCGTTAGTCAATACACCACCTTCATTATACTCTTTACCAAGTCATAATGCTACAGTACGCCCTTAAATTAAATCTTCTATATATAAATATGCAGAGATAAAGGTTATCTTTGAAATTTCTGTTTTTGTGGTTCAATCAACACTGATAGCATAATATTGTTTATAAGATAATTTTCGAGAACTATTCCATATTCTACTGCTAAATAGTATCAACATTTGTAAATAGGCAGAGACAAGACAGTTAAGTAAATATTCCTTTTGTTTCTCAATCGATTTTCTTTATTGCTATTTTTTTTTTCGTAGTTATTGGCGAGCTCTAGTATTGTCAATAAATACTTTTGAAAAAAAATAAAGTTTTTTTTCTTCAACATTAGAACTTAGTCGTAATTCGACCACTAAACGATCGCTAGTAATATTCGACAAATAGTATAAAAAAATTGTTTTCTGACTACCCACTAGACAAATGAACTTTGTTTGATCCACAAGCGACCATATACTATCTTTGATCTAGATCTACACATATACATATTTATATCTAGAAACAGTCAATTTGCCTTATAAAATATTGTTTATCGTACTGATTATGTTGATTAGTTTTCTGTAATTTGTACTTATTCTAGATTAGTTACTTCGGAAATGTAGTTTTAAGTGAATACGCATTAATCATAATTGTAATATTATTTACAGCAACATTAGAACGTAATCAGCATATAACGATAGCGCATGTGAATCCAGAATGCTACAATTCTGTTCCCCTCAATACCAACAACGGTCAGCCATTGGCACTTCCACCAGGTAAGTTGTATTTATTAAATTGTACAAATATTTACAGTGACTTTTATTAATTACTCTTTTGTTAATTGTTGTTTGACCATAATATCACATGTCAGATGAGGATGTGACTTAAGATGGCACATCGCTAAACCTAGAGGTAGTGACTCTCAAGTACTTGGACAAATATTTGCCACAATGCTTTGTTTTCATCGATCGCGATGTTTTTTTTTGCCAAAAACTCCGACTCATGCATGATTCGAACCTACGCTCATAGACGCGGGGCTTCCCAACACGCTACGTAAACCATCATGCTTTTTACATAAAAAGTATCAAAATTTCAATTCTATTGAGATTGATTTCTAGCAAACGCACGATGTATAGATTATATGGATTGTGGTAAGGTTTTTTCTAAGTCCGCCTGGATAGCTACCACCTTCAAGTTAAAAATCTGTCGCCAAGCAGCTGTTGTTGTGTTCCGACAGCCGCTTCTAAGAGCCAGTCTCCCTCTAGGCTTAGCGTGACCTACCATCTTAGACACATCATCATTTACCATCAAATGAGATTGTGGACAAACGCTAACCTATAAAGTATTTAAAGAAATGACTGCGAGTAATTGCATTTTTAATAATTACTGTTATGTCTCTTATACTTGTGACATTTGACAGCGAAGATAATAGTAATTGCGATGTACATAAATATCGTTATCGTACATTGTTATAAATGTATTATTAGACAATTATTTACATTAATTATTAGAGAAAACAAAAGCAGCTTACTGTGCTCTTCTTAAATTTGTGTTGACGTCAACTCTGCATCTCCCGTCCTCAACCAATCCACGCCCGTATTCGCTTATATAGATCACGTCATACACAAGAACGTAGATTGGTTGACTGGACTGCTAAGTAAGGGCAGGATGTATACAGCCATATTACGATATGTGATACGAACGTATTCCTTTACAAAGTAGTCTCACAATGTTAGTCCGTGGTTATAACCGTAGAGTACAGTTATTCTAAATGAGCATTTACTTAATAGAAAGATGACTATAAAAACGATACAAACAAATTATTTAACCTTTAGAATAAGATATATATTTATTTTATTGAAGTAATATAAGTGACGTCTAGTCGCCAAAATATTTTTAGACGAGAAAAATAACAAAGAATACAAAACTGCATAACAGTGCCATAACAAAAATTTCGTAATAAAATTTCTTTCAATTATATATGAAACGAGTGAATGGCCACGGTTATATAACCTTATATACCTCTAGAAGTGAAGATATTTGAAGTATCAAAACTATTAAAAATTCAAAAAAATTAGTGATTTCTGTCTGTTAAAAAAATATACTGTGTGTTTTGTTGATGTGCTGTTATAATTTCTTCACTTTTTAAGAAACTATTGTGAATTGCGTTAGTTTCGAGTATTTATTTATTTCAGGTGCCCCAATACCACCTGATCCGACGTCGGAAATCGAAAAAAATGATAAGGTATCAATTATTTCACATTTTTATTTATTTATTGTTTTCGAGCGGGTTGGTTTTTATTTATTTTATCTTTATTTTATACTAGTTAATAACCACGGCAAGAAAATACAGATCGCTAAGAGCGTATTGCTCATGAAAATCTTAGTCTATTAACATTCTAATAACTTTATATTAAATAAGATATCGGAATAATCTCATTCCCACATAAGGACCAAGAGTCTAAGAAGTATGAAAAAAAATGATCGAATTCTATCATATAGTTTTTGCGTGATGTGCGCATAACTGTACAGCTCTATTTTATTTGTATAGATATTGATATATCTCTATGACGTTTAAGGTTCATATATATATATATATATATATATATATATATATAGTTTTCACTTCTATCGTGGGGTTATATGTATAATCCATTTTTTTATGTCTGGTAAGATTGTATATATATTTCTTTGTTAACAGGGCGAAGTGATCGCGAATTATTGTTCGATGTGGTTCATCGGTTTGGTGTTCGAGAAGACAAATGTGAACGTGGATTTAACTCACGATATTTCGTCGTTCACGAAGGCGGTACTATATCAAGCGGAGAACACGAACATGTTAAGAGAAGGTCTTACTATAGAGGTGAGTCGAATAAAAAAATATACCGTCATCTGTACGTTTATTAATGTCAAAGAATAAACAAATACAGAATGTCCATCTCTGCTGTCCTAGGTTTTAGTCACAGAGTACATTATGTAATAGAGAATATCACTGTTTTTTTTTTAAATCAGCGCCTCTAGCTATGTGGGTTAGAATTAATACCTGCGATCTGTAGATACATATTTATGTATGTATTTGAGTGATTAAAAATAACATAGGAAAAAATATTTCTGGGTTTTGTAATTAATGATCGATAGGTCGCACTGTAAAGTTCTTGACATATTTTTGTATATAGTTGAGTGCTCTAGAAAACTATCCCGAGTTAGTGAATTAACTTGGTTAAAAGTTATTGAAGGGTGAAATGAAATTAACCTTCACAAGAAGATATATATTTATTTTAATCTAGTCGCCAAAATGTTATTAGCGATAACATATAGTAATAAAGAATCCAAAATTCCATAGCAGAAAAATCATAATGAAATACGAATCAGATGTTAAAAAAATGAAAAGACTGTGGTCTTAAACAACAACTTATGTTTCTATTACTGTTTTTACTACATTATATTAGGTTTATTGATAACTAGCTTGTAAGCGCGTTATGTCTGCGTTGTCTTATGTACATTTTATGTACAGAGGTTAAACAAAAAAATTAAAAGATAAAATATACTTTGCTTACAAAATTTCTTTGTAAACGATGTTATGCGTTTACATCCTCTCTCCACCTCATGTGCACCACACTTCACAGAACGCTGAACGTGTAATTTTTATAAAAATCGTAGTTTCTTAAAATTTTGCAATTTGCAATTATATATCATTTTAGCGTAATTTTTTTTATGGTTTTCCCTCTTTACATAAAATATATTGATAAATTAATAAACAACGCAGGTGAAGTGATGTGTGCGAATATTCATTTGCATGTTTGTTACCCTTTCACTTCTTTCAATCGAATATTATGAAATTTTGCATACACGTTGTCAGGAGTACATAGTGTTGCCAATCTGAAATTGAGAGATTAGCGACACACTAACATTAGTTTTTATAAAAATCGTAGTTTCTTAAAATTTTGCAATTTGCAATTATATATCATTTTAGCGTAATTTTTTTATGGTTTTCCCTCTTTACATAAAATATATTGATAAATTAATAAACAACGCAGGTGAAGTGATATATGCGAATATTCATTTGCATGTTTGTTACCCTTTCACTTCTTTCAATCGAATATTATGAAATTTTGCATACACGTTGTCAGGAGTACATAGTGTTGCCAATCTGAAATTGAGAGATTAGCGACACACTAACATCTTGCAAAAAGAGACTCAATGGAGTGTCTATATAATACTCAAATATTTCAAAGCAACCCTGGCTTACGCATTGGAATGACTAATTGTTCTTAGTAAATGAACAAATTGCCATGATACTGGAAAAACATAAGATGAAAAAAAAATTGTGAGAAGTATAGAAAAGGATATAGATATTAACTAGAAAAAAGTACTATTCCCGAGAGATAAGTCAAATCAATATTATCGCGAGCTAAAGCCAATTATAATAGAGGACTGATTTGTATATATATACGTAGCTGCTTGGGCCGTTTTCGCATGGGTGTACTAAGAAGGAAAACGAAACCAAATTTTTTAAGTCTTTATTTATTTTGATGAAGTTAATTGTGTGTATGTGTATACAGGCGCGGCATGTCCGCCGGAAGCAGCTGCACCAGTACCTATCGCCGTCGCTGCTGAAGCGCGAGCGCACGCCCTCCGGAAACAAGCGCAAACCCACCGAGCCTGCGCACGCGCCGCACGCGCACAACAACGCTACGCACAAGAAGACGAAGAGACTCTCCGAGAGCAGTGTATGTATTCACATCTCACACGAACATAACCACGTTATATGTTAGTTAGTTCTCAGTTCAGGGAATCTCAAGCGTTCGATAGCGACTGCTTTTTCTGCCGATCTCGAGAAAAATTTGCCGATATAAAACTATTCAAAGATTTTATTGTAGCAGGTAGGTAACTAAAACAAAATGCAATAGATAAACAACTAGAATTTATTTGCTTCACAATTAGGCCAGAATAACCCCTTATCACTTTCTTTTTTCATACCTACCTAGTTGACAATCCTACATCCCACTTACTTGCAGCCTTTCAGAGTCCATCGATCGTAGTCTAATAATATTCAGGTTGATTGCCAGCAGTTCAAATTTCAGCACCTCGGGTTTGTTTGATAAAGTATCTACTGTGTTATCGTATAATCCGCGATCACTTCACCCTCATAACATATAAATATGTATAAACTCATACCACACTTAAAAATAAATAAATTAACCCTTAGTAGCCTGATTTACGAAAGTGATTTATTTTTAATATTACTGTGTTTGCTTGAGGGTCTAGATGAAGGGAAAAATAGCTAAAAAAATCACAATATTTATTTTACATATTTATTTAGAAAAAAAAATTAATTTCGTTGGAAAGAATATTATACAACAGTAAAATACGTACAGCCAACCTATAAAAAAACGAATAGTAATGCGAACATTCGGTTTAAAAGATTAGTATCAAAATTGAAACTCTAGTTTATTAAGGGTCAAGTGTGTGTACTTATGATCATAAGGTAGAAGTGAAAACATATGAATAAGTACATGCACAGGGTTTTTTTGTTTCAAACTGACTTTACGCTATTGGCTTGAGGGGCCTTTACAGCTTCACCGGATTAATAGGGCGATCGCTTATGTGCTTACATACATGCAACAGTTGACTTTTATACATATATATATATATATGATTAAGTTTATATTTTTAATAAACTTTTTACAAGATTGTTGTTATCTGATTGCAGACTGACGAAGTGAGCATACTGTCGTACAACGACGACTCGAACTCATCGAACCTGTACGAAGTGAACGCCCAGAACGGCATCACAAACCACAGCCAGGAGCAGCAGACAGTGCCCAAGCCGGTGGAGAAGGTGGACCAGCCGGCTTCCACGTCCGACAGTATTGCATGCACGTAGCACTACGAGGAATGGCGACAGAGGTTCATATATGGACCTGGTAGCATTAAACATAACAAACTCAAACGCTTGTGAGCAGTGACACTAGTACCAGTGATATAAACAAACTCCCCAAATGTGGAGTTTTAAGTGTATGACAGATTATGTCGAATGTGACCCTGTAATTATCTGTGTAATTATTTCTCACTTATTAGAGTGGCTATGTGACAAGTTAAAGCATAACCGTGTGATAGACTCGAGAGAGTGTTTTAAAGTTATTTGGTGGAATTTGTATTGTTCACTTTGTTTTAACATTAGTAAGTTTTCACACATGAACGACAACCAATCGAGAAAGTTTTCGGAACCCCATGGTGAGTGCTTTTTTGCTTTGTTTTTCTTTTAATTTTAATTGTTTATTTATTATTTGTAGTTAGTATGGTTAGGTTTAGTGAAGATAAATATGCATTGGTAAAACTATTGGCAATTCTTAAACATACACTGAACATATATTTTCCCTTAAGAGACCCATTTATACTTTGCGAAGTGGAAAGTGCAACTAATATTTTTTTTTTTTTTTCGGCAATTAAACAATACGAATATTGTATGGGTTGATGGAGTGCTATAAAATGAAAAAAAGGTGTTGTGAAACACTCAGTTGGAATGAAGTTCATTTCCTTTTGTAGTATATTATTGTTGATAACTATATTATATTATTGATTAACAAATATAAATAAATGAATTACTAGCATCTGAAGCAATTAAATGAAACACAAAATTACTAATTAATATATTTTTGGAGTTGTTTATAAACATTTTATTGTGCATTATTCAATTCATTAACAACTTCATGAGATTAATGTAAGTATGAATACACAACTACGCACAATACGATACGAAACGGCTGACGCGTATGCCGTAGACATATCTGCGCAGCCGGTGCAAGCTTATTGGCTGCCTTTGAACCAATAAGCGCGCAGAAAGGGTCCTAACCGAAAATTCTTACACTTGATGTCGCTTAGTCCTCATCAGTAATGTGCGATAAAGAATTTCGTTCCAAAATATAGACATGGCTTCTAACGTTTTCACACTTACACTTGTTACTTAAACATATATTCTTAAAAATGGTTCATTGATTTGATTTACAGTATTACAGTGCTTTCTATCTATTAACTCTTTTGTGAGTACAATTTTGGACTAGGAACTAAAAAACAATCATACCATTTTCACAATTTTTATATCAAATTATCTATTTAACAATCTATCTAATATGCTCAATGCCTTAACCCCTCTCTTCTGTATATTTAGGACTAGCTGTTGCCCGCAGCTCCGCATGCGTTTTTTTTTATAATTGTAAATTACTTCTTATAAGATCAGTTATCTGTTAGTGAAAGTTCTGTGAAAAATGGTTCAAATGTTTTGGAGGTAGAACTGCATACAAAGCCATGGGTAAAAGCTAGTCCAAAATAAAAAAGCTTTAATTACTTTTTATAATTTTAGCTATCTGTCAGTGAAAGTCCCATGAAAATAGGTCCAATCGTTTTGGAGATACTACTATAGACGAAGCCACGGATGACAGCTAGTCCAAAATAAAGTAGCCTATGTCAACCCGCTGTAATTTTAACTATCCATCAGTGAAATTTCTGGTAAAATCGGTCCAGCTGTTTCGGAGTTTACCCGGTACATACAGACGACAGACAGACAAAATTTTAAAAATTGTATTTCGTTATTTTAATATTGCAAACAGACACTCCAGTTTTATTTATATGTATAGATAATAATAACAGTAAAGACTGGATGCTGAACATTTTGAATCGAATTGAACATGTATTTATTGAATGCGTGTTTTCTCTAGATGTCGCGCGGGGAGACAAGGCTTCCTTGACGCTCACGTGAGTTTAGTAAAATAACGAAAATAACATTGGAAAATAAGGAAATATCACCTACGTTATGAGGAGATTTGTTATGTTAGTCATACCTATTGGTATTTTTAACTATTTTGTTTATCAGGATATTTATTCAATTTATGAATCAATCAGTACGAGTTAATTACCATGGAAACCATCTAACACATTAAATAAAGTTGGGCTTCATTACAGTCAGTAAAAAAGAGATTTGGAATAGTTTTTAACCTCATTTTTAATTTTGCAAGCCCAAACATAATTAAACATTAAAAGAGATAGCTATAAATAATAACTTGATATCCTTATTCAAGGCAAGTTACCAAATTTGCAATAAATATAAAATATAACAAAGTAGTAGCACTAAAATAATTTTTCTTAGGGTTTAAATAAATTATAGCTAACAGTTTTTTAATTTTTTTTTTGTTTTTTCAAAGTTTGTTTTTATAATTTTTTTGTTTGTCTTTGAATTCTTGCAACCTTTTTTATACAGAATATTTTCTAATCTAAAATTTATAGCTAATGTCTGTGTTTTTTATGGCTATTCATCGTAAATAGCTTGAATAAATCTGGATAAATATTAGCAAATAAAGGGGATTCTGACCTTTCAACTATGTTTGGACAGTTCAGCGAACAGTATCGAACAGTTGCTGGTTTTCACAATCTGCACATCAAAGGTATCTCTCATCAGTAATTGGATACATATTTTAACTTATGGTTATTTCTGTTGGCCATGGATAATAAGTAACTTATACTTAATTAATTATAGCTAGATTGAGCACAGAACAAATCTTATATCACTTTCTTTCTAGTTATTAATGAATTCCAATAACTTTTCTATACTTAAGTGTAGGAACTTCCAATTTCATACATGGGATGTTATAGATTATGAATGTTGAAAAATCACTATTTATACTTTTAACAGATTGTGCTTATGAATATATGAGAATATTTAATCTGTATTGTGTATAATGTGTAAGATAAAATATATTAGTATTAAGTACATTTGTTTTTAATATACTACATAATTTAGTATGAATGTTTAGCTTTTTGAACCTCAAGCAATATTTTTTATAATTGTGATAATTAAAGTAATGGGTTGGATGTGATAAAAAATCGATATATTATATATTTAAATATTACTGCCCGACCATAACACGATTTTCAGCCAGACAAGAGAGAGAGACCAGACTAGATTTCTAATTTTGAATGAAATTGCAACTGAAAATTATGCAGTTGAAATATACTAAGGGGCCATTCAAGTAATATGTAAGCACTAAAGTTGAGTGGGGCGGTCTTTGATTTGCTTATTTGTGGGGGGGGACACATCCGCATACGTGGGGGTACGTCTGATATGTGTGAGGCGCGCGATCATATCCACTGGGCTACCATTAGTCTAGTACCGAATCAGTACTCATAAGTTAATTCATGTATAGACTATATATTCCTTATTTCTAGATTTGTTAACTTTGACCCGTGAAGCTATAAGAAAACCTGAACAGATTAAAAATACTTATATAAATAATATTTACGTAAGCATGGGAGAAGGGCAGTAAGACCATTGCTTACTTTTGTTGACCCAGGAGGAATGGGCATTGAGAAATTACTAAAATTCTGCTTATTTAATACTCGAATGTCGCCTTATTTAGTTACTTTATCTCTTCTAGAATTTTGTAGGTTTTTATGTGCTTATATTATATATAACATTTAATTAATTGGTTATCTACAACAGATAACAGAGTATATGTATATATGATGTGCAGTTTTCGGATTACTATTTTTAAGATCACTGAATATCCTTACTATAAATGCGTTTATTATGCATGTAACATAAGCGATAAGCGGATAGCGATTCAGAAATCTGAGAATATATATTGGCCTTATATAGACCATATCTCTATAAAACACTGTAACATTAAAATCTCTATTCAGACCATAGTGAGAGCATTCCAGCAAGTGTGAGCTTGTCATTTCTCATCCAATTGTTGTATTGACACAAATTATTTGAGATCTGTAAATCGTTTTAGGATGTTCATCAGTGATTCCATTCTATATCAATATTTAATACTCACAAAAATATGTTAAAAGTAATAAAGAAAAATAGTTGTTGATTTATTAAAAATCAATAATGAACACAATTGTCATAAAATTTATAAGTCTGATCATAGCTTAATATTTTCTGTACTAAAAATATCCCATGACTATGTACACAGTACCAAAGTAAAAGAGATCATGAAAATATGTCCTGTAATTTCTGGAAAAACATGCTATGGAGACAGAAACTTTATTTTTTTTAAGGTTGTAAAACATTTTTGTTGTTTATTTCCATAGATTACATATTCCCAAGAAGATAAGTGTCCCTGCAGTTTAATGAAATACCCAGATATTGTGTTAAACATTGTGCTAATGAATGAATTCCAAATGTAACCAAAATGTTGGTCGGTCATTAATAAATATATTCTTTATTCTTAACTAATTAAAAACCAATAAATATTAGGATTCCATTAATTTTGACCATCAATGTTTTTATTTACTATACAATATAATGTATTAGAGGTTATCATATTAATATTTTTGGTTATATTCAGCTAATATAAGATATAATGATTCTGTAAACCTCTTAAAATATGGTTATAAGATAATTTTTGTACAAAATTACTTCAGATAATTAATCTGAATTCTTGTCTATTTATATATATATTGTAATAATGTTAGTCATTGTTTATTATATTTAAAAACAACACACATAAATCCATTTGTATAAAGGAATTTATTTGCAGGTCAACAAGCTGGGAACGCGTTATGGTCATGTAAGTGTGGTAATGAAACATGTTAAGAACACGCTTCCGTTTGCAAGGAAACTTTTAAAAGCAAGTGAATAACGGTTTTTATTATTTTATACATTGCTCAATGTTCCTTTTTCGAATTAGTCGTAAAAATTACGACCTGTAAATGTTTACGATCTTGTTTCCACTCTCAGAGGACCTTTTTTATAACCTATAAATAATTGTTTATTCTAAATGAGACATTTAATGACGGCCAGAAAACTGCGAAAAAAGTTGTCTAAAAATTACACTTCGAGTTTCTTGCCTCAGGGACTCTCAATGAATAACATTCTAAATCTTTAAGTGAATTTTTCAAGTTGGCAACCATGGGTCTACAAAAATTTTGACATTTCAGTAAAAAAACTCCTATCAAAATGGTTTTATTATTACTATATAGAAAACTAAATTTTAAAGATTTTTTTAAATATATTACTTCATAAGTACTTTTAACTGCTTTTGTGGAATTTTACAAATCAGCAGTCCTTGCTTAAAAAAAACTATTTGACAACAATAAAAAAGGCTATTCTAGATGTTATATAAATTATTTAATTATAATTATTTTGATTTGTGCTACAATTATTTTTCTTCTGACATGACAAGTAGGTATTACCTTGAAAATCATAATTCATTTAAATGTAAACGTGTTGGAAGATCAATAGAAATATCCACCGATCTCCATAGTTATTAGAAAAATTTGTAAAAAAAATGTTTAGTTCGTAATTACGATTTTATTAATTAGGTTAGGTTTTTGTCGTATATAAAATGTGTTTGTAGTATAAGATATAATTTTAATAGTTTCCTTGTAAGTGGTTACAGAGTACAAATTGGAAAGTCACGAGTTTTTTCAATGGACAAATAAATATACAATATCAAATAACCTCTCGTAAGTTCACCAGGTAAAGAGAACCGACTCTGCGGTGATGGAAACGGCACAGTAAAGTTTAATTAAAATACAGTTAAATTTGAACGTGTTTTTTTTAATCAACCATCAATGGGTTAGTTTAAGTATTACGTAAGCAGAAGTTTTGCAATTTCCGACAGCCCCTTCGCTTTGTCAGCAAAAGTAAGCAATGTTCTTACCCCCTCTCTCATGGTTACGTAAACATTTATGTAAATCGTTTTTATTCTGTTCTGGTTTCCCTATTGTTTCATGGGTATTAGTTAAAAGTCTAGAAATTTATAGTCTATAGAAGAATCTACTTATAGTGGTTCGCTACTAGGGCGATGGTTGCCCAGTGGCTAAGACCGCGCGCGTCACAAATCAGACATTCATATCCCCCCATTCCTTGTGTTATCAAAATTAAGCAAATCAATGATACCCCTGCTCTCCAACGCCCACTTAGCACTTACGTAATACTTGAATGGTCCTAATCCTGTGATCAGCAAATTTTCATGTAAATGGTGGTCGTACAATATGAGATTATATTCAACCATAAGTATTACCAATTTCTTGGGTTGCTAGAGTCTGTTTTGCAATGGGTCGCTATGTTCACCATCAGCATAGTGATACTTGGATCGAACTGTGCTTCGATAAGAAAAATACCCATATAAGAATGAAAAACACAATCTGCATTTTGCAATAAAACTATAACCAAATGAACACATTATATTAACTTGGACATACAATACATATGTATTACACATGTATGTACGTGGTACAAATGACTT
Source organism: Antheraea assamensis (assembly GCA_035772565.1). Classification (NCBI taxonomy): domain Eukaryota; kingdom Metazoa; phylum Arthropoda; class Insecta; order Lepidoptera; family Saturniidae; genus Antheraea; species Antheraea assamensis. The sequence goes on from JAQQSE010000058.1 coordinate 875,279, forward strand.
GTGTGTTGTGTTAAATTTATATTATGTATGTTTACTGGGTTACAGTTTTATTACAAAATGCAGACTGCGTTTTCGATTCCCAGGTAATATTACTTTGTTTTTTATGAAAACCCTCTCTTTTCTCATAACACCTATAATTATCTAACGTTGGATTTTTCGTGAATCATACTCAACTGCTTTAGTCTCTTTCCGATTTCAAAACTTAAAAGCAACATATATATATATATATATATACATTTATAGAATTGAATGTGCGAGAGAGTGAGATAGAATACATTATACAGTCTTTAGAATATTCACGGTCTCCTTATTGTATATTACACCATTTAATACTTGCTTTGGTATGAGCGTTATGTATTCATGTGTATAATTTATATGAATATTTTATCTTTTTATAAGGTTTCTACCCTTCTTCTTCTACCCTGTGTAAACATATTATTTTCATCATAAGATCCTAAGATCCTTTCCTAGTTCTCTTCATGCTGCGCATCGTAATACACTATCATTGATTGATTGATTATCTGCGGTTTTATTACGTTTTTTACACTATAGACGCAAAAAGGGTAATGTAAAAGGAAATACCTAAATATTGCATCGTAATTTTTTTATATAACGTTGATTATTATAGATAATTTGTAAGCAATAAACTGAATAACTTCTAGTCTTATGCATCCGGTTTTATACAAAATAGGACATAGATGAAGTTGCATTTTTAACAAAACATCACTTACTTATATTTCTACGCACTATACATTGAACTACCCTATCACACACGACAGGAAACATTATCTATTGCCTGATTTCAGGACAACTGAACAGTTTTTGTGAAATGTAATTGTAATTATCCGAATTGACAGGAATGAATCGTGAACAGTTTCTATCATCATCATAGTTGTGCGAGTCTTGTTAATATGAAATAAAAAAATCGGATTCAAAAATAATAAATTGCAAAAATAACATTCGTAGTCACAAGTAATTTCACCTGAATATTTGTTTTTCTCTCATTCACTTTTGTCTATTTCTATATTATATCATTATAAAACATAGTTGTGATACGTGTAGTATTATTATTAGAAAATATTTAGAGGTTCAATTTCAGTTAGTTAGAAGTCTTAGACGATTTTCTTGTACATTTTTGTCGTAATCCAAAAGATTAATATAAAATTTGCTTGAATTTCAAAACTATAGAAGTATTTGACAAATGTCTAAATAATTAATTTAAAAAATAGTCAGATATTGTGACTGTAGTAAAAAATATTTCGCAAAGATATGTCTGTGTCAAGTATGCTTATCCATTCGTATAACAAAACTATATTTGCCTTTGAATCGTTCAAGATTTTTTTAACACGCATGCTTTTAATAGCATTGATTTTCATACGTTTTTCTAATAATTATTCTTAAGGCAAATTTGAATATACATAATATTGAGAAATAAACATTATTAAAATAAATCTATGAGTAGTATAAAACAATACATAATGTCATATCCGATAAAAAAAATTATATCATCATTGACTATAAAATTCTGGAACTTATAGGTTTTCCAAAGCCTATTTTCTGTATGAATTATTAAAGTAATGGATTATTAATAAATAGCTTCTCTTGAAATTAATATAAAAGTAAAATATTGTGGAATTATCACAGTTTATAGTATGATGGAGACGATAAAGTTATACAAGGAATTATATATAAATTACACAGCAATATATTAATATAAAAAGTGAGAATAGTTTACAACGCCTGAGATTCACTCGATAACTTGCACAATTCTTTGCATTTTTGAATGTCATATAACGCTATCTTACTACAGTTTGAGGTACCGGTAGGTCATTAATTGTCAACAATGCAAGTACCACAAAAAATACGAGATTGCGCTACATGCCATAGGCTCTAATAATTAGTTTTTTTTTGTGTGTAAAATCTTGTTTTTATTTAGACAAGACACCTATATAGATAACCTTAAATAGCAAAACTTTATTTAAATACAAAATTTGATCCAAATCGTTAAAGCCGTTTCCGAGATACAGGAAAGATATATATAATATATATATATATATATAAAATACATATATATATATATAAAAATTACTCGTCTAAAGTTATAAGATTAGGTAATTCTCTTGTATGATAGTATATCATACAGTCACATACTACCTCAAGATATATGAATTATTTATACGTTGTGGAAGATGCGTGTTCCTTTGGAAAATATACCTGTATAGCACAGATTAGTATGTCGGAGGGAGATGCGAATAATGATAAGAGAGAGAGAGGAGATACTAATATTGTATTTTGAAAATTTATGGTAAACGTGGTCTCAATTTTTTCGTCTTGCAACACTTTTGTTCGTCATTTAACTGAAATTTTCAACTAGTTCATAAAACTAAGTGATTCCACCTAGATGATAAGACTCAATGTAGTTATCGTTAAGAACTTTCTCGATTACTTCTAAGTTGTATATATTAATAGCCAATTTATTATTATAATTATTATACATTGAAAAATATATCCCACAAAAATACTAAAATATATAATAAAACTGACAAAAAAAGAGAATAATAAATGTACATACAAAAACGATAATGTTTTATTTTATTTTTTAATTCCAATATGTTGTACCTAATCCTTTTTAAGGTATTCATGTGTGTTTCAAGAAACACACTTGATAAAATATAACACATTTTATCACACAATAAACTTTATTTTTTAAGAATATTCACAATATAACATCTTAACTTATTCTATAGACCTCCACTTCTGCAATAGATAAAAAAAACGTATATTATCATTTATAAATTTATACTATTAATATTGATTCTCATGGGGAATTAATAAGAGTACCAAATTATGTGAAACTCACATTATCAATATTGTACAGATTATTCATACCGCATTTTAAAGCGATGAATTTCTTGCTTTAGTTCTATTTCACCCTGCAGAGGTAAATTCGGACCCCTCATTGTGACCTTTAAAGAAATGATTCCATCTTAAAATACTGAAGAGTAAACGTTTAATAAATTCATGTGCATGTATCATACAATATTTTAAAAGGTAGAAAGTTAAAAAATATATATGACTAAGTATAATGTTATCAATTTTGGTGTCAAAAAGACGATATCGTTATTTTTTACTCTTTGTTATGTTTTTTATCCTTAGCTTAGTATACCATGTGGTAATAAATTCCCCATAATAAGTTCCCCACTCCTGGGGCGCTACGATTTTATATCCTTCCACTCCTTTCGTGTTGAGGGTAGAGATGAAACATTTTGACACCGATATATTAAAATTACTTTTGACTATATCTTAAAGTAGCTTAGATGGTTCAATTCTAACTAATATTATAAATGCGACTGTCAGTTTAATTGTTTGTTTGTTACGCAGTCACGCCTTAATTAAACATACACGTTGTCAGATGTACAGAAGAGGACATAGGGTACCTCTCATTCCGAAACAATTGCACTGTTTCCAAGGATTAAGTCAAATACATTAACACGAGCGAAGTCGCAGGGCAAAAACTAGTATTTTAATAAAATAATATTAAAGTCCATACCCACTGGTCCGACTTGTTATTCTCTTTGGCTGCTTGTAGCTCGAGTATTTCATTCTGTATGGAGACGCTCAACTCTTGAATAGGAACCGGTTCGGTGCGCCAGTACACGTTCTGATACTTGCTCGTTCTATTCCTAAGTTTGTGGCTCTTTAGATGTACCTATATCATAAAAAGTAGTGGTATATATAATTTGTATCAATTTAATTTAACATATTTATTACTGAACAAACACATCATGACATTTCATAATTGAACTCATGAGTGAAAGGAATATACAAATAATATACAAAAAAAAAAAATTATGACCTCAATGGAAGTGATTTCAAACTCCTAGAAATCCACAGTTCTATATTTTTCCCGCATACGGTGGTACTACAAAAACATTTCTCAGGTTCAGGTTTCCTCAAGATGTTTTCCTTCACTGTCGGCCAATAGTGTTACAGACATTGGACCGATATACCACTGGTAAAACCACTCTACCACGACTCAAACTATATATAATATAAGCAAAAACATTACTAAACTTTGGAGCGCATTCCTATAAAAATACAAATTTGTCCAACATGCTCATTAATTCCTTCAACCACTATAAAAATGATTTAATAACTGCGTTACACTCCTATAATGTGAGTATAAATATGAACTACATCATTCAGGCTAATCTTCAGGATGGATGCATTACTAAACATAATAGAAATATGATAATTTATTATATAATACACAATAATTTATTTACACACGTCTTTACAAATATTCACCAATTCAATATATACGATTCATCTATTTTCGACAGATATATCTTCTAAGATAAAACTTTCCAGTATTAATTGAACCTTCAAGTTGTAAATCTGTCGCCAAGCACCTGTTGCTGTGTTCCGGATGCTACCGGTTCCCTCTAGGTTTATCGTGTTTGCCATCTTGGACTTCATTCTCATTCTAGATCAGGGGTCGTCATAATTTTCTGGCCAAAGGCAATATAGAACATTGAAATATAACTGCGGGCCGCACTTTCATGAATTGGGTAGTTGACACCACCAATAAAATGATGTATTTTTTATATGATGTCAAAATACGATTACTCTATAGAATTTGTATAGCAACAGCAACCTGTAAAGTCGTTTATTTCCCAGCTCAAATTGATTTCATAGCAACTGAAAATATTACTTTCAGTGCTAAAACGAAGTGTATCGTAGAGAAATTATGTCCTGGTCCCTGGAATTATTTGTTCAAGGTGTCAACTACCCAATTGGATTTTATGGTATTAGCAACACAGGAAGCACTATGGAAGTGGGAGTGAATACATAACGTATAAATAGAAAGAGATAGTTGTATTGATAGTTTTCATTTTTACATACACAAATATGTTCCCGCTCACTTGCCATCGTAAGTAAAATTACCTTAATAATAAATTAGCTAAATAAAATTAGTTTTAATAAATCTCCTAAAATTGTTTTTTATATCGTGGGCCGAAGTTAGACGGCCACAGTTTTAGATAGTAAAACGCTAAAACCTAAAATTTATAATAATAAAAACATGGACATAAGAGAGAATGACCTTTTTGATGTGCGTGTTGACCATAGAGCGTAGATGGAAGAGCGCGGGACAGAGCGGGCAGCGGCGCGCAGGAGCCGTGTGCGTACACATCGCGTGCTGGTTACGCCGGTTCACGGACACGAAGCCGCGACCGCACACCTACGTATCCCCACAACACAACCTTTACTATACACCACAGATCACCAAATAACGGACCAACAAACTAAAGAAACCAACAAGAAAAAATGTTTTTTTTGTTACAGTAAGAAAAAAAACGTATTTTGGTTTATTCCAAAAACGGAATAAACTTTGCGGTAATTTTGAAAAGTGAAATTGGTTTACTGTTATAAAACAGTCTCGATTTTCTATACTTTATTTGGTCTCCACCTAAATGGCAATCAATGCTTAAGTAAAAGATTACCAAAAATAATATTTCGTAAGGATTTACGAATCGTGTATATCACTATCTCAAAAATCCAAAACCTACCAACATGTTATCATATTTATTAACATATTTTCTATACTCAATTAAAACATAGATTTCAGTATGACGAGATTCTAGAAGATTCTAAAATGTTAATATAAATACCCACAAAACGAATGTTACATATACTTACGTCACATTTGTAAGGTCTTTCGTTATTGTGTAGTCGCTCGTGCCACAATAATGACCTCTGGTCGACAAAGTTCTTCCCACACGTGGTGCAAGTGCAATTCTGTAGTTCCTTGTTATGTTTTCCATTATCCTTACCATCCGGTTTCTTCTTCAAATCATTTCTAAATAATATTTTTGACATGTTTACGTGTCTCTCATGTTACTTTATGCTAAAACTAATTCGTGCAATAATTACACTGAACGTGCATTTAGATTTCCAAATCTACCGATTTGTAGAAAGATGGTTATTTTTTCTATTACACGATATGACTATATCGAACAAATTAATATTTGAAAAAATGTGAGTACTTATGACAACATGATAGAAGTGACAACTTCATTATTATAATACATAATAATAAAAACGTAATTATTGGAATGGTGCACTCCCTGTCAGACAGTAAATGTGGCTGATAACGACTAGAACCGATTATACACGATTTAGTGCGTCACCAAACCGAGCGTGACGGTTCACTTTCGTCCACTGCTTAATGAATCTAGACGAGTTTTTTCTTTAAAGATAGACAAATAGTGAATACATTTCCCGCTCTTAGGATCTATTATTGTAAATAATAATTTTATATTCTCTAGTCTCTCGCGCGCGACGGAAAGAATTTTGGTGTTAATTTTTTTGCGGATGTTTTTACAGTACACAGCATAATACTAAAAGCAAATATAATCTTGCCACGTATTACTTCCAGACAGAATTTGAAAGGAGTTTATTTTCGGATGTGTTCCATGACTTGTACACCAAAAGACCGCCCTTTGCTACAACATTCAGAATTTAATAGTTCTCCAGGAGGTATCTTATAAATTTTACTAATTGATGAGTTAACTCAAGAATTTTTATAGTAGTATCTTCTTTTTTTGAACTGTCTACACTGTCGACCTGGCAAGGCCTCTACAGTTACACAGTATCAGGATACAGACCCTAGTAGTTGACATTAGTTTTAACTACATATGGTAGTTTTCGACGAAAAAAGCCTTAACAGATGGACGAGGATTCTATTTCTGAATTACAGAAAAGATAAAAAATATTTAAAATATAACTTGAATCATTATGTCCATGGTAATAATGTATTACCACTAATTAATATTTATGTGTTGCCTATTAAAAAAAAGTGTCCACAGGTTCATTCAACACATTTACATACTTGTGATGCTTGGGATTATGTAAGTACTCTTCATGTTTCTTGATATGCATCTCGAAACTACTCTCCCCCTTGTACATACGGCCGCAATAGTAACATGTGAACTTCTTGTAATGTCTTGTTTCCCAGTGTTGGGCTAGACTTTGCTCACTATCCAGTATCACACCACAAACTTCACATATGTGAGCACCCTCAACCTAAAATATACAACATAACATAAGTAACATAAAAAATAAACTGTGTAGAGAAAGGACGCTTGCAAAATGACAAGGGCTCGGATCATGTCTGAGGAACAAAGGGGGGAAAAAAAAAAAAAAACCTAAAATATAGCTGAATGTTCAAAGACTTCTCAGAAAGTAAAGATAGTGTACACTGGGAGAATTTTAAAAACAAACATGGAAATGAAACAAAGTGCTTTGGTGCTCGTCTGAATCACAACAATAAATAACAGAAAAAATAAACCAACCAATATTTCTACTTAACACGCTAAATGCGAAATGCTAATTTTCCTTTCGAGTGCGATGAATGTCGTTATGATTATAACGACCTAAAAATTCGTGAATTTACTTTTAACAAGACGACGCGAAATAATAGACTATCGATTGTTTATAATTATGATGTACATTAGAAAATTATTCAATAAACAAAAATTAAACAATCAGTGCAAACTATTTAGAGACTATATACAGAGTTAGAGTAATCATGGGGGTATTCCATACTTTAATGACAATATTACTATTCTTTCGCGGATATGAATTTAGCACTCTCTTAAATTAGCACAATCGTTTTTACCATTCTGAGGTTGTAAACAACACTATATTGACCTTCACATGATTATGTTAGTAGCAAACATAATAATTAAGCAGAACTTTAATAACATGTTCATGGTGTCTTCTTACCTGTCCGAGATTAGACATTTTCTCATGCCACTTCAGGTGTGCTATGATTGTATCACGTTTCTTAAATACCGTATTGCATATAGCACATTGATGGACATTTGTATGAGTCTTCATATGATTGTGATATTCCAGTTCATCCTCAGTGATTGCTTTACAAATCTGAAAGAATGTCATTAAATTACACATATCATTAATGCTATTTAGGAACTCCAAAAACTAGATGATATGTTATTACAGTGACAAGAGGAGTTTTGATGGACAGGAACCACGATGTCATGTTATACATATACCCTACATTCGTTCCCTAGTGAGTATTAACATCATCATCTGTATGCCGTATATAATTTTTTTTATGCTTTACAAGTTTTAGGCATTTGACCACAATTTCATCTGATGTTAAATGACGATGTGCTAAACCTAGAGGGGACTGGCTCTCGATTGTAGCTGTCGGAATACACGGACAGATTTTAACTTGTTGCCGGAAGTTAGACAGACGAACTTAAAAAAGCCCTATGGTTTCATCACGTTTTCCTGCACTGGACACTCCGACTCAGTCGCGAGGATTAGGACCTACGTCAATGAGTCGTGAGAAAATTCGAATACCCAATATATTCATTCATAAAACTCGGGCGGCAAAGAGGAAAAGGTCACATTTGAAGTAGAGATACATATAGGATTGTTTTGTTAGCAAGGGCAGTGCATAAACACTGGTACGTGAAAGGAGTGGAAGATTTATAGATTTAACTTACTTGCATTATAGACTTAACCTAGCCTTTGGGAACAGTACTTTATTTTTGAATGTAAGGCCCTGTCACTTTATGTACCCCTGACAATAACTAAGCAAAATTTTGTTTGTTGCGTTAAGAAGTTAAGACATAAAATCGTAACAAGATAACAATCTCATACTCGCATTTATAATATTAGTAATGATCGTAAAACTAGAAGCAAATACCACTATTTATATGCTTGAATATCATAATTATGTTTATAAGGTTCTAAAAACGATATTGTTATGATCATAGATTAACATAAACTCTATTAGATCGCCAACAGGTTGACTAGGACGAAACAAATATTAGCATGCACTAGTGTGCGTGTAATAGTGCTGCGCTACGAACTAACGCAATATTAATATCGACAAATACAGAGGGTATTTAATAAGAGGGATAAGGTCACCTAACTCAACAAAATTCCAATTACTAATTATTTAGATAAAGTAGGTAAACATTTATACAAAAAAATACACAAATAACTGTAGCCATTCATCATATAAATGAAATGTTATAGTGTTTGTTATCTAATTTGATCTATTTGTACATTTTTAATATTCAGTATACATTGTACCATTGAATTGCTTTAAAAGTGAATTATCATCTTAATATCAATATCATTGAATTTTCTCTTCATTCATCATTAAGTATACCATGTTGGTGGTTAGGCCTTGATGTTTTATAAATTATTATATTTTCATAGAATAATTCTAAAGCACAACAGTTATAATTAATTATACATACCTTACAGATGTACAAATTAATATTATGTTCAGCCTTCATGTGGTGTTGCAATTTAGCAGCAAATCTGTATTTAACAGGACATTGACTGCATTTTTTATATGACATCGGACCTCTCTGCTTTCTAGCTTTCTTTATCTTACCCAAAACATTTACCGACTGTGACAATGTCTTCTTATAATTCTGTTTTTCGCTTTCCTCAATCAGTACCATCCTACCGTTGTCTAAAAACTTGTAAAATAATGACTCTCCATTCTCTTCTATAACAACAACAACATCCTCATATTCAGACCTTTTCTTTGATTCAACTTTTATGTTTGATGTATCATCCTTATCGTTTGTAGAATATTCTCCTAGACCAACTCCTTTCAAATTATAATCAAATGTTTCCAAGTTAAGTTTTGGTAGACAAAGGCATAAGCTGTTAACAGAGCCTTCCTGAGGGATTGACATGTTATCAATGTTATGAGAGAGTTGATCTGTGTAAAAGTCAAGTAACTTGTGGCTCCTTTTAGCAAGAGAATAGAATTTGTACGCAAGAGATGCAGAAATAAAACACTCGACACAAACATTGTAGTTTTCATTTTCATTTGTAAGCTGTAATAAAATATATTTTAATAGAATGTACTTCTTAGAATGTGCATATTATTATGACATATTATAAACTAAAATGAACATTTGAAATCTCTCTATTCCAGTCATTTGTGATTTGAGATACTAATAACAAATTATACTTACCTGAGAGAGCCTTGAAGGTGGATTACAAGGGAAGTTCATTTATTGTATACTTGCTTCTGCTTGTGACTTTGTTTTCAGTAATGTAGATTTAATCAATGCCACAGAAACAGTATTATAAAGTTAATATAGAATTGGTTGAGTGGTTTAAAAGTGAAAGCCTATCAAAAAAGCTCATATTCTCAATTATAATATTACTTAGGATTTTATGAGAATGTGATGAAATTACTACAATAAAGTATTATTAACTTTTGATGTAAGAATGAATAACATTATCCATTTACTTCAGTTAGTCGGCCAAACTAGGTATGTTAACAACGGACTATAAAAGATGCTATTATAAATATAATGTGTATGGTTTTTTCCTGTTAAACTTAAACATACATATGTTTATTACTATCATATGTGTATTGTATAAATTATAATTTTTTATAGTGTGATACTACAGCTTACAGGTTGTATAATTGTAAGCAATGACTGATGCCTATTGTGATTTACACTTTTCAAATTACTACACATAATTTGCATAGCAAATTGACAGTCTAACTAATAGCACTCTTGAATGGTAATATTTTAATAAACATCAGAAACATTGATGTTCCCATTTATTATATATGTCAAAAATAGCAATGTAATAAGAAACTGGAAATGATTTTTTTTGTTGAGTAAAATACCACATACTACATTTTAGCTTATGTAGAAGTCAGAAGTATAGAAGTCATTTTCAATTACCACAATCATCTACACAAATGAATTCATATCGAAAAATACACATGATTTAATTGAGCCCTCAGCTGATTTTTTAAGATCCAGATCTCAAAATAGCAGGATTATATTTTTATTTCACTTTTTTTTTTTTTTAAACTGACCTAGACTGTTAGCCTGACAAGGCCTTTACAGTTCCACCGGACTACAGGACTTTATTTCACATCACATTGTAAATGTCATACTTTACTAAATAAAAGTTCATAGAAATGAGAAATACATTTTACACTATATGTTTTGTTATTTTTTAAAGTTTTGTAATAAATCAGGTATTATTTTAAAGCTTATGCGGCTCAGTTTTCCATTAGAGTTCATCGAGTTGGGAGTTGATATTTTTTTTATAGATATATTACATTAATATAAGAACACACACAAAGTTTCACCATACGGAGACGCGTAGTTTTTGAGAAAAAAATTATTGAATATTAATTATTTTTGCAACATTTATGATGCCAATAATCTGTTGACATGTGCATCATGAGGTCTACATTTGTTTGTATGGAGCTTAAACCTTTATAGTTTTGGACAGTAAAAGGGTTAAAATTCTATTTAAATATACATATAATTAAAAAAAAGGTACTGGATAACATCTATTATATTTTTTGCCAAACAATCAAAAGTATATATTATACTAGAAAATATAACTTTACTGTTTGTAACGAAAGGAAACAATTATGTTTTTGTTTATATAAAACACACTAACCTGTATCTTACATATAGTGCTCAGGATATCAGCTACACAATATTCTTTGTCCTCCTTGCAAATTCTAGAGAAAATATTCTCGTACAACTCTGTTAGTGGTGACAAACAAATTATACATAGGTTTTCACCTATAGTCCCATTGACTAAATTTTTAACTACTAGTTTTTCGTCTAATGTACGACCCATATTAATATTTTATGTTTAATTAGAACACCGCGTCTGAGAATAAAAATAATTAAATTATACATTTTTCTTTGTAAACCAAATACGCTGTCTATGTTTCAGAATTTACCACAATTTTTATTACAGATGCGTTCTTTCCAACCAACAATTCTAAAAGTTCCGTTCAAAAATATATGACGCCATATTGATCTCATTACTTGGAAATTATTGGAGGATATTGAACACATGAATCTGTCATTTTCTTTTCGATTGTTTCCATAATTATTATCATTTCTTTAACATATTCAAGACAAGAATCGTTATACGTTATACCATTCTGAAAATATCTCATATTTTTATACCCAAATGTTGTATTTTTGATATTTGGATACTTGAAATCGTACTAGCGCGACTTTTTTTCTTGCGAAATCCCACCTAATTGGTTTAATATTGAAGAATAAGTATGTACTTTTAGGCAAGCACGACTCAGAACTGTTGCGCTGGATTATTTAACATTGATGTTAATTATAATCATCTACGTCAGCATTACTTTGAGAGCTTTAAAAAAGAATAGGAAGTACTTTAATTTTTGCAATCTAGCATTATCACGGATATAAATCTGGTCACACTACTGTTATATTGTCAACTGCCAGTGTCATGCTAATTGTCATAAAAAATGGAGAGATTGGATTTGTTTAGTTTTTTTAGTATAACATTCTTTTAACTTATATTTTGAATAACAGTTTATATATGAAGGATATCTGTAAACAATAAGATTAAATATAATTGTTAATATATTTCACGTATATGCAAACATATGTTATGAAATTTACAACATTTGCGGCTTTCAGTAATGAGCGACGTTAATTAATATTCTTGAATAGAATTACATTGTGTATCAAGGAATTAAGATATGAGACAAACGCATAGTCTACAACATTTCATGTATATACAGTATATTATCAAGTCACTAACTCTCTAATGATGTACAGCGGTGGCTTGAATACCAGAATTTAAAAACAAAATACAAATAAACTTGAATAAGGTAAATATCTATTATGTTACTTAATTTTTTATAATTGTAATAATTATAAATACTTTTCTTTAATTTTGTGCTGTGGTATTTTAAATAATATTTTAAAAAGGAGTCCAACTGAAATACATTTTGTTTAAATTTTTGCCAATATATAATTTCTGTTTTTTTTTTAATGCCGATAAACTGATAGCACTGCACCTGATCCTAAACACCGTAATAAGAAAATAATTGTATCCATTGAAAGACCTATTATAGTTTAATAATTGTTGCTATCATATTGAACTGCAAACTTCTCGATAACTGCATTTAATTTACAGGCTATTGTGATGTCAAACCAAAAGAAACTCAATGTGTACTTTTATCACCGTGTGCATGGTAGTAAAGATCTAGTGAGATACCCTACCATGTTACTTTATTATTAGATAAGCATTTGCAACTCCTAGCACATAAAAATCTAAAGCATGCTATTATATGCGTTAATTCTGGTGTATGATGGCTATATTCTTGTCAGACACAAATGTTGTGCTCTACCACTTTCAAGTTCTAATTTTTAAATTAATTTTATTAATATATACTCTTATTATTTACTATGATTTCTAATATAAATCTGTGTGTTAGAAGTGTTACAAAAAAATAATTATTTTATTGCATATACATAACCACCAATTGCTTAGTGGTGGTTCTAATAAAGTTACATTATCTTTTGTGATTAGCAGACTGTCTACATATGTTATAAGTCTAGTAGGTAATAATGACATTATTAAATCTCCAACTTTCTTCAATATCAAAAACATGAAGTGCCATACAAAAACTGTAGACCTTAGATGACACTGGTCAATAAGTAGTGTTGGCATTATGAGTTATAAAAAGTTTAGGGTTTATTACAACATTAGATAAATATGAATTATAATTAAATTATTTAGTACACACTTCTAATTTTTATGTAAAATGTTTTCTTTTAAATTATCTTTTCACTTCTAAGTTTTTTTTTTTTATACAATGTAATTTACGACTTATACTGTCAATAATAGAATAGACTGGTGTACAATTTTGGTTATCTGCCATATGTACTTAAACCGGGCTTGTACTCATATCCGTGTGGCGAAAATTAGAGTTTGTGATCACTCGTGTGAATGTGTGAAGAAAGGAAATCTGGACCATATCTTCATTAACTGTCCAAATCAGCTTTTTTTACTATATGATATAACTACCTCAGTAGATAACCCATCCCACCCATATGAAATTTCTCTTCCCCCTCACCTTCACTCCTTTTATTACACTTCTATGTAAATATCATATATATGTTTGCTGCTGAACCCTGTTACTCACTCTGCTGTGTTCTATTCTGATATATTTGGTTGGCAATGTACACATCTATATAAGGTATTCTACCTCACATTCTAAGGAATAGCAGACTCTTTCTAATTGACCTCAGAATTGATGTCCTGTTATGGTTGGTTTTATGTAGCTGTGGACTGTAGTGACAATATATAGGGAAATTTATCTCTATTTAAACCACCACATATGTTAATCAGATTAAATGACAAAATAGTGCAAGAAAATCACTATGAGATATATGGTTACAAATTAAGTTTAACTATATTTTTTGTTCCAGGGTTAGTTTACAATTTATAGTTTCTAATACCCACCTGGTTAACTGCTATCTTCAAGTTGTTATCTCTAGGTCTTAGTGTGTTGTCATTTTAGGCTTCAACATCATTTAACATCAGGTGAGATTGTAGTAAAATGCAAATTTATGTACACACTGGAACTTCATCATTTGAACCTTGTTTCCTCCTCTTACATTTAAATCTGATTTCATTCATTTTCCTGAAATCTTTCCTAGTTCAAGCCAGTCCCAGTCTCTTTTATGCATGCCTTTATTCCCAAATAGAAATGATTTGTGTATATACAATGTACAAAATACATAATTTCCAGAAACAATGGCATCTGAAAATGTTAATTATATGGCAACTGATTCATCACAAACGAGAGATTTTACAGTAAAAGAAGAAGTGGAAGAAGAAAATTTAAATATCAAGATAGAAGCCGAGGCACAGAATGAACCTAATGAGGAGATATCCATTGATGGTGAAAATCCATTTGGAAATGTTCAGTTACATGTCAAGCAGGAAATAACATTGAATATAGAGAAGGATAGTTCAGATTCTCTAAGCAGTGATGCTTTTCCAATAAGAATAAGGTCTTTTGATACAATGAGTAAATCTAATAATGAAACAGTGGATAGTATAATTCTAAAAACTCCTAGAATGAATGTTAAAGAAGAAACAATCACTGGTGACCAGTTTGTGCCATATGAATACCCTAATTATGAGGACAGTATGGATAGCAATGAAGCAGTTGCACTTACTAGAGTTGAAGCATGTTTGCAGGATGACGGAAACATTAAAACAGAACATTTTCAGGTATGTGTTCTATGAATAAACAAAATATTGCCTATTATGATGAAATGATTTATTGTTTAAGTATGCCTAATTTATAATTCACTAGTCTTTAAATACACTAAACATACTTTTGTAAACACTCTAGCACAATTTAAAGATTGCACAATGTCACAGTTGCAGTACTCTTGGAAATTATTTTCTGTTGTCGCTTTGTATTTATTCCGTTTACAATTGAACTGTGGGTGGCTATTTTAACTACTTTAATAAACCCCTGAACCACATGCCTAATGTTTCTGCTTTGAGAACTTTTATAAAGTAATGAGAAAAGCAACTTAAGCCAAGTAAAAATGGTAGTCTCTATTGTTTTGCATAATATTCTAAGTCACAATGTGTCCTATCCTTTTAACATAATTTGCTTAGTAGATGTCACTTGTTAGATTTTATTTCATATTTTGTTGTAAAGTTTGGACTCCAATTGTGTTATATAATAGTTACCTTTATCAAGTATACAGTGTTTGATGTGTTTCCTGAAAAGTTGAAGTTTGAGTAATAATTTAGTGTACAACACAAATAGTTAAACCCTAAATGTCATAGCGAAGGAGAAAGTCTCGAGAGAATCTTTCCAAAATTAAGCCTAAATACTGTATGACTATTAACTTACCACCCTTTGAGATCCTACATATTTTTTCTCAATAAAAAGGTATTTTTTTAAATATTATGTCATATTCATACTAGCAGTATATAATTTTTTGAGGTTTGCAGAGCATTTAATTCGTGATAAATCAATATAATATTAATATGGACAGGCTCTTTTCTACAATATGTGATACGGTGTATGAATAGAAAGTCTTAGAAAAAAACATAGTATATATAAATTTACCATAACAAATCGAGATTTTCGTAAGCCATCCTTGTTGCTCTTATTTTTTATTGTTTTTATTTATAGCGTAAATGTAAGAATACAATGCATACTATTTTATTTTATTGAATTAATAAATAAATATAATTAATTTGGATTATTTTATTTTCATGTGCTGTTAATTAAAAATAATAACAAAAAATGGAGTTTTCCGCCACAATGCTTAGATGGCACTAAATTTATTGTTTTCTTGGTTTTATTATTTTTGGACATTACGAGGACGAACATATATAATATTAAAATTGTATGTTACATTTATTTTGAATCATAATTTTCATGAATTCACCTTTATTCTAATGTCTCAGTTAGAATTTGTCTTAGTGTTGAATGAACAAATATTTTACAGCATTCTTAGTTCGTGCACTAGAAAACTTAATCCAACAAGATATTTTCTTTCCAATAACCAGCGGTATTGTGGAGAAAAAAGAACGAAGTGGTGCAAATAACAAAAAATAATAATAATATGATAATTAAAATGAGCTCTGCACTCCAGTATAGTTAAAACACAAAACATTGTAATATTAAATTTAAAATTATACATTATTTAGTATACGTCCATTATTAAAACAATAACATTATTTTATAGTTTATTGTGATAAACTTTACATGTGATCCTTAATTTATGGAATAGGTAAAATGTCACCAATAATTAGAATGTGCAAGATAGCTAATGGTAATTATTCTACTACTGTTACTACTAACTATTATGTTTGATTATTAACTATTATGTTATATGTGGTAGGAGGATGAGGGTAGATTTTTCTTGCACCTTGATTGTTTGTGTTTTTAATCAAACTATGTTTACTATGTTTAATGTATTTTATAGTGATGGTTGTTGTGCCTAGAACTAGCTATTAATAAATCTTTACTTCAATTTGCTCGGAAAAGTAGTATCGAGATCTATTAAAAATATTTGTTTAGGGTCGCTCCAAATACAATGTGATTCCTTTCATTCTGCTACAAAACATGTAAAAATATATAGGTTTTGGATTTATCACACGGATGAAGTCGCGAGTAACAGCTAATCGAAAATAATATAGCACAAGTTAGTTATCATTACTTCGTTGTATGCCAGTGAAATACCCGTCAAAATTGGCCCAATTGCTTAGAGATCCCACGTTGTGCAAAGTCGTGGGTAACAGTTAATGTAAAATAAAATAGTCCAATTTACTCTTTATAAGATCAGCTATTTGCCAGTAAAAGTACCGTGAAGATCAATCTAACCGTTTTAGAGATCGCACTGTGGACGAAGTCGTGGGTTACATCTAGTCTGAAATAAAGTAGCCTAAGTTACTTCTTATGGTATCAGCTATCGAGCAGTGAAAGTCCTGCGAAAATCAGTACTACCGTTTAGATATTCTTCTGCGGATAAAATCACGAGTAATAGTTACTCTAATATAAAATAGCTTAAGTTACTTCTTAGACGATCAGCTATTTGCCGGCAAAAACCCGTGAAGATCGATCCAATCGTTTCAGAGAGTTCAAAGCATACAAAACCGTGGGTAACTACTAATATAAAAAAACAGCATAACTTATTCCTTACAAGACCAGTTATTTGTCAATAAAAACCTTGTGAAGATCAATCTAACTGTTTTGGAGATTTCAAAACGGACGAAGTCGTGGGTAATGGTTTGTCTAAAATTAATTGACCTAAATTACTTCTTAGGAGGTCAGCTATATGCCAATAAGTCCCTTAAAAGTCGGTTCAGCCGTTTCGGATATTCCACTGCGGGCAAAGTCTCGGGTAACAGCTAGTCTAAAATAATATAGCCTATGTCAGTCGCTGTAATTTCAGCTATCTGCCAGTAAAATTCTCATCGAAATATATCCCGCCGCTTCAAAGATTACCCAGAATAAACAAACATACAAGAGAAAAAATTTAAAAATTAAATTTTTGTTATAAATTATATTTTTTCATATCCAGTCACTCAAATGTAGTTATTTTGATATTACATAGTCTGTATTCAATATGTACAAGTGTCTACTTAATTTTTATTATATGTATAGATAATTTTAAAATAACATATTTGAAATAAGGATTTTAAGAGTCTACTTGTCAGAATCCTTCCTATATTTTGACTGAACTGTTATCTTGTGTATTGTTAACGGTAACGTACAAGCGTCACAAAATCGCGACTTAATACATTTCATTGATATTTACTATAATTTATATTTTAATAAATAATAATAATCATTCTCCATTGAATGTGCCATAAAGAAGAGACGTTCAGGATGCTCTTCCATTGACTGCTAACGGCATTTTTTACGGTAAAAGTTGAACTAACCTCGGTTTTAAAATAATAATATTCCCCACTCGTATATTAAATTTTATATTTTAGAAAGCACATAGTAAATATGTATATATAAATATTAAACCAATTAAATTAGTTACAGAGGCGCTCTATATGATTTTCAAGACTGACAGTGATATAAGAATGTTTTATTTAAAATACCGGCTGGCAAGATATTTTTCATTATCGCCTCAAATTTTTTCGCCCATCCATCCATCGCCTTTCGCATTACAGCCGACTGCGGAGTAGGGGTAAAGTGAAAAGCGCTCGGCAGAGCAGCCAAGGCCACAATGGCGGCGCCCATGACTCAATTAAAAATGATTCAATGACTTAAATAAATTTTATGCTTAGTTTTGAAATTGCTACAATCGAAAAAAAGTTTCACTTGCCTCGTAGTTTCATAAAACCACACAATTATTTTTTTTTTTTTCAATAAATATATTTTCATGTAAACGTAACACTAAGGCAGAGTTCAAAATGCATGGGGTGTGATATTTTTCCGTCATATTATGCAATACAATCTGCCAAAACGGAGCGTTTCATGGAAAAAGAAGACATTGATAACAGATAGTAAAGTCAAACTAAAACTTCAGTCTGTTCTGAACGTTTGAGTCAAGAAAATCTTATAACCATTAGTTGTATGTAGCATTAAGATCGAAAATAAACCTACAGATTGATGATGTCACCTCAATACAATGACGTCTAGGTATGAAATTTTCATGAACAAATATCTTTTGAACGGGGACGGCCGGGGTCATGGTTAAATATTCTAAGGCTCTGTTACTACCTCGGTAACGATACCTATAAGTTTCAGCTTTACAACTCAAAACAAAAATAAAGTTATGAAGAAAAGAATGTTCATTTCCATACATTAGAAATTTACAAGTCCATATTATATTATGTCAAAGGTAAAAATAAAGCTTGAAATTGCTAAATAATTCAATGATATAACCGTTTTGACAACACTGTATACTTAAAACTATCAAATAATAAATTCCATTTTTCTGAAATCCTATGAAAGGGGGGCCCTGATTTCCATCCACTGTGCGGCGCGTGTGCTTTATGCCATGTAATTCAATGCATTATTCCTGCATAAAACATAACACATTATTGGGTACCTTTTACATTACTGCGATCTCTTTTTTATTCTTCAATTTGACGGATGAAAGTCTAATGAACTAACTCACAAAAAATGTCTTTTTGAGTCAATTAATGTTTCCATCGTCAAACTATTTAACCCTATCTATTTTAACTCATTTTACACTGTAGGTTTATTGTTCTTGTGCAATTTTATTTTTTATTACCTTGTTTTGTTTCACTATTCATCATCAGATTGTAAGAGACCCACTGTAGGGCCATAGGCCTCTTTACGAAGGTAGGTATGGGTATACCCACCACGTATAATCACCACGTCAGCTCATGACGTATTGCCGATTTCAAACTCTGAGAAATCCACAGTTCTATATT
Source organism: Antheraea assamensis (assembly GCA_035772565.1). NCBI lineage: Eukaryota > Metazoa > Arthropoda > Insecta > Lepidoptera > Saturniidae > Antheraea > Antheraea assamensis. The sequence continues at coordinate 895,061 of JAQQSE010000058.1, forward strand.
TTTCCCACATAGCATGGCACTACAAGAACGCTTCTCAAGTTCAGATTTCCTCACATCGAATTTAGTTAAATTTGTAAATGTACGTGAATTCTGAAAAATTCTTTGGTATATACCGGTATTTGAACCTGCGGACATCGAATTGATATCTTACCAGCCAAACCACTACATCACTACGATTTTTAATTTTCTATTATTTATGTACTTTGTTTGTCTATTATTGATCTTAAAAATTGAGCAGCTAGTGTAATATTTCAATAAACACATAATAGTATACAAAAGTACCTTCCAAGAATCTAAATCGAAGTATTTTTTGACTTTAGACGGTTTTTTTTCTTTTCAGGAAAATACAAAGGAAGATTTTTACAAAGTTATCAAAGATGAGAACGATTTAACAGTTACGGAAACCCATCTTATATCAAATAAACTCATCAATACGACATCCACAATTACAAATCCGCGGGACGGAATCATCGAATCACAGACCACAAAGACATTAGTCATGGAAATTAGACCAATGTCACAAGGAAACATAAATTTAAAAATCACCAATCCAGAAAATATATTGCCCACAACCGATGCCTACATGGACTATGATGACAGTTTCCAACTGAATTCAATAACAGGCAACGTTTTATCCTTAGAACAAGAGGCCTATGGTCTCCTGAAGACTAAAACGAACAAAATTTTAAGTCAAAAAATTCACGCCTGTCCAAAATGTTCGAACACGTATACAAAAAAATACTTATTAAAGAAGCACTTGTCTGTACATGACTCCATTGAGAAACGAGCTCTGGGTATCATTAAAGGTCAGAAGACACGGCAGGAGAATCGAACGAAAAAGCTTCATTTGGAACAAGACGAGGACGATAAGCCCAAAGTGGAAATGATAAAGAAGGAAGATTACGAATGCACTTGTGGCAGTGTATTTCGCCGAAGAAGTCGCATGGAGACATGTTTGAAATCGCATAATTTGTATACCGATACAGCATATTACCCCTGCATGACATGTTCCAGAAGGTTCAAAAGTAAAGAAGAGTTGGCGATACACCGAAGGCTGCTTCACAGAAAAAGATTTCCATGTAAATTCTGCCCCACAGGTTACAATACTCGAAAGGAACTCTTCAAACACCTCCAAGTACATCAACAGGTTCAGTTAATGGAGTATAAAGTTATATCAGAAGTCGTGAAAGGGAAGCAGAAGTTAAAGTGTTTTATGTGTTCAAAGACTTACAGTGAATTGTCAGAATTGAAATCCCACGTGATGTATGACCATAAGGAGCCTTATAGTTGTCCGCGTTGTAAGGAGACATTTCCGAAAATTATCGATTTTGGTAATCACACAAAAACATCACACCCCGAGGTGGAGGGACAATCGGTATTGGACGTGCTTGAAGCGTTTTCTAAGTTAGTCAAAGCGTGGAAGTGCGAGGAATGCGGTTTACAATTCCACGAAGCGGATAAACTTGCTTTGCATCAAATAGAGAAACATACACCCGAGTTGAAAGCTTATCCTCAGTTACAGTGTACGGACTGTAGACGGGTTTTCATAAGTCAGAAGGGCTTGATGTCCCACAGAAGAGTACATCACAGTACGGGGAGTGTGGAGGAAACTCAACCGGTGGAAACCGGTGTTATGTGCTTAGAATGCCGGAAAATGTGCAAGGACATGAACGCCTTGACGTCCCACATGCGTTTGCATTCACTGGATAGGAAATACCCGTGCAAGTTCTGTGATTTTCGTTTCGCGACACCCGAGAAGAGGAAGATACACGCGGAATTACACACCGGCGATATGAAATACGTATGCTTCATATGTGAATACCAGTGTAGTTCTGAGAATCGGTTGAAACAACATAAAATGTCATTAAAACATTTGAACATGAAGGAGTTTCTCCTAACAGGAGTGTCATTGGTCGACGAACAATCGACATCGAAACAGGAGATAAAGGAGACGTTGAATAAAGAAGAGAAAGTTGTTAAAAAGAAAAAGAGAGAGAGGGATAGGAAATCGAGCACTTCTACCGTGTCAAAAGAGGTGGCGTGTGATATATGCGGTGATAATTTTCCAAGTGAAAGTGAAATGTTAGAACACAAACAGACCCACCCTTTTATAGAGTTCCCTAATGAAGACACACCTAGCAGAATATTTTTTAAGTAATCTTGCCATAGTTTATGTTTAGATTTAGAACTAAATTTATATAAAAAAAATATTTATATATGCAATAACGTGTAAGGTTTCGGAAAGCTCACTTTAATGTGGTTGTTAATTTTTATTTATAAACATTAAATAAATTGTGTTATATTTTTTTGTTTTGCTTAGTGTATTTGGAAACATGGCCGCGTACTGCTTTGTGGAGTGTAAAGGTAGATCAAGATCAAAATAAATTATTATTTGAAAATAGTGATTTGATTATGACAGTTGTTTCTTATACCCTGGTGTACAGTTCAAACATTAATTTACTTATACATGTTAAATTAGACAGAATTCCATTCCATCACAAGTTTGTAGTAAAAGAGTCGTCCATTAATTATGGCCCACGAATTTCTAGATTCTTCGATACTGTCCTCCGCTGGTGTGACGTCGCATAATTTGCAATTTTTATAGATAAACTTTATTAATTATGGCATTAAAATAGTACTTCCGTAATTATTTATTCATTTGTTTGAAATCTTTTCTAGTAAAAGCGACAACCTGTCAAATAATTTTAATAATTGACAATAGAGTAAATCGGATGTCGATATATCTAAATTAATGCAGTATGAAGTGGTAAAGAAACTGGGAAAGAGGAGAATAATATGCAAAATAACCCAACAAATATATTACTGGGTTGTTTTTAAGGAGATCCATAAATTATGTTAGGTACATTATAATGCTACTCCCATACCTGCGTGTATCGGCATGAAGTTTTGTCTAAGGTCAGCCTAAATGCAGATGTGGTAAGATATTGTTATGTGTTACGAACTATCGGATTGCGTGACGATACACGCAGCACGACAACTGGGCCGGCGGTTTCTACACACATCATAGGAATTTGGAGACACTAATTTCGAGTTACTATTGAAATGATAATGGTGTGCAAACGTTATTCTATACCTTTATCGGAATTCATTTTGTGGTTACTTTTTAGCGACACAAGTGGCCGAAGCTTCGTCGCGCAGGTATGGGACTAGCATTAGTGGAACTACATTAAGTTAAGGGTTATAAAAGTAAAAACGCTATTGTCTGTTTTTGTAAAATAAAATCAATATTGGTGTTAATTTAACAATATTAACAATTTATAACCCAATTTTAGTTTATATTATTAGGGGAAAGTCCCCCAGTACCGTCACATTAAGGTTTATCAACAAAAAAATCGAAATACCTTAGGTTACATGTTTAATTCCTCCTGGTATGTGTGAAGGTACTCTTGTTCTATGAATAAAAATATTAAACTACCAGTATGTTTAGATATAATCAACTTTATTATTGCAATTTGAAGACTAGGTAAAGCAGTCTCTAGAAAATTGGCCTCCAGTACCGGCCAGTAAATATATACCATTTGTACTATGCAATAATCGCAAATATACTGATTTGATTGATCTGTTATATTCTCACAAGCTTCCGGGATGCAAGCTTTGCAGTTTCTACATTCTATCCAATTCTCTTCATGAGAATCAAGGCACAAAGCAGAAATTGTCTTTGCCTCAATCGGTCTCCAGGGACGAGTCAGGTTTTTGTTTTTATCTTTCTAGCTGACATCTCTTCCTGAAACTAAACTTTTAATTTTCTTCTTTATTCGCTTATCCGATTCAAGATTTCTTTTAGTTGCTCTTTTCTCCTTCAGCATCTTTTTGATTGTTTTTTTGTTTAATTATTTTACTCCTTTCAGCTTTACGACGTTGTGTATTGACGTTTCTCTTCAAAGTATGAGGAACAAATGAGTTCTGTAACTATGGCTATAACATTGTTAGCGGATTGGTCAATGACAATTTTTTTTAAGATATGGTTTGCTGAGAAGAGGCAATGCACAGCTGACAAGAGGCAATTTATAGCTTAGCATCAGTAGTGGTAATTGAGGGTATCAGTTCTGATATTAATTGATTTTCTGTGACGTAGGTCATATCTGAACCAATGAAGTAAAAATTAAACTACTCAAAAATGAACTTAATCAATGGCCGGTACTGGAGGACAATATTGTGGCTAGTAAGTACTGTAGGAAACAGAATAACTTATTATGTTCAACTACAGACACGTCAGACACGAACAAACGTTGATTTCAAACATATTTTATAATAGCTATATAAATAGCCAATACATACCAAGTTTGACTTATTTCAAATTCAATCTTTAATGTCGACAAATTACCCATAGAACTTTGGTTGCGTAACGTACGGCTACCATATTTTTCACAAACCTTTGCGCTGACAGTAAACTAGTCGCGACAGGTAGCCACTGCATGGGGCAAGTACTTGCTAGAGTGTACCACACTAATAGCAATATGAGTCTCAGCACCAGTCAGTATAGAATACCAGAACTAGCGACTGGCCGATACTGGATGCCGGCCGGCACTGTGGGACTCTCCCCTACTGAATAAACTTGTTTAGTACAGTTTATGACTTGGAAAAACTAGCGAATTAATCACGTCGCAGATTCCAGTAATTGGGAGAGTTATAATGTTTGAGTTTCTCTATAAATTGATGTTAAAATTTTGATATTATTTGCTCCAGGCATAAATGATAATTTAGCGGCCTTACTCATTTATTATTTCCATTGGATATTTTTTCTCAAAATTTTAAATTAACAGTCTTTACTCGTAGTTTATGGAGACAATAGTGAACAGAAATTTTTTGTGACAAGGTTTAACACTTCGCTTACTTCCATAGCTTCTAGTAGTAGCTTATAACTCCATAGTCTTATGGTTTATTGCTGTGGGGGACAGCAACTGAGATAGATATCATATTTTTATTATAAAAACGGGCAGTTCAAGCAATATACAATGTTAGACCTGCCGAATTATTAAAGACCAAGTTTCAGATATTCAGTATCTTAATTTTACCTTGACAATATTTAAATGTCCTCAAAAACTTTGAAAACCGCATTTTATAAAAGACCGGCCTCATTTAAATACTAGAAACTATGACAAACTGTAGAGCTGCAACAGTTTTTAGGCAAGTGTTAGGTGTTTCAACAAAGTCCCAAATCGCATTCATTACCGATTTGCCGGACTGAAAGTTTATGCGACATGTCAAGCGGATTTAGGTGTTAAAAAGCTATATATTATAGGGTAGATCGTTATGTGAACGATGGTGATGTCTGGAATGTGTTCTCCTTTGTGCATTCACTAAAAACAATTATAACATTAATGTATTATAAAAATGTGTACGTTACAAAGATAAACCCCATCGAGTTTTTTGCCAGTACCTCTCGATGAGTGGGTTGTCTTCCGAAACGGTGGCAGTTTTTACGTTCATAAGCGTCCTTTACGGGCCCAAATTGAAAAAAAAAAATTTGATTGACTTGATCAATTAACCAGAGTAAACGCTTGTGTAAACTGACGGAACAATTTTTATTTACAGGCTTACTTATAAGAAGATTTTGTTAAAACAAATTAAAAACGCTTTGTTCAATTTACGTTAAAACACTACCACCGGTTCGAAAAACAACTCAGTATTATGATGAGGAAGAAGTTTGGTTTGCCTTCTTTTGTTTATTACAACTTTATAAGTCAGGTATACAAAATTAAAGTATTACGTACTGTTATAGCCTAGCTAGTCATAATTGGTAGATAAACTGAATTTACAGATTTTTAAGATATATTTAGTAATTTATGCTGTCGTTATACTCTTGCATAATTATGGGGCCGTTCTGTTACAATAGTACACCTTGCAAGGATTTTAAATTGTACACTCATATTTTGTTATTGAAATCGAAGTAATCGTTAAGAATTATAACTTTTGGCTTATTTAATTTATGGGTTCTAAAGAGTATAAAGAAGCAGTTTGTTTTTTTGTGGCTATTACCGAAACTACTCTGGCAGGATTTTACAAATTCATTCAATAACAGAAAGGCAGATTATCCGCAAATATATAAGGTTTATTATTGTTATACTTTTATAATAATTAATTAACCCGAAATCGTGACCTATTGCTAGATAATAAAGTTTTATTAAAATAAATTGGTTTTTTCTTAGCCAAAAGTGTTTATAGGCTTATGATATTGGTGAGTTCTGTTTATAGTCATAATTATTTTGCACCCGGTAGGTAGAGCTGTTGTTGAAAACTAGAATCTTAATTTTGCTTAATCCCACATATTAAGCTTCCCAGCATCGCTCTATTTGTAAATTTTATGAATTAAGCTCTGTAGGAGGTAAATGTATGCCTACCGCCTACTAGTATGAAAATACAAATTCTGTTTTTAAATTAAAAACTTGTGTTTAATAAATTCTAACATTTTCTAGAGTCCACTAGGTGTTACGCCATCGTAACACATCATAATTGTTGACCAAGAGTGGATATGGAGTCCGAGTACCCAGTTTCCCGGTGCGGCAGGTGCAAAAGGCATAGAGTCGGCAATTTCAGTGGAAACGTTCGACAACCCTATTCCTCCATTCCCACATTGTTATTGTATAAATTATTGGACCAGATGGTCATTTGTCAGTGTTCGCCTAGCATCGGCAGCATTCACTCTTTTGTAAGTTAAAATAAATTAAGTTTAAAGTAATTTGTTTTTTTTTGGAACCTTCGGCTTTGGCCTTCGTAATTTAGGTATAAATAAAACAAATGTTTACTAAAATTATTTTTATTATCACAAAACATGATAAAGGAATCCTCCGCTGCACACCCGTCGAGCAAACCTTTATCTACCAACCCTCTACAGATACTTCTAATTGTTAGAGGTACGAAACGATTAATTTTTGTTCTAAATTCAAATTGTACACTAAATTTTCAAACGTTACAGACCTCTAAAATTATTGCTATTGTAAATAAATAATACATAGAAAAGTATTTATATTTAAAAGCCATACTGAAAAATGTTAATTTGGCAACATTTCTAAGCAAGATGGCATAAACCGCAAGTTTATAGCGGTATTTTATCTGATCTCTCTTGTTATTATTTAAATTCATAAACTTGTATTACTCGACCCTGTTTTATGTGATAATAAATGTCATTTAAATTAATACAGTCCCTGCTAGTGTTCACAAGTGAAATGAATTACTATCAATTACTAAAACATGCACTTTAACCACATTTGCTATAAAAAAACATCATGGACTTTTCTAGATAGATTATACGACATTAGGCTTATAGGACATGAATCCAATGGACTTTAGAATTTAAAAGAAATAGCACAAACCAGCTAGCATATTAAATAATACACGTATACAAGTAGACAATCGTTACAACGTATATTATTGAATAAATATGTAGTTATTATAATTATTTATTATTAAAACATTCATATATAAAATGTACTTAATAAACCTTATCGAAGGGACACAAATACTCTTGTCTGTACTAATAAAATCGTAAAGATTTTCCAAAATTTTAACACAGACGTTGAAATTTTGTCAGTAGCCTAGATTAATGTAAAATTGTAATCGACGTTTCAAATAAGACCATAACTGTCAAACCTCAATTTTGTTCTCGTGTCGCATGCAACTCCCGTTAAAAAATGTACTACGTTAGGTAAAATAATTTATTCTTTTGTATGACGAGTCTATATAAAGTACAGAGAAGTCTTCAATTTTGATTACAAAAATTTTTATTCAAAAGTAACATGTTAAAGTTTAATTAATACAAAATCCCCCAAGATTTTATAATATTATGTTTCGCCATTGGATTCTAATTATACACATCTAAACATTTTATTTATTCAATTTTTGTGTTTTTGATAGTATAATTTTGATAAGTAATGAGTGAAGTTGACATATATGTGATTATCATCTTATTTGAAACGGACAGTTTAAATACAAAACTTTACACTTGACTCACAAGCCCATTGATATGAATACGAGTGTTCGATTAAACCTTGTAATAAAATATCGATTTTATTATCAATTAAAACACCGAAATAATTGATTATAATTTGCATGATACTAGATGGTATTTGACATGATATACATGTTTAAAACATTATAATCTTGCATAGCTTATAACAAAGATATGCGGGGACATGAAAAAACATAATCAACTGTGTAAAATTTTATATTGTTCAGAAATGGGAACAATCACTGAGAAGAAAACACAGGAGTTCATTAATGAAGGTTGTGTTTGTTTTTAATATTAATGATTATTATACTATAATAATAATAACTGTCAATAGTTTGTGGATCACAGCGTGAAGAATAGTTACGTTTGGGCTTTTCATTTATTAATTTGGTTTCCTATCAAGAATTTTGCAAAGAAGTTTTATCGCAGATATTGTAAAGAGCAATTATTTGATTTTTAGTTTGTAATTAAAAGCTCAAAAAATAATTAACCGTTTTCGAAAATAAATTAAATCGGTGAACACTTAATAATCAGCAAATAACATTAACTCGAGGCCAACCGCGGCAAAAATTAGTTTCAAAAATATTTATTATCTACAGTTCTCGTCACGAGTCATGAGCACGAAGCGGCGGTATCAAAATAACCCTTATGCAATATTTTTACTGTTATTTATTTTATGAAGTAAAGAACAGACGTGCATTCCACTTGTTGTTAAGCGATCACTGCTGTCTAAATCCATATGTCACCAACCTAAAGGTACTCGTATCAGATTACTAGTTCGGAAGATTAAGTTGAGACCACATCCTATGTATAGCGGAACTTTTATTATATATTATGACCCTTAACATAGAAGTACTATATTACCCAGGACGCCACTGTCATGGATAAATTGTGCTAAATTATTAGATATTAACCCACCATTAAGCCCCCAGAATTGATCACAAAAACGAATTAATCCACTATTGTTAAAAAGTGAATGTTCACGAAACACCATGAATTAAATTGAAGTCGACTGTTATAACAAATAAGTAGAACGCAAAATAAAAATAACAGCAACTATTTAAGAAACGCGGTGCGAAGAATGAGCGGTAGATGGCGTTAAAACAAATCCGATTGTTCCGTACCCCATACCCGATCGCAGCATTTGATATCTTTTATTTTTTTAATAAAAATCCATATTCCAATTATAGTCAATACACATAAAAATAGTTGTTAATGTATATTATCTACTTTTCATAACCTCCGAAACTGTTCGACCGGTCACAACAGAAATTTGCATTCAGTATTTTTTCCCAATAGCGGTTTTTGTGAAATCCGTTACTGTTAGATGGCGCTTTATCGTATTTTTATCTGTTATTATGTTTTTTACATTAGAATATACAAATACTTTTGAAACTAGAATCTATATTTCAAACAAACACAATCTAAGTTGAACCTCGACTGTGGTTTAAACTTAATACGTGAAGGTGATAGTCCAGGGTTGCGCCATACTGGCCGAGGGTTTCCTGATGACGAGCACGTCGTTTCCACGGTGCAGGGTCATCTGCAACGCCACCTGTCTCTCGCCCTGGTGCAGCTTCGCGGTCTTCGGCGGGCTCTTTATCCCGGCGATGACGATACGCTCCAACCAGGCCCGGGTCGGGTAGCTCGCTTTTTCGTTTACGAACCTGGGGAATGTATTAATATATCTAAACTAGCTCATATAGCCCTGGAAAACATAGCTGTGCAATATTTTTATTTACCACTATGCAGATCACCAGGTGTTCCACTTGAAAATAGTAAACAATATATTATTTGGTCCACGACATCAAACCCTAGACATAACATTGGTCGTCTACGACGTCACTTGTAAACACTGCGCCATTCGACTATATCAGAGGTTCCCAAACACTTTTGTCTCCTAGACCACTTTCAATGTTTTTTGCTATCTGTAGATCCCCTTCTTACCTGGGATTATTTTTTTGGAAATATCTTATCTTTAAATATATGTTTTTTCTTTGATGTAGATAGATAAGCCTTTATAATAGAAAAAAGTATTAAGTTTATAGTATGTGTATATAGAATTTCTCCATTCATGGAAAGGCATAATTAAACTCACTACTTACTTGAATGTTAAATTATCGTTGACCCCCAATTGCTTTTAAAAGGCCTTATCGTTTTACCCACTAACGAATTGAGAACCCCCATTTTTTTGTCACACAATGTAAACCCTCATCGGGTCTTCCGTGGATACCTGGGAGTCCACCTAGAGCACTTCGGGAAGTAAGGGTCTAGAAGGTTCCTCGCCCACGCTGTCTGTACCAAGACTATAGATATTATACTATACTGAACTCCAACGATTATTAACTTAATATACTTAGTATCCTATTTATTGACTTATTAACAATTAATAATTAAGTAAGACTTAAAGTTTGTGAATTAAATATATTACAATTTAAAAAAAAAGAAAGAAACAGTTTCAGTTATTTTTCTTCCCCGAGATTTGGGAAAAAAAATTGAGCGCAATAGTATACTTGCTCAAACCACCTCACACATTGTTCAACAAGTAGTGCTTATAAAAAATTATAGTTTCATAAAATAATAACTTTATACAAAATAAATAATTGTATTTTTTTTTTGCTTTAGATCAGGACCAAGTCGTCTAAGAGATCAAACTAAAAAAAAATTACCAAACTTTATCAAGCAGTTTTAAAATCTGTGCACACAATTGCAGAGTACAAAATTTATTTATCTAGAAAATAAGTACACATAAGAATTATGAAGCATTACAAAAAGAGTTATAAACAAAGGCTTTGAGGTGTAATGTTAATAATAAATACGATATTATTTCTTTTTTTAATTACTTTTTGTAAAGTTACCGATTCACTAAAATTATCGATTTGTTTTTGTTTAGTATTCGGTATTACTTGATGGTTAGGTTTTCAATAATAATATAGGTTTATAAACTGAACCCACGGAAATAACAGCAGTACCGAACGATAGGGCACATCCCTATCGTGTCACATGACTAAATGATCGTACCCGTAATTTTAAACTAACATTACGCTCGTGGGTGTTCGACCGCCAACAACAAGAAAGTGTCTCTCGCGCCGTGCGCTGCAAACATCTCTTAGCTACCATCATCACGTCGAAAGAATCTACTACGGGAATTTGGAAGTTTCCAGAAGAACGGTGAGTAGATTTGTATTGTTAATTGTAGACCTTTTGCTGGCTTGGGGTACATGAATACCGAATCCAGGGGTGAAATCATTTACAGTTCAGATCTTTCGACCAGCATCAGTTGGTGTCATTTACCAACAGTTTTCTTTACATTTTAGATAAATTTTGTTGAACCAACAGTGTATATATAAATACTCACGTGTATGTCATAACGTTCGGTTCGTAGGAGATGTCCGCGTATATGTACTTGTTGTTCTTGTATTCGTAAGTTTCTCCGTCGTCGATGTAGAGGGAGCCGCGAGCAGTTTTCTGTAATTTCAATATATATGCAAAATATCCTATTGTCCTAGTGTTCCGTAGTATTTATTTTGTATAATTACAGCTACCAATAATAAGACATATTCGGTTATTACAGACAACTATACTCTATATTTAGTGATAATAATAAAGCTAGATTAAAAGATTATTTTGACATTATCTGATTTTTTCTAGAATTAATTTTATACAAATACTTTAATGTTTTTGTCGTACCACCGTATGTGGGAAAATATAGAACTGTTGGATTTATCAGACTTTGAAGTCAACAATACGTCGTGGGCTGTCGCGGGTGATTGTACTCACACTTTGCATCGAGAAGAGGCCTATAGCCCTGCAGTGGGTGTCTCTTACAAGCTGATGATGATGACACTCTATTGACTGGAAAAAATCGACTCACGTTAGCATCTAGAGCGACGATCAGAGTGAAGGGATCATCCGCCATCAGTTTGGAAGAACGTCGAATCCGCTCTTTCCTGGGTATTATTGTACCACCGCGCTGGTACACCGGGATCTGTTAAATTATTACTATTAATCAGCTTAAGCTTAAATTCATGTCGGTTACGATTATTACCATTAAAAAATAAAATAAGCATTCTAAAATACAATAATAAACTTGACAGCCAAAAGGACAACTAACTCAACAGAATAGAATAAAATCGATACAGCATTACACACTTCAGAAAGAGACAGAGTAAGATATCATTTACACCCTTAGTTTCTAAAGTGGTCCAGGTGGCCCCCAGAGATCCACGGGATACTCGAGGGAGGTTTACGTTGGTGTAACAAAAAAATGAGGGTTCACAATTCATTCACAAAAAAAATTGAGTATTGATGAGAAGCAATTGAGGGTCAACGAAGTTTAATTTTGACTTTCCATGAATTGAGCAATTCTATATACACATACATATACTTCCTATACTTCATATACTTAATACATATAAATAATACTTCCTTCTAATATAAAAACATATCTATCTACGTCAATAAAAAAAACATATATTTAAAGATAGCGAAAAACATGGGAAATGGTCTAGGAGACAAAAATGTTTGGGGACCTCTGATTTACAGTGATACATCGGGTATATCACGTGATGCGGACAATGACAAAAAGGTGAGGTTCTGTAACTCATTCATATTCAGCCTAATTGGACTTCAAATAGGTATTAATGTAAATACACAATTATTTTTCTATCATATATATTTATTAAGTTATGGGCTTATAAAGAACAGTCATTTTATATTCGGACTTTTTTGGAAGTAGTTTTCCAAATCGTACAAATTTACGGCAAAATATTAAATGATTTATATAAAACATAAATTGCTCTTTTCAAAAATTCAATTTCTATTCTCTTTTATATCTAAATGTAGCTTAAAATATACAAGAACTTTTAAAATGGGTACTGCATTGGTTAAGGAGATAGATCGATTAATGTACATACATGTTGCAATGCAGTGAGATCTGGCGCTTGCCTAAGTAGGTTTAATTGCCAGATATCACATTAAAATGTATCACCCTGTTTGAACGTATGAAAGCTATACCAATAATTGAGGGTAAGTATTATAGAAAGAAATATAATATAAATAAATAAGTATAAATCTGAATAGAAATATTTGAGGGTATATTTTAAAATCGCCGACAAATCATTTTTGTCGGTAGACATTTGTAGGAACATTTATGCCCCTACATATAAAATTATGGATCTTTATGGTGATGATTATGCCCCATACTTTCTTTCAGGAAGACGCCTTTGACCCAAAAGTAGGATTAATTAACGACTGACGAACGAACGAACGATTGATTGAATTGTACAATGGTTTCAAGACGCATACCTTCGAGATAGTGACGGGTTGGTTGATGTAACCGTTGGCGGGGTGTTGCTGGTAGGTGTCCGGGTCGTACCAGAGGGTGTGCGAGTCGGCTCCCGGGAGGTACACCTTCACGCTGGTCACTCCGGGCTCCGTCACTGGACGTACGAGTAGCTTGTCACCTGAATCCACAACATTTACATGTATTACATTATATGAATTGTATAGAAAGCAAAAACGACAAAGAGAAAAGGTAAGGAAAAAATAACAAAACAGATAATATATATGGCAACACACAAATTTCTTGATAGTCGAATATTTACCATTAACACTTTTGTGGATCAAAAGTTCCTTAGAAGTTGACTAATAAAAATCATCACGTAAGGAAAAAGCGTTATATCCCTTCCATGCAACTTTCTCTCTTTGTCTCTTTCTGTTGTATACAAATATCGTGCACAGCTGGTTGTGTAACCTCAATACTGAACGTGTAAACATTTCATTTAAACTTCTTATTTTTTTATATAATTTACAAATCACTATTCGTCCCCGATTTGAGTAAACCTTATACATATGGATAAGGCATAACTCTTTTTCCTTACGTGACGATTTTTACCAGTCAACTACCTTCGATCGAAGGTTGTCTCAGTCATTCATCTGCCAAGTTTATTCGACTGTTTTGTTAATTATGAAAAAAAAAAATATAAAAGAGGATTCTTTTAAAAGTTTTATTGGAAATTAAAATATTCATATCACTAACCCAAAAGGTACTCATAGTCGATAGTGTAGGTCTCTTGTTCCTTAGGGTACTCCTGGAGGAGAGGTCGCATCACTGGGAGTCCGTTAATAGACAGCTCGTAGAACAAAGTGTACCTGGAGGGTAATCATCTTTAATAGAGCGGGGAGAGAGAAAGAGAAGAATAGTTTCTAAGCAGACCCTGGAACACTTTAATATCGCAGTTAACAGATATAAATGGGTATAATATTGTTAACACATAAAGAAAGAATGCGTTGTGTATTTGGAAGTTCTGCAATGCACATTTTTAAGTTTTTTTTTTGGTTATTTACGAATATTCTCGTATCGATCGATGTAGTAAAATAATTAAGTGGAACATACTCGTTTAAAAATGATCAATATATGAATATTTTCGCCTCGATGTTTTAATATTAAATGAGTTATCAGAAATAGCGTTCGTAGTATTATTAGTAACACTGAGATCGAGCTAGACTACGCAAAATGTTCTAACGTAGACAATGAAATCAGGTTCTAATTTATCAGTTTTGATTTTTAATCGATTCCAAAAAGGGAGAGATTCTCAATGCTCTTGAATTTTTTCAATGTGTGTTGTTACTTTAGAACTTCTCTTCCTTCTTTTCTCTTTTTATTGGAAAATGTATATTTTCAAGACGGTCTTATTCTAATTTCATTAGTATTGAACCTTGAATTTTCATAGATACATCAGGGAACTCTTCAAAATCCAATATGAATCGTCCATACATTTCCTATTTCCTTGGTACATTTATGATAATTGAAGACTATGGTCAACGACGTTCTGGTGCATGTATAACATTTATTTTATTTTTTATTAAAATTTTATAAATAAAAGAATAGTCGAGGGCGGATAACAGGGAAAGGATCGGAGAAGAGTAAGAACAAGGGACGGGGAAAGGGATGACTAGATTATTATGAGAAAGAAAGGGATGGAAAAAACGGAAGATATAAGAGAGAAAGGGATGTGAAGGGGGTATTTAGGAGGAAGAGGGGGAAGAGCAGATATGAAGAAGACGTGAGGAGGGTGTATGTGTATACGAACCAGAAGTCGATGAGCGCGTATCGGCGGCGGTTGGCCTCGCGGATGAGTGCGGTGGTGGCGGGCTCATACAGCCAAGGCTCGTGCCGCTTAGTCTCGATGTGCGAGTGCGCGCGGAAGAACGGCTGGTACGCGCCCGCCTGCACACCAATCAACCTCACACATGTTTTTATAAATCCTCCATATTAAATTGCTTGGAGGTTACACTTTTTTTTATCATCAGATGTTAAATGATGATGTGGTCGAAAATGGTAAAAAATTAAACCTTAAATTAAAAAATTAAAGGGGAACCGGCTCTCAAGTGCAACTGCCACAATACACCAACAGCTGATTGGTGACACTTTCACCTGGAGTGGTAGCTAACTAGCAAGGGGGACTTAAAAAAAGCGTTACCATTTTTAAAACTATCAAGTTATCAAATCTGCCACCAAGTCCTTGCTGGTGTGTTCCGGCAGCTGCCTTGAGAGCCAATCCCTCTAGGTTTACCGTGTTTACCATCTTAGACCATATAGTCATTTAACATCAGGTGAGATTGTGGTTAAACGATAAAACCTATAGAGTACATAAAAAAGTTACAATACTGCCGGAGACATCTGTCGTTTTTCGCAATATGAAATCCATACATATTCAGAATCGGGACAAAAGGTGTATATTATATTTTTTATTGACCAATACGCTTATGTTTGCAGATTACTACAGCTAACCAAAAAATGAGACGGACCTATTCCGCTTAAATACGCTTATTTATCTTAGGTCAACAGAAAAACAAATATAATAGAATACAACCTAGCACCACCCATATTTTCTGGTTAGGTTTTTAGTGTCAATGAATAAGGTCGATTAATGTGAACGGGTTTGGGTGGATAAAATGAAACGGTATGGTGTTAGGAACACCTGACCTGGTACCAGCGTGTGATGAGCTCAGGCTCGGGGTACTTGAAGAACCCTCCGACGTCGGAGCCGCAGAAGCTGATGGCGGCGGCCGCCAGCGACAGGCACATCGGTATCGACGCAGCCAGGAACCCCCACTCCGCCATGTTGTCCCCCGTCCACACTGCTGCGTATCTGTGCAAACACATATGCTGTCATACCTCAATACCCCTCTCCTTTTTATCCAAATCATCCTGCCAACCACTCTAGGATAAACTAGTTCCCTTATATCTATAGCTCATCATCACATCAGCCTGTAAAAAACCCACTGCAGGGCCACAGGCTTCTTCCCGAAGTAAGGTATGGGCACATTCACTTGCGCCAGCCCACTCTTGGTAATTCCAAACTCCGAGATATCCACAGTTCTATATTTCCCCACACACTATGGTACTACAAGAATATTTCTCAGGGGTTTCCTCACAATGTTTTCTTTCACCATCAACTGACAGTGTTACCTATTTAAATCAATATATGTAAGCGACTTGCGAAACATTTATTGATACACGCCGGGGTTCGAACTTGCAGCCATCGAAATCACTGGATTAACACGACTTCAGTATCCCTCAGTGTATCCCTTCGCAGATTTTCGCTAAAATCCATACATTAAAATCGTACACCAATTTATTACCCCTCATAATTTAAGTTATTAATAAAATAAGTAGCAACTAGTAAAATAATACCACTCAGAAGGCAACAAATAATTTTTTTCTTATTAAGAAGCAAGCAACTGATAATTATTAACCCATTGAGAAGGCAGTCAGTAATAAGGGAAAATATAATATAATAGAAATGATGGGGGTTAAATAAAGTCTATATTTAAACACTAGAATCTATATCATCGAATGAGTAAGACTAAGTCTTATAAAGTGACCTCTGTGTGCCGGCGAAGGTCGATCTGGTGAGTATGAAGGGTCGATACTTCCCGTTGTCTCTGTTCAGCATTCCCTCATGAGTCGATTTGATGTTCCACAGACCGTACTCGTTGTGAACATGCCTGTTGATCATACCAATTAATTCTTTTTGTAATTAAAGATGAAATAATGCCCCGCGACTCTTTACACATTTGCTATAATTTGTGTAATTAATTCATGAGTTATCAATTAATACAAAATTTGTTGCGCTGGAGTACCATCTATCGATGAGTTCCGTCAACATTAATGGTGTTTTGCCGAACGGTGTTGGAATCTATAAATCTCAGATGTAATATATTTCCGATTTTTATACAATACAAAATTATTTTTTTGTATATTTTCTACAAAACTGTCGGTCTCACGTGACAATAAAAAAAAGTTCTTTAAAATGGTTCGAAATAAATCAAAGTTTAGTGTGAAATTTTTCACATGGATCTACTAACGAAGAATCTTATGAATATAGTCCCCTTGGGGGGTTAAATATAATCATTCCTGCTATATTGCACATGAATAGTTACCGAATATTATGTCTAAATTACTGTTATAAAGAGAAATGATTTGATTTTTTGTTTGTAATGGATAAACTTAAAAAAAAAAATTTAATTGAGTTTAAAAATTCCTTCATTTAGGAAGTTATATTATCAGCGATTAACATGGCTTGTATTTTACTTTCAAAATCGACATTAACGCGAGTGAAGCCGCTTGCAAAAGTTCGTTATCGAGGGACTTGAATTCTATTAACATCCTAACCTATGTTCCCAGTAGGAAGCCAAACCCTCGTGACCGTCCTGAGGAGGCTTGTAATGTCTGCAATCCTTGGGCATCGTGATCTCTGGTCCGTTGAACACCTATTCAAAATAAAAAGACAATTTTAGTTTATAACTTTACTCATATTATAAATTCGTTTTTACACGCAGATTCATTCAACTTATAGCTGGTAGCAGACCAGGCGGCCTTATCTACCTATCACCAAGGTATGGTTTCATCAGGATGTTTGTCGCAACAATTAGAACCTACGTCAATGGACGTGGTTTACGAACATGTTATTAACTAAGTCATCATCGCTGCATAACTCACTTGCTGTCATTTTAGGATCATTTTTGGACAATAAAAATAATTTACACTGACCGGGATGAACAAAAAAATGTGTTAGGAACAACTTACACTAGGTTCGTTCATGTCGTTCCAGAGGTGTACGTCTTTGCTGGTCCCCGGGAAGTTCTCATAGCTGTACCGTTCCGAATAGTACTTGGATACTGCTGGATCGAAGAAGTCCATGTAGGAAGAGGATCCCGGCCAGCACCAACCTGGTACATGACAGTACAGGTTAATATATACAATTAATAATGCGATTTCAAGAGAACTTCAGTAAAAAGGGGTTTTAGAAAGTAGATAGACGAAATGTCTTGACTTGGAATATTTTTATTGATTGTATTGTGTTTTTGTGTAAGAAGAATATAGAGAAAAGGCTGTGACTAGGAATTTTTATATTATGGTTTTGTATAGAAAGAAGATAGAGGAAATGTTTTGACTTGGAATTTTTGTGTAGAAAGGAGATGGAGGAAAGATTTTGACTTGGAATTGTTTTATTGGGTGTACTATGTTTTTGTGTAAGAACGACATAGAGTAAGGGTAGTCACTTGGAATTATTGTATTGTGATTTTGCATAGGTCGCAGTATCGCCATCGACAATATTGAACTATTTATCCATATACGAATAAGCAGAGACTAAAGAGTTAAATATATATTCCTCATCAGTTTCTCAACCGATTTCCTTTATTTATTTATTTTTCATCATACTTCACGTTGCTTACGTCTACTAATTACAATCATTGTACCTTTTTTGGGAATAGAAAAACGCATTAATTACAGCAGAAAAGTTTAAAACTTAAAAGCTAAATATGGTCGAATTTTGACCGTTGGCGACCACTAGGTATAAATAAAATAACAGAGGCATGCCGTTGTGCGCATATCACACAATAAACACTCCATAGATTTTGATTTTTGTTTTACTGCTTAGGCACTTAATATTTAGCTAAAAAAATATTATCTCGATATCTTCATTTCAAATAAAATTTTAAAATAATCTTAGGAAACTAAAATTTTTATAAGCACTAGAACAGACTAAAGCAAAGTATACTTATAATTTTTATTTTGTTTCTCTAATGTAAGTGAAATATATTAAGATAATAAATAACATGGACGAAGTCGCGGGTACCAGATAGTTGGTAAATAAAATATTACAAATATATCAAAGTATATGAAAAACAACTAATCAAACCTGCATTGAATTAACAATTCTATGTTCCGTGATATCGATTATTTTATCGATAAATAATATACAACCACTCTTCTAGAATATACATTTATCTATGGTCTCACCTTCGTACACCTTTCCGTCTTTATCTTTGACATAATATCCGTTATCAATCGCGTCCTCGTGTACAAAGTACCCGGCCTCCCTCTTCACGTGGGGGTCGACAATAACGACCATCTTACGACCTTTCGCTGTGAGGTTGGCGACCATCTCTGAAGGATGAGGGAACTTCTCTGGGTCCCATGTGAAGTATCTGTTTCAAAATAACATACAATAAATATATAAAATGAACACCCGTACCCTTCAAGTTGCCGAAACGAAAATATTACGGTGGATGTGTGGCATAATTCGCTTCGATAAAATCCACAACGAATACGTGCGAAAATAGGCAGTAGAAAAGTAGACTGCGATGATATGATCACCTGAAGGGAAAACCACCATACTACGTGGGGAATTTGGCACTACAACTGTCCCTTCCTGGTCAAAGATCGAGAAGCGGGCATAAACCAATTGGAAGGTTGAAAAATTACGAACGATATCCTTTTTCATCCATTATATCCAAAGTTACAGCAAGTTATCAAAAAATCCGTAAATATGCAAATGTTTGTCGTTTTTTTTCAATCAAAATTATTGGTTTTAAAATATTTTTTTATCCTACAGTACTGATGGCTTCTTATAGGGTATGTTTTTCTGTTTGTACAACCCTACATCAATTTTCTGTACGATCATTATTTCCCGAGTTATTGACTGTCAAAGTCAAAAAGGACTTTTTTGCTATGACCAACGATCACAGCGCCAAATCATCGTACAGATCTGGTGGGCAACTCAGATTGAAGAGGATTAAATTTCCCAAATATATTATTTATTAATTACAAACCTGTTGAAAATAACCTAAAATTTTGTATTTTACAATGATCAACTATATATTTTAAAATCAACAACATATTAAAATTAGTACAAAACAAATTTACTAATATAGATAATATTAAAGAGGGGAGGTCTTCTTTCATATTTAAATTTAAAAAAAAAGTTTGTTCTCTGAAACTTGTTACATTTATTAGCAAACGTAAAAATGAATAACCCTTAAATCGATAATATCAAATATTAATAAATATATTACTCCGTTAGGAATTAAGTGTCCCAAAGCAGACACGTTTCATTGCGACTCAGCATAATTAAATTTGAAGTCGATAATATTGATATGCACCTGAGGAGTGTCTCCAATCTCTAGGCCAAGTTACCGAATAGAAATAACTCACTTCTTGTGATCCGTGTACTCAATGTCCAACCAGATCACGTCCATAGGAATGTCGTGTACATCGAAGTTATCATCGACCCCGCGTACATCCGCCTCGTCGACATAGTTCCAACGGGACTGGTGATATGCGAGTGAAAATTTCTGTTGACAATGTCGTTATTCGGCTTAATCGTGAGTAAAAAGTATTTTAAAAAATTAAACAAGGTTATGGGAAAAGTGTCCTAAAGATGGCAACATTTACGGGGATACCACCACACATCGATAATAAATGAGAATAACAGCTATTGAGTTGTTTTACAACAGCAGTTATCTGAATGCAAAATACGATAAGAGAATGTTGTAAAATAGTGTGAGAATACTATAAAATTATTAACCCCTCGGCTGATTTTTTAAGAACAAAATCTCAAAATGGGGGATTATGTTTTTGATTCTTTTTTTAATTTCAGGGCATTGTAAATTTTTTGGTTTAGTAAAAAATCTTACAAATGAAAACATAATTTTAAAATACATTTTACATAAAATTTAAATTTTACAATACATAATTTATTGATTTTCAAAGTTTTGTTTCAGTTATTTTTTAAGCTTTTACTGTCAACAGTCTGTTGACCTGTGCCTCATGAGGTCTGTCTACATTTGTTTGTATGGAACTTAAGCCTTGATGATTTTAAGTCCAAGGGTTAAAAACATAAACCCAATTGAGTTTGTTACCGATTCTTGTCGATGAGTGAGTTGTTTGTCGGAACCGATGGTAGTTTTATGTTCATAAGCGCCTTCTCAGGGCCTAAATTCAATCGAGTATTTTTAATTTTGATTTTATAATGACGAAAGTCTGCCAATAAAATTTCGATTGTCGATTCGATAACAATTCGATATGCATTTTACCAATACCCATTTATATAAAAAATCAATTACCGAATGTATGTAAGCGCATCATTTCAAAACTGCTGGACCTATTTGGTTAATTCTTTTTTATTGTGTTTGTAATCAGAGCAAGGTTTGTGTGAAAGAAAATATTTGAAAAATCGTACGGAAAAGTAAAATTTTTAGTTAAAAGTCTCTTTATAAAAGGTGAGTGAGTGAGACAGAAGAAAGCATAAGGAAATCTTCAAAACATTTGACATTCCGTTGTTCAATTGCCATTTTATATGATCGTATTGTAAAAAGAAGATTTGTTCACATTTTCTTCGTCAGTCCACTGGTGCGAACCCAGAGCAAGCAGCTAGTATTTAAAAAAAATAGTAAAAAAACTTACGGGTGGTAACGGCGTCGTACCGGTAAGCGTGGTGTACTGTCTGAACACATCAGCAGGCTTGTCGCCCAACATCACGAACATATCCACGATACCGGATTCACTCATGAACCTGGCGGAAAAATGCGTCAAGTGGTGTAGATAGAATATGCGGAAAATTCGATAAGCAATTCCCGTCTTTGGCGAATACTGTGTACACCATGGGATTGGCAGACGATTCAATTCCCCGTCATATAACAAAATTTCGAATCTATTATCAAAGATAAATCTGCAAACTCGTCAAGTATATCCCCTTTATCGAATGCGCTCATCGCACAATAAAAACGTTAAATAAATATTATCTTAAATCATCTCAAAGTTATTGTAATCTTATAATTGGATATTTTATTGTCACTATTACGTACTACGCACGCACTATTACGTGCTCATACTACGTAATCCACGTTTGAAATTTTTTTAACTCCCAACCCTTGGTGACCATCCATAGTATATGAGAAAATCCCTCTCCTCTAGTTTTCATGTAGTACTTCTTAAATACGGTGTTCCTCCTTCTCCCTGTGACCAAGCGTGGTACTTTGAAAACCTTCCTACCTCCCTGAACGGGTCACGTAGTATAGGTATGTTCTCTTATTTATATTCTTTTATATTTTCCTCATATACGCGTGAATTCTGTTTTTATATTTTGTTTTTATTTAAGTGACAACTTATTTAGACGCGTTAAGCGATTAAAAAAAATGCTAGGCGAAAACGTTATGGGTCCGCGTCACTGATGACCTCGATATGCTCGGGCCGTATCGCGCTTGCGCCAGACTAACGACATGTAATATAGCGGCCTGTGTACATGTTATATTGATATTTTGTATTGAGCTTGTGCAGCCCATCATATGTTTGATTAAATCCTATAGTGTATAAAAATGTATATAAATATTGCTAGGCGTGCCAATAGATGTGAAAATGACACTCATGTTAATAATTTCAAATTACAAATTATGAAATTTAAATAATGCAAAACATAATTGATTTCAAAATTCAAAAAGAACACAGTTATTCCATTGTTTTGAGTTTTCACATATGTCGGGAGTCGTTATGACTGGCTCGACTTTATTTTTGCATGTATAACAATGTAAGCTTTATCCTCGTATGTCGTCGTTTATCTTGTTTAATTATAGAGACAATATAATATCGAATAATCAATTTGAATCCAGTTTTCTAGACCAATTAAAAAAAAGTGACTGGCGCCGAATTATTCCCAGGAGATTGTAGTTTTGGAATGCAACGAAAGATGCCTGCTAGTTACAAGATTATAACAATCAGACAATTAAATATTACAGAACTAGATCAATGTAGGCGCAGCAATACAGTATTATTAACACAGAGTAAATTATATATCTTGTTTACCTTAGACTTGTTTTTGGTTTCCGTGTTATCAACCCTAAAGAAAAGGCAAAGGAATCTAGACCATGCAGCCTTATCATAGACTATATAAACTGATATCATAGAGCATAAACATGTGATAACATAATATCTATTAGTTGGAGATTAAACATGGTGTACATAGAAGTATGGGTAAATTGACATAATTGCCATTTCATTATCAAATCTGCGGTCATTTTACACAGAATAATCCATTCGCCTATACAATTTTTCTAAAAGTTATCAACTGGTGAACAAAGATCACCAAAACGAGCGCTCTTGCGCTGGTAACTCTATGAATAATTTGCTTAATAAAACTAACAATGATAATCGAATCTCGATCAAAAATCTGCCATATCAGGTATCGATATTACTACAAATTTTCACTCCACCTTACTATAAATCTCCCTTCGTCTACTACAAATACACCCTACACCCTACCTCCATGAACAAAGAATAACTAAAAAAAATACATTACCTAGCATCGACCCTCCTCTTCTGTCCACCGGTGACAAGATTGACAAGTGAGGAGACGACCGTACTGTCCGCGTAGTTAACGACATCGACCCACGTCTCTGCTGAGTTGTGCCAAAACACACCGACGCTACGTTTCAATCTGTCGACAGATCAATATTCATTAGAATCGAGATCAAAATCGAAATATTAATTTAGCAATCGATGAGTATTATCCTGACCCCTGTGAAAATATCCACTTTAATTAAATATATTATTCTATCGAGTACGAATTAAGAATTGAGTCCAAAAATTATATATCGATTTTGAAATTGATTTTTAGTATTATCCTGACCTCTTTGAACTGGTCACTACAATATATATCGTATTCTATCGAGTATAAATGAAATCGATCGATTTTTAATAATTTTTTCCTGTGACGCTTATGAACTGTCCACATCAATTAGATATCTTATTCCATCGATTATGACTTAATAATCGATTTCAAAATTGATATTACGATTTTATAATCGATTTGAAACTTCATAGATAAGAAAAATTGAGTCATCATTTATGAAGACAAATACAAATGCAAACGAAACGTAGAAATGCCAGTATAACATAAAAAATAAGAAAATTTAGTAGAATACATTTTATATTACACTAGTTGATGCCCGCTACTTCGTGTAAGTTATCCTGGGCATGCGAACCAAACCGCTTGTCCCGCTTCTCTTATAGATATATATAGATAGATAGAAAATAACGTACCCGTGGGCGAACATGAAAGGTATGGCTCCATACAGTGCCATCCGGCTCTTTAGTTCGTATTCGAATACGTCCAAATTATAGAGACGGTAAGGTTCGTCCGATGTCGTCGTAGACAAGGCGAATCCGTCCGTGTGCTCTGGAATACCTGTATTAATACTTTCCAAATAAATCTGTTACACATCCCGTATATAAACTAGTTTAATTGTAAAACAAAGTAGCCTTTTACGTCTGTCTGAGTGTTCCCTTTTTAACACACTTGTATTAATTTCACCTGTATGTTTGTTTGTATGTTTATAACTGACACTTTTTTGTATGTTTGTAACTGACTCTTTAATTTAGATTCTTTCTTACTTTCAGCATTCAGATTTGAATGAAACTTGTCACTCATGTTAAGCAAATCGAACTATAAAGCGAAAAATAATACTTAGCATAAAAATAAAATTACTAATGAGAAAATTAATGCAACTATTATAAAAGCGAGGGGTGCGTTGTTTGATATTTTAAAACTAACTCTGCGTTTTGTAAAAAATTGATCTGGTAGTTAACTTAAAAAAATAAACGTTAAGTATAACATTTTATGTCAATGACCGACGTTATATTTTTGCCTAAAGTTGGGAATCCTAAGTAGTCTTTCAGTTTATATTTTTATTATGTAAACTTCTTACGTACAGTTTATGATTTGTAAAAACTAGCGAATTAATCATATCCTAGATACCAAACATCGGTAGAGTTATAATTTTTGAGTTTCTCCTGAAATTGATGTTGAAATTTTGACATTATTTGCTCCAAGCAAAATGATAATTTTGTCGATCTTACCAAAAAATATCAAAGTCACAAAAATGGGTCCTAATCTATTAGAAATTTATTACGCCATATTAGTCAATTGCACGTACGCGAACCCGGGAGGATTTCTTTGTTTCATATAAACAATGGATGAATCATCGACCGTGTGAACCACAAATAATGCAGTTTTAAAAATAGACCGTTTAGAACATTGTCGAAACGTTTGACTAATGACGTCAGTGTTTAGAGTTTTCCACCATCCTTTATTAAACGATATAAAACACGTCACAGTCCAACTAGGCTTCGACTACACAGTTATAAGATGTAATTAATGTGAGTGTAGCGTAACTGTGCGTTAGGGAGTCTATTGAATTTTTGTCTTTAAGAGTACTTTTTTTTTTTAATAATGCACACAAAGCAATTCCCATACATAATTTACACTGTAACTTGTTTGAAATAAAACCGTAACTTACCATATACTTGATCAGCGTCAGAGAAAGAGACATCGAGGGACACTGCCTCGTTGCCACGCGGTTTGCTGTCGTGGTGCGATTTGAAGTTTTCGCTCCAGCTACTTTCATCCTCCTAAAAAAAATGGGTAACTAGTTATACCAACTGTCTATATGCATCGTAAACTCTCTTTATTCAGGAGGTATGGACTCCATATTTGTGCTGCGAATATTTTCTATAGGAATTTAGGGGATGTCATCCAAGAATCATTATATATAGAAATCAATTATTGAATGTATGTAAGCTTATCATTTCAGAACGACTGTACCAATTTGACTAATACTTTTTATGTTTTTTATCTTCTTTATTTGTCCTTGGGGTTTGGTCACAAATTGACCACATTACTCCAATTATTACCACCAAAATAAAGCGTGTACCATTCATAATCAACAATAACACATTTTAGCGGTTTTTAATACCAGACGTAACCAGCCATTCTTGCTTCCTCGGATATCGGGAAAACATGGATGCCATTATATAAACCGACGGATCTCAATAAGTCATTAATTTTATTTTGGAGTGCTAATCTTGGAGCTTGGTTAAGTATACATTCTATCATTACATGGTAAAAAACGTCTTCTGTACTATTGCATATGTCACAGTTTGGTGACGACTTAACTTTTATTACATACAAAAAAAATGGTGCATTTGAATTGTCAAAACAATTTTTTTATGAAAATACAAAAAAGTAAAAAATAATTATTAAAAAATCTCCACATAAAAAGCGAGTGAATGAGACAAGACAATGGGGAGATCTTAAAAAATATTGAGAGTATTAACAGATTACTGTTGAATTCGTCTGTTTATATTATATTTAAAGACTTGGTCGTACTGTAAACATAGCTACGTAGGGGAAATAAATAAAATAAAAATTATCGAGTGCACAATAGAATATATTGTAATATGGCCTTTATATAAACCAAACATTGCAGGCAAAATAAAATATGTATGTATATAAATTTGATATTTAATAAGTAAGGATTTTTTTATAGTTTATAGGTTAGCGTTTGACCACAATCTCATCTGATGTTAAATTATGATGTGGTCTACGATGGCAGTCACGCTAAACCTAGCTGCCAGACCACATCAACTGGTTCTTGGCGACAGATTTTCAACTTGAGGGTGTTAGCTAGCCAGGCGGGCTTAGAAAAACCCTTACCACCATGCCATGATTTCATCACCGAAATCTTCGACTCAGTTGCTATGATTCAAACCTACGGCCTTCGGCGTTGTATCCGAACACGCTAACAACTAAGCCATCATCGCTTAAATTATAATCATTATTACATTACCCCATTAATGAAGAATAAAATTTTAATTAATTTCTAAACGCATAAACACAGTTAGATCGTGCATGTACTCCGGTGAAGCTGTCAAGGCCCTTTAGGCTAATAGCGCAGTAGTCAGTTCGAAAAAAAAATGTTGTGCATTGAAGGAACCATTTATTACAAACAACAAATAATAATAAACGTGGAAGGAAAGGCGGGCACGATAATTAAATAATTACATAAGGTTAATCATTACTTGATAAGATTACAAATATAAATGCCAAATGTTTGGTCCAATTTCAATCTCTGACCACATCTAGTGGCCTATTAACATGTTTATTAAATTGTGTTATCAGTTAAATGTTATATTCACACGCTATAAACGACCCTTGTATAAAATAAATAGTTAAACATATGTACTACTGAAGTCATTACAGCCAAGTACACTACTTAACGACTATAAATTGCAATATACACCTATATGACCTGCAGTAATCCCATCACACAAGCTTTTTGCAAAGAAGTGTCGGATTATAGAGAATCCTGCCACAGACCTTTTGTAATCCATAACTTTAAAAAAGGCGTTACTTACGTAATACAGTAAATTCATTAAACAGCATAGGGTTTATTATAGAAATAACATAATTAATGCAAAATAACAAAACATAACTAACTTCATACTCTGTATAGAAATATTAAATAATGTCAGCCTGTATGTGTACCATTGCTGGGCGAAACTTTTTATTTGGGGGAATCAACTAACACAAACATCTCCTCAGCCCACATCACTGTATTAAATAAAGAGAAATCAACAGTTACATATTTTTCCCACATATAGTGGTACTATAAAATAATCCCAAGGAGGATTGAAGTGAGGAGCGCGCGACCGATCGTAAAAATTAAGCAAAATCATACATCACAACATGACAAACACGTTGTGTCGACCCCACTTAGGTGGAATAAGGGTAAGAGGGTGATGATAAACAAAACGACAACTAAACATATTGATATTCATTAATTATGTTATTACATACTAAATACTTGCATATTTAAGCGTTTCCGTGAGCATATATGAACCAATACATTAATAAAAATAAAAAAAATCAAAGGAAAAAGAACTACTGGTTCGCCCTGATAACTGAATTTAATAGCTGATGAATCCAAATGATGAGTTGTATTTCTGGCCTGCATCTCATTGATCGAGTACGGAGTATGCAGACGCTTTTAAAAACAAACAATATCGCTGTCATTTCGACAATAAGAGAAAAATTTGAATATTTGGCATAATAAATTACGCTTTGAATACCGCAAACATTTATATAGGAAAAAATTACACTCCCAAAAACCGCAACAATATATATTAAACTACGCATTGGACAGCGCATAACCGCATTATTGGATTCATCGCCGCTAGCAATCAGGATCCTGAGACGCCACTACTTTGTATGAGGTGCTGAGTTTGCAGGTCACTTCACACCTTTTATTTGTGGTCTTTGTTATTATATTTATTTATAGGCAAGTCCACCTACCGCTCCACGCTCTCTCTTCATTTCACGCATTTATTATATACTAGCTATGCCCGCGACTACGTCCGCGTGGAACTTAAAGCAAAAAAACTGTGAATGATACAACCATCTGAATGTATATCTGTTTATCTTGTATATTTATAATCCGACTCTCGCGATACCTGTAGTACTCAAAACAACAGTTAGCCGTGCTTCAGACACCTGCTTATATTTATATGATCGATATGCAAGCTCTCGAAACTATCAAATGAAACTTATAAATGAGCGGTTTTCTGTAAAACACAAAAATAATCTCATTGTTATCTATACTTTTCATTTCAATAATATTCTGTAACCAATAAAAAGATAAATTTAGCGACATCTGTTGTGAAAAAATGTAGTCTGCTATTGCTTCTAATTTTTCGTAACATTTATGTTCAATTAACAATTTTAGTCTCTTCATTTTTATATTATAAAAAAAGAATATAGGTATAATTGTCCTAAAATGTGATAAGATTCAATAACTTGTAATATTTACAATACACAATTAATTAGAAATGTACAAATTTAATCATAAACCTTATGCGATCGAAAAATAAAAATCATATTTTACTTATACAAAGTAAGTTATTCAATTTATAGAAATATGTATTATTTGTAATTGGCCAATTTTTAGACTGTATATTATAGTAGCAATAGAATTAGAAAATGGCGGTTGAACGCCATCTATTAGCAATTATGCATATTAATATAATATAATAATAATTACTGTTCATCTTAGGTTATTAATATTTATTTATGTGAAAGAAAAAAAAATTAACCATTTTTCTTTTTGTTCTATGTCTTAGTGTTATAATACTGTGGCAATGTTTATTTATGCTATAAAATACCCTGGTTTTTAGATGAGACAAAAGTCCATTTACTTATCTATTTTTCTCTCGTACTTAACTCATGTCGTCATTAAAATTACAATAACTTTTGATAGAGTTAACCGATTTTAATGAAACAAAAAAATTATGTTGCTCCGGAATATGCTTGATTATTTTCTTGCTGGTGTTTTATCAGAAAGCTAGTACTTTACCAGTGATGCCTGTTCAAACAAACCTGACCTATTTACACGATCCCACCAGCCCCTTCAACCGCTTTAAAGGAATACAACTTCAAATGTCTAAAATAATTCGAATAAGCGAATATTCTATTCGCTTCATTTTACATAACGCCTTGTCTTAATTTTAAAAACAATTTAGGATCCAATTACAAAACCCCAATATAGCCTATTGTATATTTTTTGTAAGTCTATACACTAGATAATTAACAACCCAATTTAGTTAGTTATAAATCTACGAGACATGCCAAATTAACGGTCAACTTTAGATCAAATGTGACATAATTACATATTGTAATAGTTCGATCTTATCAGTTAACTTCGTGACCTCAAATAATTCTAGACCCGTAATAAGGATAATTGGGTTATTTGCGTTGTTTTAAAACTATATAAGAAATTATCCTTTGTTAAGGTAAGTGAAACTTCTTATGGGAGGACTTTGAAATTCTGATCCGCAACCTTTTTGTGTGACGAAAAGTGGTGAGGATAAACACTGTGCCGAGTAAAGTGTTTAAAATACCGGTTCTCGTCCGACCACCGAAGTTAAGCAACGTCAGGCGCGGCCAGTACTGGGATGGGTGACCATCAAAAACACACACACATTTTTTAAATATACGTTGTCCTCCTGATCATTATAGGTAGACAATGCAATTTTCTAGCTATGATTGTGAGATATATCAAAATCAGACCAGGCGAGCACTACAAACGTTTCGCTGCGCGGCGAAAAAACCCGCCGACATTTTAAAATTTAATATAAATGAAAAACTACATGAATGCGCACTACGGCATAAAAATGACGAGTATCGAAATGGATGTAATAAAAGTGACTTGTATTTCCACTCTTATAATTATCATCTTTCCAATATATTACAAACAGACGATCAAACGACGTGCCTTGTAACTTGTTACAGACTTTTCGCCGTTGCAGTGATTTTGTCGTTAAGAGCGCGCAGTACAATCCAATACCCTTTGTTACATTAATGAGTTTTTTTACCGCGCGCCTATACATTCTCAGTGCACGCCGGCCCTAAATATCAGTGCGCACTACGTTTTATTACCGCACGAATTGTTTTTACAAAATCTGTGATTTATAGAATTACATAGAAGCGCTCGCATTGCGCGTCAAGTTACGCATCGGATTTAAATCCGTTGGATTGCGGCAGTTTTTTTGCTTTATGTTAGTTTTAATCGCACCTCATTGCAGGTGAGCACAATGTAAACAGAATAAGAGGAATTGTTAGATAACGTTAAAGCTCTAGAATAAAATGAAAAACGAATAAAAAAAAAGGACAAATTAAATGTTTACAAACAAATAAAGACCAGTTGCTAAATGTATCATCATCATAATCACCAGTCCTGTAAGAGACCCACTGAAGGACCATAGTCCTCTTCCCGAAGGTAGGTATGGAAATAATCACCGAGCTAGCACATGAGGTATTAGCGATTTCAAACTCTGAGAAATCCACAGTTCTATATAATTTTCCCACATACGGTGGTACTACAAGAATATTTCTCAGGTTCAGGTTTCTTCAAGATGTTTTCCTTCATCGTCAGCCGACAGTGTTATCAATTTAAATTAGAAAAAATATACGCGAATTGTGAAAAATTCGTTGGTAGATGCCGGGGTTCGAACTTGCGGATATGGGATTGATAATCCACAGATCAAATCTCTAGACCACCACAACTCACTAAATGTATGTAAGCGCATAACTACAGAAAAGCAGCACCTATTTGACTTATTGTATGGTCGTGTTTGGAATTGTTAGAACAAGTTTTGTATGAAAGAAAATACTAGGAAAATCGTAGATAAAAGTGAAAAATTGAGTTTAAAAGTTTTCATATAAAAAGTGAGTGAGTGAAACAGAAGTCATGGGGAGATTTTCGGAAATATTGACAAAATTGACAGAGTGACGTACGGTTGTTCCGTTGACATTTTATTACATACACGTTTGTACTATAAAGAGAACATATTGTAATAATAACACTTTAGATAGTATAAGATTGTATTATGTGCTAATAGATTTTTACAGTTTACATGCACGAGTGAATGTGTTGCGCGTGTAGGCGCGCGAGGGCGACGCTTAGGGTGCGGGTGGCCGGGGTGACTTGCTGTCCGCACACATTTATAATGTTGGCCGCAACAGCGAGTTTACGTGAACTTGTATTTTTAATTTGCATGGTTTAATTTTTGCCAAAACGCGAAATGATTTTTATACTGTATTATATGTCGCTAAGATAGAAAATACAGTACTATAACTAGCCAAGTGAATGTTAAAAATAAAACTTTTATGAAGTAATTTGATTTTGAACAAACAAAATCATAAATACAAGTGTGAAAAAAGACATGTATTAGAAGTGATTCCACTTGTAACTTGAAAATACATGCGTAGGTTTGATGAGATGAACACGTTTCTGTAAAGATGCATTAATTTACAAGAGAAAATTTATAACGTTTGACAAACAGGGCACTGGCCTTAATACACGTGTCCGGACACCTAGTTTAAATATATACATTTTACCTAGCTGAGGCCAAAGACTCGCAAAATAATAAATCGAATATAACATTTAGTCACATTTAGATACCGTCGTTCTTAGATCATACTGTGCATACCATCACACGTAATGCCGTCACATGCCGTAATACTTAAAAAAAGAAACAAAAAATAGAGATGTAACTCGTAAAAATATTTTACTTTCAAATACAGTAATCGAAAACAACATGAATATAGACGTCCAATAAACAAGAACCTTAAAACAACGAGTATACTAATACAAAACAGCGCTCGCGTAACACTGGTTTATACATAACCGTAAAACTTATACAATGTTTGCATGAAACGGCATTCAACTATATGACCTAAGCGAATCACGTGTACAATTAATTCTAAATACATTATAATATTCTATATTGACACAATAAGTTCAATATTAATTTTAATACAAATAAACAAATCATGTTATGAGGAAAAAGGTAAATGCGTACAAGATATTATAAGAATAAATTTTATATTAATACTTGGCTGTATGTTAAGAATGTCATTGCTTGTTCATTTTGTTTAATATTTTTCTTCTTTATTTTTTTGGCTCCGGCACGGTTTGTGCACTAGCCAGCGTCAAATAACAAGGTTTTGCCAAATAAGTGTCGCGATAATTTTAATGTTCTAACAAGATGGTGGCTCCCATGTTAGAACTTTCCATGGAGTTTTATGTGGCATCTCAGAATGCATGCTCCGTGGTATTATTTCCCATCCACTACACTTGTGCATAATAACCGAACTATATTAAGTAAAACACCACCAATATTACAAAATATAGAGTCTAATAACACAAGACAAACTCCTTGTTTAATATTGATGGCGCGGGGTATCTTTCCTTTTGTCCTCCGTTCTTCGTTCATTACTTACTGATTTTATTTATTCGAACTGACTACACTGTTGAGCCGGAGGCCTCTACAGATTCACCGGACTACACTTTACTTACTGTGCAACATGTGATTTTTTATAATAAAACTTATTATTCAATCTCAACTACAAGAAATCTTGTATATTATCTTTTACCCAATAGATATGACATTACCATTAGATATGACAAATTAAAGCATATTTGAATATTAATCGGTAATTAGTGTACAGAATCTTAATTACTAACTATTATAGTAGTATTTAGTCGCTATTCACGTTTTCATTCGATTTTTTCAAAAAGGTTATGCGTTTAATACTTACGCAATCACTACATAGTATAAAAGAAAGTCACTTTCTCTGTCCCTATATCCCTATGTATGCTTAAGTCTTTCAAACTACACAACGGATTTTGATGCAGTTTTTTTAATAGATGAGAGTGATTAAAGAGGAAGGTTTATATGTATAATAACATCCATTAAATAGCGGAGAAATACTGTTATTTTTGAGGTTTCTAATGTGATGTCGTAAATAATTACATTTTTTCCGCTTACATTGCAACAAACGCAGGCTGAACCCTACGAGATTTATCAAAATAATGTACTAAGTATTATACACACTGAAAAGGTCTACAAAAAACTCCGCAGTGGTATATGTCTATCTCTTATGGATATCCCACAATAACATTTCATTTACTTTTTACGACAAATAATTAATCTAATAATCAAACAAGACAAA
Organism: Antheraea assamensis; assembly: GCA_035772565.1. NCBI lineage: Eukaryota > Metazoa > Arthropoda > Insecta > Lepidoptera > Saturniidae > Antheraea > Antheraea assamensis. Next base: position 928,727 of record JAQQSE010000058.1, read on the forward strand.
TAATCTAATTTTCGAAGCGATTGTGATATATTAATTGTTGTAAAAATAAAATAAATAGGTAACAATGTAAAAAGTAAATAAGTAAAAATGTACTGTATGAAATTAGATATTCAAAGATAGCAGGAAATCTTCATGGTATAGGGAAAGGGAATTGTTTTACTCCAAATTTAACGCGTGCGGGCCACGGGCAGTAATGAATAAATCAAAACTACTGGATCGATTTTAATCATTTTTTCAGTGAATGACATAGGCTATATATTTTATACCCGTGCGAAGCCGGAGCGGGCCGCTAGTTTATCTATAGATAGAAGAGCAAAGTCGAAAAGGTCAGAAAGATGTTTTAATATACCTCTATTTCTAACGCTGACTAAAAACTCCATCAAATATATCAAAATATTATAAACAGCAGAAAAATCCACAATTGTATATGTTTAGTGGCATAAGGATAACTTACAGAAATTATTTTTATCTTAGATCAAAATTGCCCACAACAATATATCATTTAATGTAAGTCGTGGTGGTCTAGTGGTTCGACCGGTGGAATGTTAATCCGACGTGCACAGGTTGGAAACTGGGCATGCACCAACGAATTTTTCGGAATTCGCGTAAATTTACTCATTTAAATTGGTAACAGCCAACGGTTGAACTGAACAAATATTATTGTATTAACGCTGCAGTGGGACTCTTACAGTCTGATGTGATGATGATTTAATATAATTTAGTGAATATCATAGATTTCAATTTACATACAACAGAAAAAAAAGATTGTTTGTATGACAAAACTCAAGGGGATATGCAAAATTCTGTCATACGTTCAAGGGGAGAAAGACGGGGTTAACAATATATATTATGTATAACATCGTATGATGGGACGAGACAGGGAACTATAAGTGTAACGCAAAGTAAAGTTGTTTAATTTATTGTTGATTTTATGAAAAAGGTTATAAATACAAATAATTAAAAAAATAATGTACAACTTTGTAATTTAAAATTTGGAAAAATGTATAACGTCACACTAGAGGAAACGCATCCAAAAAGCGCAAACGTTTTGTGATCAATTCTGGACGACTCCTTACGAAGCTTCTTCGACTCTGATGAACTATGTATGTCAAAATGAAAAAAACAGCATTTTTGGAGCTATTTATATCAGCACCGATAATTCCATATCGTAATTTTTTTCATACGTTATTGCCAATGAATGGTAACTTATTGGTAAGGGAACATTTTGTTATATGGCACCATATAGTATCCTAATACGAATACCTTCGGCTTACATCTAATAGTAATAATGCGATTATTGTGTTAACCTCCCGAGCTAAAACGGCAACTTTTTAATGACCATAGGGCTTTTCTAAGCCCCGTTTTATCTATCAAGAAGAAAATTTGCCGCGAAATTGTATATCTGTGTTCCGGCTCGCTGTACTTGGGAATCACTTTATTTTTAAGTTTAGCATGTTTACTATCTTTGAACATATCGTTATTTAACATCAGTTGAGATTGTGCTTAAACACTAAAGCCTATAAAAATTAAAAAAAATTATTAAATAATATGTTCTCTTTATGTTATAAGAAATGTTTTTTTTTTATCATTTTAACTGGTATAATAATATGTACAAATTGAAAAACAAGGCTTATTTCACGGCCGAGGGAAAGTGTCACGGGTTGAAAGTGAGTATGCAAAAGTTGCAAACCCGTCAATGCCACGGGCACGGTCAATGGTGCGAGCTGCGAGCGGACGCGTTACATCAGTCGACTCGCATTAAGATAAACACAATCAGTCACGTAGAGAAGATAGTGCGTAAGATCAATGACACGCCAGTGACGACCTCACATATATTATGTAGGTAATGTGGACAATGGATTAAGTCTAGAACGATATTCTTAATTGTGGCGACCGAAATTTACACACTTAAATATTGCATCTATAATCGTATTCAACATAAACATATAATGTAAACAGAGTACCTTTGAGGCACGATCTCGTCATAACTATTTTATTTTTATTTTATTTTATTTTACAATTTTTCGGAAAACTTACAGCTAAAAAAACATTATAAAACAGAGTAGGATACATGAAGGCCATTTACAAGTTTTCACAAATAGTAGTTACAAACATTCAAGAAAGAAATTACGATCAGTTGATAATAGTATTTCGAAAGAGTAACAAACTTAATGAAAGAATGGAGATGTTAATTTATTTTTAAGTAAGGAAACAGTAGTATGATATAAATCGAAACTTTTGTCGAGTGTATTAAATTGTTTACATACTCTAATTATTAGCATAAAAACGTATCTAACATAGGACTATGACCATTCGATGCTTATATTTTTTGGAAATGGTCTAGGCTACTATTTTTTTTTACTTTTACTAACAATTGAAACGTAATTTTTTTTAATTTTAAGTCTATTTAATGTCCAGCGAAGCGGTCGGAAATGACACAATAATATTATAAACTATTTTGGTTCTCTTTCACGCAAAAATTACTAAACGGATTTCTATAAAACATTATATATATATATATATATATATATATATAATATAAAAAACTATATAAGTATTATAAGGGACTTTTATTATATAAGTATTATATAACTATTATATAAGTATTATAAGGGACTGAAATTATAGCATCTGTGTTACTTTTCTAGAATAATCTTCAAAATGACTGAACTAAAGTCTAGTGTACTATCTAAGTTGCATAACATTACGATGTTGCTTCTATTCACATATTACATCAACATAATTTTAGTAATCTATGATCGCCCTCCCCCTTTGTCAGCAAAAGTAAGCAAAATTCTCCTCCTCCCCCCTCCTATACTTACGTAAGTATTGGCATTTTTTTACAAAACCTCTCGTAAGCTTTTTTTACGAATTACAAAACAACGAATTGTAAATATTTGTGACGTAATCACCATTCAAACCATCTTCTCCAATGTCATCAAAAATAAGCAAAGCATTACACCCTCTTCCTTTAGCGCTTACGTAATATTTAAACGCCTCCTTCCATTGGGGGAAAGCAATAAAGACACAATTTATCAAAGGTAACTTAAATAGTCGTCAGTTATTTAACTCTATTATTTAGTAACAATAAAAATCATAATTAAATGAGTCCATAATTAATGCAGATAAAACATAGTTCCCAAGCAAAAAAAACCATGTTCACGCAGACGAAGTCATGGACACAAACTAGTTCTAAATAATATTAAAATTCTATTCCCCGTTAACGATTTCTAGATATACTTATAGGGGACAATTCTAATAGAATTGGTAAGGAAGAACTTCGAAACGATAATGGCTTAGGGATTAGAATTTTCGGATCCGACGTCGATCGATTTAGTATCGAATCCTTGCGAATGAGCCGGAGCTTTCGATGCTTTTTCTAAGTCCACAGGGCTAGCTACCGCTCTCAAGCTGAAAACGTGTCGCCTAGCACCTGTTGATGTGTTGCCTGTTGAACTGCACTTAACAAACAGTCTTTATCTACAATTAGCTTTTTTTTTTAACTGACCTACACTGTCAGCCTGACAGGGCCAATACAGTTTTACCGGACTACAAAATTTACTATCTTGGACCATTATATCCATCAAGTGAGATTGCGGTCAAAAAATTTACTCCAACAAAATTTATCATAATGTCCTCGCCCATAGTTAGTTAGTCTTGGATTGTTATAAAGCTACCAATGTTTCAAACACATCAACTTGTAATCAAATATCAACATTGCTTATTCGATTTTGAAGAGTTCTCTGATGTTTCTTCCAAATCCAAGGTCCAATGCTAATGAAATCGGAATGAGAATATATTTCCCATATTCAATAAAAATAATAATTTGCCAAATCGTTTCATAAATGACGAAATTATAAGGTACCAAACATTCCAAAAATATATAACCGAATTTAAAACCTCTCCGCTTTTGAAATCAGTTAAAAAAAGAAACACAGCAAATGTATACATACATAGATGACTTCGTAATGAGACAGGCAAAAAGCTCAACACTCACAACATCCAAAGCGTTCTCCCCATTTCCATCCTCGTCGTCTACCCTCTCCCTCCTCACCCTTAATGGCTCCACGAGGAGCTGGGAGTTCTCGTTGAGAACGACGGCGACATCTCCTGAACGGTCTAGGAACTCGATCTTCAAGGGTTCCGCCGTTACGACGACCTTATGACCTTGACTATTGCCGAGAGTTAATCTACCGTTCTCGTTGGAGATTAGTTTGAGACTGAAAGAGATATACTTGTTATTGTCTATATATGGTTTGGTCCGTAACATTTTCGCACCGAGGGGCCCTTCATAAAACACGTCACACAAAATTTTACATTTTTAGACATTCCCGCCTTTGCTCCAAGTAATTACGCAACAATAGACATATATTTACAAACTAGCTGTGCCCACGACTTCATCCGCGTGGAACGGAATACAAAAACACAGTTTAGCGGAAGTGGTAGTGTGATTACCACTTTGCTAATTTCAGAAGGTTGAAAGGTATAAATAACTAACTCCGTTTACTCCGGCAGCTGGATTACGAATCTCTTTATTGATCTGAGCAGGTTATATTTAAAGGAAACCAAAACAGAACACGTGCAAGAATTACAGAGAAAACAATATACAGACATAAATATGCAAACAATACTGAGGTCATAAAACTAAAGTAAAACTAAGAATTAACAATAAAATCTGGGTAATAAAATAATGTAAACAATAACTTGGGATTATAATAATTCGCCGCATTGTCTGTAGAGTTTGTCGGTCAGATTATAATTGCACCCAGGTAGCATCTGGTCGCCACCTGGGCGGCTAGTCTTAGTTAGACGCGTTGTTAAGCCAACTAATTTCAGACTTTGTAGTGCCGCTGGTTTTTCGCCTGCTTTGTTGTAGTACACACATACCACGTTTGATGTAGGTATGTGTGTCGCTACAACAGTGATTAATGAAACAATCGGAATTTATATCTCTATATCTTTTATATTTGTAATCTGACTCTCGGGATACGGAGTGGTACTCAAAAGAACAGTTATCCGTGCTTCAAATACTTTTTCATTTTTATAGGATCGACATGTAGGTCTTTGAATGTATGAATTTAAAGTAATAAACTATCCGTTTGCTATCGACTTTGGTCTCATTTTGTAGCAAGTGCCACCGAACAGTTTTACTGTCACCTAATCTCATCTAACACTCGTTTATTTACACCAGTTCTTTACTCAAAACCAAATATTAATTCGATATTGTCTGAATGTGAAACTTATCAGTAAAATTTAAGAAAAACTTGTTCGTGGCATAATCACTCGAAAGAATAACAAAATACAATTATTACAGACATTAGCACATATTTTTCATGAAATTTTTCAGAAAATGTAGTACCTAATAAGAGTTTAGTTTTTCAAATGCAAATTTCTAATTTCATGCAACAGACCGAATCAAACACCTATTGAAAGCAGCCACGTTTATTGGAGATAATAATTTGATGCCTAATATCAGATACATTCTTTATAATTCAACAACTACAAAAAGATTAGTAGAAACCACACAATAAATATTCCTATTACTGTCATTTACTTTTTTAACGCTAACAGAAAAAGTTCCGTGGCCAAATTCATGAAAGTTTTAAATAAAAATAAAAAATACAAAAAAAAAATCTCAATTTTAGTGTTGTGTAATTTTATGTTCGTCTTTTAATACTCCAGAATATTGAAAACTATTAAAATAATTAATTTAACAGTATCTACAAATTATAAAAGTATATGTTTTTCTTTTTATAAACCTACCATTTAAGAGCATACACTCTAATACTTGTCTTATACGTGACGAAGCTTCGGATACTTGTCAGGCTAAAAACTAATAATGGTCGTACCCCTTTGTCACTTCAATAATAAGTCAACACTAGGGCTTCCAAGTTCCTTTCATGTGTGAAAAAGCCGTGAGCCCAGCTATTGTGCAAAATCTATCGTCATACAGTCAGATAATTCGTAACACACGAAGGTAATGTGCGCCCACACCTAAATTTATTGCGAACATGACAAGCCTTCGTGACGATACACGTATGTATAGGAGTAAAATAACATTAATATTCTAATTTAACGACTGTAAAAATATCATTAACCCCTTGACTGTCCAAAACCATATAGATTTAAGTTTTATACAAACGAATGTAGACCTCATGAGGCATAGGTCAATAGACTCTTGGCAGCATACGCTTAAAAATACATGATTTATTACAAAACTTTGAAAAATAACAAATGATGAATTGTAAAATAATAATTTTCATTTAAAATGTAGTTTTAAATTATGTTTCATTTGTACGAACTTCTTTTACTAAAGCATGAAATTTACAATGTACGATGTAGTGAAATTAAAAAATAATTGAAAACATAATCCGCCATTTTGAGATCCGAGTCTTAAAAATCAGCCGAGGGCTTCTTATAATTAATATTTAATTTTATTTTTCTCATATATCCATTCATAAATATAGCTCATTTTTATTATTTTTTTATGTTATCCTTTCTTTTATTTGCACTGCTTGCAGTCGTTTTCCTCCACGCTATCGCTGGAAGAAAATGCAAGCTCTCTAATGCATAAACCAAAGTGTTCATTAATTCAAAGCTTAATTAAGACATTAGAATCAAGGTAAATTTATTAAAATTATAATTCGAAATAAACCTAACAAGCATTATCATATTCTTCCTTGCAATAATATTCTTACGACAGTAAACCAATAAAATGATAAGTTTAACGCCATCTGTTGTCGTAAAAAAATGTAGTCTGTTATTGCTTCTAATGACAATTTTTTCTTACATTTATGTTCAATGAACAATTTTAGCCTATTTATATTTTTATCATAATAAAAAATTGTCCTAAAAAGTGATAAGGTTCAATAACTTGTAATATTTATTACACAAAATTAATTAGAAATTTAATCATAAACATTATGCGATCGAAAAATAAAAATCATATTTTACTGACACAAAGTACAAAGTTATTCAATTTATAGAAACATGTAATACATGTAATTCGCCAATTTTTAGATTATATATTATAGCAGTAATAGATTCAGAAAATGGCGGTTGAACGCCATCTATTAGCAACAATGCATATTAAGTAATTACTAAACTTCATAGAGTATTAATATTTATTTATTTTATGTGAAAATAAAATATTAACCATTTTTCTTGCGTTCTATGTGTTAGTAATGTAGTACTTTGGTAATGTTTATTTATGTTATAAAATACCCTGGTTTTTGGATGAGGCTAAAGTCCATTTACTTATCTATTTTTCTCTCGTACTTAACTCCCGTCGTCATTAAAAATACAATAACTTTTGATAGAGTGAACCGATTTTAATGAAACAAAAACTAAATGTTGCTCGGGAATATGCTTGATTATTTTGTTGCAGGTGTTTTATCAACAACCTAGTACTTTACCAGTGATGCCTGTTCAAACAAACAGACAGACAGACATTTCTAAAAATAATCGAAATGGATTGGATGGATTACTTATTCCTAGACACAAGCAACAATTTTTTTCTCAAAAATCAAAAAAGTACAGACATGTTGGATTTATATTCTTATTATATGTATAGATAGAAGATATGAAGCAAGTTAGTTTCTATCGTAACAAAAAAAAATACATGTCACAGTATTTACCTGTCAGGCTTGGGCTCTCCATTTAGAGCTAACTGTGTCCTGTACCTAGGGTACAATGGATCAGATTCATCTAACTCCACACGAAATGTGCCATCCACAAGTGCTGACAGCCTTATTGTATAATGCCACTGTGAAAAAAATATATCTATTACTTAAACATATAAATTAATATTATTACTTTATATTATACCTGTGAAAGCGTGTTTGTAAGTTTGTTACTTATTTAATTACTGCAACTGATCATCATACAATTTTGCATATATGTTCTCAGGGGTATCAAAAAAGGGCATACCTTTAAAACAAAATAAAAGTAATGCTCCTACGGGACAGGTCAGATTTATTTTAATACAAACAATGCTGTAAGCAAAAATTAGTATATCATAAAAGATAAAATCTTTCTGTTTAACCATCTTGCAGTATCCTTATGATATAAAAAAGTACTAAACCAATGAGCATTATATTTATTTGAATCACACCTGTGTTAAATGAGGAAGTTCTGATGTATGTTTTGTTAAATGAAGTAACATATGGAATGAGTTGTGAAGTTAAAAGTAACACAAAATAACCACAATTTTTTTCTAAACCATTAAATATTAGCTAACATAACACAGAAGTCATTTCTTTGGATGTAAATAACAATAATAAATCCACTGTATGTATAAATCTAACTTTTACATTTAATTTGTGACCGTTTTTACAAAAGTAATAGTTTCCATTTTTTGTAGTAGACTAAAAATGGGAAATAGTATTCCCATCATTTAGGTAATAAATATGATGTACAACAAGGCATTGAAATAAATGTTTAAATATAAATATTAGCTTTTAATCGCGGTTTAATCTACAATAATAGAACATTACTTTTTGGATGATAGGTATGCAGAATTCCATAATGTTTAGTTTAGTAGTTAATGCGAGAGAGTGTAAGAAACAAACTCATATAAATTTGCATTTATAATATTATAGTAAAAAAATAAGGAAGATACATAATTTTCGAAAAACATTTGAAAAACAAATTACGAAATTTTTTGTGGTTGTGTAAGGAGAACCACTATCATTGGAAGTTCTACATAAATGTAAAATAAAAGGCAAAGTTCTATGACATTTCATCAATTTATAGTAACAACCAGAATAAAGAGTGACAAATTTAGAATAAAGCTTGTTTAATATTTTTTTATTGATTTGGTAGTCTGCAACCAATTTTCTTGTAACTTTTAAACAAGTTAAAGTTGGTCCATTATATTTAAACACTATATAATGTCCATGACCACACTTTCATAACATAATAGACAATAATAGAACAAACTTAAATACAATATAATCTTCCTCTTATTCCTACCATAGCAATGAATCTTTTTTATTGGAACCTATTACTGCCAATATCAAGTGGGTAATATTATTAGTGTCTTGTGATTATTTCAGTGTTCCAACAAGATGTGGAAACCTTTATTAGAACTTGCCAGGGAGATTTTGTGTCATTAAATAATTCATGTTCTGTGGTAATCTTTCCCATCAACTTTATTATAAATGTAAAGGCATTATATTATATATGTTGCCATGTTTAATGAAATAAACTCCAAAATAATATAAATTGTAATCTCATTTTGAACACAAAATTGTCTAATCTAATCATCATAACTATATAATCTTTCTCTTTCTATACAATATTCATATAAAATGCCACAAATATTAAAAAATATAGGGACAAATAACCCAAGACTATGGATAAAAAATAAAAGCCGCTACCTGATGAGTAATCTAATAACTAACAGTAACATGAAGGTCACAGATTTATCACTAGATGATACATACAGAGTAAAAACAAGATTAATTACACAGGCCAGTATTAATTTTCCAAACCACAGAGCATGTGAAAGTTAGACTACAAATGAAGTACTTTTATAATTCTCAAATGCAAAGTTACCTACTGATTTCTATCAATTATTTACACGGTTACATTTATTGCATAATTTGGTACATTTGGTTATTCTTACAAAAAATATTCAACTCTTTCATATTTCTTAGTTTTGTTAGAATCTTTTATTTATTGTAAACTCTTGGGAAAATTTACACTTAAACAAAAAAATTAAACTAAGCAATTAGACATGAATGAAGGCCATTGAAAGATTTATGCATCTAGCTATAAAAAAATATAGAGAACAAAGGAAATAAAACATTTTATTAACTGGAATTTAGAAGACCTTTGAGATTCTGTATGATTGTTGAACAGATCTACATTCATTGTTTTATTACACGATAATACTCTAATATGGTAATAATTTTGCCCATAGGTTAACTTAACAATCAGCTTTTTTTTTATATTATAGGGGGCAAACGAACAGGTGGGTCATCTGATGATGAGTGATCACCGCTGTCCATAGACACTAGCAACACCAGGGGAGTCGCAAGTGCGTTGCCGGCCTTTTAAATATGTGGGCCTCCGGTGCTCTCACTGACCGAACGAAACACAACAGTGCAACCACTGCTACTTCACGACGGTTTTCTGTGAGAGGGTGGTACTACCCCGGGCGAGCCGACCCATTCATGCTGAAACCAGTAATAGCTTCAGCGTAGCTTTACCACCTTTAAATTACATAAAAAATTCTACTAGGTATGACTGGGTATGCACAAATTAATTTTACTCAGTAATTCTGAACATTCAAATATACCAGAGAGTATGCAAACAATATATATTATGTCAGTTATTGTTGTTGTTTACTCATACAACAGGAGCATATGAAATTTTTGTATGAATGAATGTATGAAATAATAATTTCCAATTGTTCTTAGAACTTCCATTTCATAATTAATCCTTATTATATATGACTCTAGTGGACCCAGTAGGCAGCCATTGTCTTATCACAGATCTTTGCGAGTCACACACTTAAAATTATTGAAAATAATATAACAAAAATAAAGTTATTTTGAGACTACATCATGTCAAAGCTAGTAAATATAGCAACATAGGATAATGACCATTCAAAGTAGTTTTAGTCTACTCATTTGTTGGATTTGATTGGTCCTTTGCAATTTTTTTTATACCTAATGAAGCAGGCAGGTATCACCTTGTAAAATATAATTAGAGGTGATAGAAGGCTATATATTTCAAATTTATAGTTTTTGTTTTTATAAGGGATCTAAAAAAGTATAATAAAATCAATTTGATAAATAAATTTAAAACAATCTTGATCTCAACAACAACTCCACAAACTAGATCCAACTCTAGTAAGGAACTAGCTATCTTATTGATCTCATAAATACAAAAAACCACCAAAATAAGTCGAAATTGTTTCATAGCATTATGAAATTTTTTTCAATTTCACACTATGAAACGTTTTTTCTTGTTTGAACTAAGTTGCTACAGACTACAGTTCTAAAATGGAAAAAATCTAGTAGACTCCTATTCATGTAACCGATAAAATGATTCTACTACAAAATATACACCCATACACTTTTTTTCTAAATAGCTACACATACTTTATTAATAATAATCATATTTAAGAACTATTTTGGCACTGAACCAAAATTATGTTTTTTCAAAATAAACATAATAATTTTAATCTGACTTACCAAAATGGTACGTTTCTCGGCTCTTGCATCAATGGTAACCACTTCAGCTGATAATACATTCCCATGTACGAGAACAGTGTCTAAATTTAAACTATATTCCGATTTTTCAGGTTTGAATGGCCGTAATCGTTTGCAGAACCCTGACTGGTCGCAAGTCTTAAAATTATTCCTATCCACACCAGAAATACTACTTATAGTTAATACCAAAAGAAACCCCAGTGCCTTCATTCTACAAGAAAAAATTTTTTTATACAAAGGCCGGTCAAAGCACATCCGACCAACAAGAAATATATCACTTACTTGACCGAAATGTGATTTTCCAATATAAGATTTTAATACAAGGATTAATGATCAATTTGCTAAACAGACATCGCTCTTGCTAGTAAGATAATTTAATTTTTCCGGAAAATTTTAGTCAATGAACACGCTCGTTACGTGGAGAAATCTCGTTTGACAATAAAGTGTTGCCAGACTAAGCGTCTTTTTAAACACGTCAGAAATAAATACATTTTATAAATATCTATTGGGAACGTTCTGTAGCGACACACAAACCTACGTGAAACGTGGTATGTGTGTACTACAGCAATGCAGGCGAAAAACCAGCGGCACTACAAAGTCCGAAATTAGTTGGCTTAACAACGCGACTAATTAAGACTTGCCGCCCAGGGTGCGACCACATGCTACCTGGGTGTAATTATAATCTGACCGACAAACTCTACAGACAATGCGGCGAATTGTTATAATCTCAAGTTATTGTTTACATTATTTTAATACCCAGATTTTATTGTTCATTGTTAGTTTTTATTTTAGTTTTGTGACTTCAGTATTGTTTGCATATTTATGTCTGTATATTATTTTCTCTGTAATTCTTGCACGTGTTCTGATTTGGTTTCGTTTAAATATGCCTGCTCGCATCAATAAAGGAGATTCATAATCCAGCTGCCAACGCGGTTACTAGTCAACACAATTGTTGTCAGATATTTCATTTATATCTCCATCAACCTTCTGAAAGTAGCAAAGTGGTACCCATGCGACCATTTCCGCTAAAGTTCCTTGTTCACTTAAGTTTTCTTCATTTTCATATACATGGAAGGGTTTTCTGATTTTTATGTAATTTAATCGGGAAAACCTGATTATATTCACCCTATTGTATATCACTATAAATTAAATCATTGTACACGTTAGCATTTGTGTACATTACTTACCGTCGTTAATTGATTTGGATTAATCTCATAATGGTAAATTATTTTTATTACAACACATTTAGTGATGATATCTATAACAAACGTATGAAATTCAATTACTATAAATGTCTTCCTTGCGTCTATGGAGTGTAATAGTGAAGGAGGAATGCAAAGTATTAAATATATTTGTCATCAAATTTTTATAAATGGAAAGGGCGTTGCTGTACGTAGTAGACTACAAAATAAACTGCTAAAAAGTTAATTTAAAAAAAATGTCGCTTACGCCATTGCTTATTCCACGCTTCATTTAGCGTAATAAATTAGGTATATGTCTTATGACCACTTTCATCCCACGTATAATATTATTATGTATCATCTTACATACAAATAACAATAAAACAAAAATTAATTATATCGATTTATACATCAAATTTTTTGAAGTGATCTCTTCTTATGAGAGGGTAAACCGCTTTGTTACGTAACGCGTTACGGCGCCTGTCTATCTGGCTTCCCTTTCTCTAACACATACGGCAGCGGTAGGTCATGAATTGTAACTAAGAATAAAATAAATGTTATAATCAATAAAAGAATTTTATTAATAAATAACCTTTCCTTACATTATCATATTAAAATACATAAAATTTCAGTAATAACCTAAGCTTTTTAAACAACTCTAAATATTCAATAGTTTAACTTATATTAGTTTAAGTTATCACTTATGTCAGACCACGGAATAAAGAAAGAAGTGCCACACGAGTTTCATCGCACGGGACCGGGCTCGCCAAAATCACACAAACAAATGGTACAACTACTAATGAAACACCAATCACGTTTTAAAATAAATATTAATCTAAAACAAATTTAGTTTACCAATATTTGCATCTAAATTGAGATCTCTAATTTGGACATAAGACTTCAGTTTTATTTTGCGTAAAATCACTATAAGACGTTTTATTTTCGAAGTTTGAACAAAATACAAATACGCAATAAATAAAACAAAACATTATAGATCTAGGCGACTTATACTTACGGTTATAATTAGCAAGGCGGATTTGAATAGGGTTGTAGTTAACTCTTTATTCCAAGATTTAGTTATCGATAACTTATTGGGTTGAAAATTTTTATTACATTTAAATTGGTTAAAATTAAACAAAATAGTTTTTTTTAAAACACTTTTACGGTTTCTAAAAGTATTGCGTAGTACTATTTATGTAACCCACTAATTTTTTAATACCATATTGTTCCCTTGTAAAATTTTCATCAAAATTGGTTAAAAATAAATAAAAAAATACCTTTTGAATTTTTTTTAAAGGTGTTTTGGCAATTCTAATACCCTTAATAGAGAAATTATAGGTGCTTATATAAATGCCAGAAAAGAGATTTTTTAATGCTGGCATACAAATTTTAATATATAATATAATTATATAATATATAATAATATTTGGCATATTAATATGAAATTTTTGAACATAAAAAAATAATTAAACAAAAACAAATTAGAGGCAGTAAGCTCAGTATTTTAATTATAAGTGCTTTAGACCTAAAATGAATTATGGATTTTAAAATTAATGTTTAAAATACGATACATCGATGTCTCGAAACATTGATTTGTTTACATCCCTATTTGTAAGTCAGGAGAAACTAATAAAAATATGTTATCACCGGTACCGGGTTATCGTCATTTAATTTATAAATGTTGTCGTGTCAGTAATAAACAAGGTACTCAACAAAACTGTCTTTACTCGCTTCTAAAAATGACTACTCAGGCTACATGGAAATCGGAAAAGAAACGAATCCTATCTCTATCCTTAGAAGAAAAAAGGAAGACGTACAAAAATTCTGATTATGTTACATTAGATGATGTTGATCCCTGGTGTAAATATGTCATTAAAAACAAAGGTATAGAAGAAAAAAAACATACATTGGATGACCTTAACGAGTTCAAGAAATTAACTTTGAATTCTTACAAAAATAAAGAGATTTCAGAGAAAATATCTATATTTCGAGGTGATATAACAAAGTTAGAGGTAAATTGGATATTTTATATTGTGATGATAATTATGCATTGTAAAATAATAATTGTCATGTAAAATATATATATTTTTATATTTGTACAATTTTTGTTTTACTATACTATGAAATTGTCAATGTATGATGTGGTAGCATAAAAAAAAATGTATTCTGCCATTTTGAGATGTGTGTCTGTAAAAATCAGCCGAGGAGTTAAAGGCTATAAGGTAATTAGTAATTACATTCTTCTGTGTCCCTGAGAATGTGTTTAAAAAATCTATGATGGTCAACTGAGTACTTATGTGTGTAAACATAACAAATAAACGCACATTGTCATTTATAATATTAGTAAGAATTATTATGATTGATGCAACTTTATTATTATTATATACATATATTAATAGTTTTTCTTAACATCTGCCTTGGTCTTCAATATTATTATTAATAGTGGAAGCATCACAAAATTTATCTTGCATGGTATTGAAAGGTTGCACGTACCTGTTATAAACCATTGATTAGTCATCCAATGACCACAAATAAAATAATACTAAACCACACATTGTGGACAAAATTAGCACCAGTTTCTTCTATTTTCTGTATATTCTTGAAAATGAGAATACAAGACAGAATGTAATAACTAAATAAAAACTTGTTTGCAGATTGATGCTATTGTAAATGCGGCAAACTCTAGGCTTAAGGCTGGTGGTGGTGTGGATGGTGCTATTCATCGTACTGCAGGCCCTTTATTGCAGGTAACAGTTTAAATTGCACTCTTGGTTAGTGTTAGGATTTTATATTAGACTATAAGTATTTTATAATTTGTTAACCTACTCAATATTCAAAATAATAGAAGTTTGCCCTTTTTTTAGTTACATTTCTTAGTTATTTAGTCCTTATAAAAAAGAAATCACTGTACTACCTTCAGTTAATATGGAGTTATTACAATTTTAAGAAATTTTGATTTTCTTAATCATTTATAAATACTAAAGAATTTTTATAAGTTATACATAAACATTTTTTTAAGATAATAAACAATGTTGAAGAAGTCACAAGTATCAGCTAATTCTGTATCAATTGGTGGATAAATGGGGGATATTTTCACAATTACAGTTAATAGAAATATATTACAATAAATACATTTTGTTATTAATAGGACTGGTAATGGAACAAACTTATTTTTATGATCTTTAAAATTATATAAAGTCCAAGTTATTCTATAGAAACCATACTATCTACTCATACTATAACATTCTATCTCTTATTATTATTTTTTAAATATTAGTAGTCCTACAAAACATACAGTCCTAAAAAAAAATCTATAATAATTGTGAGATGTACATTTCAGCCATGTTCATTTTTTGAAATAAAAACTGGTCTGAATTACTCTTTATAACATCAACAATCTACTGTCCCTCGTTAACATTGGTCCAGCCCTTTCATTGATTAGCAGGAACAAACAAAGAGACAGACAAAAATTTTTATAATTGTTCTTTTTGTGTAAGTATCGTATATACTTTCATATCCATTTAGTAAAATCCTTTTATTTTGGCGTTACAAACAGACATTTCCAATTCATATGTTTGTGTAAACTGGAATATAGCATGCTTTTCTTATTTTTACCTCCTTTTTGAAAATAAACACTATTTTCTATCTTTATTTCGGCTTTTAGTGAAGTACCCACATTAATGTCTGATTATAATTCCTAATTGCTAATGGTTGCAAAATCAGTCAGAGTAACCAAGGATATTGTGTTATTTTATTTACAGGAAGAGTGTAACACCTTGGGAGGATGTCCCACTGGGGAAGCTAAAGTAACAGGCGGATATAATTTGCCTGCCAAATGTAAGTGTTATCGGACTCTCATAATATATGTGGGATGGACTACAAATTTCCGGAATTAATAAGAAAATATACTATGATTGATTAAAAACGAAGTTATTGATTCTCAAAAGATTCTTTCTTAGTTTCAATACACTTTTCATACTCTTCAACAGCCTTTTCTGGTGTTGAAATTAATTCTTCTAATAGATAATAGTTCTAATAAATAAATAATTATTCTAATAAATCATTCTTGATTTTTGAAATAGGAAGTATCTATATCTTTTCCTTTCAAAAATTCATTTGTCTGTGGGGCCATGTGTGAGATGGCATCGTCGTGATGCAAGATGATATGGTGTATTAGGTTATATTTAAGAAGTTTGTCAATAAATTCTGGCAAATGGTGATGTACCAATTGCTATTCACCTTACGACGATCCTCCATAGCAACAGTAGCTCCATGTCTAGTTTTATTTATAAAAGTAGTAATTATCCACTTAGTGGCAGACCTCATATTTGCTATTTTGGTTGGTACCGTCTCACCTGGAAAGACCTAAACAGTCCATTGCCACTTTAGTTTGGCATGGTCATATTGGCGATAAGCCTATAAGGCCTAGCCTATCGTTCGTAATGCATAATGATAATGTCTTCCCACACCTGCATTTATTGTGACCACAGACAAAACTTTGTGGCAATATACACAGATACTCTCATTTCTTTGGTACTCACCAAATCTTTTAATTGTTACCTTAATTTTTTTTATACGTTTTGCGATTGTCGACAATCTCATCTGATCTTAAATGATGATGTGGTTTAAGATAGTGAACACTGTAAACCTAGAGGGTCAGACTCTAAGTGCAGCTGCCGGAACAAACCAACAGGTGCTGGGCGACTGATTTTCAACTTGAGAGTTTTAGCTAGCGGGTGATGAACTTAGAAAAAGCCCTACCACCATGCAATGGTTTCATTACGATGTTTTCCTTCACCGAAAGCTTCGAACCAAGGATGGGAACTTACGTCAAACACGCTAGCCACTGAGCTACCATTACTTCAAAAGCTTATAAAAGTAAATTAGAAATGGAAATAGGTATTTCGCCCATAAAGTTCAATATTTAATTATTAAAAACACATTTTCAGATGTCATTCACACAGTTGGCCCTCATGATGGTTCAGCAACAAAACTACAATCTTGCTACGAGAAGTGCCTCACCTACCAAAACGAGTACCAGTTGACATCAATTGCATTTCCTTGCATTTCCACAGGCATCTATGGGTTTCCTAATCGTTTAGCTGCTCATATCGCTCTACGGACGGCTAGGAAATTTCTAGAAAACAATCCAGATTTACAGAGAATTATTTTCTGCACTTTCCTGCAGATTGATGTGGATATTTATGAGACGCTGATGCAAATGTATTTTCCCGTTCATTAAGTATAATGGTGGTGCATCGGTTTCAGAGTAACAATACTTAATACATAGGATCGGTCGTTAGATTTAGTGTATACACAGAATCTGTGTTGTGTTTTTAGTTTTTTACTTTATATTTTAATGTTTTATGTCGTTTAATTAAATATAAATATGTGTGAAATATAAGGTTACTGATAATAAATTTTTTGAAAATAAAAGTCATTATAAACAATTATTGTATTATTATAATCAAAAGTATTCACACACTAAATCATATAGATTTATGCAGTGTAAAGGAAACTTTCATTCCTTTGCCCATAATAGCTCTAGAGCAATGGTTCTCAAAGTTGACTGGGTTGTGACTCACCTAACAAAGGATTCCAAATTCCGTACTCGCCTCTTGGTTTTCATGAAGTGAAAGGGACATAATTATATGAATGAAAGTTTGAACAAGAATATAGGTCGTTAGCCTGTTGTTCATATAAACTTATTTTTCAGAGTCCAACTAATATTTGCGCGCAAACCATACTTTGGAAATGCTGTTTTAAAACGATTTGCTGTTAAAAGTCTTGGAATTTAGTAGAAGAGTAGAAATATATTAGGTGTAATTGCAGATTCATATTATAATCTTCATTTTTAACAATTCTTCGAATGGCTGTATATTCGTTAAAAATGGTCGTATAAAAGAAGCAATTTGAAGCTTGATGTTTTTAATTATGAGATTTGGTGATCAAAAAATTTTTCAACGCAACATGTATTGCTCTAGCTTAAATAAATACTGTGAAAAAGATGATTTTTTTCGATTTTGTATTCTTGTCCATGGACTTGGAAAAACAATTTTCTGTATATTTCACATATAGACCAGATAACTTCTTCATTTAGTTTTAATTTGACTTTTTTAAGGGGGTTTTTGTGACATTTCGGTACTTATGCTACGTCGTATTATTTTCATGTGTTGTGTTGAAATGTGTTTCATGTGTTGAAAATATCGAACTCTGTAAAATTAGATGCCAAAATATTAATTAAAAATGGTTGATCAAGCAACCCACGATTATATATATATAAAAAAAACATACTATTAAATGAAAGTGACAATATGGCAAAGATGTGGCTAGAATCTGTTTCTTGTCATTAACCACGTTTGTATGTATTTATCTATTTTCTCCTCGGTTACTGATTTGTTTTTTTTTCTGTGGCACACCTGTTGAAAAAAATGACATGTGAGTTAGATATCACTGACAGTTCAATTGTGAAATGAGCCTTGGCTAGACAAAACAATCTATTGCATTATTCTTCTACAAAGACAACGTTACCAACACACTGAATGTTCTTCAGAAAGCTGCTTTCCGTCACATTTAAAACGTTATTTTATAATAATTTTTCAATGTTTTTATAACTATGTCTTCTAACGCTCTGGAGAGCGAAGATTTATTGAATGTGCGACTGGTGCGTATGGAAGACGTGCAGCCTTCCAGAGAAATGATAGAGACTTGTGTGATAAGCAATCTGGTGTTTAATAACGAGTGTGTTGTTAACGATGAGGACTCGAATATCGGAAGTATGGTGTCAATACAATCAGAGGACGTCGCTGACAACGGAAGCGATGCAGAATTAATTGTGCCTGACGTGTTAGATCCCTTGTATGAGACACCAACTGTAAGTGTTGTTACAATAAAACATAAGAATTTTTAACCCTAAATTATTGTGTAGTTATTATACTAGGTCATATATAAAATTACATAATAAATAGATGTAAATATAACCTTCTTTTAATATAGTGGTACTTTCTTTATGTTTATCATTGTGTTTTCTTAATATTTTGTCTATATTAAAAAAAATATAGGCTTAGCTTAGACCCACTGCAGGACCATTAGTGTCTTCTCAAAGGAAGGTACATCATAATCACACCAGCCCATGACGTATTAGCACTTACGAGCTCAGAGAAATCCAGTTCTATATTTCTCCCACAGACAGTGGTAGTAACAACTTTTATCAAGTTCAGGTTTTCTCACAATGTTATCCATCACTGTCACATGTTACTAATTTGAATGAGGAAATATATGCAAATTTCGAAAAATTCTTTGGTACACGCTGGGGTTTGAACATAGGGACTTCAGACCAGAGTCCCCAAACTTTTTTGTGTCGTAGACCCCTTGCCATGTTTTTCTGTGTTGGGTAGACCCCCTACTTACCTCATATTGATTTCCTGTAAATTTCTAACTGTAGTGAAGTTAGTGTTAAAAACTTAAATACTATCTGTTTATATTTTTTAAAATATTTTCTTAGCACTTTCCTTTTCAAGATTCAGGAAACGTATTTGTCCCACATTCGTATTTATAGAGTGACAAATTGAACAAGTCAGTGCAAGGTAGCGAAGCTCTGAGACTGCGACTCTCAGGTTTTTACAAGTTCAAAATGTATTGCGACCACAAAGCGAATACCAACTTCCTACAACTTACACAATTTTATAAACATATATAATAAATTTTTTACTTCATAAGTACTTTTATAAATAATGTATATGTTTTGATATTATATGATAGTATGATGTAAGTAAATAGGTACTATCAGTGTATGTGTTGAGATCCACTATCGTGGACCCCCAAATTTTTTTCGCTGACGTAGACCCCTTGCAGGTTGTCATAGACCCCTAGGGGTCGATATAGACCACTTTGAGAATCACTGGTTTAAACTCTTGACCATCACTCCTTTTTAAGAAATATATATGAAGTGTGTAAATTCCATTACCTTTACAGTGCTAGGTCAAAAAAAAATGCATATTGCACTATATATAACTAGTTTCTCCTAGCAGCTTTCTTTGCTTTATAACTAAATTTTCTGGATGACAGCTACCCTCTATCTGTTTCTATACTCCTGATGTCATAATGATCAGTTCTGTAGTTATTGCATGCAAGCATAACAATAAAACTAACTCATATTGACATTCATAATGTTTGTAAGGATTATGTTATGTACATATATAATCAAACCTGAGTAACTGAGAACTGGGTAAGGGAGAAAACTCTATAAGTGATAGTAATTGTTAGGTCCTGTTAATTTAACCCTCTGATAAACCTCTACAAGAGAAAGTCATTTTTCACTGATGGACCTCTATAACTGAGACTTACTTGCATATACTTCTATAAGTAACAGTGTAGCATATTTCACATCTACTATTTATGACTTATTCATAAAAAATAGAAACATTTGTATTTGTAGCTGAACACTTATGCCTCTAACAAAGTGAGCCAATGGATTTGCTTGTATTTGTTATTATTTGGTTCAAATAAATAGTTGAGTTATTGTAAAATGGATATTCTGTTAATATTCTCCCTTCCCAGATGTAAGTACCTTGAAAATAGTGTTCAGGAAACTGAAAAAATTACCTTGTTAAAACAGCAACTCTTAATATAAGAGGTGCATCAATCTTTCAACCTTTGGAATGATATAACTTTTGTAATAGCATATCCAATCCGTAAAGTCATAGCATAATCTTGTAGGAAATAAAGGTCTAAAAAAGGTATATCATATATAAAGGTATAACATTTGGATATATTTACTCCCTGAGAAGTTTTTCAATTCTAAAGTTGAATATACCAGAAATTATGTTCTTAATACGCTTTTTAATACCTTTCTTAGATGTTTACAGTATTTTAAGATGATTTGAATGGTATTGCTATTAAAAATACTCAGTTTTAAAATAATAAAATATAAATAATATGGTTTTACTATTCTTATATAAAAATAACTATCTTTTTACTATAACTTGCCATCAAGTGACACTTTATTGTTATTAAAGTCTATATTGTTATTCCAAAGGGATGAATTTGGAGTCAGTTTCCTTCCTGTATTCTTCTAATTACATAGTTACCTCTCACTAAACTTATATTAATAATTTTCAGGAAGTAAAAGTGAAAACAGAGCCAAAAGTAACTCCAAGAGGTAGCTGGCCCACTTTAGAAATATTACCTGGTGGTGTCATTAAACGTGCTGATAAAACGGAAGAAGATTCTTTATTGACAAAACCCAATGACGGTTCAGAGAAGAAAAATGAGATGATGTATGCTTGTGCTAAATGCTCGCAGAGTTTTAAATACCTATTCTCCTTGGTGAAACACGTCAAGTGGCATGAAGAGGAGAAAAAGAAGCAGAATGATCAAGACTTGGGCAAATCTAGTACGTACTATTTTGTCATAAATGTTTTTTCCCATTTTTTTATGCAAAACAAAACTTGCCGGTCTAATGACACTCTGGCATTAAGCCATACTATTAAGCTGAAAGGGGTCACATGATGTAGACCAACAATATTTTCACAATTTGCATATATTTGCTAATCTAAATTGGTAACAACATAAGCTGACAGTGAAGGAAAACATTGTGAGGAAACCTGGTCATGAGATATGTTTTAGTACTACCATTGTATGTAGGAAAAATAAAGAACTAGTACTGGTGTAGTTCCAAATCATCAATATGTCACAGGTTGGTGTAGTGATTATATCCATACTATCCCGAGAAATGACTTTTTTAGCCCAGCTTTGTGATCCTTTCAGATTGGCAACTAACTTAACTAGCAATTTTCCTTGGCTTCGCACGTGTATTTTATGCAGTAAATAATTTCCACCTTTCGATTTTATATTTATACTTATAAAAGAATAACTGAATGATGAAGAAATGTCAGATTTTCATATAAACTTTCATACAATTTTTCACCAACTTAAGGGTTGAATATTTAAAAGTTTGTGCATGTGTTGTATTGTGAATAGTTGAAAGCATAACATTTTAATTGATTAATGAGTTAAATAAAAAAAAATTGTTGTTCTTCAAAAAGAGAAGAAATATCTACCTCGGAGATTTGGTATACAATACTTTTTTGTAGAAAATTAAATTTATTACAAATGTCTCCTTACCATATTTTCTGTAGGTACATCCGTTAATAAAATATTTAAAAAAATCCCATGTCTCTAGTTAATAAAAAGTCTTAATTGTGAAATGTTATTTTCAGATACAACATCAGAGAAAGATGAATACATTTGTCAACAACCAAAAAGAAAAAAGGTTCTAATGTCAAAAACAACTATAAAAAAAATACCAAAGAGACTGAAGTCCTAGTTAACGTTAAATAGTTGGATATTTATGAGTGATTTGTAATTAATATAAGGTAATATTATAATTTATTTATTGGAAATAAAGTAATTTATGTATGTAAATGTTATGCCACTTGCAATTAAGGAAAAAGTAAATTAATTATGATAGATTAAAATTATATTTATGATATAAACCTATCTGCCCGCTTCGGCTTTGCTATCAAAATCAAAATAAAAAAATACTTTATACTATTTAAGCCCTAAGAAGGCGCTTCTGAATGTCAGAACTACCACCGGTTCGGAAAACAACCCAGTCATCAAGAAGAATTGGTAAGAAAGTCGATTGGGTTCATCTTTTTAACATATGTAGATGTATATTTAAAATACATTTCATGTTACAATCATTATTAGTGGACCCACAGTGATGAGTCAATTCCAGACATCACCATTGTTCACATATTGATCCACTCTATAGTCCTTTGGCACCAAAACCCGCTTGACATGGCACTTAAATTTACATTTCGGCAAATCGGCACTGGTGTAGTAATAAAGAAAATGAGACCAATCTTCCTACTACACTACAACCGTGTAAGCAAATAAAATGGCTACTACACAACTGAACATCAATCTGTCAATATTTTGGAAAGATCTAGATACAGTCTTCTATCTCTCTCACTTTTATACATGAAGATTTTAATCGAAAGTTCTTCACTATTTCTTACGATTTTTCAAACGTTTCCCTTCATACAAATCTTGTCCTGACAAGACAATAACAAGCACAACAATAAAAGAATTAGCTAAGTAGGTGCGCTTACATACGTTCGGCGGTTTTTTTTTTAATTTATGATAACATTGAATTGCTTGTATTAATGTTAGTCAATTAACCTAACTTAGAAATCACCCAATCAAATCACCACACACTAAGTGCAACACACGCTATAGTAACACGTTTCGATGTGTCGCGTAATGCTAGTCCCATACCTGCGCGACGAAGCTTCGGTCACTTGTGCCGCTAAAAAGTAATCTCAAAATTAATTCCGATAAAGGCGTAGAATAACGTTTTCACACCATTATCATTTCAATAGTAACTCGAAATTAGCGTCCGATAAATTCCTTTGATGTGCGCAAAAACCGCCGCCCCAATTATCGTGTTGCGTATATCGTCACGCAATCCGATAGTTCGTAACGCATAACGATAATATCTTCCCACATCTGTATTTAGTCTCACCATAGACAAAACTTCGTGCCGATATACGCAGGTATGGAAGTACCATAAACTAAATGCAAATGTGGGAAGATATTATCGTTATACGTTACGAACTATCGGATTGCGTGACGATACACGCAGCACGATAACTGGGGCCTCAGTTTCTACACACATTAAAGGAACTTGGAGACGCTAATTTCAAGTTACTATTGAAATGACAATGGTGTGCAAACGTTATTCTACGCCTTTATCGGAATTAATTTTGAGATTACTTTTTAGCGGCACAAGTTACCGAAACTTCGTCGCGCAGGTATGAGACTAGCATTATAGTATTAGGCGATATATATGTAACAAGTAGTGGGAGTAAGTTAAAAGCAAAGCCCCATTAGACAATATAAAAAATAGGAAATGATTCCCATGGTATTTTACAAAAGTTTTATGGTCAATTATATATGAACACATATTTTATATTATTCAAGTATTGTGTACAAAAAATATTTTTTAATTAAGAACACATTTATAAACTACCTATATGGAATACAATGTGAGGAGAAGTACAAAATTTTACAAGACATATTTTCACTTTGTTGATGATATAGTCTAGGTGACTTTTTAAAATGATTTATAGGTTTAATATTTGTGTGCAAATTTCACCTAAGTGAAGTGATAATATGGTATAAAGTCGTAAATTGCTCAAAGCCTAAAGAACAATTGCCAGAACATATTCATAGCTGTTTGGCTACATTTTTCTATGTTCATAATATTATGGTTATATCATGGTTGTGCCTTCAGTGAAATGTCAGACTCATTCAGTCTTATTACAAAAACAAAAATGAACACTTGTTTAATACGTATTTTACTAAACAGTGTCTAACATTTTAAAGCTTATCGAACACATGCTTAGAATACTTTAGTCAATGCGGTCTCTAGCTTAACATCTGATTTAAGTTTTTTATGCAAACAACTCTGCATAGCATTCATTCAATTCAATCTCATCGTTCAAAAACATTCCATTACATACAAATATTTTGTAAACAATTTTAATTTATGAATAATATTTTTGTTCAAATCTTGGTTATTATTATTATTGGTTAATAGAAAATGATGTAAATGATATAATAAGCAATATATAAGAGTCATAAATTATGTTAAAGAGCTAAGAAGCTACGGATTTTTATTTTATTTTAGTCTATGGGTCCTGGCGACAATTTCACAATTCTGCCAGTGTCATATAGATTTTTATCAAATCCAACTAAAGATTTCAACAAGAGATTTGAACTTGATTTGAACTGCCGCCATATGTCTAAAATAAAACAAAAAGACGATTCAAAACAACAGTATAATCTCAAATTAAATAGATTGTCATTTGTCAATAATGTCATTTATTAGTGATTTACTTATGAATCTCTAAAATTGTTAAATTTATCTTCATCTTGTAAATTTAATTAAAGCCACGAAATTTATAATTTACTATGAAATATCTTTTGCCGACAAATAGAAGTACAATAAATCACAACAATAAAATAAGAACTGTCAACCAAGACAAGCGTTACACAATGTTTAAATACAAATGATACTCTTTTGTCATCAAAATTTTTAACAAATGTTCAACGCGTATTTAACTTTTTCGTAATAAGACGGTACGTGTTGAAGAGTCTAACTATAGAAAGATGCAATTATATTAGACACTATATAAAAATGGACACTGCTTGGAGCTATACAATTGATTAATTATAAGTACTATACGTATAGTCCTCGCATATATTTTTGGCCGCTCAGAATATATCTGTAAATCGAGCTTGCGCATAATATAGTCAAGAGTTTAATACAAACGGAAGTTAAAATATTAATATAGAATCTAAAATTGGCATTTATTTATCCTTAAAATTTCTCGTATAATATAAGATTAACTAATAACTCTTTTTATATCCGTCACACATTTCTTAAACTCATTGTCTAATATAATTCCTACCTCATTTCTCCTACCGTTACTCCCACAATAGTAAAATTTATATCCCACACCAATCTCTCTCGCTTTCGCCCCTTTCAATTTCGTCTCCTGCAAACTCTTGCAATTCAACTCGCAAATATAATACGTAAATTTGTGTTCTTTGCTGCTATATTCAGAGCGGTCAAAAGTGTCACAAGGTCTGTAGTTGTTTGTTTCACCTTATTTAACGCATAATAAATTATAAATCACATTGTATTAAAATCAAATTTCTGTTGTATTATACTGGATCAATTTGAAAGTATGTCCGTTAAAGGAAATGTTATGCAGCTTTTGAACCACACTCATTGTTTAATATTCCCTTTTCCTCTTATGGCTCAATGGTAATGCCTTCAGGAGGCTGTTGACAGACATGGGAATTACTAGTATTTCAACACTTCTTATATATAATATGTTAATTGCATTTCACTAGGTTTACAGTAAAGCTAAATAAAAATTTCCATAGATTCACTAGTATGCATTCACCACTCGGCTCATTTTTTAAGACCCAGTTCTTAAAATTACGGATTATATTTTTAAATTTATAACATTGTAAAAAATCATGGCTTATTAAAAAAAGTTCGAGTAAATGAAAAAATAATTTAAAAATACATTTTACATAGAAATTATAATCAGTAATCAGTAAAAGTACATCATTTGTTATTTTCCAAAGTTTTGTAATAAATCAGGTATTTTTTAAGCTTATGCTGCCAACAGTCTGTTGACCTGTGCTTCATGAGGTCTAAATTCGTCTGTATGGATTTTAAACCTTTGTGGTTTTTGACAGCCCAGGGGGAATATTCCAATGATATTTAATCACCTGTCGGCTATTTTTCGAAATTGTATTAACTTTACGATTGTCAAAAATCTGAACATGCACTTTTTTACTGTACTGTAAACTTTGTCAAATGCACTTAGGACTTTATACGTAGGAGATCTTGATTTCTAAAATCGCCTCTTTATCAACGCCACTAATACCCTAATAATATTTCTATGCGAGTAAAAACTACGTCGAATAAATCGTAATAACTAAACAAGTGACGTAAATAACGGTAGTAGTGACTATGGATGGTTGAAATAAGGAGAACCGTCTCATATCTCACGTTGAAACGGTGTCCAGTGCTCTAAAAAATAGTTCCAAAACCCTTCAAAATGGTGTTAATATAGGCAAAGGGTATGGTTAGCCCGTAATAATTTAGTAAATCTAACCACAAATATCTACTATGAGAAAATATGGAGAGTGATGAATGTTTACGAACTTTAAATAATATGTTTACTAATTTTTGAGTATTTACTGTTATACAACTTTTTACAATAATGAACCATTTTGCTACTGTAGCACCATCCTAATTTAACATATTTTGATGGACACATTTACATATATATAGATGGTTCTCTTTACTTGTACACTCCATAGTAGTGATGTAACAAAACAGTAGCTATTAACGTCGATAATAACGTAAATTGTACGTTGCCAGTTATATTATTACAAACTGTTTTTTTTTATCAGATTGGATTGAAAATACGTTTCAAAGTAATGGTTCTAAATCTTCAGATAGATGAAATACTAATCAGATGGAATTTTTATACTATATTAATTAAAATGTTTGTATATTATTGTACATTTGAATGTATATTGTTTATTGAATGTTAAATGATGTTAGTTAATATGTATAATATATTTGTATATAGACATTATTCTTAATTGGCTTTCAATCCAAAGAAGGAATACAGAGCCAAACATTTGTTTGTAAATTATAAATAATAAAGTTATTATTTGAAAATTATTATTATTAATATTACATAGACTATGTGTAATAATAACCAGGAAATACGTTATTAGTGTTATCCATAGATTAAGTTATAAGAATTTCATGATTTTTGAAGCTATTGTTCTAACAACAGATGGTCATATTTGTGTCTTCACCAGTCGTCAAGTGCGACGTAACATATTTTGCAGTTTAATATGTAATTATCATTAAATTAATTTAGCATGTTTAAAATTATATATTTCTAAAATATATTTTTTTTATAAAATGAATAATAAATTGATATTTTAGTTTTTTGGTTACTTCAGTTCAATTTTAGAATTTTAATTTTTTAGATTTATCCAAGTGATGTCAAGAAGCTCCTTGTATCAAAAATCTCACGTTTTGTTTACCCTTACTCCACCTCTGTCTCTTAAGTTGTGACGTAATTCGTGGATGGCACCTATGCCTGGAAAAACCTTGTTTTTTAGTAAGCATATTTCAAAATACAAAAACTTTATCTTATCTATATATCTATATCTTATCATCTTACGTCTGTAATTTACAATACAAGGATAATACTCAACACACACTTCACCATTTAGAAAAAAATACAAATAATGATATCTATATATTAATTCGTGACAACAAAACTTTTTCTCCCTTATGGTCGAATTTCGATCTCTGGGTACTGCTAGTTCTTATAAAATCACTTGTTGTCTATTAGTAAATAAAAAGTAAATATTGCTGATGTATTTGCTATTCAAACCCATGTCACTAAAAATAAACAGTCTATACTTCCCACCTACTTTGATGCCTCCGTAGTACTTACTAGACCGGCCCTTATACGTTTAATACTTTTGATAAGTTATAAGTGTGTTTGTTAGATTTTGTGTGTGTTTATTAATTTTCAATGTGTATAAATAATATACTACGAAAAAGGAAACATTATATTGTAAATGTTACCGCTGAAGAACACGATCAGTTAATTCACAGATTGTCTAGGATAAGATGCAGATTAACATGTGGACATACGTCGATGAGTTTTAAACTTATTATTCCTATTATAACCTAGTAGCGACGTGCAAGGTTAGGTTAGTTTAGACTTGTAATAAAAAAATAAGAGCGAGTGTCAGACGAATACAGGGAACTTTGGATTCCGCACATTAACGGAGTAAATCAATTAATCTGCAGATTAACAAGGCAATGTGGACAGTAACGGCTTTCAAGCTTTAGCAGTGATATAAAGATATCTAGAATATATTAGTCGTATAAAATCAATGTCGGTAAATTGGGTGTGATGTTTTCGATAATTATAAAAGAAATTGACAAATTTTAATTGTGTCCATACATAATCATGACAATATATTTGATCGATATCAAAAATAATTTCTAAAAAATTAACAAGAATTCTATGCCGCCATATACTTATATCATTGTTACCATCCTACTTATTTACCTCCTGATTTTATACGAATAATATATTGTATCATTTGTGAAGTTATCTTATTTTGTTGTTTCCTCTTAATGTGTTCTCAAGTTAATGTTGAATAAAATTTATATTATAGATAATATGATTATATTAACACTATTTAAGAACTTGTTTGTATAAACAATATATTTCATAACTTTTTTTGCTTGAGTAGTAGTTAGTGCCTGCGACTTCGCTTCCGTGCTATTGGTTTTGGTCACGGGAACGAAATGATCTATTTTTCCATTATACTTACTACCTGTTTCTTATAGAAAAATGTCCTTGATTTGTCAGCAATTGTCTTGTTAAAATTAGTTCAACCATTTCAGAGACAAGACCGGATAGCTTCAAATATTTCAATTTTATTTGTATATGTATATTTTGTTATGTACAAATCCTAACTAATATTATAAACGCGAATGTGAGTTTGTTACGTTTTTGCGCCTTAACTACTCAACCGATAAGAAAAGTACAGAAAACGACATGGATTACATTCCAACTAGAAACCAGATGTACTATTCCCGAGAGATATTATTTATACTAGTAACGCCATCCAATACTAACACTTAACTCTCACGCCTTTTTAGTCGTGCACTAATGGTCACCGCTTCCTTCTCGCAACGACTCTCGCTATCGCTTTTTTCGCATTTCCGCACTCCTGTAAATATTACAGCCTAAGAGATATACCGCTGTTATATATGAAAAACCTGTAATATTTCCCGCATTCTGCACGGTGGTAAAGGCGAGTTACCGAATACGTTTATTCACGACTTTGTGAAGGTGAAACATTTGTGTGTCGCTGTAGGTGCTTCAGGCAGCTGTCTCGCCAGCGGAGGATAAACACCAGCTAAAGGAGAAACAAGTTCAATGCACGACATCCCCTTTTCCACTTTCACATTTCTCCTCCTCATTGTGACGACGTACTCGCCGATTTATTGGCTGCTACGATAACTCGTATAAAGCCACAGGCAAATGAAAATAAAACCCTATATTTGTTAAATATTTATATTTCAATATAATAATATAAACAAAGTATGTTGCCTAATGGATTTATAAATATATATTTATCTGATAACAATCAGATCTAATGTATTATTGGTATATCTGTAATACCATACATTCCTTAATTTCCACAAATCTTTCTGGCTGTGTTAATGTCGCGAATGTCAACGCAATTATCCCAAATGATTATCCTGTCTTCTTTTTTAGATTTTATTAGATTAAAAAAAAACTACGATTTACTAAAAATATACTGTACAATATTATTAAAAATTCACTCACAACTCAGATATCAGAAACCGATTATAAAATTAAAATACAACAAATATACTGCATACGCTATATAAAATAACTGAATTTGCCAAAATTATTTCAGATTTTGTGCAGGTAACAGTTTCATGTAAAATATAAATACATGCGTCATACAGACCTTTACTTAAAGCTACTTAGAACAGTCTTTGTAATTCCTCAAGTTCTTTCCTTTTTAATAGTAATTTCTCCTGATCTAAATTTTTAGACCACTCTTCTGAAATTTTTGAATAATTTGTATTGGTTACTTTAGCTTCTAACTTCAACAAACTTTCCTCCAATTTTCTTATTCTATTTACTAATCTCGTTTTGGCAGATAATATAGCGTTATCTATATCGTCAGATAATATTTCAATGTATATTTCAGTTTCTTTATCTAAAATACCTTTTGCATATTTCTTTTCACCATCTAGTTCGCCAAATTCCACGTTACAACATCTTGTTAAATTCAAAACAATATTGTTATGTTTTTGTATATCGGATATAAAATTGACATTAGTACTCTTAACTCTTATCGAAGGTCTAAATCTATTAGATATATTATAGAGACCTTTTAATTCTCTTGTTAGATAAATAAAGTTTAATAACCTATCAACTTGATTCTCTAATAATTCGTTTTTCCATATTTTAAACTCTTCAGTTTTTGGGAAATCGAAATAATTCTTTGATTCATCGTTAAAATTGAAAATAATATTGTTTTCCATAGCAGGTATTTTTGGTATCAATTCATCAGTTAAATAAACCATGAACGGCGAGAGACACCTAAGTGACGTATTTAAAACAGCAGACAAAGTTTGGGCATGACAATAACCGACTTTCAAATCCTCAACTTCGAATCCGGGTTTAGTTGCTTCTAAATAAGTGTCACAAAATTCATTGTATATTAAGATCCTAACAGCCTTCGTTGCGAGATGAAAATCATATGCATCCATTGTTTCATTCACTTTTTCCACCATATCAGCCAATCTACTCAGTATCCATCTATCGAATATGGTTAAATCGTGTTTAGTAATGTCCATATCACAGGGTCTCAGTTTTGCGTACGCCAATTGCGTGTATTTTACACTTTGCCATATTTTATTGCAGAATAACTTATTTGCATGACATAAGGCTATATCGAAATTGACGAAATGCGATTGAATATCTTGAGATAGTAATGTGAACCTTAAAGCGTCCACACCGCACTCAGGTAAGCCTTTTGTTGCTGTGAAATTTGCCTTGTGATACGCCAATGCTTTCGTAAATTCATCTCTGTTTAAAATGCCATTTCTGTACATTTCTTCACTCTTCTCTTTAAGACTTTCAATGGATATACCATCTATCACGTCTATAGGGTCGATAACGTTCCCTTTGCTTTTAGACATCTTTGAACCCTTATTATCACATATAATTCCATGTAGTAATACATTCTTGAATGGCAATCGTCCGGTCAATTCTAATCCCAACATTACCATCCTTTGGACCCATAAACCTAGAATATCATGGCCAGTCGCCATTAAACTTAGCGGATAATACTCCTTATAATCTTCATTATAATGATATTCAGGCCAACCTAAAGATGCAAATGGGTAAATCCCAGATGAGAACCAAGTGTCTAAGACATCGGTATCTCTCTCGGCTTTTATTTCTTCAGGCAAAGATCTTAAATATTTGGATGCTCCTATTTTAGCAGACGTTTCATCATCAGCAGCGATCCATATTATATCTTTATTGACACTGCATTTATAAGCAGGGATTTGATGGCCCCACCACAATTGTCGTGATATGCACCAATCTCTATCATCTTTAGACCAGTCGAGCCAATGTTTGATGAATCTGTCTGGTTGAATTTTTAATTCGTTATTTTTTACTAGATTTGCAGCTTTCTCGTTCAAATCTCTACATGATAAGAACCACTGTTCTTTTGGTAAATGTTCAATGACATCTCCTGATCGACTGCAAATCGGTAATGTCATGGGATGTGGTTTGACACTTTTCAACAGTCCTAGTTCAGCTATCTTGTGTACCAATAATTGTCTACACTCGTATCGTTGATAATTGTTAAACTCATCAACGTTTTCCATCTTCCCTTCTTCGTTTATGACTTGTATTAGTGGTAAATGGTGACGTTTTGCGACTTCGTAGTCTATTTTACTATGAGCTGGTGTAATTTTCACCGCCCCTGTACCGAATTTCATATCAACGAAGTGGTCAAATATTATTGGTATGGTTTTGTCTTTAGTTCGAAACGGATGAACGACTCTTTTACCTTTAAGATGTTTGTACCTGTTATAAAAAAAAAATTAAATACTCATCTGTCATAACAATGATAGTAAATTTTACTTTCTTAAATTATTTGAATTTATTGTAACTATATTGTCTAAGTTATAACCTGTTTTTTAGGTGGCCTGGGGGGTTCTCTTGCATTATTACAACAAGCTATGTATTTATCAATAACATAATTATTATACATAAGTATATTTAATATATAATTGTGTAGTCATAATGCCATTTTTAGGTGTATCCCATTCCGGGACCTTCAAACTAGGTGGCAGCATCAAGTACCACTTGCCATTTGGTGATTAACTCATCATAGTGACTCTATTTTTGTTTGTTTACATTTTGGGGTCAGTTAGTTTATGTCAGACAGTCGAGAGGCTTAAAAACCCGCATGCCAGTGACGTTTTTACTTTGGTTGCAAACATTTGCTACGTCTTAAGAAAAGTTTCTTTATATATATATTCATTTAATTTTCTGGTTAAATATACTAATATCTATTGTGTTTGGCAATGGTTAACAATATGCAGATCAAGATCTAGTCGTAGGAGCCGTTCATGTATTAGGTAAGCACCAAAGGCGATGGGGAGAGACTATAATTTACTTATATTTGATGACATGGGGGACTGGTCCCTCAGTCCCAGAATGACGATTACGTCAGCACTATTTGTTTTTTTTTTTGCAAAATTCATAAATTATATAAACATATGCGGAAGGGGAGATGGTAAGAGCTTAGTATACTTTTGCTGACAACGGGGGTGGGGCCAAATTCACTAAAATTATGCATACGTAGCACTTGAACGGTCCCATATTTGCTTATCATATAAGGCTTTACCTGTCATCGTTAGGATTCACGGCGATTGCGGTATCACCCAACATAGTCTCCGGCATAGTTGTTGAGACTATAATTTCCTCATCACTATCACATAACTTATACACAAAATTATACATCATACCAAATTTAACTGGCTTCTCATAACCCGGTAAAACCATATTTCTAGGACCATCAATTGTTAAATTCTCAACCTCTATGTCTGATACTGTAGACTTCAATGCATTACACCAATTAACCAAAGCTTTCTTCCTATATATTAAACCTTTCTGAAAAAGTTTTATGAAGGCTATGTTGACCGCATGTGTGCGCCTCGGGTCCATAGTGAAAACTTCCCTCGACCAATCTAAAGAGCAACCTAAAGTGCGCAATTGTTTTGTTATCGTATCACCATGGTTTTCTTTCCATTTCCACACTTCTTCTATAAACTTTTCACGACCGATGTCGTGTCGAGTTTGATTCTGTTTGCTCATAATGTACTTTTCAACGACGCCCTGTAATTTTTATTAGAGATGAGAGAAAAAACTAACACCATACGTTTTACATATATTACAGCATTATTATTATAAATGTAGTATGCTTTAGTGTTTGAGTACCATCTCTTAAATGACGATATAGTCAAAGACGATAACCTAAAAACCTAAAAGATCTTGCTGTCGAGTGTAGCTGCTGGAATACACCAACAAGAGCTAGGCGACAGAATTTCAAACTGTGAGTCGCAGCTAGCCAAGCGGGCTTGAAAAAAGTCCTAACATCAGGTTATGGTTTCATAACGATGTTTTGCATCATCAAAAATTTCGGACTCAGTCGTTAATATTCAAACCTACGTCGATCGACTCGGTGTTCAAGCACATTAAGACAGCATTGCTTCAAAATTTAAGTCATTTAAAATAAATAGAAAATAAATTGAAGGACAATACTGAACATAGTTATACAACTAAAGATAATAATAATAGGAAAACTCAGATCTACGCTCTCCAGAGGAGGTGGAGTGGCCAGATTACAAAAGAGTGAATGGCTTCATCACCTTTTCTTACTTTCCCTCGCATGGCCAGGTATCAGTATTTTGGGCACAGTTAACACGAGATACAATGTGAGCAACTCTACCATACTTCTTGTAGCCTTTCGCATAAGCCCAGTCAGGAAGACCCACAATAACTCCAAACATTTACACATTGAGTGAGAATTTGGTTGATCCATTTGTCACATTTGACTTGAGCACAAACCGATACCAAATGGAGCAAGAGCACACACTCACCGAGACATCCCAAGACAAAGCACAAATGAGTGTATACATGTTGCTTTCATTCTGTCTCAGCTTATCTTGTCACCTCTCCGTCACATATCAATGTTCATGTGACTACACATGGAGAGAGTAGACTACGACTAGTGTGACAAATAATCATGTATGAAAATAGCTACAATAATAATCTTTTATGAAAGAGTCTCAGACAGACCTCACATAGTTGAAACACTTTTTATGAAATTTTATGACACTGTAATAAAGTAATCAGAAGTTGAATATATATTATATAATTATTTTGTGTACTTCTTGATGTATGTGTTGAGTTTTGAAAGGGTGATCAACCAACTGTCTTTAATAAAGATACCTGTGTAGCAATACCAGCATGATCAGTTCCAGGAAGCCATAATACATTCTGCCCCAAAGATCTCTTCCTCCTTACAATAACATCTTGAATTGTACAAGCTAAGGCGTGACCTGGAAATTATGTACAAATAATATATTGTTTTGGTTGTTCTTTATAGGTTTTAGCATTTGCCTACAATCTCATCTGATGTTAAATGATGATGTGACCTATGATGGTAAACACGATAAACCTAGAGAGGCTGGCTCTCAAGTACATATTTTGGAACACATCAACAAGTGCTTGGCAACATATTTTCAACTTGAGAGTGATAGCTAGCCAGGTGGAATTTAAAAAAGCAGAAGCACCAAAACAACACAATTATTATAATGACATTTGTAAATTACAAAATCAATATAATTCCTCTCAACTTCCTTATAAATTATTATCAGGAAACCCCATGTAAATTGATGTTAAAAATAAAAAAATTGAGAGGATTGTTTATGTGTAAAGATAAAAATTATATAAAAGTTGGTTCACCAATCTAAAAGGGTAGCCATAATCACCATTTTGTAAAAGTTGTGATTACACAAAAGTTGTTATTATTAATTCAAATCTCTAAGTAATAATGTACAACAACAGCTACATACAATCAAATTTTTCAAATATTCCAGTATGCAACATTTTACTTATGTTTGTTACCCCTTTCTTCCTTGCCAGCAAAAGTAAGCAAAGCTCTCATCTGCCAATATGTAAGCATAATTTTCACAAAATATCTCCAAGTTTCTTCACAATTTTAAAAGAAATATATATGAAAAGTATATAAGTAAATATTGCTTCAACAATACCCATTCAGATCCGACCACCCATGTCATCAAAAAGAAACAATGCAGAAGCCCCCCTTTGATGCTACTACTGGAAGTTTCTCTTAGGATTATATACTTTTAATAGATAAGTAATATATAATTTTTAAAATATATTCTTTTATTTTACTTAAAGAGATGAGCCCTTATTTATGTGTAAAGATGAACATTATATAACTTGTTACAGAGTTATTAAATTGTTATGTATATCTTGATTTTCAATATTTTATTACTCAGGGAAAATATAGCTATCTCTCAGTGAAAATATTTTCAGAGGTTTCTAACACAAAAACTGACAGTAATGCTTTTTTTTTTTTCGAACTGACCTACACTGTTAGCCTGACATGGCCTCTACAGTGCCACCGGACTACTAAGGGGAGCGCTTAAGGCACTCATGACAGTAATGTTTATCAGTTAGTTGCATACTTGAGATCTAATCCACTATCCCCTAGACTCAATAGTTGGGCTTACTTCCAATTCATTACACATTAGGTATTTAAAGTTAATAATTTCATAGTAACCAATAAATGATAATAGTGAACTTTATTAAATTCTAATATTTTATCATAATTAAATAGACATTCTTATCAATAAAATATAAACAAGATTAGTGTTATTAGTCTGTCATGTTAGAAAATGGTGTCAAATATATGTGGTGAGACAATATAACTAGTTTCACCCTGTTAAACATAATTGTATACTAAAAATAAAGTTTTCTAACCTAAATGTAACTTCCCAGTTACGTTTGGAGGTGGTAAAACCATACTAAAATTCATCTTGTCATTGGAATATTTTGCTGTAAAAAGTCCATTCTTTTCCCAATTATCATATTTATTTTTTTCAACAACTACTGGTTTATATGCAGTAGCCGGTAGATTATCTTTTATAACAGTGCGTGTAGTACTTGATGCTAATCTTCCTTTTATAATAATACATTTTGCTTTATGATTTTGAACGAAGTAATTCATAGTTTACTAGATATTCATTTATTTTGAAATGCATGAAACCACAAACTACTAAGAGGATACTACGTATCGTGAAACCAATTCAAACGGTATCGTAATTCAATATTATTTAGTTTCGGTGAAGTGTTACCAGATGAGTAAAACAAATTTACGTCATAAGATTACGGAGAGTATTAAGTTTTAGGTTGACACTGAATCAAAATTGGTACCTATACTAGTTTTATAGTAAAAGACGGTATTTCTTTATAAATAATTGTGAGCCACCTTCGACTAACTCACAACTATTAGTAAACTATGCCGATACCGAGATGAAGAACTATTTTTCAGGGTTTCCATTGAAAGACTTGTTTTTCTACATAGTAATAAAGAATGCTCTTGCTCTTCCGATATCAAATCACGACTGACTATTGATTCTTGTCTGGTAACTAGTAAGTAACTGTCTATGCCGCCCACGCCTGTTTTTAGTTTTTAGCCATTCCGGGCTCGCCTATACAACAATAGATCACTTGCGCGATGCTGCGCTGATCTGCCGGCAGTGCTCTGCCAATCAGAGCGCTTAGTCGTGTACGTAATGTCAGAGCGCTACTAATCTACTATACAGGCGGAGCGGCGACGGGATGGGTTACCCTTCCCTTTCCGTTTATTTCATCAAAACATGTCGACGAATACTCACAACTAGTAACATTATTATAAACTATATCTAACTATTCTATACTAGCTGTTGCCCGCAGCTCCGCATACGGTTTTTTTATAATTGTAAATTACTTCTTATAAGATCAGCTATCTGTTTGTGAAAGTTCCGTGAAAAATGGTTCAAACGTTTTGGAGATAGCACTACAGGCGAAGCCATGGGTGACAGCTAGTCTAAAATAAAGTAGCTTATGTCACTCGCTGTAATTTTAAATATCCGTCAGTGAAATTTCTATCAAAACCGGTCCTGCCGTTTTGGAGATTACCCGGAAGATATAGACAGACAGACAGACAAAAATTTTAAAAATTGTATTTTTGTTATCAGTATCGCGTATACGTTCATATCCAATCATTAAAAAGTCTTTATATTGATATTACAAACAGACACTCCAATTTTATTTATATGTATAGATAATATTACTAGGGCTATTTACTCTAACATGTTATTTATATCTCAAATAACTATAACTTTATCCATATTTATTTAACTATATGAAATATAAGTTTGTGTATTACAATAGGTAATACTAATTGTACGGTATTGGAACGCTTTCGTTAATCTCTATAAATAAAACAAAATCAAAAAAGGATAAACTATATCTAAATTGGTCGCGAATAATAAAGTAAAAATTAGTTGTCTCTAACTTCATTCCATTCCATTAATTCCATTGTTTATTTAAAAAAAAATTGAACATTATTTTTGTTTTTTCAAGACTAGCGATAAAACCCTTGTTATGTTATGGTGCCTTTACACGAAAAATCATTTTAGTAATTTTTTTATTTCATATAGCTCAACGTTTAATGATTTGCTGCTTAAATAAGTACTGCAAAATATAATATGTAAGATTTATTTCGTGGAGTTAATTTTTATTCGCCAAAAATGTTACAATCAACCATGGAAGAAAGAGATATGACTTATCTTGTTGCTCCGTGACATTTTTAAAATAATCATATAGGTATTCAGAATGAAATGCACTACATCACGGCGAAGAATTCTAGGAAATATTTATATTATATTACTTATTCATGGTAATTGTTAAACTACATAATGATGAAATGATGGAAAATGAAATTATTTAGAACGGTTATAAATAAATATAATAAAATTTCGTTACGTAACATAATATATAATTACTAATTAAGGAGCATCTATGAGAAAAGAAATATTTCATATTGTGGGTATTCACCCAAATACTTATGTAACTAAATGTATGAAGTAAAGCTTTCATAAACTGCAAGTAAAGTCACTACTGTAGGTAGATAATATTAACTAAACTGAACATTGTTAATTTAAATCGTTTATTGACAATACTGGTAAATCTATCACCAATGGAACTCCGTTCTTTACTTATCAATTCCTTGTGGAACACAGAGTAAAAATTTTGAACTGTCAATACTGTCAATAATTTTTTTGAATCGGTTCTTTTATTATTGGATGTTTTGATATCTTGACCGAATCTTGATAAAGTTATTGAGTTATACTAAGTAACGTGTATAAAGATGTCGATTATTAGTTATATTAATCCGTTTAAAATTTACAGAGATCTTCTTTGGAAACCTGTTGAAACGTTTATATTAAATCAATATACAGGATATAAAAAGAAAACGGACAACAGTTTTACCAGTGCAAAGGAAATAATATACAAAGCTGCTGTTTTGATTATATTTCTGAGTGCAATATTGTGGCTTTCTATATTTTTATACGTTGTTTTCTATCATACTTATATGCCTAATGTTACTCACGTACGATCGACACATTTTCAATTCAAGTAAATATTTAATCTTCATCGATTTTATTTGAAAAAACATGTTTTTTTAATCATGTTATATTATTTAGAGCCTTGATTTCGGCGCATTTAAAGTCATATATTTTTTCTGGGAACAGAAAACCTAAACGTTCATTTTTGGCGGGAAAATACGATCGTCATACTATTACCATGCTTTTGCACAAGATATTATAATTAAATATTGTTTGGTTAAGAGTTATTAATCACGATTAAATTGTTAATAAAAGGTCTTTTTTATTTGTTTATTGGCTTTATGCTTGTATATTAATATCACTGGTATTTCCAGGCCATGTGAGGATACAATGGGCATATGCTCATTTCCCTATGCGTATGTGCAACTTACCAAAACAAGTCAAATTTTGATGCCAGCACAGGCCTATAGAATAAAACTTGTATTGGATTTGCCTGAATCTCAAGTTAATAAAGATCTTGGTAAGTTGTGGAAGAACTAATTGATCAAATCTTATCTCTTACAAATGCATTGTAAATAATTTTTTTTTTAATTTTATAAAAATATTAAAATTAATGAATGCACCTCAAATAATTTTAATCTATTTTAGTACCATTCCAAAATTAATAAATCATGATTTTATATTGAAATTGTTTGAAATAAAAACGAAAGTTCAACAGAGTTGCTAAAATTTTATACAAACGAAGCATATGAGATTAATGAATGAATGAAAGAATACTTTATTGCACTATTTATTTTGAAAAGTTGTAAATACAATTTTTTCAGATTTTGTACGATTTATCTAAGATTTTTATTTCATACGTAGCTTGTACTGATAATTACAAACACAACTAAAAAAGAATTAGCCAGATAGGTGCAGCCTTTCTGAATGTGTGTTTGTGTGTACATACATTTGGTAAATGATTTTTGTGTTGATACATTTATATTTAAATTATTTTTCAGGTATGTTCATGGTATGTACTCAAATGCGAGCGAAAGGTGGTATCCTAGTGTCATCTTCATGCAGATCTACAATGCTTAAATATAGGTATAGTATACTCTTTTATTACATTACAGTCTAGTGCTTTACTAATAAAAAAACTTAAATCTATAGTAATAGTATGATTGGAAATGGTAACACTAAACCTGCAGAGAGAACTGGTTCTCAGTTATGTGGAAAACTTAAATTTGATTTAGAATTCAAGGATATGTTTCACTACCTGGATCCCTTTCATACTATCATTGTCACTTCAGATCTTAGTAAATAAAGTTCAATATACCAATCTACATAAATACCAATATACCAATCTACATAAATACGATGGTATAGCCCTACCTTTGCATATGCATCACTCAAATGTACTGGATAGTGTTAAATCCAATTTTGTTAGTTATATTTTTTAGGGTGAAATATATAGTGCACACTCAGCCTTATCTCAGCCTTAGCTTAAACTTCGCTGAGTATTTGCTCAGTGCAATTTTGGGTATCAAATTTATAGTCAAACTACGCTAAGCTTGTGTGTGCTAGTGCTCGTTGTAATCATGCGTCATGTATAAAATATTATTAAGTATTTATTGTGATATTTAAAATGCGCAATTTTAATATACTTAACTAGTTTCAAAGTAATAATGACAGTTTTTCGGCACTATAAATCGAAAGAGTAATGTTTGGTATCAATAACGAAACATTTGTTGTCAATGTGTGTAATCTACCTGTTTGGTCGTTTTGCATTGTGTACAGTTGTGATAATTTTCTTCGTTTTATTATTTTGGTTTATACTATTCAGAATTTATATTCATAATATAATTTTGAATCAATGAAGTCAATTACAAAAGCAGGTACAAAATCCGTATGAATAAGAGGGTCCGTTAAAAAATATCGAAAAACCCAAAAAAGGGAGTCAACCGGGAATAAACCAAACAAAGAACAACAACGAATATGACAATGAATACTTTTTTGACATTTCAACATTAGATTAGGACAATGAGAATCGACCAGTACGGATAATTTAAAAAGAACAAAAATGCCACGCTTACGTTATTATTTTGACGTTCTCTTTTTTATCTGCATAATACCAAGTTTTTTGTAAGTCCTCGAGTTAGATGTCTTGAACTTAGCTCAGCACAAGCTAAGTGAATGCTAAGCTCACAACTATAAATTTAAATTCTGTACTTATGGGCGAGATAAGTCTAAGGGTGAAATCTATAGAGCGCACTCTTCAACTCTTGTTAGTACACGATGTTCAAGAAATACTCGCGTTTAACCCGCTCGTTAATAGTACGTCTGAGCTTGGACTCTTAAACGCGATCTCAGCTTTCCTGGCCGTTACGACTACGTTACAACGTCTAACCCGCGCCGCACATAAATATATTTTCGATAATCATAATCTTTTCGAACCCGCGTGTTCATGTTTTTTTTTTTTCAATCTGACCTACACTGTTAGTCTAGCAAGGCCGCTACAGTTCCACCGTACTACTAAGGAGAGCGCTTAAGGCACTCACCCGATTTGTTTAGGCGAACAGCGCAAGGGCACTCGGTGCGCCTCGGCTTGAACTGTCGCCGAATTTCTCGATCTGACTAAGCTAAGCTAAGCTATCTATCCATTTCATACACATATAAGTTCGTGAAAAGTGCATGTGTAACCATGCACGTTTCACGAATGTATATGTGTATTTTGCATCTGACAACTATGTTGTGTGACCTATTTCGGTCTGAAAAGGGAAAAAAAACAGCCCACCACTATGTGTATCTAGGTGTGCACGTGTGTGGGGTGATCTGGGTAAATGAAAAACAAGCGTGAGTCACTGTATTCGCACAAGTAACATGCTCGAGGACTCCACACCGAGGGACAAACCTAGGCTCGAGTTGTTACAAGAAAAATCGCGACGAGTGTGCGGGATCATATCTTTAGCCCCCGCTCACGGCGGCTTGAGCAGAGAGTCGCGGGCGTGGGTGCAAACATGCATCTTTTAAGAGGACATCGAGCGAAAAATAAAGATCAATGGCGCGGTGCCAACTTAACTATACATTTACGTACGAGTTCCTAATGTATCGATCTAAGGTATATGAACACGCGGGTTCGAACTGATATTTTGATTAACGCGAATTTATTTATGCGCGGCGCGGGTTAGACGTTGTAACGTAGTCGCAACGGCCGGGAAATCTGAGATCGCGTTTAAGAGTCCGAGCTCAGACGTAATATTGACGAGCGCGTTGAACGCGAGTATTTCTTGTACATCGTGTACTAAAAGGAGTTGAGCTATCCCGTCGATACCGGTGGTCGATACTGAAGACGCGGTAGATGGCGCAGAAGTAGACTGAACCTTCTGAGGCTGGGGCTTGGCTTTAGGGGCGGTGGAGCTGGCGGGGAAGGTCTTACGCGCCAAGAGAGCGCGCTCGGCGCGGGTGCGGGTGCTGTCGGTGCACTGGAGGTGCCCGGCAGGTCAGGGAAAGCCTTCTGGTTTTGTATGGGCGAAGGCAGAGGCGGTTGCGTCCGAGACGGCGGGGCGTGCTCCCTGGACCGGGTCGCACGTCCCCCGCGGCGGGGACGGGTGGTGCGAGGCGCGCGGGGACATCCGCGATAGTTCGCGTTATGACCCGGTTGCTCAGAGAGGACGTAGCTGGGAAGCTCGGTGAACTCAGGAGTGCGGGGGCACTCCCTAGTGGAGTGATCTCCGAGACACTTAACACACCTGGAACGTAGGTGGCAGTGTCGGGCGGAATGACTGTACACCTGACAGTTGTGACACTGCGAGGGTACATAGGACTTGCGAGGAGGCTCTACATAGACACGGGAGAGGCCGCACACAGAGGTGAGGCCGAAAATGGCCTTACTTTTCACGGTACGGTCCAGTGTGACCAGTACCAGGTTGAAGGGGAACTTCGTTCGGGGGTGGTACATACGCTGTACGCTCCGGACTGGGAAGTCCTTACCGTGCAGGCAATCGGAGATGTCGTAGGTAGAGAGTTCAGAAGGAACTCCACGAATGACGGCACGGAGGAGACGCTCATCCTCGAGAGCGTGCGAGAAGAAAGGGAGTTTTCGCTCCCGTAAGTACTTGGTGAGCTGGCGATGCTCATCGGGGGTCGAGACTCTAATAGAGATGCTGGCAACAGTGTTGACGGCGGACTTGTAGAAAATCTCTTTAGACTTAAGGTCATCCGAGATTTCCACCCAATGGGCTTTGTCACGGAAGGAGACGGGAGGCGGTGGGCGTAGCTTCTTAACCGCGACTGCGGTTGCCGTCGCGGGCGCGGTCGCGGGAACGACGTCGAGGTCCATGTCAGAGTCGTCATCGGAGTCGACGTCCGAGAGATTCGCGAACGGGTTCTCGGAAAAAACAGCGTGGCTTACGGCCGGAAGGATTGCGCGCGAAGACTTTGCGGAGTCTATTGTATTCGGAGACCAGTAGAGGGTCTTCCTTCTCTACGAACATGTGAAACCGGAGTAGTTCTTCGATATGGGCAACATCGGATGCGTGTTCATGTACATTAGACCGAATCATTAGGAACTCGTACGTAATTGTATAGTTAAGTCGGCACCGCGCCTATTGTTCTTTATTTTTTCGCTCGATGTCCTCTTAAAATATGCGTGTTTGCACCCACGCCCCCAAATCTCTCTGTTCACGCCGCCGTGAGCGGGGGTGATGATTCGATCCCGCATACACGTCGCGTTGTCTCTGGCAGCAGCTGGAGCCTAGGTTTGTTCCTCGGTGTGGAGCCCTCGAGTATATTACTCGCGCGAATACAGTTACTCACA
Source organism: Antheraea assamensis (assembly GCA_035772565.1). NCBI lineage: Eukaryota > Metazoa > Arthropoda > Insecta > Lepidoptera > Saturniidae > Antheraea > Antheraea assamensis. Next base: position 972,842 of record JAQQSE010000058.1, read on the forward strand.
CTAGTTTTACATATACACAGATCATCCCACACACGTGCACACATAGGTATACATAGTGTTGGGCTGTTTTTTTGTCCTTTTCGGACTGAAATAGGTCACATAACTTAGTAGTCAGATGCAAAATACGAGACGTACACGTATGCATTCGTGAAACATGCATGGTCACACATGAAGTTTTCACGAAATCATACGTGTATGAAATGGATAGATAGCTTAGTCAGATCGGGAAACTCGGCGACAGTTCAAGCCGAGGCGCACCATGTGCCCTTGCACTCATCGCCTAAACAAATCGGGTCATTGCCTTAAGTGCTCCCCTTAGTAGTCCGGTGAAACTGTAGTGGCCTTAACAAGCCAACAGCGTAGTCTGCTCGAAAAAAAAAAACATTGTTTGGTTTATTACCGGTTGACTCGCTCCTTTAGTTTTTTCGATATTTTTTAAGGGACCTTAAAAACCTCTTATTCATACGGATTTTGTACCTTCTTTGTTACGACGACCTTTGCATTCATAAACGGATTTTGTACCTGCTTTTGTAATTGACTTCATTGATGCATAATTACAAGATGAATATAAATTCTGAATGGTATAAACCAAAATAATAAAACTAACACAATTATCGCACCTATACATAATGCAAAACAACAAAAAAAGGTAGATTACACACATTGACATACGTAACAAACGTTTCGTTATTGATACCAGACTACTCTTTCGATTTATAGTGCCGAAAACTGTCATTATTACTTTGAAACTAGTTAAGTATATTAAAATTGCGCATTTTAAATATCAGAATAAATACTTTATACTATTTTATACATGACGCATGATTTAGTTTATTTTTCACAGTGAAATGAATTTTACAGACTCGATGCAATATCTAAACGTTAATTGACAGTTCAACAGAGATGTCCTTAGCCTAAGCTAAGCACAAGCTTAGCGTAGTTTGACTATAAATTTGAAACCCATGATTACACTGAGCAAATACTCAGCGAAATCTAAGCTAAGCTAAGATTGAGATAAGGCTGAGTACGCTCTATAGATTTCACCCTAAGTTTTACATGCTACCATATTAGATCACATTGTTATGTAATTTTTGCTGAGGATTGTGTTCAAACAATAAAAGCTATACAGTAAAAAAATATATATATTCTATTTTTAGGTCAAAATTACATGAGCTTGTACGGACATTGGTGCTGGCTCCATTTCTAGTGTGTGATATGCAGGAAGAGAGGCAAGAGTTGCAGGTTGATCTATTCAGCGACTTCACTGATGATCCGGTAAGAATAGTATTATTTAAAAATATTATGCTCAAGTTTTAAGACAGGTTTTGTTTTATTTTTCGGTTGAAGCTTCAAGTATTTTCTGTTTCTATTTCAAAATCAAAATCAAAAATACTTTATTCAGTTTAGGCCCTGAGAAGGCGCTTATGAATGTCAAAGTTACCACCGGTTCGGAAAACAACCCAGTCATCGAGAAGAACCGGCAAGAAACTCGATGTGGTTTATCTTTTCATTAAAATATTATAACTCGTATTTTTAAAACATAGTTATAAATAATTACATTCGGTTTTGGTGGATGCACAGAGAGGGCGTCATTTCCAGACGTCACCGTCGTTCACATATTGATCCACCCTGTAATAGCCTTTGATATTAAAACCTCTTTGACATGGTGCTTGAAATTAGTATCCGGCAAATCGGTAACGTGTTTTGGAATTTTATTATAAAACCTAACACTATTACCTAAAAAACTGTTTCCGGTCCTAGTGAGCCTAAATCTGACAGTATAAAAGGTTGGTAATGTTAGAATATGTTTATATGTTTAAATAATTTTATGGATTTTGATATATGGAATGTCTTAAACTCCCTTTGTGAATATGGCTAAGATGAGAGAGATGTGGACCATATCTATTTTAAATATGTCACTTAACATCAGACGAGGTTACATGAACATAGAAAATAATAAAAATATTCGTTCCGCATAACATTCCTTGAAATTCAAAGCCAGAAATTTCCGTGTAGTATAAGTTTGGGTCAATATCCTTTATCCTATATTATTTATAATTCCTTGATTTTTGAATATAGTGGGTTGCATCTTATATGGACGCGCGCGTACTATGTTCATTGCGCTGCAGCCAACATAGTAAAAATAATAAATTGTGTGATATTTAGTTACTGCTTACCGTTATGTTTGTAATATATTGTTATTAGTTAACTTATATAATTATAAGTTTACCTGTTCCTACGTTGGAAAACTAGGTCTAATACAAACCTTTTTACATTATAAACATACAATACTGTGTATATCTGTAGCAATGTTGGTAATAGTGACGTGGTGAACAATAGTTTCAAACAACTGTATATTTGGACCTTGGGCTACCATTACGTAATTATAATAATATAAATATGTAAAAATATTTTAATTTTGTGGATAGCCTCTATGGAAAAATCCACAATTCTTTGCAGTCTTGTCGATTTTTCTAAAACCAAAAGAAGAGAGTTAACAAGATATTTAAATAGAATGACACTAAAAAGCTAAATGGAAAAAAAATGTTTCCAGAGTCAACCGGTGACGGATGCGTACGTAGAGCTGCAGTCCCGCTACATCCAGGTGTACAACGGCGAGTTACGTATCGAAGCCCATTTCATCGGACTCCGATATTTCATGTTCAACTGGCCCAAGTCCTCTGCTATATTCGGCGAGTTTGCTTTATTGACCCCACTTTTCAAGTTTTATTTTAAGACCTTTATTCAATATGGATATCTGAAACATATTATACCCCACATGCAATGTTAATGTAATTTTTTAATAAATTAGTTTGAAAAATACTATTAGAAGTAGCTATTAAGCCGTCAACTAAATATTCTACTTTAGTTATGAAAATAAGGATTTTAACCTTTGCATTCTCATTATAACTTGAAAGAGTATGCCCATCTAGACAGGTTAGTGCAATTAGTAATAATTTTTCCAAAAAACCTATTTCGTTATAATTGAGTTTGATCATGGATGCATTTATATTTGCCCTTTGTGTCATTGTCTTCATTCTTAAAAAGTCCCCATAAGTCAATCGCCAGGATATCCTTGATCCTATTATTAAGATCTCTCCATATGCCATTCAGTTGGGTATCTTTAGTCACATTAAGATGTCCACAAAAGTAATTCGCCAGGATATCTTTGATCCTATTATTTAGATGTCTCCATATGTCATTCAGTTGGGTATCTTTGGTCACATTATTAAGTGGTTCCCATAGGTCATTCGCCAGGATATCTTTGACCCAATTATTAAGATGTCTTCATATGTCATTCAGCTGGGAATCTTTAGTCACATTATTAAGATGTAGCCATGGGACATTCTCCCAGGCTTTATTAAACCTGTCTTGAAGAAGTATCCATGGGATATTCTCCCGGGTATATTTCACCATTGTTAAGATGTCGTCATAGGGCATTTACCAGGGTGTCTTCACCTATTGTCACTATGCCCTCTATTTAGTGGTCGGCCATTGGGCGCAATTCGACCATAAACATTGAAAAAAATTGTCCCGAAATGAATGTATAAATTAAATAAGAAATTAAAAATCATTTTACATGTAAGAGTTGTTGGAAATTTTACAAGAAACATTGTTATCGATATCTTCGATTGAAATAATTAAGTCATTTTCGGGCTACGAATTAAAATATATATGTGTAGGAAGATAGAAAAAAAACTAAGTTGTTCCATTTTTTTAATTATGACACTATAATTCGTCAATAACTACTAAATAAAAAAGAAATTGGTTGAGTAATTAGTACTGAACTGTTTTGCCTTCGTCTGTTTATGTATGTATATATTCTAGCATCATCATAAGTGTTCAAAAGAATATAACAATAATAACGTCCAATATACTTTTGTAGGATTTTTAAACGTCATCATTTGACCACAGTTTTGCCTCATGATTTGTGTAATGTTTTCCATAGAAATGGTAATACTTTAAATCTCGTAAAGGGTTTGGTGGAAGGTTGATAGCTGTTGTAATTTTTTTTTTTTAATCAAATGAGACATAAAATGCACATGCTATAATATAATTATTTTTTATACAACGTCAAACGTGTAACAAAAATCGTTTTTTTTTTGTTAATTTGTATTCTTATTCTTAATTAAAGTTAGAAATTATTTTACTCATCAGGCATAAGCACCAATCTGTTCTTCGTGACTTTCGTATTTATTTTGAGCTGGTATCACCTTCAAGACGGATTGCCTGAATTCATGAAGGTGTGTAGATTTTTACTGTTATCCATTTAGATAGACTGAGGCGGACTAAGTCAGTTCAGGTTTATGCAAATGTTATTATGAGGCTCTAGAGTTTGTATGATTATATAATAGCCAAGCTTAAAAAATATTTTTGAAACATCAAACTCGATTATTATTGAAGTCTTTTAAATCAATTAAATAATAAAATGAAAATAATAATAATTTTATAAATTAAGAAGATTACCACAAACAGTATTTTTTAATTTTATGTCTATTAATCAAAATCAATAGTTGATTGGTTCCACATTCGACTGAAACTGAAACCTCAGAATTAACAAAAATAAAATCGGAAACTTTCGAAAAATATAGGACATAACAATTATGAAACATTTAGAATTAACTATGCAGTTCGGAGAATAAGCCAAAAGATGGCGTTTAAAACAAATTTGATAGTTTAGTACGACGACATGTACAATTTTTATCTTCAACTGCACCAATAGAACTTGCACAACAGAAAACACATTACAACCATAGTATAATTTTGTTACATTGATGGGTAATAAAATACCGTTTGTACTGCAAGAATTTATTAGTACAAATACAAATATTGACACCAAACTCATCATGTTCTTCACAGTACTGTCGTAGTTCTCTTGTAGTTTTTTTTTCTACTCATTTAATAGAATTTTCCATGGTGGCATTGTGACTCCTTATATATTCCACAAAAATCACATGTTGAAATTTCCAAAGTGCAATCAAAGCTATTCATGATGTACTGATATAGCTTAAAGGAAAGTTTCTATATATACTATTTTTAATATTTTTTGCGACACTCTGAGAACAATGTTGTTCGTGTATTCTTTTTATCTCTGTTGATGAGTTTATATACGATGTTTGTAGAAAAATCAAGATTTTTATTAATAATGTATTTCTGTATACAAGGCGTAATAGTATAAATGAATTGATTCAAATCAAAAAATGATTAGAAGCCATCCATAAATTATGTCACAGGACAAGGGGCGGAACTGAGGTTAATAAAGTGTGCGAGATTGTACAGTGTGAAGAGGGAGGGATGAGTCTTAAGTTTCGTGGGGGTATGGCAAAAATTTAGGGTATTAAATATCTAAACTTCAAATATAATGAAAAACGAAAATGTTACGTTTACTGTGTATTTTATTACCTTAACTTATATAAATAATAAGTATATATCCATGTTTTAGAGATGCTGCTTTTATTTAAAAAAGTGTGTGTGTGCTTATGAGCACACGAAAGAAGTGAAAACTTAATTATAAAAAGTACAATAAAACAAAAAGCCAACGTCATACGGTGTTTCCAGGCGATGACCCATCCAACTACTGACCGCGCCCGACGTTGATTAACGGTGATCGAATCGGTGTTTTCAACACTCTACCCGAAACAGTGTTTACCCCCACTACTTTTCATTACAGAAATAGGTTGCGAAATAAAATTTCAAATCTTTCCCATAAGAAGTTTATCTTTAAAAAAACTGTAAATTGAATGTCAAAACCATAAGTGTGACAAGGTTGTGTGAAGAGCAGTCTCGAGAAATAATGAGATTCGTATGACGTAATTTATGGATGGCACAAGAGTCGAAAACATTGAACTGAATTATTTCTCTTTATATACTTGCCAATTTAATTTGAAAGGATAAAAACTGTATATTAAGCTATGGGATAACGAACTTATCCACAGAAATTTAATTAAAATATCTATGCTGATTTTGAAATTCAAAACCTTCATTGATGATTACTGCAACATTAATTTAAGTTGTATTGAAGCCAAAATATATATACCTAAAAATCTGGAAATTATAGCAAATGATATTTAACAAGGAATATATATTTCAGATGAAACTGGGTTACATCCCAAAGCCAGAAGAAGAAGAAAATAAGGCGTTAGTTGGAAAGATCAAACTAGAAAAAGAAGGTGAGCCTCTTATTTTTCAGGAATATAAATGAAACTTTTTCTTACAACTAAACTCCTGTTCAAACTGATGAGTACTAATTTAATCTATCTATATAATTAAAAATGAATTGCTGAATGTATGTAAATGAATCACATGTAAGTGTATCACTTCAGAGTAACTGCACCAATTGAGCTCACTTTTGTTGCCTTTGTAATTGTAAGGACTAGTTTGTACGAAAGAATATGTATAAAAAATCTAACAGAAGATTTAAAAAATTGGGTTAAAAATGTCCATATAAAAAGGAGCGCGAGTGAGACAGAAGACATATGGGAGATCTTCATAAACATTATCAGAATTGACGTTTGTATTGCCAATTTATTTATTTACAAGGTCGTATTGTAAAATTGAAGATGTGGTTCATTTTCTTTGTCAGCACACAAATGCGAGCACTAACTTATACTACAGTATTACTACTAACTACACTACAGTATTACTACTAACTACACTACAGTACTACTACTAACTACGCTACCTGCACCACAGTACTACTACTAACTACCCTACAGTACCTCGAGGCGGAATAATCATTGTTTACGTCAAGTATTCGTACCGAGACAACTATACTCGATACTGTCACCGTAGATGTCGGCAGCACGAACCTTATAAACTTACTTATGTAAACTCGATACAATGACTGACTATAGTTAAATAAAATATAGGTTCATTGACCAAGTGTACCGAAGGATTTGTTTAGAAATAGCAATCATGGTATAATTTACGTTACTTAAATATCAGAGTTTGAGAATGTGACACCATATGCTTATATTATAGATGTTTCAATTTGTTTGATATTCCGCGTCGTGCCCTTTGATATATTGTTTATTTGAATTAAGTTTCGAATGACAACAAGAACCGGTTATGTTCCGGTTTTTGTGCTAGTGGAGTTTGCGGAAAAATATGTATTTTGCATCATTTCGGTTTTAAACTTATAAGTTTATATTTTTCTAATGATAGGTCTATTTGTCAAAACCATAAGTTTGCCACAAAGCCGCCAGTGTTGACAGAACTACTTAACAGTCAGGGTACCACCCGTATGGTTCCTGTATTTACTAAAAACCAGAAAAATAAAAGAAATCAGTTTCGAGAAAATAAGAAGAAATAACAAAGTAATCTAAATAAGTATAATTTGTATGCACTTTTGGTTTATGATATTTATTTCATGTTTTGAAGTGGAGAACTTTATAAATCTTCTTACTATTTCGTTACATCTCTCAGTAACTTCCGTCACAATTTATGTTTTTCAAAATTAGTGAAATATGAGGAATGCATAAATAAAAAATATATGCAAAATTTTCCTGGTAACACTAAAGCTCGACAATATGTATTAAACAAAAAAAGAACAAAGAAAATTAGTTACGTAACAGAGGAGTGTTTTCTTTGCCTGTTTATATATAAGATAATAATACAAGATTCATACAGCAATTTAAAAAATATATTTACATTTTTCAAACCTAATCAAGGTCGTCTTCTTCTCCTTTCCTCTTCTGCCAAACACAACACAAATATAATTAAAAGCTATAGAACGTGCTCTATATACGTCCTTAACAAAAATATTTTATACTTAATTTAATAATAAAATTCATAAAACTACTTGTCGATAGTTTTCTCACTGACAAAATGTCCGTGACAACGTTTACGTGTTTCTCGAAGGCTAGGTATCGAAACGTGACGTCAAAAAAATGTTCGGGCTGTCGACTTCCATATATTTGTGCCGTTTACTACACGTAAACTACTCGGAACTCAAACTGTAGTCATGTCAGAGACGTTTAGGTTGCCGAACGTTAGTTCTAAATATGCTCACGTGGCGCTGTTTAAGTTTTCATACAAAATTTAACAGTCACGTTAACTATACGAATGTGCAAAAATGTTCCGGCTAGGGGTACTGTACTACTACAAACTACACTACACTAATTTACTAAACTGTAGACTAATCTATGTTTTAGTAGCTGGTACTCGCGGCTTCTCACGCTTTTGTTACTATCGTTATTTACTATATGTATTTTTGGTAATAATTAGCTAAATTTTAAACCTATAAAATTAATTACGTTTTACGAATTTAGGCAACCTTCAAAATCAGTTATATCAACTATACTCTATTTACGGAATAAAGTTAATACCAAAATAGTACCACGACGTATGGTATTAACTAGTTATTTCCATGCAATAAAGTGTCCATATAGTATTATAGCACTAAATACCAGTCTAGAACTGTAGATCGCGCGGCGCGGACGTGACTCGTTTTTTAATGTTCATGTCCTTGTTCCCATCCGGATCCACACGTATTCTTGAATTTACCTGTTTCTTGTACTGATATGGATTTCTTCTTTGATTCGGCGTATTATTTGAACTGTTTTTTTGCATTAGTACAACTAATATAAAAAGTAGAAATAGCCAAGTACGTGCAACGACTTTTTTGGTTAAGTGGAATTTGAAAACTAATTGGTGATTAACGGTGATTTGAGTGGATGAATTGGCGAAAGGTGTCTGGGGTGGTTTGTGACCCACAAATGCCGTTGAAACTAAAGGGGAAGATGTATAAAACTATAATAAGACTAGCCGTGTTATATGGATCCGAGTGCTGGGCTACGAAAGAGACGGATGAGAAAAGATTACATGTGGCAGAAATGCGAATGTTAAGATGGATGTGTGATGTAACAAGGATGGATAAGATTAAGAATGAGTATATCAGAGGAAGTTTGAAAATAGCACCAGTGACAGAAAAGTTGAGGAGTAATAGGTTAGCATGGTACGGGCATATTATGAGAAGAGATGAAAGTCATGTAACAAGAAAAGTTTTGAGTTTGAAAGTGGATGGATATAGGAGTACAGGAAGACCGAAAAAGGTGTGGATGGATTGTGTGAAAAATGATATGTGTATAAAAAGTGTGAATACTAAGATGACATCTGACAGAGGAGAGTGGAAAAGGAACAAATGTTGTGCCGACCCTACTTAGGTGGGATAAGGGTAAGATGATGATGGTGATTTGAGAACTAATTGTTCATTGGTGAACAAAAATACTATTATATATATGCTTCTTTTGTTCTTGATTGCAGTGGTGGTCGTATAAGTAGAAACACTACCAACGGTCCTTGACATTATGTAAAATACTTCATCGCAATCGTTTTCAATATGTTCAATGTTCATGTTCAACGATTTATCGTTTATTAGAAAAACAATATAAATCCCACTACACAGGTGCAGTTTCAACATTACATTACGGACAAACATTTAAATCAGTTTTAAGTAGTGCTGCCCAAAATCTGTCTTGGTCTTGTTCTTGCATTTTTGCAAGACCAAGACCGCCACATTTCAGCAAGACTGACCCTTGAAAGACTTTTGCAAGACAAGACTGGAGCCCGCAAGACTCTTGCAGTCTTGCAAATTAAATTAGACTAAGATTCGGACAGTATTTGGTTACAATATCGCTATGTACTCGTATAGACGTTATCTAGTGTCGGTATCAAAATTAAGGTGTGTACAAACAAATGTACTATTATGTTTCAAACAGAATAGTTTGTTCATGTAGTCCGGTGAAACTGTAGAGGCCTTGCCAGGTCGACAGTGTAGTCAGTTCAAAAAGAATAGTTTTTTATAAAATTTTAAAACAAGAGGTCCAGTATAGTAATAATTTATGTTACGCGATATTCTGGTTTACAATCTATTTGTCGGCGATTATGGTTGCTTATTTGAAAATTTATTGACAAAGACGCCGTTTTATTAAAATACTGTGTTACAAGTATATCACACTATTGATTATGCTGTTTGATCGCGGCCACTCTCGCGTCAATTTTTATCAATGTAACGTTTCGAAGAATAAAATAAGTTTGCAGCTGCTCAAAAAGGATATGAATACAAATTATGTTGTCATCACAAGGAATATTGTAGTTGTAAGGATAGATAGATACTATAGTAATTTATTGTGCAAAAATCCTAATTTATTTCTAAATACAAATATGAGTTTCTTTGTTAGTTGTCCTTTCACGCCTTAACTATTTAACTAATCATTATGAAATTTTATAAGCACGTTATCAGCAATACACAAAAGGATACAGGGTATATTTCATCAAAGTAAAAAGTACTACTCTCGAGGAATAGGTCAAATCTACATAAAGACGAACAAATCCGCTCGCAAAAGCTAGTAATAATGCACATTATTACTTTACAAATATTTACTATGTATTCATTTATATCGTACTCTAATTAGCAAAGCTAAAATGGTGTATGTAATAACATAATGACAACTTTTTGCTGACTGAATATGAAAGTGTATACGCTATTTATAGCAAAAATATATATTTTTTTAATATTTGTTCCGGATTATCACCAAACCGACTGGACCGATTTTGACGGGAATTTTGTTAAAAACTAATTGTAGGGAGCGAAATAAGCTATATTATTTTAGACTAGCGGTTACCTGCGACTTTGCCCTCAGCGGAATGGAATAATGGAATCTCCAAAGGCACATAGGTGATCATGTAAGAGATTTACTTAGACAGTTTTATTTTAGACTAGTTGTTACCCATGATTTCGTTCGTAGAGAAATATCTGATGTTCATGGACCGATTTTCACGGTACTTTAAGTGGCAGATAGCTGATCTTATAAGGAGTATCTTGAGCTATTTTATTTTATGTTAGGTGTTACCCGCGACTAAGTCCGCGTGAAATTTAGCTGAAATGTATTGTTCATTGTAATCATGTGTGTGAGCCGTGCTCTGTACTAAGCTGCAAGAATTAATATAATTTACATTTGTATATTATGCTTAATTTGAATGATATTGGTTAATTTGGCGGCTTAATAACTTAGTAATCATAGCAATGTATAAGAATATTGCGTCAAGGTCAATGAGCAATATTTCCTAAAATATTAAAAACTGCTTACAGATACATATAGAGTTTAATGTTATTATTTAGGTATAATAATGCAAAATTTTAAAACTTCAACCCTTTCTGTATTTTTAATTACCAAAATAATTATCAACTCATTGTTTACAATTTAATATTATAATTAATAATAATTTTGAAAATATAAAGAGTTCTTTCTAATAAGATATTAATTCATAAACGTTTTATTTTAAGAGTTTCATAGTACAATTTCATGCGGAACAGACAAACGTTTACTTTTTGTATGGTCGAAAAAACTGAATTATATTGACGGTATGGGCATGTTATATTAATATAATAATATTTATATGTCCCGTTGAGCTTTAGCTTTAGAATAGAACTCAGATTAATAAGTTTAATTCTATAGATTGTCTTTATTTTACAACTTTTCCATTTATAATTAATTTAATTAGGTTGGTTATACTTTACTATGTCTATATTAATACAAGCTCAAAACGTATCTGTCTATCTGTATATGTATGTTAGCTGTCTGTAGCATTGTTCTAGTGTTTAACCTAACGTATTTAGTTTATTAAAGCTGCTATTTAAGCAATAGGCTAATAGGTAATTGCAATACTTGCAAGACCTGCAAGATTCTTGCTGCAAGAACAAGACCAAGACCAAAACTGAGAACGCAATATCAAGACCAAGACCAGGTCTCTTGATGCAAGACTAAGTTAAGTCTTGTCTTGGTCTTGCATTTGAGCAATACTAGTTTTAAGGTATAAACAATAATGGTAAACTAATTAGAAAAACAACAAGAAAATATAAAAAACAATATTTTTTTAAGTATTAGTAATTGGTATTGTTATTTACGAAATAGCTACTATCCACAGCCTACCAACAGTTATAATTAATATTTAGTGGCGTATTCCTTATTTTCAATAACAGCACTGCAACGACGTGATATTGATTTAATCAATTTCATACATGTTTCTACGAGGATTGAAGTCCATGCTTCAACAAATGCTTCATATAGTTCGTTTCGACTGATGTTACGTTTGTTTGAGACTTTCTTTTTAACAATATACCAGAGATTTTCTATCGGGTTTAAATCCGGACTATTTGATGGCCAGTCTAAAACGCATATACGCTGTTAGCTAAGGAAACATTTGACGCTATTGGGCGTGTGTTTAGGGTCATTGTCATGCTGAAAGATCCAGCTTACAGACAAATGATCGTCCGAGTAGAGAATCATTGTGTGCTCTAAGATATTTTTGTATTACCATTGATCCATTGTACCTTCAATCTTCCGAACGGGTCCGGCTTCACATCCGGAAAAACACCCCCAAACTTGAATGTTGCCACCACCATGCTTGATTATACTCCTTGTGTATTTATAATTAAAAGCATTGTTTACAGAACGTGTAACATAGCGTTTTCCATCGGAATTTACCATATTTATTTTTGTTTCGTCTAAAAATAACACTTTTTTCCATTCTCGTACCATCCAATTAACATATTTTTTAACGAATAAAATTCGCTTCTCGCGATGTTGCTTGTTAATAAGCGGTACATTTCGAGAGATTCTTCCAAACAATTTAGCTTCCACTAATCTTCGACGTATCAGTCTTGACGAGATGTTTCTCAGGTCATCAATTGAAAAAACCGTATTTTTAATCTGGTTGGAGCCTTTGATAGGGTCTTTTTTAGCAACACGAACGATTAGCGTATCTTCTCTGGGAGAGGTTTTTCTTGGTCGAGCCTTTCTAAGAACATTTCCAACAGTTCCATGTGTTATATCATTATCAATTGCATTAAAAACTTTCTTAACAGAGCAATTTAAATGCTCAGCTATTTTGCTGTACGCCCACTTATGATCTATATGTAAATTAACAATTATTTACTTAGTTGACGCGTCACAACTTTTATTGTTGCCAATTTTGAACAAAATAAAATTCAGACATTTTGAATTGCCGCCAAAATAATAGAAAAAAAAGAAATAAATGTTATTCTTTAATTTCACAAAAGGAACGAGCTATGGATCCTTTTTTTAAATGTTTCTAATTAGGCGTACAAGCGGTCAGTAACAGAAAATAAAGTCCTACATGTTTAAGACTCAAATCAAAAGTAAGATATCTTTTATGTTTTAGGCATTAAATGAGTTTTTTATTTGAGTGCCTATATTATTGCATGATTATTAATTATTGTATGTGTTTATTTTATACGTACATTTATACATTGAAGTTATACTTTCTTTATTTATAAGAAGTGTTTCTAATTATATGACCACCACTGTATAAAACTGAATATTGCAAAAAAATGGCAAATAGCGGCCATCTTTCTTTGGACTACAGTATTCCTCTCCGTTAAGTAAGCTACATAAACAAACCTTATTTTTTTTAAAACAGTCTATGTCTACACAAACGTGGAGCAATTAATGCAAATGAAGATGCGTTCTAGAATCAATTAGACATATATCTATAATGTGTATAAAATTTAAAGTGGCCTATATACATTATATTAAGCTATATCACAACTTTATAATGTGTATAAAAATTTTAAGTGGCCCTTATAAATTTGGTTATGTTACTCCATAGCCATATACAGTGTATAAACATTTAAAGTGGCTTATATACATTTTATTATGTCATTTAAGAGCCCTATGTGTATAAAAATTTAAAGTGGCCTACATACATTCTGTTATGTTATTTCAGAGCCCCCGCCAGAGTTATACGGAAGTGATATTCTTTTAGAAGAGTTTATGCAGATGGAAGAGAAGAAAGAGAAAATGTGAGATATATTTTTTATGTCATCTCCATAGCTTGATAAAGATGTATGTATAAAATAGATTACCTATTCTTTGCTCAATCGTAGGTTAAGTGTTGTTTAGATTTGATTGTCTTTTGTAGTCTTACCTTTAGATTTTTCAATATTCGTAAGTAATTAATATTGATGGAAACAATACTAAATTATATTGATTATATCGAAGTCTAACTGTAAAACTTCCTTTTCTAAGTCTCAAAGCTTTTTAAATAGTTTTAAAATTATGTTCATTTTGTGTTATATGTTGTATTAGTCACATATTATATATTGTCGTAAAATATGGCATACAAATATATAACGTATGCTTTCAAAGAATTGTACCAAAGATAAAGTTTTGTACAAAAGTAAATAACGGTTTTTTATGTACAATTAATTAATGTAATTTTAAAATGTGGGAGACTGTATGTTTAAGACAAGGTAAAAAATATGCAAAGAAACTTTCTATTCACTATGTTTTAAACACACACTATGTTATTGGGATTTGAATGAGATTTTTTGCGGATATTTACCACTCCATGAGTAATACACACATTAACAATTTAAAAAAAAATTGGCACAATATCAAATTTATTCTTATGTTAGTGTATTATTGTAAGGGAAGTGGTAAAATAATCTCAACTATTATAATTGGAGATATTCTACCATTCTGTTTAAACTAAATAACAAATTTTAAATGTATTCATATAAAAACATTATTTGGACATAATGACATCACAATTACTATGTCTACTTCAGTTTTTTACTATCGAAAGTGGAGTGATAAAATACCCCCAACTTAAAAAAAAGAAACGAGCAATTCTTGTAAATGTATAAATTTATTTCGTGTATATCGGAAACGGCTCTACCGATTTAGAAAAGATAGACTATGCTCTAACGGGACACTTTTTGATTTAGTACCTGTTTTATGCCATAAAATTATATTCTGATTATTTTTCAATTAAAGAAAGTGTCCCATAATAAATGGGTTACAGAAATTCAGAACATTATTAGTTACTTTTTATTTTAATTTAAAATTGATTTTCGTGTATTTTATGTGTGTATTTAAATATTCATAACATAATATGGTGCATATAATGTGGGTAGTTTTTTAATGTCTCCATGTTAGGTGGTTTTAATTATTATATAAGCTTTAACATTCATTAATAAAATAAAGCATATTTATTTGTTTTAATCTTTATTTTTGTGCGAACATATAAGAAAAAAAAGAGCAAAACTTAACAACCCCTAAAACATGAATTATGATACAACAGTATGTTACAAAAAAAAATCTCCCATTACCCCAAAATTAAATTATACCCAGGAAGTTGTTACATTTTATTATTTCCTATCGATGCTTATTGCAGTAAAAATAAAATATAACAAAAAAACGCATTCGTATAATTCCCTTTATCTTCTTATCTTTATATTTCTATATTAGGTAATTCTATGAGTGACGATTAAAATTAATCAATCAAATGTATTGTATCAAGAATTATTAAATTAATAATAATACGTTTTTCTTATAGTATATTTGTATGTATTTTCGCCGAATCCTTTAATTTTTTTCTTTTGATTATTTTGGGAAAAGCATCACAATATGATTTAAAATAATTCAGAAAATACAGAAATGACCTGCAATTTTTCCATTTCAATAATGTATAATAAATTTTTAACAAATAATTATTGTTTTCATATTAAAATTTAAGCTTAGTTATTATGCTATAAATATATATACAATCTTATCATTTTTTGTATTTTTAATAGATATAATATAATACATATAGATGAATAGCGATTAATAATTATTGTGATAAATATCATAAAATCGATAATTATCCGATATTTATCATAAATATCGGATTATTTCAAATCAAGATTTAAAGCGACAAAATATCGATAACTGGTTTTGATTTAACACTGTGTATTACGGAATAATGAAAAAATATTTATGAAGAATCGACAATTTTAATTGTTAAGTTTTGATTGATTTGATTTGATTTGTCAGTACAGGTTCTACAGGTCAGTACCTTCAGAATTACATTTTAAATTAAATACTTTTTACCCTTTCTCTTGACAACCACTAACCTTAATTATTGATGTATAAAAGGGTAATGTTCAAAAAAGTTACACATGTGGTGTTGTACGCCAAACGAGATCCGATTTAATTATCTCACTTCACGCCAGATATGATTGAGTTATATTTCGGTCCCACTTTCACTCATTCATAATATATATGAGTGAGCAAGAACGTACTATTGCATTCAAACGTCAGTTGACAATTGTGGCCAGCGAATACATGAACTTTCACATTTTCTTTTTAAAGCAATAGCTTTAAAGTTCAACATCCCTGTTGTTATTAAATATTATATAGTAAAACTTGATATGTACAAAAATTTGAAGAATAAACAAGAGTACATTCCTATAAACATTCTAGACATTTAATTTTAACATGTATAGACAATAACCATAGATTAGAGATATCATTTGTGCATATGGTGGACTCACTGAGAGCAGTATTTTAATTAGATTCAACATAAGTTAAGCAAATACGATGGATACAGTTCCGGATCTAGGAGGCAAATTTGGGTACCAGTTAAAAGTGACAATTTTAAGAGGGAGCACCAAAATGCCAAACACATAATTTAAAAGAGCCTTATTTCATTAATGTGTCTAACACCTATCGCGAGTTGTAATATCGAATTTTAATTTGGTAAGTATTACATGTTGATATTTGATAATGCGTAATGTAAGCGATGACTCAACGAGGAAAATTCCCGTAGTGTTTAGAAATTTCAAATGCTGTGTTAGGTAATAACATTTTGCCCTGGCTTAAAAAATATTATATTCATTGTTGAGTCAGAATATATAAAACCATCAACTTAATTGATATCTCCAATCTATGTAACATCGAAATAATTTTGACACATTTATCACTTCTATTTTATATTGGCACTACAATTAATTGTAAGTAATATATGTATACATTTTATTAATTGGGTTTGTTTAATATTCCATTATAAATTTCAATCAATTAAACGTCGACGCAGTGACAGGAAACTTTGAGAATAGTCGATAGAATCGACTTGAAATTCAATGAGACCTTTGAAAATACCGTTAAAATAGCGAAAGCGGTAGTAAAAGATGACTTCTTTTTTTAGTTAAATTGATTAAATATCGATTTCCAGAGTCTCAAGTCTCTCATCTCTAACGTTGATTTTTTAAATTGATTTATATGTTTTCTGATAAATATCCGAATAGCACAAGTTAAAAGAAACACATTATACAAGGTAGAATCGAAAAAACCCTTCTCAGGGCTTGATACAATTACATTGTTTATGATTATATTGTTTTCTTCTCGATAATAATTTTATGAATACATTTCTAATATCATTTAATGACGGTTATAATATTTTGAGTATGTAATTTTACACATTATACATACATTTAGTCACATCCATTAAAACAAGACGTCGATTTTCTCGAAAAATGATTTAAATCCCACTTTTAATCGATTTCAAAAAGGAAAAGATTCCATCGGTTTGAGTTTTTTTAATGTTTGCTACCTCAGCGCTTTGTCATTTCTAATCGGATTTGGAAAAAACTTTTTCACTGGAAAGTGAATATTTTGAAGAGGCCCCTATTTCAATTTCATTAGCATTGTTCTTTGCATTTCGAAGATATTACTACCAGGG
This sequence comes from Antheraea assamensis, assembly GCA_035772565.1. Lineage (NCBI taxonomy): Eukaryota > Metazoa > Arthropoda > Insecta > Lepidoptera > Saturniidae > Antheraea > Antheraea assamensis. The sequence continues at coordinate 990,371 of JAQQSE010000058.1, forward strand.
AACTCTTCAGAATCGAATCCAAGACTAGGTCCGTATTTAACTATGACCAAGGACATTGTAATGAATGTTTGTATATTAAATTTTTTGAAATCGGTTTTATGTATTACATCATAAAATAATTATATAATCAACATAGAAAAAAACTAATTAAAAAATGCTGACATTAGATACCATAATGATAGTATTAAATATTTCTTATAATTACAAAAATATATATTAAAAAAAAGTGGCCAAACATCATGTTCATTATTAAAAAGGAAATTTTCATTGTATACTCTTGTTTCAAATCGATAATGCCTTTACGCAATCAATTTAACTCGCTGTAGACGCGTATCGAGACAGCTCGGGCAGCACCATCCCTACGGCCTGGAAGAATTGTACGATCTAAAATCAATTTAATAACTACACCGTCCTTAAAATTGTACACGGCTAATAGGAACGGGCTGTAATCCAAAATTTCATGGACATTTTTTGATACACACCTTTGAATTATATAGCATGGTGGTAGACATTTTCTAATCCCGTCTGAATAGCTACAATCAAGTTGAAAATCTGGCACCAAGCACCTGTTGGTATAGTCCGGCAGTTGCACTCAAGAGGCAGTCTTCCTCTAGCCTTATCGTGTTTATCACCTTTGACCATATTTAACATCAGATGAGTGGTCAAACACTATATACACATTTAAATTATATCTATAAATTACTTTTGTTAAACCTAAAATTGATGTTAAATAACAATGTGATCTAAATTGGTAACACGGTCAGCTTACAATACAATAGGAATTGTATCGCAGTTCAATGTTTACGGAGTGAGATAGAAATGTTCGAAGTACAAAAATCCATCGATAATCTAAATCAAAAGAAAACATCGTGAGGAAACTCGAACCTGATAAATGGTGTAGTACGCCTGCATGTGGGAAATAATATGAAAATACGGATTTTTCGGAGTTTGAAAGAAGCAATATGTCATGGGAATAATGGCTGTACTTTTAGGGAAAAGGCCTTTAGACCAGTAGTGGGTGACATTTAGATGCTGGTATTGTTGTTATTAAAGTCGTAACCCAAGTCGATAAGTTTCAACTAATACGTCGGCGACAGATAATAATACACAAATCCATCGTCACTTCATCTATATGAAAATTTGAATATTATACAAACTCATTTTTGTATTGAATTTTTATTGAAATTTCTTAATTGAAAATATATGTATATTACCTCATTGTCAGCCCTTTCTTCATCGCTTTGGTATTGAACATCAAGTTCTGAACTGTTGACACTGTTCTCCCAGTCTTCCGAAGACTCTACTGATGATGCATCTAAGTCTATGTCTAAAAATAGAGAACAGATAAATTAGACTACATTTATTTCATCTACATTATAAAGTGTCTAGTAGATATTTTTCTTAAATCATTGTAATAAACTCAAAGCATTTGTATATTTATTCCTTAAATAATTAAAATTAATACACAATTTCTGATAGAACACTATTCAATTTAAAATTATTGTAGCTGAGGACCTGTTGTGTGGATCACTTTCTATCTGTTGGGCTTGGTTATTCTATTTGTTAGACTTGCATATTCTCTCTCCTAGGCTTGTTTATTCTATCTGTTGGACTTCCGTGTTTTTTCTGTTAGGTTTGCTTATTCTAACTGTTAGGTTTGTTTTGTCTGTTGGGCTTGCTTACTCTATCTCAAATCAAATCAAATCAAAAATACTTTATTCAATTTAGGCCCTAAGAAGGCGCTTATGAACGTCAAAACTACCACTGGTTCGGAATACATCCCAGTCATCGAGAAGAACCGGCAAGAAACTCGATCGGGTTTATCTTTTTAACATATACTTATATAATTAAAATTCATTATACATTACAATCGATTTTAGTGGATGCACAGAGAGGAGTCAATTCCAGACATCACCATCGTTCACATATTGATCTACTCTATAATAACCCTTTGACACCAAAACCCGCTTAACATGGCACTTAAACTTATAGTCTGGCAAATCAGTAATATGCTTTGGGACTTTGTTATAAAACCTAACACTATTACCTAAAAAACTGTTACTGGTTTTACTGAGTCTAAAACATGGAACGACCAGTTTGTCACAGTTTCTAGTTTTTAAATCATGCCTGTGTTTTACGAACTCCAGCTTATTAAAGTTTTTGCGAACATACATTAAGTTATCCAGAATGTATTGGGAAGGCAGAGTTAAAAAACCGAATTCTTGAAACTTAGTCTTTAATGATTAGCGAGGTCCCATATTGTATATTGCTCGAACTGCTCGTTTTTGCAATAAAAGGTATCTGTTAGGGTTTCTTACTCTATCTGTTGTTTTTTTGGCTTGCTTATTCTGCCTGTTAGCATTGCTTATGTGTAGTAACTGTGATCAGTTTTTCACCATGATTGGTTCATTCTTTCATCCAGTTATGCACAAGTTTATACGCGATTGTCAATTATTTAACAAAATATTTTCATGATAATTATAATTTGCCTGCACAGGTGGCTAGTATAGAGTGTTGTGGTTGTGAATCCTGCAGAATGACTTGTGTAATCCACAAACTAATTTTTTGAGCCTGGTTGCTTTTTTTGGTCTGTTATTGTATCTTCGTAAAGTCTATAGTGACACAGGACTTGTTTCGTAGTACAGAGATTTATTTAAAAAAAATTACAAATATACCGACTTCAAAGAAAACAGTAATTTAGGTGTATAATACAGCCAAAATAGTTTCTCATTAGTGAAATAATTTTCAAAATCAGATAAGTAATTTTATAGATTCTTGCAAAAACTAAAATTGACAAGCAAACAGTTTTACAACTAACTGAATGAAGAAATAATGGTCTGATTCCTCACCAATGAGCAGTGGGTCTGGGTGCCTGGCGGCTGGTACAGCTGGTATGCGTAAAGCAGTCGCATTTATAGCAAGAGCTTGAGCTCCGTGGACGCGACTACTGCTTGAAGGCAGCGACGACATATCTGAAATCGCCCCTCCAAAACTGGGCAGTTCATCTGAGTATCGGACTAATGAATGCTCCTGGAATTAACAATCAATAGTATGTACATATAAAATAAAATACCTTTTTCAGTTTAAACCCTAGTAAGACACTTATGAATGTCAAACACTGACTGCCACTGATTCAGAAAACATTCCAGTCGTTGAGAACAACTGGCAGGAAATTCAGTCTGATTAATCTTTTTTGTATCACACATTGTGGTCACAATCGTTTTTAGCCGATGTACAGAGATGGGTGTGATTTTCTGATATATCACTATTCACATAAATGTTAAAACAGCTATAACAGCTTTTTGACAATTAAACCTGTAAAACATCCCGATAATCAAATATTATTAAGAATGTATTGGGAGGGTAAAGTTAAGGTACTAAATTCCTATATTGTAAATTGCCCATTACATCAATTATGATCATATACCCTGTTCAGATTGCAATGACAGCAACAACATGAACTGCCTAAATTTAGTCATTTGTATGAGTTTCTATGTTCAAATGAAATTCTATCTAGAATTTTCATTTCCTATTTTTTCCACCATTTTCATTGTATTTTATAATAACAAGGGATAATAAATAGCAGAATATTATTTTCTATTATATATTGTCCATTGTATAAGAATAATGCATTACATGATTACTTATTAAATTGATGACCAACTCGGTAACTACTGCTTACCGGGTGTGGCAGGTCACATATTGGGTTGAATCGTAAATCAATCATTTCCAAAATGTTTAGAAGTGAAGTATCAAAATTCTCTGGTAGAGTTGATATCTGGAAATTAAACATAAATAGTAATATTAAGAGCTAAACAGTATACAAATTAGTTCTATAAATATTATAAAATAAAGTTGGTTTTCGTGTTTGCCTGTGTGTTCGCTTAATTCTTCTAAAGTACATAACAGATTTTATTATTATATTATTTTAATGTTCCCAATTTTGGATAATATTATATGTCACCTGATTATTATTGAGCTGAAGGAACATGAGATCAGTACACTTCAGTATAGATGCTGGGAATTCTTTTATACTGTTCTTTCTGAAATTACAATGGACCAAGGCCACCATATTGTCCATTGTGTCTGGCAGGGTTTCTATTTGGTTGTTCTCTAGAGTAAGCCATCTGAAATATCAAAACATGACGATTGTATGAGAATATTATGATCAGATAAAGCTGAGAATTATTGCGATTTTTAATTAGCATTAAGTCTGAAATGTTAATTTTATTTTGGAAGTGATAATTCTTACTATAAGTATAATGACCCAAGAAACACTGTAATGGATTAATGTGCTTTTATCATATTTTGCCATTCAATAAAATAGCTATGAAATGTAACAATAAATCATTGCTATAGCAAAAATAATAAATGCTGAAATTGTAAGTTGAGTTATAAAAACCAAGTGTTTAACCTTGAAATACATTTTAATGTAGTTCTTTGTCCTTTATGAAATTGACACCTGATTATACTTCACTTGTCTCCGTTTTTGTTTAAAATTAATATTAATGGTTTTTAACATGTAATTATTAAAGAAGATTAACCTTTATGAATTTATTTCTAAAATTGACATTATAATAATTGCTATTAATATTAATAAAAGCATTTACTACATATAATTAGATAAATCACAGAATTACAGTTCTACAAGTAAGAAACTGTTGATTTTTCATAGTCCACATAGAGATCTCGCCAATATTATTATCATTTAGTGGTTTAACAATATGGTAGCAGGACAGGCAAATTTTCAAAGCACGCAGTTTAAGAAGATTACGGGCACAGGATCATTTTAAACATTGTTTTTATTAAATTAATTCATTTTTAATTTGTGCAAGTTACATTATTAGTACACATTTGTTAAGTAAAGGATATTTCCTAGTTTATGATATATCTGTACATAGTAATAAAGCCTTTATCACTTGTAACCGTGGTGCTATAAAGATGCTTCTTTACTGTGAGGATATTCTCAATCTGAGGAGTTTACCACTTGCCTCAATGGTATAAAGATGTTACTGGTGCAATTGGTAAATGATAAATAATGATAGGTATATTATTCAAATTAGTAAAATATAGTTACACATTCTTGTGAATACAACAAGCAATGGTTATAGTCTGTACCAACTATAATATTACATATGCAAAATAATAACATAAGGTGTAAGAAAGAATTTGGAAACTATCCGTGGGAAATTATTTAGTATTAAAGTGACCCTTTTAAAGCACAGATATTCCCTGTCTTTTTTTAAACACCTCTATATTTTATTTTATATTCGCTTTACCGTAATTTAGAGAATTTTATATAGGTTACCTTAATTTTGATAATCTTGTAAGCTCTTCAGGAATTGTTTTAAGCTCATTGCCCCTCGCACCAAATGTATCCAATTTTTCTAACTTGCCGATTTCTTTTGGTATTTCTCGCAACCCTATCCTGTTGCACCAGAAAGCCTCCAAGTTTTCTAATTCTCCGATCTCTGGAATGAGCTCGTACAATGGGTTATAGCTTATGTTTAAGTTGACCAAGTTTTTGAAATTAGATATTTCTGGCGGCAGTGCGCTTATGTTGTTGTAATCTAGAGTAAGGGTCGTCACGTTCACTAGTTGTGTGATTTCAACAGGTATTGTTGTTATTTTGTTTTTATGTAAGTACAGTTGTTCGATTTCCGCACAGTCGTACAATAAACTTGGTATATCTATAATATCGTAAGCGTTTAAATGCAACCGAGATTTCTTTTTGGCGATAGCAATTTCTATTAGAGCTAATATATGGTTTTCACGGATAAATTTTAATATAGCACTCATGTTTACTATTTTATTTTATATTTCATATTTTTATATTGCGCTTTTTACAATTTTTTTTGACATTTTGACATTCGGGTTTGTGGCTTCCGTTTTACACTTCATAATAGATCCGTGAACGCATGAACATTTTGTATTTCATGTTTTTAATGTATTAAAACGATTTGTTGCTTAGTAATGTTAATAAAAATATTGTATTCTAGTTATTATAATTCTGTTTAATTATGTAGATAATAACACCAGTGTTTGAAAGCTTACTCTGAAATAAAACCGTTTAAAATGTTACGTAAAATGAAACGTAGCACCTCTTATTGATTTTCCATATAGGTACCTATTCAGGAAGATTCTTGTGAAAAATGAAAATGGCTGGAATACTTTTTGTCGTGTACACTGTAATAGAAACAATTTGAATAGAAACCAGCATATACAATGAACGAGAATCGATATTAATATGAAATTGGATAATTAAATATAGTTTATTAAATATGCGTACTCGCATTGTAGAATTTGTGATCATTATTTTATTTGTTTTAGTGTGTTTTGGTACTGACATCAAAGGTAAGGGGTATTCTTTGTTTAATTTGATGGAAACTGATATAAGAAAATAGGATAAGCAATATGATATAAATGATTAATTATTTAATATATCCATTCTGCTACAGAATTATACAATTTATGGCTTTACAACGTTTTCAGTGTTTTATTTTCAAATTTTATTTAACTATTGCCTCTTAACAGAAAAATATTATTCTTGTTTTTGCATATAGTCGACTTCAAATCTTACAGAATTATCTTTCCAGTGAATAAAACATTTACCCGGTATGTATATACTTTTAGAATATGTAATGTATCATTTAAATTTCATTCTAAACTTTATTTTTACCGAGTGTTGTTAATCAAACTCGATTTAAAAATTAATAATTTAGTGTAGTTTTTTCAAACTAAATATTAACACAAGTACAGCACTTGGCGAAATAGTTACGGTTACAATATATATAGAGTGCACTTATTAAGTATAGTTTACAGATAGCAACGGTTGTTGTAAGATAAATTCTACACAACGTCTTATATACCCTTTACAATTACTGCCGTTAGGATATAAACGGATTAATGTTGAAATGTGATACGTCGATGCAAGCAAACATATAGGGTATACGATCATCTGTATGCGCGTGGATTATAATGATAATAAAAAATTCTTTATTCAATTTAGACCCTGAGAAGGCCCATATATGTTAAAATTACCACTGGCTTGGACAAACAAATGATAGTTACATTCGTTTTTGGCGGATGCACAGCGAGGGGGTGTCATTTACAGACATCACAGGCGTACACATATTAATCCATTCTATAATATACTTTAAACATCAAAACACGCGTGATATGATTCTTGAATTTACTATCCGCCAGATCGGTTATGTTTGTTGGGATTTTATTGTAAAATCTAACACTATTGCCTAAAAAGCTGTTACTGATCTCTAAAACATGGGATGACCAATTTGTCACAGTTTCTAGTATTTAATTATGTGAATCATTCTCTGTACTTTGTACATATTACCTTGCTGGTAAATAGATTGCTCTGGGTTTTCTATCGGATCAAGTGCAGCCATTTTGTCTTACCCAAATAAAAAATATTTTAACATATCTGAGATTTCTTTATTCATTGACTGTTAATTATGATTTTTACCATAGAACAGTTAAATAACAAAGTTTACATAATTTTAATTAATAAAAAATAAAGTGTTTTCTTAGGCTTAGCGTGTAATTATTTTAGATCACGTCGCTATTTAACGTTACGTGAGATGTACTCAAACGCTAAAATCTATAAAGTATAAAAAAAACGAACGATCCTTACAGTAGTCGCATATGATGTGTAACATCTGACATTGTATAACTGTAGATGAGTCTACAGATGATGCTTTTTCCTTCTCTATGTCGTCACACACACGCATACACTATGCTGGCTGACAGTACGTCATGGTCCAATTACGTAGCTGGTAGAACCATGCTGTATTCCTACGTGGTTCTCAGCACAAATGGGCCGGCTCGTCCGGACTAGTACCACTCTCTCACAGAAAATCGACTTAAAGTAACAGTACTTGTACTATTGCGTTTGTTTCGGTCAGTGAGAGCGCCGGACGCCCTCCCCCTCGTCTCCCAATATGATAGCGGTTTTAAAGAGAGATTTACCCCAGGGTACCAACACTCACTATGGAGGAGAATTCCCCCTGAGCGTACCCGCTCAGGCTGCCCTTCGTATTCTGGGGTGGGCAAAAGTCCGCTTGTCATTTCGGCCAGAGGCAACGAAACGGAAAAATCGTCGGCAACCCCTCCAACTGCAACATAAGGGGAATCCACTCGAACCTTAACTCTGCGCAACACCACCTTGAGACGGAGAAGCCGGCCTTGATGTTCCTAACTGAGACGCAGATATCCTCTCCGTCTGACATTGCATACTTGCGATACTCTGGCTATAACATTGAGCACGCATTCGTACCCCGAGCCGGGGTTTGCGCGTTCGTCCGGGAGGATGTTTGCGTCCGTCGTGAAGGTCAAGATTTCTCTTTTCTCATTCTTCGTGTGGATTGTACAGATTACCCGCGCGTCTATGCATGCGTATACAGGTCGCATAGTTTTTTAATTTGCTTATCATACTCCCACATACAATTGGTCACCTCGCCTACGCGAGTACCGGATCTGGAGAACCATATGCCTTCACTGTTGGACCTTCTGCTGACCTCTCATCCGGACAATTATCAGGACAACTGTACCTCTTACATGTCCACTTCGCTCGCGGCCTCCAAGCAGACGCCAAGTCTGGCACTATAGGTCAGCAAACTGGGATGAGATGCGAACTTTCTTTGTTTCTTACCCATGGGTTTACTTCTCGCTGGATGATCCTGATTCTGTCGCCAACATCATAACCGACATTATATTCCAGGAAATGGTATCGTTTATCCCGAGCTCCATAGTGCCCGTCGGAGGCAGATCTCAACCATGGTTCGGTCGCTCCTGTGGATGGCCTGCCGTCGGAAGCAGAAATGCTACCGAACCTGGGTTGGGGTTCTGGTGTCACAGGATGTAAATACTAGCGCAATAAAGAAGGAGTACAACTTTGCCTCCAAGTCTTACAAAACAGCAATCGCCTGGGCTAAGTCAGCTTTTATTGACAGAATTGGTGAGAGATTGATTTGTGTCTCTTCGAGAACCCGGGCGTTTTGGTCTCTCGCCAAAGCTATCCTTGGGAATTTTTGCCAGCCATCCTTTTCCCCATTGCGAAGGAAAGACGAATCGTTGGCCCATGACGCTAAAGAGAAGGTTGATCTTCTAAGCGGTCTTTTTGCGTCCAACTCGACTCTAGATTGCTAGTAGAAGTTACCACCCACCATCCCGCGTTGTGAAAGCTCGATGCCAAATGTTCGGTTTCTGCAAAGAGCTATACGCAACAATGGACATCTCTAAGTCGATTGGGCCTGATGGAATACCCGCAATCGTTCTTAGGACATGTGCTCTGGAACTGGCCCCGGTTTTAGCGCGTCTTTTCCGGCTCTCCTACTCCACAGGCGTTGTCCCTACCACCTGGAAGTCTGCCTTAGTCTACCCGATCCCCAAAAAGCGACCATTCTGATCCATCTAACTATAGGCCCAATGCTGTTACCTCCCTGCTCTCCAAGACAATGGAATCCTGTATAAACCGCCAGCTCCTAAAGTATCTAGAAGAGAACCAACTTATTAATGATCGCCAATACGTTTTCCGTCAAGGCCGCTCAGCTGGTGATCTTCTGCCCTTTTCGACTCACAGATCGGTGGAATCTGTCGAAAAAAGGGGGAGGCCCTGGCCGTTAGTTTGGATGTCACTAAGGCTTTTGATCGGGTCTGGCACAAAGCGCTTCTCTCTACTTCATATGGACTTCCCGAGAAACTACGCAATTGGGTATGCAGTTTCCTCACGGAGTGGAGCATAAAAGTCTTTGTTGACGGTGCATACTCGGATCTCAAGTCCGTGAACGCTGGAGTCCCGCAAGGCTGTGTGCTATCCCCTACCTTATTTCTTCTGCATGTCAATGATATATTGAACATCTGTAACATTCATTGCTATGCAGACGATAGTACTATGGATGCTCTGTATACCAGTCGTGCAGGTGTTTCACGGGAAACGTTAACGAGTGCCGGAACAAACTTGTGACCGAGATAGAGACCTCATTGAGTGTATCTCGGATTGGGGAAGACAAAATATAGTCGATTTTAACCCCACAAAACATAGGTATGCGCCTTCAGCGCCAAAAAACCCCTTTTGACATAATCCCTAATTTTCAAGGAGTTCCCCTAGCTGCTGAGTTTAATTTTAGTATCCTCGGTATCGACATATCTAGCGACGTTCAGTTTGGTGGTCATTTGAAAGGTAGAGCAAAACTGGCCTCAAAAAAGTTTGGTGTCCTTAACACAGCAGGACGGTATTTTACACCGGTACACCGCCTTCAGCTGTATAAGGCGCAAGTCCGTCCACACATGGAATACTGTTCTCATCTCTGGGCCGCAGCGCCCCAATACCATCTACTACCTTTTGACCAAATCCAACGGAGAGCAGCTCGAATTGTTTACAACCGGGTGCTTTTCTTAGGGCTCGACACTTTGGAGCTTCGTAGGGATGTTGCGTCACTTTGCGTCCTTTATAAGATCTACCACGGAGAATGTTCTGAAGAGCTGTTCGGACTGATATCTGCTGCTGAGTTCCATTACCGAACGACTCGCCATAAAACGAAATTCCATTAATGTCATCTCGACGGTTGGAAGTCGTCTACTGTGCAGTTCTCACGTGCGTTCTTCCCACGTACGTCGGCCCTCTGGAATGAACTCCTAGCGGCAGCGTTTCCGGACCAATGCAACCCACAGACCTTCAAGAAACGAGCCTACTCCTTCCTCGAAGGCCGGCAACGCATCTGTGATACCTCTCATGTCGCAGGTGTCCATGGGCGGCGGTGATTACTTACCATCAGGTAACCCGTCTGTTCGTTTGCCTCCAATTGCATAAAAAAAACCTCATACAAAACGGGTTGGTACAATCTCATTGTCATCTCTCCGCCACCGCGCGTTTTCCCGGTTTCTTGTTACACATTTCCGTCTCTTTTCCAAAACTGTTGCCACAAAAGATATCCAGCAACCGAGAGGAAAGATGTTACATGTCATAAGTCTACAGTTTAACAGCGGTATAACAATACATTTATTATAGAGGAATCATTTTTTTTTATACCTAGTACGCTTTAGTGTTTCACCACAGTCTCATCTAATATTAAATGACGATGTGATCTGAGATAATAAGCACGATGAACCTAGAGGGAAGACTGCCTCTCAAGTGCAGGTGCCGTACACTCCTGTAGGTGCTTGGCGACAGATTTTCGGTTTAAGTATGGTAGGTAGCTAGGTGGAATTATAGTGGTCCTATTACTAAGTTATGGTTTTATCACGATATTTTCCTTCACAGAAAGCTCCGTTATACAGAAAGCTTATTGAAATGCGATGTCCGAACACGATAGCCAATTTCCTTCGATCAATTTACGTTCTTCAAAACATTGCAGCATTCCAACAGAACAAAACAATACGCCACAATCAAAGAATGAACGAAGATGACAATTTCTTCAAAACACAGAAGTCATCGTATCGATCATACCAGCCCGAGGCTACAAAATACCGAAAGACAACGTATCAGAGACCAGAAGATAGATCCGATTATGATATAACATCGTACGACACAGAGTACAGTGTCTCGAACTTTACGTCACCGTTATATGATGACAATCCACAGTTGTATCCTAATCCAGAGCTTCTGTCGAAAACTAATCAGGGTTAGTATACTCGTTCAAGACTTCAAAGAGATGAGAATCTAATAATTCTAATCTAATAAGCAGATTTTTTTTTTGTTAAAATTGCACGATATAATTAATGTTTATTTTTAATGTTTTAATAATAACACAATTTATATTACGTTATTTAGAGTTTTATTACATACAGGAAGGAAATAAATAGACAAAACGAACATAAAACATCTTTTTCTATACTTATAGCAAGGCTTCTCAACTTTTGCTGTACAATTTTCACAATTCAGACATTTATGACTGGCAATTGACGGTTACTATTTTAAGACTTGTGCAATATACAAAAAAACACTTGTTTGTTTTTGTGCAGATCATATAAAATCGTTCCACATCTTCCACATCCAATCGGCCACATCTTGGTCAATGGGCATAGGGTTGAGCAACCTTGCTTTATAATTAATTACGTTAACTAATCAATTTATTTAGAATAGTATATTTGTATTTCCAGCATTATTAAACAAGATGGAAGATGTTAAAATGGTGGAGACCGATGTAGAGTTGCCAGACGACTCGTTAGCCGACGCGGACCTCAAAGAACACAATATTATCGACAGCGTTACTTACTTGTATGGAATCAACAATTGCCACGGAGTTAGGAATGAGTGGTTGATTTTGGTATGTATAAAATTTTGCTCGCGGCTTCCCTCGTCTAGAGACAAAAGATTTATTTTATAAAAATTATAAATTCTACCTTTGATTAGAATCTTATATATTGTTTTTTAGTCCGCGTCAATCTTTTTGTCCGTACTGAATATAACTGTAAGTTTGAGCCTGCGCATAATATAGTCAAGAGTTTAATTCATCTTAATAAAATTTATGTTCTGCACAACTATAGTATAACAAATAAGCTCTTGTATGCGTCTGAGATTGCAATGGGTTCCGTCTCATATTGGGTTAGAAGGAAACGAGAGGGTAGATGTGTTAGCGAAGCGAGCTTTAGTAGACGGTTCAGAAATAAGTATTCTTCCGCACTATTCTGAAATATTACGTAAATTTAGGATAAGGTGTTATGACATGTGGAAAGAATACTTTAATGTAGCTTCAAGAGAGAAAGGGATTTGGTACCGTACTATACAGTCTCAGCCGCCACCTGTACCTTGGTTCACAGAAGTTTACTTAGTACTACTTTTAGGTTACGGTCCGGACATATTTCATCGGCAACATTTAAATGTTTAATAAAAGTTTTAAATTCACCAGTTTGTAATGAGTGTAATAAGACTGACGACATATATAATTTTTTATTAGAATGCAAAAAAAATCATACTGAAAGGATGCGGTTCGTTAAAGATTTTAATATTAATATAAAGAATGTGGGTGCTTATAACAGCGTTCTAGCAGAACAGAAAAGGCTGTGTAGTACATTTAGATTTTCTGTTTAGACAATTGGTTTTCTTTTTTTATTTATTAATATTTAGACTTAAGGATTTTAGTTGTAAATAGATATAAGTTACGATGGGACTGGCATGTCAGTAATGATAAAAGTCCCTAAATTAAATAAAGAGAAAAAAAACAACTATTCCAGAACGGTCAAAAAGTTTGGCGAGGACTAGACTATAAGAGGGTATGAATGTGGACAATGTTACTTATTTATAAGCCAAAAAATAGAATCAATTGACCTTTCATTTTCATACCGGAATTATCTGATCCTGAACTCAACAACAACCCGAAATTGGGTTTCGGTTCGGATTTTCTACGTCTTTTAAAGATCTGAAAAACCATTATAGATAAGTAGGCTTTAAAAATACATGTTTTTGTTTTTGTGCCAGACTTATATCATGGCAAAAAAGCATTTTTTTTGACAATTTTATTTTTGTAGAAATATTACTAAATTATATAATTGTAAATTTTTTTAGGAACCATCTGAGCTTACAAAACCTATTAAATATGTAGATAAATCGGTTCACTTAAGGTTAGAAAAAATTGTTTACTATTTTTCTATCGACAATGATTTTCTCGGCTCGAATAGACTTTTACAATGTTATTTTATTAACACCTATATACCCTCTTATTATGATTTAGATATATAGATATATAAATATTAGTTATATATATATATAGCGGTGTAATGCGCGTGCATACAAACGTGAAATTAAACGTATGGCAAAGAAATTTCAATAAGCACAATATAATTTGCTTAAATTTTTTTTGTTTTATATTCTGAACATAAAATATATTATTAAGATAAAAATTGTGTAGTTTTATAAAACCACAATGCCAGTGAAACTTTTTTCGGATCGTACTCATTTAACTGAAACTTTTCGGAAAATTATTCGATTAGGGTATTAAAATCGCATTTTTAGCATTTTAATACCTGAGCACAATATTTATTTAAATCATTGATTCATTTTGCCGAGCGCTTTTCCCTTTATCCCTACTTCGCGATCGACTTTACTGCGACATGCGATAGTTGAACGAAAAAAATTGAGGCGATGTAAAAAATGTTTTACTTTAATAAACACATGAGACGAAGTCGCGGGCGTCAGTTAGTAGTACAGGGTAAGTGTAAAGTTTACGTAGAATATTTTTTTTATCAGATATTCGTTACCAGTGGAATAGCTTTGGTTCTTTTAACTGCTGCAGTTATTTGGCTGATATGCAGTAAATATACAGCTGATTTTCGTAAAAACAGCAAACTATACCCGATAAATATAAATCTTTGTTGCTGTCTTGCTGCGTGTACGCTTATCTACATTCAAGCGGTCATGGTGAGTTCTTTGTTAATTTGCTAAATCATAATTAATTTTTTTTGCTGACTTTTGCTGTAATTCAGAATTAATCTTAATATTTCCTTAATCTACATCAATTGTGCACAAAAACGGAAGATTATCACGGTGGTAGGGCTTTTAAGATGGCTTAGTTAGCTATCACCCTCAGGTTGAAAATCTGTAGCCAAGCATCTGTTGGTGTGTTTCGGCTGCTGCACTTGAGAGCCAGTCCCCCTTTAGGTTTAGCGTATTTAAAATTTTAGACCACATTGTCTTTTAACATTAGGTGATATTGTGTTCATACGCTAACCTATGAAGTAGCGCGCTCGATAATTTTAAAAAATTCAAATTTTGACCCATATATATACTTGCTTAAAGGGGTTGCCGCAAGGGTCCCGAACCGAACGGCACCCTTTTCGGCGCGAAAGGAGACAAAAAATTTTGAAAACGGGCCCGCCCACCGCACCCTTTAGGGGCGATTGGTTAGGTGGATTCAATACAATCGCAAAATAAAAATCCGAGTTTAGGCTTGAAACGGAAGTGGAATAGGTTGAGGAGCGTAGTAGGAATAAGGAAAATAGGTTTAGAGAATAAGGAATTGACATATTGTGAAAGGACAGGAGTTCAAGGAAGAATTCAAAAGAAGTTTTTAAAAATTAAGATTTTATTTATAAATACGTATTGTATGCACTTATATAGTTAAGGACAACGCTGAGCAACTTGGCGCAACAATTATAATTAAGAATTTTACAAATTATACAATTTTATTTACAATATATACAATACAAAAATTTTAAAATTTACAAACTATACAACTTTATATACAATATACACAATACTAAATCTAGATAATAATATATATATATACAGCACTCACAACTGATTAAATGAGTTCTGCCGCGGGATTAAGAAGGGAAGCAGGGATAAGAAGAAGTATGGAGGGGGAAGACAACCCCAAAACACTTGCCGCAAAAATTACAGCGGAGGCGAAGATCAGCCTGGATTCTTCTGGCAATATGAAATCCTTGTTGAAGGAAAAAGTGATTAGAAATTTAACGGAATTGAATCAATTAGTAATCCAGCAACATGAAACAATAATTAGTATGGAAAAGAATTATAGGGAAGAAAAGGAGAGAATTAACCTGGAAAATATAAATAAAATCAAGGACATAGAAAATGAGTACGTACTAAAATTAAATAAAGCAATAGAAGGTAAAGACGGCAAGTGTTTAACGGCGGAGCAAATAGAAGGAATCCTGGAACAAGTGATCAGGAGGGTAGGAGTACAGAGGGAAGAGATTGAAAGGATGATGGTGGATACAAAACGGGGTATTGATAGCATAACGGAAGAGATGAGGGGAATGGGGGATAAGATGGCAAAGGGGGTAGGAGAAGGCTCTTACGCGAGGGCAGTAAGTAGGGAAGGGATGGAGAAAGGAGAAAGAAGGTATAAGCCTCAGTTGGAGCAGATGCATTCGGTGATAGTGTCTTCAACACAAAAAGAGGACACGAGTGGAGAAGTTATCAATAGAATAAAGAAAGCGATGGATGCGGAAAAGACGGGGTTAAAACTGGATAGGGTAACAAAGATTAAAGACCAAAGAGTGGTGATAGGGTGTGAAAGGAGGGAGGAAGTGGAGAAGGTAGTGCGGAGAATCAAGGAAGCGTCCAAGACACTACAGGTGGAGGAGGCGAAAAGAAAGGATCCTTTAATAATAGTCAGGGATGTGTTAACGGTGAATACCGATGAGCAGATTCTGGAACTACTGAAGAGCCAAAATAGATCGCTCCTTCATGGTATAGACGAAGCGGACTATCGAGTGGCCGTTAAATACAGGAGGAAGACCAGAAATCCTCACACTAATCACCTCGTACTCCAGGTGTCGCCCAAGGTGTGGGGGAGACTGACCGCGGTAGAAAAGATCTACCTAGATCTCCAAAGGGTAGTAGTGGCGGATCAGTCCCCCCTCATCCAGTGTACGCGATGCCTGGGGTACGGGCATGGCCGAAGAAGCTGTAATGAGGAAAAGGATAGCTGCTCTCACTGTGGTGGCGAGGACCATAGGAAGATGGAATGCCCGGAGTTTGGGAACGGTGACCCTCCCAAATGTAAGAACTGCTGCCATAACAGCGTAGCAAAAACTAACCACAACGCATTCGACGAAACCTGCCCCGTGAGAAGAAAGTGGGATGTGCTGGCAAGAAGGAGTGTAGCTTACTACTAAAAGGGCCACGCAGAGAACATTGTCATCAAGTGCATCCAGGCCAATCTGCAACGAAAACAACTGGCACTAGAAGAACTCCTAATGGAAGCCGCAAAGAATGATGTTGCTTTGGCCTTGATGCAGGAGCCGTACACAGGGACCACCGGGAGAGTCAGAGGATATCCGGGGGTGAGGATTGTTCAAGCGAAAGGCGACAGAGGGAACCCGGTTAAAGCCGCGATAGCCGTCTTCGAGGGAAAGATAGGGATGGAGATCGATCCGACGCTGCTCACTGAAAATATCGCGACTGCAACCATAAGGGTGGGGAAAGAAAGGATAGGGGTAATGTCTGTCTACTTTGAGGATTCGAAACCGTTGTCACCGTACTTGGACAAAGTAAAGGAAAATCTAATAAAAATGAAAACTAGGAATATTATCATGGGGGGGGATGTAAATGCATGGAGTACTTGGTGGGGGAGCAGCAAGGATGACGAGAGAGGAGAGGAAATGGTGGGAATGATAATCGAAGAGGGGTTCCATCTACTTAATCAGGGTAACACACCGACATTCTTCATTACTAGAGGAGGGAAGATGTACCAAAGTCATGTGGATATAACTGTGTGCAGTGAAACATTAATAGGGAAAATTAGGGAATGGAGAGTAGAGGAAAATACAATAAGTTCGGACCACAACTGCATAAAATTTAGGATAAATCTGGGGAAAACTAAATGGGATAAAACTAAAACATCTACAAGGATATATAAAACGGGAAAGGCAGACTGGGATAAATTTGCTAGGGTACTGGAAGGGAAGTTGGAAGAAAGGAATATAAGGAGTGACACTATAGGAAGTATAAAGGACAAGGAACAACTGAAAAGAAAAGTAGAAGAATATATAAAAAGCGTGACGGAAGCGTGTGACGAAAGCATACCTAGAAGAGACAGTAATAACATTAAAAGGTTTAAAATGAAGAACTTACCCTGGTGGTCCGGTGAACTCGAAGTATTGAAGAGACGTGTAGCCACGAAGAAAAGAAGGATCCGATGCTCGGCGCCCTGCAGAAGGAAGTTGGTCATCGACGAGTACCTGAAACAAAAAGAAGATTATGAAAATTTGGCAAGGAAATCTAAAACGGAAAGTTGGAAGAAATTTTGTACGAAACAGGAAGGGGAAACTTTTTGGGGGGGAGTATACAGGGTAATCAGGAAGACTTCTGGGAAGGATGAGGATCAACTACTGGTCCAAAATGATACCGTGCTACCCCCTAAGGAGTCGGTAGAACTGCTAGCAGAGACGTTCTTCCCCGCGGACGATCTGGCTGGTGATACTGAAAAACACAAAGAGATACGTGAAAAGGCCTCACTCATTAACGTGCAGACAGAAGAAGATGGAATAGACCCACCGTTCACTGAAGACGAGTTAACTTATCTGGTGAAGACCTTCAACTCGAAAAAAGCTCCTGGCCCCGACAGCTTCACCGCAGATATATGTGCTGCGGCGATCGCTGTTGACAGGAAAGTGTTCCTGAGTATTATGAATGGATGTCTGAGCTTAGCATGCTTCCCTGACCCCTGGAAGAAAGCGGAAATCGTCACGATCAGAAAGCCTGGGAAAGCTGACTACAGCGACCCAAGAGCGTACAGACCTATCGGACTCCTTTCAGTTATGGGAAAAATCCTGGAAAAGGCGATGATGAGAAGGATTAGATGGCATACGGCGAAACACCAAAGCCCGAGACAGTATGGGTTCACACCACAGCGCAGTACGGAAGACTCGCTGTATGACTTAATGACGCACATAAAGGAGAACCTGAGTCACAGATTGATCAGTGTGGTTGTGTCATTGGACATACAGGGGGCTTTCGACTGCGCATGGTGGCCTGCTATTAAGAACCGGTTAAGGGAAGTGAACTGTCCATCAAATCTGAGGAGACTGATGAACGACTACCTGAGTAACAGAGAGGTATCGGTGACGTACGCGGGAGAAACATGTGTTAGGACTACCACGAAGGGATGCATACAAGGTTCTATCGGGGGGCCTACACTGTGGAACATCCTATTAGACCCACTCCTGAGAGACCTAACGGAGGCAAACACATACTCTCAAGCGTTTGCGGATGACATAGTTCTGGTGTTCTCCGGTGAAGAGATTAGACAAATAGAAATAGAGGCAAACAATATTCTAAATTTAATAAACGAATGGGGTAGTAACAATAAACTCAAATTTGCGCCGAATAAAACTAATGCAATAGTAATAACGAAAAAATTAAAATGGGATATTCCGAAAATTTACATGGGGGGGACAGAAATCAAAATTAAACAAGACATCAAAATTTTAGGAGTAACTATAGATAACAAATTAACTTTTAACCAACACATAAGCAACGTAAGCAAGAAAGCGATAAACATATATAAACAATTGACTAAAACAGCGAAAATATCTTGGGGCCTCAACCCTGAGATCACGAGAACTATGTATACAGCAGTGATCGAGCCGATAATCCTGTATTCTTCGAGCGTGTGGTATAAGGAGGCGGCGAAAATATCATCGCGGAAGAAGTTAGCGACAGTGCAAAGAGGTTTCTGTCAAAAAATCACAAGATCCTACAGAACAACGTCGTTAAACGCGTCTATGCTGCTGGCTGGGCTGCTGCCCCTGGACCTCAGAGCGCTCGAGGCAGCACGGATATATGAGGCAAAGAGAGGGAAACCGGTAACTGGAGAGCTATGTGATAGGACTGTAGAACAGAAAATAAGCTACTTGAGAGCCGTCCATCCGGCCAAAGACATAGAGTTAAATTATCGGACAATTAACAACAGGGAGGAAGGGGAAAGACCAGGAACATGGGGGGGAATTAGAGTCTACACAGACGGGAGTAAAATAGAGGGAAGGGTGGGATCAGCATTGACAGTCTGGAAGGAAGGAAAAGAAATCTATAAAAAGAAGCTCAAACTGGAAAAGTATTGCACGGTGTACCAGGCGGAGCTATATGCGATACTAAAGGCCTTGGACGTAACTGATAAATACGACGTAGTCGAAATTATTAGCGACTCAAGAGCGGCGTTAGACGCTATAAAGAAGCGAGAGGAATATCATCCCCTGGTGTACGGTATTAAAACAAGAATATTGGAGCGACGCAGCAGAGGGAAGAAAATAGAACTGAGCTGGATCAAGGCACATATTGGAATAACCGGGAATGAAAGAGCCGACCATCTGGCTAAAGAGGCAGCCTTGCGTCTCAAGACAAGACCCGATTATGACTATTGTCCGATTTCATTCGTAAAGAATAAAATAAGGCAAAACACGGTAGAGATATGGGACGCAAGGTACAGAGAAGAGGAGAAGGGTGCTATCACCAAACTCTTCTTCACAGAAGTAACTATGGCATACAGGACAATCAGGAAGAGATCGCTCCACCCGGATACCGTTCAAATGGTAACTGGGCATGGAGCGATTGCCAGTTACTTACACAAGTACAAGCGCAAGGAGTCCCCGGCATGTATGTGTGATGAGGAAACCGAACAAACAGTGCAGCATCTTCTGCTGCGTTGCCCAATGTTCGGCAAAGCCAGGTTTGAGCTAGAGCAAGAACTGGATATTAAATTACACGAGAGCACGTTAAAAAACCTAATGACGAATGAAAAAAGTATAGCCAAATTTGAAAATTATTGTGGAAGAATAGTTAAAAGTTGCAAAAGATTTAATAAAAACTAGAAAACATTTTCGGAAAAATTAAAATAGTAAAATTAAAGTAATTTGTAGTAATTAAATAAAAACCTTGTAAACTAGGACTCTGCCTACCCGCGGTAGAGGAGTGACGGACCAGGTCCCCTTCAGGGGCCTCAAAAAAAAAAAAAAAAAAAAAAAAAAAAAAAAAAAAAAAAAAAAAAAAAAAAAAAAAAAAAAAAAAAAAACCTATGAAGTATTAAAAAAGTAGGTATGTGCTTATGATCACACGATAGAAGTTAAACCTTATACAAACATACATAGTATTATTTTATTATTATAATACATATTTATATATTATATCTATATATAATTACATAGTATATGTTATAATAATTACGTAATTATTGGAACAATGCATTTTTTGTTAGACAGTAAATGTGCTTGATGACGATTCTTTCACTTTCGTTCACCGTTTAACGCGGTAAAGAAGTTTTTACTTCAAAACCTAAAGAATTTTACACAATATACGAAAAGTATATATTGCGAAATTAAACAAACTAATTAAATTTACCAATTAAAATAATAATTGCTACTGATAACCTTGAAAACTGTGTATATACCAGTCTTATTCAATCTTTGGTCGCTCTGAATATAGCTGTAAGTTCGGGCTTGCGTATAATTTAGTCAAAGGTTTAATACAAAACAAGATTAATATATTATTATAGGAATCTAAAATTGGCATTTGTTTTGTAACCTAAACTTGTCTCGACATTATACATATAATATTATATGAATTTATACCAGATTAATGTTCAGCGCATCTATATTCAGAGCGGTCAAAAAGTTTGGCGAAGAGTGTAATTGAAGTAAAATTATATCGTCAGGGCGTGTCGTCACCTTCTCAGTGTGAACGGATTGCTTTGTTGTTACATTACACGCACATATCCTGTGCGATGTGGATTGTCGCGCTCGCGGCCGCCGTCGCGGAGTATTGCGCTTGCGACTCTTTGATTCCACTTAAATACAACTATCTTCTTGCTTATGGTGTCCCAGCTGTTGTTGTTATGGTGAGTAAATCTTACGTCAAATTTTTTCGATTCGTCCCCCTCCCCCTTTTCAGCATAAGTAAGTCTAAGCTAACTGGGGGGAATTAGCTAACTGGGGGGAATTAGCTCTCTCCTCGGTACTTACGTTAGCAAATACAACTTTTACAAAATCTCTCGTAGGTTTCTTTACGAATTCTTCATGTATAAAATGTGGAATGATAACTAATATTATAAATGTGAACGAGAGTTCGTTTGTTATACTTTCACACCTTAACTACACAACCGATCACCTTGAAATTTTTCATACCGCTGAGCAGTAGAGACTAGCACATATACATACCCTTTTGCCCAAAAAAGGAGTGTTCCCGAGAGACAAGTCAAAATGTACATAACGCGAATAAAAAGCTAGTAATTCGGTAATAGGCTATGATATATTACATTTTGTGGGCTCTCTCATTAATCTCTAATCTATTGCCTCATAACGGATAGTATTAGTTTAAATAGAAGATATTTCTTGGTATAAAATTTTTGAAGATCCAAGAAACCATTCCACCATCACTGGGTAGTGATACTAGCAGAAATACCCAGTGTCTGCCGAGTTATAATGATTTCTTTGATCTTCAAAAGTGTTTTACCAAGACATATCCTCTAATTAAACTAATACTGTCTGTTATTGCTTAATTAATACTAGAATTAAGTACTAAATTAATAATTTCCTACAGTTTAACTACGCCTTGTCAATGGAACACTACGAAATAAAACATTATTGCTGGATGTCTATAGAGAAAGGTATGGTGATGGGCTTCATGGTACCTGCGATGATTCTGATACTCATAAACACAGCTATAGTGATTCTGGGCTTGCAAAGCGTTAATAAGAAGCAAGCTGAGATATTAACGGCTAAAATACAAGAATTAGTTGATCGTCACGTTGCTAATTGGCCGAAAAATGAACCGAATGATGATAAAAATGCAAGCAACGACACGTTGGATAACGTATGCACTGCAGGTGGTAGTAGGAAGAATACTGATAGTTCGGAAACTCTCGACAAAGATTACGTTCCAAGTGAGGACGATTGTCAGTATTCCAATATGGCGGCGCATGGTGACGGAAACGTCGAGAACGGGAACGAGGTAAGTAACGAAACATCTTCTATTAAAATTGTTGGGTATTTGAATTCATGCAATAAAAATATGTGACGTTTGTTGGTTATCACTAGCAGTATCTGTTTTAGCGCCGTATAACGTAGACATTTCTCCGGGACGCTAATATTTAGGGCGCCATTTTGGCTGTCATATAATAAAATGTGTGTCTAAATACAGATAGCAACTTCTTAATTAACTTTCTATTTCTGGTTTATCAATTTTGGTTTTATATGTTTATTTCCAATGATATATTTTTATTAAAATTTAAATAAAAAAATAACTTTTAAAATGTATATTAAGGCGATAATTTGTATGTTTGTCCCGGACGATGTAATCGCTAAAGTGCATGCTTTCTTTGGAACTACTGATCTAGATTCCAAAACTTCTTTCAGTAATGAAAAGCTATGTCGAGGATTATTACAAGTTGTTTTATTGAAGCGTTTAAACCAACTGCTAATACTGGAAATGCGCATGTGAATTTCAAATATAACAAAAATAGAATTAGTCAAATAGATACAGCGGATCAGAAGTGATGCGCTTTCATACATTCAATTGAATTTTATATATATTTAGATTGTTTTATTCATATTGCTTACATTTGTTGCAAATTTCGTTGGAATTTCAGCAAACTATTCAGACAAAAGCAATAAATGACAAAGGGCTTCTAAATATATTATATATGGATAATATGTCATGGAAATGGAATACAGAAGGGAACGAATTGAAGACCTACCTGAACTTATGTTTGGTCCTAGAACCATTTTTCGCTATTAACTGGGTTATGGGAGTCGTTGCTATAGAAAACGCTATGCATTGGTCTACGCCAACGATTTACTTGATACTCGTTGTGTCTATGGTAAGTGATTCAAAAAAACATCAACATTAAGCAATCAGAAGTGAAGATCTTTACGCTGTTTCTGGAACTCATAATGTTGACTTTCTTTCTGTGCTTCTTTTTATAATATATTTGTTTTAATTTCTATCACATTTGTCAAAGTACGGAATCAGAACAATAGATCACAAGGTCTCTGCTTAATCCTACTATTTTATAGCTAACTGACTCTTGAATAAATTGACGAAGAAATAGTTTCATTATTTAGTGTCAAGCTGACAGCAAAAGTTTAACAGTAACCATTTCCCGTAAATCGATGGTTGCGAATTTCTATCGGTTTCATCGGTAACGTATAGTTGAATATTGAATTTTAGAAAATTATATTTAATAAGTGCATGATGTTAGTTTTTGTTGTCACGGACTTTACGTTAAAACTCAATTGTTAAATATTTGTCAAACAAGTTTCCCCTTTTACTTTTAGCGTAAATTTATCGATTTGTGACAGCTGATCAATTTTCTGTATACTTCGATATCTAGTTTGACAAGTGTAACAATATTTACATGCATACAGCAACCTTTGGCCTCATAAACTAAAATAAAATAAAAAAAACATCAAGCTTTACAGTCAAATTAGCATTAGACAGTGATAATTATTTGGACAGTAACAACATATGTAATGTGTAATACACAAACTATGTGTTTCAAAGGAGAAGGAAGATATAATCGATGATTAGAAAAATATTTTATTATTATTACAAATTAGCTGCCCAGCAAGGCTTCACACGGGAGTACCAATAAAAACAGAGAGATCAAATCTTTCCTTTAAAATACGAACATATTACATGTTCATAGTACGTATGAAATGGTAACTTGACGTCTACTCTGTCAATATTTTTCACCTACTCATTCTTCTTCTTTCTTCATTCACTCTTTTTTAACCGACTTTAAAAATGTAGGTTCTATCTTCGATCCGTATTTATGTATATGTGTATATTTGTATGTCCGCGATTTTCTCAAAAACTACTGCTCCGATTTGGATGAAATATTACTTTTTATGGAGATTGTTTAACCCAAAATTCCTCATTTTTCCCGTACTATTCTTTCATATAGACCTTATTGTTGTTAAATACACAAAAAGAAAAAATTCCAATAGTATAATTTGCTTAATAGGCGCAGCCATTTTGAAGTGATGCGCTTACAATCATTATGACATTCGGTAATTATTTTTGATCTGTATAGATGTACAGAAGGATAAATGCAGGGTTGATGAATTAGTGAAAAGTGTCTGGGGTAGTTTGTGACCCACGAATGCCGTTTAAACTTAAGGGAAATGTGTATAAGTCTATAATTAGACCAGCCGTGTTATATGGATCCGAGTGCTGGGCTACGAAAGAGACGGATGAGAAAAGATTACATGTGGCAGAAATGCAAATGTTCAGATGGATGTGTGGAGTAACTAGAATGGATAAGATTAAGAATGAGTATATCAGAGGAAGTTTGAAAATAGCACCAGTGACAGAGAAGTGGAGGAGTAAAATGTTAGCATGGTACGGGCATATTATGCGAAGAGATGAAAGTCATGTACCAAGAAATGTTTTGAGTTTGAAAGTGGACGGATGTAGAGGTAGAGGAAGACCGAAAAAGTTGTGGTTGGATAGTGTGGAAAATGATATGTGTATAAAAGGTGTAAATATTGAGATGACTTTTGACAGGGGAGAGTGGAAAAGGAAAACATGTTGTGCCGACCTTACTTAGGTGGGATAAGGGTAAGGTGATGATGATATATGTATAAAAGACGTATGCGTTTTATCATATGTATGGTGGACTATAGAGAATTCATATGTGTAGATATAACAAATTCTTTCAGTATATGTACCTGTTAGGCACAATATGTACGACGTTGCCAATAGTGAGAGAAAAGTGTACCACGGCACCGTGTTGCGAGTCTGTCGTTACGGAGTCATCGCTAAGTAGGACGAGGTATTTATCTATTTTAATTCCAGTATTTTTTTTAATTCTTTATAGGTTAGCGTTTGACCAAAATCTCATCTGATGGTAAATGACGATGTGGTCTAAGGTGGTATACACGATGCACCTATAGGACGGACTGGTTTTCGAGTGCAGCTGTCGGAACACATCAACAGGTGCTTGGCAACAGGATTTAAATTTTAAAAAAACCTACTACCATGCTATGAAACATCACGATGTTTGCTTCATAGAAAGCCCCGAATCGGTTTTCAATTGGAATTTATTTGAGCTCTAAGTGTAATTGGACAACATAAGCTTATGGGTAAATAAAAATTAGTAGCGAATAAGCTTTTTTTCCTGATTCTGATACATATAAAATACATTATCCCAAAAAACGACTTTTGGGCGGTGGTTTAGATCTGTTTCAACAACTACACATTCACTTATCAAATGCTACTTATAATATACAAGAAATATTAAATTATTGCTTTTAACTGTAAATCTGTAATTCATATTGTATTGATTTAAATTAACTTCATAGCTAAATTATTGAATGTAGAGATATACAGGAATGGATTTAGGTGTATGCACGTGAGGTTCGTGACAATAAAGATCAAAATAAATCTATATGTCTTTAGATAATAAAAAATAATGATTAAAATAATGGGTATTGGCTAAAAGTATAACAGTGGGGATTAGCAAAAATGCTTAGCTTGTTAAGTGGAATATTATCACTCCGTATTAAAATAATTCAATATAGTTATCGAGAAACTTTTTGAACGTTCTGAATATAATTGGGCAGAACACCAGGGGTTGCCAGTTTTAGATTCCTGTAATAATATTTAAACTTTATTTTGTATTAAACTCTTGACTATGTTACGCACAAGCACGAAATTACGGCTATATTGAGAGTGGCTAAAAAGATTGTAGTTAGTATAAGACAATAAAAACGATTAATTTGGAGAATTTTAGACTTACCAAAATTATGTAATAATAGGTAATATAGTACGAATAGTTCTATCATTCACGATTATCAATTATAACATTAATTATGGAATGTTTACAAAATTTTCTATAATCATTACAACGATATTAATAATTTGCTACATGGTAAAGATTTAACATAGTGTTATGCATTTTGAAGTTACTATCATTTTATGAAAATAGATAACATATTGAATAAAAGTTATTATGGCTAACAAATCTAGTGCTTGAAGTACAACACTATATTATACTATTTACAGTTTGAGTAGTTAAGAAAATGTAATTTGCGTATTCGGATACCACATTGAGCTTTCACGAAAATACCGTGATGTCATGTTTTTTCAAGTCCACCTGGCTAACTACCATATTCAAGTTTAAAATCTGTCGCCAAGCCCCTATAGGTGTGTTCCAAGATCTGAATTGAAAAGCCAATCCTCCGCGTTTCGTGTGTCTACCATCTTGGACCACATCATCTTTAACATCAGGTGGAGTTGTGAAATTTTGTTCAATAAAAGATAAAACAAAATTGTCTCCAGGTGTTTAGGACTCTCTGAGCTCGTAATTATTATAAAGATATATAGTTATTTATCTATATATATCAGAGGAAACCAAAGGTACAGCCTGAATTGAATCCGCCACAGGGAATATGATTCATGTTTTCATATTACAGAACCACAGACAGCATACCGCTACTGGACCCTAGTGTCCAGATGCCAAACGTGTCACCCGCACCGGCCGACACAATCAGCACGATCAGTATTTGAATTAGTCATATTCCTATTAAATATAAGGCAATTGAATTCCAGTATAAATCGACGAACGATAAAAAGCTGGACCTGTGATGGAGAACATTAAAAAAAAATGCGATAACAATTGTCAAGTTACTAATTATCTTTATATATTGAACAATAATTAGATTTCTAAACAGTGGAGGAATTACATTTACTACCTTGGACCCTAGATGCTAAGATGACAATATGTAAAGTTTAAATTTGTTTATATTAAATATAGAAAACATTTACAAAGAATGTCCTCTATCTGGTAGGACCATATACATTTTAGTTTTTCTGTAATATTTACATACAACAAACACTAAAAGACAATAATGTTTGCCTAACTGGTGGATCAAACGTCTACTTTACTGCTCAAAGTACCCCCAAAAATCGTGAAATCTGTAGCATTTGTTACTTTTGGATATCAGAGGGGTCTAATATGCCACAGCGGTGGGGGTCTACGGTGCCATTCCAAACTAAATCCGACACTGGGCGAATATATAAAAAATAATAATATGACGTTTTAATACATGTGTTGCCAGTTATAATGAAGAACATTGGTATATACATATATTGATTGATACAGAGATTTTTGGGAAGTAGATATATGGATGGTATATTGAAGCGAGAGTAAAGTACACAGAAATAAGAAATGCAATAAAAATATATTTCATTAAATGATTAGCTGCATTTACACGACACGATTTTTCGCGCGTGATTGAATATGAGAAAGCGTGTACGCGAATGCACAAGTGATTGTTATTTTTGTCTTTATATGTGCAATCTTTCCCGCTCGAAATCTTTTTTACGCGGGAAAGAACGTGTTGTGTAAAGGCAGCTACCGATTACGAATAAAAGTTATACAGATATCAAGGAGAAAAAAGTGTAACAAATTTAAAATTTTAAACATTTGTAATGAATAATAATTAGTAGTCGTTAAAATTTTTACCAATTCGATCTAATTGTAATTGAATTTCATTAAAGTTTCATTATTAGTATGTCTGAATTTATAAAATTGGTACAAATTAACGTTAAAAAAACGTTACTATATTATCCAATACGATAATACGCAATTGAATGTAAAAATACAAGAACTTCTCAAAGAAACCTACATCCTACATATAACATCTCATATGTAGGGTTTTATACATTTTAAGCACTAAAAGTACATATAAATTTGTATCTGTGATGCTATCAAAAATAACGTTAAACCTCGTGTAAGAATCTAAAAATGAGTAGTTTAAAGTTCAATTAATGTGCTACCAGCTACACTACTATCTTGGTGTCGTTTTTATAATAAAAATATATTTGTATTATAAAAAATAAACAGTACATGAGAATGAACATGAACATTATATTAGCTGTCCTGACGCGACACGCTCATTCACCCGCGATTGGAGCATGCTGGATTGAAAACGAGAAAGCGTGTAGGCGAATTCACAAGTGTAATGCGTTTTCACACGGGAAAGAGCGAGTCGTATAATAGTAGCTACTGAGACCATTATATTAAAATGACTTTAGAAAAACAGAAATAAATCATCACTGCCAAATTATGCAACAAATGTTATTTACAATAAAAAAAAAACAACGGGTTGTACTCCGGGAGTGCCGGCAGAAGTGAAAACTTAAATATTAACGTTGTGCATTTTTGAATATTTTGGAATGGTTAGGGAATAATTTCGCACGAATTGCTTCATTTATCTGTATAAAAGTACTATAATTTATGTAGTACAATACAATATTCATTTATTGCGCTCTCCTACAGAAACATGAGAATTTATATTACATAAAATATGTAACACTTCAGAACTATTACAATTATTTTACATTAAAAAGTTTATCTGAGAAAATTCTACTTTCATCCATAATTTCAACGACTCACCATCATCATCATCGCCAATCTCTAAAACTGATAAAATAGGTTTATGATAGCTGAAGTAAGAAACGATCAATTTCGATTCGAATCTATTTAAATGTCTAATAAAAACCGCATCAATAGTAGGTTTATAGACGGTCGAGCCATAAGCAGTCACCATCCGTGGATGTGTGTAGCAGGCTGTAGTACAAACACACACGCACACTCGCGCAAGCGCCCTGCGCCGCTTAAACGAAATAGCAGGAGCAGGCATACATTTTGCCGCGCGGTAGAAAAAGAGGGGGTATATTACTTCCTCTTCTACGCCGCGCCGACGTTCTACTCTCCCTCCGTCTTAGGAATTTTCGATCAGGTCACTTGTCCTGACGAGAGTATAACATTTTTTACATATCCCAAAAAAAGTGTACAACGCCGCTAAACAAGTTTTCACTTCAAAAAAACAGGTGATTTGTATACATATATTTGTCTTTATATTATCATCGGAAGAATGATAAAAAAATTAGAAGCTATTTAGATTTGAGTATTAAAATTATTGAGAACGTAAAATAAAGTATGTAAAATGAGTAAGATATACGTTTCAATTGTTAAAAAAATCTTGTTCGATTAAAACTTAAAGTAATCAAGTTGTCGAAATTATTGACATTTGTGGAAATGGTTTTATGAATATTAATAAATATTTTCAATTGTAAGATTGTTTTTTTTTTCCTTATCATTGATCCATCACAACTTTCAGTAATAAACTAAATTACATAAAAGTATTATTGTAATATGAAGAAATACGGCTCCAAGTAATGTTTACTTTCCACAATGAAGTCTTATAGTCAGCAGCATTTAAGATCATGTCCTTGTAAACTTACCATACTGTAAACGAGTTACCATAAGGTCAGATTGTTAGCAAACATTTAATGAGGTCGCCGAACGCTGCACATAGCATAAATAAAGTGAGCTGTTGTGGAAGGAAACATAAATTGATGCTAGTTGAAAGAAAATGGAGTTAATGAAATAATGAAACTGCTATCAATGTACGTAGTAAATTAATTTTGTTCTTGCAAATCGATGTCAAACGTTCTAAGCTTATGCTTAGCTTCAATATAGATTAGATCCATCGCTTGGCAACAAACACGAAATCCTGATTTTTCCCAAATTTGTTTTCGATTCTCTGCGTTACGAATTGGATTAAAATTGAAATTCCCTATTGAACTACTTAAGTTTCACACACTACGTATTAGTGCTATTGTGGAGTAGGTAATGCTGTTACAAATTTTCTTGCAATCATTTCAATGATATAACAAGATGTTGGCGGGTTTGTTAGAACTTTCCAGGGAGTTTTTGTGGCAAGTCAGAATGCATGCTCCGTGGAATTATTTTCCATCTACTTCACTTGTGCACATTTACCAAACTGTATTACGTAAAACGCCATCAGTGTTGCAAAATATAGCGTCAAATAATTCAAGATGATGAATAAGATATAAAATCCACTACATGACATTCCAAGATCCAAAAACTCCATGTTACCAACGATCATAAGATCACTAAAAAACTATATTAATTTGTTATTCTTTATACGGAACAACAACTAAGTTTCCAATAATCTAAACATTGTCGGTATATGTACCTATAAAAATCAATGTAAAGCGATTTGAGTAGAGGTGAAAAGATAAACCAGATCGAGTTTCTTGCCGGTTCTTCTCGATGACTGGGTTGTTTTCCGAACCGGTGGTAACTTTGACGTTCATAAGCGCCTTCTCAGGGCCTAAACTGAATAAAGTATTTTTGATTTTGATTTTGATCAATAATATATTCTGTATTCCTTTTGGTTAACAATTTTATCATTTTATTATGAAAAATAGAATGTAATCATCGATATTTATTCTTGTCTATAATACAGCCCCGCTCTCTCTGATAAAAAGGCTTTAAAGACAACATTGCACTTGGAGTCTGTGTATGTTAGCCGCTCTCACGTCTTACTGCTATAAAAAACGGTTGTGTCGTGTTGTAGTCGTTACACGTCAATCTGCAACATATTTTTAATTCATTATATACTTCTTTTTTATATTATTTATATCCTTCATTTATACACATATATTTAGATAAATATCACAGTGTTAATCGACGTCAGCTTCAATCATCTGTTAACATAGAGTTTAACTGCCGATCAACCTCGCCTTTTTATTATTTTTAGTTCTCTCATGACCTTTTTTTGTGGCAGTACAACAGCGACCAAACAATTCTTAGCGGACGTCACGTCCACCCCAATTTTTAATGATGGATTTCCGCAAACTAACGCCTTCATCAATCAAATATTCTATTTCTTGGTTTTTAATAACATCATGAAATAATTTGAAAATGCGAGAATAACGAATATAAATTTTGGAAGGATACGTTTGGTTTCAAGGAACAACGACACATTTGAAACTGTTTTTTTGTTTTACAAAACACTACCTACTTATTTAAACAATTACATCAATTCCTTTTGGCAAAAATGTCAAAATAATAGAAATCGATTTTATTTCAATAAATTTTCTTAATGAAGACCTTTACAAAAATATTATCATAAATACAAATTGTTTATAAAGTATCTGTATGCAAGGGAACGTTTATGGATGATGAGATTGAATTGGATGAACGCTATTCATAGTTGCCTGCATAAAAAACTTAAAGTAGATGTTTAACTAGAAACTTCTTAGGACACATTTTTGTATCAAAGAATTTTTCGTTGTTTTGTTTTATTCAATGCATGTCAATTTTTGTTTTTATAAGACCGTGTTCTATTTCTAAAATAGTATCAACATTTATGAATAACTAATTTTCTCTTGATTCGTTATAATTTGTACTGTAAATGGAGAGGAAAATTGAAGTAAAACAATCGATATTGATCACTTATACCAAGTGTATTTCTGGATAAATCGGTTACAAAATACTTATCCAACGCGCGCCAGTTTCATACGAGTTGCGGCACAAGCTTACGTCGTTATAGCGAGAAATCGAACGAGATCCACTCGAATCGTATATAAAAACGTGTGTACATATAATATCCATTATATTACATTTCTAAATAGATAAAAGCCGACCGGCGTTCGCTGACCTGTATTATAAATTACGATACAATTAAAAAAACCAAACGAAAAAAAAAATAAACACCACACGCACACACACGTGACGGCTTTAAATTTAGTTTGAGCTTAACTTACTCTTTAGTTATAGGAAAAATATATATAATAATAATAATATTAGTATAATTTAAATTATTACATAAAGATACTCCTTAACAGCTATATAGAAGAGGCTGAGTCGGTAAACTGTACAGAAATTCCGACGATATCACTGCGAAAGAAAAGCTTAAAGGGTTGATGAATTTTTTTTAATATATTATACGATAGTAAGAGAAAAAAAATATGGTGAAAATTCGCGTTGCGGGCGCACCGCGGCGCACAACCTAGTGAATACTGAAGAATGTCTTGAACTTAGACGAGGGGTTCTCTTGAAGTCGAGAGGCGGTTGGGGGTCGCGGTGGGGCCGCGCGCGTCGGTCGTAGCGTGTGGGGGGCGGGCATGGGGGCGTGGGGGGCACGGAGGTACGGGGGCTAAATGCTTCCGATTCACTGGCGGTCGGTGGCGCGGAGCTTCTCCTCGACGGCCTCCTGCGATGCCTCCGACAGGTCGGTCGCTTGTATGTACTTCTGTACGCCGACGAGCGATTTCTTCAACGCGTCGAAGGAGCTGTGAGAAAAACAAAAGTTGAATGACCACACGGTACAAGTGAAAACTTATAAATAACTATATACACGTTATATATAACATATAATAATAGTAAGATCTTTATTACGTAATAATAATAAAAACGTAATTATTGGAACGATGTCGGATAGTGCACGTGGTTTATGTCGATTCAAGTCAGAGTATGTATACACGATTCAGTGCGTCATTGTGACGGTTCATTTCCATTCACTGTACAGTACGTCTGAAGAAGTTGTCTCTTAAAAAATGTATAAGCTTTCGAATGACCTCAGCATAATCTGTTTACTCAGAATTTAACTAAAAATGTAGTTTTAAACAGAATATTCCTATATGTCGGCCATTTTGAACTCCTCAATTGCGAACACACAAATGGCGGCTTAAAAAATACGAAGAAACTAGAAAGCTAGATACAACAGAGCCATCATTTTGTTTATATAAAGAATGAAGACATGCATTCTAAATTACTGTTAACTGTTGGATTTCACAAACAAGTAGTATTTTTTTTGTCTATGGCAATGTGAAAAATTATCCCACAATTCTGCCGCCAGTGTCATGTAGATTTTTATCAAAATCCCACGAAAAAAATCAGCAAGAGATTTGAAGTAAATTTAGACCACCACCACCTAATGTCTAAAACAGAGCAATAAAATGGTTCATAATTGGGGTTAGAAGTTCCTAAACAAAATCTTTGCTTATTCGATAAACACCGTCACAATTATTCACTCCATCTGAATACCAATTAAATTACATCACGCCTTAATTCGTCTGTTAACAAAACGAACGTCTGAATAACATTTATTTAGAGATGTAAACAACTTTCCTTACTATCATTAATAAATTCCTGATAAAGTGGATTACTACAGATATAACATTTTGCTTATTTGATAAAAAAACGTCACAATTATTCACTCCATCTGAATACCAATTAAATTACATCACGTCTTAATTCGTCTGTTAACAAATGGAACGTCTGAATAACATTTATTTAGTGATGTAAACAACTTTCCTTACTATCATTAATAAATTGCTGATAAGTGGATTACTACAGATATAATTTCAAATATATCATTGCACCGGTGTTGGGGAAAAATACCTAATGACATCACCAATTCCCTTTATTATCAGTGTATAAAACCTGATAACTTTTTTTTATCATAAATGTATGTTTTTCACACATCAACGTGAAATAAACACAATCATCATAATATCGTTGGTTACATGGACGAAAATGCTATCAATTTTAAGTGACCAATTCTTGTATGTGTAACTAACTTTTTTCTCACATTGTCGCTCGCCTTAATTTAAATTGGAGGAAGTTCTCAGTTCAGTTTTTTTTAAAATGATTATTATGATTTGGAAAATAATTATTTTTATTGTAAATGGGACTTTTTTCTAGTGGATTCTAGCTAGATACCTATCTATGATCAAGGATATTCTGGTGCATTTTTTAGAGTCGATTTTTTGAAGTTAGGGTTTCTTAATTCCTGTTATTAGTACGACAAAGTGACAAAACAGAATACAGAGTAAACCACAGAGTCCACTACTGATATATCTAAAATATATCACTATCTATGACGTATCTATGAGCACTTAAAAATTAAATCAGATTAATTGTATACCGGTCTACTCATAATGCCTGAGGCACTTCTCACCTAGAGTACAACATCTTCTTCTTGACCTTGGCGGTGTCCGGGCACCACGACATTAGGAACAGTTTCTGTTTCTTGCTCGCCTCCGATGTGCCCTGACACTGGTGCGTGTATTCAAAATCGAAGAGGCCATATCTGAAAAGATATTACACTTTACAAATACTTGTTTCACCAGTTCAATACAAATATTACTATAAAAATCGACAAGAAAAACAGCGATCAAACAATTCTCTTGTAACGTCTACCCTAATTTTTAATGATGGATTTCGGCAAAGTAACGCCTTCATCAATCAAATAATAAGAAACTATCATGTTTCAGTGATGAAGTCTTAAAAAATATATTTTAATATTTTAAGAAAATGAGATCAAAACTACATTTAACAGTACGCCACCGTAATGAATCAAAATGGCGACTGAACGTCAGTTACTATGGCAACATTTTTGAAAAATACTATGTCTTCTGTGTCACTCACATTTTAACATGGAGATTATTAAACCTAAATTTGTCACTTTTTAATACGATTTTTGAAACATTTTCTTTTGTACAAATCTTGTCCTGGGAATTACACACACAACAAAAAAAGAATTAGTTAAATAGGATGCAGCTATTCCTGAAGTGATGCGCTTATATATATAAGGCAATCGATTTTTTGTGATATATGTCAATTGAGTTTTGCTGTAACATGTCAATTAAATGAATATTCCTTGTTTCTATAATTTGACTGTGAGCAATGTGACGTGCGTACTCCTTTCACACCTAATGGTTTTTGTATAACACTTGCTTGTTCGCACGTTGCGATAACACACAATACCATTGTCATTCTAACTATATACTTATTAATATTATAAATGTGAATGTGGGTTCGTTTGTTACATTTTCATATACGTTCTTAGCGGTACAGAAACTGGATATAGGGTAAGTTTTATCTAGAAAAAAATTACTGTTCTCAAGGGATGGGTCAAGTTTACATTAGCGCTAGCAGAAACTAGGTATCATTAGCAATAACGAACAACATATAAATAGCAGAATAATGATGCCTTCGATAATTATTTCGAAATAGTTATCGCATAATTCATAAGCAGAAGTCATTGTTAAAATGATACTTATGATTCATCCTACGTGTAATGTATATAATATAGGGATAAATGACAATATTCGAATACCGACGTTTGCGAGTCACCATATTTAAAGATATCTCGAAGCTATTGAACGATATATGCTAAGGTTTTAGACGTGATGTATCTTTGTTAGATACGAATCATATAATGCGTCAGGGACAGTGTTGTGGCAAACATAGTGCAGATTAAGAAAACAAACTATACAAGAGTTGAACCTCCGCCGCCGGGTGACATGATGATAGCTTTGCACGGTTCCATGTCGCCCCAAGCAAGCTGTAGGTGGTAGAGCTACGCTGAAACTATTACTGGTTTCAGAATGAATGGGTCGGCTTGCCCGGGGTAGTACCACCCTCTCACAGAAAGCCGACGTGAAGTAACAGTGATTGCACTGTTGCGTTTCGTTCGGACAGTGAGAGCGCCGGAGGCCCATATATATTAAAAGGCCGGCAACGCACTTGCGACTCCCCTGGTGTTGCTAGTGTCTATGGACGGCGGTGATCACTTACCATCAGGTGACCCACCTGTTCGTTAGCCCACTATAACATAAAAAAAAAAGCAAAGTGGCGGCCTGTACACCGTGGGTTTTTAGTCCATGCGAGTCGGACATAACCCACTCTCTTCCCAGAGAGGGTGGGTATCCATAAGGGATTTCCCCAGGTTCATAAAAAAAAGGGCTAGGAAGATTCAACAGTAGATTCAATATGTTTTTTTTTTAATACTTCATAGGTTTTTACATTTGACCACAAACTTATCCTATATTAAATGACGATGTAGTCTCCTCAGTTGCTAAACACGCTAAACCTAAAGGACACTCGGAGGCTCTCAAACGCAGTTGCTAGAACTCACTAACAGTTGAATGACGACGAGTTTTCAACTTGAGAGAGTGGCGGCGAGCTTAGAAAGCTTTGGCTCATTCACAAGGGTTCAAATCTACGTCGACCGACGCGGTTTCCGAACACACTAACCACTAAACCATCGGCTTTAAACATTTGATTATTGTCCAAAATTAATCCACCTAAAGTCATGTCTCGTGCCTAATATACGGAGATTTAGCAGTAGATTCTTTACCTGCATTCTCCGGTACCACCCTTTTGCAGGTCCTCGAGGAAGGAATCGTACTCAGCGTTGCGGCCGCCGACGGTCTCTACATCTATTTGTTTTTCATCGCGGATGTAGAAGACCACGTAACGGTGTTTCTTATCCTTTTTGATCTCCTCATACGTCGTTTTGCAAGCGTCCGATACTGTCACACCAGACGCCTGGAATAACGGAAATCATTCATTTAAAGAATGTCTATGAAATACAATAAATTGTCTGGTCTACTTATTACATAAAAATTCAAATCGTAATTTAGTACTTTCTATAAAAATGTATGGGTGAGGTTTGAACATAATCGTCAATAAAATATACACACCACCCCCCCTTATAAGTACCGCGAAATACATATGACTAGTAATCACTTGTAACTTCGTTTGCATTTATGATATTAACTAGCGGCCCACTCCGGCTTCGCACCGGGTCTAAAATATATAGCCTATGCCATTCACTGAAAAAATGATTAAAATCGATCCAGTAGTTTTGATTTATTCATTACTGCCCGTGGCCCGCACGCGTTAAATTTAGAGTAAAACAATTCCCCTTTCCCTATACCATGAAGATTTCCTGCTATCTTTGGAATATCTAAATACATACACTACATTTTTACTTATTTACTTTTTACCTATTTATTTTATTTTTACAACAATTAATATATTACAGAATGTCTTTATATACAACGTTCACAACTTTCTTGTTATTAGACAATACAAACATGTTTTCTCTAAAAGTTACTCTTGAAAGAGCGACATATAGTTGGCCATGTGAAAAACAGTCAACGCTTAAATCTAAGCCTGCGACGTTAGCCATGTGAAAAACAGTCAACGCTTAAATCTAAGCCTGCGACGTTGAAGGTTTGACCATGCGATTTATTAATAGTCATAGCAAAAGATGTCTTTACCGGAAACTGTAAACGTTTAAATTGGAAGGGTAAATCCGATGGTATCAGAGGGATTCAGGGAACAATTATTTATCGTAACTTACTTATAATTATTGATACGTTGTCGCGCTGAAAAGCACGTTTTTATTAAGTATTGTTATTTTCCTCGCTAGAGAACTCCGATAACAAATGCTACGCCTCGCAATTTTTAAATATGTAATATCTTCGAAAATATTCATTCAAATCATATGCTGTAATGCTGTAAAGAGCCATATAGATGTATATTAAATCAACAATGTATTTAAGGTATTTAATTGGATAAGGATTAATGCTGTATTGGTTAAAATCGCTTCGAAAATTAGCCATTATTTGTCGTAAAAAGTAAATGACAAAAAATGTTATTGTGGGATATCCATAAGAGATAGACATATACCATCGTGGAGTTTTCTGTAGACCTTTTCTATGTGTACAATACTTAGTACATTATTTTGTAAATCTCGTAGGGGTCAGCCTGCGTTTGTTGCAATGTAAGTAGAAAAAATGTAATTATTTACGACATCACATTAGAAACCTCAAAAATAAACAGTATTTCTCCACTATTTAATGGATGTTATTATACATATAAACCTTCCTCTTTAATCACTCTATCTATTAAAAAAACCGCATCAAAATCCGTTGCGTAGTTTTAAAGATTTAAGCATACATAGGGATATAGGGACAGAGAAAGCGACTTTGTTTTATACTATGTAGTGAAACGACATACAAATCTATTAATATAAAACACAATAACAATAAAAAATAGCTTATATCAGTCACGAATGATGTAGTTTTCAAGTCCAATATATAATAGCTATCAATGATGTAAAATGAATCAGAGAATATTCTAGAAAATGATATATAAATAAAGAAAAAATAAACACGCTCAGTGAACTGTCTGCCTTCCGCTGTTATATAGACTCTAGAGAGTTAATTAAACTATTATTTTAGCAGTGGTGACCGCCGCAAATCATCGTAAACATATCATCGCTAGTCGGTTTACAAATATCACAATGAAAACTACGAAATTATTATATAATAATATTCGGCAATGCTTGTTTACTGTGGCGGAAAATTTCTGCGTGTGACCCAATTACATATGAGAAAATAAAGTTATATCAGGAGCTTGGAAATAGCAATAATACATAATGTCAGCTACAACGCTTCATAGCTTGAT
Organism: Antheraea assamensis; assembly: GCA_035772565.1. Taxonomy (NCBI): domain Eukaryota; kingdom Metazoa; phylum Arthropoda; class Insecta; order Lepidoptera; family Saturniidae; genus Antheraea; species Antheraea assamensis. The sequence goes on from JAQQSE010000058.1 coordinate 1,028,935, forward strand.
CAATTAACAAGGAATTCGTGGTAATATTGCGAAAAACTTGCAAACTGTAATCGGGTCACGCGAATGGATCTAAACTGTAACGTTTAGCGATGGATTCGTAGAGTTTATAAATGAAATGCCCTCGCGTTTCTCGAGACGAGACGCGGCGCGCCGGCACGGCTTGTGTGACGTCCCACTTCTAAATCGGGGGACCGCCTCCAATGCACTTGATTTTATGTTATGTAAGTAGGCGGACCATGCGACTTCCTTTACGATGATACATGACCAGATACGAATAATGACAAATTTAACAGTATCATTGTGTGTTATCCTTAGTAATATTACAAATGCGAATGTTAGTTACGCTGTTACGCCTGAACTAGTTAACAGATAGATCATTGTCAAAGTTAGTATACGCGTTATCAGGGTTACAAAAAGGATATACAAGTAAATTTCATCCAGAAAAGATGTCTAATATATATGTCATGTTCAAATCTGCATTAACACGAAATAAATTTCTGGCAAAAGTTTGTACAAAAAAAAAAAAAAAAAAAACAACTAGGTATTGGTCATTAGTTTTTTAAGGTTTAATTTAGCTATCATCACACTATTTTGTAATCTTTAGGTAACGTGTTAAAAATAAAATGGTCAGACTACTCGTAAGAACTTTCTATAGAAATATTTTGTGACTTCACGGAATTCTTCAGTGTTATATTTCACATCCACGTGTTCACTATAACCAAGCTATGTTACACAAAATGTTACCAATATTACAGGATATATTATGGTCCATGAGCGTAGGATTAACAATTAAGATATTACATGACAAATGAATAAGTTGCAAAAAAACCTGGTACTCTATTTTTTATTTTTAAACGCCACTGGATATAACTCCTTTGGTCCTATCTTCGTAACATTTTCTAATCTTCAGTATTTTGTTCTAACAAAGCTGTTGGCGTTTTTGAAACATCTCCAAAATTTCATGTTCCATTCCACGTCTTTATTTCTAAACACACTCGTGCACGATAAATTTTATGCAAGTGCCACTAATATTGCACTAAATAGTGGCCAAAAGAAAAAAAAATTAGTTTGTGATTAAAAATAAAAACCATCATGATATAAAGATCCGGCCAAAGTTCTGTCATTAGTTTGTATTATTGTAATTTTAGTATTACACATTTATACACGAACATTCTCGAACTAAATTTACATTGTATATTCGCTATGAATTGTTAGCTGGCAGCAAATTCATGTTCGTCCTCTTTTCTGTTTTTATCAAGAGCCCTAGTTTCGATAATAACAACTCCAATGGCAGACGTTTAAAACTACTTTACATTTCTCGAGTTATAATGTTTTGTCATTTGTTTGAAACTACGTATATATCGCCCCTTTTTTATTATAATTTTGGAATACACTGCTTAACCACTTTGACCTATTGAAATTACCTGCTCAATTTGTATCATTACATTGCTTAGTCTATATAGAAAAGTGTAATTATATATTCAATGGTTACACTGAACAGTCGTCTACCTGCTTATAAATATTTCGTAAAAATTGGTTTAAATCTTTCGGGCATAATCCAAACAAATAAGAGACACTTCAATTATGTATATGTATCGACGACTAGCTGATACTCTCACTTAGGCTTCGTTTGTTGTTTTAATAATATATTTTATGTACAGAGGAGAAACGTTAAGTTCCAAACCGCTTGCACCGGGGGCCTTCTCTACGGCAAAGTAACACAACATCGGTAAATGCGTGGTGTGAAGCTATCGTAATACTTTTTTAATAATGATCAAGTAGACCTAAAAGCAAATAGAACGAAATCTATCGAGTAGTTTTTGAGCGACGCGCGCATAACCACAGACCTCTATAATTTTAGTGATATAGATTACCTATAAGCCAAGATGCAAGGTCCATTACTATCAAGTTAATTTCCGCTAGATTCATTTTGATGATACACTTAAGTTTTTATCTTACAAACATTTTCGATTGTTGCAGTTTACGGGGGTAGCAGAGATATAAAATATGTCGATTTGACGATTCTCAAAAATGTATTACTAAACTGTTTTTATTTGTTAAACCTCGAAATAATTATTTTAATTATTCGAAAAAAATATTTGTTCTACAAAATGTATGGTTTGATAAGAAGAGTCCCTTCCAGCTGATTTTTTTTTTCTGTTCTTTAGTTTATATTTATATAATTTAGCTATCACATTATTCTATAAATGGCGCGGGTACGTTATCCCGGCCCTACGTTATCTAATCACATAGCTTCTCTTGGTTTATAGTGTTCCTGCAGTCGCCGTTAACATCAAAGTGCCATCATTCCGTAGGGGCGTAGTAAAAAAAAGGTAACATTCACTCTATTACATTAATGTCTATCCTGTCCCGTTCTACGACCATGATCTTTATTACCGTATCAAGAATAACATTCGCCTTGAATACAATCTAATACGCTGAAGAAAGTTTCAACTCGTCACGCTCTCAATAAAATGTTCATACAAGGTTTGTCTAACCTTTCACGAAATTATACTCCACTGCAAAGCTACATAGAATGTTTCATGTATAGTTCTTATTTCATATCGTTAGAGCTGATTTTCGTTTAGTAAATAAAGAGCTTTATCAAGCCGAATGTAGTTGTGACTCACTAGGAATGCCGTGTTATCGAAATTTATCTCGTCGGGTCAAAAGCGTGCCGGAAATAGTGTATTTTTCCGGTCGGTATACACATATACGAACACATTCAACGGAAAACATATTCAGACTTCTCCCATGACTTTAGACGAAACTTTATTTAGAGTAAAATGTACACAAAAACTCTCTTCGACAGTCGACTTGTTAAAGATCAGTGGCAAATGTATAATGCTCGTCTTGCCAAGAAGATTTTTTAGTACAAATTTCCGTTACAAAGACCTTAATTAAGTAGAGATAAAAATTAGCTGACGTTTGAATTCATAATAATAACTAATGGCCGTCTAGTGGTCGAATGTCGACCAAAATCCATATTTTATTTTTATGAGTTACAATATTATTGACGTGTGGCAGAGATGCGAATGTTAAGATGGATATGTGGTGCAACCAGAATGGATAAGATCAAGAATACGTATGTTTGTAGAATAAAATATGCCACAATCGAACGTAATTCTTTTATACATTAAAATTAATGAATAGATGTGAGTTGAGTATTGATATATAGGAATGTGATATAATAATAATTGTAATTATTTGTAAAACTAATAAAGCACATTGTGCTTTTCTTTATTAATAAATAGAACAGATTTATAACCAAAATACAAAATATAAAAAAAAAAACTCACGAGAGATAAGGGGCTAGGGGAAGAGACTTATTTCAAGACATCTCACCAGAGAAAGAGAATAAACAAACTATCAAAAATGCCTCACGTAATTAATAGACACGGCCTAACACTTCGTTACATTTACTGTACACTATACATTAGGTAGAATTGTATATAGCCCTGCTAAATTTTTCAAGACATATCCTGGCGTATATTATCATGATATTTCAATAAACGATGTCTTCATGATACAATTCCAGTACTTACCTCGCCAGATAATGAAATTCCGTCGTGTTGTTTCACGCGTTATGATCAAACGTCAAAACAATATAGCCGCGATATCCGTTGAATATTTTTAATTACAAACGTATGTTTAAACAGGTGTACCACCTAAGCCTTGTACCTTGTTTTTACGATGAGTAATGCAGTCACCGTATTTAAAACTTCCTACAGCTCGACGAGCATTGTATTTATTGATTGCAATACTAGATAATCAAATGATTCAATGTAAGATATTACATCATTATTTTTGATGTGAAACATCTACTATAGCCGCACAAAACCAATTCCTGGCGTGGCGACGTGGCGACATTTCGCCTCATACACATTTCATATGTAGTAGTGTGTTACGGTGTGGCGACAGGTATTGAGTTGTCACAATTTGAAATAATTTTTTGATTTTTTGTATTTAATTAAAATAACTGTTTATTAAATAAACAGTCATCATTTTCTCTAAAAAAATTCGTAATATATTTTTTTTTATTATGCCAATTTTAATTCCTGTCGTAACCTTTCCTCTATGCATATTACTTGTACAAAATAATTTCAATGTTTCACATCTGCCAAGCGTCCTACGACGGCTCAGAGTTTTTTTCCCATTATGTTATGGCCGCGATAACAACTTGCATTTCTGGTAACTGCATGTCAAATTCGATTATCGGTACTAATCTAGTATACTTTACATTCAATCTTTTGATTTTTAATATTATTTTTAGAGTACAAAATATATAGATTACACAATTATTATTTTATTTAATTATTTCAATCGCTTTATTTTATGATTGCGTGAAATGACTCGCATAACGTTACTATTATATTGTTAACTAGCTTTTGATCGCGGCTTCGCTCTCTTCAATGAAGATTAAAGATTTGATCTTCCTATCGAAAACTGCCCTCATATTCTGTATGAAAGGTCTTGCCCTTTCATGTAACACCTGACAACGTGTACCTATCGAGGAGTTAAAGTGTGAAAAGTTTAAATAACAAACACACTTCACTTTTGTATTTATAATATTAGGTGCGATTATACTGACAATGGTCGGCCTGTGTTATCCTATCGCGCGTGAACAATGAGCATTATGCAACAATCAATGGTCGCCCAACGAGTACCGAGCAATACGAACGTAGTCCTAACTGTGAATGCCGACGCCAGCGAGGTACCAATCGGCGTAATTAAATACGTGGTCAGTTTCCTACATAGTAGCCTTGTTTTATACGGAATTTGATTAAGATTACATAACTGCGTTGATAATAATTCAAAATTAACCCCTAAGATAATAAGTCAATATAAACGCAAACGGAAGCCCTCTGTACATTTAATGTTTTGAGCCTTTGGTTGTTTTTTTACGACCCACATCTCAAAATGGTAGACCATGTTTTTAAATTTCGAGCCAATTTGTCTGTTGACCGGTGCATTATAAGGTTTACATAAGTTTGTAAGTAGCTTACACCATTCTGGTTTTCGACAGTCCAAGGGTTAAAAATGTCGACCTAGGATATTCACCTACTGCCATGAGACTAAATAGATAAATGATGGTTACTCCGATTTATCTATAATTTCTTTGACTCTCCATAGTATATGATAATTCCAACTAATATAAATGCGAAACTGTGTTTGTTTGCTACGCTTCTATTTCTTAACTACTCAAATGATTATAATGAAGTTCTGTATACTCGTTGTCAGGGGCACAGAAAATGAAGTAGGATACCTTTCATCCAGTAAAAATGTACTATTCCCAAAGGATAGATCAAATGTAAATTAAGATTAAGATTAGATTGCGAGCAAAAGCTAGCAGTTCCATATTTAGTATTAATATGATAATTCGTCTCATACTTTCGGAGCGTAGCTAACCTGTACACTCACAATCGAAGCTAATGAGATCAAAAAATAGTATTTCAATGAAAGTGCATTTATGAAGCGGCCCGTCAACACAACACGTGCGGCTTCGGGTTCACGCACTGTGTCAAAATTAGACGGGGCTTCGTTCGGCCAATGTCTTACAGATACTGTCTATTTATACAATGCACTCTACGCGGGAGACGGATTCATTTTAAACTTATTCGAACGTGGGTATTAACTCTTCTTCTTGAAATATTTTCTCAGAGTTGGTTGCTTAGTGGAAATTTAGTTTATTGTGAAATGGAATTTTTGACAAAATCGAAACCATAAAGACTTGGATCACGTATGAAACGACTCAACCCATCATTATGAAATTCTGCGTACACCTTGGCAGAAAACGACATAAAGTACCATTAATCGGAAAAAATGTACTGCTCCTGATAAATTAGTTCTACAACTGCAAGTGACATAAAAAAACCATTTGCACTATTTCAGAAATGTAATGGTATAGACTAACATATACATAAAGCGAAGCAACTGCAATAAATAGTGTAAGTGTAAGAGTCACAGAGTACACTAAACCAGAAGGAAGTGGCAACAGGGATCATTCGTGTGGCAATACGTGGATATCGCGGAAAACATAAAACACGAAGAGCTAGTGCAGAGCTAGTCAATTTATCTAGAAGACTCGATAACAATACGCATATATTCAGTCCCCATGGAAAAAAGTTTTTATTCTAAAATGTTACTTTATCGTATACTTACAAACAACAGCGAGTTTGTCCGTTTTAAGTTAAGACTTAAAAATAAACATATAGTCTAAAGCCACTACCTAGTGGCAAGTTAAAGTGAAATATATAGAATATTATCCTTACCCATGTAAGAACACTACACTTAATCGAATCTTAACCAAGTTTTAGTATAATCCTTATCTTTACTAATATCATAAATGCTAATGTGAGTTTGTTCTTTGTTAACCGTTAACTAAGGTAAAAGGCTATTCTTATACAGAAAAAAGAATGTCGAAGGCACCTTAACGCGAGCAAAGCCGCGGGCAAAAGCTGTTAATATAATAAATTAAAAAAACTAATGTATACAGAGGAAACACAACAATACATTCTTTTATCTAATTTATATACATTTTAAGTCATAAAATATTTTCGAGAATAGACACAATCGTTTAAATATTCTTAACACGAAAACCGTGAAGTAACGAAGTGAATTATTCGTAAATAGCATCCGCTGAGTCACCGTATTGTTTTAAGAGATATCTTCTGATTCATTAAATAGATAAAAACATAATTAACAATTTTAATTTAGTTACATACATAAATTAATACATTTGAAATTATAATATTAGTAATGAATATTGAAAAACAAGTTTTCATATAAACGCGCCCATAGTATGGCGGCCATTTTCATATTCGCTATTTTGTTTTTATTTCATTTTCGTGTATTGTGGTCATCAGGGATGAACAAACATGCTAAATTGCAAAATCGTACGTCTAAAGCAGTAGTCGGTAAACCACGAATCCTTGACTGTCTCTCCCAAAACATATTTAATACAGACACGGAATAACTTGTTTTGTAAGAAACAAAAAATAACATATATTTAGCAAAGGTAAGCTCGAGAGTATAAACTCAATTATTGCCATAAAAATGTATCTACTACAGCAAAGCTTAAGTTTAAGAAAAAGTATTTGAATAAACTTTATTTTTGTATTGTTTAAATCGGGCTCTTTTGGATGATGTGTTTCAAGACATTACCATGGGTCTAAAAGATCTGATCACAATTCAGCTTGCAAGATTACAAACTAAACAAACTAACAAAGATTAAAAACTAAATAAAAGCTTATAAAACTAAAAGATTGACCATAAATATAGACAATAAAAGAAAAATAATAAAAAGTGAATATTACTATGCCAATTCTACCTCCGGCCTTTTAATAAAGAAAAAATAATTACATTGCCCTTTCAACCCTCAACTAATATTATAAATCCGGATGTTAGTATGTTTGTTACGCTTTCACGCCTTAACCGCTTGACCGATCACATGATATCCGTTATCCGGGGTATATACATATACCGGGTAAACATACGGCACTTATGCCCTGTCAAGAGACACCATAAAGTTCTTATTGGAGCTAATAGCAAAAACTAGCCTTAGTAGTTTCTTACCACATTAAGCAAAGAAGAGATACGAGTGCAAGCAATGTAAGAGCGCGTAGCTACACATCGGTGAGCCCCTAAATCTTACACTAGGGTCGCAGACAAAAACAAATTACATACTCGTATATGTAGATTTCGTGTCTGGAATAAAGAAACTCTCAATTTCCAGTTAAACTGATAGGACTGCCAGTTTTATTAGTATTGTTTTTTTTTTTTTATATTATAGGGGGCAAACGAACAGGTGGGTCACCTGATGATAAGTGATCACCGCCGTCCATAGACACTAGCAACACCAGGGGAGTCGCAAGTGCGTTGCCGGCCAAACGGCCGGTTGTGAAAATGAATTTAATTAAAAAAAAAAAAATGTTTTCTATGAAATTATTGTCGATTATTTTGGAAAATGACTTTTAGATAAAATTATAGAATGGCTTGTGTACTAAATCTATTGTTAGATCAGAATCCGATGACGCTAATTGCGCTGTGGCAAAGAAAAATAAAATAGCAAAAAATAATTTATTGTTTTCTGTCATGGAGGAACAAGTTTATTTCTGTTTTGACATCGCCTAGCGGTTTGGTTTGAAACGAAGCGTAAATACAGACAATTAAATTAAGTAATTAAATCATACATTCAGTCGCGTTGAGGAAAATGGACGCATCAAACTAGAAAACATACAGGAGAAAAGATGAGAGTCTTTAGTCTACGCCTAAGTTTGGTTTTGACAGTGTTATTTGAGAATACAAACTCACGGATAAACAAAAACAATTGATGCCAGTTTTTCTTCTGCTTCTGAATATATAGTAAACTAAATACTGTAAAAAAACGGCAGATGCCTCTCATTATCTTTTTTGATCTGGATAGCAGCATTGTATACTGCATGACAGTGTGTGTAAACAGATGTAATAACCATTAATTAAAACAGTATTCATAAGATCTAGACAATTAATTACTGGAAAAACAGGCAAAATACACTGGCACACAACAAACTTGTGAGATTCACATAATTCTAAAGGATTATCATAATACCATTATTTATTCTATAGACACCACAGTATGAATCACAACCGGACACAATTTGATTCAACATTAAAAATTGAGTTAAACTCGATGGCAGATCATGTGAGTCAGAAAGGATGTAATTGCATCAACTTAAGTACTTGTTAGTTAATTTACACTCCTTATACACGCTTTTATTATATTTTACTGGTTTTAGAATTTGACCATAAATAAGACGATGTGGCTTTAGAACGTTACAACGCCAAATCTAGAGGAGTATCCTCGCTTTCAAATGTAGCTGGCCGGTGGTTAGGTGTCACTCTGAAGTTATGTCTAACCTAATGTGTTCCGGCACCTGCACTTAAGGACCATATTCCTCTCTAGGTTTATCACGTTTAACATCTTAGACAATACATCGTTATTTAACATCAGGTGAGGCTATGGCCAAACGTTAAAACAAAGTCTCATTAATTGTATCACGCATTGTTAACCATTGGAATATAAATGTATTTGAAAAGTAATACACGTTAATTTTGAAGTTCGCTATTTTCTAGTCTGAAATGATAAATTGAGTTTTCGATCTTACGACCGGTTTCGCATTTTGTATAGTCGTACTAGTTCGAAATTACGCTGTATAAAACGCGATTAGACCATTTGTATTAGAGTTAAAAATTTGTATCCAAGCCAATATATCAGTATATTCCAAACCAGTTTTATAGATTTAGTAGCAGGCGCCAGCAACTTTGTTTGCGTTTTTATCTTTATAAATAACTATATAAGATATTATTTAATAAACAAAATAACTATCAAACAAGTCTTCTTTACTTTCTGACTGTATGACGAATTTCCATACAAAATTTAATCTCCCTTTTCAGTACCTTAGGGATAAAATTTTCAAAAATCCTTCTTTAGTGCTCGCCTACATTATAAAAGGAATCTAGATGCAAATTTTTACGGTCCTAACCGCAATAATTTTGGCTGTGCGTTTGATATGTCAGGATTTTTTTTTATAAATTAATATTGCCAACCTTTATTTAGATTTGTTGTATTCACACTAAGTAATTATCGTGATTAGACTTTAAGTTGACGACGATTTGTGGGTACTGTAAAAAAAAAAATAGAAATTTGACCAAAGACAAAACATATTTTGTACCTATTTTGAAACGAATCTAATTATGATAACAGTACATTAAAGCCGAAAATGTTTTCTTCGCGCGCATAATGCATATCAGAGCGAAGACTCAAACGGCGCTTTAAATAAAATATTAAAAGAATACAGTTATGTACTGACATACTTTAGGAATAATTTATACAATACATTATTCGGAAATATATGAATTTTATTTAATTAGTAAAATAATAGTGGTCTGCGGTTGTGCGCGAATCACTGAAAAACTACTCGTTAGTTTTGGAATAAATTCCTACGTTTTTTTACTTCTCAGACCCTTGGTCGTTTTCCAAAATCAGGATATCTTCATTTCATATAATGTAAAAAAAAAACAACATTTGTATGTAAGCAATACAAAAGACAAAGAAATGTTGTAAAGTATATTTTTGTTTTAATTTTTTTGTTCTCTCTTCTGTTAATACGGGTAAAATATACTGTTGGAATAACAAACAACGCAGACGGAGTCGCGGATATCAGTTATCCTTCTATATCGCGCCGTATACTTTCCATGTTACTGTATCTCGTCACTAGGTCGTGCTGTTGTAGATCTGCTTTTGTACTACTCAACCGATAATCATGAAAACTGATATGGTAGATATTTGATATCGAGAACAGCTATAGATTTATATAACAATAATAATAATAAGATGCGTGCGAAGCCGCGTGCACAGCTAGTAGCATATATGTTTACTTTAAACACGACCAATTATGAAGAATTCGAAGAACACGCATGTAGATTTACATGGTAATTAAGAAATTATAAAGTAAAATACATTTGTATTATGAATTGTTAATTGTATTGCGATTTCAAAAATACATGCTAGGTTGAATGACCCAGTCACATGAAGTCCGTGTCGGCCGTCATGCGTCATTCCCTGACTCAGGTGTTCCGGATGGAACTGTCACCGGCTACATAGGTGAGTAAACTCAAGGGCACGTAGATAACATTTCCTAGATCTAGTCTTACGTGTCATATAAATGGACAATATAAACGGATTATATATGTAGGAGAATATAACTGACTGACAGCACAGCCCAAGCTACTTGGGCTAGGAAATGACAATTTTCTTGAGAGTTCTATTTACACTGTAGGTGAAGCGCTAAATAATTTTTGGAAATTAAGCCCCTAAGGTGGTGATAAAGGGTTGAAAGTTTGTATGCAAATCTGTCATTATTCTTTTATATATATATTTATACATATCAAATAAAGAGTCGAAAATAATGACTACATAGAAAATGCATGCCTAGCTGCGGGATTTAGCTAGTAACATATATACACACACACATGAGGGTTTTATTTTTATTAACTCGCATGAGTGTCCGTTCGGGTGGAAAGAAATACATTCGAAATTTGTCGTGAAACACAACACCGACACAAGATTGGAAAAAGCAAAAAATGTATAATTCCTAGATCGTTTTAAAAACGTGGCGTATTATTAATTTTTATTCATAAATTATCTATTTTAACTACTATTCTAAACCGAAGAGATGTAATTTTGTTTGTAATGGATAAAATCACAGAATCCTTAACCGATTTTAATTCATCTATAGTTTGTTACATTATCAGCGAGTATCATGGGTTGTATTTTATTTTCAAAATCTTCTTTAAAGCGAGAAAACTCGCGGACCAAAGATTTATAACACACACGGGCACCATCTGCAACGCGGTCCGGATGTGCTTTTAAAATTGTGAGCGAAAAAGCGTTTATTTCGATGTTTCAATTTTAAGTTGCCAAATATGAAGCGACGATGGGTTATATTGGTAACCTCAAGATTCTTTACTGCCCCTCTGGTTAACTACCACTCGCGTCTTGAAAGAACGTCGCCAAGCATTTATAGGCATCTTCCGACAGCCGCAGACTAGTTTTAGTGTTACCATCATTTTAAACCACATAAAAACCTAAAAATAAAATCTATAAACCATAAAAAAAGCCAAGGCCACATATATCTACTGCTACATTATACACCGGAAGTCCTAGTATATTATGCGTTGGTGGACTTTTTCAAATGTGAAACCAATTTTATTAGCGACTAAATTATCAAAATCCGAATGTATTACTATTTTTGTACCTTTAAAGCAGAGAGGAGAAAAAGTATATAGATGGAAAAATTTCGAATCAAATGTTTTGTACAAACTACAATGTATAATTTTCATCGTTGCCTTAATCAATTGATGTCTTAAAATACTCCTTTTTTTAATACAAAAGTGAAATCGGGTTTAATAACTAGTGTAAAAAAAAAATGATCAAGAAAAATGTACTGAAAACCATTGACATAAATATAAAGATTTCTATGATATTATTTAGAGAGAAGCAAATAAAAGAAAGTCTAGACTTTTAAAACGTGACCTAGATACGGTAAAGGTGATTCATTAGGCGTGTAATAATGATTCATACAAGCAGTGGTAACGTGAATTGCGACTTTTATCTCGACAACGGTGGCCATGTATGGTGGCGGGTTGTCCTTGCTTTGTCTATGTCAATGCCTTATGTAAGAATTTGTTAAGATGTATTGTATGTAGATATAACAGTGTCTATGGTACAGATATAACCTACCTATATATATATATATATATAGGTCTACATGTAGCAGAAATGCGAATGGAAAGATAGTGTGGTATGACTACAATCCATAAAATTAAGAAGAGTATTTAAGAGGAAGTTTGAAAATAGCACCATTGACAGAGAAGTTGAGGAGTTACCATGTTATGGGCAGGGCATATCATGGGTTGCGATGAAAGCTATGTAACTAGAAAAGCTTTAAGTATGAAGGTGGACGGTAATAGGAGTAGAGGAAGACCGAAGAATGTATGGACAGATTGTGTGATAATTGATATATGTAAAAATGTAAATACTGAGATGACATCTGATACGGGCGAGTGGGAAAAGAACACATGTTATGGCTACCCTACTTACCGTGGGATAAGGGTAAAATGATGATGATAACAGTGTCTCTAGAATGAAATTGAGTTAAAGTATATCAGAATTGAAGTTTATTCGTTTGACAACTTTCGTAATATCCTTGATTGAATGTATATAAACAAATTGTCATTGGATTTTTTAAAATGCTAACCATACCGAGTGATAACATGTACAGTTTGTTAAGTTTATGAACCAAACACAGAATAATCTCTAATTAATTTTAACAATAAAGCTTTATGAAACGAAGTAGCTTTTACTGGCGGCTTCGTTCGCGTCAATGTAGATTTAATCCATCTCTCGGGAGCAATACATTTTTTTCGTGATAAAAAGTACGGTACGTCCATAACAATAAATACATAACACTTCCTTACACTAACATTTTTTTTTTTTCAATTAGTTATTATGACAATTTTTTGTTTTTTTCTTCTAAATTTATTGTTCTTAAAATATAATTTCCTCCAAATGTAAAGTTAATACGCGCTACCATCGATACTAAGCTTCCATGACACAGGCGTTGCCTAGTTTGGGGCCACAGTTAAGGTTAACATATTGCAAATAATTTTAGCAATAAAAATATTTGTATTTTTTGTACACCGGAGAATGTGCTCGCAAAAATTCTTGATCGTTCGAACAGTTGAGGTATGAAATCGTAAAACAATTTTTCACATTCATAATATCAATTAGACTCAATAAATTACAAAATATACATACAAAATAATCATCATGTCTTTTAATAAAAAATAATAATTGGACTCGTAAGGAAACTTTAGTTACTTTGCATGATCCAAACCGATACGTGTAACAACCAAAGTCCATCTTACGTAGGTATGTGTAGGTCCACCTTATGCAATATGTAGGTCTAACTTTAAAGTAGCTATCAATGGTGTGCAGTTACTGTGGGTAGAGAACATAACTCGTAGAACAAATTGCCATGGAGTCTGAAGAAATTAGGAGGAGTGATCAAGTAACGGAAGACAATGTGGGTAGTCCTTCCATAAGCAGACCAACTAACAGAGGAAAGTTGTGAAAACTCTAATTGTCAACAGCATAGGACAGGTCTTAGTAGGCAACCTTGTTGGAAGGCCTGGGAATGAAAATCTTTCAACTGAAGATCAACCGTATTTCTACAAGATAGACTAGCTCATGACTAAAATCTTGTGTTAAAATTTAAAAATCTTTGCTTTAACTAAGTTTTTTATGTACACTAATTTCAAAGTATGTATAATTATTTACGAGTTAAGTTTAAAATGTACCAAAGCTTTGACTATCATACAAGTCACAGCTTAAACTAACCCATTTATAACCTTGTAATATTACCCAGAAATCTCTCACACAATGTTAGTGAGTAGTATAAAAAAAGGTATTTTTAAACACAACCCCCAGGTGTTTAAATAAATTGTAACAAATAAAATGACTCCTGAAATATTTTCAAATTCCATGAAGTAGAACTAAGTTAATACAGGATAAATTAACACATTTATGTATCTATATGTGTATAATGTCAATATATTCCTTAAATGGACAGCGGTTAAACAATATAACTTTATTTCCTGTTACCTTTAATGTAACTACAAAATTAATTAAACATGCAATTACAGAGAATTTTGTTGTAAAAGCCAATTTTTAATAATTTTTAAATCAATATGATGACATTGTTATATGTAAATATATGATTCACTAATATCTTGTTAAAATTAAATCATTAAACATTTTTCTTCTCAATAACTGTCATTAGTGACTGTATATTAATTAATTGTCAAGGTTTTATATTTAAATCTTATTTTTAATAAAGTTAAAAAAACACCATTCTTCTGCTTTTATGAAAATATTATCATGTTCAAATGGGTGAAAAAACTTTAGTGTGATCTGTCAATTATTTCTATACTTTGAAAGTTATCAAAAACATTCTAGAAATTATAGAAAGTAACACTCCTTTGTGGTAATCCTCAAGGGTACATAAATTTGAAAGTTGCAGACTCCAAAACCTAACAAAATTCTGATACTTGTGGTGTCTAGTCATTAAAATCTACTAAATAATTATATAGACTACATAATCATATTATCCTATTTTTGATGTTAACAAATGGAAATATTATTTGGTGTTTGTCAATTATACATTTTGAAATCTAATATTTACAATAGGATTTCTTATGGTACATACATCATTATATTCCAAGCTTATCTAATAGGTGTTATTCCTAAGAAAATGGATTTACAGACAATTTTCTTTACTTTTTAATCACCTTGGAATTAAATTTTAACATCTGTTGGAATAACATGTAAAACTCATAGTAAAGCATAATTTGATTTATAGAAATGCTTGTTATGAGAATACAGTATTTTGAATGTAATCCTCCTCATAGTATAGCCAAATAAAAATTCTAAATAGACTGAGCAACATATTATTTGGTCAATATTCTAATTATACATATTGAACTTTATGATCATAGAAAAACAATATGAATCATATAAAATCAAAAATAACAAGCTAGAGGAGGTAGTAAATTATATTAAGATATGAAAATATATTTATTGCTAATTTTCAGGATTCAAATTCACCCAAAGATTATTTAGCAAATTTTGATTTTATATATTGTATATGCAACTTTGACTAATCAAGGATTTCAATACGTAAGTGGTACTTGAATATATGTTACTTATTTCAGTTCGATTTGACACAAGGAAAATTACTACGATATAATACTACTATTCACATATACTATTCTCAACATATTCAAAGATTTATACAGCGAAAGATAAGAGAGTTACTGAATATTGTCATTCAGGTCTAGATTTCAATTACTATAGTATATTTCTGACCTTGACTTTGGCAGGGCAATGCACCCAAAGTGTCACATTTATATATTTTATCGACTTTCACATACACAGATGGGTCTGTTCGACCCAAAATAGACATGAAACGAAATGTCAGGCGGCGCCGCGACCGCTATGCCTTATATGGGCAAAGTAAAGTGCGATTGCGCGACGATGCACTACAATAAGGTTCGTTGCCCCCTGTGCCCCGTACAGTACTGATAACGAATATGACTACACAACGATTCGTGATGATCAAATCTCCTAACACGTCTACAGAGATTCCTTAGAAGTGATCAAAAAAGGCGTTGCAGGAATAACCTTTCAATCATATGTGAAATCTAACACCAATGTTCTGAGTACCTATGTTCACATTTAAAGCTGCTGATACCGGATTAACTTAGGATTACAGTCACGAAACAAAACACGTGGCATATAATCATTGAACAGTGACATAAAATTTTAAGAGAAAAGGCGTGCAGACTGCGGTGGGTTGTGCGAAATATGGCGGCACCGGTCTCATAAGAAAAAAAAATGTCATGTAGTTGCATTATTGTCGTCAACATTACAACACTCATGTAAAAGGAAAATAGAATACGGTCGTATAACACTGATTATATCTTTCACTTACCATTTTTTGATGTTAAACACGTAAAAATTGCACCACTAACTTCACCGACACCACGACAACAGCGACCGGAACGACACTGTCCGGAATGTTGGCAGTTCTTTTTTCACGGCGGCCAATCAGCGCATGCGTCAAAACGATTATCTGAGTCAACACACTACCCCTTTAAACGAAAGACACAATACACAATGTCATTTATTACAAACGAATAAAGTATCTAATAGTTAATTATGTTTATAAGTTAAATAATTATTGAAATAAATAACAAATAAAATATAACAAAACTCGATAGTATACAAGTTGACAACTTTCTAAAAATTATAAACGCAACTGTTACGTTGATACTAAAAATATTATTTTATACTAACAGTAACAAACCAAAAATGTTCGCGATAAATAAAACCCACTCCGGTCGCGTGAAGATTAGATACGTGAATACATCACACTATTCACTGTAAAGATAAACATATATTTATACAATCAGCCTTATTATGTAGTGACTCACTGGTGACTATAATGTATAAACCAATCATAATTTAGTATTCAACAAATGCCCATATACGGACTGCCGGAAATAAATCATAGTCGACGAATGATTTCAAAATTGGCGGGGTTAACCAAATACGATTATTTTTCTTCAAATCAGACTTTATGTCTTTATAATTGCCTTTGTTAGGTGAGTTATAACCATTATAGAAATTAAATGTAGTTTTAAATAAGCATTTTACGTTTTTTTTTCATAGAGTTGAACGTTGATATTATTTTATACGATATAATACTGCAATTAAGTCGATCCCAGAGAAAAGAAAATGTAGTTAAAAGCGAAGTGCTGATTTAGATTCGATCCAGTTTAATTAGTTAATCTAGAAACAGTAGCGGATCACTGGGGAGGGATTTTCGTATACAGTGTTGTCTGCCGTTTAGAAATAGTCAGTGTAAATAAATCAAGAAATGTATAATATACGGTATCGTTTTTAGAGTAGCCGTATGTATATGTTTTTGCCAATCTTTTTTTTTTCGAACTGTCTACATTCTTTACCTGTCAAGGCTTCTTCAGTTTCACCGGACTACTAAGAATTACTATTTTAATACTACTTTTCCAATCTGTGTAGCCTAAATCATAGATTAGGTCTAAATGTCTTCTTGTACTTTGACATTGAGGTGTCATTTTTGTGTATTCGTTTTGTGTCATAAATATAGGCTAGATAATATTTACGTTTCAGGTTTGTGGAGAAAAAAAAGAGGTTTAGCAGTCGGGTTTTTTTACAATTTAATTGCTAGTTATTTGGCAATATTAACAATGAAATAAACACTACAGTATAAACTAGAAAATTTATTCGTATATATTAAACGTTAACATTTTTAAAATACATAATTTACAATACCATGATTTTTTGTCAGTCATTTTATAGTGGTCATCCATAATTACTTCCCATAGCATCTGTTATTTTGTTTTATGCGGTTGGAGGAAAATGAACGTGGGGGTCACCTTACAGTAAGTGATTACCGCCGCCCCTGCACATTACGGTGTCAGTTATTTAACAAGTTAGCTCTTTTGACTTGGGTATCATCCATATTGTTAGATTATAGCCTAAAAACATTTAAGAAAAAAAAGGTGTGTGTGCAATTCACACATGATAGAAGTAACACTTCAGTAAATCGACAAAATAATGAGATGAATATATATAACAAGGGTAGGATAATTACAAAGCTTATTTGTTTAAAAATGAAAGTATTCTGATTAATTTTATATTTTATTTAACATATGTTACATAATTTATTGCTTAAGTTCCATATTTTCAGTTTCAACAAACAAGATATAAAAATACTCACAAACACTGTTAAATAATAACACACCACGCTGATTTCTTACTAAAAGGCTGTAATACGCAGCCGCATACAGTGTACAGTAGTACACATACTTTGCACATATACTAACACTCGTTAAATGCTCAAATACAAGCAAGTATTAAACAGTGTGCATAAACATACACACCGACATTTGCTCTCTCACTTCAAAAATAGTATGTATATTTCTGTCTCATTCTTTGCCGGCTTCATCCTACACATTTTTGTATTTGTGTATTACCTATCGTTTTTCCGTTGCATCCGGTTTGAAATCACAACGATTCTAAAGAAGTTTTACTTCATAAATCCGATGCCGTTTAATCTTGCCTAAATGGTGATACTTTTCCCATTCATTTAACATGAGGTTTTTTACTTTATTAGAAATTATTTTTTATCTTGCATGTTTTATAGAATAACTTATCAAATATTATTAATTTTCCATCTATTATGACCTCTTGGGATGGGGAAATTTTGAAATGGAAAAATGTATTTTTACCATTTTTTCTAATTTATCAATTAGTCACTCATCATCATCATGTTACCCTTATCCCACCTAAGTAGGGTCGGCACAACATGCATATTCCGGTCCAAATTATTTTTTTTGTTTCATTAAAATCGGTTCACTCTATCAAATGTTATTGTAATTTTAATGACGACGGGAGTTAAGTAGCAGAGAAAAATAGTCAAGTAAATGGACTTTAGCCTCATCCAAAAACCAGGGTATTTTATAACATAAATAAACATTACCACAGTATTACATTACTAAGACATAGAACTAAATAAAAATGGTTAATACTTTTTTTCACGTAAATAAATATTAATACCCTAAGATGTTCAGTAATTAATTAATATGCATTATTGCTAATAAATGGCGCTCAACCGCCATTTTCTAAATCTATTACTACTATTATATACATTCCAAAAATTGGCCAATTACATATTTCTATAAATTGAATAACTTACTTTGTACTTCGTATAAGTAAAATATGATTTTTATTTTTAGTTTCGTGTTGTAAATATTACAAGTTATTGAACCTTATTACATTTCAGGCCAAATTTTTATTATAATAAAACTATAAAGAGACTGAAATTGTTCATTGAACATAAATGTAAGAAAAAATCATCTTTAGAAGCAATAACAGACTACTTTTTTGATGACAACAGATGGCGTTAAACTTATAATTTTATTGGTATACTGCCGTAAGAATATTATTGCAGGGAAGAGTATAGATAACAATGAGATAATTTCTGTGTTTTTAGGTTTATTTCGAATTATAATTTTCATAAAAGTACCTTGATTCTAATGTCTTAATTATGCTTTGAATTAATGAATACCTTTTTGTTTATTTATTAGGGAGCTTGCATTTTATTCCAGCGGTACCGTGGAGAAAAAGACTGCAGGCTGTGCAAATGAAAGGAAGGATAACATAAAAATAATAATAACAATGAACTATGTGAAATTTATATGAATGAATATTATAAGCCCTCGGCTGATTTTTTAAGACTTAGATCTCAAAATGGCAGATAATGTTTTCAATTATTTTTTAATTTCATTACATCGTACATTGTAAATTTCATGGTTTAGTAAACAAAGTTCGTACAAATGAAAAAATAATTTAATAATAAATTTTACATGAAAATTATTGTGACCATTATTAGTTTTTAGCCTGACACTTTACATTACAAATATACAAGATATACAGATATAAATTAAGATTGTTTCATTAACCACTGTGTTTTGTATTCCGTTCCACGCGGACGAAGTCGCGGGTACTGCTAGTATTGAATAAAACTGTTTTCAACGTATGGGTAGCAATATAAAACTATGAATATCTCGTGATTTTCGTTAGTTTTCATTATGAAAATTTCACACTAGCATCTAACCATTATATGCCACAAGTAAACAAAGTAACAGACTGCACATTTTTGAGACATAGTAAAAAGAATAAAAAACTTGAAGTCATAGTTTCATGAAGGTTTTGATGTTATTCGATTACTTTATTAAACATTAATAAACATGACTTAGACGTCTTTTTAGATACCTAAATGTATTTTTATTAATCACTCTCAAAAGGGTAAAGGACTGAATATTATTTAATCTAAGAAATAAAAGAAAGATTATATATAATCTATGATTTTATATTAATAGATTTACAATTTTCAAGCGTTGCCGACATATTTATGATATCTTTTATACATAGTGTATAGGTTTGTCATAGTCATCTGTCCAGCGGAGCCTGCCAAAGCCCTCTTCAGGAATGCCATTGCGTACGTCGAATCCGATACTTGTATTAGTAAAGCGACTGCATTCTCGATATGCTGTCGGACTGTTCGCGTCGGAGCTGTCTTTTCTAGCAACGTACAAATATCGCCAACCGAATATGCAGCGATTCTAGATACGTGCTTCTTCCTTTTCGAAATTGATTGGGTCAATCTGAAATTCATATCTTTGACTAAACTGGTATGATTATTTATGACGTGGTTATCTTTGTATGAGATTTTGGATCCTATTATAGAAAATGGATGTTTGGGATGGTGACGTATGAATGCTATTAATGTTAGAAACTAGAATGTATGTGAGGAATGGATATCTCTTGCTCTTCCACGCAAAAGTTACTGAAAGGATTGTATTGAAAATGTACAGTAATATAGTTTATACATCAAATAATGGCTGGAACCTGCTTAATTCGCTAGCTTCCCAAATCATAAACTGTACTTAACAAGTTTATTTAATATTAATATAAACTAAAATGCTACGTAGGATTCCAAACTTCAGGCAAAAATATAGCGTCGTTCATTGACATAAAATGTTATGATTATTTTTTATTTTTTTTAGTTTGATAAATGTAAGGTTAAAACCACATTCAATGTTAGGTTATTAACTCCAATTATAAGTAATTAATTATGTTGTGAAAATATTGCATATTACAGGTTTTAATTGTCTGTACAGAATATACCATATTTTTGCTTTTCTGTTATTAATTTTTGTGTTAGGAATTTCATATGTTTTTAATGGTGCAAGCTTTACAAAAAAATTGGGTTAATTTTTATTTGAACTGAGAATTTTGGCGGCCTTACCCAATTTATAAAAATACTGTGTAAAATGAAATATATTGAATATATTAAAAGTAAAAAAGTAGTAGTGAGGAATAGGATAAATGCACGGTGGATGAAATGGCGAAAGGTTGTCTGGGTTAGCTTGTAACCCATGAATGCTCTTGAAACTCAAGAAGGTGTATAAAACCATTATAAGACGAGTCATGTTGTACGCATGTGAGTGTTGGTCTACGAAAGAGACGGAGACGAATGAGAAAATACTACATGTGGCAGAGATGTGAATGTAAAGATGGACGTGTGGTGTAACTAGAATCGATAAGGCTAACAATGAGTATATCAGAGGAAGTTCCAAAATAGCACCATTGACAGAGAAGTTGAGGAGTAATAGGTTACCATGGTATGGGCATGTTATGAGTTGAGATGAAAGCTATGTAAGTAGAAAAGTTTTAAGTATGAAGGTAGACGGTTATAGGAGTAGAGGAGGACCGAAAAAGGTATTGCTGGATTGTGTGACAAATGATATGTGTATAAAAGGTGTGAATACTGAGATGACACCTGACAGGGGAGAATGAAAAAGGAAAACATGTTGTGCCGAACGTAACTGGATTACGTAGAATAAGTGTAAGAAGATGATTAAAAGTAGAGATAAGACGATGTATTAATCTAATTCAATCGTGCACGGGTATTTTCATGCGCTTAGAATGATAATGCTGTATAATCTTATGAGATATAAAAATAAAGTACTATGTAATTGTACACCTTAAAAACAGTATACCTATAGTACCTCGCGAGAATAACACATAGTAATAGTTTCTATCTTTTACGTATAATTAAAAAAATAATGGGTTATTTGCGATGCAATTTTGACCACTATAGTATTAATTCTTAACCAATTAAATAATTTAGTTAGGTTAGGCATTTAATGTACACATTAAAATTAAGGAACAAAAGAAAATTTACCCGACTTTTGATCAGCTGTATCTAAGTCAAAAACGATCGTATTGGAAATATAAAAAAAATACAGTCGCATTGATAACCTCCTCCTTTTTTGAAGTCGGTTAAAAAAAGAAATTGAAGCTAAATAAACAGACACTCTGGTTCACAAGCCCGTGGAGCTAGAATTTTTTTTTTGGATTTTTTTGTCGTGCTATTTCTTCGGGCTGCATTATTACCGTGGACTAAAAAAAATACCTGGAAATTCTAACATTAGAACCTTGGAGATTCAAAATACTTTTTTATATTATTGATACGACCATTTTTGACTTAGATACAGACGATCAAATATCGGGTAAACATATCAATTCTTTTTGTTATCTTCAATTGTGTATGTAGTACAAATCGAAATTACCCTTTACAGTATAACTTTTCAATTAATATCTTATAAGATGTCACAGTTAAAAAATTACGCGCAACAAAACAAAATCGTTCGTATGAAGATATTCTTGCGTACATTCTATGATTTTGATAAACAATGAAAAATGAATCTAAATTAGACACTCAGGACGTCACATTAGTACTATCGTATTCATAGAAAGGTGGGGCCGATAGCTAGTTGTTACTAAAACAAAAAAAAAAACTTACTTTTCGATATTATATGCAGTTTCAGCCGATTTTTCCTCTGTCTCTCTGTCCATATCGATGTGGGAACTCGATCTTTCACAGAGGGACAGTATTAGTGCTCTATAGCATTGCATATAATTGGGCCAACTGAAAATATTTACATTAATTTATTTATATATGACCGTACATGGTATGCTTGAGAATAGCACTATAGCGAGTGTTATAACATGTACATGGTGATTACGATTAAATCAGACACAATCGCCACGTTGCGTGTCAAATTCGCTCATCATCATTGTCATAGGTCTGTAAGAGACCCAGAGAGGCCTCTTCCCGAAGGAAGGCATGGGCATAATCACCGCGTCAGCCCACGACGTATTGGGGATTTCAAACTCTGAGAAATCCAGTTCTATATTTTCCCACATACGGTGGTACTACGAGAACATTTCTCAGGTTCAGGTTTCCTCACGATATTTTCCTTCACCGTCAGCCGATGGTGTTACCAATTTAAAATAGTAAATGTACGCGAATTTCGAAAAAAATCGACTTAACATGCCGGAGTTCGAACCTGCGGACATCGGATTTATATTCCACCGGTCAAACCACTAGATCACCATTACTAAACTGCTGTACAATATTTTACTCTAAAATACTTTCTGTTATATATTATACCAATTTATTCAATGATTATAAACCCCTGTTAGTCAAACATTCCTTCGACTGTGCTTGTATTTTTATAGTTTACAGATTTTTTAACGTCTGATCCCAATCTCGTCTGATGTTAAATGACGATGTGGTCTAAGATGGTAACCACGTTAAACCTAGAGGAGGCTCTCAAGTGCAGCTACCGGAACACGCCAACAGGTGCTTGGCGACAGGTTTTCAACTTGAAAAAGCCCTACCACCATATTATGGTTTCATCATGATGCTTTCCTTCACCGAAACATCCGACACAGTCGCAAGGATTCGAACCTACGTCCATCGACGCGGAATCCGAACATTATCAACTAAACCATCATCGCTTCACAAAAGTCGAAATTGTGAAAGTGTTGTTTTTAAGTGTCCACAAATTGTCCATCATTAATCTGTTGAGTGTTTGTCTAATAGTTACCATAAAGTAAGTACTTTGGGAATCAGAAATAGATACTGATACCATTGAAACCTGAAAGTGGCTATGTCAATCAAAAAGTCAAAACTGTACATGTAAAATATTGTATTTAATATCTTACTAGCTGATTCCCAGCTGCTTGGTTGGGCATTAAAAAAAGGCAAATGGTCAACCGAATCCAAAAATTACGTAGCCTAGAAGCATCTAATGGGCATAGACCTATGCCGATACTTTTGGCAGTTTGCACGACCCAAAGAAACTGTATTTACATTCTATATATATATATATATATATATATATATATATATAGATCACTTACCGATCTTCCAATACCTCTTCCCGAGACACCAATAAATTATTTAGTACTCTAATACAACCGTCGTACAGCTCAAAGTATGCTTTCGTGGAAACCTCGCAACGTACTTGTGAGCTGGCAACACCCATTATATAATGCACCATATGTTGGAGGGAAAATATTGTATCGATGAACTTGTAATCTAATGATATCTGTATTAAAAAAAAAGAGAAAGAATTACGAAAAACTAGCTCTTGCCCGTGGCAACACTTGCATTAAGGTAAATTTACCTTGTCATTCAAGAACAGCAATGTTTATTACCATCACCAATGTTACATAAGAAACATTAGTGATCTGTGCCTTAGAGGATGAATTTCTAATATATGAAACATTTACCATTGCCGTCCATAGACAATGGGATGTATCTGCATTGTTGGCATTACTAAGTTTGTATTTTTGTTCTTCTATTAACTTCTATTCTCAAATTACACTTAATCAAATGAATAAAAACAAAAACAAGTTTAAAAAAAAGGGAATTCAAATATAAGTAAGGAGTT
Source organism: Antheraea assamensis (assembly GCA_035772565.1). Taxonomy (NCBI): domain Eukaryota; kingdom Metazoa; phylum Arthropoda; class Insecta; order Lepidoptera; family Saturniidae; genus Antheraea; species Antheraea assamensis. The sequence goes on from JAQQSE010000058.1 coordinate 1,053,451, forward strand.
TCATTGTGCCTTCGCAATCCAGAACGTTTTTGATCATAGTTAGGTACCTATTTAGTCTTGGATTGTCACAACCCTACAAATATCTAATTGAGTATACATTTCCCATTCGATTTTGAGTAGTTTCCTGATGTATTTTCGAAATTCAAGGTCAGGTGCTCATTCAACGATATTGAGACCCTTTAAAAATATACAGTTTCCAATAAAGTATTAAAAGAATTGTGTGTGTGTAGACAGTCGTTAAAACTGAAATTAACCTAATAAAAGTCACTGGCTAGATGAACATATCCTGGCTACGAGTCACTATGTCGCGTTTCTCGTTACGTCTATGAAGTCACCATACTCATAATAATTTCATTCATAAATAATATAACTTTAGCATACATTATAATTACCTTTTTTGCACTTAAAATAACTTCAGAAAGTGTATCCAAATGTATTTTTAAGAGTCCACATATGTTTTCGTTGATTTTAATTATCTTTGGGATATTTTCGCCATCGTGGTGCAAACTGGTTGTTTTTCGTTTTTTACCGGCAAAACTGTCTACTTCGTAGTGTTGTCGTAACCAAGATCTTAAATTTTGGCTGGATCGGTACATTAATTTCGATAGGGCGACACATTTGGGGCCAACTATATTTGATTTTAGACACTGAGACCAAAGGTATTTGGAGACCTTATATGATGTTAGATGTGAAGAGGATTTATCTTTTATTATTGTGGTTGGTTTCTGAAATTATACAATTTACTTGTTACTAAGATATATAATTAATAGTCTATAATTAAATGTAACACATTTAGCACCGACTATGTTTGATTTTAGACACACAGCACAAATATAGTTAGAAATTGTATATGATGTTAAATGTGAAGAGAATTATTTTATTATGGTGGTTGTTATTGAAATAATGCAAATAACTTGTTACTGAGATATATAATCACTGGCCTATTATTTAATACAACACATTTAGAGCCAACTATATTTGATCTTAGACACAGAGACCAAAGATATTTGAAGATCTTACATGATGTTAGATGTGAAGACAATTAATCTTTTATTATTGTGGTTGGTTTCTGAAATAATGTAATTGACTGGTTACTAAGATATCTCATTAAAGGTCTACAAATCAATACAGTAAATTTAGGGATGATTGTGTATGTTTTTAGATATCGAGTCCAAAAATATTTGGAGACCTTATATGATGTTAGATATGCAACAGATTTATTTTTTATTATTGTGGTTGCTTTCTCAAATAACATAATTAACTTATTATTAAGATGTGTAATTATTGGTCTCATATATAATTTAATATAACACATTTAGAGTTGATTAGGTTTGTTTTTAAATCCTGAGATCTCATATATTTGGACACCTAATGTGATGTTAGGTGTGAAAAGGATTATCTTATTATTATTGTGGTTAGTTTCTGAAATAATATAAATAACTTATTATGTAATTAAGGATCTATAATACAATATGTTTTTTACACAATATATAATATGTAAATTTACCAAGAGAAAAGTGAAGGAAGGCTGTACATAAGCTCTTTTTTAATAATACCATTGAAATAAGTATATTGTTTTTTAACATGAAATGTTTTTGTGAAACCATGATAACGTATTTTTTTATAATTTATATATTTGACCACAATGTCTCCTAAAATGATAACACATTAGAGATATTGGTTTTCATGAGTAATTACAAGACGATACCTATATGTGCTTGGCAAAAAAATTACAACTTAAGAATTATAGCTATCATAGAGTATTAACATGTTATGGTTTCATTATATTTTTCTTCACTGCTCTGGTTCTATAAGATTCAAACTGATTGTTGCCATCGACTCATCATCGACAAGTACTAATAACTAGTATAATTAAATTAAAAATATTTACCTCTAAAACAACTAAAGTTGATAGATCACGAACAAAATTGCTTACAAAACACTCCAATGGCGTCAATTCGCATAGAAACTTCAATGCTACAGATATATCTTCAACAAAACTATGACATCCGAACACTTCACTGTCACTATTCATTAAAATCAATCTAGTTTTAACAGTTTGCCATATGCTGATAAAGAATTTATCTTTCTCATTGAAAATGTAGTGCGTTTCGAGTTTTTTTATATATCTCAAAATCACTATAATCAATTTTAGTGATGTTTCTATATGCTGCGTTGTCGATGATGAGTTTTCTATCGTCTCTATCTGAAATACGTATAAATAAAATTAAAATTGATCTGTACCTATGAAGAAGTTTACAATCTGAGAATTTTACTTCTAAAGTTTGAGGTGACACTTTTTTTAATATATTGTTCATTTTATCGTATGACAAAAATCTCATTTGATGTTAAATAGTAAGGAATTGGCTTTCAAGGGCAGCTTCCGGAACACACCTATACAACGACGGATTATAAATTTCAGGGTGGTAATCAGTGGCGTAATTATACTATCCTAGGCCCATAGGAAATTTATTAGAATTTATTAATGGAGGGCCACATTAAAAATCGTCACGTTGCAATTTAATTTTAATAAACCATTGAATTATTTATTTCTGAACTCTCGGCCTCTCGAGCCAGGGGTCCCATGAGGCCGGGGGCCCGTGTCCTTTTGCCATCTCTGCCACAGTAAACTTACGCCACTGGTGGTTGCTAACGAGATGGACATTAGAAAAAATCATACCATCGTGTTATAGTTTCAACACGATATCTTTATTCATCAAAAGTTCCAGCTCATTGCAGGATTCGAACCTGCTATCGTGCTGTGTTCGAACACGCTACCACCAAACCATTAACGCTTCAAATTCAATGTTTAGTATCGAAGTTCAGTGGTTTTTTATTTTTCGAGTTGGTAACCCTGTAAGACGATATTGTATGGCGTAGTTTCCAATATTGCAAGTAAACCACAGGGCATTATCAGTAATGTACCCTGTACGAAAGTTAAAACCTCCAAATTGGTCAATTGTTATAATAATACTAGCTTTTGTTTGGGACTTCGCTCGCGTAAATGTAAATTTGACCTACTCCAGGGAACAGTACACTTTTTATGGATAAATGATACTCTATGTTCTTTTTTGTACCCCTGAGAACGTATATACAAAATTTCATGGTGATCGGTCGAGTAGTTAATGTGTGAAAGCACAATAAACAAACAATCCTACATTCCTATTTATAATATTGATAAGGATTAAAAATGACATTGTCTGTTTACCATTCACATTGCTTTTGATTTTAAAAAAAACTTAGCGTAAACATAACAGAGACAAATATCTAGATCAAATATTTATTAACAATGTTGCCTCAAATAAAATGAAAGTTATTTTATACTTACAGCATTTTTAAAGAAATATTCTAATCCTGACCACAGACAATCTAAATTCTTTATTTCTTCTACATCCGTTGTCTCACAGTACTTTGAGAGACTCAAAGAGTATGCTGCCATTGCGTTCAGTTTAGACAGATTACTGTCAAAATCTACCATACTGTCATCGGTAGTTTTTGTCATATCAAGATTATTACTATTTTGATTAAAATCAATACTTTTAAACGATTCCAAAAATTCTTTATGTAGTGTCTCTTGCAAATCTGCTAATATTGTTCTAAAAGCGCTCGCGGTTATCGCTTTCTTCTGTTTTGCAATCAAAGGTAATATTATGCAACTGATCTGAAAAACTGGATCGCTAAAGGTATCCAAATTTGCTGTAATTGTTCCTTTTTTCGTTAAGAGAATATTAACTATACTTTTCACTATCTCGCTATTAGTTCTTACTCTTTTTACAGCTGTTTCAAGAATGCATTTAATAATTAATAAATTATTTGAAGTTTTTATTTTCAGTGTTAACAAATTCATCAAACTATCATTATCAAAAGAGAATATATAATCAACAGGAAAGAGTTTATACAAATCCGGAGGCTTTAAACTCAGTTCATATATGTTTTGCATAATCTGATCGACGCTTCGGCGTATCTTTTTTGACTGGCAACATTTCTTTATTGCTACGATAGCAAAAATAACTACCAAATGGTAGTGTTCTTGTAAGTATGGAACTTTCAATCGCTTGATTAAGTCGACGCACATTTTTATTATATCTTGAACGTCTGCTTTTAAAGTTAATTGAGAAAAATAGTCTGCCATGTTAACTTCTTTTGCGAAAAGGCGAATATTAAAATCGCTTTTGTTTAAAGATTTAGTTAAATTTTCGCAATTTTCGAAACACTTCGTTACTGATTTAACCGTCTCTGTAACTAGTGCGTTTAGTAGAAGGATATTGTTGCCTACTTCTTCCGATTCTATTAATTCTAAAGATCCATTACTCAAATAAGACTTGACCAAACCTTTGGCTAGTAGTTTATATTGACTTCTATCTAAGTTTTGAAACAATACTTTTGTGTATGAATTATTTGTGTTAATCATTTCAGTGTTGGCAGATACTTGTTTGATTAAGTTCGTTTTTGTTATTTTTAGTGAATCTATTAAGGATTCAGTCGATTCTTGAACGCATAACAATTCAATAGCCATAGACTTAACTAACAGTAGGTTATCCTGAAATGGGAAAATCATAAGAAATCTTAGACAAATAAATTAAAATGAAGTAATTGTCTGTTTGTAATATCAAAATAACAGCTTTCTACTAAGTGGAAAAGAGAGTGTTTATAGAACTTATGACAAAAGAAAACAATTTTTATAATTTTTGTGTCTGCCCGTCTGTTTGTTGCGGTTAAATTATGAAATGGTTACACTGATTTTGACAGGACTTTCATTGGCAGACAGCTGATGTTATAAGAAGTAACTTAGGTATACCTAATTTAGAAAAAAAGGGGTTTCTCGCAAATATAATCCAAGGACAAATGAAGTCACGGGCGGCTGCTAGTCTATACATACACATAAAATTGTAGTATAGGTTGTTCGTCCGGGTACAAATGCGATAGTGTTGAAACGATTTTAAATAGACTTTTACTTTTACTGCCAAATAGAAGAGTTTTAAGAACATTACATAGGTTATCTACCATTGTGTTTTGACATAGAATCACTATCAATATTTTAAAGCATTTAAAAGGGTAAGTATAAATAATAAAATCACAATTAAAAAAAATGAGAAATAAAACCCATAGTTCCACTTAAACTACAAAACCATTTTGAGAAGAATGAAGTCAGCAATTTCAGCTATTTGTAAACGTACTAGCTTTTGTGCACGGTTTTACTCGTGTTAATTTAGATTTTCTTCCCGGGATACCACAGGTTCCTTTTTCTGTGCTCCAGGCATTAATTCAGGCAAGCCATTAGGCAGAGCTGTTATGCCGGGCGACCGTTTTAAATTTTTCTTTACCCCTTGGGAACAGTACTTTTTTTTGGATGAACGATACCGTACGTACTTTTCTGTACCCCTGACATTTTTTATAAGGGCCATGTGTCTAAGAAGTAAAACTAAAAAATATTAATCGAAATCTATCCAGTAGTTTCTGAATGAAGCGTGTACAACGGCAGATCTATATAATTTTATTTATATAGAAGGCTAGCTTTAGCTCGCCGTTTTGCCTACGGAAATTTAGATTTGATCTGTTCATCGAGAACTGTATTTTTTTCTGGATGAAAGTTACCCTATGTATTTTTCTGTATTCCTAACAAGGTGTATACAAAATTTCCTGATGGTGAGTTGAGTAGTTAACCCCTCGGCTGATTTTTAAAGACCTAGATCTCTAAATGGTGGATTATATATATATATATATATTTTTTTAATTTACTTCATCGTACATTTTAAATTTTATGTTTTAGTAAAAAAAGATAGTACAAATGAAAAAAGTATTTAAAGATACATTTTACATAAAAATTAAGATTTTACAATACATAATTTGTTATTTTTCCAAGTTTTATAATAAATCATGTATTTTTTAAGCCAATTGTCTGTTGACCTGTGCCTCATGTCGTCTACATTCGTTTGTATGGAACTTAAACCTTTATGATTTTGGACAGTCCAGAGAAGATGTGAAAGCGTAATAAACAAACAAGCTCACATTCGCATTTATAATATATATAAAATATTGCTTGGGATAAGGAAAATCACTTACCAACACCAAAACCGTTTCATCATCGCATACTCTCGACGCGAGCGTTATCCATTGCTCGGTGGACAAGCAAGGCAATATAAAATTAAAGTCGAAAACCTCTGATGTATTAACAGGTTCGGATATATCCAGTTTTACATTACTATATTTGATATTGAGCAATTTCAACTGCGCGAAGTTCTGACACACTTTTAAAAATGACAGTAGTAATGGTGCATTCTGGAAAAGTTACGTCAAATCTTTTAAAAAACGCGTGCATGGATTTTTGGCAGGATCTTTTTTATACTTCACTAATTCCCCGCCCCGGCTTTGCAGAACTGTATTGATGAAAATAATGAGAAAAAGTCTTGTCATTACAGTACGAACATGTAATAAAATAAAATGAGAACTCAACAACTAAACGTCAATTTGACAATTTCGTTAACATTTTGGAACGTTTTTCAACGTTCTCCTTACGATTCCATGTTTTTTTGGGATATCTCTAGTATCTTCTATCTCAACCCAAATTGTTCACTTTTTTGTACGATTTTTCAAACAGAAGAAATTCTGTCGTTCTGAAGTGATGTGCTTACATGCATTCGGCAATTGGTTTTTATTTATATAGATATGCTTTAGCGTTAGACCACAATCTCACCTGATTTCAAATGATAATGTGGTCTGAGACAGTAAATAAGCTGAACCTAGAAGGGAAGGTGAGAAAACACCTATATGTGTTTGGCCACAGATTTTAAGCTTGAGATTGGTAATTAGTTAGGAGGGCGTGTAAAATCCCTACACCATAAAGCTATGATTCCATCACGATATTTTCCTTAATCGAATGCTCCGGCTCATTCGCAAGGATCGCAACCTACATCTACATCGATGCGGTGTGTGAAAACGCAAACCACTGAGGCAGCATAGATTTTAATTTTTTTATTCATAAAGGCCATAGGGGCTTAAGCGTATCAAGTCGGCCCCAGAGAGATAATTAGATAGTACTTATGTACGTAGGTATGTCGGTAGGTAGGTAGGTACGTCGTATATGTAGGGATTAATAAGATATTAAGATCCTGGAAGTTGCAGATGTCTAATTTAATCGGTTATTGAGAAAAAATAAACTAGGTACCAAATTAAAAAAATCTTACGATTGACCTACATTTTTAATACATTTTGAGAGCTACTAATAGCTTCTAGACAACAAATTAAGAGCTGTATAGTTTCATAAGATCATTGAAAACAAATCTTTATTTTTACCTTTAAATTAAATTTTTAAACATGCTGTAATTTTTGTAAAACCTACAACAACCATGATCATTTCAAATTTTTAAAATGGGTACGCCATAGTATAAAAAATAAAACACTTTTACGTAATTTATCAATTTGGATATATACACTTTTTTTTCTTTTTATGTAAATTTATGTCGTTGATGGCATTGCTCGCGAGATTGTAGATTTGACACATCCCTTGGGAACAGTACATTTATTTTGAAATAAAGGTACCCTATGTTTTTCTTTTTATTTCTGACAATGTCTATGCAAAATTTTACGATAATCGGTTAAGTAGTTAAGGGTTCAAAGTGTAACAAACAAACATTTGTAAATTTATAATAAGTAAGGATATTGCATGATGTCAAACGGGTAATTATTTCATTTTACAAAATATTTTTTGTGATGTGTTCGGTATTCTAACAAGATAGCGGCCATCTTGTGTGAACTTTCCACGGATTTTTTGTCACATTTCAGTATCTATAACATGAGGCCCTTCAAGAGTAACGTGAAGAAACATTTGCGCAGGCTGGCATGACAGCGGCGACCGCCGATGGATGGTTTGTTTCTTGGTGGTCACCGTAGTTTTTGAATTCTACTAGTCTTACCATCAGTCACGTTGCCGTGCAACAATATAAAAAAACATAATCTCGGAATACATACGGATAGTATATAATAAAAATGGAAAATGACGCTAAATCTATATAAATAAAAAAATAATAATTGCCGAATTTAAATAAGCTCATCACATTACTTTTGTTGTGTGTATAATTGTCAGAATAAGGTTTGATTGAAGGAAGATGGTATGGAAATGTAAAATTGTTGTGTTAAAATATCTAAATATAAAAAAGCGATTGACTGAGTGAGACTGAAGACAGTAAAGAGATCTTTTAAAAAAATTGACAGACAGTTGCTCAGTTCCCATTTAATATCATTACATGGTCCTACAAGTAATGAGATTTTATTTTACTTTCTTAGTTACTGTACCAGTTCGAAACCGGGGTACGCAGCTAATTATAAATAAACATTAAAGGCATATACGGCGGCAGTAGAAGAAAAAGATTAAAATAAATAAAAAATATAAATATAAATATGCAATAAGTTTTAAATGTTTCATGTTTTGATTAATTAAATTATATAAATAGTTATTAGGAGAGATACATAATGGTTATTTTTCTAGTCTGAGAAATAATTATATTGGGCATGGCCAATGACAAATACTAAGGATTGAGTATTGTTGGTTGTAATCATTTCAATATAAAACAAAGGGAGTCAATAAAATTTATAAATGAAGACTAAAATTGATTTATAATAACTAACAAGTTTTTAAAACTGAAATTATGGACGATATTCAAAATTAGATGTGGTATATTTACTAAATATGTTATCTTTTCTCTTAAATTACTGGATGATGCATAAAGAGATAAAAAAATGTTTTTTTTTTAATAAATGTCAATGGTTAATACTCACATAACTGAGCTTCAAAACACATTCACCATATTTTGTTAAACATTCTGTCTCGAATTTCTTGTATGAATCCCAAAAATCCTCTGCTATTTGCTGTGGTACCGTATGGTCAGCCATTTTGTTATATCGAAGGAAGGAAGACATAATGGCTGATAACACTTCCACTAATGTTATTATTGACGGACCTGAAATTTGCAACAGTATTTTGGCTATAATGAAATGATAAATGTATGTTTTTTTGTTTTTGGTGGCACCGTAATTTCTTTTGTTGTGGTTTTTATTAATAATTTTTAAATTTATTTGACCTTGTAGAGTGTAAAACATAAACCCAAAGCAGTGGTTTTCGACCTCAGTTGTTATTTTTAGAAATTTCGGCACCTCACAGATTTACTTATAGCGTTTTGTACATTGATGATATCAACAAATTATTGTTGACGATAATAATTATTGTAAATATTTACTAGCTTTTAAAATATATACGTATTTTTCTGTAACAGAAAATGGATGTTGTGCTATAGAGAGTGTATTAATATATGAGTTTTATGCTATTCCTATACTACGTGAATCGCCACAAAGTTTTGTCCATAGTCGTAATAAATGCAGCATGGGAAGACATTATTGTTATGCTTTACGAACTATCGGGCTGCGTGACGATAGACGCAACACAAAAACTGGGCCCGAGGTTTTTAGACATATTCAAGGAACTTGGAAATGCTAAAAGGATCTTGAAAACGCTAATTTGAAAATACAAAAAAAAAGAAAAAAAAATACAAACGTGTGCCGACATTTATTCGCGCCTTCATTGGAGTTACTTTTGAGATTAATTGTTTAGCGCAACAAGTAGTCGAATGCTCGTCGCACAGGTGTGGCATTAAGCCCTGGACTGTTCAAAACCATAAAGGTTTAAGTTCCATACAAACGAATGTAGACCTCATGAGGCGCACAGGTCAACAGACTGTTGGAAGCATAAACTTAACAAAATACCTGATTTATTACAAAACTTTGAAAAATAAAAATAGATGTATATGAACAAATGATAATGTATAAAATCATAATTTTTAAGTAAAATGTATTTTTTAATTATTTTTTTATTTGTACGACACTTTTTTTACTAAACCATGAAATTTACAATGTACGAAGACGTGAAAAAAGAAATTAAACACATAACCTGCCATTTTGAGATCCGAGTCTTACAAAAACAGGCGAGAGGTTAAGGTAAACCAACTAAATTGGATTAATTTTTAAGTTATCGGAAGTTTTTTGTTATAATCAACGACATTATAAAGAGTTTACACTCTCTTTTGTTTTTTGATGTAATATAGTTTGGTAAATGACCACAAGAGAAGTAACTTGGAATTAATTAAACGAAATTCGCGTACAATAACTGATTTAAATTGATAACACTATCGGCAGACGGTAAAGACAAAAGGTCGTGAGAAAAACTGAACTTGATAAATGTTCTTGTGGTACAACTGTATGTGAGAATATATGGAAGTCTGAATTTTTCGGAGTTTTAAAAATTGCCAATACCTAGGGAGCTAGCGCGTGACAACGCGACGGATATGTTTGTTCTGATTTCGTATTATAGAATACTTTGAAATCTCCTATATAAATGAAGTGAGAGACCTACCCGAGTAGGGTCGGCACAACGTGTTTGTCATGTTGTGATGTATCATTTTGGCTTAATTTTTACGATGGGCCGCGCGCCACTGACACTATCCTTGGGACTATTTTGTAGTACCACTATATTTGGGAAAAATAGGTAACTATTGATTTCTCTTCATTTAGTGCAATTATGTGGGCTGAAGAGATGATTATTTAAGTTTATTCCTTCAACCGTAAAGTTTTGTCCAGCAGTGGTGCATATACAGGCTGAAATTTAACATTTCTATGTAGAGTTATGAAGGTGTTTCATGAGATATAAATTGTCACGGCTGCTTCATTTAAAATATACATGTGGAAAATGGGAAATGTGGAAAATGGGACAGGTGCTGTGGTGCTTATGTTTTTTCCTCTACATAAAATATATTATTAGGGTAACAAACGCAGCCGAAGTCGCGGGTATCAGATGCTAAATATTTCGACTTTAAATAAAATGCAGCGTAAAAACTAAAGTTATTCTAAGCACAAGATACCTAATGGGCTATTCATTCTCTATATTTGAATGAACAGCATAATAATCATCTTTCTTTAAACAACATGCCTATTTCTTTGGCAATTAATATAGTCAAAACAACATGATTGATTTTAACATCTGAAATGCTCTTACATTTGTCTTACTTATGAGAGTGACATAAATTATATAAAATCTAAATATGACATCGGTAACTCTAAAAAGAAGGTAAGAAATTATATTTTTTTTTATAGCATTCACTGCTGAATTAACAGCTTAATCACAATAACCTGGCCAAAAAATGAATCATTGATTTAAAAAAACACAATAATGAGAAATGGTTTACAAGTATTCGATAAATAAGCACACTAATAGACAGATACACCTTTGACGATAGGTAAGCACAATAATACTCACTGACAAATCCTTCTTCCAACATCAACAGACAATGTTCTTCAAAATCCTTCTGGAAGGATTCTAACAGTTCTTTATTTTGTCTGAACATCAAATCAAATGTCAACCTTCCGTACACCTCCACACATTGATCAGGAAATAAGTCTTTCCCGGTTATTATTTTATTTTTTAATTTCTCACAGTCTAACTTAGCATCTAAACAATCTTTTAGTTTCTGTTTTAATTCAAATTGTTCAGTATTGCAAGCCTCTAAAAATGTTTTCACAAATGGTAGTATTTGACTAACAAACAGCGCTCCACGGCTTAATTTAAACAACATTTCCAGCAAACAATTCAACATTTCTGTATAAGATTCAATAATGTTGGCATTATTTTTCTTTGTAAACATAATTGGTGGCAGAATTTCTGTCATTTTCTGTTCAATTAATATGGGGTCAAGTTTCAAAGCTGTTTTTATTATTTGTAGGGTTGTTTTATCCAATCTGCCTTCTAACTTCAGCTGACCCATCATTACAGTCTGGAGGAAAATCATAAAAGTCTTTTTAGTTTCAACTTTCGGGAGTTTCTCTCCAAATGTATCTGTCAATCGTACACTTATATCCACTTCATTTTGCAGGAGGATTTCCAACATGTTGAGAAATAAGTTTCTTTTAACTTTTTCATCATTATCTTCGAATATTAAAATGGGTATTTCCATCGCAGGAGTTATATATTTTTGAGGCATGTTCAGAAAATTTGTTACCATAATATAGAATGCAAATACAATCTGACTCTCGCTGTGTAAGCAAGTGATAAATACGTCAATAAAATCTCTTAGAAATTTAATCTTTCTTTCCACATCTTGCTTGGAAGTATCAAAATATGCATTCATTATTTTTAATACCGATTGTATGTTATCCCCTTTTTCTAAAATAAGTTCTTCAATATTGTCCTTTCTGATCAAAGTTTGTAAGTAACTAATGAAAAATGATTTTTTGTTTATAGGAAAGAGTATATTTCCACAAAAGTTGATTACATATCGTCTTAATTCTGTATCCAAATAACTAAATATAGTTTCAATGTTATCCATTTTCAGAACTTTAATTATAAATTCAAGCTTCTTTTTACATTCTTTATAATATTTTATCATATTGATGAATAATTTTTGACATAAAGTTACATTTCTCTGTTCTTCATTTCTTAAGCATTGTAATAAAGTTATTGTTATACTCAGGTAATCATCAGTCTGATGATTTAATTGAGAACTCATCTTACTGTTTTCTAAGAATGATATAATGCATTGCATGTCATTATTTTGTAATGGATTGTTTTGAACATATAGTGATACAATCTGAAATAAAAAAAATATTGTTTTTACGACAAGTACAAAACAATGTAGTAACAGTGATAAAATATCTGGAACATTCCTAAATAAATTCCAAACATGAGGAACAAATTCATAGTAATAACTAAAGCAGCATGGTGACTCATCAATGCATAGGAAAATATGTGCATATTAAAAGTTTACTCCTCTTAGTATTATAAACAAATACATAATTTAAATAAATTCTATTCTGAATATTGAAAAAATTACAATAAGCAAGAGGATTACAATAACCGAGTAGTATAAGATGTAAGTACTACAAAAAAGTAACTGTATACAAAAAGTTATTTGTATTGAAATGTTTGTTACACTTTTAAATTAGGTGTGTTAATAAATTTGTTTAGAAACAAAATGACCCCATTATAATTTTTTTTTAATTTTCTGCTTGAACAGCTATTATGATTTCTATGAGAAGAGATTTTCCCACAAACACAACATAAAAATATGAAATAACACCCCTATACCCTAACACCCCTAATAACATAATAAACACCCCTAGGGCCATCTGTGCCACCTTATCTCTAATCTGAACACATTGTTGACAGGTTAAGAGTTAACTTATGTTCTCATGGTCATATGTTGTCAACAGGCCATGAGTAAACTTGTAAAGCTCTTTTCTCCTTCACTCAGTGAAACAAAAAATAGCCCAAATAACATCCAGTGTCATAAGATAAAATCTCAGTAACACTACCAGTCAACAATGTGTTAAGAGTTCCTAAAAGTAATAATATACATGCATAGTTCAGCTATGGAAATCCATATACCATATATTTTTCTACTACAATAAGTACACATGAATAAAAGTGAATGTAGTAATTTATGTACATACATAATGGATTCAAGATTTTCCAGTTATATTGCAGGCATTATTAAAAATTCACAATCATGAACTTTAAGCAAAATCTTGATTTTAGATGTTTATGCGGTTAAGACAAATTTATTTATATATTTTCATTTGATTTAGTTAGATTATGATTAATCTGTTAAAAACTGTACACTGAAAATAGCTTATTGATATGACATAATAAAGTACTACCTGTATAGCATAACTCTTAAATTCTCCAGTAAGATCGTCAGCTAAATTCAACCAGTCTAAAACACCATGCATATCTCGACTGGACAACAAGTTTTTTTGGGTTAGCGCTTGAAGCCATTTTCCTATAACTCTCTCTTTTGGTCCTGTGGGGAAATGGTGAGAGTTTACTATGTTTTTGGCGAGACAGAGCCGTTTCGACAGTGGTGTGTTGTCGTCATCCAAATGCCGTTTTAACTCTGAAAATGTACAGATATTTAGCGATAAAAATTAAGACTAACAATATCTGACTTAGACTATTTTATAGCAAGCTTTTGATTACAGACTCTTACGTACAATCACGAAATTTAACATTTCGTATTATTATCTGACAATAAATTAGGTTATGTTACCAGAGATTTTTGAAAAACTGGAAACGGTCAACTAAACTTACCATTTAAAGGGTTTAACGACATTATAACTATAAAACGAAGAAGTAATATAGTATGAAATAATCTTAAAACATTTTTCAATCAAGAATAACGAGCAAAAACTTCACATGGCACTGCTACATTTGTTTTCATTGTGGTTGTCATCAACGGCTGTCATAATAGGCGTTTAGTTAATTGCATTGCACTCTTCAAGTGGAATTCATACAACTTCCCATATTAATATGGTTGCTTTTTGTATAAATTTATAAATTTCACATTTTTACAATTATACTTTTAATCGTATTTGATGTTATTTAGTAAAATTTAAAGCTAATTTACATTATGTCATTAAAGAAACACGAGCTGAATATATGCAAAATTAAAACGTTAACGATAATTTGAATGTATTGTGAACTGGAATGGAATGAATTAGGAAGTTAAATAATAATTAAATATAAAATTTTATATATATATATATATATATATATATATATCTATATATATACGGCTTTGTTGGCCCTTAGAAATAAATTGAAAGCGCCGCTCTAGATAATGAGATGTGCTTATAGCCTGCATTTCATCATGTGAAAGATGAGGTGGGAGATGTGATAGTTCTTCATTATGAGCAACCTATTAGGTTATTATCATGTCAAAAAAGAAGAAAAATTCTTAATTTGACACTGAGCTATAAGGAAAATTTGTTTATATACATACATTTTTCTCACCGATATGATTTATGTATATTAAAACGCTAAGAAAAAAAAAAACGCTTCATGGTTAATATATGAAAAAAGCTGCACATAGTTTTACATTTGCATTGCAAAAGATATCTCGACATTTCAAAGAATTAAAAAGAGGAAGAAACAGTACATATGAAATACTTTATGAACCCAGAGATGTCGCTGCTCTGTACAAGGTGCTGAGTTGCAGGTTAGTTACACACTTGTTATTTGGGTTCTTAGGTTGAAATCTACAGAGCACACTCAGGGTGAAATCTATAGAGCGCACTCAGCCTTATCTCTACCTTAGCTTAGCTTAAACTTCGCTGAGTATTTGCTCAGTGCAATCTTGGGTTTCAAATTTATAGTCAAACGACGCTAAGCTTGTGCTTAGCTTAGGCTAAGTAAGTCTGTAAAATGTCATTAATATTACAAAATATAGGGTCAAATAACCCAAGATTGTAAATCAAATACAAAAGCCACTACATGGCAGATTAATATCCCGCCAAAGAAAACCGTATAAGTACTTCGCTTACCATCTTAAATCACGTCGTCATTTAACAGGCACAGTGGTGTAACTAAAGGGTGATAGAGGTGACAAAATGCAATTCTCTCCGGCCTGATAAGGTCCTTGTCTCGATAGACCGCGAGTTCAGAAGTAACTACCTCAATAGTTTATTAACATTAAATTAGAACGTGACGATTTTTACTGGGGCCCCATCCAATGATTTTGCCACTGGTTACAGGTGGTATAGGTTGTTACGCCATTCCAGTGGCTAGACTGTGGTTAAACGTTAAACCTACTAATTAAAAAAAACTAAGAACAGAAATTAAAACTATTTTTATTCTGTTGGAATTAAGTTTTTGTTACATTTTATGTGATTTTAATAAACATTTGCCTACAGTCCGCGCCAAACTTTTTGAACGCTCTGAATATTGAGCAGAATACAAATTTAGTTATCTAAATACGTGTTAAGTTATATGTATCACATCGAAATAACTTAAGTATAAATAAATGTCAATCCTAGATTTATATAATAATATTTTAACTTTGTTTTGTTGAATATACGACGCGCAAGCCCAAACTTACTGCTCTATTCAGGGCGGAAAAAATTGATTAACAAGGTATTATCTACCTTCATTTTCTTTAATATAATGGTTTTATTAAACGGTTGTATAATAGCTTCATAACAATTCATAGTTCCATATTAATTTCATATAAAGCTAGATCATAGTTTCAAATAACGTACGTTTTGAAGCAGCGTACTGTTATTAATTTGTAAATTCTTAAAACTATTTCGATATTAGGATATCTATTAAGCGGATTTTAATTTCTAATTACGCATATTGTTGATATTTGTGTCGTTAAAACTTTTTTAGTTGCCATTACTCCTAAAGATTTCTTTGGCTTTTGTTTAAAAAGTGAAGTTATGTTTCCGAAAAAATTGTTAATTTTTATGGTATTGTATACTATATACATAAGTATCTAATTTCTAAAACAAAAGATAAAAACTTTTAATTATATTCCAGTAAGTACTTATTTTACACAACGTTGAATTATTTTCTACAACGACAAATACAAAGGACTTAAAATTCCATCGGCATATTAAGCTCGCAACAGGTGATTTACCATTCAAGAAAATTCGATTTATGTGTTGCAAACAATTTACAATGATTGCCTAAAAATAAACGAAATGAATGAAATAAAATTCATTCATGAAACATGTCGGCCATTTTGTTTGGAGTTATAAAACGAAATGAATTCTGCCACGAAACGTGTTAAGAACAAGCGATGTAGGCCAAGGCGAAAAATTGCGCATGCCCAAAGGAATTGATTTTCTCTACGTATGACGTCACAAAATGTCGACCTAACAAGTCGGTTCGTATAAAAAGTAAAAAACAACAGTCTCCTTCAGTAATCTTAAAGCACCAGCAGATGTTACTAATATCATATCAAATTCTCCGGTGACTGATGTTAAATTCATTTATTATCTAATAACGTTTAAATGATTAATTAGTACCAACGCGTTGTTTTATCGAGTGATACGGTAGCTAGGGAGGTTGAAAAATGGTTTACCGTATTATCAAGAAAATTTTCCTGAAAATGTTTAACATACCGTCTCTGATGCTCGTGAAATTGTTATGTTTATGTAAGTATAACTTTTTTGTAATACCTTATTTGGCTACATTTTGTTTTTAACTAAAATGATACGCAATTACAATAATAACGCATTTAAAACCTACACAAAAGAGTAATTTTTGTATGATAATCAATAAAAATTAAAAAGACAATTAAAGATTTGGATAATTGGGTAGGCAACTAAAAATCGAACTCTTTTATGTATAATGTATTTAGAACAAATATTTAATCATAAAGTATAAATATAAAAAAATTTAGGGATAGAGGATTTCGGGTTCTTCTTTTAATTTGCTGTACAACTCCTGCTTTTTTAATTAACAGTACAATTGTAATGTATTTTGCCTTCGGTTTTCGTTAAAGTCATATATGTATCTAGATAGTCTTTTGACCTATTTTAATGAAATAATAGCTTTTAAATAAAGAATATCTTAAAAATGCTTAACTAACTATACAATTACTATAGCCCTGTATTGTAATATATTAGAAAAACCTCAGTTATAAAACCGCAGATAATATCTTAGAAATTATAGAACGGTTGTTAAATTAACTTTCTATATTGTCAATGAAATTTAGTTTAACTACTATCTAGCAACTGGTCTGCTACCTCATTCGCGTTGTATTTGTTACTAGAAAATTGACAGTGATATTATCACTACATATTATCGGAAAGAAGGCCAAATATGCCTAAAGAAGTTTTACTTTATAGAACACCGTAGCGGTATATGTATTTCCATAGGCTGCATTAATCAATCTTTAATACAACAAAGGATTGCAAACCCGTTTACTATTCCGGTTACATAAAACAAGGAATAGGGTAAACTCGCATTTTCCGAGTCCTCGTTTAAAGTTCCCCCGTCTCTAATGAGATCACGCCCCAGATATCTTGTAAAAGTTTCTATCCCGTTATTATCGCGATCTCCGCTTTAGTAGGTCGCTTTATAAATATTACATAAACATATTTTTATTTCAAACACAATCTCGCGTTGCTCATTCCTTTTGTTTTTAATGTTTCAAAGCATTCAAACTTCAAGAGTTGTTTGTTTTGTTACGCTCGTGAATAATTACAATGTAGTTTTGCTTCGAAAGAACTTTAATTGTACTCAGCAAAGAGAAATGTGAAAAAAATTCATTAATACACTGTTAGATTATGTTGGTATTTCTACATCTTACATTATTATGTGGTTGTAGTACGCTTGTATATTTCTTCTTTTTGTTTTTCGTTTTATTTGTTTCTATGTTGAGAATAAAACTGCTTTCAGTCACTTCTACCGTGCTCCTAATAAATCGGAAAGGAAGGATGTCACAATTTTCACAATCACCATCGTTCCTGGCTGGTTCCTTGTTCTAAGAAGAAAAAAATAAATGAATATTGTTTTATATTAAACCTTGTTGGTACCGGTAGCATAGTTGTCATGGAAATGTTTGTATAGTTTCTTGGGAAGTACATTATTATCTAAATTAATAGTGTATTCATTTTAAGTCGTATGTTTTTAAGACGAAAATATAAAAAAAAATGTTCCAATTGTTAAATTAAGTTTTGGAAGATGTTACACCTACTTGAAGTAATAGCAGCTTTTGTTGGAAAATTCATAACTTTTTTGGGCTTAGTAAATTAGTCAGTTTTAAAATTTTCCTTAAAATGTTTTTAATGGTATTGAAAAGGGATTAACTTTAAGCCAAATCGAAAGGGGCGCGTTTTACAAGTGGTTGTTTTGACATAGAATGACCAATTTCTGTATAGGTACATAAAACACAATTTACAAATATATGTAAATTTGTGAACGCATCACTTCAGAACGGCGGCACCTAATTGGCCAATTCTTTTTGGGTGTGTTTGTAATTGGCAAGAGAATACTTGTTTGAAAAACATGTTTAAAAGCAGCTAGTATATAATACATTACGTATCAAGTGTTTTCATTTTTAACTATGAGGTCGATTTGCACATCGCTAAGTCGCTTTATAAAATTTAACGTTTTGGGCTAAAGCTTAGAATATTTGATCTTGGGCTAAAGTATACTTAAGGCGTGAGTGAGACCGTGGCTTAGCTCGCGACTCTCTCTGCTCATGCCGCCGTGAGCGGTGGGTGAATATACGATCTCGCACACTCGTCGCGATTTTTCTTGTAACAACTCGAGCCTAGGTTTGTCTCTCGGTGTGGAGCACTCGAGTATGTTACTCGCGCGAATACAGTGACTCACGCTTGTTTTTCATTTACACTGATCACCCCACACACGTGCACACCTAGGTACACATAGTGGTGGGCTGTTTTTTTTGCCCTTTTCGGACTGAAATAGGTCACACAACATAGTAATCAGATGCAAAATACACATATACATTCATGAAACATGCATGTGTATGAAATGGATAGATAGCTTAGCTTAGCTTAGTCAGATCGGGAAATTCGGCGACAGTTCAAGCCGAGGCGCACCGAGTGCCCTTGCGCTGATCGTGTGAACAAATCGGGTGAGTGCCTTAAGCGCTCCCCCTAGTAGTCCGGTGAAACTGTAGCGGCCTTGCCAGGCTAACAGTGTAGGTAAGTTCGAAAAAAATAAAATAAAAGACCGTGGCTTAGTCGGCAACCTTCAGTAGTCAATACATGTGCTTATGATTGTTCCGACCTATTCTTCTATACCGTTAGCCTATAGTGTCGTTAAAGCTAATTTGTAAATATAGACGAATTGCCAGAGTTCGTTCCTGTGAATATCGAATTTATATGCCATCAGTCAAATCACTCGATGAATACTTTTAAATAATAAAAAAAACGATCAATATTAATTAAGCTGAATGTATATAAAATAATTATCGTGCACAGCTTAATGGGCTCGGTCTTCGGCTTTCGGAGTTTGAAAAAGCTAGCATAATTATCTGTGAAACCACATTTAAGCCGAACCTTTTTGATGTTTTAATTTTAAACATCATGATTTAATGAAAGTTTTATGTATAACTAATGGCTGCCTAGTAGTCGAAGTTCGACCATGATAAATATTTTTTTACGTGTTAAAATGTAGATATTGTTATCTGTATTTATATTTGGTTTTTAAAAAGTATATTCGTTAGTGGACAACAATTGTAAGTTGTAGACGTAAAGTTCTTGAAAAACTTTTTGACCGTTCTGAAAATAGTTGCGCGGAAAACAATGTAAATTGAATTCGTGTTACATTTATTATTTGTATAACATCGAGACAACTTAAGGATAAATAAATACCAATTTTATATTCTTATAATATTGTTTTAAATTTGTTTTGTATTACGCTCTTGACTATATTATGCGCAAGCCTGAACTTCAGCTATATTCAGGGTGCCCAAAAAGATTGATTGACAAGGAATGTAACGAGCGAGAAGTATGACAAATATCGTTGATGGTATTAGAAATGTTTTTATTAATAATAATTAAAAACAATGCATTAATAAAAGAAGAAAATCAAATAAGAAATCGGCTTATAAATGACGAAGTTCTGAAAAACAAAAAAAAATGCAACAGAATTGACCACCTCCGTTTTGTGTATTTCCACTATATAATTATTTCCATTTCTGATCATATGCATATAGAGTTGTAGAAAAAAATAAACTATTAAATTTTAAAAGGTCAACGAAGCTATACATAACGTTATCACAAACTAGATGTAGGAACTATATTATCGATTCAGACAGGTTACAAACTTTTGCTATCAGCCCTTTTTGATCATGACCTTTGCTGTTTAACGTGTGGGTGATGTCGATTTTAGACGTATTACGTCATAACTTTAAACCACGTGAATTGATGATAATATTTTCGGTATGCCGACCTTTGACATATGTATCAGCAACGAACTTCAATCAGGGGTTCCCAAGTAGGGATGTTCGATATTAATCGATGGTGAATAAACATCGATATTTAGCTGGAAAACATCAATGTTTTGATTCCGATAACATCGACACATCGAATAAAATATAGAAACGTCAATATATTCTTTAGTACCATCTAACGTTGGATATACTACTATCTAGGGATTAGATAACTATCAAGTTTAACTATTTTACACAGTTCAACGTAATCGAAGTAAGCCGTACGAATGCTAAATCTTTGCATTACCTAGGAAATTACAAAAAAAAATTTCAACGCCTCCGTGGATCTTGTGTGTATTGCTTTTTCCTAATGATATTGTTAATAATTAAACTTCAGCAACGAAGTAACAGATATGGTAAATCTTTATTCTGTAATCAATATTTAGGTGTCATGAATTGGCTCATTATATTATTTCCTATTTATTAGGTTCTTGCGTTTACTGTATTTTTAATAACAAACACATTTAATAAATATAATATATACTTTTATTTGCTACCGAAAACATCGATGTTTTGCTATCGATGTTTATCGTACATCGATACTTTTAAATCGACCTTACCATCGATGTATTTCTAATATCGAGCATCCCTATTCTCAAGCGAATTTAAATGAGATTTATTTTTAAACTATCAACTGAGTAGCTGATACCCGGTCACTTTGATGTACATTAAATAAACTTGTAATAAAAAAATTGCAAAGACTTGATGGAATCCAAAATATAAGTAGCCTAGAACCATCTACGAAATGTATATATAGACTAACAGTTTACTAGCAATTCCCCGTGTCTTCGCACGTGTTTTCTAATCAGAAATTTATATTCATCGTTTCTCATCTATTTACATATAAATTAACTGTTTGAGTGGTGATTTTATAAATATAATAAAAATAATACAAATTTTCATCCCCTTTTTCACCAGTTCAATTATTCGTTTACAAACATTAACAGATAACTTTTATATACTTTGAAGGTTTTAATTGACTAATTGCAGGATCCAAACATAAATGATTAAAGCAGTGTCTGAACACACTCTGAAGTCGCCATCGCTTTAATCTATAAACGTCTTTTTTCTGTTTTTTCTATAATGTAAGTCTTTGCCGAAGATTTTGCCATTTTGCAGTTTCATGTAATCATACTAGTGGTCGTCCAGTGGTCGAAATTCGATTATAAAAAGAGGTACACAGTTTCTTCATCACGTGTTAGAGAACGTACCCATACTATGTGATCCGTTCAGAGGGGAAGGAAGTCTTCATAGTACCACGCTTGGTTACAGGGAGGACGGATGTTGCTTAGATTTTCATCACCTAGTCAAAATTCTCTAAGAGAAATCTCGTGCTTTTGTGCACATAGACCCCCCAGCTGTTTGAAAACTAACAGTTTATGGTGCAGTGCACTTGCTAAGCAAATCGACAAGAGTTTGTGCCGATACAATAATGTTGTTGTACAATCGATTTTACAGTGAGTTCTTTAAATTTTATAAGGATTCCTTGTCAATGCAGACGATACAAAAAAGACAAATGAATTAAATAAGGCAAAATCCGTATTTATGAATTACTACGTGAAAACTATAGGGGTTGAGGGGGTTCGCTCATATACTACCGATGGTCACCGAGGGGATAGAGAGGTATATATGGGAGTCGTGCGGTCGATGGCCGCCTACGGGGCACCGTTGTGGGCGGACGCCCTCTGCGCCGCAAACGTTCGCGCGTTGCGCGGTGCTCAGCGCATTGTGGCGCAGAGGGCGATACGAGGGTACAGGACGGTGTCCTCGGGGGCGGCATTCGTTCTCGCCGGCTCCCTCCCCTGGGAGCTGGAGGCGGAGGTTCTTTCCGCCGTATATTTTTATACGGTGGCTAAGAAACGCCGAGGGGAGCCTCCAGCTCCCAGGGAAATAGAGAAAATGAGAAAGAGGGTTCGGAGGGACATGATGGAGAGGTGGCAGCAGGATCTGGCGGACGCGCGTTACGGTACGTATACTATCGACGCCGTCCGCCCGGTCCTGTTGGAATGGTGCAAAAGGGAGTGGGGCTCCCTGACGTTCAGCCTGGTGCAGGTGCTGACCGGACACGGGTGCTTCGGTTGGTATCTGCACCGGATAGCACGCAGGGAGCTGACCGTCGCACGCCATGAGTGTGGCGCTGAGACGGACACTGCGCAGCATACTCTTTCTGAGTGTGCTGCGTGTGAGTCTCAGCGTCATGCTCTGGCTGCGGCAGTGGGGTGCGATTTGTCGCTGCCGAGCGTGGTCGCGGCCATGCTCGGCAGCGAAACCATATGGAATGCAGTGACCTCCTTCTGCGAGGAGGTCATCTCGCAGAAGGAGGCGGCGGAGAGGGTCCGTGAGGAGAATCCTCTTAGTGACCCTCTCCGCCAACGCAGAGTCGGTGGGAGGGGGCGGCGTTTTGTCCGTCTCCTTCCACCTCATAGCCAAACCTGGGGGGATGGGTCGGGGGGCCCATCTCCCCATTGCACAGGTTCGGCTGACGAGGAGGGGCGGCTGGTGTGTACCCAGCTTGCCCCCCATTATTAAGACGACGCCCGGCGGACACCTTCCGCTGGGCAAGCCGCTGAGGCGACATGGTGATAGCACTGCACGATCTCATGTCGCCTCAACCAAAGCGGCGGTCGGTACACCGTGGGGTTTTAGTGAGTAAGAGTCTCACACTACCCACTCTCTCCCCCGAGAGGGTGGCGTGTCCATAATGGATTTCCCCACGTTAATAAAAAAAAAAAAGGGGATAGAGAGGTGTATAAAATTGTCAAATACGTATTGGTACATTGACCTGTTAGATAGATATTAGCTATTTATTATCTGTATTTCATTTTGATTTATTTTTCTCAAAACTATATTGAGTATTATACAAATATTGTAGGTTGTAGAGCGTGGAATATGACGAATAGAGATTTATAAATAATTATTTTCGATGGTGTAAAAAAAATTATTTATAATATATTTTACTAATTACACTAAAGCTGGTCAGTACCAACTAAACAATAACAAAGAAAATTGATTGAAAAACAAAGGAGGAAGATGTACTCAACTGTTTTGTCTCTGCCCATATATATATAAAGATATCATTCCGTATGTCATTAATTCTGTAGTCAGAGAATATAGCCTAAAGCCGTTTCAAGTAAATAAGTGGGCGGCGAATTCAACCCACGCCTCATCTGACTGATACCCACGCTACACCATTGTCTGTAACTGATATAGTATTTTAATACAAGTTAAATTTTATTTTTCCTATTTGTCGGTTATGATTCTGTATATGTATGATATGTACTATAACTCATCTTACAGCGGCATGTTATTAACTTTAATATCTGTACATATTTATTCGGTGTATATAATTTGTTTCATTTTTTATTATTTTTTTCTTGAAACCTAACATTTTAACGTATGATATCTTCTTCGTTATTGAAAGCTAGTTTTTTTTTAAATAAATACAAGGTTTTTTATTTCCCTATTTTCTGTTCTGTACTCTTGACAACAGCTGATATGCAAAATTGCCCAATGATCAATTGTGTAATTAAGGTAGTGTAACAAATAAGTCACATTCGCGTTTATATTATTTGTACCTATGGTCTTATGAGAACTTCATTGGTTCAAAAAGATGATGGCCTCCCAGTTAGAACTTTCTAGAGAGATTTTGTGAGACCTCGGAATTCTTTTTTTTTTCGAACTGACCTACACTGTTGGCTTCGTCAGGCCTCTACAGTTCCGCCGGACTACAGGGATCCTCGGAATTCATTTCGCTGGTGCACAATAATTAAGCTATATTACGCGAGTTGCTATGGGTATTACTTAATATAGATTAAAACTACACAAAACTATGCTTACAAAATTGAAGTAACTAAATGTCAAAAATCGCACTAAAAACTGAGCCTAGTTTTTTACAACATAAAAAAAAAACATATTTTAAACACTTTATATGTTCAAAATAATGTACGTGAATAAATATTACTATTATTGCATTCCCTTGCAAATGTTATTGCATTTAAATGTAATAAAAATATTTTTTCAATTGAGAAAAACAATGCCATATAAGGACGCGACAACAACGTCATGAGACCACGTGTGACGTCACCGTCTAATAAATAAATAGAAATAAGGTTATCATTTGCAAAGTTAACTTTCGTTGAATTAAAGTTTGAGGTGTTAAAAAATTGTTACAAATGATTAAATGCTGTCGGTGCCTTACAAAGGGAACACTACTACCGATACGGCTACAAGTCTTTTTTTAAATAACCTTTGATTGGATATGTGTACTGAACGATGACGTCGTGTTTTCTAATTGGCGTTTTCAATGACGTGGACTCAGAGATAAAAATGTTAATTTTCTCATGGGGACATTAAATAAATAAATACATTTTCCGTGTTTAAAATGTATTAGGCTTTTTTGAGTACTAGTGGTCGAAATTCGGTCATAATAAAGGGCACAAAGCTTTTTCTTCACATGTTAATATAAATATATGTATGTAGGTATTATCATCTGTATATATTTTTGCTTTATCTTGTAGATGGTGGGGAAAAAAGTACTTCCAAAAATTATTATTAGTACCTAATACCAAAGCTCGAAAATAGCTACAGAACAAAAAAATAAAAGAAATCGATTCAGAAATGGAGGAGAAAAAGGTACTGGCCTGTGTTATCTTCATCTATTGTATGTAGATATCACTATTATTAAATAATTTACTTTATTTTTTAAAAATACCGCCATCTTGGGGCTCTTTTAATATTACATTTTGAGATGCGATACATAAATAAAATATATTTTAACACAATGCGTAGTTTCGTTTGTTATTCTCATAGGGTCGATCCTCCCTTTTTATGTTTCTAATTGAATGTGCTCGTAAGTTGCGTAAACTTTGGCATTTATATCCGAGACGGTTCAGTTAGTGCAGTAGTGGTGGAGGGTTAAAATTATCGTCTAGGGAACTCTGAACTTTCGTTGGCCGGGTGAATAGTCTAGTCTCGTAAATGAACTAAGTGGATTTCAGAAATTGTTTCTTGTAAATATTTTTAGTAGGTAACTAGGTACGTAAGCAGTTAAGTTTGTAAAAAGATTATTAAATCCATAGGGGACTTTTTGAAATTACCAATTAGAATTACTGTCACACAGCATTTTGCACAACTTTCATTGATTACATAATTAATATTGGTCGTCTAGAAGTTCAACCATAATTATTATTTTTGTTTTATTTATTGAAGTCTTTTTTTCTAACTAGTTTACAAATATTATAGATTAGTGAACAAATGTGAAGTATGACGAATTTATGGATAAAGACTTCGACTCATCTATGGTAAGCTTCTATTTTTTTTTAATTAGTAACACTAAAGCTCGTTAATAATTACTATTAAAAAAATCAGTCGATAAACAGAGGAGAAAATGATACTGAGCTGTTTTAGTTTCGCATATTTGTATGTAGATTTTCAAATTCTATTAGTTGAATGAGCGAGCGACTAAGATTTTTTATGTATTCAGGGTTGTCATGGTGGTTAACCAAAAGCGACGAGGGCTCAATATTTGCGTATTTGAATAACGCATGGATCGATTTAGATTCAAATCCTGCAATGAGCCGGTTTTTTTGGCAAAGGAAAATAGGTGGGAAAAGTTTTTTCTAATGCCTCTTATGCTGCCTATCATCTTCCCCGTTTAGACGGATACCCAAAGCCACGTGGACAAATGGGGTAGGATCTTGGGCATTCTTTTTCTCTCAAACATCTAGCTGTCTCCGTCTCTTCGAAAACAAAAAGTAATTAAGGAAATATATATCAAAAATACCTTCTGTTGTTATATGAATCATATATGTTACTCCGGTGTATAAACTAATACCATACCAAGTTTCCTAAAAAATCGTAAATATTTTTTTCGTTATGTGCCTACAAACGACAGACAGGCCAAATTGATAAAATCCATGGATACGTGATAACATTTCTTATATCATTAGTTGAAAAAATGAGTTGACGACCAAAAATGTTGTTAACATTTTTTGAAAATTCGTCTTTAAAGAAGGTGAAGTAGAGGGTTCAAAGTAGCACACCCTTTGAGCATCCGGCTAGTAGTTTATTTGTAAGACTGCGACGAAACTTATTAGATGCGTGTTTGTACAGAAAAAAGTCTATACCACGCAAACATCACCAGGGACAAATGTAGGCGTACGATTTATAGCTATTTTAATATAATTCTAACGCAGGAATGACATTTTCTCATAGCTGTTATTTCACAGGCTATAAATGAAAACGTTTCTTTTCGCCTACTACATGTATTATGTGTAACCTTTTTACTTTTTAGATGTTACTACGAAAGTCTCGAGCTTGAAAAACAATAATCCAAAAAATAAAGTTGCTGTGTGTTGCACTCCCATGTGATGTAGTGAACTTACTTATTACTGCTATAAATAGCAGGCATATGATTTCTGTGATTTATAATGTAGTGAAGTGAAATCATACTCGTATCATATGTAGCAGGAGTTTTAAGTTCTCATAATTATATGAGAAATTATATTTCATTTGACATGAAAAATAACAGTTACGCATGAAATGTTCTATGCTCAGAGAAAAGGGGTTATTAAATTAAGTAAAGTTTTAGTAATTACAAGTGGGAATAAAGTAATTGAAACTGGTAAAGTTTTGTATTAACTTGTAAATTTAGAACGAAGTGGTCGGGTGTGAATACTAAATTGTCCAACTCTAAACTTAATTAAATCTTTTCACCTACATACTCGTATATAACTTCGAAGTGCTGTATAAATTTAGAAATGTTTGCCTTGATAAGCAGAACTTAAATTGTTTTTTTGAAGCCTTTCCATAAAAGTAAAATATTGAAACTATTGAATTAGTAATTTAGGTAACAATTAATAGATTATTAATTCAATGAGAACAATTTTACTTACTTCTGAAAATATATACTGTAAATAGTGTTATAGTATAGAAAGAAATAACTTTTATTTTGTGTAAAATATGAACAAAATTACATATACTTTTATATTATTCTAATTGACTACTGCTGTTGTTTACCGGAAAGACATTTAAAGTTTCACTGGGCTTGGAGATGACAGGCAATTTTAGGGTACTAAACTGACCGGATCTTTCGCCTTGCATACAAATTACTACATTTCAAATCTAACTAACCATGTGAGTTTACTAACCATATATGTACATGTAGTGATATATATGCATGCATGTAAATGCATGAAGTGCAATGTAAATACATTTAATAAAAGTTAAGAGAAAAAGAAATTCGCAATTTTTTCAGACCCACATCTCAAAATGGCGGATTGAGTCTTAATTTTTTTTTTAATATCACAACATCGTACATTGTACATATAATAGTTTAGTAAAAAAAAGTTAATACAAATGAAAAATAATCTACAAATATATTTTATATAAAAATTACAATTTTATAATACATAATTTATTATTTCTCAAAGTTTTGTAATAAATCAGGTATTTTTTTAGAGCTTATGCTGTCAACAGTCCGATAACCTGAACTTGAGGTCTACATTTGTTTCTAAGGAACTTAAACTTTTATGGTTTTGGACAGTCCGATGGTTTATCAATCTAAAAATTTGAAAAAAAAAAATAGCGTCTACGGACAGAGGGCCGGTCTAGAACGAAGTTTCTTCGATTCAGAATGTGATTCGGTATAGGGATTTAGAACTTTTATAAATCATATCTCGACTTACGCGAATTCGGAATTTCGCGCTTTTCAGATATCGCCGTTTATTTGAACGGAATTAGTGCCTTATTTTAATAGCGGAAAAAGTGGCTAGTGATGACGTTCGAGGACTGCTGGTTTCCCACATTCAGGAGTTGACAATCGATGAGCTCATGGAAATATATGAGCAAGAGCCTAGTATTAAAGGATTTGAGTCGTTACACCTAATTTAATTACAAAATCGATTGACATTTGGCAATTTCAGAAGCCTTAATTTCAAAAATCGGCTCCTACCTATACCGTGTTTTTTCAATAAAAGAAGAATTAAAATAATTATTACCATAATGAGGAAATTTTGCAGGAGACTAAAAAGGATTTTACTTTTAGATTCTATGAAACCTACATCAAAATAAAATACTTGTAATATACTTGTAACACATTTTTTCTTTCTAAGTTAATATTATCTTTCGCCTCCAGCCCCATCTAAAACTAATTTATTTATATATATGACAAATTTAAACTTCAACTTATGCACTTATCGCTTGGTCCCATCTATCGCGCAAGTTCGAGGTATCACTGTATTTGTATATTTTCGTCACGTAAGAAAAAAACGTTATGCCGCTGTATGCAACTCTGTTTCTCTCTCTCTGTGTTTTCTGTTTATTTTTATTTTCTACGAAACACCTGCGCCGGCTTCGCATAGGTGTACTAACAAAGATAATGAGACAAAGTCTTCTCCTTACGTGAATCATATTTGAACAATTGTAGGCCGATTGTGCCAATATTTTTGAAGTTGTCCCTACTGTCTTCTGTTTCAGTCAGTCACTTTTTATGTGGAGAACTTTGACAAACAAATTTGACACTTTTCTGTACGATTCTTTAAACATTTTCGTTCATACACGCGTTGTACTGATAAGCACAAACACAAAAAAAAATAGCCAAATAGTTAAAGAATAAAAATAATAAATATCGATGAAGCGAACGATAAATATAAAACCATCATCATCTTCTTACCCTTATCCTGCCTAAGTAGGGTCGGCATATGTTTTCCTTTTCCACTCTCCCCTATCAGATGTCATCTCAGTATATACTCAGTACTTACCTTTTATACACATATCATTTTTCACACAATCTATCCATACCTTCTTCGATCTTCCTCTACTCCCATGTCCGTACACCTTCATACTAAAAACTTTTCTAGTTACATGGCTTTCATCTCTCTTCATGACATGCCCATACTATACTAACCAATTACTCCTCAA
The DNA here is from genome assembly GCA_035772565.1 of Antheraea assamensis. Taxonomy (NCBI): domain Eukaryota; kingdom Metazoa; phylum Arthropoda; class Insecta; order Lepidoptera; family Saturniidae; genus Antheraea; species Antheraea assamensis. The sequence goes on from JAQQSE010000058.1 coordinate 1,083,159, forward strand.
CTTCTCTGTCAATGGTGCTATTTTCAAATTTCCTCTTATATAGATACCCATTCTTAATATCATCGATTCTAGCTATACCACGAATCCATCTTAACATCCGCATCTCTGCCACGTATAGTTTTCTCTCATCCGTTTCTTTCGTAGCCCAGCACTCAAATACATACAGCATGACTGGTCTTATAATAGTTTATACACCTTCCGCTTCAAGGGTATGCAACGATATATATATGAAAAATGATTTCTGAAGATTTGAGATTGCAAATTTATTTTATGGACGACCATTAAATACATCTGTATTTAATTCTAACACAGCACGCGTTTCTAAATAATAAACATAATAAACTTGTATGATATCATACTGCTATTTCCCTGCTTACCTTTATAAAACTCAGCACAATGTTAAACTGTCTCTCAATTAACCATTGTTGACCGGTCTGTATAAATTTTTCCATTCAACGACCATAGGTTAGAGACGCATTACTTTGAAACCTTATCGATAAAATTTGTCTATTAATCTTTAATGCTTTATTTTCTTTTAGTTAGGGCTTTTTGACAATATTACTTGACTAAAGTAGACATGCAAACTAAACCTTTCCTACACCCTCTTGTAAGAAATCATGTAACTGTTAATTTCACTGAATTGAAAATTTTAATTAGTTTATGACTCTGGGTTTTGCGAATACTTTTGCAAATTTATTCTCGTATGCATTTAATGCGTAATATTGTGAACGACATTGGAGCCTGAAGTACAGGACTCTTCCATATTTCTATAAAACGTACTCACCATAAACTATTACTATTATTTATCATTTACCACTTTAGTTAAAAAGTTCACATCATTCTTGACTAGGCTGCAACCGCTGTGTATATGATGAAAAGGGTAGAAAAGTCGTACAGGTCTGCATAGTCTGAATGTGGACGTATACCTACCTATTCCTGTCACATTACGGCAGCACTCTCGCGGCTATCTTTTGCTCAAAGGTCCATGTGTATGGCTTTTTAACACCGTCCTTAGTAAAATATGTAATACTATTCTAGGTTTGTTATAAATCGCTATATAGGCCGAAGTGATTACTATGTGATGAAAAGAAATATTTCCGAATCAAAAGCATGGATTTGAGGAGAACGCGAATATACTTTTTCTTGGTAATTTGAAAATGACAGCTCAAAGTTTAATTTCTTATATAATGAATTGAAATATTCACAATCGCTAAGTTAATGAGTTCTAACGTCATTAAACCACAACTTCCAGTATGAACCAAAGTAAAAAAATATAATATTTACTATTTCGACAAATTTATTAGGTTATGCTCATAAAAAGTTCAAATATTTTTCTTCGATAATAATAAACTAAAACAATTAGTTTAAAGAGTTGTGTAAAAATAATTGTTTATAAAAAATATATAAAATAAATATAGCGATCTCATTTAAATTTCAAATTTTGAGTTTGAGGTTTCTTTTTATGTTTAAAAAAATGTACATCATTGTCATCTGAGTTTTTAGCAGCATTTTAGTCTGTGATGCAGTTCGCTTAATATTTTATTCACAATCTTTTAAAATTTGACTCTATATTTTGTAATATTGATGTCATTTGGCGTAACATAGTTCGGTTATTGCGCATAACTGAAGTAGATGGGAAGTAATACCACGGAGCATGAATTCTGAGATACTTAAAGAACTCTGTAGAAAATTCTAATGAGGTGGCCACCATTTTGTTAAGAACACTGAAATAAGCATAAGATACTTGTAGCATTATTTATTACCTACTCGTCTATGGCAATAATAATCTAGAAGATTGGTTGAAAGATAACAAAAAAAAATAAAGTATTGTCTGGAATTTAGAATTTGCATAGCTCCTTCTAATAAACTGAAAATAAAATGTCGATATGGATAAAACAGCGCATCACTAAACGAATCAACAGTACATGCACTCGTCCTCATTCGAAGCGTCTACAAAATCACAATGGATGCTTTTCCTGTCTATATTATCACGTTAAGAGAATTCGTGTAAAGAATTATATGTTAATGTATCTATGTTGTATGTTTCGGCAGTGCTTGTGGTATGCTCAGTGCAGTGTTTACAATTGGACAACCAGGCCTCGACGAAAAGGCCGAGGGTCACGAAATACAGCAAGACAACCATCGCACCCGGAGTCTCTTCTGTAAGTATTACAATATATAATATATTAGTACTAAAAAATTTAATTTACAGAATATTTCAGTCGATAATTATTTGATTTGCTGAATATATGTAAGCGCGTCACTTCAGAACGTCTGCATCTATTTCGCTAAATCTTTTTTCCTTATCTTTTGTAATTATCAGTACAAAGTTTATATACAAGAAAATGTTTGAAAAATCGTACTAAAACGATAAAAATGATGGTTAAAAATCTCCATATAAAAAGTAATTGAATGAGAAAGCAAATAATAAGGAGACCTTCAAAAATGTTTACAAAATTGATAGATTGACGTTCAGTAGCTATTTTATTTAATTACATGATCGTACTGTAAACTGTGTTAGTGTACCTGTGCGAAGTCGCGGCGAGCAGCTAGTTTTTATTATATACGTTCTTTGTAACAGGAATGACAAACGACTAACCTTTTGTCTATAATAATAATGGCTTATTTGATATAAATTTTTAATTATCGGTGCCATGATTAAGGTAATAAAACTTACAACTAGTATGCGGAGTGATTGTTTTCTAAATATGCAGCCAATCAAGAGCGAGTAGCAGAGACTGATATAAAACTATTAACAGATTTGATTGCATCTAACAAATTATTTGGTAAAAAACGCTTGCACGATACGGGAAGCGCAGTTGATACTATTGTCTTACACATGATTGATTATTCATGCCGGCTTACTTGCTTGTTTGTCATCGAATGCTATAGAAAGCAAGGCTGGCCAATTTTACCATACAGAAGTATGAGTCTACGAATTAGGATGTTTGTGGCCCACATGGAACTAACCATAATACTGTGACTTTTCAGTCCGCCGCGCATGATGATGTTGAAAATGGATGGAAGGCCAAATAGGTCTTCTGAATACTCACTGTAATATGCATATTTCAAACACATTATTAATGAGTTTAGACGGGTAGGACATGAAAAGTGTGTGCGATTGAATTGAGATCAATATATGCTAGGTATAATCTTTGATGTAACCTGTGATAGTGGCAGGCCTAAGTGTACCGCGTTCCATAGAGATAATTCCTTTAAAGTGACTCTCTTTTCGTTTGTAGAGTTTTGAGATTAGCCAGCGCATATTCAGCCATCGAGAGGCAGACCGACAAAGCAGTAAAGAATGCTTATGGATTGTATGTCTCTTGTTAGTTTTTGGATTACATAATGTTAATTATCAAGTACTGTGTCATCATATTGTCGTCTTACAATAAAAAAAAAACAACATGTATGCAGTTGAAAAGCCGTAGAAGCTTAACAAAATGATGAAATATTTATAAAAGCGATACATGTGAACAGTACACCACTCTGGTTATTACACCTTTTCTCTAGGGTTCGTAATTGTATCTATGTTATAATGTATGTATGTTGTAATGTGTGCAAATGTATTAACATGCATACAAACACACACATGTATAGCACTTGGACCAGAGAAAATGTATGGTAGGCCAATATAGAACGAGGAGACCGCGAATATAAGAAACACTGTATAATGTATTCTATCTCATTCTCTCGTAAGTTAAATCTTGTAAATGTATGTTTGTCTCTTTTTAATGGTACTGATTCGTTTCATCGAGTTCCAAATTACAACAGGGTAAAAGAAGTTTTCAATATAAAAAGTATTCCTTTATAATTTATTATAGCAGGAGCCGGCAACGGAACGCAGTTTGACTGCCACATATCGTCTGCAGGGAAGTGGAGGCGAGACATGCATCCTACTGACCGTTGACGCGCTCCTTGATATATCATATGTAACAAAACTCAATGAACGAGCTGTAAGTTGTCTTGTTTAATACATATTCGAATACCGTATTGAACAATGTTAGTTCAAATCCTACGATGATGAAGCTTGTATTAAAGGAAAATATGTTGTGACATCATTTGATGGTCGGGTATTTTTTAATGTTCGTCTGCGCTAGTTACAAATATTAAGTTGAAAATCTGTCTCCAAATAATTATAGGCAAGGTACATGTACTCAAGATTTAGTTAATTTAAGTATAGTATGTTAATATTTTAACAAAATCGAGAGTTTGTAGAAGAAGACATCTTGAGTGATATCAAATATCCTTTGATGAAACGAGTAATCAGTGAATTGAACGACTTTGTTTAATTAAACTGTTTTGTACTTTCAGGATGCAAATACTTTTGTTCCGAACAACGCGAACGTTGCTGGTGCCTGTAAAGATGGCGATGCTGAGACCTTAGTCCTATCTTTCAAGGATTTCTCATTGGAGTGGTTCTTTGCTAAGGTAATTTCCAAAAGGTGTTAGAAACAATCGAGCAGGTTCTAACATTTTACAATTTATGGAATAGCTAGAATACAAATAACACTATATCGGATGTTTATCAGAGATGAGGTTTTTGAAGCGACGATGGCTCAGTTGATCCACATAGGTTCGAAGCATGGACTGAGTCGGAGCTTTCGGAAAACGTCGTCATGAAGCCAAAGCATGGTGGTAGGGCTTTATCTAAGTAAATCTGGTTAGCTACCATATACAAATTGCAAATCTGGTGTCAAATACCATACAGGTGTGTTCGGGCAGCTGCTCTTGAGTACAGTTCCTTTCTAGGTTTAGCACGTATACCATCATAAATCACATTGTCATTTAACATCAGTTGAGATTGTGGTTAAGCTCTAAAACCTATAAAATTTATACACATAATGTTACTTAATGTTACTTCATAAGATGGAGAGAAGTCGTGCCGTTTCTTTCACAATAGGAATCGTGTATTTTAACTTCTTCTATGCTTCCTATACTTTGTAAACGATTTTGTTTTATTGCTGTATGTATGTGTATATCAATCTATATTTATTTACTAATAATACTATGTTTATTTACGCCTTTTCAAAACGGTGCTAGATATTGTTTGGCAATTTCTTGACACGGGGAAGTTAAACTGGCTTTAACTTGCAAAGTGCTCACGTATTCCACTATGAACTGTTTCTGGTAATATGTCACAAGCAGTGATGAAAATTTCCCGAAATATGCATTTAGGTTACCCGTAATAAATTGCCGGGAACATCAGGAATATGGTGTCAAACTTTCTAGGAAATTCCAAATACTATATTTAAAACCAAAATCACTTTACTGAATTTAGGCCCTAAGAAGGCGTTTATGACTGTCAAAACTACCATCGATTTGGACGAATAAACCAGTTTTCGAGATGAACCAACAAGAAAATTGATCGGATTTGTCTTTCTGTCGCACATATTTTTATAAAAATATATTATAGTTCCAATAATTTTAGCGTATACATGGAGAAAAGGGCAAGTTTTTAGACATCACCATCGTTTACATATTGATGCACCCTATAATAGCTTTTTGACATCAAAATTTTCTTGATATGGTTTTTGAACTCAATGTCCGGTAAATCGGTAATGTAACATTGGGGCTTTGTTGTAAAACCTAACACTATTGCCTAAAAAACTGTTACTGGTCTTACTGAGCTTGAAACATGGGACGACTAATTTGTCACTGATTCTAGTATATAAATGTTGCCCGTATTTGATTAAATCCAGCTTATGTAAGTTTTGGGGAACATATATTAAATTAGCAAGAATGTATTGGGAGGACAGAGTTAAGATACTGAATTCCTCAAACTTAGCCTTTAATTAAATACTTCGCTATTGAGAATTCATAGTAAATATATATATTATATTCAGACTCCTGGAGGTGAACGTTGGTATGCTGAAAGCCTGAGATTGACTTACAATACTAGTGCAAGGATATTGGAACATGCGGCGAACCAGGGTCGAAAAGTATCGCTCACCAGCGATTCCAGGATGCTTTTGTTCCCAACACCTGTGGGCAAGTCTTTCTTCTGTCCTGAGGAGACTATAGTAGAATTGGCAGAGGAAGATGCTAGGTGAGTTTAATATAAATCATTTTTGTATCTGAGTATGGCAAACGATTTTCGAAACAATGATGGTTCAGTTCGTAGCGTGTTCAGACACCTCGTCTATAAACATAGACAACTTTTTCCTTTAAACTACCCTAGTAATGTATTAGTATGTAATTTGTTTTCGTGGACCCTTGTTGTCTGATAAATAAATAACAGTAATAATAATCATCATCAACAGTCAATAAGAAACCCATTGCAGGTCCATATGCCTCTTTCCCAAAGAATATATGGGCATAATCATCACGCCAGCCCACGATGTATTGGCGAATTCAAACTCTGAGAAATCCGCAGTTCTATATTTTCGCATATACGATGGTACTAGAAGAACTTTTCTCAGGTTCAGGTTTCCTCACGATGGTTTTCCTTCACCTTCCTTCTAATCATAAGAATAAAAGAGAATAGTGGTTTTTTTCGTTTGAGGTGTCCGATTGAGAGGTCGAATTATCGTGATTAACTTGTTCTAGTCCAACGACGGGCCACAAGGCGAAATTGTATCTCAGACAGATGCGTCTCCAGCCGTTCATGTTCAAACGCGACGGGGAGTTCGGTCCGCCGTGGCACTGTTCCGATTCGACTCGTGCACATTCCGAGACCGCGCCGGTGGCGGTCGGTGCGGCGCTCGCTATTGCCACGGCCGGTACACTCCTCGGGTACGCTATCTGGCGTTACTTGAAAGTCAAAAAAGTACAATACGACACGATGGAGTGAGGAAACGCCGTCTGAGTGACCGGCGATGGTTCCCCACGTCACCCGGGCAGAAGGCTGTACATCTATAAAGTACAGCCGATAAACGGGCGACCGTTATGTAAAGTCACTCTAATATTAATATCAGATCTCATATCAACAATAACTTGATCATATCAGTGATAATTTTAATTTTATTTGTAACTTTCGACTATAACATGATTTATTTCAACATTGATATTGATTATCTACGGCAATGATTTACTCGTTTAAGCAGTTGTGCGAAACTCCGGTCGATTTATCGTTCTTATCAATTACGTTCTTTTTTATGGGCGTTAATATCGCACATTGCTTAGAAAGTTACGGTACGTGCGAAATAGCACGAAATATCTTAGAACATACATTAAGAAAGATAACTTAAGATATCCGGCTGAAATTTCGCATTTAAATAGGAATATTCGTAAAATAATTGTTTATAAGAATACATTATATAATTGGGAGAAAAACCAAATACATTTAAGGCCTAAAAACTTGTCAAAAGAATATTAAACAGATATTATCAGGTGAAGTCTACATTTCAAATTCAGTTATGGAATGTAAACTTATCAGTGAAATGAATGGAATTAATTTCTTTTATGCACAATTTGTTTATGTACAAGTTATAGATTATTAATAAAAAATAAAAGAACAGGATATGCGAATAAAGATAATAAATTAAGTCATGTAATTTCAAATGTCACTCCAACAAGATGGTGGCACTCTTGTCATTACTGTACAAGGAGTTTTTGTAGCAACTCAAAATGTATGTTTATAGTTATTATTCACAATCCACTTCACTGTGTCCAATAACCAGAACTGTATCGTTCAAAATATCATCAATAATACACATATTTGTATAATACTAGCAGGCCCGGCGAACGTGGTCCTGCCCTGATAATAAAAAAAAAATTTACTTATTTGCATGAAACGCTTAAGGCGGCTTGATTTTTTGCGATTCTTTCAACAATTATCATTATATTTGAACCAATTTACAAAAAAAACCGTGACAAATTATATATCTAAATCTTCCCCGTGAATTACTCTATTTATTGGTGATCGCATTATAACCCGTTCAGTAGTTTTTGAGTTTATCGCGAACATCCAGACAGACAGACAGACGCGGCGGACGACTTTGTTTTATAATATATATTGATATTGATATGGTCAAATAATGCAAGTTTATGTATTAAAGCTGCGACATGGCAAATGAAATTCAAAACTTTTCCAATACGTAGTACTACCAGATATTGTCATGAAATTTTGAAAGTTTCATAATTCATTATTAAATTAACTATACGTAGATAATGTCATATTTAATCATACATACAGTTATTTCTGAAAGAACTGCACTAATGAACATTTTTTATCTTTTGGTTATTTCGTAATGGCTAAACATGGCGTTTATGACTTAATACTCCGAGGGCTCTTTGTTAAAAAAATATAAGTACATATATAACTTTTGTTATAAGAAAGAAATTTCACGAAATTAAATATAAACTTCGACTAAGAACCCCTGACAACATTGATTTAATTAAGGCCTCAAACTTTTACTTGTCTTTGGGTGTCGATTCAAAAAACTTTTTAAAATATAAACTCTTTGCATCAGTTTGGCATGCCGTACATTGGTTAACTTTTGGTTTTTCGAGGATTAATTAAATACCCGGTCGGCTGTTTACACATTAGTTTCGATTATTGCTAAGCTGTTCGATAATGTTATTGCTATCTACGGTTAATGTAAACGAAATCTCAGTCTTTTTCTTGTCAGAATAAATTTGAGAAATTGTATTCCTAAATAAGTTTCGTCATGTACATTTAAATGCGTCTTCAATTCTGACATGCTTACGCTGGATCTTTGGCCTGACATATAAATGACTCATTTTTAAAAGACAAAAACAGATTACATGCCCAAAATGTCATGGTGGAAACTTCGGTTATTAATTATATAGGTGTGTGAATAATAACTTTTTCTTTTAAATATCGACAATAGCTGAATATTTCGAAAAATAGTTTGCATATTATAATAAAATTAAGAATTATTAATATCTAGCATAGTGTGTTTAAAGAAAACGATTTTGGAGTACAGTATAATATAATGTTTAATAAAAAAGTGTTGTTGATGGTTGGTTGGTTGTTAATGTAAAAACCTATTTAATTCTCATTTAATCGCATATTATCTCTTAGGATATTACATATATTCAGTCTCAATATTGTCGGATTATGCAAAATGTAATCAAAGTAAGGGAATACTATATTTATAAATTTAGAAATGTTGTTTTTAGGTTAGAATAGGTATTTTACGTAATGGCTCGATTTCTGGCCGTAAAATTTTAAAGTTTTGTTTTTTTATCTGTGACTAATTTCTTGTACCAATATAATATTTTACGGCTAGCATTATTCACTGGCTTGAGAGGTCATTACGTAAGAATTTCATTTTTTTGTCTGAGTTTTTGGCTTTAGTCACGTAACTGAAAGTTTCTTTGACTCCAATTTTCCCATATTTTGTATTTTTATATCTTACATCAATGTAAAATGTTATGTAATGAGTTCGACAAAAAAATTAGTGTAGAATTTTGAATTAATGTAATATAAAGCTATCTTAAAGGCATATCAAATAACCAAATACTTATTATTACGTATAATTATCATAATTAATGATATTAATAAAGGTTTGCAAGTATATAATGACATAACTTTATGAATTTTCTCATAAATCGTGGTAGTCATATAAACGTGGCGGACATTTCCTAAAAAAGAAACCTAAATCCTTTTTCCTAAATATGTATTGATAAATAAATATATATTGTTTTATTTTTTAAACATATCAATCAATGAGGTTACGCAAAAAACCTTTATTTATATGTATCCATAAACAAAGTATAGAAAAAAAATAGTAGATACATCTGTCTATTACATTTAGATATATTTTTAATGAGAAAGGAAACGATAAAAAGTTTTGCGTGTATCGCGTAAATACGCAAATTTTTATTTTTAAACAAAAATAAAAAAAATGGTAAAATATGTATATCTATAGAAAAATTTGATTGTGGATTCCGAGTGTTGTGACCGTATGAGAATAGTCTTAAAGTTAATAAAATAATTATGTATATTTGTAGTGTTATTATAATTATTTGTATTTGTGAATTGTTTGCGGTGCGATGGACACTGTTGTTAACATTACGTGTACAAGCAATAACATGATTTTATTCAAATGCCGTCGTAAAGACACATAATGGCTGATATTTGATGTTGTATTGTGTGCAAAACTTGGGTATTTGCTACCAGTGTTCTTTTATATTTCTATTGAGCTCTATGTCCTTCTAGATTTAGTTTCTTTTGTAAATATAAATTTTAATTCATATACATTCATAACAATAACAATAACAAAAAGTCCGAAAGCTTAAACACTACCGAGTTTTAAATTCGTTGATTCTTGTGGTTTCTAGATGTTTGTTAATAAGGAAGACAATTAAATCATAGTCGTCTATATTCTTTCACGTTTAACATATTATATTTTTCTACCACTTTTATAATTTTGATATTAGTAGATACGTTCTTTAAGTGTGTTTAAACTCACGGATCATAATATCGTATTTATTAAAAGTGCTTACTGTGAATTAATTTATTATATTTTACGTTTTTTTTTTACAAGGTGGTTGATCATTATTATACCCTTTAAGTATATGGTGTCTAAAAGCAATTTTTGCTTAAATTTTTCGTATTTACAACAGAATCAACACTAGTGCCCAAGTTTTGCTAGTTAAGATTATTATGATGATTATTATGCTATAGCTTTGAAATTTAAGTCTTAAGGCTCTTAAGTCTTTCTTTATATCGTATACGGTAATCAATTTTTATAAATAATTCTTGTTATTTGTAACATAATTCGTTTGACTGCTGTTGATCTTGTATTTAGGTAATTAATAATGTCGTTTACACAATTAATCTCAAATGTATGTCGTAAAGGTGGTTACATTAGGAAAATACGTTAAAAGGCTCTTGAAGAAGTTCTTGATTGTTATACTATATTGGTGAATGGTTTCCACTAGTATTTGCTCGCGGCTTCGCCCTTGTTAATAAATTAATGTATCCCTCGGGAACAGTACATTTTTCCAGGACGATTGCTATGTCCTTTCCTGTACCCCTGACTGTAAACAACTGAAACAAATTCATATTCATAATTACTTATATTAGTAAGGACAGAATTAGTGTTTGATCACAATTCCGTCAGATTTTAATTGCCAATTTGCGCTTAGATTGTAACACGTTAAGCCTTGAGTGTAGGAGCGAGAGAATTGTAATAGGTCCTTGGTGATCGATTATTGACTCAAGTGTGGTTTGTATGCGAGCTATACAAAATACTCCACCGAACAGCCAGTATATATTTAGTAATGAAATTGGGTGATACTAGACCTATGCACGGCTGGAAAATACCTACCATCCATATGGTAATAAGCCAGTCACAGCGACTGTCTTTTAAATTTGTTGCATTTCGAAATCAGTCATTGAATAGCGAGAATCTTGGTTTCTGGATTTTTGGATTTTCGGTTTTGGTTTTTGGATTCTGTTTGTAAGCATTACATCGACGACAAGTGATGAATTCTTGATTTTTCTTTCTTTTCTTACTAAAGCTATTGGTCGAAAGGGTGTCTAAAACTTCACAGAGATTGGAGACGAGCGTTTAAGGTACGCAGCTGAAACGACAACTATCTCAAGTATATCAAAGTGGCCGAACCTCGGTTTGGGCTCTTGCCTTACATGCAAATGCCAAGGGTTTGTGTCGACAGCTAATTTTTATATATATTGAACAAACGTATATGGATAACACTGCCAAAATTTCGACTTTTAACATAAAAGTTACATAGTAACTTTTTATGTTACGATAAAATCAATGTAACACAAATGTAACTAAATTTCTTTGTAAAGCTTACTTCCATATGAAAATGTATGTAATTTTATAACATAAATATTAATAACACAAAAGCTAAAAAGTACAGAACATATTTTGATATTATTTGCTCCAGGTAAAAATGATAATGTTGGCAGCCTTACCCATATATGTGTTTGAGATCTAGCAACGTTGGCTAAGCCTGTTAAAAAAAAAGTAAAAGTATCTTTACAGTACTTCTGATTTTTCATTGTTTTTTTTTTTCGAACCGACTACACTATTTACCTGGCAAGGCCTCTACAGTTTCACCGGACTACTAAGGGAGCGCTTAAGGCACTCACCCGATTTTATATAGGCAACCAGCAAAAGGGCTCCCGGCGCGCCTCGGCTTGGACTGTCACCAAATATCCCGTATCACCAAATAACTAAGCTAAGCTAAACTAAGCTAACTATTATTTCATACATATATAAACTCGTGAAACGTACACGTGTACCAAGCATGTATGTTTCACGAACTTATACATGTATCTTGAATGTTACTACTAAGTTAATTTAAGCTAATTCCGTTCAAAAAAGGGATTAATAAAAAAACGAACCCAACCACTATGTGTACCTATATGTGTTTATGTGCACGTGTGTGGGGAGATCGGTGTTGTGTTGTAAAAACTAGTGTTTGAAAATTAATTTAGTGTCACTGTAGTCGCGCAAGCAACATGCTCAAGGGCTCCATTCCGGAGGATCTGACCTCGATTTCTCACTGGTCATCGTTGTTTTTATACTTTAATCACCATCAGCCATAATGCTGTGACTATGACCTACTTCTATAAAAAAAACGCATTTTAGAGAACACCTATATTATATTTGGTTTTATTATACACTACAATATAAAATAGACTTGTCACCTTTGTGGCTTACGTTATACAGATATCAGAAAATGTACTCGATAAGTGTATAGAAATACAGTAATAATTAAGTATGGTAAGTTATTCGATTTAGTTTATACTTGAATATACAGTCTTTCTTCGTACCGCTTCCCGCTGTATATAAGGCTTTGTTGAACGCAATGGTAAAAAATTATTTTCTATGTGTATGGTCAAACCGGATGATTTTATGCGTGTTTCGTAATAAAGGACTGCAAATATGAGATACATATATATGAAAGTATTTCTGATGTTGGACTGATGAAGACATTACTTTTCGTAAATCCATCATTAGAGTGGACGTTACTTTGCACTTCCGCCTGGAATTGACAGCGGCTAATCAATTTCAGGCGGAAGTGCAAAGTAACACCTATTCTAATATTTAATTATGGATTTCCGCAAAGTTACGCCTTCGACAATCAAAAAGTTACGCTACTGTACCAGTAGTGACGCAGACTTTGGGATCTTAGTAGCTCCTTGTACGGAATAATCGCAGACTCAAGTCTTCGACGAAAGTCGTCGTATCCAATACTTGTGTGACAGGCCTTACTCGTAAAAATATTTTGCTATTACGTATACAGGAGTGGAATTGCCCTTGTTTTTCTAAGGCTTTGTTTTAACTCATACGTCATTTGAATTTCCCATTTTATAAGCCGACATTTAGCTACTTCTGTAATCGTTTGATTATAGGGCTGCAAAAATGTCCGTGTGTATGGGACCTAAGTTTATTAATCTAAAACTTTGTATAATACACTCAAACTACAATTAGTTTTTAGAATTACAATGAAGTTTTGCAATTTTAGAATTATAATTGATTAAAAGTGTGAATGAAATTTGTGTGAGTTGATAGATTATTCGCTTTGACCATAAATGATTTTATTCAATCTTTGAATTACTCATGTAAATATTTCTCGTTCATAAGCCACTGCGATATGTACACCATTGCACTAAAGTGTCGTTAAAAAAAACTATTTTCTATGATTCTGCGTATTTCATACCTTTTCTATATTAGAGACTTTTAACAATAATTATCTATATTTTCCTACATTTTTGTATTTATATCCTTAGATTTCTCTCCTCTGAAATACTTACTGTAGCGTATAAATATCGGTGCGTTTGTAATAAATATATATAAAAAAATATTTAAAAAAGTAATACATAATAATCGTATTAATTATTATACGCCATAAAATTTGTCTTCCAGTAAGATTGATCTTATTACAATAGAATATAATATATTATAGCTTATAAATGATAATATAAATTGTGGTTATAATAATAAGATGGTGGTGGTATTATGTTGTTTTTTTTTCTTAATTCTCGCCGATGTAATTTGAGCTTTTCACCTTTCTATTGTAAACTCTTTTGCACATGTCAGGAAAAAAAATGTTGGTTTTAAAAGCATAAAATAACCATCACTTCTTTTCAAAATAAGAATAACAAATATAATGTTGATTCAAAATTATAAAATTACTAGTTGTTGTTTTAATAACAAATAGTAGTAATGATTTTGCTATTACTGTTTTTATTAGGTTCTCGAAATTTTCATAGTTTTTCAAATATCAAAATATGTATAATTATGATGTTTAATAAGAATTAGCGTTATAATTGTAGTTCTTTTTTCGTTTTGCATTAATTTAATTGTTTGTTTTGGATAGCAACATGCGTTTAAAAAGCTATAATTCACAATAACATAATACTCACCATATGATAATCATAAGTGACATATCTCAAATATTATTGTAATTTAGTAAGTTCGTTTATTGAATTATCTTGAATAAATGAAATTAAAACTTGTTTTAATATTTTATTACATTTATCCTTTATCTAGTTATGTTTGCGGCATCATTCAACAAAAATCTGAAATCTGCAAAAATCCCGAGTATTACATCGGCATGCGAGACAAAAATACCGCAAAATTTGTATTCGGACGAAAAAAAAAATAAGATCGGAGAAAGTTATACAAATATAGTTATAAGTGTATGCCCACAAAGGTGAAGAAGCGAGCGCACGTATTTCGAGGGTCCAATGAGGACATTATCCTTCGTCACTCATGGTTTGGCTTTACTCAGGTTTAAATGAGGTGTTTTTCTGTGGAAAAGGTGTGATAACAGCAGTTGTGTAACAAAAAACACTATCCCAACAAACATAGTGGCACCTCTTTCTAAAACAATATTCGAAAACAGATACTGGATATTGCAGCTGGATGCACCAGCTGAAAAGGCCCGAAGCATGCGAAACTGGCTGACCGCCCGTGGAATTGACTTCATCCGATTTAAAGACGGGCCTTCTCTTAGTCCAGATTTTAACCCACTGGATTACAAGATATGGCAACATTTGAAAGACAAAGCCTGCGCTAAACCTCATAAGAATTTGGAGTCTCTCCGAAAATCTGTAGTTAAAGCAGCGGCAGAAATATGTGTAGGAATGTAGCGTGTGCTGCAATGGGTGACTGATCGCGTCGATTAAAAATAGTTGAAACACATTTTCTATAATGTAAATAAAATAATAGCCTACACTTAATTATCTTTCATTTCATGTATAATTTTTAAACAATTACCAAAAAAGTGTAACGTAATTTGTTTAATGTAATTAATTACATTAAAAGTTTTTGACAGAATTTATGACCCGGCTAGCTATTATTAATAGTTTTTATAGCAAATTAATTTTACAATAACGTTTGCTTTGTGTGTACAGAATGTCATTAATATCGGTTGAGAATTGAATATATTTTTCTATTTGTTCGCGGTTTTGCTTCCGGCAATGTAGATTTGTTTTATCCCTCAGGAACAGTACTATATTTCTGAATGAAAAGCACCCTATATCTTTTTCTATACTATATATCCTTTTCTATACTATATATTCTATTCTATACTATATCAACTTACAATATTCGTTAGAGATGTGCATCACTTAATGATGGAGTGTGCCAAGAATAGTATTGAAAGAGAGTCGTTGATGAGTATTATGAATGTCAATTGCCAAGACATGGGTATTTGTCACAGTATTTTGGCAGAACCCTGTTCGGAAGAAGCAAAGATGTTGTATGACTTTGTAATAATATCTCATCAACGAAGCTCCTGTTGAAGCTCGAAAGAATGGGGAACAATGGGGCCGATATATTCAATAGAATAAAAGCTCCTAAATATAAGATAAAAAAGAATATATTCGTTAGAATTAAGAATAGGATAAATGATAGAATAAAAGAAGTTACCCATCGTATTGGACGGCTGGCAAATGTGATAGTGTACTAATAAAACTGCTACGTACATAATAATAATTGTTAATTTCGTGCCTAAAATCAAGTGTCAAATCAAAAACGGATTATAAATTAGGCACACAACGAGCAATTTGTCACAATTATCACTTGTCAACTTATCTCCCTATGATATTGAATCACGAGGGACAAACCCTAATCATTACACGCGTGTTTAGTTTGCACACTTGTTCGAAGGGGGCGCTCGTAGACGCTAATTATTTGGAAAATTGTTTAGATACGTTCATATGGTTTTTTCTTAATCTCGTGTGGTAAAATAAACCAGTTCGTTTAATGGTTAGTGTATTTCTTAGTTACAGTATCGTCTCAATCGAATACTAAAAACAGTCTTATGATTTCAATATTTGAAGTGAAGGGCATAAGACTAGATTTATCTTCAATACTTGGCAGATTAGCGACATAGTTATACTGAAACTTAGAAACAGATATTTATGGGTTTCTTTGGTTTTTTAAATTAACTGTTACCCGATAATATACTATACCGGTTGATAATAGCAACTTCGTCTGCATTGTCTTGCGCATGCTTACCACACTGCTCGCCCCACTTCTCTCCGGCATGGAAATACACATCGCTGATGGCGTATCGCTTATAAAAATCGTAGGTTATTAAAATTCCATTAATATATTGTGATAATTAATAAAATCTCGTGGAGAATTTTTTTATTTTAAGGTTATCTTAATCTATTCATAGAGATATCATCATCATCATCTTACCTTTATCCCAGCTAAGTAGGGTCGGCACAACATATTTTCCGTTTCTACACTCCCCTGTCAAAAGCCATCTCAGTATTCACACCTTTTATACATATATCATTTTCCACACTATCCATCCATACCTTTTTCGGTTTTCCTCTACCTCTACATCCGTCCACTTTCAAACTCAAAACTTTTCTAGTCATATGACTTTCATCTCTTCTCGTAATATGCCCGTACCATGCTAATCTATTACTCCTCAACTTCTCTGTCACTGGTGCTATTTTCAAACTTCCTCTGGTATACTCATTCTTAATCTTATCCATTGTTGTTACACCACACATTCATCTTAACATTCGCATTTCTGCCACATGTAATTTTTTCTCATCCGTCTCTTTCGTATCCCAGCACTCGGATCCATATAACACGACTGGCCTGATTATAGACTTATACACTTTCCCCTTAAGTTTCAACGGCATTCGTGGGTCACAAACTAACCTAGACACCTTTCGCCAATACATACATCCTGCATTTATCCTGTTCTTCACGTCCCTGTCTATGCTACCGTCGTTTTGGATCAATGAACCGAGGTACCGAAAACTGGAGCATGCTGGTAAGGTTACACCGTTTAAGGTAATATGACAAAAACTGGATGGACCGCCGAAGTCGCAGAATAAATGTTCAGTTTTTATCCTATTAATCCTTAAACCAACATTCTCCAGTTTTTCTCGCCATTTTTCTAGCCTACTTTGGACCTCAGCAGCATTTTCTCCAATAAGAACAATGTCATCAGCAAACAACATACACCAAGGTGCCTCTTCCTGTATCTCTGATGTTATTGCATCAATGACAAGAAGGAATAAATAAGGACTTAAAGCTGATCCCTGATGCAAGCCTACAACCACATGGAAATGATCAGTAACTCCAGCCTCGGACCTAACATGTGTTTTCGCTTGACTATACATACAACGGATTAGTTCTAAGTATTTCCCAGGCACTCTTTTCTTTTTCAGCGCCCACCACATAATATCCCGAGGTACTAGATCATATGCCTTTTCCGGATCAACAAACACCATATGCAAGTTCTTATGTGCACGTCTGTATTTTTCGCACAGTTGGCGAAGTGCGAAAATGGCATCTGTTGTCGCACGTCCAGGCATAAACCCAAATTGATTGTCAGTCACTCCAGTTTCATCTCTTATTCATCTCGCTATCATTCTTTCCCAAACTTGCATACTATGTGACATAAGCTTTATCTGTCGATAGTTGGTACAGTCCTGCACATAACCCTTATTCTTAAAGATAGGAACTATTATGCTACTGTACCATTCATATGGGATCGCCACCTCTTGCAACATCTTATTACAAAATGAAATCAACCACATCCATCCGTCTACCCTTAAAAATTCCATACTTCAATAGGTATACCATCTGGTCCTACTGCTTTTCCGTTCTTCATACCATTCACAGCTATTCTTACTTCATCCTTGCTTATCTCCTGCACAACGCCTAAATTTAAGGGTACAGCCTCTAACACTCTGGTCCAATCATTTTCTTCATTCATCAGTTTTTCAAAATATCCTTTCCAACGGCTCTTTATATCCATATGATTCGTCAAAATTTTTTCTTCACCGTCTTTTATACATTTTACATGTATAATATCCCTTGTATTCTTTTCTCTTGCTTTTGCTAATCGATACAAATATTTTTGTGTTTGTGAGCTCTCCAGTGATTGATACAAATCATTTTGCCCTTTAGCTCTAGCAATAGCAACTGCTTTTTTGCATTTCTATTACATTCTGCATACATCTTTCTCTTATTTTCTTTAATCGTGCGATTCTGTCATCAATACTTTTCCACTCTTTAAAAGTTGTTTTCTTTTCTTTCAATGCCATTTGTACCTCTTCATTCCACCACCACGTGCCCTTATCTATATTTCCTCTTCCTTTCGTTTCACCAAAGATATCCCTTGCCGCGTCCCTTATACATGTTGCCATTTCATTCCAACATTCATTCGCTGTCTTGGATTCCATATACCTCATTTCTATCATTTTGTCAACAACTTTTGTCTTAAATGCATTCGCATACTCATCTTTTTCTAATAAGAACCATTTAATTCTGGTTGGGGGTCTCGACTTACTACTGTCCAATTGTAATTTCATTTTTAAATCTAACACTAACAAATGATGTTGAGTAGTTAATACCTCTCCAGGTAAGATCTTGCAATCATTTACTATTTTAATGTTATTTCTTCGAAGTAGAAAGTAATCAATTTGAATAGTGTGATTTCCACTATTGTATGTGATTAGGTGCTGATTTCTTTTTTGGAAAAAAGTGTTAACTATTGCAAGATCGAAAGCAACTGCAGCTTGTATGATACTTTCCCCCTCTTTGTTTTTATTTCCATAACCCCACCCTCCATGCACTCTCTCATAACCACCATTCTATTTTCCCACATGCGCATTAAAATCACCTCCGATATATATCCTCATCCTGTGGGATATCCATCATCACTTCATCAAAGTCTTCCTAAAACTTTTCTTACAACCTCATTACATCCAGCTTGCAGTGCATACACACTCATTATATTTACTGTTATCTGCTCTATTAATAACTTCACCAATATTAATCTATCATTCACTCTTTTTACATCCGTTACACATTTCTTAAACTCAATGTCTAACACAATCCCTACCCCATTTCTCTTACCGTTACTCCCAGTAGTAAAATTTATATCCTACACCAATCTCTCTCGCTTTTGTCCCTTTCCATCTCGTCTATTCCAGACAAGCCACATTTATGAGTCTTTTTTGTAATACATCCGCTAATTCTCTTCTCTTCCCAGTCACTGTTCCGACATTCCAACTTGCAAATCTCAATCTTACATCCCGAATTCGTTTTCTACCTTGCGGTAACCCTAATCCAATACAAGAAAAATATATATATATTTTTTTAAGTTTTCAAAAATTATTTTTTATAAAATCTTAAATGCGTTTCGTATGCCCGTATGATTAGTTTTCGACTCAACAATGTTACACACAGCGGAGTATCCGTACGTGCTTATGAATTCACTATGGATATTCCGAGAAATATCTTAGTGAAACTAGAAACTCTACGCAGTCATCATTATCATCAACCTGTAAGTAACCCACTGCAGTGCTATAGGCCTCTTCCTAAATTCTACTTGTTTCCCACACACAGTGATACTAAAAGAATATTTCTCATGTTCAGGTTTCCACGTCATGATTTCCTGTATCGTCTACGGTTAGCATTACCAATTTAAATTAATAAATTTACGCGAAATCCGAAAAATTCTTTGATACACGCCGGTGTTCGATCCTGCGGACATCGGATTGATATTCCACTGGTTAAACTAGTCGACAGCCATTTTATGCTATGTTTACAGTTAATTTAATATGAGCAGTTTCAGAAACTTCTATAGCTTTTTAGACAAAATCAAAAATACTTTATTCAATTTAAGCCCTAAGAAGGTGCTTATGAATGTCAAAATTATCACCGGTTCGGAAAACAACTCAGTCAGTCTCAGTCAGTAAGTCGAGACAAAGCGGCAAGAAACTCGATGGGGTTTATCTTTTCAAAATATGTGTAATATTTCAAATATCTTAAAGTTACTAACGTTTTAGTGGATGCACAGAGAGAGGTGTTATTTCCAGACATCACCATCGTTCATATATTGATCCATCCTACAATACCCTTTTGACATCAAAATCGGCCTGACATGGCGCTTAAAGTTACAGTCCAGCAAATCGGTAATATGATTTGGGTTATTTTTGTAAAACTTAAAACTATTATCTAAAAAACTGTTACTGGTTTAACTGGGTCTGAAAGATGGGATAACCAGTTTTTCACAGTTTCTATTAATTAAATCCTGGCGGTCTTTTACGTAATTTAGCTTTCAAAGTTTTTGCGGAAATAAAGACAACAAAAGCTATGAAGTGGTTAATAAAAATGTCAGTCTAGCGATAAATATAGTTTTGCAATGAATAACTTCGGCACGTTACGTAATGTTCATTCAAATTCTCTTAATCGGCAAAACTTTATACTTCGACTTGCTACAGCAAAGGCATCTTCAAAATGTTTCTCATTCAATATTCAGAAAATTGGCGACTTTACAACTCACTACCACAAAGTACACATAGATTCTGAACAAGAATTTATATATATCACAGATATAGTTGTCCTTTGTGGGATTCGAACTCGAATCACTCAGCGCGGTAATAGCGGTGAGACGCCTGTTTAACTGTGTTATCTAAAGCTGAAACTATCATAAAAATGTTATCCTCTTTTCGCCCCCTCGGTATTTAGATAACTCGTAACCGGAGTTACAGGGTGTTGTCCCTAGAGATACAATTAAATTCATTAGTCTAACAAGTGGGGTAGGGTTACATCCGAGCTCAAAATTGCACACGTAATTGCTTCCAACTAGAATAATTAGGTCCAATTCATAAATTGCTTCTAATTATTCGATATTGAAATGGATTTGCTTTTGAATTGTTTAAGAAACTTTTTATTCTTCACTAGCTATTGCTCGCGACTTCATTCGTGTCAAAGTAGATATGAGCTATCTCGGGAACAGTACTCTTTTGATGAAAGATACGTTAAGATTTTCCTTCGTGTTTTGTTTTGTTCAGAAAGTAGAAATTAATATCTTAATAACAATAAGTCTTACATGGTTACTGGATAAAGGGTTTTTAACAAGGGAAGATAAAGGTTTATATCTACACCACTCTTATAGGTATTGGGGATCTGAACATCAAAAAATATATTATTACCGATTATATTACGATTTTCAAAGAGGCCATAACAGTATATATCTACTTTGTAATTCTTTTTACTGGTTCTATGTTCTATCTAAAAATACTATGATTGGTCAAAAAATTAATTTATTGTTTCTCAAAATATTCGCCCTTAGCTTCAATGCACTTTTTCATACGAATAAACCAATTTTGAAACCAATTATGACCTCGAAAACACGCTTTTTACATTCTTCAAATGCATATAATAATACTGTTTTAAAAAAAAAATTATGTTGTTGACTTTGGTGCTTTACGTTTCGGGGTTAACCATTTCTATATTCTTTTTGTCTTAACAATTCCTTAAGCACTTTAAGTACTACTGCTTACATTAGGTTTTTGCTAAGTTACATACGGTAAAGTTTATTATAAAAACATAGAAAAATATACCCTGCTTGATTTTAAATTGTTACATAGTGTTTATGTAATTTACGCAATATTTTTCTTCTTTATTCACTTCTTGCTCACATGTAACTTTTAATTAAGGCTAAGTAAAATGAAAATGTATTAAGGCCTCCGCCTTTGAAAGAATTTCAGATATTTTTAGTTAGTAAAGAACAACAGTGTTGAGTTTACTAGAGAATGTCACTCTACTTGTGAAGATAACGATCTCGTGAAGGTAAAACAAATTTTTCTTTAAAATCTATACTATTCGATATGTGCTAGAAATAAACGGAAACATATATTTCGGAATATTAGTATTAGTGGAATTCAATAAAGAGATATAAAAATCTGAACAAAAGGACGCGTAAGTTTTTAGTTTAGAGATTATTTTAGATGGACGTCCAGCATAATCACTTGCCTTACTGATATTAATAATTGCAAATAAATATGAAATCTCAAACACAGGAAAATACACCTGTAAGAAACCCTCAAGTAAATCTGATATTCCGAAAAAAAATTACGCAAGCCGCGATTACAATATAGTCATAAATAAAGTCACAATTTCATTTACACATAGTGGGATAATTTTTTAATTTTCATTATATGTTACTATATTGAAATCAATGCAAAACCGTATAATGGAAATTTCGATTAAAAAAAATAACAATGTCAGCTTGAAATATTGTTACTAAGTAATACAAAAATGAACGCAGCCATGACATTTCAAATTGTAACAAGTATTTATAACTAATGCTGACTTGCTATACTTAGAGCGTTATAGGTCTCGTCAAACTTTTTGGCCGCTCTGAAGTATATGCGCAGAACACAAATTTAGGTATCAGAGGGATGTGGAAGAGGTGGAGACGGAGCAGGTCCGCTCGCGACCATACCTCCTCCCTATTGCATCCTCATTGATACGTGTGCCAGTGTGAGTGATAGTTAGAGTACACTCGCATTCAGAATAATTTCATTGTAAGTTACATGTTATTGCTATTTTCGTTTTTTAAATTTTTCTTGCGGATATTTTTGTTATTGTCGGTACTTTTTCTCTTTATTGTTACTTATCGATATTTATTACTAGAAGATTAAAACGGATGGGCATTTCGAAAAGTGATGTTTCTATGGAAGGCCTTGCCCCATTATAAATAAATGTTTATTGCGAATTTATTACATTTATAATAATATTATTTTAGCGAAATACATACAATATCTATACAATATATGCTAAAAGATAGAAAGAATTACCGTCAGGTGGTAAATGTTCGGGAACTAATTAGGACTGACAAATACATCATGTGGCGAATTGTTGTTTTTCTAGCTTTGTCTACTATTTTATTGTTCAGCTACTATTGTCCATTTATAATTTATACTTGTATTTTATCACTCCAGCAATAATTTAATTTTATTGTTTGCTAATTTTTAACTCTAATTCTTTGTAAATATTCGAGATGCATGTGTATCTCGTTTGTATGTATATGTCTGCGCAATTCAAATACGCAAGTTTTCGTAAATTAGCTGTCAAAGTGTTTACAACGCTACGTAATCGGAGACATTCTCTTCATTTCACATACAAAATCTTCTGAAAGTAGGAACGTGGTCGTTATACTGCCACATCTCTATTATTTAATATAATAGGCAAATATCTATTTGAATTATTATTAATTAAAAATATACTGTATTCTACGTATAATATCGAGTCAACTTAAGGATTAATAAATGACGCTTTTAAATTCATATAATTATATTTTGACTTTGTTTTATATTAACCTCTTGACTGTACTATGCACACAACTGATCTTAAAGCTACATTCAGAGCGGCTAAAAATGATGTCGCGGACTGTAGTCGTAGAGAAAGATACTTTTTCCATAAAAATTGACGCGTAAAGACGTAACTTTAAGGAATATAAATGAGTATTTACTTAAGTTGTTTTAAAATTGTAATTGTTCTTTGCTCAACTTTGAGCATTATTAGGAGTGTGAAAGATTTTGTAGGAGTCAACAAGAGGAAGTAAAATAAAATAGTTAAAAACCTTTTTACTTTTTTATCGCAACAATGTCTAAGTATCAATTCGTATTTACCTACAGATTCTTAATGAACTTTAGATTGCTTTTTGGTAATTACTATGATATTAGAAGATCGTCACAAATTAATTTTATGACAAAATTATATTGCATCCTTTTCGGTGTATTGAATATTGTTCAAATGTTATCTGCTTTGGACCTGGATGAATTAGGAGAATATAAGACAGTTTACCAATTAATTATGTTAACTCATTTCGCGATAACTATTGCATTACCATTACTAGTCAAAGCTGATGACTTCGCTGAATCTAGTTTATTGATAAGAGATATAGATAATAAGCTCGGATTATCAGGTTCAGATTTCAAGAGTTATATACCAATATCTATTTTATCTATAGGATTCTTCATGCAATGTGTTGGATTCATATATTATATAGGCATATCACATTTTTTTGTGTTTCTTTTGATCATTCTTATGGTAACAATACGATACCTGACATTCACATCAAGTGTGTGCCCCTTAATAATGAAGTTAGACTGGTGTCGAAACAGACTGAAGGTTTTGAGAAATATGTTACAAGGTGATTTGAAAACCAACAACCAAGAAGAGAAGATAAGATGTGTGAAGACATTTGTAAATGTATACAATTGTCTTTCAAAATATTTACGTGTCGCAGAGAACGATTATTCGTGTTTGGTAAGTAAGCTTCATAATTCATAAGAACCTGTAAATTATTTACGAATATTTTTATAAACCTGAGACTTGTGGAACCGAAGGTAAGCATAAAATGGAAATTTGTAGTAACAGCGATTACAGTCGTATTTCAGATCATTAAAAAGAATTAATTTTATGTACCTATATATACTTTTTACCAAAATGAATCCTAAAAATTTAAAAGACAGTGTGTTATAAACACAGTCGTTTCTTTTCTTTGTTAATAAGAAGCCGTTTCGCCTAAATTGTACTTTTTTACGTACTTTCCTTCAACCACAAGACGACCTCGAGCTTTTGTGGATTTGATTAATGTTTGGAGAAAGTAAAAGTGAGGATAAATAGCATGAACTTAGAGATCCTCTCAAAGTTTAAGCAATATTACACACCCGACCAGGTTTTCAACTTGTATGACGTACAAATTATACTATTATATGTAGAATAGATGCTGCTCTAAGAATTAATGGTCACCGAACACTTAAGCTTATTACTGATGAAACTCTGGTAATGGCAATAATAATAGCCTACCTCATAATGTTAAATATTAAGGAGTATGCACAGAAAAATTGCAATGTAATTCCACCCTATACGCTCTACCACACAACGACTAGATATTGTTGGAGATTCCACCCTTATTAATTTGTACCCATTTGTTTCTTCATTTTTACAAAAGGCCATGGAATGGAATTCATTTTCGCCACTTATCCTCCAATCTACTGTAGTTTGGAACTGTTGAAGCCAAAAGTGAGGAGGCATCTGTTAAGTAAACACAATCCTACGTCAGCTTTATCTTCACTTGTAATCATGTATCCAGGTCGAAAAAGTAGTTCAGAAATTTCACAGGAATAATGATGTTTTAGAATAGTGTTAACAATGTGATATGAAATTTGACCTCGTAATTTCTTCCAGATATGTATGAACATCGTGGTCAATATATTGAAGTTATTGTTGTTCGTATTTTATTTGCTCGATCCTCGTTTGAACTTGGTAAGCAGTAGTTACATATTTCAAGAAGCATATTTATAACCTATAACAAAAATATATTTTGGTGTATATTGAGTTGTTAAAAGGTAGTCTTCAAACAGTTGTCGACCACGTTTGTTCTTAAAAAAATGAATAACGAAGTGTTTGTAATCTCATTTTATAGGCTCATTGTAGAATCTAATTTTATATTTTAGAATTCTTCAATAACGCTATTATGGGTAAGCCAATTTTCCTTCGAAGTGTGTGTTCAGCTTGTACCTGCTCTTCTAAGGGAGTTATCTGCTGATCAACTGGATGCAATCAAAGGAAGCCTGGCTAATGAGCTCATAGAATGCGAAGGTGAGACCCTTAAGTAGTTTAGGGTAATATTAATAATAGAGAATTATAATAGTCTATTAACTAAGAATAAACTGTATTACGCAAAGTAACAAAGTTACATAACCAAAGATAATGGGTAAAAAACTAATAGCCACTACATGATCGATTTACAAAATACTAAAAAATAACTCTCCAATTATTTTTATTAGTTTATATTATGTATCACTGTTGACTCTGTCATCGATTAGATATGAGTTATATTTTAATGCCTTTTACTAAAGTAAAAATAGTTTTACTGTACTGAAAGGAGAATATTTTGCCAGCTTTGAAGTAATAGAACACCTTTATTTATCCAGATTGTATAGTTAAGAGAAATATTTCTATTAGTTCAAACACTAGTGTATATAGTTTCAATATTGCGTTTTTCTTTATGTATAAAACAAACAATATAATAAAATCGAACTGATTCGAAATAGAGATTTAAAGATATATCGAATATTTCTAATATTTTCAGATATCGAACTACGTACAGTTTTGTACGACGCACTGGATTACATTGAAGTTTGTCCAGCGACATTTAACTTGTGGCCCAACTTCCCAATGAATCTCCAATTGGCTTTACATTTCATCGGACTATGTTCTACTTACATGATTAGTTTGTTGCAGTTCAAATACTGATTAGTTAAGTTATTCAAATGTTTCATAGTATAAATGCATGTTATATTTAAATAATATTCTTGGATGTTCGGACATTGCATATTTTCTAGCATGTTTTCAATTTTTTGCAAGTTCTTACTATCATGTGAATATTGGTCGAGTAATACATATATAATGACCATAGTTTTGGTAAAAATATAGGAAATAAGGTTATTTAGTTATTCTATTATGTGTAACGATATATTGATACATCTATACAATAAAATAAGACTGTAAATATTACGTGTCTGTATTTTTCAGATTTTTAAGAAAACAATTATTGTAAGTGGCTAACGATGCATAATTAAATACATTTCAATGATTTCTAGAAATGGCCCTCTATGTGTCTGTTTGTTTGTGCACGCATCAACGCTAAATTACTACGTTTATGATAAAACGTCACCCGAGAAAATCGTGAAGCATGTCTTTGAGTAACATTTAGTCTCTGTTTCATTAAAATAAAGTAATTCTAATAAAGTTACTGTAATTTGAAAGACGGTGTAAGTTAAGTACGAGAGAAGAGTAGGTAAGTAAATGCATTGCGGTCTTATCCAAAAACTAGGGTATTTTATAGTATATCGCTTTAAATAAAACGATAGAGGTCTGTCGTTCTCTGAAAACTATTGGGTAGATATCTATAATTTTTTTTTAGTTTTATTTTTAAATTACTGTGTTGTTATCTATAAAAAATACCACGATATCTTAAAGGATGTAGACGAAGTCGCGGGTATCAGCTAGTATATGAATAAAGTTGAAATTAATTATTACAAATAAAAGAATCTATTTATTATCACGTTGTCAATTGCAACAAGAGCAACAGAGACGGTAATAGCTACGTCTCTCGTTCATGCTTGCAACGTTCGTGAGGTCACAATTTTTACGTCACCACTATTAATTGTTGATCAAAACATGAACAATTATTAACTTAGAAATTTCTTTACCTGACGCAATGCGCCCTTTCATACTTTGTGCAGTATCTACTCGTATACGTACGTAGTAATATGGTTGGTAATATTTAATTATTTCTATGTAAACCTATAAACTGTACCTATAAACCCTATCCTGTTTATATTATAAACGCGAAAGTTTATATTCTTTCAAGGAAATATTACTGAATGAATTTCAATGATACTTTATTGTAATAAAAGTAAGTTTTATAGTAATAAAACCTATTTATCAGAATTAGTGGTTGTTCAATGTTCGAAATTTAACCATAATAAAAGTAAAAGTTTTCCTTCAAGTGTTAATAGATAGACATAATTATCTTTTTTTTTATGATAAAAACTATATCGAGTATATTAGAAATAACTTAGGTTGTACGCGTTAAGAGCGTGGACTATGACAAATAGAGATTTATAAATAAAAGCTTTGACTCGTCGATGATATGAAAAAGAAAACCAAAATCTTTTTATCTGTAACACTTAATAATAAAGCTCATCAATACGTACCAAACAAAAAAGGAGTCAATTGACAAAAAAGGAGAAATAGTCACTAAATTCTTTTGTGTTTGCCTTTTTATAAATACATAGCAGAAAATCATAAGTCATAGGTAATAAAATAATTTTATAAATTGCTTAAAATATAATCATATATGTGTTACACTTGACTCTTCTCTCTGTCTCCATTTCCAAATCACTAGTTAGGAAAAAATCCTGTCACATGACATTTATCTCGCAGTACGCTGCGCAAATAGTTATGAGTTGTTACATCAAGATCAGGATGTCTAAATAAATACCTTTATACCTTCTGGTATTTGGAAACTTTGTTTGCAAGCTTACATCAGAATAAGTAATACTCAGTCAGTCGGATGGTATAATTAAAAAGTTTCGATAATTGTTGTACGTTTAAATGTAAGTCGCTGATGTATCTACAACAATATATTTTTCTTCAGTCACAATAAGCACCATGAATTAAATTGTAAGGATACGGCCATTATAATTGTATTATTGTTATTATTAATGGTTTGTCTGCGTTGAGGTTCTTGCTTGTTCTTCTCAGACTGGACATAATCGAACCGGCGAATTTGTGTTGTTTTACTTTTGATTGAATAAAGTCTTTTGAATTTAATTTGCGTAATTTATTTCAATATATCTATTCTGTGTTCCCCGTACTGATCCTTTTTTTTTCCATTTGACACAGCTTGTTGACCCTGGGGCCTCTACAGATTCACCGGACTACTAAGGGGTGCGCTTATGGCACTCACCCGATTTATTTAGGCGATCAGCGCAAGAGCATACTGTGCGTATAGCTTTTACTATATTGGAATATTTTGTATGGCTATTTATAAATAAAGAAATCGATTATAGTTCATAAAGAAAATTGTCAGTGCCGTTGAAAAATAAACATTTCAAATAAGAATGAATGACATTTAATGTCTTAAATTTGTAATTTTCACACTTTCCCCCCACTTTTTGGCTAAAAATAGAAATATTTTTGAATGCTTTTGAATTTTCGAATCGTATTATTCGGTTCGATTCGATATTAATTAATTCGAACAGTCGCACGCCACTAATTATTTTATGTTCATTGAATTAGTAAGTTTTCATTCAAAAATGTCATTTTAGGTAAGTATTATTTCGAATTTTTGTCTTGCAATCTATAGATATAATAAAAATGAAGTGTCTATATATATTATCAAAATACCTACTTTTTACTGAATGGATATGAAAGCGTATAAGCTACTTACTTATAGTAAAAATCAAATTTTAAAATTTTTGTCTGTCAGTCTGTATGTTCCGGGTAATCTTCGAAATGGCTGGACCGACTTTGACAGAAATTTTATTGGCAGAGAGCTAAATTTACAGGCTATATTATTTAAGACTAGCTGTTATTCGCAACTTTGCCCGTAGTGGAATATCCGAAACGGCAAAATCGATTTTTACGGGACTTTCACTGGTAGATAGCTGACCCCATAAGAAGTAATTTAAGCTATTTTTTTTAAAGTACCTGTTACCTGCGCCTTCGTCCGCAATAACATCTCCAAAACGGTTTGATTGATCTTCACGGGACTTTTACTGGCATATAACTGGCTTTATAAGTACTGACTTAGGTTAATTTATTTTAAACTAGCTGTTATCTGTAGCTGTGCCCACAGTGTATTTTTCAAAACAGATAGAACTAATAAGGTCCACATGCATTTTACAGGCACGTAACTGATCTTATAAAGAGTAATTTAGGCAATTTTATCTTAGACTAGCTGTTACTTGCGACTTTTTCCTATCCAATAAGGAATTTCCAAAAAGATACACAAAATTATATTATTTAGAATATTAATTTTTACCCCTTAGAAATTGACTTTTCAAAAAAGTAAAAGATGAGCAAACGTGGGCAAACTAAGTAGATTGAAATGCATCATTTTAAAATTTTCGATCCCTCAATTTTTCTTTTCCCTCCAATTTTTACCCCTTAAAATTGACTTTTTAAATAAGTAAAAAATATTCAAACGTCGGCGAAATATATAGATTCAAATACATCATTCCAATATTCTCGATTCCTCAATTTTTCTTCCCCCCTTTCCATCCTGGTCAAAAAAGTAAAAGACGGGCAAACGTGGGCAAATTACATACTTCAAGAATCCACCGTAATATTTTCCATTTTATAAAGATTTTTCGGACGCTGGGCCACGCAATTTAAATCTTCATAACTTTTCCAAAGAGGTGGACAAAAAAAATTACAATGTGGACAAAAATAGGAAATCGATGGGCATACCGTCTACGAATTTTCAAATCGTTGCACGAAAAATGGGGGGCCAACATCCCGGAGCTTTGGTTAATAAGTTATGTAGACGCGAGCGCGATAAATAAAACAAAATAGCCTCCAAATTGGCAAAAGACGAATTAAGTAAATTACATACAAATATATGAAATATAATTATATTAACTCTTGGAGTCCTGTACAGTGCACGCCTCACGCTCATGCTTACAGTGAACAACATACTTTTGCTAAATTTCAGGCGGAAGAAGTCGTGGGTGACAGCTCGTCTAAAATAAAATAACCTAAGTTAATTTTTATAACTTCAGTTACCTGCTAGTGAAAGTCATGTGAAAATCGGTCCAATAGTTTCAGATATTCCACACTGATAAAATTGCGAGTAACAGCTAGTAAATAATAAAATAGCTCAAGTTATTTCGCATTACTTTAGTCACATGTAAGTGAAAGTCTCGTTAAAACTGGTCGAATTGTTTTAGAAATTTCACATTAAACAGGAAAAAATCACGGGTCATAGCTAGTCTAAAATAACATAGCCTCCAATTTCAGCTCTCTACCACTAAAATTTCCGTCTAAAATAAAATAAAAAATAAATGATTTTTGCTATAAGTAACTTGCTTATACAATTCCATATCCCGTCAGTAAAAAGTAGAAATTTTAATATTACATATAGACACTTCAATTTTATTATATCTATAGATTGCAAATATAAAATTCTAAATAATACTGACCTAAAATGTCATTTTTTAATGAAAACTTACTAATTCAATGAACACAAATAAAATAGAGGTGTGCAAATATGCGCATTAATCGATAAAAAATCGAACCGAATAATAGTATTTGAATTACGATTTGAACATACGAATAATTCGAACTATTCGGATTATTAAAATAGTTTCATTTATGCGTCAAATAAGCATTAACTATAGATTGTTACGAATTAACCAGTAGCGTCATCACAGTCGACACCAGCCATTGAGTGCATTAAAAAATGCTGTATCTCTATTTCTGTCGAAAAAGTGGCGGGAAAAAGTAAAAATTTCAAATTCAAGAAATTAAATGTCATTTATTTTTATTTCAAGATGTCTTTTTTTATACGGCACTGACCATTTCCTTTATGAACTATGATCGATTTCTTAATTTATAAATAACCTTATTAGTTGTTAACGAATTTTGAGAGCTAAAATTATTTTTTTTATGTATGTGATAAAAAATAAGAGCACAAAGTTCTAGAAACCTGTTAAAATATGAAATTAGAAAAATATTTTTTTTTTTTTAAATAAAGTAATTCGGCTATTTCTATCAACATTTTGTTAAAATTGAAATTCTATAAAATTATTTAGATTTAAGGGAGAAAGTATCTTTTTAATAAATATTTTCACGAATAGAAATTTATTATTGTAGAACTGAATTGCATAGTAAATTAAAGTTCTTTTTCAAAACATTTCAGTTTTGATGCTTAAATGATAGCTTAATTTGAATTAATAAAATAGTAATAAATGTTGTAACTTTTCCTGTAACTATAACTAATAATACTACCTTATTTTAAAAATATAGGAATAGATCGAATTTTCAATTCAAAATTCGATTTTAACATTATAATTCGATACGGTTCGATTCGAGCGTTCTTTGCACACCCCTAAAAATAAACATGTTACCACGGTTATAATATTATTGGTTACTATAACAACGGTTGTCTAATGTCAGGGACTGTCGGTGTTTGTAGGAGAATATTTAATTTTAACTGAAAAATGAACCAAAATCCGTTCTTAGTGAGCGTCTACGTCGCAAAAGGAATAACTATGATGAATTCCAAGTCAATCGGGCATACAGTTTCGGAGAAATCGTGATGAGTCAGTCAGTGGTATTTCGCTTATATATATATAGATATATATATAGATAGAAGATAGCCGGTCTCAATACTGTAACTCCATTTAAATGGTCGATCTCAATAATCGAACTCTAGTTATATGTCAGTAGCTATCTGAGATAGATAATGTTTTCTAATCTATCTATAACTGGTGTTTCCCATAATTCCCACAAGCTTGAATAAGGTCACTGTTATATAGAATCT
The DNA here is from genome assembly GCA_035772565.1 of Antheraea assamensis. Taxonomy (NCBI): domain Eukaryota; kingdom Metazoa; phylum Arthropoda; class Insecta; order Lepidoptera; family Saturniidae; genus Antheraea; species Antheraea assamensis. The sequence continues at coordinate 1,115,454 of JAQQSE010000058.1, forward strand.
TCTAACTCCAGTTAAGAGCGTACCTCAGATACATTTTGCTTCAGCTTATAAAATATTTGGTGTCATGTTTAAGACGAACATTGTGACTATATTTAATATTAATATTTACTAAAATTATTGTGATTCAGTAATAACAATAGTTTAAAAGGATTGTTATTAAAAAGCAATATTCATTAAACAGAGTCCGTTCTTGTCATTTTACGAAATACAAAAAATGCGAAACATAAAATGAGAAAACGCTATTCTTGACATTGTTGAAAAAAGTTGACATGCTTCGCCGCTGATAGTACTTTTTCTAAAAATATCGTGTCCTACTATTGTTTACAGTTAAGTATATGTTATAAATATATAAATTCAAAATCTGAAAATTCAGTTTCGTAGTTTATTCGAATATCAAATCTACGATCTTCAAGTTATGCATCATCTGAATTTGAATTAAATACACCAACTCCATATATTTCAATATGATTAATGTTACTAAACAAATCCATTGCTTTTTATTAAAATATATCATTTAAGAATAATACTTCAACAACAGATTATCCTCTGAAATCGGGCGATAGATGAAATTCAAACAAAAAATAGTTAACTGTAAAAATGTTATTGAAGCGCTCTACTTTTTTTTACTATGAACTTACATTACAAGGGTAAGCGATAGACCCTCCGGTGGGCGGTTTACAAGGGCAGATAGAATTCATAAAGAATTCTAATATCTGTGTTTATTGAAACGGATAAACTGGCCGATAGATAGCTCAAGTAGTTGTTTTAACTGTCAGTTGTAGATTGATAGATTATTAGAATCGGCTGTAAGTAACATACATAGTTCGTTAACATAACAATAAAAGTTAATGCAATATCATTGGACAAAACTGTTAGCACAGAAAAATTACAAAGAAAGCTTTCAATATTGTTACTAAGTAAAAGAACGCAATGTAGCCGTGACATTTAAAATATTGAAAGATATTTCTGACTTATGATGTATTTCTATACTTAGAGGTTTAGTTGCCGAAGAAGTCAGTTTTTCCCTATAAATTGATATATGAAGACGTAACTTTAAGAAAATACAAATTTTTATTCACTTCAATTTGTTATAATATAAAAATTGCTTTAAGCAGAATTTTAAATATCATTGGAGTCTGAAAGATTTTATAGAAGTTAACAAGAGGACGTAAAAGAAAATTATCACAAAATAATTAATTTTTTATAACGCAATAATGTCTAAGTATAAATTCATATTTAGCTACAGTTTCTTGATGAAGTTTAGATTGGTTTTTGGTAATTATTATGATCTTAGACGATCGCCAAGCGTTAATTTTATTACAAAATTATATTGCATAGTTTTCGGTGTATCGAATGTTGTCCAAGCTTTACCTTTTCTGGACCTGGGTGAATTACGGGCCCATGTGACAATTTACCGATTATTTATTTTAACTCATTTCGTGATAATTGTTGCATTATCATTACTCGTCAAAGCTGATGTCTTCTCTGTATCTAGTTCATTAATAAGGGACATAGATCATGAACTTGGATTACCATGTTCAGATTTGAAGAGTTATATACCCATATCTATTTTAACTATAGGATTCTTCGTAGAATGTTTCGGCTTCGCATACAACAAGAGTATTTCACTATTTTTTTCATATACTTTTGAAATAATACGTTTCCTGACATTCACATCGAGTATTTGCCCCCTAATAATGAAGTTAGACTGGTACCGAAACAGATTAAAGGTTTTGAGAAAAATATTGCAAGATGATTTGAAAACCAACAACCAAGAACAGAAAATGAAATGTGTTAAGACGTTTGTAAATGTATACAAAAGACTTTCAAGATATTTATGTGTTACAGAGAAGCACTTTATGCATTTGGTAAGTACGCTTCATACTTTACAAAAACATTGCTATCACATATAAATATCTTATAAACCAAGAACTTAGGATTGAAAGTAAACATAAATTTTAAATCCGTAATAAAAGCAGTAATGGTAATATTAACTTGCGGTTGTATTTTACAAGAATGGAAATATTTTTTTTATTATACTAATAACATAGACGCTATTAACTACGATGAAATTCTAAAAAATTAAGACACCATAAAAACACAGGTATATCTTTTCTTTGTAAATCAGTATCCGGCTTACGTAAATTATATATTTCGGCATGCTCTCCTTCAAGTAGCAAACGGCCTCGAGCTTTCGAGGATTTAACTAATGTCTGTCAAAAAGGGAAAGCGAGACCAAATGCCACGAAGCTAGGGGTTCTCTTAAAGGTTAAGCAGTATTTTACACCTGGCCAGTTTAAGTTTGTCGTCGTCGAAGCTCCGTTAAAAATTATAATGTTGAATCTAAAATATAAACAGGAAGGCGCTTGACTCTCAGTGTTAAACATCAAAGAGTGTGTACAGGAATACTGCAAACTAATTCCGATCAATTCGTTCTACCATACAACGGTTAGACTTCGTTGGAGTTTCCACCCCTCATCGCATAAACTCATTTGCTTCCTCATTATGCAAAAGGCTATGGAATAGAATTAATTTCCGTCGTCTATCCTTTAATCTACTCAAGCTTGGGAGCAGTCAAGTCAAAAATGAACGCTGAGCAGAAATCTGTTAGATAACTGCGGCCCATCGTCGGCTACATCTTCACCTACAACTAGATATTATCGAAGTTTACCCTAAAAAATAAGTTAAAAATTTTACAAGTTTTTATTTTTCACATAATCGTAATGTTGATTGCAGATACGCCTTAACATCGTGATGAACATATTGAAATTATGGTGTTTCATATTTTATTTGCTCCACCCTCGTGTGACTTTGGTAAGTGATAGCTAGTTATGCAACGTGCAAGGTTGGACCAGCGGTTTCAAGCTGTCGGCTCGCCGTTACGTTGCTTGTTGCGAAATCGAAGGCAACACAGGTCAACTATTGGTATGATCTGGTTGTGTTTTCCATTTGACAATTATACGTTTGTAAAGTCTCTTGCGAAATAATGCTTGATTTCTAGTTAACTGGCTGTCTTCTAAGGGAAAAAGGTTAAATTATATAATAGAGGCTTTGTTCGAATTGTTGTAGAATTTTTTTTTTATTAACGTGGGGAAATCCCTTATGGATACCCACTCTCTCGGGGGAGAGAGTGGGCTATGTCCGACTCGCACGGGCTAAAACCCCACGGTGTACTGGTCGCCGCTTTTGGTTGGGGCGGCATGGGACCGTACTGTGGCTATCACCACCGGGCCGTGGCCCACCACTGTGACCGCCGGGCTCCGTCCTTATAGGGAGGTAGACTAGGTACACCACCAGCTACCTTCCTTCGTCAGCCGGACCTTGTGCAATGAGGAGATGGGCCCCTCGACCCATCCCTTCAGGTCCAGCTACGGAGGTGGGAGGAGGCGGACAAAGCGACGCCTCCTTCCACCGGCCCTCCTTCGGCGGAGAGGGCCGCTGAGAGGGTCCACTTCTCGCGAGATGACCTTGTGGGTCGGGGTTTGCTCAACCTATGTATAAAGAAGGACGTGCACAAATAGTTAAGAGGATGTAGAAAGTATTACGAAGATGAGAGAGAAGTGAAATTTAATAAAGATAAAACATAAATATAACAATAAACAAACAATGAACATTAATATCTCGTAATAGGTTTAGCGCGCGCGATGTAACCGTTCTCCCATGCAGTCTGTCCGTGAGTAGGAGGGTGAGGGTGCGCGAGCGCCGCTCCTACGATCGGTCGGCGCGAGGGGGGGTGGCAGTGTTCTGTCGGCGGTCCAGAAACATAAGCGCCAGCGATTTGTACCAATTGTAAGGTGTTGGTACAATCAATTTTCAGGGCGCGATTTGTAGTAGTTGCATAGCATGCTACAACCTCCTCGCAGAAGGAGGCCATTGCAGTTCACGCATCTTCTTTGCCGACCATGGCTGTAACCACGCTCGGCAGCGATAGATGATTGCTTACCGCCGCAGTCAGAGTGCGGCGCTGACCTTCCCACGCAGCACACTCAGACAGAGTGTCCCAATATCCCACTCTCCCTCTCCTGGACTACGATTAGGGTGTCGTCCGCGTAACAAATGAGGCGCACTCCAGATGGGAGCGCGCCGCGGAGCACCCAGTCGTAGCCCATGTTCCACCGGAGTGGACCCAGCGCCGACCCCTGTGGAACCCCCCGCCTGGTTGTCCGCCGGACCATCCTTCCGTCGCCATCGACGTAGGCGATCTCCCTATCCTTGAGGTACGCCTGCAACAGCCGCCGCAAGTACGGGGGCACCCCAAAATACCGGAGCGCCTCCCGTATGACTCCGTGCGGCAGACTGTTGAAGGCGTTGGCGATGTCAAGGGACACCGCCACAACCCTCTCCCCACGGGACATCGCCTCAGCCGACGGCGACTTTAAGAGGCACAGAGCGTCCACAGTGGAACGCCCTGTCCGGAAGCCAAACTGCACGTCCGCGATGTTCGGCTCAACTCCCTCCAGGTGCCGGACGACCCGGGAAGCAACGATCCTCTCCAACGCCTTCCCGGCGTCGTCCAACAACACTAAAGGCCGAAAAGCGGACGCACAGTTCGGAGGGCGGCGTTCCTTCCGCAGCAGGTAGAGCCGCCCCTGCTGCCAGGGTTTCGGGAACTGCCTGACCGCCAGACACTGGTCGTACATGCCCCGAAGCCACCCCCCGAGATGGTCCAGCGCTAGGCTGAGCACCCGACCGTCTGGGCCGGGTACTCTCCTCCTGTTGCGGAGGCGCTGTGTTATCCTCCCCATTTCCTCCTCCGTTACTGGGGGAGGGTTGACAATCGCCTCCGTCACTGCCGTCTGAAGTGGAGCCATAGGAGGTGAAAAAATACTCGGAGGGTTGGGAAACAACGTTCCCACGACCTTCTCTACCACCTCTGGTTGGAGAGTTTCCGTAGTGGGGGGCACCCGACTGCGGAGCTTTGCCCGCATCATGCAGTATGGGCGGAATAGACTTAACCTAAATTATCCCTCGTGGACAGTGCTTTTTCTGCATAAAAGGTTCCCTTATGGTCTTTTTCGTATCCCTGACCACGTACACGAAAGTCTTATGATGATCGGTTGACTGGCTAAAGCGTGAACGCGTATCAACCAAGTTCACATTTATATTAATTAAGTAAAGATCACATTCTTCAATAATTTTTACTTCTTTTGTTGAACCGTGACATCTGGAAATACAAGTACACACTTAACATCACCTGAAAAGAGAAGAGTAGTATCTTAGTGTGGAAAATGAACAATCACTGGCGTTTTGATTTCATCGTGAGCAAAATTTATTGTAGATAAAACTATTTTAAAAGCAACAGTTTTTGTAGTAACAATGCTTCATGAAAATCTTTCTGTTACGAGAAAACGCAAACTGCATTTTGTGTAAGCAAATATATTCCTCTGTTCTTTCATTGGGTAATGATACTAGAACAAAAAATTTTACGTCATACCTACAGTTGATGTCTTTCATGTTACTATATTTTAATTTTTTGTTCCCTGAAACGCAACACACTAATATTACAGGTGATATATCTTATCTATTGTGGTCGAAAACAAGGCGGATTCGATTGTTGTGTGCTACTCTATGCGGTATACATAATATAATAGTGATACTTGCAACTTCTCCTGGGTTGTTTATTATCTTAATTTTATATTTTACATACAGAAGAAAACATACGAAAGAAATTGAAATCAAAAATATACTTTGCTTACAAAGTTTATTTAGTCTTGTAGAGTTTATAAAAATAGTATATTTGTAAAATATTAATAATTGTGTTTTCAATAAAGACGTAGTGATATTTTTTTACATTAGGACCAAGTATTTATACAGTAAAACCAAAGAAATTGAAACCTATCTAGAAATATTTGGGTGATGCGCGTACAACCACATACCTATATCATTTTATTTATATACATTTAATACTCAAATAAAGAATTGACGAATATGCTTATAACTGAAAATTCAATATGTTCTGGGTTCGAACCCATATATTGCTATATTATATTGGTGTAATAAATATTAAACTTGCCTAATTCCACCATAGTTTTAGATATACATAAAACAAATTTATAATACATAAAATAAATGGATGATATATATATAGCTTAAGTCCTTCTTGGTATTAGATTTCCTAAAAAAAAAATCGTTTCTGCTTTGGAGAAGGACTTAAGAGTAAACGAAATTATGATATCTTCTATTTCATATGCATATAAAGGACCGAAGCTGCAGTTCGGGTAGAACGGAACAGCGTTAGATTCCTTTTAACATGTATTTTAATCCAAACTGACAAGTCTCCTTTTAAAAAATGACTGTATAGGTTGCGAGTTATATCTTATTATATACATCGTTTATTTTTTAGGATTCCTTAGTAACTGTAATATTGATAATCCAACTTTTCTTCGAAGAGTTTGTTCAGTTTGTACCTGCGCTTCTGATGGAATTATCTGCTGATGAACTGGATGTGATCAAGGCAACCCTGGCTGATCAACTTTTAGAATGCAAAGGTGAGAGCTATATATAGTTTAGGATAATTACTTTAATTGTGCCCCTCAATATTAATAAGGGGGATTTTTTTGTGTACAAATAAAAATGCAAAGTAGAATTATCTATTACAACTGTGTCACTGATTACCTTTAAAGTATAACTTTTACTAAATTAGTAATGTAGTTTTTAGAAAATGTGTTGATAATGCTTTCACACGAAAAAATCTTAGTATATCATAGTACATCAAACAAGAAAATTATCCAATAACAACAGTTTGTCAATAGTTTATAACACAATCGTTGGTAAAATAACAGTATAAATTCATAATTGGTGTATGTATGACCGTAATTGATCTCTATAGAAACTATACATTGATTAATAAACATAATTTCTTTCAATATACGATTACTTTAGTAAGCATTATTGAAAAGTGTTGGGTAAAAGTGTTATTAGTCAGACTGCATCACATAGAATCATAAAGAAATCTACAATTAATCATTTGTATAGTAATTATTTACAATAAAATATCTTTGTTTATTACGGTCTTCTTCTAATTCGTAATTTTGTAACCAATACTTCCTATTTTAAATGTCATTATCGTGTGCGCAACTATTCTCTTTTGCGAAGTATTGTCTTGTGATGACGTCCATGGTCCATAAGATGGTCGCCTTCTTGTTAGAACTCTGGTTGGAGTTTTGTCTTATCTCAAAATTTTTGCTCCTTTCTATTATTCCCATGCACTTGTGCACATTGACTGAACTATATTACGTATAATGCAGTCAATATTACAAAACATAGGATCAAATAACCTAAGATAATGAATAACAAAATAATAGCCATTGCGTGAAAAGCTCCCAAAACACCATAAATCATCCCACCAACAATTTTTTATGTTATGTTACTATATGACAGTGTTGAACTGGCGTATACGATCTTTTGTATAAAGCCATGCGCCAAGTAGTTATCTTTTTTGTACTTAGCGTAAAATATTTTGTCAGTCTCTATCACTATCACTATCACTACATATTATAAAACAATGTCGTCCGCCGCAACTGTCTGTCTGTCTGGATGTTCGCGATAAATTGAAAAACTACTAAACGGATTGTAATGCGCTCTTCACTAATACATGGAGTAATACACGAAGAAGGTTTAGGTATATAATTTGTCAAGGTTTTGTGTAAATTGATTGAAATATAACGATAAATGTTGGAAGTTATTCATAGAAAGCGCTGCCTAATTCTTTTGAGATAGAACAAAAAATGCATAGTGAGATATTAATCTTTTATAGATCTACAAAGAAGTCTGCGATGGCATATACATATCTTTTAAGAATAACTTACTATACCCATCGATCATCTAAAAACATGGTCACATACAATCAGGTTAATGGAAGGCTATTTAGACGGATACAGTATTAATCCTTATCAAATTGAATACATTAGTTACCTTAATCATTTCATGCACATAAGTATATATTTTTTAATATAGGTCAGGACAACGTCCACTGGGCCTGCTAGTATAGTATAATTGTTTATTCGGATTATAAAAGAAATATTACGATTAACTCATTCGATATATATAGGACGAAAATACATTGCAACTTTAAATATTACTTTAATTGTATATACAAAACAAAGGAACAATATTCGATGTAAATATATCTCTAATATTTTCAGATAATGAACTGCGTACAGTTTTGTACGACGCACTGGATTATATTCAAGTATGTCCTGCGACATTTCACTTGTGGCCCGACTTCCCGATGAATCTCAATTTGGTTTTACGTTTCCTTGGTCTATGTTCTACTTACACGATTTGTTTATTACAGTTTAAATACTAATTAGTAAATAATTCAAGATTTTATAGTATAAATTCATTATATGTCTAGGTAATCTTCTTGAATGTTCAAAATATCTTAAACTGCATGTTATGTGCAATTGTGGAATCAATATTTTGTTTATTAGATCATTCCATTGTTTCAGTAACAAAGTGGGCAACGAGGTTATTTAGAGATTCTATTACGAGTTTCATTTACTTATCCTAAACTTGTCTAGATGTTATATACATAATGTAATACGAATTTACACCTAAATTTACCTGTGGATTATATAGGGAAGGGGCTAATAATTTATTTGAAAGAACAATTTCGATATAGATTGCAACAATAACAATGAATATCAGAATCGATGAGGGCCAAGGAATTCGTTACTGAAGTACTCCAATTCTACTCAACACTTCAAAATATATCACAACCATGAATCATGGCATATTCATAGGTCTCCACAGCATTAGATCATCACTTATTAGGATAACAGATAGGCTTCAGCAATTATTTGGTCCACAGTCCAGACATCTTAATTTAGAAGCATCGTAATCATCAATTGTCTAAACACGACCTAACCACTCATGGACTCTCAGTCGATGTAATTTTCTTTTCCAATTGTGATAACCAGATATTCTGTTTATAAATTGCTTGAAGCCTTTCCATATATTTTTTTAGTTAGCCACAAGATCTTTTCGAGTTCTTTATAGCACTAGAGGGCATCATAAGGAGCGGACAAAGAAATGGACTCTTAAAAATTACACGTTTAAAATCTACCGTCCACAAAAAATCATTTAGATGTCATGGATTTATTAGAAAATACGCCAACTACTGCTGTCCTAAATGTTTCTTTGAAAATATATCTTAAAGACAACATCATTTTTTTGAGATTTGAAGGAACTGATTATTTAACCTCAAAAGTGCTCTTAATTGCAATGCAAATAATGTACTGATATTTCGTTGTGTTATTAATAACATAGAATCCATGCGCTATTAGCTTACTAATAATGTACATGTTAATCTGCATTGAAAATCTATTAACACGGAGGCACGATTTTATATCTCACGTTTAAGTAACGTTAACCATTGTAAGAGCTACTATTTAAACGAAGCTTTTGTCGTAAAAAAATTATTAAATAGTGTATTAGGTAATTCATTATATATTATACGCAATATTGTTCAAACCTTTGGTATTTTGTTGCACAAGTATAACTTTTAATTAGTATTCAGAAAAATGTAAATGAAATAAGTCCCTGAACTTTAAAATAATTTCAGATATTGTTTACTTAGTAACAAACAACAATGTATAGTTCATAACAGAATGTCATTCGAATTGAGTAGATCGTTGTGTGAAAACAAAACAAAAGCATTCGTATCTGGAAATTAGCTAGTCAAAAAAAAAATGCAATCTCTTGAGTTGTATAATGTTAATGTATAATGTAGACTCATTTAAAACATTTTGAATTCACATTTATATATAGATGTAAACCTTCTATAGGTTTGTTTGTCACCTTCTCTTGACTTTTTTATGATGTATAAATTGTTACAACTATTATAAAGCAAGATAATATAGTATTTACTTTCTTTAAAATTAAATATCTAGGCAACCGAGATGGAAATTAATTAAGTTTTGAATGTTCCGCTAGAATTATTGTAATAAAATTTTATGAATTTAATATATGTTGGGTATCCAACTGAGTTTTGTGGCCGTTTTTTCAGTCAGGATTTCTTTTTGAATTGAATAAAGTCTTTTGAATTTGAATTGAATAATTTATTTTAACGCCGTTTCTTACAAATCATGGTGATTGAATAACCGAGAACAATATTGTACCTATAGAGGTGTTCCGGCAACTGCACTTGCGAGTCAGTCCCCCGCTAGGCGTAGCGTGCTTACCATCTTAGACCACATCGTCATTTAACATTAGATAAGGTTGTAATCAACGCTAAAACATTTAAAGTATAGAAAAAAAACTTGAGCAGATATAAATATGATTATTTAGAGTTTTCCATTGTTACAAAGGTTATTTGCAATGGCGATGACATAATGTGAAATGAAATGCTGAACATATAAACAATAAAAATTAGTTTTTGAAACTTTAGAAAAATACCAAACAACCAGAAAGAAAAAAATGCAATGAATTGACGACTTTCTTTTTAACATAAAAAATTAGAAAATTTTAAATCATACATTGTATGCGAACTGCGAATATTTGCTTCTTATATTAGATCCTATGGAATTTGGGCTTAATATGGAAAAAGTAAGATGGTATTTTTTTAATTAAATTACACATTTAATCACCTCAAAACCGTTATTAACTATGTACTTTCGACATTTTATTGGTAGTTTTAGATTATGTTGCTGAATAAATTGTGGGAGCGAGAATCTATAAAATTTTTGAAGGCGGTTTGGACTGCTTCATTGAAATTGCTTTTTTTTCCTTGGTAGTAACTGTCCTAATTCCGAATAAATTGGTAGTCTGTTGGAGCAAAGTCCGGAGAGTATGGTGGATGTTCAAGATATTCCAACCACCGTCTGTCGTAAAGTATAGGGTCTAGCGTTATCCCGAAGCAGCAGTGGGCTAGAGAGATTGACCAGGATCTGTTGTTAAGCGGTTAGCTTTTCCTTCATGGTTTGCAATTGATGTTAATACGAATCGGCCGTAATTGTCTGGCAGGATCTGAGGAAGATCACCTTTAATTTTTTATTGTTACATAGAGTCACCGGCGATTCATGGGGTTTGTTCCATACAGTAAAACAAATTCAAATTCATTTCCAAGCTAGGTAATTATTTTATAACTGACATTATTCGCTAACACTTAAAAATCGGTGCAAGATCGTTTTGTGAACATTTTGTTTGAAGGAATAACAAAGTTAACTTTACAAAGTAACACAGAAATGAACGCAACCGTGACATTTAAAGTTTGTAACAGGAATATAAACGAATGATGTATTTCTATAATTAGAATATTAGTTGTTGAGACAGCCAGTTTTTCTATAAAAACTGTCGTGTGTAGACGCAACTTCAAGGAATATAAATCCTTATTTATTTAATTTCTATTAACATTAATTAATACTTTTCCTTTGATTTTGAACATCGTTATGAGTGTGAAAGTTGCTATAGAAGAGGATGTAAAAGAAAATTGTTATAAAATAATTAACTTTTCTTAACGCAATAATGTCTAAGCATAACTATATATTTAGCTACAGTTTCTTAATGAACTTTAGATTGGTTTTTGGTAATTATTATAATCGTAAACGATCGCCAAGCGTTAATTTTGTGACAAAATTATATTGCATAATTTTCGGTGTATTGAATGTTATTCAAGTATTATCTGTTCTAAACCAGAACGAATTACAAGCCCATACGGCAGCTTACCGATTAATTATTTTAACTTTATTCGCGCTAACTATTGCATTACCATTAATTTTCAAGGCTAACGACTTCTCTGAATCTAGTTTATTGATAAGAGATATTAATCATGAACTTGGATTATCATGTTCAGATTTGAGGAGTTATATACCGATGTCTATTTTAACTATAGGATTCTTCGTACAATGTTTCGGAATCATATACTACAGGGGCATGTCTCTATTTTCTATATTTCCTTTGCTATTTCTTATGGCAACTATACGTTTTCTGACATTAACATCAAGTAATTGCCCCTTAATAATGAAGCTGGACTGGTGTCAAAACAGACTGAAGATTTTGAGGAAAATATTAAAAGACGATTTGAAAACCAACAACCAAGAAGAGAAAATTAGATGTATTAAAATGTTTGTAAATGTATACAAAAGTCTATCAAGATATTTACGTGTCACAGAGAAGCATTATTCGCATTTGGTAAGTAGCGTACTTAATAATTTATAAAGATTAATATGCTGTACAAACATCTTTATAAATCAGCAACCTGAAGTACTGAAAGTAAACATAAATTCAAGGTCTGTAATAAGAGCAGTAATGGTAATGTTAGAGCTTGCGCTGTAAATAATTAGGATTACGATCATATTTTATATCTTTTAAATGTTTTTTCATTAATGTATACTTTTTACCAAGATGAAACTCTTAGAAAAAAGAGTACCATAAAAACACAAGCATGTCTTTACTCTATTAATCAGACTCCGTTTAGCCCAAATGATACTTTTCGTCATATTTACATATTAAGCAGCAGGTGACCTCGAGCTTTTGAGGATTTAAGTAATGCCTGTAAAAATGAAAAGTGAGAACAAATGCCACCATCCTTGGGATTCTCTCAAAGGTTAAGCAATATTTCACACCAGGCCAGCTTATCATTTCGTACCACATACAAGTTGCATTACTATGTGTAGAATAGAGAATAAGACTTTGGATATGGATCTGTCAAATGTTCGTTAACCGGTCTTGACGTCTACGAACACCGAGCACTTAAGTTTGTTAGGGTCGAAGCTATGTTAACAAACATAATGTTACGCCATTATCAATGTGTATAATGTTACATCTAGAACATCGACTTGAAGTAGCTGTCCTCTTAGTGTTAAACACAAATTCTCCCAAAACATTCTACCACACAATGACTAGACATCGCTGGAGTTTTTGTCCCTGCTCGTATTGATCCTATCGCTTCCTCATTATCCAACCAGCTATGGAATGGAATTCACATAGGCCGTCTATCCTTCTATGTACTAAAGCTTGGGAATATTCCGCCAACAATGTTTTGAAATTTGTTTTCGTATTTTTTCCCAGATTTGCCTTAACATCGTGATGAGCATGTTAAAACTTTGGTTTTTCATATTTTATTTTCTCGACCCTCGTGTCACTTTGGTAAGTGATAGCCACTATTTTAAAGTAAATATCTAAATCATTTCGGAGTAATAACTCGTATAACATCATTTGAAAAGAGAAGCGTTGTAGCTGAGCGTGAAAAATAAACATGCACTAGCGTTTTTCTACTATCGTGAGCATCGTTAAGAGTTACACGTTTTAATTAGAACTGATAGTCGAGAAAACTTGTTTAAAAATAGTAATTTATTGTAGTAACAACACATCAAAAAAATCTCTCTGTTAAAAGAAAATGTAGACTGAATTTTGTCTATAGAAACCTCCGTTTCATCCTTGGATAATCGTACTAAAATAAATATTTTTTATGTCACACAATTGATATCTACTATATTCCTATACTTTGTTTTTTTTTATTATACCAAAATTGGCCAGTTTTACCATATTTTCAAAAAATATGTAACACAAATTCGACGAACACAGCAAATAAATGGTTGACATATAGACATAGTTCTACTTGTATTATTAATGAAAGAAAAGCGATTCAAATTTGGACGAGGACATAAGGGATACCGAAATTATAATTTCGTCTATTTTATATACATATAAAACGTGGAAGCTGAAGTTATCTCCTCACGTTTTATTCGAAAGAGTAGAACTAAACAGGAATAGTTTCCTCATGAGACGTATTCTAAACAGTGTCTTTTCTTTAAAAAGATGCGTAGGCATGTTGGAAGATATATCTTATTGTAGTTTTATTTATTTTTATAGGACTCCTCAATAATTGTAGTATGGGTAATACAACTTTCCTTCGAAGTCTTTGTTCAGTTTATACCTGCGCTTTTGATGGAGTTATCTGCTGATGAGCTGGATACGATCAAGGCAACTCTGGCTAATGAGCTCATAGAATGTGAAGGTAAGAGACCTTTAAATATTATCGTTCAGGATATTTATTTTGAACAATACTGTTCGATATTGATAGGTACACATTTTTTTCGATGTTTTGAAGTACCAATAAAATGTATCACTCAATTCTTATCATCAAGGTATAGTTACACTATTACATTTACTAATTACTTTACTAAATTAGTAATAGAGTTTCTATGGGCTTCCTTTTAGGACCTACGCACGTGATTTTAATCGAAAAAATTATATCATCATCTTATTACCTTTTTTCCACTTAAGTAGAGCACAACATGTTTTCTTCATCAAGAACAAACAGCATACACCAAGGTGCCTCCTCCTGTATGTTTGATGTTAACGCCTCTGTTCATTTCTGGTTCTTATATGTAGTCAGTCGACGAGAAGAAATATACGTATAAAATAAAATAATAGATTTACAGATATTTATGCCTTTACTTTCATCGTTTTTTTCAAATCGTTGACATACAATATATCCCCTTTACATATAGATTTTTAAATACAAAAACACAAAGAAGTTTTCAACACAAAATACAAGTAGATTTTTTTAACTTCTGTCATTATTTCTATTTTTGGTAATTGATTTTAATTCTTTAATATTACCTTTATAATATTTTTATTGACTAAAATGACATTCAAATGATTTAATCTGACTTCAGTGAGCTTCTTGTTGTCACTTTTAGTATTTATTTAGTCTCTCAATTTATCGGTCACCGGGAATGCATTGTATTCGTATTTTCATGTCGTCAGCGACAAAGGTGGGATATTTAGTTCTTGTTCAACCATCGAAGGAAAAGGTCGGTAACAAATAAATAGTGGTACTAAGCTTCGAAGGGTATTATGTTAATAAAAGGTGCTTAGTTAAAGAGTTCTAAAGGAAAACGTATTTTTACAATGAAGGGTATTTTTCATAATACATCTTCCGACCTAAACAAAATGGCCACAATAACAGCAAGAAATAAGTGACAGTGAAAGTAGAAACTAAAACTTAATGTTAACAATACAAATAAAAAAAAACAGAAACTAAGTAACATTCATAACAGAGGTTTTACCTAAAACTCTACAAAATAAACCATTTCTAAATCTTATTGAGGATTCTTAGAATCCTCCCCTGACTAGGGTCCACAAGGAACATTAAGAAATTCCATTCTACTTCTTCTCTTATAGCCTTTTTACACCAGTTACGAAATACTTTCGAATTTGTTGAATCCAGCTTTTTTAACACGGAAATCAATTGCTTGTACGCCAAATCTCTACTGTTACAAGTAAGTTGTCCTGAATATCCTTCTTTCCATGGCATACACACTTCATAACGACCCTCATTATTCTCATTGTTATTTGAAACAGAAATCAACTGATTGGATTGCAAATCATTGTTATTACACATAGGATGACCTGTATTCTGTGAATGGTAAGCATACTTTATGATCTTCTTTAATATCCCTTTTCATAGTGTTTTTAAAACTTAAGGGTTTCACATTGACTTGTTCAATACCTTTAAAACAGACTAGGTACTGAACCCTGCAACGCCTCACCAGGTTTTTGCTAAAGAGCAAAAATGCCATCTGTTATCGCACGCCCAGACATAAAACCCAATTGATTCTGAGTTACCCCAGTCTCATTTCTTATACGTCTCGCCATCACCATTTCCCAATCCTTCACAATATGTTACATTATGTCCCTATCTACATTTACACTTTATCTACTGTTTATGATGACGTCAGTGTTCAATAAGATAGTGACCTCCTTTGCAGATCTTTTGTAGAAGGTTTTGTAACATCTCAGAATTTATATAACGTAGTACTATTTTCCATCCACTTCAATAGTGCACGTCGACTGAACTGTATTACGTGTAATACTTCCGATATTACAAAATATAGAGCAAATTACACCAAGAGAATAAACCAAAAACAATAGCCACTACATGACAGACTCGCAAAACACCAACAATCGTCCCACCAAAAATTGTAAAGTTATGTCATATATCTAACCTATGTCATATAACAATATGACAGTGTAGAGCTGGCGTAGACGATGTTAACCTTGTCTGAAGGAATTATCTTTTACAGTATTGAGAGGAAAATGTCGTATTAGTCCTGTTATAGTTTAATAGTACAATTACTAATTCGGATTATATAATTTAAAAAAATATTACGATTAGCTCATTCGATATATAGGACGAAAATACGTCGACACTCGTGAGTGTTACGTTAACTTCATATACAAAAAAAATATGGAACAGTATTCGATGTAAAAATATCTGTAATATTTTCAGATAACGAACTGCGTACAGTTTTGTACGACGCACTGGATTACATTCGAGTATGCCCTGCGACATTTTTGTTGTGGCCCGACTTCCCGTTGAATCTCAATTTGGTTTTACGTTTCATCGGACTATGTTCTACTTACACGATTAGTTTATTGCAGTTCAAATACTAAATAATTAAATATTCTAAACATTTCTAGGATAAATGCATGTTATATTTAGGTGATATTCTTGTATGTTCTACATATCTTAAACTGTGTGTTTTCGAACACGTTCTAAAATTTTTGCAATTTCATATTATAAATTGTTATACTATTAATATTGTTCAATGTTTAGTATTATATTGTAATTAATACTAATTATTATTTATTAATCACAGTTTTAGCAATAAAAATGAGATATAAATTGATTCGGTCATGGGCAGATTAATAAAGTTTAAATTTATTTTTACAAAGAATAGGAAAGAGGAACAGGGATAGCATTTACTAACGTCTCACGTTTACGCTGACAATGTGCGTGAGCTCGCAATTTGTATGTCACCACTGTTATTGTTGATCATGATATGAACTCTTAGGCTGAGCTGCACCAAAATCGTGGTTATTGTAATTGTTAAAGTTAACTTTAACAATGACAAGACTTGCTAACAGTTACATTTGCCAAAACGAGTTGCACCATCAAACATTTTGTAATTGTTAAAGTTGCTAAAGGGTTGCTACTTCAATAAACCAATTAGTCCCTAAAATCGAAAAGGGTAACATACTTTACTTGGCAGGACTTTGTTATAAGTGTCACTATTGTTGTTCTGTGACTCTCAACAGATGTTCATTGCGCGCAAATATCAAATTGATACAATTATTTTCCTCTGTTATTTACTTTATGTCTATTTCTGTGAAGTTGTATATTGGAATTTTTGATATCAACATATTTTTATCAATGGCTAATACCGAGAAAATTAATACCACATTGGTTACCGCATTCGAGAACAGTATAAAGTAAGGAGTATTGAATTTATTCAAATCTACAACAACATTTGAAAATTTAATATAAAATGTTTTTGTTTTCATTTTCTTTGTGTGTTGTTAGTGTGTGTATGTTCTTAGAAAAAATGTTTTCTTTCTAAGACGCAAATTATCTTCAAATATACTGATTTCGTCATCGGAAGAACTATTTTCAGTTTCCTACAGGATTTCTTTTAGTAATAACATGATATTATAAAGTTTTTTCTAGTGAACTTGACAACCGATTCAAAAATTGACATTAACAATAACGCTAACCGGCCAACATGAAGCGGTAATAGTTAACGTTAAATCGTGACGTCATTTTAACCATTGTCAATTGATGCAACCTATTTTTTGCCTAACAATAACTTTAACCGAATTTTTAACTTTAACATTGATTGGTGCAACTCAGCCTTATTAATTTAGAAATTTCTTTCGTTCCTATTTTGAATATATCTATGTACATGTATCACTATGGTAGGTAAAACTCTTTATATGAAAACCTATGAATTATATATATTATAGCTTATGTATCTACTACAATAATGTTTTAAAATATTTTCATTCAACCACAACAAGCAACATGCATTTCATTTTAAGAACACGACAAATCTAGTTATACTGTAGTTATTTATTTGTCTTAGGAAACAATAATATTCCCAGCTGAGTTTCTTGCTCGTTATTCTCAGACTGGACGTAATCGAACCGGAGGATTTGTATTGTTTTCACTTCTGATTGAATAAAGTTTTTTCCAATTTAGTTTGTGTAATTTATTTTAAATGCATTCTTTCTTCGATCCTTGTTCCGACTCAATGGATATTTTGAAATTCGCATAGATTGTCAACTTAACAACAACTAGAACAATAATATACATCACGACCTTATCCTTCACCGAAACCTCTGACTCATTGTTGGCTTGGAACTAACATCGATCAAAACGATATCCGAACACTTTACCACTGAGCCAACGTAGCTAGAAAAACAACAAGTAGTGTCGACTATAAGAAAAGAATACAGATCTATAAGTGTATTTGAAATAATACGCCGTGGACTGAAAGGCATGTTGATTAAACTTATGTTTTCTATAGAGAAGAGGCTTTTGGGACTCAGATGAAGTTTTAGAAGGTATCATAAAATATGTTATTCCGAGATTTATGGTCAATTCTGTCAATATTTTTGAAGATCTACACACTCATTCACTTTGTATATGTATATTTCTATCCCAAGTTTTTCACTCTTCCGAATGACTTTCAAACATTTTCATAAAAACCTAGTTAACATACAACAATAATCAGTATCGAACAACTACTAACTACGAGAGCGTAATAAGACGGTGTTTCTCTTATGCAGTCCGGTGAAACTGTAGAGGCCTTCCTAGGTCAACAGTGTAGACAGTTCGAAAAAAAAACAACGTTTCTCTGCACGTCAGAATCACCCACAAGCCATCTGCTTAACGTTCCCGGATATCTATGCACCATCATATAACCACTTATTTAGATGGCCAATATGTTCCTGCAATTTTTTAATATAGATATACTATTCATTTAGAAACACTGTAATCTTCAAACGTCTCATTCAAACCATGAGAGACTGTGTGATTTTCTAACAAACATATATCTATTCATACATTTTCTCCAACTCTTCATGTGCCGTTAATTGCTCGTAAGATTTTTTCATGCGTCCTTTCCATTATGTCTTAGCGTATAAAAGAAAGTCTCATGCGTAGCAGATAATAAGCTAAATTATATCGTTTATTTAAGCCTTGTAAATAATATATAGAATTATTTCATTCTTTAAATACAACATTATGAAACATTGTACAATTCTTTGGAACTTTGATCCACAAATATAACTTTTAATTGCGATACAATTTTACTTAGTAAGGAACAACTATGTTCAGTTTACAACACAATGTCGCTGGTGTGAATAAAAAAAAAGGAATATTTTTACTTTTTTTTTTTTTAACATGGTGAAAATCCGTAACGGATACCCACCCCGACGGGCAGCGGGGGTGAGTTATGTCCGCCTTCCACGAACTAAAAACCCCATGGTGCCTTCTCACACCTATTTGGCCGGGGAGCAGGAACTGCCAATGGTACTAATCAGGGGCCCCATCTGCAGTCTGAGGGGTCGAGATGGTAGGCTCCTCAGGAGGGGGCGGGTGTTGAAAGCCCCCTAAGACTGGGGCGGACCCAGCATCTGGAGTGCACTTACACAATACTTTTACCCTAAAAATAAAAAAATAACATATCTGCTAAGCTGATTATTAAAAATGTGCCGAAATCGGAGGTACATAGCTCTTTATAAAAATAGACATATGCCACCTTAAGTTCCTTGTGCCTACCCAAAGATTATTGCACCTAGAAAAAATCTGAAGACAGTGTAGTATTCATTGTGCTTTGTATATATTGCAATCCTGGATTTATAGTAGTTTATGTAAAAAGTGAAGTAAAATACAATTAATGTCATTTATATGTTTATCGTCATATCTCGGAAATTATTGTACTTATAGTTATTTTAAGAACAGTGTCGTATTCCCTGTGTGTTGGCGCTGAACTGGATATAAAATTTCTTGAATGATGTAATTATTGAAATAAAAGAAATGTGACACGCGTGTGTCACTTTTGCCTTTGTAGTGTTTTCTTCGTATTTATTCCATATATACTAATTTGGTAACATAACCATATTCCTGATGAAAAACCACGTCTTTAGATATAATCACATGACCATATCCGTACACTTTTTACAACAAATTAAAATTTACAAAGACGGAGTAGCAATAAAGACGTGCACAGGTTCCATTGCTTAGAAACCAAAATAAATAACATATATATATCATTTATTACTTTTACAATGTGTTAGTTTAATACATAAATATAAAACAATTTAAAATATAAAAAGGTCTCCATTAACTGCAATACAGTCCTTTAAACGTTGAGGCCAGTTATCAATAGAAGCACGCACTCTTTCCATGGGAAAATTCTTTACTGCCAATCGTACGGATTGTTTTAGGGACTCCAAATTATCATGGCATTTAGAGCAAGCCGTACTCTCTAAAACTGACCTTAAATCATAATCCAGCACATTAAGATCGGGACTAGACGACGGCCAGTCTTGAGCTCTGATGAAGTCCGAAACGTTTGTTTCCAACCAAGACTGCGTAGACCGAGCTTTATGACCCGGCACCGAATCTTGCTGGAAGGAACATTTTTGGTTATTGAGCATGGTGTTGTTAAGGGGCTTCACTACCTTCTCAAGAATGGTATCTTGATAGACTTGTGCCGATGTTTTGTTCCCCACCAAACCATCACTGAAGTCGGATAGTGCCCACGTTGTACTCTGTTGACTAATTGGGAATCTTCCTTAGAGTTTTGAGCATAAATACGATAATTCTGTTTGTTAAAATGTTGCTTAATTGTAAAAATTTTTTCATCCGTACAGAAAATTATCTGTGACCTCCCTTTGCGTAGTGCTTCAATAGTTGTTTCGATTTTACCACCCTATTCTTTTTTTAATTATCAGTTAAGAAATTACCAGTACGTCTCTTATAGGCTGCAAGTCCTAAGTCATCTTTTAAAATACGCGACATAGTTCTAGGTGCTATATTCATCTCCCGAGATAAAATCTTTTGCTTTCGGACAGGATTTCTTCGAATTCTTTCCCTTACTGCTTTTGCCACCTTTTTCGTACGAGCACTACGTGGACGGCCTGATATTTTTCTATCACAAACAGAGGAGGTCTCATTGTGCCTATTAATAGCTCGGTATACAAACATTTTACTAATACAATGCGTATGGAGAGTTTTAAAATTGCAATTGGCTCAATACGTACTTTGTGTAATGCAATCACAGCGATTCAGTTCTGTTTATCACCCCACTCCATTTTAATATCGCAAAATATTGTACAATGTATTGGCGCCAAAATGAGAACATTCAATGAACAATCATATGAAAATGATAGATTCCAAATTCAAATGTAATATTTTGTTTATTTTTAATTGTAACAGTATTTATGGCCAGACTAAGTATATATATTCACTTTCTAATAAGAATTACCGTTCCGTTAAGTATAAAAGTTGATGATTTTATTGAAAAGACATTATTATTTGGATATAACGTAGACGGTGAACTTGAGTTGTCGTTTTCAGAACTGAATAGTAAAATACCGATAACTGTTGAGTACAGATACTGTTTTAATTTTTTGAGACTGGTTTCAAAGAATATTGCGAATACTAAGCACAATGGTGAAAAATTATTTGCAGACTATAAGAACCAAAAAGAGATGATAAGAAATGTATAAAAATCTTTCAAGATATTTGCGATTTACGGAGAAATGTATTTGTAAGTTTGGATTATCATAAATATACACGAGATTAGTTAGCTTAGTTTATGAAAATTTGTTAGACTATCAATACGGCTAAGTCAGCTTCAACATATAACGTAGAAAGCATATGTCTAGCATAGGGAGGCGATCACGCGACTCAGCTGCGTAACATGGTTGACGTGGTTACCTCGTCCTCGGCCATTGAATACCCGACGCCATGCCACACGGCTCGGATTCGTTTTTCACTCCGTACTTGCTTATCATACTTTCTAATCTACAATGTTTATGGTAATTAATTCACTTTTAAAGATTGTATCACCAAGTTGTACAGTGTAGTCTATAATGTAGTTCGATAAATGATGCATAAAACGTAAAAAAAAAGAACAAAAATATTCATATCTCATTGGTCATTTTAAGCATTAGCTTGTCAAAAAACATAAATACACTTGAGCGTTACAATATACATATATAATATAAACACTTAATTATGAATAAGCCGCAACAATGATCACAAGACGAAAATAATTACTGCTTATAATGGAGCCGCGAACAGATGACTGTCATAAATATATTCACAATGTCAGTTTTAAAAAAACAGGTGATTATATTATAAGTGATATTATAGTTCGTGAACATAATATTATTATTATTATAAAAGTTAATGGAATATCATTTAATAAAAATGTTAACATAGAAAAATTACAAAGAAAGTTTTAAATATTGTTACTAAGTAAAACAAAGAAACGCAGCCGTGACATTTAAAATTGTAATATGTATTTTTAACTAATGATGCCTTTCTATGTTTAGTTGCGGAAGAATTCAGTTTTTACGCATAAATTGACATAGGAAGACGTAATCTTAAGGAATATATTTTTTATTAACTTAGTTTGTTCTAACATTAACATCGCTTTTCGCTGAATTTTGAACATTATTGGAGTTTGGAAGATGTTATAAAAATTAACAGGAGGACGTAAAAGAAAACTGTCAAAAAATTATTAACTCTTCTAAACGCAATAATGTCTAAGTATAAATTCATATTTAACTACAGTTTCTTGATGAAGTTCAGACTGGCTTTTGGTAATTATTATGATCTTAGACGATCGCCAAGAATTAATTTTATGACAAAATTATATTGCATAATTTTCGGTGTATTGAATGTCGTTCAAGTATTATCTATTCTAGAGCTGGAGGAATTTCGGGTCCATAAGACAACTTACCCGTTAATTACTTTAACTCATTTCGTAATAAGTGTCGCATTACCCTTACTCGGCAAAACGGGTGACTTCTTTGAATCTAGTTTATTGATAAGTGACATAGATCAGGAACTTGGATTATCACCTTCGGATTTGAAGAGTTATATACCGATACCTATTCTAACTATTGGATTCTTCATACAATGTTGTGGATTCGCATTCTACAAGGACTTGCCACTACTTTCTATATTTCCTTTGGTCTTTTTTTTGGGAATAACACGATTCATGTCAATAATATCAAGTGTGTGTCTCTTAATAATGAAGTTGAACTGGTGTTGGAACAGACTGAAAGTTTTGAGAAAAATATTGGAAGATAATTTGATAACCAACAACCAAGAAGAAAAAATAACATATGTTAAAAAGTTTATAAATGTATACAAAAGTCTTTCAAGATATTTACGTGTTACAGAGAAACATTTTTCGCACTTGGTAAGTACACTTCATAATTTACAAGAACATTGATATGATTAACAAATGTTTCATAAACCAGTAATCTGAAGAACTGACAGTAAATATAAATTCGAAATCTGTAATAAAGTAGTCATGGTAATGTTAGCTTGCGCTCGAAATAATTGTGGTAATAGTCGTATTTTACGAGATTAAAAAGATTTTTTCTGTTAGTATAAGTATACTTTGTATTTATATGAAATTCCTAAAAAAATTAAAAGAGAGTAGGTACCATAAAAACATAGGCATGGCGTTTTTTATATCTCCGAATCCACTTACCCTAAATTATACTTTTCGCTGTGCTTTCTTTCAATTATCAAACGGCTTCGAGCTTTTGAGGATTTAACTAATGTTTGTAAAAATAAAAAGCGAAAACAAATGCATCGAACCTAAGGGTCTATTTAAAGGTTAAGCAGTATTTCACACCAGCCAAGCTTCTTAACTCGTACCACGTATAAGTTGTACTATTGTATGTAGAGTCGATGTTATGACCTCCGGAATTGACTAGTCAAATATTCTTTAACTGCTTCTAACTACAACGAATACCGAGCACTTAAGCTTGTTGCTGTGGAAGCTCCGATACATACTATAATCTTTACGTAATTTTCGACACGAAGTAGCTTATTCGACACGAAGTAGCTTACCTCTCAGTGTTATACATTAAAGAGTGTGTACAGGAAAATTGCAATCTAAGTTTCTTCCAATATGTTCCACCTCAAAACGGTTAGACATAGTTGGAGTTTCCGTTCTTGTTCCCATAAACCCATTTGCTTCATCGTTGTGCAAACAGCTATGGAATGTAATTTTCTTCCGACGTCTGTTCGTCTATATATTAGAACTTGAGAGTGTTCAAGCCAAGAATGAACACTTTACAGAAATCTGTTAGATAAGTACGATCCATCGTCGGCCTCAGCTTCACTTACAATCAGATAACATCGAGGTCCAGCATAAGAAAAATAAGTTAAAAAATTTACACGTTTCATTGTTTCTCACATAATCATTATGTTAAAGTAAACAAGTAAACAGTAAACTGTGAATGTTAAATAATGTGAATTAAAATTTGTTCTCTTGTTTTTTTTTCCAGATGCGCCTTAACATTGCGATAAACATATTGAAATTATGGTTTTTCATATTTTATTTGCTCCACCCCAGCATCACTTTGGTAAGCTATACATAATTTAAGGTAAATAATTTAAGGTAATGTACTCGTAAACACTAACAGTATATCAAACTTGTTTAAAAACAGCAGTTTTTTGTTGTAACATCACATCAAAAAAATCTTTGTGTTACGAGAAAACTCAGACTGCATTTCGTGTATAACGGTAATTAGGCATTTTTGATTTTCATGCATGCCTACTGTGATCGAAATTTATTTAACGCATAAAAATTGATAATAGTCAAAGGTAATCAAATTACGGCTTATAGTAGGCTTGTAGTAGCATCGCGTCCCTTTAATTTTCCTAGGAAGTGAATAAAGCCTGTCTCGCTCAATGGGTGTTCAATAAGGAGCCATCAATTTATTCTGGTCCAGTAGTGAATACGAATTTGTAATAAGATAATGATAACTTTTACAGATCAGATAAATTTGACATTCATAACTCATTGGCCGCCGCCTCGACTTATGAAAAAGTAAACGAGAAACGACGGTATTACCTTCAAATAAAAAATGATATTCATAGTATTGTGTTAACATATTAATACAAAAAATTAATTAATTTAACAGATTATTATAGATTTAACAGATTAGTGTTTTAACATATGTTTTAACACCCTTGATTTAGAATGTTTCAGATGATATTTTGAAGGGTGGTTTGATACATTTGTTTACGTGAAGCATACATGCATACTCAATTTTAAAGTTTGTGATTGTTTTATTGTGACATAATATATAATATTGGGGTATAATATTAGTTTTTAATAAGCAATTAATGTAAGTTAACGGTAATTTAGTTTCAGTTTGGTAAGTCAACATAAGAAAGGGCATTAATTCACAAAGATTGTTGTTTAACAAATTTCTTGCTATGTAAGAACAACAATTTTTCTAAACTGAGTTTTGAAAACAAAAAAACAGCTAATCCAATTAGGCCGCGTTCTTCTCTTCCTGAAGAGCTGATATTTTATTAGATAAATTTATTTATTTTTTGCTCAGGTTTCCCTTTTTCAGAATTCCACCCATCGCCGTTGGCATAACGACAGACCTCTATTATTACCTCTATCATTTTATTTATATAAATTTAACAGCAATGCACATGACAAATATGCTTATTTCTGAAAAGTCAATGTTTTCTGGGTACGAACCCATATCTCAGTATATCACATTTGTATATTAAATACTAAAATTGCCTAATTCTACCATAGCTTTAGATATACGTACATAAAACAAATTTGACGAATAAAGAGAATAAATGGATGACATATAGATATTGAGATTAAATCCATCTTGTAATATTCTTCAAAAAATCATGGTTTCAGCTTTGGACTAGAAGCGTATAAAAATTTCGAGTTGCAGTTGGGGTATAATGGAACAGCGATAGATTCCTTTTAAAATTCTCTTCTATGGGTGCATAGGTTGGGAGTTATATCTTATTATAGTCTTATTTCATTTTTTAGGATTCCCTAGCAATTGTAGTATGGGTAATCCAACTTTCCTTCGAAGTGTTTGTTCAGTTTATACCTGCGCTTCTGATGGAGTTATCTGCTGATGAACTGGATGCGATCAATGCAACCCTGGCTGATGAGCTCATAGAATGCGAAGGTGAGACCTTTACATAGTTTGTGTTAATTATTTTAACTATGCTCCTCAATATTAATGGGTGAGATTTTTTTGTATACAAATAAAAATGCAAAGTAGATTTATCTATTACAACTATATCACTGCTTATATTAAAGTATAAGTTATACTAAATTAGTTATATAGTTTTCAGAGGTGTCCATTTAGGAAATGTGTCCATGGGTTCACTCGAAAAAATGTTACCAGCTGCCTTCACACGACACGCTCTTTTCTGTGTGAAAACGCATTCGCGTGTGAAGGAGAACACTTGTAAAGACAAACAAACAATAACGATCACTTGTGGATACGCATACACACTTTCCCTTGTTTAATTATGTACACTCCGATCGTGCGTGAAAGAGTGTGTCGTGTAAAAGCAGCTATTATTACGAATTAGTTCATTCGATATCTCGGACAAAATACATCGATACTTCGAATATTATATTAATCGTATGTACCAAAAAATATCGAACAGTATTCGATGTAAGAAATATCTCAAATATTTTCAGATAATGAACTGTCTACAGTTTTGTACGACGCACTGGAGTATATTCAAGTTTGCCCTGCGACATTTCTCTTGTGGCCCGACTTCCCGATGAATCTCAATTTGGTTTTACGTTTCATCGGATTATGTTCTACTTACACGATTAGTTTGTTGCAGTTCAAATACTAGTTAGTTAAGTTTACCAAATGTTTCATAGTATAAATGCATGTTATATTTAGGTAAACTTCTTACATGTTCAAAATATAGTAAATTCTATATTTGTTAGCACGTTTACTTACTTACTATAATCTTATAATATATATCAATAGAGAAATCAATATTTTATTAATTACATCGATCCATCAATTTAATAAAAAAGTGAACAACGAAGTTATTTAACGATTCGATTACGAGTGACAATATACATTAATAAGTTGTTAAGTTGTTTCCATGTTATATATTCAGTACAATATGTACTTTTGTCTAATTTATGTTTTACGGAACCATAATCAGAGCGGTCAAAAAGTTTAGCGAGGAGTGTACGTCATCAAGTGTGACAAGAGCAATAGAGACAGCATTAATTATTTCTCACTATCATGTATGCAACGTGCAACGCGATGTTGCATCACCATTATTCTATTCTGACACAAAAGGCGAAGAATTATTAACTTGGAAATTTCTTTTGGACGCAATTCATCACTTCACATTCTGAACAATGTATAATCACTGGTGTATATAATATTTATATTTCATTCTATGAAACCGCTCGTCTACTCAAAGTACGTTGCTTAAATTGTTAGAGTTACACAAATATAATGTGTAATGGGTTAGATTTTCTTGAACGGTTGTAAAAACAGTTGTTTATGTGGAAATAATTATTGCAAAAATAGTAAACCTTAAATAAATTTAAACTGAATATTGATTTACAATTCATATTTTATAGTACGAGTACACGCCTGTTTCAAGTTGCAATATTAATGAAAGAAACGAACGTAACATAACATTCATAACGCTAAAGGTGATCAATAAATATTAAACATAATTAAAAAAAACAGTCGAGAAACAAAGGAGAAAGATGTACTTATTACTTTTATCTCTACTTGTTTACATATAAATTAAATTAACTAATGGTTGTCCAGTGGTCGAACTTCGGCCATACTAAGAGGTACAAAGTTCTTTTTAATATATTAATGTATACATATTATTATCTATGAGTATATAATTTTTTTCTAAGTGCTAAGAACTGTATTGGATATTATGCGATTATTTGATTGTAGTGAGATTGTAGGCGTATGTAGTATGCACTATACCGAATAGAGAATTATAAATAAAGGTTTGAACATGTCTATGGTAATGACAAAACTATTTCTATTTTTATTAATTAATACCAATAAAGCTCATCAATAGCAACTAGAAAGAAAGAAAGAAGAAAGAACATTTATTGTAGCAAATACACGAAGAATACAATAGTGAAAAAAAAATGTTTTACAAAGATATGTAAAAACTAAATTAAATAAAAAAAAAATTAAACTTTACAAGATATTATATTATACCACGGCGCACAATTCAGCATGAGCTGGCTGCCACCATAGCAGGTGATCCCAACGCTGATTGTCAATTGTGGCCAAGTGGGTTTAAATCAATGTTCATTAATGTTCTTATTTATACACATATACTTATCACATATAAAACAGAATAGACACATTCGAATTCAAAATTTACAAATTTTCTATTGATAAATAGAATTTTATAGATTTAGATTTAGATTACATTTATCTGTTTTACATCAATTTTAAAGTCACATAATGACGGAAGTTCACAATATTGTAGTTTAACTTGTTATATCATAATTGTAAGGTAGGATAAAAATAAATCATAGTATACCTTATGTAATATTCTTATATTATCATGTAATTAAGATGTACCAGTATGTAAGTCATATCTAGGACATACTGTAATTTTGTTCAAATAAAGTTTTATTTATTTATTTTATTAAATGTGAAGTTACAAAAGTAGATAAAAAGTAAATAGGTATATATGCATATAATAATATATATAATAAACATAGTAATAAATAAGTATTGAAAAAGATAAATCATTTGAATTAAATATTAAATAAAAGGTAATAGGATTATATAGTTGAGACGTCCAAGTTGTAGTTTTCGAAACACGCCAGGGAATCGAGTAAATACGTTCTTAATTTATTTTTAAATATAATTAAGCTAATCGCAGATCTTATTGGCGGCGGTATATTGTTCCAGCACTTACTGGCGT
The DNA here is from genome assembly GCA_035772565.1 of Antheraea assamensis. NCBI lineage: Eukaryota > Metazoa > Arthropoda > Insecta > Lepidoptera > Saturniidae > Antheraea > Antheraea assamensis. Next base: position 1,144,234 of record JAQQSE010000058.1, read on the forward strand.
TGTATACCACTAAACATAATAATAAAGAGAATCGGTTTATCGGTAAAAACAAAAAACAAGCCAAATCATATATCACAATATGTGAAACATATAAAATTATAAGAAACTGTAAATAAATAGCTTAAAGTATATGTATATTTTAGAAATAGTTATTTTAAGTTCTATTTATTAATTTTTAGTTGTTTTAAAGTAACAAAAAAAAAAATATATATATATATATATATAAATAATATATAATAATAATAATATATATAAATAAAAAAAAAAAAAGAAATAATATTAATAATAAAAATAAATTTGTGCAACAACATACACATAACCCATACATATGTGTATGCATACATAATTAATAATAATATTCTTCTAAATTTTTTTTTTTTTTAAACTATCTTAAGATAGTAATAAGTGTAGTTTAGTTGTTTCTTAATATAACTCATAGTTTAAATTTATTACTTGTAATTTATACATTTAATTTTATCTACTTAGGTTTAATTTTAATATATTTTTAATTTATTAATCTTGCATATTTTACACTAAATATTGTCATAAATATTATCAACATTGTCAATCTAGTTAAGGTCTCTGTCTACTGTCAGAGGATTTGTATTTATTTCACAATAATAAAAAAAATAAAAAATAAAATATGTGAAACATGTTGTACCGACCCTACTTAGGAGCGATAAAGGTAGAAAGAAGAAGAAGATAATTATTATATAGGTGCTATAGTTATTATTAATGATTTATCTTAATAAAAATTGGTTTTCACAGTTGAGCTCCTTACCCATTCTTCTCAAACTGGACGTAATCGAACCGGCGGATTTGTGTTGTTTTCACTTTTGATTGAATAAAGTAAAGTAAAACCAATATGTTAATAACTATGTATGTAAAATGGAATTAAAAGCTGTTGATTTCTTTAAATAAATAAAATAAAAAATAAATAAAATATTTGAATTGAGTAATTTCTTCGGTCGGTTCAGAGTAAGTCGTGGTGGTCTAGCGGTTTGACCAGTGGAATATCGACCCGATGTCCGCAGGTTCGAACCCCGGGGCATAATGTACCAACGAATTTTTTGGAATTCGCGTACATTTACTAATTTGAATTGGTAATACTATCAGCTGACAGTGAAGGAAAATATCGTGAGGAAACCCAAACCTGAGAAATGTTCTTATAGTACCACCATATATAGGAAAATATAGGACTGGCTTTCTCAGAGTTTGCAATCGCCAATATGTCGTGAGTTGGCGTGGTGATTATGCTCATATACCTTCCTTCGGGAAGATGCCTATGGTCTTGCAGTGGGTTTCTAACAGACTGATGATCAATTTATTCGGATGCCTGTTATCTACAGAAATAGTGGCGGTAAACAGCCAAGGCGAATTAGAGTACTTCATATCCACAGTTTGATGACTAAGTATGTATTTATTAATGATTCTATCAGATTTGCTTATGTTTAATTATTTGAATGTAATTAGTAAAGTTATTGGAAATGCTATAATACATTTCGTTTTTACAACGTTTGGTGACAATCTATACATATAATAAGAATGTAATTCCAACGTGTCTGTACTTTTTTGATTTTTGAGAAAAAAATTGTTGCAGGTGTTTAGGAATAAGTAATAGAATCCATTTCGATCATTTTTAGAAATGTCTGTCGGTTTGTCTGTCTGTCTGTTTGTTTGAACAGGCATCACTGGTAAAGTAATAGGGTTCTGATAAAACTCCGGCAAGAAAATAATCAAACATCTTCCGGAGCAACATAAATTTTGTGTTTCATTAAAATCGGTTAACTCTATCAAAAGTTATTGTAATTTTAATGACGACGGGAGTTAAGTTGGAGAGAAAAATAGATAAGTAAATGGACTTTATCCTCATCCAAAAACCAGGGTATTTTATAACATAAATAAAACATTACCACAGTATTACATTACTAAGAAATAGAACGAAAGAATAATGGTTAATATTTTATTTTCACATAAATAAATATTAATAACCTAAGAAGTTCAGAAATTAATTAATATGCATTATTGCAAATAGATGGCGCTCAACAGCCATTTTCTAAATCGATTACTACTATAATTTACATTCTAAAAATTGCCCAATTACATATTTCTATAAATTGAATAACTTACTTTGTACTTTGTATAAGTAAAATATGATTTTTATTTTTTGATAGCATAAGGTTTATGATTAAATTTGTAAATTTCTAATTAGTTTTGTGTTGTAAATATTACAAGTTATTGAACCTTATCACATTTTAGGACATTTTTTTATTATAATAAAAAAAAGAGACTAAAATTGTTCATTGAACATAAATTTAAGAAAAAATCATCTTTAGAAGCAAAACAGACTATATTTTTGACGATAAGAAATGGCGCTAAGCTTATAATTTTGTTGGTTTACTGTCGTAAGAATATTATTGCAAGGAAGAGTATAGATAACAATGAGAATATTTCTGTATTTTTTAGGTATACTTCGAATTATAATTTTTATAAATTTACCTTGATTCTAATGTCTTAATTACGCTTTGAATTAATGAGTACTTTTTGGTTTATGCATTAGGAAACTTGCATTTTCTTCCAGCGGTACCGTGGAGAAAAAAAGGCTGCAGGCAGTGCAAATAAAAGAAAGGATAACATAAAAATATTAATAAGAATGTGCTATGTGAAGTATATATGAATGAATATTATAAGCCCTAGCCTGACTTTTTAAGACTCAGATCTCAAAATGGCAGATTATGTTTTCAATTATTTTTTAATTTCACTACATCGTACATTGTAAATTTCATGGCTTAGTAAAAATAGTTCGTACAAATGAAAAAAATAATTTAATGATATATTTTACATGGAAATTATTATTTTACATTTCTTCATTTGTAATTTTTCAAAGCTTTGTAATAAATCAGGTATTTTAAGCGTATGCTGCCAACAGTCTGTTGACCTATGTCTCAGGTCTACATTCGTTTGTATAGAACTTACATATTTATGCTTTTGGGCAGTCCAGGGGTTAATATTGTTTCTAAAGTTGTTAAATTAGAATATTAGTTTTATGTTACTCCTATACCTGTATACATTACCGTCGTGTGTTACGAAGTATCTGACTGTATTTTTATTTTATTTTTTTTATTTTTTACAATAAGGTACAATTACAGATTACAGATTGACAATTACATTCATAGCAAAACTATTATATCATTACAAATCTGAAATCCAATTACAAATTGTACACAACATATTTAGTTTTAACAATAAACACAGTTAGCCTAAAATGAGTCTATTAACTAAAATAAGTCTAAAACGAGCCTAAAATAAATCTATTAATGGTATATAATGGAATACTATCACACATATTTATGATTCAGATACAAACCTCTTAAAATTTCTTAGACTATAGTGAAATATGTCTTGGTCAACACAAAATTGATTATAGTAGCTGCACATTCGAAACAGCGGATTGTTTTTTGAAACGTTATTATTAACTGCTGGTAAACTAAATAACTGGTGCACTCTTACTGAACGAGTAGGTATTTTAAAATAAATTTGCTCAAGCAGATCGCTACTGAAGGTTCCGTTAACGATTTTGTGAAGTATACATAAATCACTTATGGATCTACGCTCTTCGAGACTTTTAAGACTGAATTTGTAAAGTCTATCTTTGTATTCTGTAATTTTATTTCTGAGACCAAGTTTACCACACAGTATCCGTAGAAAACGACGTTGGACGGACTCAATCATGTCTATATGAGTTTTATAGAACGGGGACCATACTGATGAACAGTATTCTAGAATGCTACGAACCAAAGAAATATACAGAATAATCCATGAGTTAGCAGACTTAAATGGCTTGGCAGTACGTGTAACAAATCCGAGCATTCTATTAGCTTTACTTGTGATATAGTCGAAGTGTGATCTAAATGATAAGTTCGAATCAATCATGACACCTAGATCTCGCACTATGTCAGTTCTATCAATGTTGATTCCTTGAATATTATAATTAAAAGTATAAGGAGTTTTCTTTTTAGTGAATGTGATAGCTTGACACTTCTGTATATTTAGTGCCATACCATTCTCGACACACCAACTTCCTATGAGATTAAGGTTATTTTGGAGCTTAAAGGAGTCATTCTCTCCATAAATCTTATGAAAAATTTTGATATCATCAGCATATGCCAGACATTTACAATTCAATGAATCCAGGAGATCGTTGATAAATGCTAAAAATAAAAGAGGGCCTAAATTGGAACCTTGCGGTACACCTGATGTAGCAAGAAATGGTATCGAATCAAAGCCAAAAAGTACAACCAGCTGTGACCTGTTTGATAAATATGAACTTATCCATCTGTGAAGGTCACCGTGGATACCTAAATGAGACAGTTTTGCTAAAAGAACAGAGTGATTGACACGATCAAGGGCCTTTGAAAAGTCTGTATAGATGGCATCAACCTGTATCTTCTCATTAAAAGATTCACATAAATAGTTCATATATTCGATTAGATTGGAGCTCGTAGAGCGTCCCGAAACAAAACCATGTTGTTTTGAACTGATCTTATGTCGTAAATGATTGTAAAGATAGTCGTATACTAAACTTTCAAAAACCTTTGCAAAGCAGCTCAGGATACTTATTGGACGGTAGTTTTCAACCTTTTTTTTGTCACCTGACTTATATATGGGAGTTATTTTGGTTATTTTCCATTGAGAAGGAAAAATACCATCGTGTAAAGATTTGTTAAAGATTACTGTTAGGGGTTTAACAAGAGCTTCTGCACATTGACGAACAAAGAAAGGGGGAATACCGTCGGGTCCTGCACTTTTCGTGATGTCAACATTTTTTAATCGGACGTAGACAGAGTGCATTGGTATCTGTAACTCATATAAAGAGTAATTTGAAGGAGTAAAGTTAGGTGTATAGTTTATAACAGGACAGTTATTATAAACGGAAGAAAAGTATTCAGCGAAGAGATTGACGACGTCACTACCTGTGTTAGCTACGTAATTATCATAGCACATAGTATTAGGAATAAAATTCGTCAATTTTTTACTTTTGGTGTATCGCCAGAAAGCTTTCATATTTGAGCTTAAACCAGCTTCAATATTCGATATATGGGTTTTGTAACAAATACTTGTTAATACCTTTACTCTAGTCCGAAGTGAGGAGTAAGTGTCATAATCTCGTGGGTTTCCATACTTTTTGTATCTTGAATGATACTTATTTTTTAGTCTGAATAACTTAATTAAGTCTATTGAAAACCAGTCCGGATAATTACTTTTTGTCTGCTTAATTTTAGGTGTATGTTTTTCAATTATTGTATGAATATTATTGTAAAATAACTGAACATAATCATCACATTCGAGATCAATGTTTTGATTCCAATTTATTTCGTCGAGTTCCTTTATGCAAGCGTCGTAATTAGTTTTATGAAAACAGAGCCTTTCAGATATGGGATTATGTTTTAGAGGTATGAGTATACTATGAAGCTTAATTTCTATTGGAGGGTGATGTACATCTGGTCGGGAGATTGGTTCTGCTTCTATAAGTGTATAAATATCAGGTTTGTCAACAATAGCTAAGTCTAACATTCGGTTATTTTGGTTAATTACGTAGTTCAACTGATGTAAGGTTGTGGTGTGAATCAAATCATAAAGTGACTTAGATTTATCACAAATGTGTGACAGAGGATAGCTATTATCTAACGACCATTTCAAATCACCGAAATTAAAATCCCCAATTATACAAGTCGTGACATTGGTGGAAGACGTATTTACTATTTCATTGCACGCAGATGCAGTACGATAGCATGGCCCACGATTTTTACACACATCAAAGTAACTTGGAAGCCCTAATTTTGAGTTATTATTGAAGTGGTAAAGGGGTACGACCGTTATTAGTTTTCAGCCTGGCACATTACATTACAAATATACAAGATATACAGATATAAATTCAGATTGGTTTATTAATCACTGTGTTTTGTATTCCGTTCCACGCGGACGAAGTCGCGGGCACAGCTAGTGTAGCCTAAAATAGTAAGAACGCTTACTTAAATATGATCTCTCTGTGATGTCGTATTAAAAACATTTACTTTGTGAATATTGGAAAACTGACTCTCATGTGCAGCTGCCAGAATACCCTTATAAATGTTTGGCGACCACATATCTTGTGTACCGACAGTTCTGCATGAAGGCAACATAAATTACCTTATCACAGCGCTGTGACTTCATCACCATATTTTCCTTCATCCAAATGTCCTGATCATTGTTAAGTTGGAAGTAGTGTTGCCCAAAATCGATCTTGGTCTACAGATTGTGTTGTCGTCACTAGGAATATTGTAGTCGTGTGGATATTAGAGTGCGGTAGATATTAGAGTAATTTATTGTGCAAGTCCTAATTTATAATTGCAAATATGAGTTTATTTGTTTGTTATGTTTTCACGCCTTAACTATTTAACTAATCATTATGACATTTTGTAAAAACGTTGTAAGGAATACAGAAAAGGACACAGGATATCTTTCATAGAGAAAAAAAATGATATTCTCGAGGGTTAGGTCAAAACTACATAAAGGCGAACGAACCCGCGAGCAAAAACTAGTAATAATGCACCTCATTATTGTACAAATATTTACTATATATTCACTTCTATCATACTCTATGTAGATAGTAGGTACATAATTACATCAGGCAACGTACCTAGGTAAGTTTAATGTAATCTAAACATGTAGTAAAATTGAAGTGTCTATTACATCACAATAACATGTTTTTACTGTCTGTCTATGAAAGTGTATACGCAAATTATAACAAAAATTCAAATTTTTTTTTTTTTGTCGAACTATCTGATTGTTCCGGGTAATGTCTAAAACGGCTGGACCGATTTTGACGGGAATTTTATTTAAAAACAGTTATAGAGAGTGAAATAGACTGACTATATTATTTTAGGCTAGCGGTAACCCGCGTCTTTGGCCACAGTGCAATATCAGAAATAACTGAACGGATTTTTACGGAACTTTTACTGATAAATAGCTGACACCATAAGAAGTAACTCAGATTATTTTATTTTAGACTAACTATTACTCTTAACTGCAGACACACTGAAATATCGTGGCGTACCGATTTTCACGAGATTAGAGATGATATGGAGATGGAGATAATAAGCATATAACCGATTTTATAAGGAATAACTTAGGTTATTTTATTTTAAGATAGCTGTTACTGGTGACTTCGTCCGCAATAGAATCTCAAAAACACATGAATCGAGTTCATCATCATCAATTTTCTAAACACGACCAAACTTTGAGAGACGATGTTCTATTTATAAATTATTTGAAACCTATCCAAATACTTTTTAGGCCGCCACAAGTTCTTTTTGAGTTCTTACCGTGACAGAAAAATTGACTCTCTACCCATTCCTCAAGGTCTCATCTAGAGCTCTAAAAAGTAACCCGTTTAAAATTGACCATCCATAAAATATCAATCAGACGTAATAAATTTATTAGAAAATGCGTCAATTACTGCTATCCTAAATGTTTATTTGAAGAGATATCTTAAAGATAATACCTATTATTTTGTTGAGATATGAAGGAACCGATTATATAACCTCAAAATTACTCTTAATTGTATTGTAATTACTGTGACGATATTTCGTTGTGTAATTAAAATTATAGAATCCTTGCATTATTTGTTTACTAGTAATTTATATAATAAACTGTATAAAAAATGATACGAAGATACGCTTCGGTGCCTCATGTTTCGGGGTTAACCATTATAAGGTTTACAGTTTAAATGAAGCTTTAGCTGCGTCATTTACGACAAGATTATTGTTACACTACATTAGGTTATTTATTATATATTATAATGCGCAACATTGTTCAGTTCTTTGATATTTTGTTGCACAAATATATCTTTTAAGTCCCTGGCCTTTAAAATAATTTGAGACATCTTTACGTAGTAACGAACAACAATGTTCAGCACACAGCATAATGTCAATGTAGTTGTGGAGGTTATTGTGTGAACACAAAATAAAACATTAAATATTTTGCTCCAAAATCAATAACATTAGATACCTGATGAATCTGAATTGAAATAGATATTTCGTATTCATGGACTCCAATAAGAAGGTATACTCGTATTCATGGAATCCAATAAGAAGGTATATAAAATTTCAATACAAGGACAAGAAAAATGTTCATATTAAAATAATGAGCAAGTTTACCAACTTATATTCAGCTTTAAATTTCTAATGAATCTAAGGTTGTTTTTCGGTAATTACAATGATTGTATGACAACGGCAACGGAAAGTATATTGTACGCATTTTATATATTTATAATATTATAGTTTTTTTTTTATACTTTATAGGTTAGCGTTTGACCACAATCTCATCTGATGTTAAATGAAGTTGTTGTCTAAGTTGTTAGTAGTGTGTGTGTAATAGTAGTCACGATAAACCTAGAGGGAGACTGGCTCTCAAGTGCAGCTGTCGGAACACACCAACAGATGCATGGCGACAGATTTTCAACGGACTTAGAAAAAGGCCTACCACCATGCTATGGTTTCATCACGATGTTTTCTTTTATCGAAAGCTCTTACTCAGTTACTAGGATTTTTCCTCTAACCGTATATTGAGATGTCTACATATTCACCCTATAATAGCAATGATTGTACTGCTAATTAAAAAATTCCATGACTTTACTGACACCATTTATTTGATTATAGATAATATAGAATGTGAACTCTTATCATCACATTCAGAAATGAATAGTAAAATACCGATACCCATTTTACTCTTTGGATTCCTCCTGCAAAATATAGGATTCATATATATACAGGCTATTTGGTTGAACCGGCCAACATAGTATAATTATAAATTACGTGTTATGAGTGTGGGCGCCGTAGAGGTGTTTTTCGATTGAATAAAGTATTTTTATTCGAAAAATATTTAATTTAACTGAACAATAACAATAATTGGAAAATAAACGTATATATATTTGTGTTCATTGGATGGCGATTTATTAGCGAGTGACCGAGCCGCCGAACTACCCGCGCAGGCCCTGCGCCCGCGCTGTACGTTCCATCCGCTCCCTCAGTCGTAGGTGGTGAGGTTGCATTATGGTTGTCGCCTCGACAATGAGGGTAAAACATTTCTTGATCATAACATCTAATATGAGCCCTTTATTATAATTATGTTAGAGTAGTGTCAAAGTAGTTTGCGGATACTAAAGACAATTTTTAAAAATGTTACGTAAACGAACAACCAAGAAGTGAAGATAAGGTCTGTAGAAATGAGTTACAGAAGATTATTGGATGTTTGGTAAATATACTTAAATATTTATATTACAATTATTTTTTAGCGTTCCTGAAATCAATGAAATTTGTTTTATCCTTATACGTTGTATCAATTTATAGAAAGAGAAATAAGCACAGATTCAAAATCCATAGTATAGGGATAGAGAACCCAGTTGGGGTCAGTTTGTCCTGGTACATGTTTAGAGGTTGAAAATTGTTTGGTTTGTACACGTTAGTTATCTGAAAAACAAAAAAAGTTATTGAAATATTTGTTGCAAAATCTAAATCTAGAGTTTATTGATAATGATGATATGAACGATGAAAATGTTACTTCAAACGTTTACTCAACTTCTTCTCTTGACTTTTTTAATATGTGTACATTATAATAATGCTTATAATTATAATAGTGTAATGCTAGGCCATAAATAAATTTACAATTTCAAACTAACATCAGCAATCACTATCATCACTACATATTATAAAACAAAATTGTACACCGCATCTGTCTGTCTGTTTCATAAACTTTAAAACTATTGAACGCATTGTAACCAATAGATAGAGTAATACATGAGGAAGGTTTAGGTATATAATTTATCAAGGTTTTGTTTAAATTGGTTGAAATATAACGATAATTGTTGGAAGTATTGGAAAAAGTCAAGCCGCCTGGGAGCTTTCATCGAAAATGCTGCCAAATTCTTTTGAGATATAACAAAACAACGCGTATTGAGATATTCCTCTTTTATAGATCTACAAAAAAGTTTACAATGGTATACACCTATTTTTTAAGGATAGCTTACTATACTCATCTATTTACTAATAATGGTCACATATAATGAGATAATTGGAAGGCTATTTAGACGGATACAGTATTAATCATTATCAAATTAAATACATTAAGCATTTAATCATTTCATACACATAAGTATATGGTTTTTATTATCAGGGCAGGACAACTTTCGCCGGGTCTGCTAGTTAGTTCATAATTGACATTATGTGAAAAACTTGAGGTAAATTAATATCAAAGTTAGCTTTTTATATATTGTTACAAAGTAAAACATAAATGAACGCAACCGTGGCATTTAAATTCTATACTTAGAATGTTAGTTCTCGAAAAAGTCAGTTTTCCCTTAAAAATTGACGTGTGAAGACGCATTTTTAAGGAATCTAAATCCTTATTTATTTAAATTGTTTCAAGATTGATGTTGCTTTTCTCTGGATTACGAACACCGTTAGTGATGTGAAAGATTTAATAAAAGTCAAAAAGAGGACGCAAAGGAATATTATTAAAAAAAAATCTTCTTCGTAATAATGTCTAGATATCAATTCATATTTAGCTACAAATTTTTGATGAAATTTAGATTACTTTTTGGTAATTATTATGATCTGAGACGATCGCCACGGATTAATTTTATGACAAAATTATATTGCATAGTTTTCGGTGTATCGAATGTCGTTCAAATAGTATCTGTTCTGAACCTAAACGACATGTGGGCTAATACAATAACGTACCAGTTACTTATATTAGCTCATTTCGCTATAACTATTGCATTACCATTATTCAAAGCCGATGAGTTCTCTGAATCAAGTTTATTGATAAGAGACATAGATAATGAGCTCGGACTATCGTGTTCTGATTTAAACAGTTACGTACCGATGTCTATTTTAACCATAGGATTATTCATACAAGGTTTCAGAATAGCATATTATGTGGGTGTATTGCAATATCCCATTGTCCCGTCGCTTGTTCCTTTGGGAGTGATGCGATTCCTTACAATACCATCAAGTCTATGCCACATAATAATGAAGTTGGACTGTTGTCGAAACAGACTAAAAGTTTTGAGGAAAATTTTGAAGGATCATTTACAAACCAACAACCAAGAAGAGAAGATAAGATGTATTAAGACGTTTGTAAATGTATATCAAGGACTTTCAAGATATTTACGTATTACAGAGAAGAATTTTGCTCGTTTGGTAAATATACTTCATTTTTTTAATACATTTTGACTCTTAAGGAATCTCTTTACAATTCTAAAAATTATACAATTTTTGTCGAACAATTATATCTTTACAATTATCGAATAATAAATTTAAAACCAGTAAATAAAATAATTAATCTAACTGGAGACATTTAATAACAACTCAAAAAGCGTCAATTTCGAGTTTAATAACGAAATTAAGATGATTTAAAAAGAATATCTGATTGGAAATCAGAAACAGTAAAATTACTATAAACTGTAAATCGCCGTGATTATGGTTCAGTGAGCAATATAGAAACTGATGAATCAGTAAAGAAGTAGATCAATACGTGAACAATAATATCTCGTAATAACCTCTTCTCTGTAAATCCATTAAAATAAATCATAAATAATATGTATTTACATCGGTTTTATAAAATTCAATCTACAAAGTAAATAAAACGACTTGTAATTCGTTGCTGGCTCTCTTCTATATGCATGTGGTGCTTGATGAACCTGTGGAGGTATCTCAACGTTTAGTGTTCTAACAGTAGTTTATACTTTTTATCGATAAAATACAATTGATTGTGATATTTAATTTTAATACAAGAGAAAGAAAATACTGAAATAACTAGTAGGCAGAAAGTATATATTGGATTATCGTGTAATAGTCACATGCATATAATTTTAGTAAACATAACATTAATTTCATTTGTACTCGTGAATCCTTCCAGGTACTCCTTAACATCGTGATCAACATATTCAAGATATTCATTTTTACATTTTATTTGATCGATCCTTACTTCACTTTTGTAAGTAATAGCTGCATAATTTAAAGCAACTTTATAAACAATTTCCATGTTGTAGAGCACTGGGATTTATTTTCAATAGAAGAGAGTAGAAGTCCTACAATGAGTCTGACTTTTTGTTGAGGCAAAACATCTAAACGAAACCGAAAAACTTTTCCAAAGCTTACGTGTCTAGTTTTTAACTACGAGTTGATAATCTATCGTAAACTAAGTATAGGTATATTCCTGCTGTCGCACTCGAGAGGCGGTCTCTCTGGCTACCTAACGCTGATGGTATTTCGTCCATACAAACATGTTCCTCTGTTCCATTCTAGGATATTGGTACTGGAAGGAATGTTTTAATGTCGTACAATCTACGTACATCAATTTCCTTTTTGTGTTATTCTTTAATACCAAAAAAATTAAAATCGGTCCAGATTTGAAGAAAGAATCAGGGGAATAAGAAATTATAATTTTATCTATTTTATATTTGTTTGAGATGGGGTTGTCTCTCTCGCGCTCTGTTCGATATTTCGGGTAAAACTAGACAGCAATAGTTTCCTTTTAAACGTACTTCGTCTTGCAGACCGCGTTTCTTCTTAGAAAAGTTAGCAGTTAAAAGCAGCACAGGTTGGTAGATATTTCTTAATAAAACAAAACTATTTTATTTTTTAGAGCTTTTCAGTGATTGTGTTATGGTTTAGCCAAATATCTTTTGAAGTGATCGTTCCGTTTGTGCCTGCGCTTTTGATGGAGTTATCTGCTGATGAACTGGATGCGATTAAGGCAACTCTGGCTGATGAGCTGATGGAATGCGATGGTGAGACATTTCAATAGTTCAGGATACTTATTTTAAGCAATAGTCTTTCACTGCTTATATGTTAAAACATTTCTTGATTCGTTCAGTACCAATAATAATGCATAGTGGATAAAATATCTATCATAATGGTATTAATATATTCAACTTATATTAAACAATAATATTAATATAAGTAATTAAACAGTAATTGTTTCGAAATATCGATATTGTATATATAGACGTATAACGAATATCTTTAATATTTTCAGATAACGAACTGCGTATAGTTTTGTACGACGCACTGGATTACATTAAAGTTTGCCCTGCGACATTTCTCTTGTGGCCCAACTTCACCTTGAATCTCAATTTAGTTTTACGTTTCATCGGACTATGTTCTTCTTACACGATTAGTTTATTGCAGTTCAAGTACTGATTTCTTAAGTTTTTCAAATGTTTGTTAGTTATAACTGCATGTTATATTTAGGTAATCTTCTTCGATGTTCAATATATCTTAAATTGCATGTTTACCAGCACGATTTTAAAATTTTGCAAATTTTTACTATAATGTGAATATTAATTGGAAAATATATATTTATTAATCAATATTTTGACAATAAAAATGGGTTATGAGGTAATTAAATGACTCGGTTACGGGTAACAACATATAATACTATTTGGGGGCCTTCCACGCCGATTTGGTTGTGATTGAAAACTTTTGTTTTTTTTCCAGTTTTGTGCTATGTCTTAGTACCTCTCAAAATATCCCTTCTGGTAAAATTTATGTTTTTTTATTACTCCTTTATAGAAAAAAAATGATTAAAGATACTTCCATATTTTTTGTTTAAGAATTCTGAATTTTAAACTTTAAATAGAGTTTAAAAAATGAGTACATTCATTTTTCCTTCAACGCTCCCCCTATTAGTACGGTGAAGCTATGAAGGCCCATCAGGCTAACACCGTATAGCCAGTATGAAAAAAAAATCTGGGTGAGCAGTCGATACCAACTGGAGGGGCGCGTATGACGTGGGTACAGACGATGCCAAGGGATGGGGTCTTAGAGGGATCGTGCGGTCCAGAGGGGCCCTAAGGGCGCGGGTGCGAGCGCTACCGGTGCACCAGAAGTATCCACCAGGCTAGGGAAGGCCGCTGTAGATATCAGCGGCGGAGGTGGAAAGTGGGCGGAAGCGGAGGGGGCCCTGGGTGGAGAAAACTGCCTAACATACAACTAAGGAGCTCGGGAGTGGGCGGTGTGCGAGAAGACTCCTTAGTGGAGTGGACGAAGTGCGAGAGTAATCCTTAGTGAAGAGGTCGCCTAGGCACTTTACATACCTATGACGCAGATGGCAGTTTCGCGTGGAACGACCGTGACATAACTAATTTCCATGCCTGAGGGGCAGGAGGATGCGCCTGTTTGAAGTTAACGGACAATCCGTGTCTGGACCAAGGAAGCTGTAGGTGATGTGCAATGCCTCACAGAAGGTACCTGCGAAGCCTAGGGGTAGATCCCCAGTACTTCTTTCTTCGCGCTTGACGCTTAATATATGCTGCACAAAGACCTGATGAACATGAAGACTCGAAGAACATCAAAAAACTACTAGCGCACAGGGCGGTACGCTAACACTCTTAAAAGAGCGATTCGATTGACACTCTGCAAAGAAACACAGCAAAAACACAACAAACAGACTAAGTAATTTTAAGAAAAGGTAATTGAATCCAATTGAGTTGACGGTCACACAAGGACATCCATAGACGGCTGACGGACCACAAACAATACCACTAGCAAAAACCGTTATAAAAACCTATTCAGTAAGGCAATCGATTGTTCCAGCAGAGCAAAGGTCGCACGTGTGTGCACGCTACCGCTGCCCGATCGGAACCTCCAGTTATGGTGACTTGAAGATAAAAAGTAATAGTCTAGATACTCCAAGAGTCAGGGAACGCGCACGTGTCTTAATAGTTCTCGAGCCGTGGCTATAATCACCTTCAGATTTGGCGTGGAACGCCCTATTTATAAAGTTGAAATTAATCTTTTCAAAATATAATAAGAACCTCTTTGTTGCCACGTCGTGACATCAATTGCAACAAGAACAACAGAGACAGCATAAATCACCTCTCTCGTTCATGCTTGCTACGTGCCTGAGGTTGCAATTTTTAGTGTCACTGCTATTTATTGTTGATGAAAATATAAATTATTATTTACTGAAGTTTCTTTCTAACGCGAATCGGTCGTTCATATTTTGAACAATATTAATGTGTGTATTAATATAGCCTATCCTAATTAGATATATTCGATCATAAAAGATTAATATTTAACTCTTTCTGTTAAAACCTACAAATAGTATGTCTTATCCTGTTAAAATTATAAACGAGAAAGATGTTATTCTTTCACGCAATAGCTACTGAACGGATTTTAATGAAACTTTAAAATAATATAGCATATTTATTAGAATAGCAGATAGGGCAAAATTTATAAAGGTATTGTTTCATTGCCTAAAATATAATGATGTGTGTCAAGTGAGTTTCAAATTGTCCTGTCACCTGAGAGTTACCTCAGAGTTCGCTGCATAAACTGTTAGAATTGTACAATAATAAGCTATGGTGGGATAGCTTTTAGTAAACAATTTTAAAGAAAAGGCTGCGACAGCATACACCTTTTATGGCTTCGGCATTATTAGTACAGAATTAGTAAACCATAAATACATTTAAATTGGATACCGTATATGCAATGTTATGGTTATGACAAAAGTCTGTGATGGCATATACCTATCTTTTAAGGACAGCTTACTATACCTATCTATCTTCTGAAAAATCATCACACAAAATGAAGTAATCCGAAGGCTATTTATACGGATACAGTATTAATGTAAACCTTATCAAATTAAATACATTAGTTACCTTGAGCATTTGATGCACATAAGTATATATTTTTTATTATCAGGGTAGGACAACTCCCGCCGGGCCTGCTAGTGTGATATATTGTATTCACTTTGTAATAACAATTACTGTACTGTGCTAATTAGAAAACTTCATGACTTTATTGAAATGATTTTAAGATTTACAATTATTTAATTAAAGACAATATAGACCGTGAACTCGGATTATCACATTCAGAAATTAATAGTAAAATACCGATATCTGTTTTAATAATTTTGTTTTAATTCTTTCATTATACAAAATATGGGATTAATATACATCCTTGTTTAAATTAAATGGCACACATAGTATAATTATATATTTCATATTATGAGCGTAATACGTTTTGTGATCATAACATGTAATATGAGCCCTTTAATAAAAATATGTTAGACCGGTGTCTAAGTGGATTGCGGACACTGAGGACAATAATAAAAATGTTTGTTTGGAAATGGAAATATTTTGAATGACTCACTGCTGATAGTCAGTAATTTTGTATTATATAAGCTTAATATAAATATTACCAGCTGAGTTCCTTGCCCGTTCTTCTCATGATGAACGTAATCAAACTGTAATCGATTTGTGTTGTATTGTGTTGTATATCATTAAATAAAGGTGTTTTGAATTTTCATTGAGGAGTTTATTTGGATGTTTTTTTTCGCTACAAATAGTGGTCGTCAAATAGCTAAGGCTAATAATTATTTTTGTGATGTCGTTAATTTTTTTTTATTTCAATATACAGTGATATATCTATTTGAAAAAATCACAGGAAAATTCTAAACTATAATTTGTGTGTATTACGTTTGTCCTGACTTTAAGTGACAATGTCGCTTAAGATGGTAATACGCTAAGCTTAAACTAAATATGACAAATATGATCTGTTACGTTAAGGTCATGTGGTGACTGAATACAGGAGAATTAAATCTGAAATTATTTAAATATTAACGATTTTCATAAAATTTTCTAAACTAAATATTATCCCGAAATTAATAGGCTGTAAAAATTATGAAGAAAATGTTCGGAAATGGTAACAATGTTAAAAAAAGAATTCCATCCAATACGATGACAACCTTTTTATTCCCAACCAATTTTCATGACATTTTGTACATGGGAAGTATGCCGTGCCGAAATTGATAGCCAGTAAAAATCTAGCGAAAGTTTCAAAAATATTAAAACACACTTATACGTTAATAAAATCAAATAAAATAACAAGTCGAAAATTATAATTGCTTAAAAAACGCGTGCGAAGCCGCTGACAGATGACTGCCATAAATACATTCACAATGTTAGTTCTAAATCAGGTGATTATTATATAAATGATACAACGCGTTAATATATAGAAATGAATGCAATTTAATGCCATAAAAATATAACTCACAAGCACTACAAAGTCCGCTCTAAATATTGTTACTATGTACACAAAATGAATGCAGTCGTGACATTTAAAAGAAGCACGGATATTTCAAACTTACAATACATTTCTATACTTAGATTGTTAGTTGTCGAGAAAGTCACTCTTTCCATAAAAATTGACGCGTGAAGACGTTTTTATTAATTTAGTTAGTTCATCTAACATAGACATCGCGGTAAACTCGATTTTAAACATCATTAGGAGTGTGAAAGATATTATAGAAGTCACCAAGAGGACGTCAAGAATAATTGTTAAAATACATTCATATTTTCTAAATGCCATAATGTCTAAGTTTCAATTCATATTTAGCTTCAAATTCTTGATGGTCTTAAGATTGGTTTTTGGTAATTATTATAATCTCAGAAGATCACCAACCATTAATTTTATAGCAAAATTATATTGCCTAGTTTTCGGTGTATCGAATATTGCTCGAGTACTATCTGTTCTGGAACTAAGTGACGTGTGGGTTAATGTGACACCGTATCAGTTAGTTATGTTAACTCAGTTTGGGATAACAGTTGCATTACCATTAATTGTTAAAGTTGATGATTTTTCTGAATCTAGTTTATTGATAAGAGCCACAGACAATGAACTCGGATTATCATGCTCTGATTTAAAATGTCATATACCGATGTCTATTGTAACTATAGGGTTATTCATACAATGTTTTGGAATCACATATTACACGGGCATGGCACAATTTTCTATATTTGTTTTGATCGTTCTTACGGGAACAATACGATTCCTGACAATAACATTAAGTATATGCCCCTTAATAATGAAGTTGGACTGGTGTCGAAACAGGCTGAAAGTTTTGAGAACAAAATTGCAAATTGATTTGAAAACCAACAACCAAGAAGAGAAGATACGATGTGTTAAAATGTTTACGGATATATATAAAACTTGTTCAAGATTTCTATGTGTTGCAGAGAAGCAATTTTCACCTTTGGTACGTTTACATCATAATACATAGAAACATTTATATTCTTTAGGAATATTTTCATAAGTTTGACGACTAGTGATTAAATGTGATTATGCTTAGATGTTTTATCATTAAAACATGAAAAGTGGACATAAATTCAAACTCACAAAGACACAAACACAAATTGTATAAATAAACAATTGTGTAAATATGTAAATAATCGCGAATAAGAAGATACTTGACCACTTTGGAAACCTAAAAAATACAACATTTTCAAACTTTTTTTTCAAGTCCTGTATAAGATAGTACAATAAAATTCAAATTTCATTTTTTGAGAACTACCCAAGACGCGCCAAAGTTGCGGTTTCAAAAAAATGTTGTACCACGGTGGACAGTTAAACACAGGGTTGGTGAATCTGAAACAAAAAAAAAACGGAATATTCAGAAGAAAGGTTCCTTACTTAATAATTTACCATAACTTGCAAAAATAAAAATATAGCGATTGTTTTAAAAAAAGGTTTAAAAAGCACCTCTGTTTTTCTTTATTCTTTACTAAGTAAAAATATGATACATACAAAATAACTCAATGAACAAACCAAGACCAAATTAATTGAAATCGGCCGAGTAGTTTCTGAGATTAATGCTCGGTTTCTTAAAGGCCTATCAAAATGTTGATCAACTAATTTGGTTGTTAACTGAACATTGTTGTTAAATTGATTCCAGTTTCTGAAACATTGATTAGTGTAAAATTATCTAATCTATGATCGTTTTGATTTGATATAAAATTATTTTTAAGTATGGTCACATTGCATATTTTGTTCAGCTTATCATTCATGTCTTATTCAGTATGAACTAGTATTATCTACGTTTTTAATCTTTTAACTTGTGTAAATAACACTACGAATTTTATGATTGAGTCGCTACATTTTAAAATGAACTATGTTTTACATGTGTAAAATTAAAAAAAAAACTAAAAAAATGTATGAAGGATAAAATTGGACCATGTTCATTTTGATATGTAGCGACATGTAATTTTAATAAGTACACTGCCTTTGATAGTTACTTTTAGGCGGAAAAGTTTCATCGAGAGAGAAGAGTGTAAACTTTGAACTTGTTCAGGACTAAATATCTAATTGTTATATACGATTAATAAAAGTGTAACCGGCTCGGAATTAGAAAATATTTGTTTCGACAGTATATTTATAATACAAAATACTTTGTGTTTGTAGTGTGCAAAATATTCAATTATTTTTATTGTTAAATATGTCCATGAGATATATTTCATATATATAGATAATTCATTGAACTTCGAAAATAAATGCCCATGCTCAATCACAACTTTAAAACAAAACGAAGTTTGTGAGGTGACATGGTAATTTAATAGTATTGCTGATGTACCGACAACCCAGAAACAATTACAGTACAGCATAATTAAATTTAAAAAGAAGTAGCTGATAAAATGTAAACAATGGCAACAGAAATAAACACATGTTTTAATTATTGAAACACTAGTTACGAAGGTCAGCGCCGAAGGATAAAAAAAAAAACAAATTACTTTAACTTAATTCAATTTAACCTACAAAATAAAACTAAAACTAATAAGATATGAGTGCTACCGATGTTAGGTTAACACTGACAAATTACAATTTGGTTTAATAATTTATACCAAAGCAATGTGGGAGCGGAGGAACCTGTTTGCCGAACGTTTCCACTGAAATTGCTGACTCGAGGCCTCGTGCACCTGGCGTACCGTGGAACGTCACTCTTGGTCAGCACTTATGGTTGCGATGGCGTAACACATTTGTAAACAGTTTATTATAAAAAAAAAAACAACACAAATCAACAGTTAGTGCACCAACAAGCACCGATTACTTGACAAACTCTCTGACGATAGATTAATCTCTAATTATGCCGCATAGTACCAGCTTTTCAACTTGCACGAAGCATATGTACTCTTATGTGTGGAATACTGCCGTGACCTCTGGGATGAATCAGTTAAACATTAGTCAGTCTTTACTTCAATGAACACCGAACATTTTGGTTATTGGCGGTGAAGCTCTGTTAGAGCCAATCATTTTAAGACTAGAGTATTGATGTGATGTAGTTTACGTTTCAATTGTTTATAGGTTAAGCCTTAGAGAACGACAACATAATCACTTAATTCGGCCCAACTTGTTTCATTTCAAGATCGCTATTATAATGATCTCTATTAGAATTTCTACCCTAATTTTTAAGAACCCATTTACTTTTTAATTACGCGGTCAGCTATAGAGAGGAATTCTTTCCGGCGTTCTATCCTTCCATCAACTATAGCTTGGAAGTGTTTAAGCCAAGAGTGAACACTGAACAGGCATCTGCTAGATAAGTGCGATCCATCGTCAATATCATCTTCACTTACAGTCAGTAACTATCCAGGTCTAGTATAAATAATAAGTTAAAAATTTTACGTGTTTCATTATTTCTCACATAATCCTCATAATATAATAATGTCACCAACGCGATTTGAAATTTTATCTCGAATTTTTTTTCAGGTATGCTTTAACATCGTGATGAACATATTGAAATTATTCGTTTTCATATTTTATTTGCTCGATCCTCGTTTTACTTTGGTAAGCAATAGCTACATATTTTAAGAATTTTTAAATTATTTTGGACCATTGATTTTGCCATTAGACAGTCGGACACTTTTGGATAGACGAGAATTCAAAATTGACAATGTATCTGGGCTTAGGAAAAACATCGAGCTGAAACCATAGAGTTGTGGTAGATAATTTTCTAGCGCTTTTACCTCAAGTTGTAAATCTGTGGTCTATCATTTTTAAGTGTATTCCGGCTGCAACACTACGTTTAATGTTTTGTCATCTTAGGCCACGTCGTTTTGAAATTAGGTGGAAATGTGATTATATGTTAATTATAAACGATGCTAGGTTAGGTACTTACCTAACCTTTAATTCTCTCCTTTCGCCGCTGCGGCTGCGCTGATTGTTACGGATTCAAAGCCCATACAGAATACAAGACAATTATTTTAATAATTTCGTGAGCATCATTAAGAGCTATACACTTTTTAATTAAAGGTAATTAAAACTGAGAGTAGATAAAACTATTTGGAAAACAGCAGCTTTTTGTATTATCATTGCATCATAAACATGTCGTCTGTTACGAGAAAACGCAAACTGAATTTTGTTTAAACAAACGTATTCCTCTGTTGCTATGGTACTAATGGTACTAGAACAAACATTTTAATTCATACAGTTTATTTCCGCCATCGCCATGTCCAGATTTTATGATTTTTTATTATAGGGACAGTACCCAATTCTACCACAGTTTTAAATGTAAATAAAACAAATTTAGCGAATACTAAAATAAATGTATGAGATATTGGTGAAGCAAGCGTGTAAACCGGCCCTACTCACTGAGAGGCTGGAGAACCTTTATGACTGAACACGGGGAATTGTGTCAGTATGTGTCCATATATGAGATGGTGTGATGAATATGAGAGTATGTGAACGATGAGGAGTGGATAAAGTATATTCGCTTACCGAGTCGCCCCAGGATGCGGCTGCCGATTCTCGAATGTCCCACGAGGATCTTGCTATTCGTGGCCACCAGAACATTCACTCACGTAAAACTAAAGTTATTTAGCGGCGACAGACGTGGAGATAATTTTTTAATTAAATTTAAAACCGAGAGCGGGTTATATATAAAATATATAGCGGTGATAGTGCGTAGTTGATTCGCACGTTGCGGTAACTGGGTCGGGTATATAATCAGTTCAGCAAAAAAGTGCACATAAGACAAAAGACAAATGTCACTCTTGCATCGACGCATCACTACTCACGCATAAAGTAAATAGCGGGGTATCCGCCGCACCACATATAGATATATGAAAGATCCTTTTTGTATTTTTGTTGAAAAACTATTGTTTTAGCTTTGAACGAGGAAATAAGAGGATGCGAAATTATGATTTTATAGACGCTTAAACAGTCGGTGGTCTAGTTATCTCTTTCTCGCGCTCTATTCGACAGTGAAGATAAAACGGAACGGCGATAGATTCCTTTTAAAATATATACGAGGCCATGCTAACAAAAGAAAAAAAATGACACGTGTATTGGGAGATATATCTCATTATAGTTTTATTTTATTTTATAGGATTCCTCAGTAATCGTATTATGGGTATTCCAACTTTCCTTCGAAGTATTTATTCAGTTTATACCTGCGCTTCTGATGGAGTTATCTGCTGATGAACTGGATACGATCAAGGCAACCCTAGCTGATGAGCTCATAAGATGTGAAGGTGAGACCTTTAAATAGTTTAGAATATTTATTTCGTTCATCATTTTTCTGTTTTAATAGTTAGACATTTATCTAGATGTTTTAAATACCAATAAAAATGCAAAATAGATATATCTATTACGACTGTATCACTCACGACTTATCATCTAAGTATAATTAATTATATTTGCTAATTACTGTTACTAAATTAATAATATAGTTTCTATGGGTGTCGATTATTTTATAGATATTATAAGAAGTGGTCACCATTTATTACAACAACGCATTCGTTGTTAACCCACATCCTTTTTACGCAAGTGATACCAGATATATATTATTCATATCATTATTCAAATTTTAATTATCCTTTGACCGTTATTATTATTAGCAATGCCAATGAACTACCGGTGCTATCATAACAAGTGAATAAGCAATCCTGATACAACTGCCATAAGTGTGATAGAAAGAGCACTTGGCGTTGCCGACCCTCAAAATAACTCTACGAACAACAAATATTCATTTTCATATCGAAGTCATTGTTACAAATTACAACAAGAAAAAACAGCAAATTATTCAACAGCGTAATAATTAATAACAGTTCATAATAGTAATCTTTGTAAGATAACTCTAACAGCAGCAGCATAATTAATTATATTATTTATATATAGCTGTTATTGACACCTATAGAAACTATATATCGACTCATAAACTTTTTTTTTCAATGCCAAATATTTTTAGATATTTTTTTTTCTATATTATAGGGGGCAAACGAACAGGTGGGTCACCTGATGGTTAGTGATCACCGCCGTCCATAGACACTAGCAACACCAGGGGAGTCGCAAGTGCATTGCCGGCCTTTTAAATATGTGGGCCTCCGGCGCTGCGCTGATATTTATGGACAGTGTTTGCTAAAAGTGTTATTAATCCAACTGTATGAGTCGTATTCACAATTAAGAGTTAGTACTATAATAATCATCAGTAACAAGTGATTTTTAATTGCATTGATTTCGTTCTCCTATTTTAGTACCCAATATCCACTATTGAAAATCATTACTGGACTTATTGTGTTCGAAATTGTTCTCTTTTGCGAAGTATTGTCTTGTGATGACGTCAGTGTTCAATAAGATGGTGGCATCCTTCTTATAACTTTTGTAGAGGTTTTTGTGACTCTCAAAATGTATATAACGTTGTATTACCTATTTTCCATTCACTTCACTAGTGCAAATTGACTGAACTATGTCACGTATAATACTTCGATATTTCCATGATAATGAACCAAAAACAATAGCCACTACACGACAGACTCGCAAATCACCAAAAATAATCCCACCAAAAATTGTAAGGTTATGATGATATATAACAGTGTTGAACTGGCGTGGACGATGATTTTTTAAAGCCATGTCTGAAGTAATTATCTTTTATCGTATTAAGAGTAAAATATCTTATCAGTCTCGATATAGTAGTATAATAGTACAATTATTCATTCGGATTACATAACTAAGAACAAAAGCTACGATTAGCTCATTCGATATATAAAACGAAAATACATCAACACTCTGAGTGTTATGTTAACTTTATATACAATAAAATATCGAACAGTACTCGATGTAAAAATATCTTTAATATTTTCAGATAACGAACTGCGTACAGTTTTGTACGACGCACTGGATTACATTGAAGTTTGTCCTACGACATTTCTCTTGTGGCCTGACTTCCCCTTGAATCTCAATTTGGTTTTACGTTTCATAGGACTTTGTTCTACTTACACGATTAGTTTATTGCAGTTCAAATACTAATTAGTTAAGTTTTTCAAATATTTCTAGTATATATGCATGTTATGATTAGGTAATCTTCTTGAATGTTCATAATATCTTAAGCTGTATGTTTCCTAGTACGTGTAAAAATTTTTGCAAGTTCTTACTATTAATGTTATGGGATTCATTATTATACTAATAATATTCATTAATATTTATTAACCACAATTTTGATAACAAAAATGAGTTATAAAATGATTCGGTCACGGGCAACAATATATAGCAGATTAATAGAGTTTCAATATCACTTTACAAATAATAGTAAAGAGGAACAGGGATAGCAATGTGCGTGAGCGCGCAATTTTTATGTCACTACTATTATTGTTGATCAAAACGTGTACAATTATTAATTTAGAAACTTCTTTCGTTCATATTTTGAATAATATCTATGCGTATCACTGTGGCAGGTAATACTTAACTCTTTGAATACCTATGAATTAACCTATGAATTATATATATTGTCATATTAATATTATACACGAAAAAGGTGTTATTTTTTCACGTAAAAAGGCATTTCGTTGAAACTTTACAGTAGCCTATTTATCAGAATAACGAATCACCTATCACCTGAGGGCTACCTCGGAGTACGCTGTATAAACTGTTAGAATTATATGAAAATAAGGTATATAAGGTAATATTATAAAATAAGGTTAGCTGGAATAGTTTTTCTTAAACAATTGTAAAGAAGAGTCCTCTACAGTATATGTCTTTTATGCTAAAGCCATTTTTGGAGGAATAGGTAATAATCATTTAATAAAGATACATACGCAGAAGTCACGGGCGGCCGCTAGCCGCAAGCCGCAATCCCATCCAATTATGTATATACAACAATGTTTTAATATATATACCTGTAGTCCGGTGAATTTGTAGAGGCCAAAGTGCCAACAGGGTATGTCAGTTTGAAAAAAAACAAAAAAAAATATATATATACTCGTATATATATTCATTCAACCATAGTAACCAATATGCATTTAATTTTATGAACACTACAATTCTAGTTACACTGTAATTATTGATAATGATTTTTCTTATTAAATAATAATATTCCCAGCTGAGTTTCTTACCCGTTCTTCTCGTGCTAGTCCCATACCTGCAGGACGAAGCTTTGGTCACTTGTGCCGTTAAAAAGTAACCTCAAAATTAATTCGGATAACGGCGTAGAATAACGTTTGCACACCATTATCATTTCAATAGTAATTCGAAATTAGTGTCTCCAAGTTCGTTTGATGTGTATAGAAACCGCGGCCCCAGTTATCGTGCTACGTGTATCGTCACGCAATCCGATAGTTCGTAATGCATAACGATAATATCTTCCCACATCTGCATTTAGTCTGACCATAGACAAAACTTCGTGCCGATACACGCGGGTGTGGGACCATTAGACGGGACGTAATCGAACTGGTGGATTTGTGTTGTTTTGATTTTTGATAGAATAAAGCTATTTGAATTTTAATAAAGTAATTTATTTAAATGCCCTTTCTTTTAGAAATAGTGGTCTTCGAAATAGCTAAGGTTGATATCTTACCGATATCCTCAGCTTGTAGTTGTAGTAACTTGTAAATGTAATTGAAAATTTATATATATTTAAAAATTTCAATGCAAATATCATAGAAAAGTCCTGAACTCTTGGGAAATGTTTTATTGTACATTTATACTTATAGTTTATATATGTAGTGATTGACTTGGTTTCAAGTTATTATCTCGTTTAAGATATAGATAGATACGTTAAGCCTACCGAAATATGATCTGTCAGGTTAAGGTCATGTGGTTAATGAGTATAGGAGAACTGATTTTAAAGTGCAGCTATCAGAATACACTTATAAGTGTTAAACGATACATTCGCAGCTTGAAGGTGGTAGTTAGTTATCCAGGAGACCATTCCAAAATTTCTTACTGACCATGCTATGCTTTCGTCACGATGTTTTCCTCCACTTGTATAAGAACATGTAGCATTGATATCTTTTTAAGGACTTCGTGTTTTTTTTTCATAACATAAAGTTATCAGGTGATGATACACGACAAGATCAACCGCTAAATCTACTAACAAAAAAATATGTTGTGTTTTGGAAAGTTTAGAAACAAAGGAAGCACGTCCTAAGATAATACCTAGTCTTGTCATAAATACTGGAAAGAAAAAAAATAAAAATTTCTATTGCAAATAACATTTATTACTTTTACAGTGTGATAATTTAATACATAAATATAAAACAATTTAAAATATAAAAAGCTTATTCGACGTGATCTCCATTGGCTGCAATACAGTCCTTTAAACGTTGAGGCCAGTTATCAATAGAAGCACGCACTCTTTCCATGGGAAAATCCTTCACTGATAATCGTACGGATTAGTTTAGGGACTCCAATTTATCATGGCGTTTAGAGCAAGCCGTACTCTATAAAACTGGCCATAAATCATAATCCAGCGGATTAAGATCGGGACTAGGCGAAAGCCAGTCTTCAGCTGTGATGAAGTCCAAAACGTTCGTTTCCACCCAAGACTGCGTAGACCGAGCTTAATGACCCGGCGCCGAGTCTTGCTGGAAGGACCATTCTTGGTTATTGAACATGGTTAACAACTTAAGGGGTTTCACTAACTTTTCAAGATGGGATCTTGATACACTTGTGCCGATGTTTTGATAACTTTTTCCCAAAAGTATATCCCAGTCACTCCTTCATAGTTAATATCCCACCAAACCATCACTGAAGTCGGATATTGCCCACGTGGCACTCTGTCGACTAATTGGGAAGCTTCCTTAGGTCTTAGAGCATAAATACGGTTATTTTGTTTGTTAAAATGTTGCTCAAATGTAAAAAAATTCTCATCCGTAAACAAGGTTTTTCTGTGAACTCCCTTTGCGTACCGCTTCAGTAGTTGTTTCGATTTTACCACCCCATTCTTTTTTAAATTATCAGTTAAGAAATGACCAGTACGTCTCTTATAGGCTGCAAGTTCTAAGTTATCTTTTAAAATACGCGACACTGTTCTAGGTGCTATCTTCATCTCCCGAGATAAAACCATTTGCTTTTGGACAGGATTTCTTCGAATTCTTCCTCTTACTGCTTTGACCACCTTTTTCGTACGAACATTACATGGACAGCCAGATTTTTTTCTGTCACAAACACAGGAGGTCTCATTGTACCTATTAATACCCGGTACATAAACATTTTACAAATACCAAGCGTATGGAAAGTTTTAAAAATTGCATTTAGTTCCATACCTACTTTGTGTAATGCAATCACAGCAATACGGTTCTCTTTATCACCCCACTCCATGTTAATAGCGCAAAATATTGTACAGTGTATTGGCGCCAAATGAGAAAACTCAACGATCATATAAAAATGATAGATTTCAAATACAAATGTAACATTTTGTTTATTTTTAATTGTAAAAGTATTTATGGGCAGACTAAGTAGTTAATGATTCTAAAAGGAAGTTTCTTGTAATATAAAAAATAGCGATTATAGTTACTAGTTATGAATATTTCCAAAAATAAGTATTGATCTATTTATATCCTGAGAGGTTATAATCTGTATTTTTATTTCTGTATTAAAGTGAGGGCACTAAATGAAACGTTAAGCAAAGGGCAAATTCAAAAACAACGTCGACCACCGGGAGATATATAGTTCGTTGTCCATAGTCGTCGTCATGCCAGCCTGCTAGCGTCCCCATATCTGGACATACAGCGGCTGATCCCGAAATGTGATAAACTAAAAGAGAGTCACTTTGACAGCTTTGTGTAGATGGTGCTGGCGACCCAGTCCGATACATAGCTCCACTACCTCCTTCGCTATTGGTTAAACTGCTACGTTTAATGTAGCACGCCGTAGCGTATCACTACAGCGGTTTTTTTTTTTCGAACCGACCTACACTGTTAGCCTAACAAGGCCGCTACAGTTCCACCGGACTACTAAGTGGAGCGCTTAAGGCACTCACACGATTTGTTGATTTGTTTAGGCGATCAGGCTCGGCGCGGGTGCGGGTGTTGCCGGTGCACTGGAGGTGCCTGGCAGGTCAGGGAAAGCCTTCTGGTTTTGTATGGGTGGAGGCGGAGGCGGTTGCGTCCGAGACGGTGGTCCGTGCGCCCTGGACCGGGTCGCACGTCCGCCGCGGCGGGGACGGGTAGTGCGAGGCGCGCGGGGATATCCGCGATAGTCCGCGGTATGACCCAGTTGCTCGCAGAGGACGCAGCTGGGAGGCTCGGTGGACTCAAGAGTGCGGGGGCACTTTCTAGTAGAGTGATCCCCGAGACACTTAACACACTTGGGACGCAGGTGGCAGTGCCGGGTGGAATGACCGTACACCTGGCAGTTGTGATACTGCGAGGGTACATAGGACTTGCGAGGAGGCTCTACATAGACATAGGAGAGGCCGCACACAGAGGTGAGGCCGAAAATGGCCTTACCTTCCACTGTACGGTCCAGTGTGGCCAGTACCAGGTTGTAAGGGGCCTTCGTACGAGGGTGGTACATGCGCTGCACGCTCCGGACTGGGAATTCCTGACCGTTCAGGCAATCGGAGATGTCGTAGTTCGAGAGTTCAGCAGGGACTCCACGAATGACGGGACGGAGGAGGCGCTCTTCCTCGAGAGCGTGAGTGAAGAAAAGGAGTTTTCGCTCTCGAAAGTACTTAGTGAGCTGTCGATGATCGTCGGGGGTCGAGACTCTAATAGAGATGCCGGCAACGGTGTTGACGGCGGACTTGTAGAAAATCTCTTTTAACTTAAGGTCGTCCGAGATTTCCACCTAACGGGCTTTGTCACGGAAGGTGACGGGAGGCGGTGGGCGTGGCTTCTTAGCCGCAACCGCGGGTTCCGCGGCCGAAGCTTTAGCCGAAGTCGAGGCAGAGGGCGCGGGAGAGGCTCGGGGCACCCGAGCGCCACCTACGTTGGACTGCTTTGGGACGGAAAGTCCCGCAACCGTAACGGTTGTGAAACCATCTTTATCGGCGGACGTGGTCGCGGGCGCGGGTGCGGCCGCATGATAAGCGTCAAGCTCCATGTCGGAATCGGAATCATCGTCGAAATCGCAGTCGGACAGAGGCGCGAACGGGTTATAGCGAAAACAACGCGGGACTTTACAGCCGCCTAATTTGTGCGCGAAAGTGAGTTTAAGTCTATCGAACTCGGACACTAACAAAGGGTTTTCCTGACACGCGAACATATGAAACCGAATAAAGTCTTCCATTTGGGTGACATCGTCTAGGGCCAGAGGGCCTTAAGGAGCCGCGGGGGTGGACATGACTAACCTCCCTGCCTGAGGGGCAGAGGGGTGCACCTAATTAAAAATTAACTGACAATCCGTGTCCGGGCCAAAGGGAGACGCGACGCGAAATCTTCTCTCTTCGTATCTGCATACGGCGCGGCGCGAAGAACGACGCGCTGCACGGCACATGTCGCGCTGCACGACTCAAGAAGCGCAGCACGAAGCACGACGCGTTGTACGGCGACTCGACGTACTGCACACAGTGTGCACGGCTTCGCACCGAAAAGTGCGGTTTATATGGTACACTGATAGAGGTGCACCGTCGCTCTGAAAAGAGCGTGTCGATTGACAATAGTCGAATAAACACACTAAAGTGCGGCTTCGCAGCAGATGTTTTCTTTCTTCGAATTTCACAAGCTCGATCACAAAAGCACCAGGCGATGACTCACTCGGCAACAATGCGGGTCGGGCAGCGACGAAATCGTTGGAATGCCAACATCTGGTGGGCAGGTAGGCGAGCGCGGCGAGCCGGAAATGACCGAAGATAGCCGAGCGCGGTGAACCGAACGGACCATCAGAGCTGCGAGCGAGCAAGTATACTGTAGTTCTGTATACAGTTATTTTTTTTTACCAAATTTTGTGTACCTACTATAAATATGATTCATCATCAATACGGCGTTAAATAATATTTTTGCCTGTTCATCTGTTTGTATAGCAGAATTTAACTAAAATGCGGTCTAAACGATTTTTATGAAATTTTCTATTCGGGGAGTTATATACAATGCAACAATGCAAACAAGTCGAAAATAATTACTGCTTAAAAATCGCGTGCGTAGCCGCGGACAGATAACTGTCATAAATAAATTCACAATGTCATATCTAAATCAGGTGATTATTATTTGTATGAGTGATATAATCTGCTGACATTATAATAAAAGGTAATGGGAATATAATTTAACAAAAATATTAACACAGAAAAATTATAAAGCAGCTTTAAATATTGTTACTAAGTAATAAAAAGGAACGCAGCCGTGACATTTAAAATAATAACAGATATTTCTAACTTATGACGTATTTCTGTACTTAGAATTTTAGTTGCCGAAGAATTCAGTTCTTCCGTATATATTGGCGTGTTAAGACGTAAATTTAAGTAATATACATTGTTATTCATTTAATTTGTAAATATTAACATTGCTTTTAGCTGAATTTTGAACATCAATGGTGTTTGAAAGATTTTTTAGAAGTTAGCGAGAGGACGTAAAAGAAAATTATCACACAATATTTAACTTATTTTGAAGTTATAATGTCTAAGTATCAATTCATATTTAGCTATAGTTTCTTAATGAACTTTAGATTGGTTTTTGGTAATTATTATGATCTTGGACGATCGCCAAGAATTAATTTTATGACAAAATTATATTGCATAATTTTCGGTGTATTAAATGTTGTTCAAACATTATCTGTTCTGGACCTGGAGGAATTAGGGACCTATAAGATAGCTTACCCGTTAATTATTTTAACTAATTTCATGATAACTATTACATTACCAGTACTCGTTAAAGGTGATCACTTTTCTGAAACTAGTTTATTGATGAGTGACGTAGATCATGAACTCGGATTATCATGTTCGGATTTGAAGAGTTATATACCGATGTCAATTCTAACTATAGGATTCTTCTTACAATGTTCTGGATTCGTAATCTATATGGGCATGCCACTATTTTCTAAATTTCCTTTGCTCTTGCTTTTGGCAACAATACGATTCTTTACCATTACATCAAATGTGTGCCCCTTAATAATGAAGTTGGACTGGTGTCGAAGCAGACTTAAGATTTTGAGAAAAATGTTACAAGGTAATTTGAAAACCAACAACCAAGAAGAGAAAATAAGATGTGTTAAGATGTTTGTAAATGTATACAAGAGCCTTTCAAGATATTTACGTGTTACAGAGAAGCATTTTTCGTATTTGGTAAGTACGCTTCATAACTTACAAAAACATTGATATGATTTACAAAGATGTTACAAACCAGCAATCTGCAAGTAAACATAAATTCGACATCTGTAATAAAAGCAGTAATGGTAATGGTAGCTTGAGTTATATACGAGTATATTTGCGAATACGGTCGTATTTTACAAGATTACAAATATTTTTTTCTATTAGTATATACTTTTAACCAAGATGAAATTCGTATAAAATGAAAAGATGGTACAAGCATATCTTTACTTTGTAAACTCGAATCTGTGTAGCCTAAATTATACTTTTCGGTGTGCTTTCC
The DNA here is from genome assembly GCA_035772565.1 of Antheraea assamensis. NCBI lineage: Eukaryota > Metazoa > Arthropoda > Insecta > Lepidoptera > Saturniidae > Antheraea > Antheraea assamensis. Next base: position 1,175,852 of record JAQQSE010000058.1, read on the forward strand.
GAGCATGTGAGTGCGCGAGCAGTATCGGGCTTTAGAGGATTTAACTAATATCTGGAAAAATGAGAACTTAGAACACATGCCTTGAACCTAGAGATCCTCTTAAAAGTTAAACAGTATTTCACACCGGACCAGTTTCTCAACTTGTACCATGTACAAGTTGTACTATTACGTGTGGAATAGATGCTATGATCTCTGAAATGGACTAGTCATATAACCGATAATCGCTTTTGACTTCAATAAGCACCGAGCATTTAACCTATTGGCGTTGAAGCTTCGTTAAAGACTATAATGATAATTCTAGAACATCGACGCCAAATTGCTTACCTCTCAGTATTATACTCTAAAGAGTGTATACAGGAATTGCAATCTCATTCCGTCCAATAGGTACTAAAAGATTTAATACCGTTGGAGTTTCCATCCCAGTTCGTATGAATACATTTCCTTCCTCAGTACGCAAACAGCTATAGAATGGAATTCACTTCGGCCGCCTATCCTTCCATGTACTAGAACTTGGGAGTGTTCAAGCCAAGAATGATGACGATGAACCGAAATCTGTAATATAACTGCGATCCATCACTGGCCTCATATTTACTTAGAATTAATAAAGATCGAGGTCTAGTATAAAAATAAGTTAAAAATGTGACACATTTAATTATTTTTCCCAATATCATCATGTTAAAATAATGTAAATGTAAAATAACGCGATTTAAAAATTTTTCCAGATATGCCTTAACATCGTGATGAACCTATTGAAATTATGGCTTTTCATATTTTATTTGCTCGACCCTAATGTTACTTTGGTAAGCTATAGCTACATATTTAAAGGTAAATTTGTAATCCGTTTTGGAATGACAATGACTCGGTCATTGGATAGTCGGACATTTCTTCGATAGAAGAGGATCCAAAATTCACATTGAATCTGTTGAAAACATAGAGCCGAAAGCAAAGAGTTGTTTGTGGTAGAGTATTTTCTAGTGTTCCATCGTTAAGTTGAAAATCTGCCGTCAAGCATCCTTAGGTGTGTTTCAGCTGCTGAACTAGGCTCAATGTGGAATTGTGATAATACGCTTATTATGCACCGTACAATGTTGGACCAGTGATTTAAGTCCTCGTCTCGTCGTTGCAACCAATTTGGTCAATTATTTGTGTGATCTAGTTGTTTCTTCTATCTAATAATTGTATGTTTGTAAAGTCCCTTGCGTAACAAGTATTGGTCCTGGAGCTGTATTTTTAGGTAAAAAAAGGTTAAATTACTTAAAACCTAGTTTATGCTCGAGACTAATGTACAGTTGCCCTCTACCTCGCGAACAGTATTTTTTTTCTGGATAAAAGGTACTCTATGTCCTTTTTTGTACCCGTGATAACGTACGCGAAAGACTTAAGATAATCAGTTGAGTTGCTAAAGCGTGAAAGTGTAACAAACAAATTCCCATTGACATTCAAAAACACTAAAAAAAATTCAAATCAAAAGCATACTTTGCTTATATAATTTATTTTGTAATTATAAAAATAGTAGTTTCTTAAAATTACAATAACTTTAATATTAAATGAATATGCCGTGATTTTTTTTTAATTAGAGCTAAATTAAAACTAAAAAGAATCGAAACCTATCCAGTAGTTTATGCGTGATGCGCTGAGAACCACAGATCCATGTCATTTTATTTATATAAATTTAACACACAGATACAGAACTGACAAATATGTTTGTCACTGGAAAGTCAATATGTTCTGGGTTGGATTAGTATATTATATTTATATATTAAATGCGAAAATAGCTAAATTCTACCAAAGTTTTAGATACATATAAAAAAAATTAGACGAATACAGAAAGTAAATGAACGACATAAAGTTATATAGCTTAAGTCCTTATTGTGTTATTCATGAAAACAAAAAAGTTTCAGTTTTGAAGAAGGACACAAGGGTAAACGATGTAATGCTAAAAAAAGTCGGAGCTGCAATTGGAGTAGAACGGAACAGTAATGTATTCTACTCCATACCGACAGCGGATTTTCTTTAAAACAATGACCACGTAGGTTGGGAGTTCTTATTACAGTCTTATTTTCTTTTTTAGGTTTCCTTAATATTTGTAATATTGGTAATCCAACTTTCCTTCGAAATGTTTGTTCAATTTGTACCTGCGCTTCTGATGGAGTTATCTGCTGATGAACTGGAGGCGAACAAGGCAACGCTGGCTGATCAGCTCATAGAATGCGAAGGTGAGAGGAGACATTTACATAGCCTAGGATAATTATTTTATCTGCTCCTCAATATTCATAGGTAGGAATTTTTTGAGTACAAATTAAATACAAAGTAGATATATCTATTACGACTGTATCACTGCTTACCTTTAAAGTACAGTATTAGTAAATTACTAATATCGTCTCCAGTGGATATCCACGTGGAAAATGTGATTTTGATTTTAAAATATCCCTTCAAACGAATCTTTATACCCTCGTCATTCGTCAAAATTTATCCTTTAGCGTCTTTTATACATTAAACGTGTGTAATATCCTTTGTTTTCTTTTCTCTTGCTTTTGTTAAACGATACAGATATTTTTGTGTTTTTGGGCTTACCATTGTTTGGAACAAACCATTTTGTATTTTAGCGCTAGTAATAGCAACCGCTTCTCTTGCATACTGAATACAATTTGCATTCTACATTCTGCATACATTCTTCTCTTATTTTCCTTAATCATGCTAGATGATCAAGATGACAGGGATACCATTCATTCGTTATTCCACTCCTTAAAAGCTGTTTTCTTGTTTTTTCAATGATTTTTGTACCTCTTTGTTCCACCACCAAGTGCCCTTATTTATATATTTCCTCTTCCTTGACCAAAAACATTTCTTGCCACATTCTTTATACACGTTTCCATTTCATTCCACTATGAATCACCTGCAATATATACATCTTCATCCTGTGAAATATCCATCATTACCCGATCAAAGTCTTTCTAAAACTTCTCTTTTACATCTTTATTACATCCAGCTTGCGGTATATATACACTCATTATATTTACCGTTATTTGTTTTATCAATAACTTCACCAATATTAATCTATCATTCACTCTTTTTACATCCGTTACACATATCTTAAGCTCATTACCATTATTTCCATAATTGTTAATTGAGTATCCAACACCAGTCTCTCTAGTTTTCATTCCGTTCCATCTAGTTTCTTGCAAACAAGCCACATAAGTGCGTCTTTTTAGTAATACATCCGCCAATTATCTTCCCTTCCCAGTCATTGTCCTCAAATTCCAACTTGACAATCTCTACAAAACTCAATAAATTAACTCAACAGTATAAATTCATAATTGATATATAGCTGTTATTGACATCTATATAAACAATAGGTCGATTCATAAACAATTGTTTTTCAATATAAAATATTTTTTGTTGACACTGTTGCAGAGTATTCGTTAAAAGTGTTATTATTTCGACTATGTTATACGATACGTATCTACAATTAATAATTTGGATAGAAATTAGTAACAGTCACAGGGCTTTCTTTATTGCAATCACCTATTTTTCCTACTTTCGTATCCAATACTTACTACTAAAGGTAACTAACACTTTTACCAAGTGGGCAATTATTCTGTTTTACGTCGTATTGTCTTGCGATGATATCAGTATTGCATAAAATATTAGTCTTCTTGTTAGAACTCTTGTAGGAGTTTTCGTCTGAACATAGAATTTTTGCGCCTTGGCATTATTTTCCATCTACTTCACTTGTACTAAACTATATTACGTAAACTGCATCCAATATTCCAAAATATAGGGTCTAATAACCTAAGATAATTTACAAAAATAATAGCCCCGTGACTCATAATGACAGACTCGCAAAACACTAATACCATAAACTTTTAAGTTATGTGACAACTGAGTCTAGCATAGATGATGTTTTTGTTTCTAAAGCCATATCTGGACTATTACCGTACAAAGAGCGAAAAATCTTATCTCTTCTGAAATGTTATGACAGTACAAATATTCATTCGGATTGCAACAACTAAGAAAAAATATTACGATTAGTTCATTCGATATTACAAACGAACATACATCGACTTTGTGTATATCATATTAATTTTATGTACCAGAAATATCAATCAATATTTATTCGATGTAATAATATCTTCAATATTTTCAGATAACGAACTGCGCACAGTTTTGTATGATGCGCTGGATTACATTCAAGTTTGCCCTGCGACATTTTACTTGTGGCCCAACTTCCCGTTGAATCTAAATTTGGTTTTACATTTCATCGGCCTATGTTCTACTTACACGATTAGCTTATTGCAGTTCAAGTACTGATAAGTTAAGTTATTCAAATGATACACAGTATAAATGCATGTTATGATTAGGTAATTTTTTAGAATATTTATAATATCTTAAACTGCATGTTTGCTAATACGTTTTCAAATTTTGCAAATTCTATTTTGTGAATATCAAGAAATCAATATTTTATTTATTACATTGTTCCATCATTTTAGTAATAAAGTGAGCAACGAGGTTATTTAATGATTCAGGCACGGGAAACAATGTTGTAAAATAATTAATAATTACTGAAATGGAAAGTAATCTTTATAAGTAATTAAAACCGATTAAACCATTAATCTATTTGACCGTTTTGAATTTAGCCGTAAGTTGCGGCTTGTGTGTAACATGCAAAAACAAAGTTAAAGTGCCCAGATGGCAATTATATTAAAGCTGTGGCTCCGAAGCCCAACGTGCATGGTTCGGTTATCGAAAGTAGAGGAAGGGATTAAATTGAATACTTGGTCAGAAAACTCGCCATGGTATAGTTGGTAGAACACGCTCAATGAGGCAGTGTTCCACGTAACTAAACCGGCTCTTTACACTCAGTAATGTCTGCATCATTAACAATGCGGGCAGCATGTGTTTGCAACCTGTTCAGAACATCCAGTAGGTACTTGGCGGAACCGTCCCATAGGTGCGAACAGTATTTTAGGCAAGGCCGAAATTTTGCTTTATAAATGAGATATAGCTGCTCAGATGTAAAAAACCGTCGTACCATGTTTAAGATTCCGAGTCTTCGAGATGCAGTGAAGATCACACTTCTGATGTAATAACCCTGAGACAGGTCGCTTGGAATATCTATACCTATGATATTCACACTGTCTCGCATTGCGAGCGAGACGTTCTGAAGAGCAAGGTGGAGAGTGAATAGGGATGTTTTGCAGGTAAATGCGTATACCTGTGCTTGTTAGCAATAAACTCAACCAAATTAATTGCTTGCAACGTTGACATGGGATACAGGGATTGGTTGAGCCCAATGACAAATTCCTTCTGTCTCTTTTCTGTTTCTCCCCGATATCAAGAAGGCTTACTGTAATAACACTCATAGATGATGCTTTCATCTGTACAGCAATAAATATGGCCCAAAGGAAAAATATCATTGATAAGCAGAAAAAACAAAGTAGGTGAAAGTACAGACCCGTGGGAAACTCCAATATTTACTAACGTGAGCTGCGGGCGAATGACATCCTCCGACAAGGAAATGAATTTTGCCCTCATGTAGAAAGTCAAAGATCTGTTGGAACAGGTTGTCTAGGAGTCCGTACGCCGGAAGCTTGGAAAGTGAGAAAATGATGCCAGCTCTTATCAAAGGCTTTGGCGATGTCGAGGCTGATCGCCAAGGCATCGCCATGTTTGTCAATTGCTTCCCCCAGCGGTGCAGTAAGTAGGCTAGAAAAGCACCCGTTCATCTTTTTGGTGAAAGCGATATTTTCGATCATTAGTCAACGAGTGAATCCGCGAGATAGTGGACAAGTCGGATATTGATGATTCGCTTCATGATCTTGCACAGCACTGAGTTTACGGTAATTAGGCGATAATGCTAGTATCTGACCGATCCCCCTTCTTGACCTTCTTCACATTGATCGACCTCTACACCAGTGGCACGACACCAGAGAGGTAAGAGAAACGGTATAAGCGCGTAAGTGCTGAAACCAATTCGACTGTACACCTTTCCGAAAAGACAGCCATCGCAATTGTACAAGAACGTCGTGTTATCTGAGTCGTAATTCCGGCATAGTAACATTGCAGTAAGTAATAGTAGGTGGTTGTGTGTTCCAGTCCTTGAGCCAAGAATCAGCAGCAAAAAGATTGGCTATTAATGTCGATTTCTCCTGCGGCTTTTAGGCCAGTACCCCTTCAGAGTACTTCAGCGGTGGCAGCGTTGGATGACAAAAATAACTTGCACAGCTTTGGCCAGACTATAGTAGACTCAACTGTTACTCGGATGACTTACGAGATCATAACCTATTCGTGCAACGAGCTGCGTATCCACTCTAGGATAGGCATTCTTATAAGTTTTGGTGGCAAAGTTATAGGCTGATTTTAGGAAGTTGATATTAGGATCCTCATTAGCGCGACTCTTGATACATGGCTTGTTTCTTACTAACAGCATCAGCAGTTTCACAATTGAACTACGGGCATCCTTTGCGATTACCGATGATTTCAGAGGACGGAATGTAATATTCATTCTGCAATCGCTGAAGAATACTTCACGTTGAAACAGCGTTGTCACCAAGGAATGGAAGCAAAATAACACGATTATTTCTATGTCATTCCAATCTGCTCACGAATTACACCATACCTTGCGCTTAATTTTTTCACTGGGTGGAGGTGGAGCGCGTTGCACAGACTACATAACAAGGCAGTGATCCAATACGCCCAAGATAGCATCGACTAACAACATCGTACCCAGTTGGATGGCTTGTACACAGAAGGTCCAATAAAGACAGCGTTTGACTTATGATATCAAGAATCCGGGTATACTGGATTACTAATTGAGTCAGTTCATGTGTTATAGGGAATGCATGGGCAGTTCGTTTTGCATAGCACGTTCTGGAGGGACCCATCCACATTTCGTGGTGTGGGTTAAAGTTCTCTAAGATCACAAATTCCGCAGTCGGAAAATGCTCTTGTGTGTCATCTAATGTCTTACTCATGTAATCAAAGAGCCGATTAGTCTTATCATGCTCTTTATGAACTTTCTAGAGGCACATGTATAAACGTCTTTGAATGCCCAATTTCACCTTTAGCCAAAGCACACATCTCAAATCCGGTCTCCAACCGGCATGGCGAACGTACCCGAGATTACGCGCAGCATGGTGGGGCAGTCTATCATGTAAGTCATTAATGTTTAAATCCCTATATTCTGTATGTTTTGTGTATTCTGTACTGCATAACCGTTCCTACAGGTCTTCCTGGCCACCGGGTCTATCCATTTTTCTAAGGTGGTTGAATCATACGGGAATGTCATTAGTATCTGAGCTACGGCGAAAGTCACCGGGTAACTGTATATGCACGGGCAGGTCCCGAAACGCAACGAGCAGAAGCGAATTACTATGAGATTTTTTTTCCATATACAAGGTGGCCGAGACACAGCCGGGCTGTAAATCCCTACCAAATCGCTATTACTATTGCCTCGTTCATTAACCATCAGTGAGCACCATGTGTAGGTGGTGCAGCTTGGCTTGGATGTGTCAAGTCTTAAGATTTTATCCGACACCCATTATACCCTGTTACATCACCATTATTCATTCCTGCACAAAATGTGAATAATTATTAACTTCGTAATTTATTTCTGATGCAGTTCAGTATAAGCCTTTGTGAGAAAACGTATTAATTGTATTTTCTATTATCAATATTATAAACGAGAAAGACGTTATTTCTTTCTCGTGAAAACTACTGAGCGGATTTCGATGAAGCTTTACAGTAATGTAGCCGATGTATCAGAATATGGGACATAGTATAATGAAGTGTGTCAAATAATTTCGAAAATATCTTGCCACATGCTTATTTGAAGTTCGTTGGTTAAATTGTTAGAGTTATACGAAGATAATGTATGATGGAGTAGATATTAAGCAGTTGTAAAAACAGTTGTTTATGCGGAAACAAATTATTGCAAAAATAGTAAATCTTAAATACACTTAAACTGGATACAGTATTTCTAATGCATAATTTAAAGTACTAATGATCGTCTAGTGGTCGAAATTCAACTGTTTCAAGTTTCAATATTAAGGAAAAAAAACATAACAATATTCATAACACTAAAGGTCATCAATAGCTATAAAACAAATTAATAAAGAAAATTGGCTTATTAATTACAAGACAAAATGTTGCTAAACTGCTTTATTTTACCCGACTACGTTACCTATACTTAGACTCTCAATATAAATACCTTTATCTATTTACTTTTACATTTTCAAGCTTACATTAAAATAGGCTGTCGTAATTTATGAATGTAAGAACAAACGCAGACGATGGTACTTGTGGTCGTTAGTGAATTAAAATGTTTTGAAGATTGTTGTATATTTACATTTAATTCGATTATATATCTCCAACATTTTTTTTCTAATTTTTATTTAACCATAATATGCACCATCAATTATATTTAAGTACACGACAATTATAATTAGAGGCACTACTGTAGTTGTTATTAATAGCTTATTATAATTTAAAAAAACACAGCCAAGTTTTTTGCCCGTTCTTCTCAGACTCGACGTAATCGAACCGGCGCATTTGTATTGTTTTCATTTTCGATTTAAATAAAGTATTTTGTATTTGAATTGAGTAATTTATTCCGATGCCTGTTATATATAGAAATAGTGGTGGTCGAACAACTAAGGTGAATAGTGTACCGATGCACAGTTTCAGTACAGATTATGCATGTGTTAATGATTTATTCAGAATTTGCTTATGTTTAATGATGTGAATGTAATTAGCAAAGTTATCGGATGATGATGAAAGCAAATATCACATATAATTCTGAACTCCTGGGAAAATTTTTAGTACATTTAGTTTTTACAATATACACACTGACAATGTAGTCTAATATAGTAAGAAAGTTTATCTAAATATATCCTGTCTGTGACGTGATATTAAAGTCATTTACTATATGAATACGGGAGAACTAATTGGATTATGCAGTTGCCATAATACATTCATAAATGTTTGGCGACAATTTGCCTTGTGTTGTGGGAGTTCTTCAGGAAGGCAACGTAAATTACCCTATCACAACGCTGTGACTTCATCACCATGTTTTTCTGCAACAAAACCGCCACATCATTATTAAATAAAAACCAACGTCGTTCAAAGCGGTTTCCGTATATAGTACTAACGACACAACATTACTTGAAAAGCAACAAGTACTTTCGTATCCAAAACAATATATCCTAGATTGCATGGTACATACAGTTATTAGACCTGTACTAAGGGAAGGGGCTAATTAATGTAATTGAAAGAATGATTTAAAGGAAGATTGTAATAGTAAGAATGTATTTCAGGAGCCATGAAGGGCAAGGTATTCGTCACTGAAGTACTCCAATTTTTCTATATACTTCAAAATCTAACACAAGCAGGGCGTTAAATTTATTATACATATATAAAATATATTTTATCGTCAAGGGAAGTTAAATTAATCATAGCTTTCCACGGTATTAGATAGCCACTTATTAGGATGACAAATAGGTTCCAGCAATTATTTTGCCAGACATAATAATTTAGGAGCACGGTAATCATCAATTGTTTAAGCACGAGCAAACTATGAGACGATGTAATTTTATTTTCCAAATATGACTACCCGATCTTCTATTTATAAATTGTTTGAAACCTATTCATATATATTTTTTAGTCGGCCACAAGATATTTTTGAGTTTTTCTCACGATCTCATATAGCACCAGATGGCATCATGAGATGCGGCTAGAAAAACCGTGAACAATTAGTTATTTTTGATGGACTCTCCACCTCTTCTGCAAAGTCTCATCTAGAGGTGTTATAAGTAACACATTTAGAATTTATGGTCGACAAAATATCAGTCAGACGTCATAAGGTTATTAGTAAAATGTGTCAATTACTGCTATACTAAGGCTGAGTTGCACCAAAATGTCGGTTTCCCTTGAAAATATATATTAAAGATAATATTATTTTATTAAGATTTGAAGGAACTGATTAAATATAACGTTATATTACGTTATATTTTTATATAACGTAAAAATTACCCTTAGTTGAATTGTATTTAATGTATTGATAATTCTTTGTATAATTATAAAACAGAATCCATGAAATGTTTGCTTACTAATAATTACGTTATAAATTGCATTAAAAATAAAATAATACGGAGACACGCTTTTGTATCTCATGTTTGTAGTCCGGTGAAACTGTAGAGGACTTGCCAGGCCAACAGAGTACTCAGTTCGAAAAAAAAAATACCTCACGTTTCGGAGGTAACCATTGTAAGTTATACTACTTTAACGAAGCTTTTGCCGCGTTATTTATTGTAAGAATATTGTTAAATAGTGTATTACATAACGCGACATTTTTGTATAAATATAACTTTTGATTGAGATTAAGGAAAATGTAAATGAATTAAATCCTTTCGTTCTTATTACAAAAACAAAAATGAACACGCGTTTAACACGAGTTTTATTAAACAGTGTCAAAAATTTTAAACACATGTTTAAAATACTTTATTACAAAAGAATGTCTAAGCGGTCTCTAGGTAAATATCTGGTTTTTGTTTTTTATGCAAGCAACTCTGAATAGTATTCATTCAATTCAATCTCATCGTTCAAAAACGTTCCAATTTACGAATTATATTTTTGTTTCGATCTTCATTAAGAATATTTATTTATTTTAAGTGAAATTGGTTATAATTATTGTGACATTTGACTTAAAGAAAATAATGTGATTATTAGAATAAACAATATATAAGTTAATACCCCAAATTGCGTAAAGTGGAACAACAGTATAATATGAGAATAAATACATTGTGAAATGTCAATAATGTCATATTGTAGTAGTTGCCATTTACTTCAAAATTGTCTAATTTATCTACATCTTAATAAATATATGTTAGACCGGTGTCTAAGTGGATTGCGGATACTGAGGATAATAATTAAAAATGTTTGTTTGGAAATAGAAACATTTTGAATGACTCACGGCTTATAGTCAGTAATGTATTATATAAGCTTAATATAAATATTCCCAGCTGAGTTCTTTGACCGTTCTTCTCATGCTGAACGTAATCGAACTGTAATCGATTTGTGTTGTATTGGTTTTTGATTGAATAAAGTCTTTTGAATTTTCATTGAGGAGTATATTTGGATGTTTTCTCGCTAGAAATAGTGGTCGTCAAATAGCTAAGGCTAATTATCCTAGTGATGTCGTTATTTTATTTTATTTTAATATACAGTGATATATCTATTTGAAAATAAAATCACAGGAAAACCCTAAACTCTTGGGGACATGTTTTGTTGAACATATATTTTTATTACTTGTGTGTATTGCGTTTGACCTGACTTTAGCACAATGTCGCTTAAGATGGTAATACGCTAAGCTTAAACTAATTATGACAAATATGAGCTGTCATGTGGTGACTGAATACAGGAGAATTCAATCTGAAATTATCTAAATATGAACGATTTTCATAAAATTTTCTATAATAAATATTATCCCGAAATTAGTAGGTTGTAAAAATTATGAATAAAATGTTCGGAAATGGTAACAATGTTGAAAAAAGAATTCCATCCAATACGATGACAACCTTTTTATTCCCAACCAATTTTATAGCTTATATGGAATAATTATAGATTAATCTGTTGTCAGAGAGTCTGTCAAGTAATTAGTGCTTCTTGACGAATTAACCTTTGATTAGTTTTGCTTTTTTATAATAAATTGTTTTTACAAGTATTTGAACAATTACAATATTTATTTGTTTTGTTGTCATTGGTCATATTTTGTTGGGTACCTCTTTTTAAATTTAATTAGGGTCTATTTAATTATTTGTGGGTTCTTGGTACTTTAGCAGAACTATTAAATTATGTTGTGTGGGAAATTGTTCTTTTTTGCGAAATATTATCAGTTGATGACGTCAGTGTTCAATAAGGTGGTAGCATCCTTGTTAGAACTTTTATGGAAATTTTTGTGATATCTCAGAATTTATGTTCACTGGCCAAAATACCATCCACCTTACTTGTGCACATTGACTGAACTATATCACGTATAATACTATTTTTTTTTTTTTTTGGCCGAGGACCAGGAACTGCCAATGGCATTACTTCTGCTCCCCGGCAGGTGTCGGACCCTCATCAGGGGCCCCGTCTGCGGTCTGAGGGGTCAAGATGGTAGACCCCTCAGGAGGGGGCGGGTGTTAAACCCCCCCCGACGAACTGTGGGAGTCGCTCGGCACAAGCGCCTCCACCACGCGGGCCTGTGCAGTTTGACGCTGCTCAGGGCGACGGACGTATTTATTATCCGAGAAACAGCTTAAGATATCTGAAAACTGTTTATCTATATCCTATATATCTAAGTATCTATTTCTTCTGTATTTCCATTCTAAAATTATTGTGAAATCAAATTATGCAATCATTTTCAATCTTTATTATCGGTGCATAATTTTATTTCGGTTCATAGTAATTTTATTATTCCTTCTTGATCTATATCACCATAAATATCATCCTTTAACTTAATCATTTTAGATATCATTATTTCGAATAATTTTGGTCTATAGTTGTAGCTTGAAACATCGCCTTTTACATCCAAGCGTACAATTTTTAATATATTGTCTGTTAAACATATACAGGCTACCACGCAGGTATCAAAAACATCGTTGTTTCATACAATATCTATTCAACTTGTGTGATAGTTTGTACAGTGCCTACGTGACATTGTGTCATACAAAATAGTCAATTGACTTTTCGGCCCTATCACAATACTTTTTTCATAGTACCCGTTCCACAATAATTTATTCGTTTTTAATTTAAGGCGTTAACATTTCGAGTTTTAGTGTGCATAGAGGTGCACTTAAAAACTTTAAATATATTATTATTTAACAAATTCATTTTCGCGATGCCTTTATCAAATAAATATTCACCAAGCGAGTTTACTGAAAAGGATTTACCGTCTTTGCGTAGAAAACGGACTATCGCTTTTAAACGTTTAATTAGAGCTTTAGAAGTAGGTATTTTAGCGAAAGATGATCCTAATCAGCTTGATTTATTTTTATCATATCATGATGACGTGAAACAAAATGTGGAGAATTTTGAGGATGCTCATTTCACAATTCAAGAAATTCTTAATGATCCAGAACATGAGGATAACGAGATTCAGGAACGTTTCGATGAGATGTACTATAAAGTGATGGCGATCGGTCGTAATATGTCTAAGGATGATTCGAATCATTCTCACGGGAGTACAACTGCAGTTAACATCCGGTTGCCAAAAATCGTACTACCGACCTTTGATGGTGATATCAAAAAATGGCCAGCTTACTTTGATACATTCAATGCATTAATTCACAACTCCTCTTCTATTACCGATACTGAGAGGTTCCACTACCTCATATCATCTCTAAGCGGTGACGCATTGACCGTAGTCAAACCTTTCCCAATGACTCATGAACATTATCGCGACGCATATAATGCCCTCATTGCACGTTATAAAAATAAACGCGACTTAGCATTCTCCTGTTGGCGGGACATTTTGAGTATTGAATTCAACAATAATGACGCTCATAATTTTCGAAAATCGCTCGATCTATTCGACGAAAATTTGAGCATCTTAAAAGCAGTTAATTTGCCAATTGACCAATGGGATTTCATTTTAGTATATCACATTCTATCGAGACTTGACCCGAAGTATCGTCGTGACTTTGAGGAAAAATATGCAGACGTTGAACTACCCACATATCAACAATTAAAATCTTTCTTACAATCTAAGTGTGAAGCTTTACTGCGTGACACACATTTTAAACGAAACAACTGAATTGGGGTATCAAACTATCGTGACACAAGTCAACATCGTTTTTACCAAAATATATCAATTATTCGACGAAATATCACTTCTGGACATCATCACATCACCCAATACGCAGCAGCTCAAAAACCTAGTACCCATCACCACAAGCAAAGGAAGTTCAGCGGTCAGTTACACAGACAAAGATCTTGAGGTACGTGCATTGTATCCTTACTGTTGTTAGCTGGATCTGAACGGAAACTAGTTAAAAGTTCTCGTAAGACCTTTTGGGTCTACCCAGGGTAGCATAAAGCCACCAAAGGCTATTTCGGCGGTGCGTATGCTACAAATGTACATCCGCAAAAACTTAGATATGCTAGATTTCGTAAAGGACCGACATAATCTAAATACAAGGAATAATAACAAATTGGTTATTCCATGTTTTAGGCTCACTAGGACTGTATGCTCTTTGATAGCTTAGTTGATGCTTAGCTGGTTTATATTGTAATAATAACACTTTAGATAGTATAAGATTTAATTATGTGCTAATAGATGATTACAGTTTACATGCCCGAGTGAAATTGTTGCGCGTGTAGGCGCGCGAGGGCGACGCTTAGGGTGCGGGTGGCCGGGGTGACTTGCTTCGTCCAAGGCTCGCGGGGTGAGCTCACGTGTTGATGCGCGTGCAGGGGTGCGGGGTGACGGCCGCTTGCTGTCCGCACACATTTATTATGTTGGCCGCAACAAGGACCTGTAACTATTATTTAGGTAATAGTGTTAGGCTTTATAACAAACTTTCAAAGCATATTACCGATTTGCTGGATACTAAGTTCAAGCATCATGTCAAGCAGGTTTTAATGTCTAAAGGCTATTACAGGGTGGATCAATATATGAACGATGATGACGTCTGGAAATAATGCCCTTTCTGTGCATCCACCAAAACCGAATGTGGTATGTTTATAGCTATGTTTGAAAAACATGAGTTATAATATGTTTGATGAAAAGATAAACCAGATCGAGTTTCTCACCGATTCTTCTCAATGACTAGGTTGTTTTCCGAATCGGTGGTAACTTTGATGTTCATAAGTGCCTTCTCAGGGCCTAAACTAAATAAAGCATTTTTGATTGTGATTTTGACTCCAACGATATTACTTACCTTCAGCACCAGCGTTCTTGTTGCGCTTCCAGTAATCCCGAGTGCAGTATTGTATGTTTGGAGTAATTGTATATAAAACTGAGTATACAATGTGGAAACCTAAAAGGTTGGAGCTGCCGTTGTCCTTTTACTTGCAAATACTCAAGATAACAAAAAACGTTATCAAAATCGTTATTTTGGTTTTCAAAATACAATTAATTTTACATATAATAAAATATTTTTCAAACGTTATATGTCGTAATGCATCAAACCCGGTACAAAAATATCGTATACGCGTCAACAAACGCAGCCACATTTTTTTATAGTATTTTTTGTGCAGTTTATACGCCATAATCCTTAGCACAACTTTTTGTGTTTCAAGCAATGTGAGTTCAGTGGTAGATTATACGGATACCGCTTTAATCGATGTTGGTTTCTATTCAATAGTTCCCTGGAGTTATTGATGAAGGAAAACATCGCAAAGAATTTTTTTTTTTTCGAACTGACCTACACTGTTTGCCTGGCAAGGCCACTACAGTTCCACCGGACTACCCGTGGTAACACATTTTGTACTCATATTGGACAACTACCACCTTTAAGTGAAAAATGCGAATTTCAAAAGACTCATTGCATCGCCACGAGACTCGAAGAAACAATACATTTGGATAAATTATGCAAATTAAATTCAAAAGACTTTATTCAATCGAAAGTAAGAACAGCACAAATCCACCGGTTCGACTACGTCCAGTCTGAGAAGAACGAGCGAGAAACTCAGCTGGGAATATTATTGTTTATTGAGACAAACCATTAATAATAACAACAGTATAATTAGAATTCCTGTGTTCCTAAAAGTTAATTTACGATTGTTACTGTGGCTTAATTAAAATGCATAAAATTGTTGTAGATACATAATCGACTTAGATTTAACTGTAAAATAATTTTTGAGACTCTATAATGATAATTTCGTCCACGTTTTTATATTTAAACCTATTCGCATATTAGCTTGCAAGCAAAGATTGTCAACTACAAATACCAAAAAAGATAAAAGTACTTATTTTGAGAATTATTATAAATTAATAATTTATAATGTGCATTGTGAACATTTTTTCCAAATCAAATCAACCAACCAAAAAAACCAAATCAGAGGATTTTTCCAAATCACTTGACATATATTACGAAATTTAATTTTAACTGACGGCTTCAGAAACCGGGCATTAGTCATAATATTTCACTTTGTTATTATTTGAGTTGATTGATTCCTATATGTGAATGTATAGGTAATGGAAATGATAAAATAATCGTATAGTTTGAAAAATAAATTTTGAAACTTTTGAATATCAGATTTACTTTGGGATTTCTTACGGGTTTCTTTTTATATATTCGAGGCATCAAATTCATTTGCAATTAATTATTCATAGACAAGTAATTATGCCGGACGACCGTTTAAAATATATTTTTGCTATTTCTCAGGTACAATTTTATTTCTCTCTTATATACTATTTTGTACTCTTGACAATGTGTATACAAAATGTTATAATGATCGGTTGAGTAGTTAATGTTTGTGTGCGTATCAAACAAACTCACATTCGTATTTATAGTATTATTATTTGTTAGAATTCATTATATTACTTTTAACGGTTGTTAGGATATTGCAATTTTGACCGACTTTCCATCATTTCATAGATTTGCTGTAATCTTCTTCATGGTGTCAAACTTAGATATTTCGCATTCTGGGATTTAGTAATGGGACTGCGTGGTAAGAATATGTGCTGGACTGGGTCGTACAGTCCTCGCCAAAATTTTTGACTGCTCTAAATATAGATGCGCAGAATACAAAATTACGTATAACTTTGAGACAAAATAAATTATAAATAAATGCCAAATTTCGGTTCCTATAATAATAGTTTCACTTTCTTTTGTATGAAACTCTTGATTATATAATGCGCAAGCGTAAACTTACAGCTGTATTCAGAGCGAACAAAAACATTGACGAGAACTGTACCTCAGAGCAACTCTCTTTCTTTTAGTTCATCTCGTCTCGTCGTCTCGTCGTTCATCTTTTAGTTCATTTCATTTGTGGATCAATGCAGCTTAACATACTTTTTTCGGGTGTCTTGTAGGCCGGCATGACAACAACATCTGCTGGTTGATTATAGATCTGTGGACGCTCACCGTTGCTTTTGGATTACAATGTGTTTACAATGAAATACAATGTTGTCACTTAAAAAAGAACACATGATTACTCCTCAAGACATATATAGATTTATGAATCGATGCTATAAAATTGTCCGTAGTTATGTTTGACATACGTCATTCGAATACAATGTTGGATTTCCAAATTGCTTATTTTTATATTTAAAAATAACATTTTCCAACTCCTTACATTATCTTTTATTTACACTTATTTCGTTCTCTTTTAAATTTATTGTATATATGTTTTAGCGTTTAATGGTTTTTTGTTTTTTTTTTTCGAACTGACTATACACTGTTGGCTTGAGGGACCTTTAAAGCTTCACCGGACTGATAGGGCGAGCGCTCTTGGCGCTCGGCTGCTTGGCAACAAGCTCAAGGGTACTAAAGTGGCCGAACCTCGGCTTGGGCTGTTGCCTCGGATGCAACAACGCGAATTAATCTAAGCTAACTTAGCTAATTTAATCATACATATACGAATTAGTGAAGTATACATGTGTACCAGCATGTGGGCCTCACAAACTCAAACATGTATTTTGTATTTGTTAACTCGGCTAAACTAAACTAACCAAGTTCGGAAAACAAGGGGGAAAAAATAAACCCTTCTACCATATGTGTATCTAACCATGTGAGTGTACGTAGAGGGGGTGATCTGTGTCGTGTCTGTAATGACAGTGTGTGAATACTTTCAGTGCCTTGTATTGCGCTATAGTTTCATGCCGTCTAATGTTACTACCATTGGAAAAATCCCTTCTAATAAATGAAAGGCATAAATAATTATATGAATAATAGCAAAACTTTCTAAATCTTCCTCCACTTTTTAAAAGCCTATTCCGTGGAGAAGGCACAGATTTCACCCTAACATGCAATCTGTTCACTTATTGTTTTTTTAATTAATTTAAATTTAATAAGTAAAAAAAATAATTAAAAACCCAAAATATTGTTACATCTACGACTCTCTTTTCTGGTAGGTGATACTTGTTTTTTAAATTCGATGATGTCTCTGTGTTATAGTTTTCAGACACATTTTCTATATTGCACTGATATGGTTTGGTAAAACCGTGAAAAGTTTTTTGGTACACGGTGAGATTTAAAACTGCGTATATGGTTATTTTATTAACCTTGACTATTCAGCCATTATGATTTCTAAAGAAAGAGGATTTTCAAATAAATTACTCAATTCAAATTCAAAAGACTTTATTGAATCAAAAATGAAAACAACACACATCCACCGGTTCAATTACGTCCAGTCTGAGAAGAACGGGTAAGAAGCTCAGCTGGGAATTTTATCTTATTAGACGAACCATTAATAATAACAGAAGTATAGAACTGTCGTGCCCTTAGAATCCATGGTGCGTATTATGGATGAATAAAAATAATATAAACTCTTTATAACGTCGTTTATTATAACGAAAAACTTTCTATAACGTAGAAAGTAGTTAAATTTGGTTGGTTTACCACAAAACCCATATACTCTTTATAACGCAGCAGCCATTCTCTAATACGAAGATATGTTTATATTTAAACATCAACAACATATTTAACAGTGTAATTGTTTTTATAATCAGCTTACAAAACTAATCTTTGTGGTGTCGAAATTTCTAAGAAAAGGTCCTTAGGTCATAAACAGCCGTCTCGCTTTTGTTATTGTTAAGTACCTTAAGACGAAAGAAGAATACATATATAATATTTACAAACGTGTATACACATACATACATACCTATTTACAAACATACTTTTACACATAAATGTATAACAGTGATAAAGATAATAACAAAAATGTATACACACAGCTAAGGTTATAATGATAGGTATAAATTGCAAAGTCACGAACACTCCTTCTCCTGTTTATGAAATAAATATCAGTGTAATTGGACTCTAAAGCTATTGATAGTTTTAACGTCTTGAAGTTGACGCGGTAACGCATTCCATAATCGTATGTCAGTTACTGTGAAGGACTTTGAATATAATATAATCTATGCTGAGGGATCTCAAGAGTTTTGCTGTAAGCAGAACGAAGATCACGACCGTGAGCCGTTATGAGTATGAACCGTTGCTGGAGATATTGTGGAGTTCGAGGGTCAAATAAAACACCATAGAGAAAATGTAATATGTGTGCCTTTCGACGAGAACGGATATCAAGCCAGTTTAGTTGCAAACGAAATTCAGAAATATCATCATACTTACGCGGCCCGAAAATGTAACGAATACACAAATTTACCAGATGTGTCGAGTTTATTGAGTAGCTTCTCTATTAGGTCTGAATTGGCCACATTGGCATAATCAATCGAGGGGAGTAACAGCGGCCAAGTGTGAACTTGGTTGAAAGTGGTAAACATTTTTACATTATTTCAAGGAAATGCATTTCATCGTAAATCTTTTTACTGATTGTATATGTTGAGCCCATGACAATCTTGGGACAAGTGCAGACCTAAATTCTTGATTTACACTATGATATTCTAGTGTAAGGTTTTGAGCGATGATGGCTCAGTTGGTAGTGTGTTCGGTCACAGCGTCGAAGGACGTAGGTTCGAATCCAAGCAACTGAATCGGAGCTTTCGGTGAAAGAAAACATCGTGATGAAACCATAGCATGGTGGTAGGGCTTTGTCTAAGGCCGTCTGGCTAGCTACCACCCTCAAATTGAAAATCTGTCGCCAAGCATTTGTTGGTGTGTTCCGGCAGCTGCACTTGAGAGCCAGTATCCCTCTAGGTTAAGCGTGACTTACCATCTTAGACTACATCATCATTTAACAACAGATGAGATTGTGGTCATTACCTATAAAGTATAAGAAAAAAAATTGTATCTTTTGGAAAAGGTTCATTATTACACCGGCTTAAAGCGGCTCGACAACCGATAATTATGACTTGTGTTTCTATTGGGCTAATAGGAAGTCCGTACTTCTCACCCCATGAGTGAACTCGGCTCAGGTCATCATTCATACTATGTTTTTTTTTCGAACTGACTACATTGTTGGCTTAGCAAGGCCTGTACAGTTTTACCGGACTACTATGGAAAGCGCTTAAGGCACTAACCCGATTTTATATAGGCAATGAGCACAAGGGTGCATGGCGCGCCTCGGCTTCGACTGTCACAGAATATCCCAAGTCTAACTAAGTTAAGCTAAACTAAACTATATATGAATTCGTGAAACATACACGTGTACCGAGCATGTATGTTTCACGAACTTATTTCATGTATCTTTAATCTGGCTACTTATTAATGGAAGGAAAAGTACCAGAATCGAGAGAGAAGTTAAAAATGTGTATTTTTTTTATTTTTCGAACTGACTACACTGTTGACCTGGCAGGTCTCTACAGTTTCATTGGACTATAGAATATGTGTTATAAAAGGTAAATAATATCTAAGATTGGAACTACAAGATTACGTCCTGTACCATCATAACCATTAGCACTGCTTGAAATAGAAATAATAATTTTAAAAATGTATTACTATTATACTTATGTATTACTACTATTACCCATTTACTGGGGAGAATGTGAATGAATTATTAGAAAACAGAGTGTCAATTATACTACTAATATTTGATGTCGTGATATCATCACTAAAAGGACGTGAGTTGGATTTGAAAAACGATGATTCAAATCATTTATATCTAAAGTAATGTTTGTGTCGTGCTGTTTCTGCCCAAAGCCTTAATGTAGGTAAAAATTTCCACACATGCCTTGAATCACATATTTCTATT
Organism: Antheraea assamensis; assembly: GCA_035772565.1. NCBI lineage: Eukaryota > Metazoa > Arthropoda > Insecta > Lepidoptera > Saturniidae > Antheraea > Antheraea assamensis. The sequence continues at coordinate 1,196,645 of JAQQSE010000058.1, forward strand.
TTTGTGTGGAAAAATCGCCGTTTTGTGTTTCGAACAACCTGATTGCAGCGGTTTCTGATATTTTTGAAAGCATTCCAATTTTCATTTGTACGATATTTCGTATGTCTACGTTTTCAACGATCTCTACGAGACGTAAGTGGTCGAATTTCATCATTCATCCACGGCGCCGGGGGTCATATTTCACGTTCTGGACGTAACGGAGTATGTGTATCATATAATTTCAATATCAATTCGTTAAAGAGAGTAACCTTACCATCAATCTCATCAATACCTTCTATTTGTGACCAATATTTCGTGCATCATATACCAGTTTAGTTTTGTCTGTCGGCAAGAAACAGTGCTGGAGTTAGATTTTTGGTTTAAATCTGGGAACTATGACCTATAGGACAAATAGATAAGGTCATGATGTGAAAATCCAGGCGCTACAAGTTGTCCGTGATAAGAAATGCGATCAAAATTTGAGTTTAGAATAAGATCTAAAAGAGAATGCGAATTACGGGCGTGGTAAGTGGTACCAGTTTCAAGTATATTTATGTTCAGAGAGTCTGCGATATGTTTATGTTTCGTACTCCGGTTGTCATTTCGCAGGAAATATGTATTAAAGTCACCCATGATGAGTAATAGATTGGTAAAGCAAAGCAATTGTTCAAACCTACCAAAATAATCTTCTGTTGGAGGTGCATATATTACTTCCAAAAGAAACTGTAACATACTAAGGATTATCACTAAAATGATGTACTTCATATCTCTAGAATATATGGAAGTAGACTGAGAAATTATTTTGAAATCAATATCAGAACGTAAATAGATGGCCACTCCACCACCTCCTTTTCCTGTACGATCATTTCTAATAAGGATATAGCCAGGTAATGTGAAATAAATGTAGGGTAATGAATGACGGATTCAAGAGTAATTCAGATATTAGACAAGCGTGAATATAGTCGCTGCAGAAAGTGTCAAGAAGTTCAGCATAGTGTGCCGGGACACTTTGAGTCTTAATATAACAAAAAATTAGGTTTCTCGGAAAAATTGTGAAGATAACATTGAGTTTATCACTAAGATTTCAATTTAAAGATTCATTATTTTGGTTAATAAATTCAGATTTCTCTATTAATTTTCACATATAATAAGAAGTTGCAAAAAATGTAGTAACGTGCTGGCAGACATGCAATTTCGGATATATTGAACATACAAGAAGACTACCTAAATATAACATGCATTTATACTAAGAAACATTTTAAAAACTTAACAAATCAGTACTTGAACTGCAATAAACTAATCGTGTAAGTAGAACATAGGCCGATGAAATGCAAAACCAAATTGAGATTCATCGGGAAGTTGGGCCATAAGTTAAATGTCGCAGGGCAAACTTCAATGTAATCCAGTGCGTCGTACAAAACTATACGCAATTCGTTATCTGAAAATATGAGAGACAACTACTGTTTAATATGTTTAATGACTAATATTAATATCATTGTTTCATATAAGTTGAATATATTAATACCGTTGTGATAGATATTTTATCCACTTTGCTTTATTATTACTACTTAATAAATCAAGACATATTTTAACCTATATGAGCAGTGAAATCTTTTGTTTAATACAAGTATCCTGAACTATTTAAATGCCTCACCTTCGCATTCTATGAGCTCATCAGCCAGGGTTGCCTTGATCGCTTCCAATTTATCAGCAGATAACTCCATCAAAAGAACAGGTACAAACGGAACAATCACTTCGAAAGATATTTGGCTAAACCATAATACAATTACTGAAAAATTCTAAAAATAAAATAGGCTGTTTTATTAACCTTTTTTATTGCCTACTCTGCTCTTAACTGCTAACTTTTTAAGAAGAAACATTGTGCAAGAAATGTTCGTTTGAAAGAAATCTATTGCTGTCTAGTTTTACCCGAAATGTTGAATAGAGCGCGAGAGAGACAACGGCAGATCGGACAAATACAAAATAGAAAAATCATAATTTCATATTGCCCTCAACCTTCGTCCAAACCTGGACCGTTTTTTTTATATTTTTCAAGAACAATATAAGAAGGAATAGGTTATCCATTTATGTATTGTTTTTATTAATTTGTTTTCTGTATATGTATATTGATGGTAAGATATTAAAACCTTCGTTCTACCACCATTATATGGTTTCGTTTATATGTTTTTCCTCATAAAAAAGTTGGAGGCATTTGTAGGATTTGTACTCTATTCTGATGAAAATGAATTCGAGTGATTTACAACATGAAGGTTGTTTATACAGTTGTATTAAATTATATAGCTATCACTTACAAAATTGAAGTAAGGATCAATCAAATAAAATATAAAAATTAATATCTTGAATATGTTGATCACGATGTTAAGGAGTACCTGGAAGGAATCACGAGTACAAATGTAATTAATGTTATGTTACTAACATTATATTGATGTGATTATTACACGATAATCCAATACACACATATATACTTATTGCCTCTTGGTTATTTCATTATTTTCTTAAATATTAGATTCAATCACTGAATCAAATCGCACCCTTAGTAAAGTAAAGGCTTAACTTAGAAAAGTAGTTTTTTGGGAAAGGACAAAAACATTTTTTACAAAATTAGCCCTAACTGCCTGATTTACAACGTCATTGCCATTAAAATTTACTCTTTCTGTGAGATACACCTTGTAGAACTATTTATAATGAGCCCTTCCATTACAAAAACTAAAATACCAAAAAAATCTATGTGTGCCCTTACTTTATTAAGGGTGCGTAATATTTAATTATTATTTGAATTGAATGGAGTCTGTCACTTACGTTTTAAATTTGTATTTCATTGGTAAAAAGTATATACTACTGGCAGAAATTTCAGTGAAAACACCCTAAGGTGGCACTTATGAACGTTGAGATACCTCCACCGGTTCATCAAACACCATATTCACAAAGAAGAGCCAGCAAGGAATTACAAGTCGTCTTATTTACTTCGTGGACTGGAGTTTACAGAGAAGGGGATATTACCGGACATTATTATTTAGGTATTGATCCACTTCTTTACAAACTACTTCTTTTCTGATTCATGAGTTTTCATATTGCTGATGATTGATTATAGTTTATATAATCATGGTGATTTACAGTTTATAATAATTTTACTGTTTCTTAGTTTAGATCAGATATTCTTTTAAAATTATGTTTTTTTCTGTTAATAAACTCGACCTTAACAATTTTAAGTAATTTTTAAATGTTTCCGATTATTTCATTTCAATCCTGATTTTAAATTTATTATTCCAAATTTATAAAGATGTAAGAGTTCGACAAAAACTGTTTTCAGAATTATAAAGAAATTCCTTGAGCGTCAAATTGTATTAAAAAAAAAGAAGTATATTTACCAAACGCGCAAAATTCTTCTCTGTAATACGTAAATATCTTGAAAGCCTTTGGTATACATTCACAAACGTCTTAATACATCTTATCTTCTCTTCTAGGTTGCTAATTTTTAAACGATCTTCCAACAATTTTTCCAAAACTTTTAGTCTGTTTCGACAACAGTCCAACTGCATTATTAAGTGGCACAAACTTGATGCTATTGTGAAGAATCGCGTCATTTCCATAACAAGAAGTGAAGGAAAAATAGGATATTGCAATACAACTCTATAATATACGATTCCAAAACATTGTACGAATAATCCTATGATTAAAATAGACATCGGTACGTAACTGCTTAAATCAGAACACGATAGTCCGAGTTCATTATCTATAGCTCTTATCAATATACTTGATTCAGAAAAATCATCGGATTTGAAGATTAATGGTAATGCAATAGTTATAGCGAAATGAGCTAATACAAATAACTGGTATGTTGCCGTATTAACCAATATGTCGTTTAGGTTCAGACCAGATACTGCTTGAATGATATTCGATACACCGATAACTATACAATATAATTTTGTCACAAAATTAATTCGTGGTGATCGTCTAAGATCATAATAATTACCAAAAACTAATCTTAAGTTCATCAAGAATTTGTAGCCAAATATGAATTCATACTTAGACATTATTACGATAAGAAAAGGTTTTACAATATTCTTTTGCGTCCTCTTGTTGACATCTATTAAGTCTTTGACAATATTACTAACGGTGTTAGTAATTCAGCGAAAAGCAATGTCTATCTTAAAATAAATAATACTAATTTAGATTCCTTAAAAATGCGTCCTCCCGCGTCAACTTTTATGGAAAAAGTGACGTTCTCGACAACTAACATTCTAATTTTGCATCATTAGTTAAAAATATCTGTTACAATTTCAAATGTCACAGTTGCGTTCATTTCTATATTACTATGTAAGAATGTTTAAAGTGAACTTTGTTATAGGTTTGACTGAAAATTTGTCACAAAATAAGCACTCATTAATTTTTATATGTTAACGCATAATGTACATTATAAAACATTTATCTACATTGAAAATGAAATTGTTATTTTATATATGGCTAGCTGCGGCAATGGCTTTGTCGCGTTAATTCAATTTTCTTTTTTTTCTCAGGTCCTTTTTTCTGTACTCTGACACCCAAAGTCCTATAAGTGTAAAAGAAATAAAAGAATAGGGCCTTCGGGTAATATATTTCATTTTAAAAAGCAACAAAGATAAATTTAAACAACATCAAAGATATATGTAAGTTCTTAGTTAGTCGTACATAAAAGTACATACAGACAGGTTACAAGTTGAAATTAAAGAAAGTTAATGCTTCTCTCTCAGCTAAGAAAATGTAAAGTAATAAATAAAAATAAAATCTGAGTTTGTGGGAAATAATGGCTGAGATTATTAAAATGGAAGGGTTCACTTAGGTAAGTTGTAATTAAATTTAATTTGAGTATGAATGCCATGGAAGGTCCTTAGTTGTTGTCCGGATTGGTCGACTATTAGCACACCGAGCTCCACAGCACTCGATACTGTGAGTCAGCAATTCAAACAATCTCGATAGCGGCTGGCTGTAGCAGATGACTAATATACCAGAGCTCAGCAGTGCTCGATGCTGTCGGTCTGCTATTAGCCCCAGACAACACGCATACTTCCGAGAAAGGGATGTTGTTGAAATTTACTAAAGTTTATTGATATTAGACAACATGACGATTATTGAAGACTATAAGTATGCGCATTCAACACGTGTTTTCCACGACTTAAATATGGTAAGTTCTTACCGGGGTTTGTGAATTCATGTGTAGGCCCTTGACATTCCAATCAACCGAATCGAGTCGAGTCGCCTCAAGTGTCATCGTCTAAAAGTTTTGCATACTAAATTTAAAACATTATTATTATACTTTGCTTCTCTGCTTTAATTAATATTTTATTATTATTTTAAGAATTAAACTATAGTCATAAGTTTGATTTATAATTATCGTAACTAATTGCACACATAAATATTGCTAGTCACAGATAACGACAAGAATGATTAAACGAATACGTTGGGTGAATATAATGTAACAACTCCAGGCATCTCGTCAGTAGGTCCAAGATATCATGTAGAACCACTATCAGCTAGATATTTTTCCATCCGACGGGAACAGTACTTTTCTGAAGAAAAGGTTCTCAATATCCTTCTCTGTATAGTGACAATGCGTATATACAGTTTCATGATGAGCGGTTGAGTAATTAACTCGTAAAATGTTACAAATAAACTGACATTCATGTTTATAATATTAATTAGGATTAATAATATTTTCGCCAGGTGTGGTAGGACACCGTATTTTTGGTCGACTAAATCACCTGTAACATTCTTCACAGTGTATGCTTAGATGTGTCGTATTCCTGTATTTAGTTATCAAGCGGCGTTGTAGGGATATGTTTCAAATTTAATGACGACCACCGTGACAAAAGCGTAGAAGTGAAATCACTTTTAGTATATAACGTTTCGGGATCATTGAGTGTATGTTCGTTAGCGGATGACTTGTAGGTCCATGAGACAACGACAATTGGTATATGATTATAAGATCTTTCGACTACAGCCGTCGTTTCTGGCTTGTACCGTGTTTATACTGCGCCGATTGCATTGGCGTCACTTAGTAGTGTGATGCCAGTGACGGTAATGGAAAAAAATATCACTCTTCGGAATATAAATAGATATATGGATCAGTAATTATCTTTGGATATGTCTATAGTCATATTTTACCAGTTGATATCCACGGTTTCCTCAGCGTAGCTATTATCTTAACAATATATTTTATGTACAGAGAAAAAAACGCAAGCATCAAATCCCTTACCTTATTTCCTTGCGAAAGAAAGATATCCATTGCTTAACGTGGAGTACTTATAAAACGCATAGTTTTAACAACTTTATATTCAGTGAAGCTATCGTAATAATCTTTGTTCTAAATGACGGCTTATTGTTAACAACAAAAACAAAACATAAATTGACCGAAATATACCCAATTTTATTTAGATAAATAAGCCAGTTATATTTAGAAAAAATATCAAAGATATTGATATTAGAAAAATGTTTAGCAGGTTAATGTCAAGGTTGATACAATAAGGTATTATAAATAAAACTTTCACTGCATTCACCACGAGGCTTAAAAATATTTATAATAAATTATAAATATTTTTTATCGCAATTTAATCAAAGGAATTTCAAATCAGATTTCAACATTACTTGTTGCCGTTGTGTTATTTTTCTTCTAGAAAGCTTTTAAAGTATAGTACATGTGTCATCAATAGACTAAGAATTATTTTTTTAATTCACGCGTAAAATATATTGTAGATTCCTAACTATAATTCATGAAGCTAATAAAATTGGTTGTAAAATAGATTATTTAGACACAAAATCAAATTATTTGAAAAATGTATTATTTTTAATATTACCTAGAATACACCGTAATTTCTATATTAAAAACATATAATACGGTAGAACAAATTTAGCAATTCAGCAAAAACAAGTGTATACAATTTAGAAGTCTTGTGATATTATTTGATAAACGTAATTTAAAAGAACTTGTAAAAAAGTTCATGTAACTTGTGAGCTTATGGACTCGTAACGTTTGATAAACATTTCACTGGTAAGCATTTCATGTGCAACAAAGTTTGTATTGTTGACCAATTCCGTACCGACAATGACAATCCAAGTTCACAGTCTACATTATTTCCAATTAATGGAGTCTGCAATAAAATCATCAACTTTTATAATTAACGTAACAGTAATTGTCATTAGACAGTGAATATATATAGCATGTTCATGTATTTCTACAGGTATAATCACCTGATATAAACTGTATATAGCAAACATCACGTAGATTGTGTAAAACATACATACAGCGATACAGTATAATTTTGTTAGAAATCGAATTCTTTCTGTTCTTTTACAGTCAGAACTTGAAGTCGAGTATAAATCGGTACTTGGACATTATTCCAATATGAAAATTTTCGTGTACTTGTTCTTGTCTTTTATATATTTTTATTTGATTCCACGAACGCAGAAATAACTGTTCGATTTCAGTAAATATGTAATTATACTCATTTGAGAGCAAATGATACTCATTTGAGACCAAAATATATTTTTTTGTTTTGTGTTCAACACAATTGCCATAAATAAAGAGATATTTTGTTGTAAACTTAACATAGTTGTTCCTTACTAAGTAAAAATATTTGAATTACTTTGAAAGTCCAGTCTTTATTTGTTCAGTTATTTTTGTATCGCAATTAAAAGTTATATTTGTGCAACAAAGTTCCAAAGAATTGTACAATGTTGCGTACTATTATTATATTTAAAGAATGAAATAATTCTTTATTTTAATTACAATGCTTTAATAAACGCATGCTACGCATGAGACTCTTACATTGTCTCTCATGATTTGGTTGAGACTTTTGAAGATTACGGTGTTTCTGAATTAAATAGTATATTTGGACCAAGAAAAGGCAGGAACCTATCGGCCATTTAAATAAGTGGTGACGTGATGGTGCGTAGACTTCCGGGAACACCAAACAGATAGTTTGTGAAAGATTCGGACGTGTAGAAGATAACCTGGGTTATAAAACTGTTTCAATATATTTTTTAAATATATTAATAAAATCATACTTATTAGAAAACGATACCGTCTCTGATTATTTGGTTGGTAGTTGGTTAGACGAATAAAGACTACGATGTTTCTAAGTTAATCTTTATTTGGATCATTAAAAGTATATAAAATATGAACTGCAGAATGTGTGTAATCGTATTACTTGAGTTACGTGTGTATTTTTGTCAGGAGTAGGTATATATTAATTTGTTTGAAAGTCTTACGGAAAAGTGAAAATTTGTGACAAAAAATATACATATAAAAAGAGAGTAAGAGAGAAAACAGTAGATAGATCTCCAAGTATATGGACAGAATTGACAGATTGACGTACAGTTATGCAGTTTCCATTTTATTTCATTACATGGTGGTGTTATAAAGTCAAGATTTGGTCTCATGTTTGATTAGCACACGCATTTGTAGCTGGAACAGGCATCTAATTCACCATATTTTTTTAAATTCATTAGTAGTAACGTTTATTTACCTTATTTCTTTTTTATATTTTTGAAAGACATTAAATCTACGAAAAGTGTATTTTATGCCGCCTTATAAATCTTCCTCAAGTCGCAAAAGCGTCTTCTATATAGAAAACACGAATTTAATCAACATGCCTTCCAATCCACGACATATTGTTTCAGATATCATTATAGATCTATGTTCTTTTCTTATAGTCGATACTACTTGATGTTTTTCAAGCGATGTTGACTTAGTGGTGGAGTTTTCCGATATTGCTTTGATCGATGTTAGTTCCTAAACAACAATAAGCCAAAAGTTTCGGTGACGGATAAACGTGTGATGAATATCATTGTTGTAGTTTTTGTTAAGTCGAGAATCTATACCAATTAGTCAGAACGAAGATCGAAATTAGAATGCATTTAAAAAAATTACACAAACTAAATTCAAAAGACTTTATTCAATCAAAGGTAAAAACAATACAAATCCACCGGTTCGATTACGTCCATTATCAGAAGAACGAGCAAGAAACTTAGCCGTGAATTGTATTGTTCAATATGACAAACCATTATTAATAAACGTGTGATGAATATCATTGTTGTAGTTTTTGTTAAGTCGAGAATCTATACTAATTAGCCAGAACGAAGATCGAAATTAGAATGCATTTAAAAAAATTACACAAACTAAATTCAAAAGACTTTATTCAATCAAAGGTAAAAACAATACAAATCCACCGGTTCGATTACGTCCATTATCAGAAGAACGAGCAAGAAACTTAGCTGTGAATTGTATTGTTCAATATGACAAACCATTATTAATAAACGTGTGATGAATATCATTGTTGTAGTTTTTGTTAAGTCGAGAATCTATACTAATTAGCCAGAACGAAGATCGAAATTAGAATGTATTTAAAAAAATTAGACAAACTAAATTCAAAAGACTTTATTCAATCAAAGGTAAAAACAATACAAATCCACCGGTTCGATTACGTCCATTATCAGAAGAACGAGCAAGAAACTTAGCTGTGAATTGTATTGTTCAATATGACAAACCATTATTAATAAACGTGTGATGAATATCATTGTTGTAGTTTTTGTTAAGTCGAGAATCTATACCAATTAGTCAGAACAAAGATCGAAATTAGAATGCATTTAAAAAAATTACACAAACTAAATTCAAAAGACTTTATTCAATCAAAGGTAAAAACAATACAAATCCACCGATTCGATTACGTCCATTATCAGAAGAACGAGCAAGAAACTTAGCTGTGAATTGTATTGTTCAATATGACAAACCATTATTAATAAACGTGTGATGAATATCATTGTTGTAGTTTTTGTTAAGTCGAGAATCTATACTAATTAGCCAGAACGAAGATCGAAATTAGAATGCATTTAAAAAAATTACACAAACTAAATTCAAAAGACTTTATTCAATCAAAGGTAAAAACAATACAAATCCACCGGTTCGATTACGTCCATTATCAGAAGAACGAGCAAGAAACTTAGCTGTGAATTGTATTGTTCAATATGACAAACCATTATTAATAAACGTGTGATGAATATCATTGTTGTAGTTTTTGTTAAGTCGAGAATCTATACTAATTAGCCAGAACGAAGATCGAAATTAGAATGCATTTAAAAAAATTAGACAAACTAAATTCAAAAGACTTTATTCAATCAAAGGTAAAAACAATACAAATCCACCGGTTCGATTACGTCCATTATCAGAAGAACGAGCAAGAAACTTAGCTGTGAATTGTATTGTTCAATATGACAAACCATTATTAATAAACGTGTGATGAATATCATTGTTGTAGTTTTTGTTAAGTCGAGAATCTATACCAATTAGTCAGAACAAAGATCGAAATTAGAATGCATTTAAAAAAATTACACAAACTAAATTCAAAAGACTTTATTCAATCAAAGGTAAAAACAATACAAACCCACCGATTCGATTACGTCCATTATCAGAAGAACGAGCAAGAAACTTAGCTGTGAATTGTATTGTTCAATATGACAAACCATTATTAATAAACGTGTGATGAATATCATTGTTGTAGTTTTTGTTAAGTCGAGAATCTATACTAATTAGCCAGAACGAAGATCGAAATTAGAATGCATTTAAAAAAATTACACAAACTAAATTCAAAAGACTTTATTCAATCAAAGGTAAAAACAATACAAATCCACCGGTTCGATTACGTCCATTATCAGAAGAACGAGCAAGAAACTTAGCTGTGAATTGTATTGTTCAATATGACAAACCATTATTAATAAACGTGTGATGAATATCATTGTTGTAGTTTTTGTTAAGTCGAGAATCTATACTAATTAGCCAGAACGAAGATCGAAATTAGAATGCATTTAAAAAAATTAGACAAACTAAATTCAAAAGACTTTATTCAATCAAAGGTAAAAACAATACAAATCCACCGGTTCGATTACGTCCATTATCAGAAGAACGAGCAAGAAACTTAGCTGTGAATTGTATTGTTCAATATGACAAACCATTATTAATAAACGTGTGATGAATATCATTGTTGTAGTTTTTGTTAAGTCGAGAATCTATACCAATTAGTCAGAACAAAGATCGAAATTAGAATGCATTTAAAAAAATTACACAAACTAAATTCAAAAGACTTTATTCAATCAAAGGTAAAAACAATACAAACCCACCGATTCGATTACGTCCATTATCAGAAGAACGAGCAAGAAACTTAGCTGTGAATTGTATTGTTCAATATGACAAACCATTATTAATAAACGTGTGATGAATATCATTGTTGTAGTTTTTGTTAAGTCGAGAATCTATACTAATTAGCCAGAACAAAGATCGAAATTAGAATGCATTTAAAAAAATTACACAAACTAAATTCAAAAGACTTTATTCAATCAAAGGTAAAAACAATACAAATCCACCGATTCGATTACGTCCATTATCAGAAGAACGAGCAAGAAACTTAGCTGTGAATATTATTGTTTAATATGACAAACCATTATTAATAATAACAGTGTAACAAGAATTGTCGTGTTCTTAAAATTAAATATATGGTGCTTATTGTAGCTAAATGAAAATATATTAAAACATTTGAGTAGTTTTTGCGTGAAAGAATAACACCTTTCTCGTTTATAATATTAATAGGATAATATATATAATTCATAGGTTTTCCTATAAAGAGTTTTACCTGCCATATGTAACAACCGAACCCCGTTCCATAGTCATCTTTGCCTTCGTCGCCACTACACCTCTTTCACTATCTGCCATATATTAGCTAACCAAGAATACAACTATCCCGGTTAAAGCATTATATTTATATTTTAATTATTACCATGATCGTTTAGAAATTAGGTCGGTCTTCGTTCTAATAACCCTTCTACGTTGTGAATTGAAACAAAATTATAGTAAACAAATTCTTTTAATCTGGTACTCAGAAAACATTACATAGATCAAATCTAGTATAATTTGAACTTTAGCAAACACATGACAGTAAGTTATAAATGCAATGGTTTCAAAATCAAATAAATTAATTAAAGATAATATCTATATGTAATAACACTGTATACATAATATGTTCATTTAATTTAGTATATATCCTAATCATATTCATAATAAAAATATATTTGTGTCTTAATTATGTGTATGTTGGGTGTGTTTAAATGTTCTCTAATTTTCCCCTGAAGGATGAATGAAATGGAGAAAAGAATTTTCACCAATTAATTTAGGTTGGTAGTTGAAAATCTGATTGGTTCCAGTGACCATTACTTTATAATGTGCTAACCGAATCCCACACAGAATATTCATTTTACCAATATTGTTTATATATAACAATAAATTAATTAAATAATGCTGTGCTAACTCTGTTCAATACACATTTCAGCTATGAATGTGGTAGTTGACTATATAGGCATAAGGGCTATTTTGTCCCTTTAGTCAATCAACAATACAAAGAGTGTAGTGTGGTGTGGTGTATAATTACATGATTTTGTTGGAAAAATAAAACTTAACACTACAATCACTTAAACATAATTCCTTTCTTAGTCATCTATGTATGCTCATACGAGTATAATACTAAAATACAGAAATTAGATTAACTTTAATTAAACTTGGCCTACATTTATATTCCTCATTGAAATTATAGGAATGTTACCTGAGTTTTATAGAATTCAAACTTTTTTTTTTTATTATAGGGGGCAAACGAACAGGTGGGTCACCTGATGATAAGTGATCACCGCCGTCCATAGACACTAGCAACACCTCCCCTGGTCGCAAGTGCGTTGCCGGCCTTTTAATATATGTGAGCCTCCGGCGCTCTCACTGACCGAACGAAACGCAACAGTGCAAGCACTGTTACTTCACATCGGTTTTCTGTGAGAGGGTGGTACTACCCCGAGCGAGCCGACCCATTCATGCTGAAACCAGTAATAGCTTCAGCGTAGCTCTACCACCTAGAAACTTTAATAAATATTTGATATTTTATATATATGTTTTACGGTATGTCTGTACAAGAGTTTTGTGTGGGTTTGTGACATTCATAAAGAGCTTTATCATAACTTTCAGTGTAACAGTGTACACATTCTTTTGTATTATAAACACAAGAGGATGTCGAATGAGTTGCGTCAAGGCTAGGGCCGACTAACACCAAACAAATTATCCACTAGGTAGATGATGTCGGACACTGAAGGATACCGGTTCGTACTTTGGTGAAGAGGAACAATGCCTCTAAGACCAAACCACTCCCCGAGTCAATGCAAACGTATCGCTGACAATTACCCCGTTACTCTTCAGGCACACATGAACCTCTTCGCTATCCAGCAAACTAGTTTTACTTGACAGAGAGAGAGAATTCAAGAATCGACAGAGCGTATATGCGTTAGGTGGCATTCAACGCCTACTGGAACTTCCTATAATAAAACACTAATGAGTAATAGCTTGTGTATTGGAATCACTTCAGCTTAGGAAGTGATGTATTAGTTAATTACAATATTGTCACGAATTTACCTTAGCCAATTTTACCTCATTCTGATAGTATCAGAACTACAAAACCCTTGGCTGATGTACAGTAGTTTTATGTATGTATGTATAGTTGTGTTTTGTTTGATTCTGTAAATAGTAGTTACAGTGTACATATATAATAATGTATAATTTTAAATTACTTAGAGTCTCGTAAATCATAATCGCAGATCTAACAAATATACTTTCTAAATACAAATTACCGACTACAATGCTTAACACAACAATAGTTCTTCTTTTAAATACTTTAATATTTCTACGACGGAAAATAACTGATATTTCGTTTTCTACAACACCTAACAATATTTATTAAACTTTTACTGGAAATTACTATGGGATATCCCTGACACTATTAACGAAACTTTAGCGCACTGTATGAGAATCCTATTAACACTCTAAATACTAGTAACTCGAATATTAATTTAGCAGAATATTATTTACTCTTGTTTTATGCGCAAGCTACCATTACGACCGCTAAAGCACTCTTATTCTTCCAGACTCTCCGTACGATTCCTAGTCCGTCACTACGACCGATAAAGCACTCTTATTCTTCCAGATTCTCCCGACTCCCTAGTTGAAACCCTTTTTATTCATTTGCCCCTCTCCCAAAATCTAGTCAAACAATCAATCCGTTCATTCCTCGAAATTACTGATATTTTCCGGTTTATTCCCTTTCTTAAATTGCGACTTATTCCTCCATCTCCCACAGTCCATCCTTTATTTCAAGTGTTAAATTAAACAAGTTTCTGTAGTTCCCCTTCGTTATGTAATTGTTGATCTACTTTTCATTCATAATCTTTAACAATGATCCCTGGTTTGATTCCCCATTGGTAATTTATTTTAAACAAAGTACAAAAAATAGAAATTCTTCACTTTTGTCTATGATTTTACAAAGGTTCTATATTAACATAAAGATTTTATTCAGTCATTATTTTAATCTAATTTACAATAACTATTAATACATACTACAAAAGTTTACGAATATATTATAATAAGTATTTTCCTTTTATTCCTTTTATTTAACCTGTATTATAAAAGTTTCCAAAGTTGGCGCTAGCTAGCAAGATTTCGATACACCAATATTGACCAAGTATGGAGAACTGTTTATAATTCTAACTAGATGGAGTTGTTCGTATAAATAATATTTTATTTTCTATATGGGACCTATATAGATCTGTTACATATAGTGATACATGCATATAGTTATATTCAAAATATGAACGAAAGAAATTTCTAAATTAATAATAGTTCATGTTATGATGAACAATAATATAAATTACTAATAATACAAATTGCGAGCTCAAGCGTGATGCCAGCGCGAACGTGAGACGCAGCTAATGCTGTCCCTGTTCCTTTTTCCTATTATTTGTAAAAATAAATTTAAACTTTATTAATTTGCTATATATTGTTGGCCGTGACCGAATGATTTTGTTACTCATTTTTGTAATCAAAACGATGGTTAATAAATATTAATTCATATGCATTGTAATATAATATTAATTTATATTGATTAATTTAATATGTAGTATAAGAACAACAATTAATAACATGACATGAATAGTAAGACTTAGCAAAAATTTGAAAACGTGCTAGCGAATATGCCATTTAAAATATGTAGAACACATAAGAAGATTATCTAAATTTAACATGCATTTATACTAGAAATGTTTAGAACACTTAACTAATTAATATTTGAACTGCAATAAACTAATCGTGTAAGTAGAACATAGTCCGATGAAACGCAAAACCAAACTGAGATTCAACGGGAAGTCGGGCCACAAGAGAAATGTCGCAGGACAAACTTCAATGTAATCCAGTGCGTCGTACAAAACTGTACGCAGTTCGTTATCTGAAAATATTAGAGATATTTGTACATCGAATACTCTTCCATATTCTTTTTGTATATAAAGTTAACGTAACACTCAAAGTGTCGATGTATTTTCGTCCTACATATCGTATGAGCTAATCATAATATTTTTCTCAGGTATATAATCCGAATTAGTAATTGTACCACTATACTATAACAGGACTAATAAAATATTTTACCCTCAATACGGTAAAAGATAATTACTTCAGCATGGCTTTAAAAAAAGCATCGTTTACGCCAGTTCAACACTGTAATATAACATCATAGCCTCACAATTTTTGGTGGGACGATTTTTGGGGGTTTTGCGAGTCTGTTATGGAGTGGCTATTGTTTTTGATTGATCTTGGTGTAATTGACGCTATATTTTATAATATCGAAAGCACTATACGTGATAGTTAAGTCAATGTGCACTAGTGAAGTGGATAGAAAATAATACTACGTTACATAAATTTTCAGATGTCACAAAGACTCCTACAAAAGTTTAAAAAGAAGAAGGCCATCGTCTTATTGAACACTGACGTCATCACCAGATAATACTTCGCAAAAGTGACCAATTTCCCATACAATAAGTCAGTAATGATTTTCAATAGTGGATACTGGGTACTAAAACAGGAAAACGAAATCAATGCAATTAAAAAAGACTTGTTACTGATGATATTTACTGTGAAAATTCTTAATTGTGGATACAAGCTATACAGTTTAATAACACTTTGAGCAAACACTGCCCAGGAATGTTATCTAAAAATATTTGTTACTCAAAAAAAAGATGTTTATGAGTCGATATGTAGGCAATAACGGCTGTGTCAATAATATAATCAATTATGCTTCTGCTATTATTTATATTATAAACATGAACTGTTGTTAATTATTACACTGTTGAATTATCTGTTGGTATTATCTTTTCAACTTAGTAAGAATGACTTCGATAAAAAAAATGAATATTTGTTGATCGTTTCGTAATTTTGAGGGTTGGCAACGTTAAGTGCTCTTTCTATTACACTTATCGACAGTTGCATCATGTTTGCTTTTTCGCTAGTTGTGATAGCACCGGTAGATCATTGCCATTTTCAATAATAATAACGAACATAGGATAATTAAAATCTGAATAATGATATCTTGCGTAATGTAGTATCACTATTGTAGAAATAATGCGTATTAATGTTCGTGTGTGTGTTATTATTGTAATAATGACCACTTCTAATAGTATCGATATAACATTTTCTCGAATAAAACCATCGACGCATGTTCCGAATAGACACCCCTAGAAACTATATTACTAATTTAGTAACAGTAATTACTAAATATAGTAGTGTAACTATACATAGATACATATACTTTGAAGATAAGCTGTGAGTGATACAGTTGTAATAGATATATTTACTTTGCATATTTATTAGTAAATTAACTATTTAAAGATCTCACCATCGCATTCTATGAGTTCATCAGCCAGAACTGCTTTGATCGCATCCAGTTTATCAGCAGATAACTCCATCAAAAGCGCAGGTACAAATTGAACGAACGATTCGAAAGAAAGTTGGATTACCCATGATACAATTATTAAGGAATTCTATAAAATAAAATAAGACTAAAGTATAATAGTAGTATAGTATAATATTAGATAATATAGATTAGAGATATAAGATAATATAGTATAATAAGATGTATCTCCCAAATTACGTTGTTATTTTTTTAAAGAAGCGACGCTGTTGGGGTGGAGTCGCATACATTTTGAATCTATCGCTGTTCCGTTTTATCTCAACTGGCGAATACAGAAAGAGATAACTACAGCTTTGACTTTTTAAACGTATATAAAATCATAATTTCGTATTCTCTCGTTTGCTCGTCTAAAGCTGAAACTATTTTGTAATTAACAATAACACAAGAAGGACTTTGCGTCATCCAATAATTTTTTGTATTCGCTAAATTTGTCTTATGTATGTAAAACTATGGTAGAATTAGGCAATGAAAAAAAAAATCAAGAAATCTGAACATGCCGTTGGTAGACGTAAACTGCATGATATAAAAATATCTGTTCTAGTACCATTAGTGCCATAGAAACATAGGAATACGTTTGTTTAATTAACGAAATCCATTTAGTGTCTTCTCGTAACCGACGACATGTTTATGATGCGATGGTACTACAAAAAGCTGCTGTTTTTCAAAAAGTTGTATCTACTCTCGGTTTTAATTTAATTAAAGAGTGTATAGCTCTTAATGATGCTCACGACATTATTAAAATAATTACCTTCTGTTCCGTGTGGGCCTTGAATCCGTAACAATTAATGTCGCAGCGGTGAAAGGAGAGCCTAAATCATTTACATAACCGTACACCATCCATAATTAGCCTATGATAACATTTCCATCTAATATCGAAACAATGTAGTCTAAGATAGTAAACACATTAAACCTAATGTTACAGCTGGAACACACATAAAGATGCTTGACCACAGATTTTCAACTTCAGGTTGGAGTGCTAAAAAGTGTTCTACCACAACTCTATGGCTTTAGCTCGATGTCTTCCCTAAGCCCAAATTCATTCAGTTTTGAATCCTCGTATATTGAATAAGTGTCCGACCGACCAATCATTAAGCTATCATCAATCCAAAAGGGATTACAAATTTCAACTTAATATATATAGTTATCGCTTACCAAAATGAAACGAGGGTCGAGTAAATAATATATGAAAACAAATAATTTTAATATGTTCATGACGATGTAAAGGCATACCTGAAAAAAAAAATTGTATGGTAAATTTCAAATCACGTTGGTCACATTATTATAATATGAGGATTATATAACAATAATGAGACATGTAATATTTTTTATATATTTTTTTTATGCTATATGTCGACGTTGTCTGACTGTAAGTGAAGATAAGATCGACAATGGATCGCACTTATTCAGCAAATGCCGATGGAGTATCCACTCGTGGTTCAAACACTTCCAAATTCTAGTACTTACTACAAGGAAAAAAGGCAATTGTTGCACTCCATAGCTGATATGCGGGTTCTTAAAATGTATGATAGAAATTCTAATGTCGTCTAGCCATCCTAAGCTCCCAGAGTTGGGCGGAGTTAGGTGCTTCTGACTTCGTTCTTTTAGATTTAACCTATAAAGAATTGAGAAGTAAACTACATCACATCAATGCTCTAGGCTTAAAATGATTGCCTCTAACAGAGCTTTGCTGCTAATAAGCCGAAGTGTTCGGTGTTCATTGAAGTTAAGAGCGGCTAATGTTTGACTGGTCCATCTCAGAGGTCACAGCAGTATTCCACATATAATACATATGCTTGGTACAAGTTGAAAAGATGTGCGAAATACTGCTTGACTTTGATTATATGATTCTTAGGACTTAATGTCTCAGAATATTGCGGCTATCTGCTACTTAAAGGAAGACACACCGAGAATTAAAAGGTACTCTAAACAGATTCTCAGTTGAAATGCGAAAAGACTTGCCTGTGTTTTTAAAGTACCGTTTTTTAGTTTTTAGTCCGGTGAATCTGTGAAGGCCTATCAGGCCAACAGCGTGTAATCAGTTCGAAAAAAAGTCTTTTAGTTTTTTTAGGATTTTCTATTTTGGTAAACGGAAAAATTCTACACTAATTGCGTTTTCTCAATTTATATACTTTTAAAAATCATCCCCAACATTTTTTTTACTCAAATTAATACACTAACTTTAGTAAAAGAAGTTCCACTTCCAGATATTCGGCTTCCAATACGGTATTCCATACTTGCTGACTCAATGTATGTAGATATTAGTCACGTGGAAGCTATTGTGTATATGTTCTATCCAAGGTTATTACACACAGACAACAACAAAAACAGGGATTTTTTTCAACCTGTTTTTTAAACGTTGCTATTTTTTTTGCTTTTGACAATTGGGGGTAAATTGTCATGTAAGGATTCTTTCTTTTGAGCATTCTTTTTTAATTCTCTCAGATTCACCAATCCTAAGAATAACTGTCCGCCGTGTGGCACCACATTTTTGAGGCCTCGCATTTGATGCCTCTCGGATAGTTCTTAAAAATTAAATTTGAAAAAATCATGTATGTTTGTATTATCTAGGATTCATATAAAAAAATATTGTAAAATACAGGATCTGAATTATTTTTTATTGAAAATGTTGTATTTTTTAGGTTACCAAGGTGGTCAAGTACCTGAATCGTAATTATTATATATTGCAAAAGTAAACATTAATGTTTTCATTCTTATTATAGAGTTTGAATTTATATCCACTTTCCATTTTTTTCTTAATAATAAAACCTTTAGTCACAATCACATTTAATGATAAGTCTTCAAACTTATGAAAATATTCGTGTGGAATATAAATCGTTGTGTGAATTATAAAATAAACTTACTAAAGATGAAAAGTGTTTCTCTGCAACACGTAAAAATTTTGAAAGATTTTTATATACATCAGTAAATGTCTTAACACATCGTATCTTCTCTTCTTGATTGTTGGTTTTCAAATCAATTTTCAATATTTTTCTCAAAACCTTCAGTCTATTTCGACACCAGTCCAACTCCATTATCAAGGGGCACATACTTAATGTTATTGACAGGAATCGTATTGTTCCCATGAGGATGATCACAAGAAATATAGAAAGTTGCGACATGAATGTGTAATATGCACATCCAAAACATTGTAGGAATAATCCTATAGTTAAAATAGACATCGGTATATAACTGTTTATATCAGAACATGATAATCCGAGCTCATTATCTATGTATCTTATCAATAAAATTGATTCATATAAATCATGCACTTTGATGATTAATTGTAATGCAACGGTAAGCCCAAATTGTGTTAACATCATTAACTCGTACGGTGTCACACTATCTCTTATATAGTTTAAGTCCAAAACAGATAGAACTCCAACAATATTCGATACACCGAAAACAACGCAATATAATTTTGTTACAGAATTAATGGTTGGCGATCTTCTGAGATTATAGTAATTACCAAAAACCAATGTAAAGACCGTTAAGAATTGGTAGCTAAATATGATTTGATACTTAGACATTATAGCGTTAATCCTTAATAATCTAGAGTTTCAATTTTGATACCAATCTTTTAAACCGAATGTTCACATTACTATTAGTTTTTTTTATAAGCTATATATATAAATTATATAGCTATATATCCATATTTATATAGCTATATTATATTTATATAGCTATATTTATAAAGCTATTTTTCCCTTCATCTAGACCCTCAAGCAACACAGTAATATTAAAAGTAAATCAGGCTACTAAGGGTTAAGAAAAGTTGAATGTATTTCAACAATTTTCCATTACGTTATCTTGGTGACTTCTATAAAACCTTTTACACTCCTGATGATGTTCAATATCCAGCGAAATGCAATGTCTATGTTATATGAACAAACTAAATTAATAAACATTTATATTCCTTAAAGTTACGTCTTCACGCGTCAATTTTTATGCAAAGAGTGACTTCCTCAGCAACTAACATTCTAAGTATAGACATATATTGTAAGTTAGAAATATCTGTTGTTCCTTTAAATGTCACGGTTGCGTTAATTATTTACTTTGTAACAATATTTAAAGCTGTCTTTGTAATATTTGTGAGATATATTTTTATAACGTTATTGCAGTAACTTATATGTATTACCGCATTATATAATAATGTTCTGATTTAGAACTGATATTGTGGATTTGCTTATGACAATCATCTGTCGACAGCTCCGCACGCGAGTTAAGCAGTCATTACTTTCAACTTGTAATTGTACTTGATGTTATTGACGTATAAGTGTATTTTATGATTTTTGAAACTTTTACTAATGATTTGTACAGGCTATCAATTTTAGAATGACATACTTCATGTGTACAAAATGTTATAAAAACCGGTTAGAAATAAAAATATTATAATATGTTATTATTTGCTTGAGTTTAACTTTTTTTTAAACCTTTTTTAAAATTTTATTCAAATTTATGTACAAAGTTTCATCTAAGTCGCTTATAGTTAAATCGTTTGAGATTCTTTTTAATAACAATTTTTATTTATAGAATATTAATGTAATATTCATAATAGATATACCGTATCATTTTTAAATGGTAAATACTTTCTGTTTACAAAATTTAATAAAAATTGGATTAAATACAAAAGAATAGTTTTTAAACATTTACTTTATACAATTTTTTAAATATTTTAAACAACTCTAGTACTTAATGAGTTCAGCTAAAAAGCTCATTATTACTTCTCTGGATATAAATAGATTTGTGGTTCAGCAGTGCTTGTTTTTGGAAATATCCGTTATTATATTTTATTCTTGCAAATATAAAAGGACTTACCTCTTACATTTACTACAATTTTGAAATTAATTGGAACATGCTTCGTTCATTACTGAATCTACCAAAACACGTTTTTTATTGTTTACAGGTTTTAGTATTTGATTCGATGTCATCTTATGTTATCATAATTGGAAAAAACCCATAAAAATACGTTAAAAAACCATATTAACACTACGTACTCTATTACAATAATGTAAATCATCCTCTATTTTGTAAAACAGTCTTCGAATCAGACCACGCTGGTTTCAATTTACTGTTCGATCCATAGCTTATTGGTTATTTCAGGTAACATAAAAAATGTAGGTGTATGATTTTGTCTTTTAGTTGGTAGCACTTGTTACTTTTGAGGCGATGATGTCTTACCAGTAGAGTGCTTGGATACACTCTTTATCGACGTTGGACGATGGAGATTTCGGTGGAGAAAAATATCGTAATGAAATTATAATATAGTATAGTGTAGGCCTCCTGGATAACTACTACCGTCAAGCTGTGAATTCATTGTTAAACACTTATGCGTGTATCCTGGCAACTGCATTTTAAAATCAGTTCAGGATACTTGGTGACGACACGACTATACCATGACAGATGATATGTAAATAATAGCGTATTTCCATTTAATTGACATTTTAATTTAACATCAGTTCAAACGCTATATCTATAAATTATAAAAATAAATGTACAATAAAACATTTCCCAAGAGTTCAGGCCTTTTCTGTTATATGTACTTCGAAATCATTAAATCTCTACAAATTTTGAAAAAAAAAATTAATAAATTACGATGACACAAACTTAGGCTATTGGTACAATATTGTAATCGACAACCAGTATTTCTAAAGAAAATAGACATCGAAAATCAAAGTCGTTCAGTTAGTTCATATTCAAAAGACTTATTGAATCAAAATAACGTGAAATACCACAAACCACACAGATCAGCCAGTTCGATTACATACAGTCTGAGGAGAATGGGCAGGAATCTCTCAACTGGGAATATTGCAACATGCAACATTGCGAGCAACAGCTAGTCAATTATAATATTCGTAATCCTTTCTAATAGATACTTATTATAAAACACGTTAAATGTACAGATAGGCTACAGATCTACTCTTCTGGAAATTATTTCAAGGCCGTTAAGTACAAAATATTTGGTATCTAAACACAGGAATAAAATTGTCGCAGGTTTCCGTGGAGGAAAAGATCGTTATGAATCGTCATAGTGGTGGGGCATTTTGTATTGTCCTTCTGGATAACTGCTACCCTTAACTTGAAAATTTATGGGAATTTCGAAATACTCATTGGTTCAGCACGACGGATACAAGGCAAAATACATCTAAGTAAATTCAAAGACTTTATTCAATTAAAATTAAAAACAATACAAATCTGCCGGGAATATTATTGTTTATTGAGAAAAAACATTAATACTATCAACAGTATAATTAGAATTGCCGTGTCCTTAAAATTAAATTCATTGTGCTTATTGTGTCTGTATAAATATATATATATATAAATGTTGTAAATATATAATACACTTACATTTAAAGAAACAGCAAGCTTCGAAACTTATTCATGATACAAGCGGACACACGCAACTTTTTCTGCCTTTGTAAGTTTTTAAAATGAATATTATATATTCGGAAAATCAGCTTGCAAACAAAGTTTATGAAATATTAATTTCAGAAGGCATAAGGGTTAAAGGTATATAGGATAAAGGTTTGTTTTGAAATTTTTTATAAATTTATACTATGAAATGTGCATTGCAAATACGTTATCCAGTTTGAATGTATTTATAATTTACTAATCCTGTACTAATAGCTTCAGTATAAAAGGTGAACGTCGCAGACTTTTCTTTAAAATTGTTTACGAAGAACTATCACACCATAGCTTATTTTTGTACAATTGTAACAGTTTGTACAGCGAACTCTGAGGTGGGAAATTCTTAGGTGACAGG
The DNA here is from genome assembly GCA_035772565.1 of Antheraea assamensis. Classification (NCBI taxonomy): domain Eukaryota; kingdom Metazoa; phylum Arthropoda; class Insecta; order Lepidoptera; family Saturniidae; genus Antheraea; species Antheraea assamensis. The sequence continues at coordinate 1,220,252 of JAQQSE010000058.1, forward strand.
GTATTTTCAAACTTACTTGACACATATCATTATATTTTAAGCAATTAAACAACACCTTTATGACTTTTGGCCTATATGCCATTCTAATAAATATGCTATGTTACTGTAACGTTTCATTAAAATACGATCAGTAGTTTTTGCGGGAAAGAATAATTTTTTCGTTTATAATAATAATAGAATAGGACAATTTATGGGTTTTCACATAAAAATTTAAATATTACTTACCATATTAATACATACATATAGGTATTGTTCAAAATATGAACGACCGATTTGCGTTAGAAAGAAATTTCAGTCAATAATAAATAGCAGTGACGTAAAAATTGCGACCTCACGCACGTTGTAAGCATGAACGAGAGAGGTAGCTTATGCTGTCCATGTTTCTCTAGTTGCAATTGACGATACGACGTGTCAACAAATAGGTACTTATAATATTTTTTAAAGATTAGTTTTAACTTTATAAATGGGGCGTTCCACGTCAAATCAGGCGGGGTGATTATAACCACGGATCGCGAACTGTTAAGACACGTGCGCATCCGTGCGCATCCACCGACTCTCGGAGTAACTAGACTATTACTTTTTATCTTCAACGTCGCCATGACCGGGGGTTCCAATCGAAGGGACCGTTGCTCCGCTGGAACGATCGATTGCCATATTAAGTTTTTTGTAATGATTTTTGCTAGTCGTATTGTTTATGACCCGTCTGCCCTATATAGATGCTCTCTGTGCGACTGAATCCTCAATTGGATTCAATAACATTATCTTAAATTTCCTTAGTCTTTTTGTTATGTTTTTACTATGTGGCTTTGCAGACTGTCAATCGAATCGAATCTTTTAAGAGCACTAGCTAACCGTACTTTTCGGTGCGCGTCGTCATCAGCAAGTATTCTTCGAGTCTTCGATTTCATCGAATCTATGTGCAACGTGTCGTATCAAGCGTCAAGGTCGAAGACAGAAGTGTTAAGGACCTCCTCCTCGGCTTCGTAGGTTATTTCTGTGAGGCGTTGCACATCGCCCACGACTCTCTTGGCCTGGACACGGACTGGCTGTTTACTTCAATACAGGCGCATCCAAACCACTAATGAGTGCTTTTGCACCACACCCACTTCTGGACCCCTAGCTGTATATTGTGCGGCGCATCTGGTCATTACGCGAATTATCACGGCTGTTCCCGAGCGCCGCGTACAAAGTGCCCCCGATAGCCTAGGCAGTTTTCCTCGTTCAGAGCGCCCGCCGCTTCTTCTCGCCCTCGACCTCCGCCTTTGATGTCCACAGAAGCCTTCCCTAGCCTGTCAGGCACTTCCCGTGTACCCGCACCTTATGCACCCCTCTAGTGCACATGATACTTCTCATGGGCTCCCAAGCCCATGCTCCGTCCCCCGGCAACGTATGTACACGCATCATACGTGCCCCTCCGGCCGGTCAGTCCCTCTGGGCTCCCAAAGCCATATCCCAGACCCAGCTCCAGAAGGTTAAGCCCGCACAGACCAATCTCGCCTTCTCCTTTTGCCTCGCCGGTATCGACTGGCTCACCCAGTTTTTTTTTCGAAATGACTATACGCAATTGGCTTGATGGGCCTTCACAGCTTCACCGGACTAATAGGGCGAGCGCTAAAGAAAAAATGAATACTAATTTTTTTTAACTCGATTTAAAGCTTAAAATTCAGAACTCTGTAAAAAAGTGGAAATATTTTTGATTTCTTTTTTGTCTGTAAAGCAGTAATAAAAAAAAACTCAAAACTTACCAGAAGAGATATGTAGAGGGGTACTAAAATATATTATAAAATGGAGGAAATAAAAAAAATGTTTTCTTAACCACAAGCAATTCAGTGTGGAATACCCCAAATATATTATATGTAGTTACCCGTGACCGAGTCATTTAATAACCTGCGTAACCCATTTTTATTATGAAAATGTTGATTAATAAATATAGATTTCTTAAATGATATTCATATTATAGTAAGAAATTGCAAAAAAAAAAGAACGTGCTGGAGAACATGCAATGCAAGATATGTTGAATATCCAAGAAGATTAACTTAACCTAAATATAACATGCGTTTATAGTAAGAAACATTTGAATAACGTAACTAATTAGTATTTGAACTGCAATAAACTTATCATGTAAGTAGAACATATACCGACGAAACGCAAAACCAAGTTAAGATTCATCGGGAAGTCGGGCCACAAATTAAATATCACAGGGCAAACTTCAATGTAATCCAGTGCGTCGTACAAAAGTGTACGCAGTGCGTTATCTGAAAATATGAGATATATATATCTATATTTACATATGGCGATATTTCGAAACAATTACTGTTTAATATAAGTTGAATATATTAATACCGTTGTTATAGATATTTTACCCACTTTGCTTTATTATTGCTACTTAATAAATAAAGAGATATTTTAACCTATATTAGCAGTGGTAAAGTCTTTTGTTTAATACAAATATCCTGAACTATTTAAATGTCTCACCTTCGTATTCTATGAGCTCATCAGCCAGAGTTGCCTTGATCGCATCCAGTTCATCAGCAGATAACTCCATCAAAAGTGCAGGTATAAACTGAACAATCACTTCGAAAGATATTTGACTAAACCATAATATAATCATTGAAAAATTCTAAAAAAATAAAATAGTCTTATTATATGAAGGTATATATAGGTTTATATCTCCAACCTATGATGTTCTTAATTGCTATTTTTTTTAAGAAGAAATACGATCTTAATGACAAACTATGTTTAAAAGGGATCTATTGCTGTCTAGTTTTACTCGAAATGGTGAACAGAGTACGAGAGGAGCAACTGCAGTGGGAACAGATATAAAATAAGTAAAATCATAAATTCTTATTCCCCTGATTCTTCCTCCAAATCTGGACCGATTTTTATTTTTTTGTTTTTGAAGAATAATTTAAGAAGGAGTTTTGCTATGTTTAGGTCATCCATTTATATTTTGTATTTATTAATTTGTTATGTATGACATTAAAATATGTGCATGTTTATATGGACTTAATACCGTCAGTGTTAGGTTGTTCGAGAGACTAGCTCTCGGGTGCGATTGCAGAAATATATCTATAGTTGCTTTCTGAGAGATTATCAACGCACAATCTATAAGTAGACACGTAAGCGTTCGAAAAAGTGCTATCACTGTTTTATGGCTTCGTTTAGTGTAGTCCGATGAAAGTGTAGCGGCATTAACAAGCCAACAGTGTAGTCAGTTCGAAAAAAAAAAGTTTCGTTTGATGTTTTTTCTCACTAAAAATTAGGCTCATTGTAGAATTTGTACTCCCTTCTGTTTAAAATGTTTCCGAGTGCTCTACGATATGGAGCTTGTTTATAAAGTTGCTTTAAATTATGTAACTATCACTTACAAAAGTGAAGGAAGGATCAATCAAATGAAATGTAAAAATGAATATCTTGAACATGTTGATCCCGATGTTGAGGCGTACCTGGAAGGAATAACGAGTAAAAATGTTATTAATGTTGTGTTACTGTTTACTACTTTCTGCCTCTTAGTTATTTCAGTATTTTCTTTTTCTTGAGTTAAAATTAAACATCCCATTCAATCACAGAATCAAATATTAGATTGTTATTTAAATTGTACTAAGTCAACCGTTGCTTACGTTTTAAATTTGTATTTTATTGGTAAAAAGTATATACTACTGGTAGAAATTCCTATGTATAGACCCTAAAGTGGCACCTGTGAATGTTAAGATGCCGCCACCAGTTTAGAAAACATTCCATTCTTAAAAAAGAGCCAGCACCACATTCCAAGTCGTTTTATTTATTTCGTAGATTCAATTTTATAAAATCGATTTAAGTACATATTGTTTATGATTTATTTTAGTGGATATATAGAGAAGGGGTCATTACCACACAGTATAGTTTACGTATTGATGCATTCTATAACTTTTTAACTGTAAAATTTGCTGGAAATAGTTCTTAACACTGTTTACCTGGTAAATTGATAATGTATTTTGGGACCTTAATAAACTCTACCTTGACCCATTTGAGTTGTCTTTAAATATCTCCAGTTCGATTATTTCTCTTCATTGCTGATTTAAATTTACAGCTTAACATTTCTAAAGATATTATAGAGAACAAAACTAACTTTAAAATTTTCAAAATTTTAAAGAGATTCTTTAAGCGTTAAATCTATTAAAAAAAATGAAGTATATTTACCAAATATGCAAAATTATCCTCTGTAACACATAAATATCTTAAAAGACTTTTGTATACAGATACAAAAGACTTAACACATCTTATCTTTTGTTCTTGGTTGTTTATTTTTAATTGATTTTTCATCATTTTTCTCAAAACTTTGAGTCTGTTTCGACAACAATCTAACTTCGTTATTAAGAAGCATATACTTGATGTTATTGTGAAGAATCGCATCACTCCCATAACAACAAACAAAGGAAAAACGGGATATCGCATCACACCTACATAATATACGATTCCAGAACATTGTACAAATAATCCTATGGTTATAATAGACATCGGTACATAACTCTTTAAATCAGAGCGTGATAATCCGAGTTCATCATCTATGTCTCTTATAAATAAACTTGATTCAGACAAATCATCGGCTTTGAAGATCAATGGTAATGCAATAGTTATTACGAAATGAGCTAACAGAAGTAACTGATACGTTGTCGTATTAACCCATATGTCGTTTATGTTCAGAACATATAGTACTTGAACAATGTTCGATACACCGAAAAGTATGCAATATAATTTTGTCAGAAAATTAATGCGTGGCGATCGGTTAAGATCATAATAATTACCAAAAAGTAATCTTAAGTTCATCAAGAATTTGTAACTAAATATGAATTCATACTTAGACATTATTACGATAAGATTTTATTTTTTTAACAATATTTTTTGCGTCCTCTTGTGAACTTTTATTAAAATTTTTCACATTACTAATGGTGCTCGTAATCCAGCGAAAAGTAATATCAATTTTAAAACAAATTAAATAAATATTGGCTTAAATTCCTTAAAAATGCGTCTTCACGCGTCAATTTTTATGGAAAAAGTGACGTTCTCGACAACTAACATTCTAAGTATAGAATTTTATATCATTAGTTAGAAATATCTGTTACAATTTAAAATGTCACGGTCGCGTTCGTTTCTTTTTTACTTTTTAACAATATTTAAAGCCAACTTTGTTATACTTTTAAATCAAAAGGATCTTTCATTATTTGTATATATTAACGCATGATGTTAATTATAAAATAATTATCTATATTAGTTTGGAAATTAAATGTTTATTTTATTTACCACTAGCTATCGTCCGCGATTTTGTGGCGTTATTGTATTTTTTTCCCAGGTCCCTTTTTCTGTATTCCAGACATTTTTAGTCAGTGGGCCAAGATATCATGTACAAAATACTATCTGCTAGATATTTTTCTATCCTTCGAGAACAGTCCTTTTTTCTGAGTGTAAGCTTCCCAATGTCTTTCTCTGTATAATCACAATATGTATATAAAGTTTCATGATGACCGGTTGAGTAATTATCGCGTAAAGTGTTACAGATATACTCACATTCACATTCATAATATTAGTTAGGATTAATAATATTTTCGCCGTGTGGTAGGACACCGTATTCGTGTTCGATTGAATCGCCCGTAACACTCTTCCTAGTATATGCTTAGGTGTGTCGCGTTCCTGTATTTAGTTATCAAGCGGCGTTGTAGGTATATATACCAGACTAAGTCGCAACCACAACAACACGGTGACAAAAGCGTAGGAGTGAAATCACTTTTAGTTTATAACGTTTCGGGATCAGTCAGTGTATGTTCCTTAGCGGATAACTTGTAGGTCCATAAGACAATGACAAGTGATAGATGATTATAAGATCTTTCGACTACAGCCGTCGTTTCTGGCTTTATACTGCGATCATTGCACTAGTGTCACGTAGTCGTGCTACGGTAATGGAAAAAATATAACTCTTCGGGATATAAATAGATATATGGATCAATACTTATCTTTGGATATGTATTTTATATTACAATATACAATTTTATTTTAATAGCTGATTGGTATCCGCGGCATCCTCTGCGTAGTTATTATATTAACAATATTTTTTATGTACAGAGAAAAAAAACGCATCTACCACACTGACTCCCTTATTTCTTTGCGGCAGGAAAATACCTATCGCTAAACCCGTAGTACTTATAAAAATCGTAGTTTCTGAAAACTTTAATAACCTTACATACATGAAGCTATCATGTTACTCTTATTTCTAGATAACGAATAAGTATACACATAAGTCAAAGAAAATAAAAATTGACCGAAGTATATCCAGTAATTTTTGAGTGATACGCACAAATCTCTGTCAAAATTACAGATTTATATTAAGTCCTATCAATATGCAATTGGCGTATTGACGAACTGAATATTTTGATCTTAACTATTTGACGCTGGTTAGGAATTCCAAGTTATATATTTTTTTCAAATTTGGTATTGTATATTCGTATTTCGAATTTGGTGATTAATTTGTTTTGGCGCCCTTTTAGTTTTCATTGACACAGTTCTTTTCACAAACTGGAAAACTTGAAATATCGCGTTATTTACGAATACGAGTTTCGTCGTGGCATCAGCGCTGCAGAAACATCTTAAAGGGTTAGTGGTGTTTATGAGGAAGCTGTTGTAAAATAAAGCGCGGAACGTTTTTGGTTCCAACGTTTTCATTCTGGAATTTTTGACCTACAGAACAAACTCAATGAACGGCCGGAGGCTCTAGGTAACAATGAAAAATTAAAGATAATCTTCCTGAGATTTTGCCAGACGATTACGGCAGATCTCTATTATGAACAATCGCAAACCATGATGGAAAAGCTAGCCCTTTAATAAGAGAACCTCGTCAATCTCTCTAGCCCACTGCTGCTTCAGGGCAACGCTAGACCCTATACTTCACGATAGACGGTCAATAAATTTGAAGAACTATGGTTGGAATATCTCCGACTCCCACCATACTCCCTGGACCTTGCTCCAACATATTACTAATGTTTTTCGGAACTAGGACAATTATTAGCAAGTAAAAAAAATCTATTTCGATGAGGCAGTCCAAACCGCCTTCAAAGATTTTATTGATTTTCGCTTTACTTTTTTCGTCTTACTTTTTCCATATGAAACGCAAATTCCATATGATAGGATCTAATATAAGAAGCAACTATTCGCAGTTCGAATACGATGCTTGATTTAAAGTTTTCTAATTTTTCGTGTTAAAACAAATTCGTTGTCAATTCATTACATTTCTTTTTATTTATGATTGTTTTGTATTTTTCTAAAGTTTCAAAAACGAATTTTTATTGTTTATATGTGCTGAAGCATTTCATTTTACATTATGCTATCGCCATTGCAAAAAGCCTTTGTGACAAATGAAAGACCTAAATAATGTTATTTAATACATTATACATTACAAGCTTATTCTATACTTGAAAGGTTTTAGCGTTTGCCTACAATCTTACATGATGTTAAATGAACATCGTCATCGTCATAAGATGGTAAATACGCTGTGCCTTGCGGGGGGCTGGCTCCCAAGTGTAGCCGCCGGAACTTATATATATGTACAATATTGTTTTTGGTTATAAAACCGCCATGATTTCTAAAAATAAGGGAGTTAAAATAAATTATTTAACTGAAATTCAAAATACATTATTCAATCAAAATAAATCAAGACAAATCCGCCAGTTCGATTACGTCCAGTCTGAAAATATTAGTCAAGAAACTCGGTTAGTAAATTTATATTAAATTTACAAAATTTAATTAGAATAATTCTAGTAGAACATTCACAACTTATTAATTTTCATCTCGGTTGCCTAGAGATATTTAATTTCAAAGAACCTAAATACCATTATCTCATTTTATAATAGTTGTAACAATTTACGCATATTAAATAAGACAAGAGAAGGAGATGACCAAACCTTTGAAGTATAGCATCGATGTAGAAATGTGAATTAAAAGTGTTTTAAATTATGTACATTATAGCATAATATTATACAACTCAACACATTGTGTTTGTTTTCACGAGCCAATCTCCAAAATTATCATGCAGATATGAATGATTTTATTTTGTTTTCTCAAAACGATCTCCACAATTAGAGTGAAATTTTTATTATGAACTGATCATTGTTGTTCGTTACTAATAGATATATCTGAAATTATTTTAAAGGCTACAAGGACTTAATTCATTTATATTATCCTGAATCGCAACCAAAAGTTATATTTGTGCAAGAAAATGCTAAAGAACTGAACAGTGTTGCGTATTATAATAGCATTTAGAATAGCAGTTATACATTTTTTAATAACTTTATGACTTTTGATTAATTTTTATAGACGGTAGATTTTAAACGTGTTACATTTAAGAGCTCTAAATTAGACCTTGCGGAATGGGTTTCCATTTAGTCAGTTTTTCTGTCCGCTCCTCATGGTGCCCTCCGGTGGCCGACTAAAAAAATATACGTTTGAAATAACTTATAAATAGAAGATCTGATTGTCATATTTGTAAAATTAAAATAGATCGGCTCTCATGGTTTGGTAGTGTTAAGACGATTGTTGATTACGGTGCTTCTAAATTAATAAGTTTGTGCCAAATAAATGCTGGAACCTATCTGTCATCCCAATAAGAGACGACTTAATTTTCTAAAGACCTGCGAATAAGCCATGTTTTATGGTTAAGGTAGATTTTGAAGTGTTGAGAAAAATTGGAGTACTTCAGTAACGAAGACCTTGGCCTTCATGAGTTCTGAAATACTTTGTTACTGTTAAAATCTGTATCGAACGCGTTGTTTCAAATAAATTATTAGTCCCTTTCCTACAAGGTATAGTGTAGTCCGGTGAAACTGTAGAGACCTTGCTAGGTGAACAGTGTAGTCAGTTCGAGAAAAAAAGGGAAGGTATAGTTTTAGTTATCGTATGTACCATGCAATCCAGTATTTTTTTTTTTAATTGCGATAGTACTTGTTGCTTTCTAAGCTTTCCAACACGGATGCCGCTTTGAGCGACGATGATTTTAATTTAACCATGATTCGGAAGTTTTGGTAAAGAAAATCATAGTGATGAAGTCAGAGCACTGTAGTAAGGTAATTTGTGTTGCCTTCCTGAACAATTGCCACTACACAGGATAATCTATCACTAAACATTTATGAGTCTATTCTGGCAGCTACACATGAGAGTCATTTCTCCTGTATTCAGAAAGTAAATGAATTTATTAATATCACGTCACAGAGAAATCATATTTATCATATTTTGGTAAACGTTCTTACTATTTTAGGCTGCATTGTTACTATGGAAAGGATTGAAAGAAACTTTTGTTTGTAATAAAAGTGGCGTCTATGTACGTATAATAAATTTATTACTTCACTCACTACAAAAGGGATATAGCTTATATTTAGTGCTTAACCATAGATAATAATAAACTGGTGCAATCCACAGATACAGCACAATTATATTTGTTGCTATTAAATTCAACAGTCATCAAACGTGTTAAAAACGAAATCTACAAAATTTCCCATGAGTTTAAAATTTTACGTGATATTATTTTCTTACACCATCGTTCGATAACTTTGCTATATTCAAATGAGGTATTAAACAAAACTAAAGTCTAAAAAGAAAACTATTGATAGATACATAATTAGCCCTCAAACTGTGGATATCGGTAATCGCCTATCGGTATCACTAATCGCCTGGCTTTTCGACCACCACTATTATTACAGATGACAAGCATCCGAATAAATTACTCAATTCAAATACAAAACACTTTATTCAATTCGAAGTAAAAACAACAGAAATCCGCCGGTTCGATTCTGTCCAGTCTGAGAAGAACGAGCAAGAAACTCAGCTGGGAATATCAATTTCTATTAAGATAAACTGTTACTAATAACTACAGCATCTATAATTATAACTGTCGTGTTGTTAAAATGTAATTCATGGTGCTTATTGTAAATCGAATATATATATATAGTTTTTCCATTACCACAGACCAAAGCTTTATTTGTAATTCTCTTTTCGTCATATCTCATACTACATACATATGTGTCTACAGTCTAAAATATTCGCACAATATCCAATATACTTTTTACCATTTAGAAAAAAAAATCAAATAAAATACAAATAACAATATCTATATCTTAATAATTGAAGTTCGACCACTGAACGTTCATTAGTTAATTCAATCTTTACACAAACAGATAGAAAAAAAACGAATAAGTAGACCTTCCTCATCTATTTCTCAAGCGATTTTCTTTTTTTTAGTTTAGTTTAATAGCTATTGATAAGCTTTAGTGTAATGAATGTTATGTTATGCACGTTTATTTTTCTTAATATTGAAACTTGAAACGGTCGAACCACTAGACGATCACTAGTACTATAAAATATGCATTGTAAATACAGTATCCAGTTTAAGTGTATTTAAGGTTTACTATTTTTGCAATAATGATTGCCGCATAAGAAAATCTACTCCATCATACATTGTCTTCGTGTAACTCTAACAATTTAAGCAACGTATTTCTTATTTTAGGCAAACTAATCAATATTTTTACAAATTGTGGCCCATATGTTTTGCTGATAAATGGGCTATATTATTGTAAAGCTTCATCGAAATTCGCTCAGTATTATTATTATTTTTTTCGAACTGTCTATCCTGTTGACCTGGCAAGGCCTCTACAGTTTCACCAGACTACAAAGAGCAATAACAACTTTCTCGTTTATAATATTAATAATATGATATACAATTAATACGTTTTCACACAAATAATTATAAATATTACCTTACACTAGTGATAATACATATATATTTTGTTTAAAATATGAACTGTTGAATTGCGTCAGAAAGAAATTTCCAAGTTAATATTTGTTCACTTATTCTGTAGGAATGAGGTTTTAGTGTGATGATTTATGTGGTTTTGCGAGTATTTCATGTAGTGGCTACTATTTTTTATTAATTATCTTTGAGTTATTTAACCCCATATTTTGTAATATTGGATGCATTTTACGTTATGTAGTTCGATCAATTTGCACAATGGATGGAATGAATAGTGGTGACGTAACATCTTGCACGTTACAAACATGAAAGTGAGATATAATTAATGCTGTCTATGTTGCTCTTGTCACAACTGATGACGTACACTCCTCGCCAAACTTTTTGACCGCTCTGAATATAGTTGCGCAAAATATAAATTTATGTATTATATTGTATGTATAACAACGAGACAAGGTTAAATAAATACCAATTTTACATTTCTATAATGATATTTGAACTTTTTTTTGCTTGTTACGCACAAGCCTGATCTTACGGCTATTTTCTCTCAGAGCTTGATGAAGACTGTAGCTATAAATCGGTTCTTAGTACTTGTAATGATTAATTTTTACTTTATTAATGTATATTGTTACTCGTAGTCAAATCTCTAAATAATCTCGTTGTCACTTTGTTACTAAAGTTGTGGAATGATGTAATGAACATAATATTGATTACACAATTGATATTCACATTATGCTACTCCCATATCTGCGTGACGAAGCTTCGACTACTTGTCGCGTTAAAATTAACGTCAAAAATCATTCCAATAAAGGCACAGAATTCCCATTCCAATACCTGTGTCTTTCCAATAACTTGAAATTAGCGTCCAATAAATTCCTTTGATGTGCGCAAAAACCGCCGGCGCAGTTATCGTGCTGCGTGTATCGTCACGCAATCTGATAGTTCGTAACGCATAACGATAATATCTTCTCACATCTGCATTTAGTCTGACCATAGACAAAACTTCCTGCCGGTACACGCAGGTATGGAAGTAGCATTATAGTAAGAACTTGCAAATATTTGAAAACGTGCTCGCAAACACACAGTTTAAGATACGTTGAACATACAAGAAGATAACCTAAATATAACATGCATTGATAACTATGAAATACTTGAAAAATTGAACTAATTAGTATTTGAACTGCAATAAACTAATCGTGTAGGTAGAACATAGGCCGATGAAACGTAAAACCAAATTGAGATTCAACGGAAATTCTGGCCACAAGAGATATGTTGCAGGGCAAACTTCAATGTAATCCAGTGCGTCGTACAAAGCTGTACACAGTTCGTTATCTGAAAATATTAGAGATATTTCTTACATCGAATATTATTCAATATTTTGTCGCACATAAAATTAATGTAATTTTTGAAGTATCAGTGTATTTTCGTCCGAGATATCGAATGAGGTAATCGTAATAATTTTTCTAAGTTTTAAAATCCGAATGCGTTAATGTAATACTATACCATTTCGTGACTCTACACAAACCTTAAGTTAAAGTAACTAATTCTTTTATTAATGGTAATCTCCTGTAATATTCTTGATATACTAACATTTTTTCGAGTAAAACACATTTTCTAAATGCACACCCTTAGAAACTATATCAATAATTTAGTAAAGGCTATACTTTAAAGGTAAGTAGTGATACAGACGTAATAGATAAATCCACTTTGCATTTTTATTTGTACTCAAAAATTCCTATCTATTAATATAGAAGAGCATAGTTAAAATAATTATCCTAAACTACGTAAACATCTCGTCTCACCTACGCATTCTATGAGCTCATCAGCCAGGGTTGCCTTGATCGCATCCAGTGCATCAGCAGACAACTCCATAAGAAGCGCAGGTACAAATTGAACAAACACTTGGTAGGAAAGATGGATTACCAATATTACAATTGTCAAGGAATCCTAAAAAATAAAATAAGTTTGTAATAAAAAACAACTCATAACCTATGCAGTAATTTCTTTTTAGAAGAGACACTGTCTGTAGGGAGTAGAATATATTTTAAAAGAAATCTATCACTGTTCCGTTCTACCCCAATTGCAATTTCGACTTTTTATATGCATATAAAATAGAAAAAATCATAATATAGTTTACCCTTGTGTCCTCGTCGAAAGCTGAAACGATTTTGATTTCAAGAATAATACAAGAAGGGCAAGCGATATATATCTACATATCCTCTATTTATTTTCTGTGTTAGTCAAATTTGTTTAATGTATATCTAAAACTATGGTAGAATCAGGCAACTTTAATATTTAATGTACAAATATAAGTCAACAAAATTTTAAGATTGTAACTCTTAGATACTTAATTATTATAAATTTGAATGTGAATTTGTTTGTTACGTTTTCACATTTTATATACTGAACCGATCATTATAAGACTTTCGCAAACAGTGAGTCAGGGGTACGAAAAAGGCTCTAGGACCTGTCGTCCAGAAAATGATCTGTTCGCGGGGTCAAGTCTAATCTACAATAATCTACAAGTCAAATCTACAATAATTCAAGCAAAAGCTAGTTTTATATGTTATATAGTTTAACATATTTTTATAAAAAAGACAGCCCCTGAGCTAGGAATCGAGCTGTTTCGCGGGGGACTTTACAAACATATAATTACCAAATGAAAAATATAAACAGATTACACTAATAATTGACGTGTGTATGTTTCGTATTCGCAACAAACAACTCGGTCTCAACGACGAGACTAGAGCTTATAAACTGGTCCCAGAGGGTACGGTGCATCACATTTTCACATTCATCCTAATTTAGCAGCTGGAACACACCTAAGAATGTTTGACGACAGGTTTTTAACTGAATGATGAAGCGCTAGAAAATGATCTACCACAACCCTGTGCTTTCTGGCCGATATTTTCAGCAGATTCATTGTGAATTTTGAATCCTCGTCTATTAAAGAAGTGTCCGACAATCAAATCACTGTGCCAATGTTATTCCAAAATGGATTACAAATTTACCTTAAAAGATATAGTAGTAGTCGCTTACCAAAGTAACATGAGAGTCGAGTAAATAAAATATGAAAAGCCATAATTTCAATATGTTCATCACGATGTTAAGGCATATCTGAAAAAAAATACGAGAACAAATTTAAAATCACGATATTTTACATTCACAGTTTACAGTCACATTATTTGAACATGACGATTATGTGAGAAATAATGAAACATGTAAATTTTTTACTTATTTTTTAATACTAGATCTCTATTTTATGTAATTGTATGTGAAGATCATGCTAACAATGGATCGCTATTTTGTAACAGATTACGGTTCAGCTCTGATTTCTGGGTTGAACACACTAAAGCTCTAGTAGATGGAAGGATAAACGGCGGAAGTAAATTCCATTCCATAGCTGTTCGCGTAATGACGAAGCAAATGGATTTAGCAATCTCCAACGATGTCTAATCGTTGTGAATTCTTGTTTAGCTCAGTTCTTCAGGTTGCTGCTGGTTTCTAAAATATTTGTAAATCATATCAATGTCTTTGTATATTATGAAGTGGGCTTACCAAATGCGAGAAATGCTTCTCTGTAACACGTAAATATCTTGATAGACTTATGTATATATTTACAAACTTCTTAACATGTGTTATTTTCTCTTCATAGTTGTTGGTTTTCAAATTATCTTTCAACATTTTTCTCAAAACTTTTAGTCTATTCCAATAGCATTCCAACTTCATTATTAAGGGGCACACGCTGGATGTTATTGTCATGAATCGTGCCATTCCCAAAATCAAGAGCAAAAGAGATATAGAAATTAGTGACATGTCCCTGTAGAATGCGAATCCCGACCATTGTACGAAGAATCCTATAGTTAGAATAGAGATCGGTATATAACTTTTCAAATCCAAACATGATAATCCAAGTTCATGATCTATGTCACTCATCAATAAACTAGATTCAGAGAAATCATCAGCTTTGCCGAGTAATGATAATGCAATAGTTATCGCGAAATGAGTTGAAGTAATTAACGGGTAAGCTGTCTTATGGACCCGAAATTCCTTCAGGTCCAGGACAGATAATACTTGGACAACATTCAATACACCGAAAAGTATGCAATATAATTTTGTCATAAAATTAATTCTTGGTGATCGTCTAAGATCATAATAATTACCAAAAACCAATCTAAATTTCATTAAGAAACTGTAGCTAAATATAAATTTACACTTAGACATTATTGAGTTAAGAAAAGGTAATTATTATAAGGCAGTTTTCTTTTACGTCCTTTTGCTAAATTCTATAAAATCTTTCAGACTCCAATGTTGTTCAATATTCAGCGAACAGCGACGTTAATGTTAAAACAAATTAAGTGAATCAAATTTATATTCTTTAAAGTTACGTCTTCACAAGTCAATTTATACGGAAAAACTAACTTCTTCGGCAACTAAATTTCTAAGTATAGAAATACGTCATAAGTTAGAAATATCTGTTATTATTTTAAATGTCACGGTTGCGTTCCTTTGTTTTACTTAGTAACAATATTGAAAGCAGTCTTTGTAATTTTTCTGCGTTAACATTGTTGTCAAATGATATTGCACTAATTTTTATTATTATATAAACGCACTATTGCACTTAAGAAATAATCAAATGATTTAGAAGTGACGTTGTAAATTTATTTATGGCAGCCATCAGTTAGATTTATAAGCAGTAGTTATTCTCGACTGTTTTCACGTTGTTCGACTTGTTGAATATAAAGCTTTCCGTGTACAAAATTTCATACAAATCCCTTCGACCGTTTTTTGGTCAAATTCGGCCATACAAACAGATGGACAGACAAAAATATTTTTAATGTCACATTTGTGTTGAATAGCATTTACAATAGATATACAAAATTCGGAAATTTTTCCCTCTATAGACAGAAGTACAATAGATTTATTAATGTAGATTAATGTTATCATTTTAGCCGCGTCGTGGGACATTGCAATCGTATCAGACTAATTCGCTCTCAATATATGTCAAGTGTTACACCCGCTATACTGGCACGCTAGGCCGTGCTACTTCTAACGCACCAATTTAAACAGTAAGCAACTCTGGCAGTTGGCCGATAAATTATACATCTTCTGGTGGTCGACGTTGTTGTTGAATTGCACTGCGCTGTGTTTACCGAGTCGTTTAGTGCCCTCACATCAACCAGTTACAATAATAAATATACAGATTATTACTTCTCGGGATATAAACAGATAAATAGATAAATCTTCGGAAATATTCATAATTATATTTTCAACTTACAACTATATTCATATTTTTTTTTATATTACAAGAAACTTCCTTTTAAATTCATTAACTATTTTCTTAGGACATGCTTCCTTTGTTTGTAAATCTTCCAAAAAACATATTTTGTTGTATAGACGTTTAGCAGTTGATCTCGTCTTATATCATCACCTGATCACCTTATGTTATAAAAAAACACAAAAATCCTTAAAAACTGATTAATGCTATATATTCTACAAAATACTCAAATCATTCTGCATTTTGTAAAAACGTCTTTCCTTGTGACCGCATTCACCCTACCATCTAATTTATAACTTATTGGTTGTTTCAGATAACAAAAAAAAATTGATATTTGATTTAGTTTCTTAGTTGGGTGGCACTTGATATTTTTAAGGCGATGATGGCTTACTGGTAGAGTCTTTGGACACCGTTTCGATTGACGTTGAACGTCGGAGAACGGAGATTTCGGTGGAGGAATATAATGTGAGGAATGTACTGCATGGTCGGTAAGATATTTTGTAATGGCCTCCTGGATAACTACCACTCACTACTACTCAGTAACCACATGATAGATAATATTTATTTAGGCTTAGCGTATTTACACTTTAATTGACATAGTAACTTAACGTTAGGTTAAACACTGTACAAACAAATTATAAAAATAAATCTACAATAAGATATTTCCCAAGAGTTCAGGTCTTTTTCGTGATGGTTTTATATTGAAATAATTGAATGTATGCAAATTTTCAAAAAGTCATTAATACATTTTCATACTACAACATTAAGACATCGCTAAGATGTCAACCAACCTTAGCTATTTCGACGACCACTATTTCTAGAAAAAAGGGTATCTAAATAAATTACTCAATTGAAGTTCAAAACATTTTATTTAATCAAAAATCAAAACAACACAATTTCATCAGCTTGATTACGTCCAGTCTAAGAAGAAAGGGCAAAAAACCCAGCTGAGAATATAATTGCTTAAGACAAACTACAGTGTAACTAGAATTGTGGTGTTTTAAAAATTAAATGCATATTGCTTATTGTGGCTGAATGAAAGTATATTAAAACATTGTTCTAAATATATAATCTGATTGCGGGTTGCGGCGCCCGCAACTTCTTCTGCGTTTATGTCTTTTTAAATAATTATTACATATTTCTGCAAAAATAGTTTCAGCACTCAAAATATATGATGTAGCGGATTCTTCTTTACATTTGTTTAAGAAAAACTATTTCACAATACATTATTTTCATATAATTTTAACAGTTTATGCAGCGTACTCCGAGGTAGCTTTCAGGTGTTACGATTTTTGCCGATTGTCTTGACATATACCTATCATTATATTTTAGGCAATTTTTATCTATATCTTTATATGACCTATGCGCTATTCTGATAAACAGGCTACTGTAAAATTTCAACGAAATCTGTTCAGCAGTTTTTGTGTGTAAGAATACATACTCGTACACCTTTTTGTGTATAAGATTAAATATACATTAAATATAACTGAGAGGTTTTCATACAAAGAATTAAATATTACCTACCATAGTGATACATACATGTAGATATTATTCAAAATACGAACGAAAGACATGTCTAAATAAATAATTGTGCATGTTTCGATAAACAATAACAGTGGTGACATACAAATTGCAATTTCACGCATATTGTCAGCGTGAACGTGATACATAGCTAATGCTATCTCTGTACCGCTTTCCTATTATTTGTAAAGATAAATTTAAACTTTATTAATATGCTTTATGTTGACGGGCAACATACGAATCATTTTATTATTCATTTTTGTTATCGAAACTGTGGTTAATAAATATTAATATTAATGGTACAATAATTAAGTAAATAATATTAATAGTAAAAACTTGTAAACATTTTAAAATGTGCTCGCGAACATGCAGTTTAAGATAAGTTGAACATACAAGAAGATTACCTTAATATAACATGCAATTATACTAGAAATATTTGAAATACTTAACTAACTAGTATTTGAACTGCAATAAACTAATCGTGTAAGTAGAACATAGTCCTATGAAACGTAAAACCAAATTGAGATTCATCGGAAAGTCGGGCCACAAGAGAAATGTCGTAGGGCAAACTTCAATGTAATCCAGTGCGTTGTACAAAACTGTACGCAGTTCGTTATCTGAAAATATGAGAGATATTTTTACATCGAATACTATTCCATATTTTTTTGTGTATAAACTTAACGTAACACTAAGAGTGTTGATATATTTTCGTTTTATATATCGAATGAGCTAATCGTAACATTTTTTCTTAGATATGTAATCCGAATGAATAATTGTACTATT
The DNA here is from genome assembly GCA_035772565.1 of Antheraea assamensis. NCBI lineage: Eukaryota > Metazoa > Arthropoda > Insecta > Lepidoptera > Saturniidae > Antheraea > Antheraea assamensis. The sequence goes on from JAQQSE010000058.1 coordinate 1,238,596, forward strand.
ATACTACATCGGGACTGATAAGACATTTTACTCTCTATACGATAAAAGATAATTACTTTAGACAAGGCTAAAAAAAACATCGTCTACGCCAGTTCTACACTGTCATATAACATCATAACCTTACAATTTTTGGTGGCACGATTTTTGGTGTTTTGTGAGCTTGTCATGTAGTGGCTATTGTTTTTTGTTCATTATCTTGGTGTAGTTGATCCTATATTTTGTTATATCGAAATGATTATACGTGATATCAATGTGCAATAGTGAAGTGTATGGAAAATAATGCCACTGATAATAAATTCTGAGATATCGCAAATACTTCTGCAAAATTTTTAACATGGAGGCCACCATCTTATTGAACACTGACGTCATCACAAGATAATTCTTCGCAAAAGAGAACAATTTCCCATATAATAATGACAGTAATGATCTTCAATAGTCAATACTACTACTACAAGTATTCGATACTAAAACGAAGAATAACGCAATAAACAAAGTCGTATTACTGAAGATAATTACTGTTCTAACTCTTAGTTGTGGATACGAGTCACATAGTTGGTTTAATAACCTTTTAGCAAACATTGTCCGACAACGTTATCTGAAAACATTTGATATTAAAACAAAATGTTTACGAATCGATATAAAGTTCCTACAAATGCCAATAACGGCTATATATCAATAATATTATCAATTATACTGCTGTACAGAGATTACTATTATGAAGCGTTATCAGTTATTATGCTGTTGGATAATTTGTTGTTATGTATGTAAAATTGCATTCGTAATAATGACTTCAATAACAAAATGAATATCTGTTGTTCGTATAGTAATTTTTAGGGTCGACAACGTAAAGTGCTCGTTCTATCACACTTATTGGGAGTTGTATTATATTTGTTTGTTCGCTTGTATTGATAGCACCGGTAGTTTTTTGCTATTGCCAATAATAACAAATTATAATTAATATCTGAATAATAATATCTTAAGTAATGTGGTCTCAGTAGCGAAGAAAAAAATGTTTATTAATGTTCGTGTGTGTGTGTTATCGATATAACATTTTCTAGAATAAAACCATCGTCGCATGTTCCGAATGGACACTCCTAGAAACTATCTTACTAATTTAGTAACAGTAATTAGTAAATGTAGTAGTGTAACTATACCTTGAAGATAAGCAATGAGTGATACAGTCGTAATAGATATATCTACTTTGCAATTTTTTTGGTACTTAAATGTTAAATGTCTAACTATTAATATCGAAAAAAATTGTTCGAAATAATAATTGCTATATCTTACCATCGCATTTTATGAGCTCATCAGCCAGGGTTGCCTTTATCGCATCCAGGTCATCAGCAGATAACTCCATCAGAAGCGCAGGTACAAACAGAACGAACACTTCGAAGGAAAGTTGGATTACCCATGATACAATTATTGAGGAATTCTATAAAATAAAAGAAGACTATAATAAGATATGTCTCGTAAATTACGTAGTCATTTTTTTAAAGAAGCAACGCTGTAGTCCTGGCGTCGCATTCATTTTGAAAGCAATCTATCACTGTTCCATTTTATTTCAACTGTCGAACAGAGAAAGAGATAACTCTCTCTCAGCTCTGACTTTTTAAACGTATATAAAATCATACTTTCGTATTCTTTCGTTTGCTCGTCTAAAGCTGCAACTTTTTTTTTATTAACAACAATACAAGAAGGACTTTGCATGTATCTATCTGTCATCCATTCATTTTTTGTATTCACTAAATTTGTCTAATGTGTATCTAAAACTTTGGTAGAATTGTGCAATGTGGTAGTAAATAAAAAAATAAAGAAATCTGAACATGCCGTTGGTAGACATAAACTATATGATATGAAAACATTTGTTGTAGTACCATTAGTACCATAGAAACAGAGGAATACGTTTGTTTAGGCGAAATGCACTTTTGCCTTTTCCCCTAACAGACGACATGTTCATGCTGGAAGTTACTACGAAAAGTTGCTATTTTTGAAAAAGTTTTGTGTTTTTTTTTATTTTTATAGGTTAGCATTTGACCACAGTCTCATCTGATGTTAAATGATGATGTGGTGATGGTAGTTACACTAAATCTAGAGGAAGACTGGCTTTCAAGTGCAGCTGCCGGGACACACCAACAGGTGCTTGACGACTGATTTTCAACTTGAGGGTGGTAGTTAGCTAGGCGGGCTTAAAAAAAGCCCTACCATCACGCTATGGTTTCATCACGATGTTTTTCTTCACCGAAAGCTACGACTCAGTGGCTAAGAGTCGAACCTACGTTTTTCGACGCTATGTCTGAACACACTAACAACTGAGCTGTCATCGCTTCATGTACTCTCCGTTTTCATTAGCTTTTAATGGTGGTCACGAAATTATTAAAATTATTTTATTTAATTATTTAGACTTTGAATCCGTAAAAATCAACGCGGTCGCATCGGCGAAAGGAGAGCTTAAATTACTTATCTAACCGTGCTCATTGCGTAATTTATGCATAGACACATTTTCACCTAATATGGAAACGATGGGGCCTAAGATGATAGAACATTAAACCTAGTGTTGCAGTCGGTATACACCTAAAGATGTTTGACCACAGATTTTCAACTTGAGGTTGAAGCACTAGAAAATGCTCTACCACGACTCTATAGTTTCACCTCGATGTTTTTCCTAAGTCCAGATTGTTTGTGAGCTTTGGGTCCTTGTCTATCAAAGAAGTGTCCGACCGTCCAATCATTATGCATCATTACTCTAAAATAGATTAAAAAGTTACCTTAAAATATTGCTTACCAAAGTGAAAGGAGGGTCGAGCAAATAAAAGATGAAAACAAATAATTTCAATATGTTCATCACGATGTTAAGGCATATCTGAAAAACATTTGGAGATGAAATTTCAAATCACGCTCACGTAATCCTCATGATATGAGGATTATGTGAGAAATAATTAAACATGTAAAATTTTTTTTTTTTTTTTATGCTAGGATATCGATATTATGTGACTGTAAGCGAAGATGAAGTCGACGATGGATCCTACTTATCTAGCAAATACTTTTTCAGAGTTTACTCTTGGCTTGAACACTTCCAAGCTCTAGTGGATGAAAGGATAGAAGGCTATAATTAATTCCACTGCATAGTTGATGGCTTAGTAAAATAGCAAAATGGCTTTTAAAAATTAGGGTAGAAATTCTAATGACGTCTAGCTATCCTGCGCTGGAACAAGTTAGGCGTAATTAGATGACTCTGACTTCGTTCTCTAAGATTTTCCTATAAAGAATTGAGAGGTAAACCATATCACATCAATGCATTACACTTAAAATGATTGCCTCTAACAGAGCTGTGCAGCCAATAAGCCGAAGTGTTCAGTGTTTATTGAATTCAAGAGCGGCTAATGTTTGACTGATCCATTCCAGAGGTCACAGATGTATTCCACATATAATAGTACATATGCTTAGTTTAGATTGAAAAGCTGGTACTGTGCGAAATACTGCTTGGCCTTGATTATATGATTCTTAGGATTTAATTCCTACAAATAGAGAGGCTCTTTGTTACTTGAAGTACAGCTACCTACTACCTATCTTTAAGATTTTCTATTTTAGTAAAAAGGAAAATCTTTTGAATCCTGTAAAATTAGACCATTGTTGCGTTTTCTCAATCTATATATTTTTTAAATTCAAATTCAAACAGTGAATTTAATGAAAGTGTGCGTGGGTTTCCAGTACTCCATACTTACTTACTCAACACATACAGCTATTAGTCACGTAGCATCTATTGTGTATATTTTCTATCCATAATACAAGTTTTACCAGGTATAAATGGCTTTATAACGTATTCTCAAACGTATTTATTATATATAGTATTTTCAGTGATTGTTCGTATATTGATATAAGTGATGTAAATTTATAAAATGAGTGTGTACAGAAAAAACAGTAAAAATTGTAAACATAGCAGCATGACAAATCAGAAAAGGGTGGTTTGGTTAAGGAAGACGTCCTCCAACGCGGGAAGGAAGATACTTTCATTGACAGTGTTCTTCTTTTAAGGATAACAGATTTACAAATTATAAATGGAAAAACTTGATTTTTTAAAAACAATTCGTAATAAATAGTCAGTAAAGATACGTTTTACTCAAAACTACTTTTTTCAAATGACATTTCATCTTCGAAAATACTAAGCCGATTTCAATTATTTTGTTTTTGTTTTGTTCATTGAGATATTTTGTATGCTAAAAAAACATTGTTTTTATAGAAAATAATAAATAAAAACAAAGGTGTTCCCGTCTAGCCAGACAGGTAATCCAGTCCAGGGTGCATATCTCTACCTCCTGGTCGTAACCGCCCACGCCCCTAATATACCAAGAGTCTTTCCCTAGCCTGCCGGGCACTTTCCTCAAGGGCCATATCAGCTGCCTGCGATCTTAAGCCTTCGCCTACGCTTCCATCTCGCTCTCTGGTATAGACTGGATCACCTAATTGCTTTTTGTACACGACGTACAGGAAATCGTCGCATTTAACACTATTATTAATAGCAGTACTGATCTAGGGCTCCTTAACGCGAAATTTCTGGGTGTTGCGGGCACTCTGTAATGCCTAGCCCGTGCCACGCTTAAATAAATTCACGATAATAAAGATATTTGTATAATCATAAACAGAATAATCCCGCCTGTTTATATCTGTTCCTCTCTAAAAATTCGTAATCAAAATGTATCCGTCTCTGTAGCGGCTTGAGGGATATTCTACTCCTAGCACACACACCATGGCCTCGAGCCTAGGTTCGTTTCCTGTAGCATTCAAGCTTTCTGCTTGCGCAATACAGTCGTCACCGTCCTCAAATCTTCTACAGCACTCTATAGAAGTGCACACGCATAGACACACTGTTTAGTTAGTGTTAGTATTAGCCAAATAGTACGAAATACATGTATAATTTGGTGTCACATGCATGATAAATGTCTGAATACAATAATACATTTATACGTTGGTGAGATATACATGATTAATATGTAATATAAAAACTGCATATAATAAAAAAATGACAAACATCACCCCCGTATCAACGCATGTCTTATGGCAACAAACTAGTTGGTATGGCATCCGCCACATTTAATCACAAGTCTTCAAAGTTATGAAAATATTCGTAAAAAATATAAATGTTTGTGTGAATTATGAAGTGCACTTACCAAAGGTGAAAATTGCTTCTCTGCAACACGTAAAAACCTTGAAAGACTTTTATATATATCCGTAAAAGTTTTAACAAATCTTATTTTCTCTTCTTGGTTGTTGGTTTTCAAATCAACTTTCAATATTTTTCTCAAAAAATTCAGCCTGCTTCGACACCAGTCCAACTTCATTATTAAGGGGCATATACTTAATGTTATTGTCAGGAATCGTATTATTCCCATAAGAACGATCAAAATAAATATAGAAAATTGTAACATGCCCGTGTAATATACGAATCCACAACATTGTAGGAATAATCCTATAGTTAAAATTGACATCGGTATATAACTGTTTAAATCAGAGCATGATAATCCGAGTTCATTATCTATGTCTCTTATCAATAAACTAGATTCAGAAAAATCATCAGTTTTGAAGATTAATGGTAATGCAACTGTTATCCCAAACTGAGTTAACATAAGTAACTGATACGGTGTCACATTAACCCATATATCACTTAGTTCCAGAACAGATAGTACTTGCGTAATATTCGATACACAGAAAACTAGGCAATATAATTTTGCTATACAATTAATGGTTGACGACCTTTTGAGATTATAGTAATTACCAAAACCCAGTCTTAAGACCATCAAGAATTGGTAGCTAAATATCAATTGATACTTAGACATTATGGCATTAAGAAAAGTTGAATAAAGTTCAACAATTTTTCTTCGCGTCGTTTTGGTGAATAGGTATAGGTTTTGGGTAATATTTTTTCACTCCTGATCAAGTTCAATATCCAGCGAAGTGCAATGTCTATGTTAGATGAACAAACTAAATTAATAAAAAAATATATTTCTTAAAGTTACGTCTTCACGCGTCAATTTTTATGGAAAGAGTGACTTCCTCGGCGACTAACATTCTAAGAATAGAAATATCTGTTGTTCCTTTAAATGTCACGGCTGCGTTCATTTTGTATACTTAGTAACAATATTTAGAGTGGACTTTGTAATTTTTTTGAGTTATATTTTTGATGACATTATATTGCATTCATTTCTATTAACGCGTTGTATCATTTATATAATAATCTCCTGACTTACAACTGATATTGTGCATTTATTTAGAACAGTCAGCGGCTCCGCATGCAATTTTTAAGCAGTAATAATATTCGACTTGTTATTTTACATGACGTTACTAACTTATGAGTGTATCTTATGGTTTTTGAAATGTTTGCTAATGATTTTTATATGCTATCAGTTTTGGATTGACATACTTTCCGTGTACCAAATGTTATGTAAAACGGTTGGGAACAAAAATATTTTAATAATATTGGGTAGAGTTTAAATTTCTTTACTTGACGTAATCGAAACTGCGAATTTGTGTTATTTTCACTTTTGATTGAATAAAATCTTTTGAATTGAGTAATTTATTTGGATACCCTCTTTCTTTAGAAATCCCAAAGGCTGAATAGTCAAGATTAATATAATAGCGATATACGCAGTTTCAAACCTCATAGTGTACTAAAGAATTTTTCAGAATTTGCATACATTTGTATTTGATTAGTAACGATATCAGTGCAATACAGAAATTTGTCTGAAAAGTATACCACACATCATATCATTAAAAAAACAATTATCACCTACCAGAAGAGAAAGTTATTGATCTTTATTTTGGTACTTGATAAAAACAATAAGTAATAGATTGCATGTTAGGGTGGAGTCTGTGCCTTCACGGGGGTAAAATAGGCTTTTAAAAAATGGAGGAAAAATTACACGGTTTTCTGTTATTAATTTTATGCCATTGTATCTCAATGTAAATATAACGTAATCCAAAAACAAGGGCTACCGTCAACATATCTATAATAAAACAGCTGCTGCTGTTACCATACCGACCTACAAGCCGCTCGGAAAATGTATTTTATTGCATTTATTTATCTTTAAGTTGTTTCGATGTTATACATATAATACAATATACTTAGTCTGGCCATAAATAGTGTTACAATTAAAAATAAACAAAATATTACATTTGAATTTGGAATATGTCATCTTTATATAATTGTTCATTGACTTTTCTCATTTTGGCGCCAATACATTGTACAATATTTAGCGAAATATTAAAATGGAGTGGGGTGATAAAGAGAACCGAATCACTGTGATTGCATTACACAAAGTAAGTATGGAGCCAAATGCAATTTTTAAAACTCTCCATACGCTTGGTATTTTAAAATGTTTGTGTACCGGGCTATTAATAGGTAAAATGAGACCTCCTCTGTTTGTGACAGAAAAAGATCTGGCCGTCCATGTAGTGTTCGTATGAAAAAGGTGGTCAAAGAAGTAAGGGAAATAATTCGAAGAAATCCTATACGAAGGCAAAAGATTTTATCTCGGGAGATGAAGATAGCACCTAGAACCATGTCGCGTATTTTAAAAGATGATTTTGGACTTGCAGCCTATAAGAAACGTACTAGTCATTTCTTAACTAGTAATTTAAAAAATAATAGGGTGGTACAATCGAAACAACTACTGAAACGGTACACAAAGGGAGGTCACAGAAAAATTTTGTTTACGGATGAGAAAGTCTTTACTATTGAGCAACATTTTAACAAACAAAATGACCGTCTTTTTGCTCAAAGCTCTAAGGAAGCTTCCCAATTGGTCGCGAGTGTTGGCGAGTGCAACGTAGGTCTATCCGACTTCAGTGATGGTTTGGTGGGGTATTAGCTATAAAGGAGTGACTGAGTTATACTTTTGTGAAAAAGGTATCAAAACATGGGCACAAGTGTATCAAGATACCATTCTTGAGAAAGTAGTGAAGCCCCTTAACAACACCATGTTCAATAATCAAGAATGGTCCTTCCAGCAAGACTCGGCGCCGGGTCATAAAGCTCGGTCTACGCAGTCTTGGTTGGAAACGAACGTTTCGGACTTCATTAGAGCTGAAGACTTGCCGTCATCTAGTACCGATCTTAATCCGCTGGATTATGATTTATGGTCAGTTTTAGAGAGTACGGCTTGCTCTAAACGCTATGATAATTTGGAGTCCCTAATACAATCCGTACGATTGGCGGTGAAGAATTTTCCCATGGAAAGAGTGCGTGCTTCTATTGATAGCTGGCCTCAACGTTTAAAGGACTATATTGCAGCCAATGGAGACCACTTCGAATAAGCTTTTTATATTTTAAATTGTTTTATATTCATGTATTAAATTAACACACTGTAAAAGTAATAAATCTTGTTTCAGTACTTATGGCAAGACTAAGTACATTTATATTTAAAGTGTTCCGCGCATCTCTATTCAGAGCGGCCAAAAAGTGTCGTGACGACGGTACGACCCACTCCGGTACATATTCTTACCACGTTGCTTGATTACTAAATCCTAAAATGTGACATATCTAGACTTGACATTATGAAGGAGGTTGCAGCAAATGTTTGAAGAGATGGATAGTCGGACAGAATCGCGATATCCTAATAACCGCTAAAAAATATAATGAATTAAATGATATTAGATACCTTTCGAACAGAAAAGTAAATTATACCCGAGGGATAGCAAAAATATATTTAAGATGGTCGTCCGACAAAATTACTTGGTTTACTGTGATGAATATTTGAAAACAAAATAAAAAAAAGAAACCTGGAAGTAAATCTGATATACCCAAAAAAATTATACAAGACGCAGGCACAACATAGTCATAAATATATTTACAACTTCATTTTCAAACTATAGAATAATTTATATTTTCCATTGTACGTTAACATGTAGAAATCAATGCAAAACCTTATAATGAAAATATCGGCTCAAAAAGATAACAATGTCAGCTTGGAATATTGGTACTGAGTAAAACAGAAATGAACGCAGCCGTGACATTTCAAATTGTAACAAGTATGTATAACTAATTATGCCTATCTATACTTAGAACGTTATAGTTCTTGTCAAACTTTTGACCGCTCTGAAGTAGATGCGCAGAACACAAATATAGGTATCAAAGGGACATCGAAGAGGTGGAGGCGGAGCAGACTCACCCACGCACGTGCCTCGTCCCTATTGGACCGACGTTGACACGTATACCGCAGTGTGATTACCAGTTGCAGTACACTCGCATTCAGAATAATTACATTGTAAGTTACAGATAGAAACAGGCGGCAACGAAAACTTTTTTTCACCCCGCGCAATACAACGCAAGCTACGAAAGCTTAAACCCAAGAAAACCCCGGATAAAGATAGTATAACCAATACCATGCTACGACACCTGCCGTAGATAATCGTCGCGGTGGTGACGAGTTTATTCAACGGTGCATTAAGATTGGGTCACTAAAGCTGGGAACTGTAATAATGATTCACAAGTATGAGAAAAATCATCGGCAACCTGAAAACTACAAATGCATAACTTTATTCAGTACTATTTCTAAAAGTTCTGGAGAGACTGTTGCTCAATAAAATAAAATCATACATTCAACTGAGATCTGAATAATATGGCTTCAAGGAAGGATACTCTATGACATTACAATGCCACGAGTGATGTATATCCTGATCGAATAGCACAACCAAAAAGGAACAGAGCCGTCGTGCTCCTTGATATGGAGAAAGCGTTCGATAGGGTATGGCACGAGGGGCTCGGTTACAAGTTGTTGAGTAGAACTACCACTCCCAATTGCCTATATAACCTGTTGTTATCCTTCCTGGAAAACAGGAAAGTACAAGTCAAAGTTGAGGACCAGTTATCGACAGAGATCGAAGTGCGTGCAGGAGTTCCACAGAGAAGCTGCCTCTCGCCGCTCCTGTACGAGCTTTATACTAACGATATCCCGCTAATCGGAGAGTTGCAACTCGCCTTTTTCGCTGACAACACCACATATTGGGCGACATCCATGAATAAAACGAGAGCCGCAGCATTGCACCAACCGACCTTAAACCTCCTTTCAGACTGGCTTGCCAAGTGGCGACTGGCGGTCAACGTGTCAAAAATGCAATGCCTCCATCCAGGATATTCAAAAGATAGAATACCGCCCTTGACCCTCCAGGGATAGGCTATACCGTGGAGGCGGGAGGTCAAAGGGAGTCACTATCGACAGGTGATTGTCCTTCAGAAAGCACATAACCAATATTTCTGTAAAGGCTAAAGTAGCGAGGCGAGTGCTAAACCCGGTGCTCCACTCGAGACTTCCGCTACGCACCAAGCTAGGTATATATAAGATCTACGTGAGATCACGCCTCACGTATGCCTCACGTATGCATGGTTCAGTTGCGCGCCAGAATACCTTAAGCGCAGATTACGACATCAACGAAGCCAGACGCTAAGATCAATCGTCGGGGCCCATGCTACGTGAGGAACACGACCATCACACTTGATATGAAAGTCGAAAGCCCAAACGACTTTGTAAGCAGACTCGCTCCGAACATGTTCCGCAGGGCGGATTCATCAGTGCATGTCCACCTCCACGACATCTCCACTTCACACATGGCTACCTGAAACCACACGACGGCCACCTAAACCTCGAGGCCGCCGATGCAAGGTTAATCAAATTCCACTGTCATAGGGTGAAGCCCTGAAACAGTTTCCCCACATCATCACCGATGTGAAAAGATAATAGAGCGAGACAGAAACAAATATTGTATAAGGCGGATCATTCAATGAAAATGATCGTGATCACTCAAAATCCACCGACCAGGTGGTTATCAAATGTTACCTAGACCGAATTGTAACTGACAAATACGTAATGTGGCGAATCCTTATTATTCTATCTTTGTCTATTACTTTACTGTTAAGCTACTATTGTTAATTTATAGTTTTAACTTGTATTTTACCACTCTAGTAATCATTTACTCTTTATTGTCTGTTAATTTTTATCTCTAATCCTTTGTATGTATATGCCAGCTGAATTACAGTAACAGTTTTTAATAAATTAACTGTCAAAGCGTTTACAAGGCTAGACAACAGGAGTCATATCTTAAATTTACATACAAAATCTTCTGAAAGTAGCAACGTGGTCGTTATACTGCCACATCCCTATTACTTAACATAATAGGCAAATATTTACTTGAATCATTATTAATTAAAAATTTATTGTTTTCCACGTATAACATCGAGACAATTTAAGGATTAATAAATGACACTTTTAAATTCATATAATAATATTTTGACTTTGTTTTGTGTTATCCTCTTGACTGTACTATGTGTAAAGCCGAACATAAACCTATATTCAGAGCGGCTAAAAAGTATGTCGTGGACAGTAGTTGTAGAGGAAGTCACTTTTACCATAAAAATTGACGTGTAAAGACGCAAGTTTAAGGAATATAAATCTATGTTTACTTAATTTGTTTTAAAATTGTTATCGCTCTTCGTTAGATTTTGAACAATATTAAGATTGTGAAAGATGTTGTAGGAGTCAACAAGGGGATGTAAAAGAAAATAGTTAAAAACCTTAACTTTTTTTAACGCAATAATGTCTAAGTATCAATTCGTATTTACCTACAGATTTTTAATGAACGTTAGATTAGTTTTTGGTTATTACTGTGATCTTAGAAGATCGCCAAACATTAATGTTATGATTAAATCATATTGCATACTTTTCGGCGTGTTAAATATTGTTCAAATGTTATCTGTTCTGAACCTAAATGAATTAGGAGTGTATACGACAGCTTACCAGTTAATTACTTTAAGTCATTTAGCGATATCTATTGCATTACCATTACTAGTCAAAGCTGATGACTTCTCTGAATCTAGTTTATTGATAAGAGACATAGATAATAAACTCGGATTATCGTGTTCAGTTTTGAGGAGTTATATGCCGTTGTTCATTTTAACTGTAGGAGTCTTCGTACAATGTTTTGAATTCGTATACAGCTACGTGGTCTTGTCACTATATTCTGTATTGCTTTTGGTCATTATTATGGAAACAATACGATTCCTTTCATTAACATTAAGTATTTGCCCGTTAATAATGAAGTTGGACTGGTGTCGAAACAAACTGAAGGTTTTGAGAAAAATAATGCAAGATGATTTGAAAAGCAACAACCTAGAAGAGAAAATTAAATGTGTTAAGACGTTTGTAAATGTATACAAAAGTCTTTCAAGATATTTACGTGTTACAGAGAATCACTTTTCGCCTTTGGTAAATAATATATTTCTATTTAAATGTCGATTTAGGAGTCTCTTTACAATTTTGAATAATCGTCGAATTGGACAAATTTAAATCTACATACAGAGTTTAGGTCCACTCTCGCGTCACGCGACATGTATTTGTACCTGATATGTATTGTATACTATAGGGGGCAAACGAACAGGTGAGTCATCTGATGGTAAGTGATCACCGCCGTCCATAGACACTAGCAACACCAGGGAAGTCGCAAGTGCGTTGCCGGCCTTTTAAAGAAGTTTACACTTGTTTCTTTGTAATTCCTAATGGTTTGAAAACACCGCCGCTGGGAGTCGATTCCATAAGGTCGAAGTACAAGTCAGAAATGATCTTAAGAACCTCACCATAGAAGACCTCCACTCATCGAGGTGGTATGAATGAAATATCAGTTTCTGGCGGGTTGTACAATTGTACTTTTCTATCTACTATAAATTTAGTATTGAGGTTGGCATCGACTTCAAATAGATTATTAGGTAGCGCATATACTAATATTTTAAATTTTATTTGTTTAATTTAATCTAATGATTTAGTTATTTTTCACCTTTTACCTCCTTTTTGTTTTTTTAGTGTTTTTTAATATCTTTTTGTTTTTTTTTTTAATTATTTAAGTCGGTTCAATAAAAAAAATAAGACTATAATAATAAATTTGTATAATAAAAGACAAAACCGGTCGATTCTCTATAACTGCAATATTTTCTTAACTAGTGGTGGTATCTTAACGTTCACAAAGTATACTCTGGAATTATTACTAGGAGTATATACTTATTTAGAATAAAAATAAAATTTTAAAACGTATGCGTCCATCTTGAGAATTTAAATAACAATCTAACATTTAATTTGGTAATGAAACCTGATTTTTTATTTTAACTCTAGGGATAAAATGCCAAAAACACTAAGGAAGAGAAGCTATTTATGTATATTCGATTCTCCTAAGTTTTAACTCGTGATTCCTTCCATAGGTACTCTTTAACATCGTGATCAACATATTCAAGATATTAATTTTTACATTTTATTTGATTGATCCTAATTTCATGTTGGTAAGTAATAACTACATCATTTAAAGCAACTTTATAAACCATTTTTGCGCCGTAGAGTCTTCGGAATACATTCAATAGAAAAAGGTGCAAATCCCACAATTAGCTTTAATTTTTAGCGAAGTAAAATATCGAGACGATAACATCTAGTTACAGACCGCGAATTGATAATCTGCAGTCAAGCAGTTATAGGTGTATTCCTGCAGTCGCACTTGAGAGCCAGTCACTCTAGTAATCTAACCAGGGCAGCATTTCGTCCATACAAACGTATTCATCTGTTTAATATACTTTCTATATCTATCGTTACCAGGTTCCCATGTGTTGATTTTGTCCTTAAATCGATTGTTATATCAAATTACTGTATTAAAATTGCCCAGTAACTCCCAGCGTTTCAGAGTTACAAAAATAAATAAGTGGATGGTGTATAAAATAAAAATCGGTCTAATTTTGGACGTAATGATAAATTATGGTTTTGTTTATTTTATATAGATGGAATAAGTCCGAGCTGCAGTTGTCTCTCTCGCGCTCTATTCGACAGTTCGTACAAAACTCTCGTTTTCGTCAATAGGTTTCTTTTAAAGATTTTGACGAGCATTGTCTTGCAGATCGCATTTCTTCTTAAAAAGACTTAGCAGTTAAATGTAGCGTTGGTTTGGAGATAATCTTACTATAATCTTATTTTATTTTATAGGATTCCTCACTTATTGTAATATGGCTAATGCAACTTTCCTTTGAAGTGTTTGTTCAGTTTGTACCTGCATTTCTAATGGAGTTTTCTGATAATGAACTGGATGCGATCAAGGCAACCCTGGCTGATGAGCTCATAGAATGCGAGGGTGAGACATATAAATAGCATACAATATTTATTTTAAACAATGGTCTTCATTACTAATAGGTTAAAATGTTTTTTTATTTCTAAGTGCCAATAATAATGCAAAATGGGCAAAACATCCATCATAACGGTATTAATATATTCAACTTATATTAATCAGTCATATTAATAATTAATATACCTAGTTTTGCAATAAATACTGAAACAAAGAAAAAAAAATTCTATTGCACATAACATTTATTACTTTTACAGTGTGTTAGTTTAATACATAAATATAACACAATTTAAAATATGAAGAGCTTATTCGAAGTGGTCTCCATTGGCTGCAATACAGTCCTTTAAATGTTGAGGCCAGTTATCAATAGAAGCACGCACTCATTCCATGGGATAATTCTTCACTGTCAATCGTACGGATTGTTTTAAGGACTTCAAATTATCATGGCGTTTAGAGCAAGCCGTATTCTCTAAAACTGACCATAAGTCATAATATTGTAAACTGTATTGGCCACAGAATTAGAAAACCCAAGAATATATACTCGTAATGACAGGTTCCAAATTCAAACGTAATATTTTGTTTATTTTTAATTGTAACAGTATTTACAGCCAGCCTAATTAAGTAAGAAAGTAATATCTCTAATATTTTCAGATAACGAACTGTGTACAATTTTGTACGACGCACTGGATTACATTGAAGTTTGCCCTGCGACATTTAACTTGTGGCCCGATTTCCCGTTTAATCTCAGTTTGGTTTTACGTTTCATCGGCCTATGTTCTACTTACATAATTAGTTTATTACAGTTCAAATATTGAATAGTTAAGTTTTTCAAATGTTTTACAGTACAAATGCATATTATATTTAGGTAAATTTCTTGGATGTTTAATATATCTTAAATTGCATGTTTGCCAGCACGTTTTTTTTGCAATTTCTTAGTATAATGTGATTATTAATCGAGAAATCAATATTTATTAATATTTTGATGACAAAAGTGGGCTACGAGGTTATTAAATGATTCAGTCACAGCTAACAACATATAGAATATTAATAAAGTTGTAATGAATCATTACAAATAAGAAAAAGCAACAAGGATAGCATTAACAACGTCTCTCGTTCATGCTTGCACCCTTCGCGGGGTCTCATTTTTTACGTCATCAATATTTACTCTTGACGAATCTTCTCATCTTACCCTTATCTCTCTTAGATAGGATCGGCACCACATGTTTATCATGTTGTGATGTATGATTTGGCTTAATTTTTACGACAGGCCGCGCGAGCCTCCATTCAATCCTCCTTGGGATTATTTTGTAGTACCACTATATGTAGGAAAAATTAATAACTGTGGAGTTCTCTTCGTGTACTACAGTGATGTGGGTTGAAGAGCTTAGTTAGCTTAGAATTAGTTGATTTCTCCAGGCAGAAAATTTTGGTCAGCAGTGGTACTGGCTGACATTATGTAACATTTCTATATAGAGTTATGAAGGTATTTCATGTGATATAAATGAGCAAGGCCGCTAAAATTATCATTTTTGCTTGGAGCAAATAATATCAAAATGATGACATCAATTTCAAGAGAAACTCAAACATTATAATTCTCCTGATAGTTGAAATATCTCACTTGGTTTAATAATTGTTGACAACCTATCAATATGATTACGACTGTTTTCGAACAAACTGTTCATGTTATTACTGACTGAATTTTGTTCACCGTTGGCGATTGTTGTAATATAATTGGCCTCAGCGGCTCCAGTATTTTATATCACATAAATCGGTGTATATTGACTTGAATTAATAAAGTTGTTATCTTTCGGAGTATTCATTGTTAAAATTATTACAACATAAACAATTATTAACTGAAATTTATTTCTGACGCAATTGGGTCGTATGTATGTATTAATATGGTAAGGAATATTTAACTCTTTGTTTGAAAACCTATGAATTGTATATTCTATCCTAATTATATTATAAACGATAAAAGGTTATTCTTTCACGCAAAACTACTGAACAGATTTTAATGAAAATCTTTGCAAGTTGGCATCAGAATAGGTAATACATAAAAATGAATTGCAGTTCGTTTGTCTCACTGAAACTCGAGATTGGCTAGTCCGATTTGACTAATTTTGATCTTGAAATATTTGTGGAAGTTAAAAGGCAAGGTTAAAACGATAAGAAACATAAATAGTGAGGAAAGGAAAATAGTAAAAAAGACAATTTAATTTTCAAATACAAAATATTCCTACCTATGAGACATTCAAGTCTTTTTTTTTTTTGGAATGGCATCTGCCCATGTAGGCAATTTCGCCAGTGTTAAGTGTAACAAATACACTTTTTAAGCTTCATTATCAAATATTCAGTATAATATAGATTAACCTAAAATGACACGACACTTGAAGTCTTTTGTAAACTTCATTATCAAATATTCAGTATAATGTAGATTAATCTAAAATGACACGAGACACTTGAAGTCTTTTGTAAACTTCATTATCAAATATTCAGTATAATGTAGATTAATCTAAAATTACACGAGACACTTGAAGTCTTTTGTAAACTTCATTATCAAATATTCAGTATAATGTAGATTAATCTAAAATGACACGACACTTGAAGTCTTTTGTAAACTTCATTATCAAATATTCAGTATAATGTAGATTAATCTAAAATGACACGACACTTGAAGTCTTTTGTAAACTTCATTATCAAATATTCAGTATAATGTAGATTAATATAAATGACACGACACTTGAAGTCTATTGTCATTTTAGAAATCAAAAATTGTCATTCGTGTGTCAAATATAGAAATTTATGTTTCATAGGTGTAGTACTAGGTCCGATCTCTTTGGTCTGTTTTGTTGAAATATAAAACAGTTCTATTTCGTAAATAAAAATAGTACACATGAGAAAGCTTTTAATTGATTAAGTGCACATCTGTGTTGCATTTATAATGTAAATAAAAATACTTGTAACTGATACGAAGTTCACCGGATCATCTAGTCGCTTATAAAATTACTAATGCAGACGAAGTTATGTTTAAAAAGTTTCGAAGATTATTTGAAGTTTAAATCTAAGTCGATTATGTATCTACAACAAATTGTTTATCGGGCCCTAGTAACAATTGCGAATTATTTCTTAAGGACACGATGATTCCAAACATACTGTTGTTATTATTAATGGTTTGTCTTAATAAGGAGTAATATTACCAGCTGAGTTTCTTGCCCGTTCCTCTCCGACTGGACGTAATCGAACCGACGGATTTGTGTTCTTTTTACTTATGATTGAATAAAGTCTTTAGAAATTTAATTTGCGTAATTTATTGAAATGTATTGTTTTTTCGAACCTCGTGCTAACCAAAGAAGTCTTTCAAAATCCATATAAATTTTGCACTTAAGGGTGGTAGTTGTCCAGGAGGGCAATACAAAATGTCCTGCCATAATTCATCACCATGTTTTCCTTCACCGATACGTCCGACGCATTGTTGGCTGGAACCTACACTATCAAAGTGGTACCCGCCCACTCTACCACTGAACGCACACTGCTTGAAAAACAACAGGTCGTGTTAAGAAATATGAACCGGGGTTCATATGAGCTGCTGCACCAAAAATACTGTAATAAAATTGTGACTGCGTTTGTTCACACACCTATGCGATATTCTTGAGCCGGATTTGATGCGGTACGACGTGTGGCCCTTAAAAACTATTTGTTAATTGTAATTATAGTTATATTTTGAAAACTAGTATAAGGATCTTGATAACGTTGTTTGTTGTCTTGAGTATTATTTGTGAGTAAAAAGGCGACGGCAACTCGAATCTTCTAGGTTTCCATATTGTACATTCATTTTCACATAAAAATAACTCAAAAATATGTTACTGCACACAGAATTACTGGAAGCGTAACAACAACGACGATGTTGAAGCAAGTAATTTTATTGGAGTATACTGTACATCGCTGTTTCACTAGCGTTGGTCGCAACCCCGAATTGCCTTTATTTAGGGCCTATTAAAGAATTCGGATTACGTGGTAGGGATCGTTTCGAACACTGATTGTTATTAGAAATTGAATATATATAGCCAATTCATATAAACGTACTGATAAAATATTATGTGGATTGTGTACAACATATACATACAGCTACAGAATATAGTTTTATTACAAATCGAATTTCTTCTGTTGTTTTACAATCATAAGAATTACCAAAATACAACCTTAACTTTATAGAAATCTTAAACCCGAATAACAATCGAACCTTGGACATTAATCCGATATGAAAACATACGTGTCTTTTAAATCAGATTTTTATATCATTGTTTTTTTTTTTTTATGTCATAGGGGGCAAACGAACAGGTGGGTCACCTGATGGTAAGTGATCACCGCCGTCCATAGACACTAGCAACACCAGGGGAGTCGCAAGCGCGTTGCCGGCCTTTTAAATATGTGGGCCTCCGGCGCTCTCACTGACCGAACGAAACGCAACAGTGCAAGCACTGTTACTTCACGTCGGTTTTCTGTGAAAGGGTGGTACTACCCCGGGCGAGCCGACCCATTCATGCTGAAACCAGTAATAGCTTCAGCTTAGCTCTACCACCTACAGACATTGTATTGGATTCCTCCGATATGTTTCAATTCAGATTCATCAGATATTCAATCTTATTAATTTATAGAGATTTATTTAAGCTCTATAAATATAAATTAATTGCCGAATACATGTAACTGATTCTTCATAATGGCTGCACCTAAGTGACTAATTCTTATTTTGTTTTGTGTGGAATTTCAGGACAAGGTTTATATGAAAATATTTGAAATTCGTGCGGAAATGTGAAAAATGTAGGATAAAAAATATGTATATAAAAAAGTGAGTGAGTAAGTGAGTGAGGCAGAAGACAGTAGGTAGATCTTTAAAAATATTGACAGATTGACGTACAGTTTGCAGTCTCCATTTTATTTCATTACATGATGGTACCGTAAAGTGAAAGTTTGGTCTCATCTGTTTCATTAGTACATCCGTGCAAAGCCGGACGCATAGTTAGTTCACTATATTTTTTAATATTTATTAGTAACTTTTAAGCTTCTTTCTTATTCTAGATTTTTAGATAAATATTAATTTAAGAAAAAAAATCTTATACTACCTTATAAATCTTCCTTTAATTTGCAAAAGCCTTTTCCCTACATGAAGTATAAATTTTATCATCATACTTTCCAATCCATGACACATTTTTTCAAATGCCATTATAGATGTGTATTTCTTTCTTATAGTAGATACTACTTGTTGTTTTTCAAGCGATGTTGGCTCAGTGGTAGAGTTTTCAGATACCTACCGCTTTGATCCATATTGGTTCCAATCTAGCAACGAGCCGGAGGTTTTATCGAAGGAAAAACATCGTGATGAATAGCATTATGATAGGGCATTTTGTATATCCTATCTGCAGAACAACTACCTTTGTTGAGTTAAAAATTGATGTAAATTTCGAAAGACTCATTAGATTCGCTCAGAGCAAGGCTTGAAGTAAGAATACATTAAAATAACGTTAGGCAAAATAAATTCAAAATACTTTATTCAATCAAAAGTGAAAACAAAACAAATCCGCCGGAATCTGAAAAGAACGAGCAAGAAACTCATCTGGGAATATCATTTTTTATTAAGATAAACTATTAATAATAACTACAGTACCAATAATTATAATTGCCATGTCATTAAATTTAATTCATCGTGCGTATTGTAGTTGAATAAAAGTGTTGAAGATACACATAATTGACTTAGATTTAAACATACAACAACTTTCAAAGTTTTTTAATACTCTAGCGACCGCCTGAAGCATCGTCTGCGTTTGTATTCTTATAAATTGTGGTAGCTTATTCTGATATAAACGTGCAAATATAAAGGTAAGTAGATAAAAGTATTTATTTTAATAATCTACATATAAATATAATATCTATATATAAATAGTCAAAAATTAAGCAGTTCGGTATAATTTTGTCTTGTGCTTGAAAAGCAATTTTCTTTACTAGTCTGTTTAGTTGTTATTAATCAACTTTATTGTTAACAATAAAAAAAAATGGAAATAGTTTTTCCAATACCATAGATATATCCAAACCTTTATATATAATTCTCTATTGGTAATGGTTACATACGTGGACAGTCTAAAATATTCGCAGAATATCCAATACAGTTTTTAACATTTAGAAAAAAAAATCAAATAAAATACAGATAGTTATATCTATTATATTAATGCTTTAAAAATAATTTGTATCTCTTATTATGGTCGAATTTGACCACTGGCCAACGATTAGTTAATTAAATTTATATGTGAACAGGTAGAGACAAAACGGATAAGTACATCTTTCTCCTTTGTTTCTCAGCCTATTTTCTTTTTTTTTAGTTTTGTTTAATAACTATTGATGAGCTTTAGTGTTATGAATATTTTATGTTTAGTAATTTTCTTTAATATTGACACACTTGAAATGGTCGAATTTCAACCACTAGACGATGACTAGTACCTACTATAAAGTATGCATTGTATATACAATATCCAGTTTAAGTGTATTTAAGGTTCACGATTTTTGCAATAATGATATCCGCGTAAAATTATTTGACACACGTAATTATTTTTGAGGCAAATTGAACAATATTTTTATAATAGTATAGTATGTTATACTGATATATAGGATATATTACTGTAAAACTTTAACGAAAGCCGCTCAGTATATTTTGAAGTCAGTAGCGTGAAAGAGTAAAACCTTTCTACTGATTAGATATGAAAGAGTATACGCTACTTAGAACAAAAATACATTTTTTTTTTAATTTGGTCGGTCTGTCTATCTGCTTATCTGTTTGTTTCGACTAATCCCCGAAGCAGCTGAACCGGCTTTGAAGTGAATTTGAAGTGAGCTGTTACCCGTGCCTTCATGTGCAGTGAAATACTTGAAATGGTTGGACTGCTTTTCACGGAACTTTTACTACCACAGAGTTAACCTTATGAAGATTAATTTCGGCTATTTTATTTTCGACTAGCTGTTACTTGCGACTTCATTCGCGTTGAATTTCCGAAACGTTTGCACCGATTTTCACAGGACTGGACTGGCAGATAACTGAACTGATGAACTTAAACTATTTTATTTTAGACAGGCTGTTACCCGCGACTTTTACAGCATGGAATCTTTAAAATGATTGGACCATTTTCACAAGACTTTCACTGACAGATAACTGAAGTTATAAGAACTAACTAATAGGCTATTTTATCTTTGATTAGCTGTAACCCTCGACTTCGTTTAAAATAGTAATTGTGACATATTAAAAACTGCTTACAGATAGATATAGAGTTTTATATCTTGATTTAATCGAATCCAAAATGTTGTATATCTTTTTTGTGTATAGTTATCAACTCATTATTTACAATTCAACACTATAAGTAATAGTCATTTTTAAGATAGAAATAGTCTTTCTAATAAGATATGTATTACCTAATACAATTTCTTGCAGAACAGACAAACAATAATTTTTTGTATGGTTGCAAGAACTTTACTATATTGACAATATGGGCATATTATATCTATATACATAATAACATTTTGAAAAGTTATTGTATAGCTTGAAATTTTCGTTAGGGTCTTATACTATATAGTAGGTACAATTAGTAAAGGTAAAGTTCCAAATATGTTGTTGATACTAAATCACGCAAACATTTTGAATATTTAAGAAGATTAACTAACTATAACATGCATTTATACTATGAAATGTTTGAAATACTTAAGTAATTAATATTTGAACTGCAATAAACTAATCGTGTAAGTAGAACATAGTCCAATGAAACGTAAAATCAAATTGAGATTCAACGGGAAGTCGGGCCACAAGTGAAATATCGCAGGACAAACTTCAATGTAATCCAGTGCGTCATACAAAGCTGTATAAAGTTCATTATCTGAAAATATTAAAGATATTTGTTACACTGAATACTGTTCGAGGTTTTTGGCACATAAAAGTAATGTAATATTCGAAGCATTGATGTATTTTCGTCCAAGATATTTAATGAACTAATCGCAATAATAGCTGCCTTTACACGACACGCCTTTTCACACGCGATTGAGTGTGCAAGTGTACTCCTTCACATGCAAATGCGTTTTCACTCAGGAAAGAGCGTGTCGTGTGAATGTAACTAATAACATTTTCTCGAGTGCAACCATGGCCACATTTCCTAAATGGACACCTCTCGAAATTATATAACTAATTTAGTATAAGTTATACTTTAATGTAAGCAGTGATACAGTTGTAATAGATAAATCTATTTTGCATTTTTATTTGTATACAAAAAACCCCATCTATTAATATTGAAGAGCATAGAAAAAATAATTATCCTAAACTACGTAAAGGTCCCACCTTCGCATTCTATGAGTTCATCAGCCAGGGTTGCCTTGATCGTATCCAGTTCATCAGCAGATAACTCCATAAGAAGCGCAGGTACAAACTGAAGAAACACTTCGAAGGAAAGTTGTATTACCCATATTAAAATTGATAGGAAATCCTAAAAAAAATAAGACTATAATAAGATATAACTCCCAACCTATGCAGTCATTATTTTAAAGAAGAAACGTTCTCGGTATGGAGTAGAATATATTTTAAAAGGAATTTATCGCTGTTCGGTTCTACTTCAACTACAAGTCCGATTTTTTATACGCATATAAAATAGAAGAAATAATAGTTTCGTTTACCCTTATGTCCTGGTCCAAAGCTCCAAAACCAAAATCATTTTTTTAACAATAATACAAGTAGGATTTCAGCTATATATCTGTACGTCATCTATTTAATTTCTGTATTCGTCAAATTTGTTTAATTTATAACTCAAAATATGGTATAATTAGGCCAATTTAGTATTTGATATATAAATATCAAACTGATAATGATGAACTAATACTGAGATATGGGTTCGACCTCAGAACATATTGAGTATTAAGTGATTAGCATATTTGTCAGTTCTGTATTTGAGTGTTAAATGTATATAAATAAAGTGATGGAAGTCTGTCGTTGTGCGCGCATTACGCAAAAACTACGGGATAGGTTTCGATTTTTTTTAGTTTTACTATACAGACATTTGGCTCTAATCGAAAAAAATAACACGACATCTTCATTTAAAATAAAATATTAAGAAATTACTATTTTTATAAGCAAAATATATTTTTGATTTTAATTTTTGTTATGTTTCGTTCTGTACGTAAAATACAGAATTAAGATAACAACTCAACTCAACTCAAAAGAGCAACTCAGAAGAAGTCGCGGGTATCATTAGTGTATAATGTATATATTGTATACCGTGTGTTGGCACACGACAATCGTCTCTGCTTCGTTCTAGATCACAATAGATAAACTATATCATCAGTAATAGTAGCATGTTTAGGCGTGTCGCGTTCCAGGGAACAAAAAATCAAAATATAGGAACATGGTAGACATCAATTGTTTGACATAAAAATATTTGTTCTAGTATCTTTAGTCAATGATAAAACAGAGAAATATATTTGTGTAAACGAAATGCAATCTGCGTATTCTCGTAACAGAGAGGTATATTTTCATGAAGCGCTGTTATTACAAAAACAGCTTTTTTAAACAACTTTAATATACCATCAGTTTTAATCGAAGCGTGTAACTCTTAATGGCGACCAGGACAATATAAAAACACCAGTTTACACACCATTACCATTTCACACACTAAGGAACTACATTTACTTTTCCCGTGATGCTACGTATGTGCGTTGAAGTTATAGTGGAAGGAGGGTTGTTGCCAGGCAGGCGACCAATTGTAGAAATAATAACAACATCATACATCAAAACATGTTATGCCGACTCTACTTAGGTGAGATAAGGGTAAGGAGGTAACGATTCTACGTATGTGTTTGTATTGCTAAAAGTCACGTTTCAACAAAATAAGTCAACAAAATTAAAAATAATAAAAAATAATTATTATAAATGAGAATAAAAATAAGTGTGTTACGCTTTCACGATTTAGCAGCCCAACTGATCATCATCAGACTTTCAAACACGTGGTCACGGGTAAAAAAGGGCCATAGGGTACATTTCATCCAGAAAAAAAGTACTGTTTGCGAGGGATAAGTTAAATATATAATCATTCGAACAAAGCCTCGAGCATAAGCTAGTTTTTATATAGATTAAACTTTTTTCCTTAAAAGACAGCTCCTGGGAGCTAGGAATCAAGCCCTGTTTTGCGGAAGATTTTACAAAAATACAATTATCAAACAAAAAATTCCACCAGATCAAACAAATAATTGACCTGTGTTGACTTCAAATACTCAACAAGCAACGCATTCGCAACGGCGAGAGGAGGGCTTAAACCACTGGTCCAATACTGCATAGTACACAATAGACATATGACCACATTTCCACATTAAGCCTAGTTTAGCAGCCAAAACACACCTAAGGATACTTGACGACAGGTTTTCAACTTAACGATGGAATATTAAAAAATGCTCTACCATAACTCTATGTTATCGGCCCGATGTTTTCAGCAGATTCATTGTTAATTTTGAATCCTCGTGTATCGAAGATTACAAATTTACCTTAAAATATGTATTGCTTACCGACGTGAGATGAGGGTCGAGAAAATAAAATATGAAAAACCATAATTTCAATATGTTTATCACGATGTTAAGGCGTATCTGGAAAAAACAAGAGAACAAATTTTAAATCACATTATTTTACTTTCACAGCTTACAATTACATTATTGCAACATGATGATTATGTCAGAAATAATGAAACGTGTAAAATTTTTAACTTATTTTTTTATGCCGTAAATGAAATCCCATTGTAAGTAAAGCTGAACACTGAGATTGAACACTACCAAGCTCTAGTAAATCGGAAGATAGACGGCGAAAGTGAACGTAATTACATACACAATGAGGAAGCAAATGAACTTACACGAACAGGGTCGGAAACTCCCAGGCACTCCAATATTTTGGAGTGCCCCCTTACTTGCGGCGGCTGTTGGAGGCGTACTTGGAGGATAGGGAGGTCGCCTATGTGGACGGCGACGGAAGAATGGTCCGGCAGGAGACGAGGTGTGGGGTTCCACAGGGGTCGGCCTTGGGCCCACTCCTGTGGAACCTGGGCTACGACTGGGTGCTCCGCGGTGCGCTCCCTATCGGGGCGCACCTGATATGTTACGCGGACGACACCCTAGTCGTAGCCCGGGGGGGGGATTGGGAAAATGTTGTGCGCCTGGCCACGACGGCCACAACCCTCGTGGTTGGGCGCATACGACGGTTGGGCCTCAGGGTGGCCCTAGAGAAGACCGAGGCCCTTCTATTTCATGGGCCTCGGCGGGGGCCACCACCTGGGGCCCACATAATTGTTGAGGGCGCCCGTATCAGGGTGGGGACCCAGATGAAGTACCTGGGCCTCACCCTGGACGGGCGCTGGCGATTCGAGCCCCATTTCAAGGGGCTCGGTCCTCGAATTGCTGGGACGGCAGGGGCGCTCGGCCGATTACTACCCAATATAGGGGGGCCGAGCGCCGGCTGCCGCAGACTATACATGGGGGTCGTGCGGGCGATGGCCCTCTACGGGGTACCGGTGTGGGCCGACGCCCTCGGTGCCGCCAACGTGCGCGCGCTGCGGGCAGCGCAGCGCATTGTGGCACTGAGGGTGATACGGGGATACCGCACCGTGTCCTCGTCGGCGGCCTTCGCGCTCGCCGGCTCCCTGCCCTGGGAGCTGGAGGCGAGAGTGCTTGCCGCCGTGTATGAGTTCACGGCGGCAAGAAAACGTTTAGGGGAGCCTCCGGCTCTCAGGGAGATTATAGTAAAAAGACGGGCAGAAAGGGAGGAGGCCCTGGAGAGGTGGAGGCAGGACCTGGCGGACGCGCGGTATGGAAGATATACCGTCGACGCCGTCCGTCCGGTCCTGCCGGAATGGTGTAATAGGGAGTGGGGCTCCCTGACGTTTCGGCTGGTGCAGGTACTCAGCGGCCATGGCTGTTTTGGCTGGTACCTGCACCAGATCGCTCGCAGGGAGCCCACCGCCGCATGTCACGAGTGCGGCGCTGAGGAAGATACCGCGCAGCACACTCTATCTGAGTGTGCTGCGTGGGGAGAACAGCGCCGCGCTCTGACTGCGGCGGTAGGTGGTGACTTGTCGCTGCCGAGCGTGGTTGTGGCCATGCTCGGCAGCGAAGAAGCATGGATGGCCATGGCCTCCTTCTGCGAGGAAGTTATCTCGCAGAAGGAGGCGGCGGAGAGGGTCCGAGAGCTGGACCCTCTTAGCGGCCCTCTCCGCCAAAGGAGGGTCGGTGGAAGGAGGCGGCGCTTTGTCCGCCTCCTTCCACCTCCGTAGCCGGACCTGAGGGACCTGAGGGTAGCGACATGGTGATAGCCCAGCACGATCCCATGTCGCCCCAACCAAAATCGGCGGCCGGTACACCGTGGGGTTTTAGTCCGTGCGAGTCGGACATAACCCACTCTCTCCCCCGGGAGGGTGGGTATCCATAAAGGATTTCCCCACGTAAAAAAAAAAAAAGGGTCGGAAACTCCCACGATGTCTATTCGTTGTGTGATAGAAGGTATTGGACGGGATTAGATTGCAATATTCCTATACACAGTCTTTAATGTTTAACATTGCGAAGTAAGCTACTTCGTGTCAAATGTTTTAATTTAATATTAAAATTTTTAACGAAGCTTCGACGTCGACAAACTAAAGTGCTCGGTGTTTATTATAGTCAGAAGCAATTAAAGAATATTCGACTAGTTAATTCCAAAGTTCACTTCATCTATCTACCTACATATAATAGAAAAAATTGTATGTGGTACAAGTTGAGAAGATGGTCCGGTGTAAAATACTGCTTAACTTTCTTAAAAGTACCCCTACCTAGGTTATTTGTTCTCGATTTTGATTTTTCCGGCCGTTTGCTACTTGAAGGAAAGCACGATGAAAAATATAATTTAGGCGAAACGGGATTCTGCTTTGCATAGAATAGATATGCCCGTATTTTTCATATTGGTATAAAAGTATTTACTAACAGAAAAAATCTTTTTAATCTTGTAAAATACGACCGTAATTGCAATTATTTCCAGCACAAGCTAATATTACTATTATTGTTTTTATTACAGACTAGCAGATGCCCGCGGCTTCATATGCGTTTTTTAAATTGGATTAAAGTAATATAAAATAGCGAAAACAATGAATTGCAGAAATGCTCTTTCGAAAAAATTTGTAGGTATGACACGCACACACACTACTGTGATATGTAACGTGTACAATAAATATGTAAATACTAACAGTGTGCCGGATGGGATTTAGCATCAACAACATATTTGGAAATTTAACTCATTATAAAACCCCCAACAGTGCTCACTTACATTGTGTAAGAAAGTAATGAAAATTACAAGTTATACAATACCTCTTTAAAATATTATTATATAGATATTGTCCATATGATTAAGATTTTGCGATCATACTAAAAGTTATCGCTTCTCTGTTCCACAATAAAAGCTATTATAGAATTCTCAAGGTATAATATACGGTCGTGGCCTAATATTAAAAAAACAACTTCTATTTTGAAAATACCTATTAATTATAATGTTGAATTGTAAACAATGTGTCCGTAATTATTTTTCTAATTAAAAATACAAAATGTATTGAAGTCTTGCAATTTTACATTAATATAAATCAAGATATAAAATTATATATCTATCTGTAAGCAGTTTTTAATATTTACGAATTAAAATAGTGCTCATTGAACTCAATGCCAATCCATATTATTATTATATATATATATATTTTAAATATTTTATATATTATATATATATAAGCGAAATACCACTGACTGACTCATCACGATTTCTCCGAAACTGTATGCCCGATTGACTTGAAATTCATCATAGTTATTCCTTTTGCGACGTAGACGCTCACTAAGAACGGATTTTAGTTAAAACGTATCCTAAATACATTTTTCAGTTAAAATTAAATATTCTCCTACAAACACCGACAGTCCCTGACATTAGACAACCGTTGTTATAGTAACCAATAATATTATAACCGTGGTAACATGTTTATTTTTAGGGATGTGCAAATGACGCTCGAATCGAACCGTATCGAATAATGATGTTAAAATTGAATTTTGAAATGTAAATTCGATCTATTCCTATATTTTTAAAATAAGGTAGTATTATTACTCTAATAGTTATAGGAAAAGTTACAACATTTTTCACTATTTTATTAATTCAAATTAAGCTATCATTTAAGCATCAAAACTGAAATGTTTTGAAAAAGAACTTCAATTTACTATGCAATTCAGTTCTACAATAATAAATTTCTATTCGTGAAAATATTTATTAATACTATACTTTCTCCCTTAAATCTAAATAATTTTATAGAATTTCAATTTTAACAAAATGTTGATAGAAATAGCCGAATTACTTTATTTAAATAAAAAATCAATATTTTTCTAATTTCATATTTTAACAGGTTTCTAGAACTTTGTGCTCTTATTTTTTATCACATACATAAAAAAATAGTTTTAAACTTTAGCGCCCTAAATTCGTTAACAACTAATAAGGTACAAACGTATAGCTTTTACTATATTGGAATATTTTATATGGTCATTTATAAATTAAGAAATCGATCATAGTTCATAAAGGAAATTGTCAGTGCCGTATAAAAAAAGACATTTTGAAATAAAAATAAATGACATTTAATTTCTTGAATTTGAAATTTTTACTTTTTCCCGCCACTTTTTGGACAGAAATAGAGATACAGCATTTTTTAATGCACTCAATGGCTGGTGTCGACTGTGATGACATCACTGATTAATTCGTAACAATCTATAGTTAATGCTTATTTCCGCATAAATGAAACTATTTGAATAATCCGAATAGTTCGAATTATTCGTATGTTCAAATCGTAATGCGAATACTATTAATCAGTTCATTTGTTATCGATTAATGCGAATATTTGCACACCTCTATTTAATTTGTGTTCATTGAATTAGTAAATTTTCATTAAAAAATGACATTTTAGGTCAGTATTATTTAGAATTTTATATTTGCAATCTATAGATATAATAAAAATGAAGTGTCTATATGTAATTAATTTCTTTTGCTGAGATAGTGTTGTAATAAAATATGGCGCAAGATGTGCGCATCTGTAATGACGCTTCACACTGTCCTGAACTTTTGTATTATTGATTTATATAATAATTTGTGAGAGTGTCGCTGATGTGTCAATAAAGTAAATAAATAAATAAATATTAAAATTTCTACTTTTTACTGACTGGATATGAAATTGTATAAGCAAGTTACTTATAGTAAAAATCATTTATTTTTATTTTATTTTAAACGGAAATTTTACTGATAGAGAGCTGAAATTGGAGGCTATGTTATTTTAGACTAGCTGTGACCCGCGATTTTTTCCTGTTCAATTTGAAATTTCTAAAACAATTTGACCAATTTTAACGAGACTTTCACTGATATATAACTAAAGTAATGAGACCTAACGTGAGCTATTTTATTATCAACTAGCTGTTATTCGCGATTTTATTAGTGTGGAATATCTGAATCTATTGGACCGATTTTCACATGACTTTCGCTAGCAGGTAACTGAAGTTATAAAAATTAACTTAGGTTATTTTATTTTGGACCAGCTGTCACCCACGACTTCTTCCGCCTGAAATTTAGCAAAAGTATGTAACTGTAAGCATGTGCGTGAGGCGTGCACTGTACAGGACTCCAAGAGTTAATATAATCATATTTCATATATTTGTATGTAATTTACTTAATTTGTCTTTTGTCAAGTTGGAGGCCATTTTGTTTTATTTACCGCGCTCGCGTCTACATAACTTATTAACCAAAGCTCCGGGATGTTGGCCCCCCATTTTTCGTGCAACGATTTGAAAATTCGTAGACGGTATGCCCATCGATTTCCCATTTTTGTCCACATCGTAATTTTTTTTGTCCACCTCTTTGAAAAAGTTATGAAGATTTAAATTGCGTGGCCCAGCGTCCGAAAAATCTTTATAAAATTGAAAATATTACGGTGGATTCTTAAAGTATGTAATTTGCCCACGTTCGCCCATCTTTTACTTTTTTGACCAGGACGGAAAGGGGGAAGAAAAATTGAGGAATCGAGAATATTGGAATGATGCATTTCAATCTACTTAGTTTGCCCACGTTTGCTCATCTTTTACTTTTTTGAAAAGTCAATTTCTAAGGGGTAAAAATTAATATTCAAAATAATATAATTCTATATAATATAATACATATTGAACGTACACGTTACATATCACACTAGGTGGCGCGTGTGTCATACCTATAAATGTTTTTAAAAGAGCATTTCAGTAATTCTGCATCTTTCATTATTTCATATTATTTTAATACATTTCAAAAAAGGCGTGCGAAGCTGCGGGTATCAGCTAGTATGCTTATACGGTGCTATGATTAATAAGTTATGTAGAGGTGAACGCGGTAAATAAAACAGACTGGCGGCCAAATTTATCAAAAAGACAAATTAATCAGATAAGTATGTATATATATATAAACGAATATATATGAATTACAATTATATTAAACCTCGGAGTCCAGTACAGAGCATGCCTCATACAAATGTTTACAGTAAAAAACATATTTTTATACATTTCACGCAGAAGATGTCGCGCGTGACAGCTAGTCTAAAATAAAATTACCTAATTTAGTACTTATGACTTCAGTTGTCTGCTAGTGTAAGTCATGTCAAAATCAGTCCAATCGTTTCGGGTATTCCACACGGATGAAATTGCGAGTAACAGCTAATTGAAAATAAATAGCTCAAATTAGTTCTCATTACTTTAATTATATGGCAGTGAAAATCTCGTTAAAATTTGTCGAATCGTTTTGGAGGTTCTACATTGGACAGGAGAAAGTCGCGTGTAACAGCTAGTCTAAAATAAAATAGCCTAATGTACTCCTTATAAGACAAGCTATGTGCCTGTAAAAGTCACGTGAATATCGTTCAAAGCGTTTTGGTGATTTAACTGCAGACGAAGGCGCAGGTAAGAGCTATTTTAAAATAAAATAGCCTAAATTACTTTTTATGGGGTCAGCTGTCTGCCAGTGAAAGTTCCGTAAAAATCGGTATAGCCGTTTTAGATATTCCTATGTGAAGAATGCTACGCGTAACAGCTAGTGTATAATAACTGTTAGGTAACTATAAATGTAGGTTATAATGTATGTTAACTTAATAATCTAAGTTAGTCCTTATAAGATCAGCTATGTGCCTGTAAAAGTCGCGTGAAAATCGGTCTAATCGTTTCGGATATTTCACTGTGGTGGCATTGGTGATTAACAGCTAGTTTAAAATAAAATAACCTAAGCTACTCCATATGACGTCAGCTATCTGACAACGAAAGTTTTGTAAAAATCGGTTTCACCGTTTTAGTTATTCCACTGCGGGGAAAGTTGCTATAATAACAGCTAGTCTAAAATAACATAGTCTGTAATTTCAGCTTTCTGCCAGTAAAATTTCTATCAAACTCGATCCAGCCATTTCGGAGATTACCCGGAACAAACAGACTGATAGACTGACATACATTTTAAAAATTTGATTTTGTACTAGTATAAGTAACTTATATACTTGCATATCCAGTGAGCAAAAAGTGGTAAATTTTATAATCTATATAGACGCTGCATTTTTATTAAAGGTATAGATTGCAAATCAAAAATTCGAAATAATACTGACCAAAAATGACATTTTTGAATAAAAACTTACTAATTCAATGAACTCAAAATAAATAGGGATGTGCGAATATTCGCTTTAACGAACTAATCGATAATGAATGAACCGAATAATACAATTCGAAATCAGACTTGATCATCCAAACAATTCGAACTATTTTGATTATAGAAATAATTTCAATTACGCATCAAATAAGCATAACTATAGAATATTACGAACTAACCAGTATCACCATCACAGTCGACACCAGTCATTGAGTGCGTTTAAAAATACTGTATCTCAATTTCTAGTCAAAAAGTGGCAAGAAAAAGTGAAAATTAATAATTCAAAAAATGAAATGTAATTTATTTTTATTTGAAAATGTTTTTGTTTTCAATGTTACTGATAATTTTCTTTATAAACTATAATCGATTTCTTAATTTATAAATGGTCACACAAAATATTCAAATATACTAAAAGCTAATACTCTTTTTTTACGAACTGACTAAATTGTCGAACTAGCAAGGCCTCTACAGTTTCGCTGGTCTACAAAGCGAAAAGTAAAAGCTGTACGTTTGTACCTTATTAGTTATTAATGAATTTTGTGTGCTAATATTTAAAACTTGTTTTTTATGTATGTGATAAATAATAAAAGAACACAATTCTGGAAACCTGTTAAAATATGAAATTATACAAACATATTGAAATTTCTTTGAAATACAATAATTCGGTTAATTCCATAAAAAAATTGTTAAAATTGAAATGCTTAAAAAATATTTAGAATTAACAAAACAAATTTTTTTTCATCATTTTCACTAATATGAATTTATTATTGTAGAATATAATTACATAGTAAATTAAAGTTCTTTTTCAAAGGCATTTCAATCTTGATGTTTAAATAATAGTTTATTCGACGTTAACACTTTTTTGTTTTATTTTAATTATTATAATACAGCAAAATATTGCAACATTTCCTGTAACTATGACTTTAATATTCTACCTTAACTTAAAAATATGGGAATAGTTCGAATTTAATATTAAAAGAAACGATTAAATAGAAAATACGAATCATCATTAATCGATTTGAATCGATGCAAGGATTATTTGCACACCCCTAAAAATAAATTTATTGGCAAGGGTATAATATTATTGGTTACTATAACAACGGTTGGCTAATGTCAGGGACTGTCGGTGTCTGTAGGAGAAAATGTAATCGTAACTAAAAAAATGTATTTAGGATAGGTTTTAACCAAAATCCGTTCTTAGTGAGCGTCTACGTAGCAAAAGGAATAAGAATGGTGAATTTCAAGTCAATCGGACACACAGTTTTGGAGAAATCGTGGTGAGTCATTTAGTGATATTTCGCTTAAATATATATATTTCGAATTTATGTTTACTTTCAGATCTTCAGGTTGCTGCTGGTTTAAAGAAATTTTGTAAATAATAGCAATGTTTTTGTAAATTATGAAGCGGGCTTACCAAATGCAAAAAATGCTTCTCTGTTACGCGTAAATATCTTGAAAGACTTTTGTATACATTTATAAACTGTTTAACATATGTTATTTTCTCTTCTTGGTTGTTGATTTTCAAATTATCTTTCACAATTCTTCTCAAACCTTTCAGTCTGCTCCAATACCAGTCCAACTTCATTATTAAGGGGCACACACTTGATGTTAATGTCAGAAATCGTATTATTCCCAAAAGAATGAGCAAATGAAATATGGATAATAGTGGTGTGGCCGTGTAGCAAGCGAATCCAGAATATTGTATAAAAAATCCTACAGTTACAAGAGAAATCGGTATATAACTCTTCAAATCCGAACATGATAATCCGAGTTCATGATCTATGTCACTCATCAATAAACTCGATTCAGAGAAGTCATCCATTTTGACAAGAAGAGGTAATGCAATAGTTATCGCAAAATGAGCTAAAATTATTAAGTGGTAAGATATTTTGTGGACCCGAAATTCTTCCAGGCCCAGAACATATAATACTGGAACGACATTCGATACACCGAAAATTATGCAATATAGTTTTGTCATAAAATTAATTCCTGGTGATCGTCTAAGATCATAATAATTACCAAAAACCAATTTAAATTTCATTAAGAATCTGTAGCTGAATATGAATTTATACTTAGGCATTATTGCGTTAAGAAAATTTCATTATAGTTTTGACAATTTTCTTTTATATCCACTTGTTAACTGTTATAACATCTTTCATACTCCAATGATGTACTAAATTCATTTAAAAGCGATTTAGGACAAGTTAATTGAATAAAAATTTATATTCCTTAAAGTTACGTCTCCACACGTCAATTTATACGGACAAACTGACTTCTTCGGCAACTAAACTTCTAAGTATAGAAATACGTCATAAGTTAGAAATATCTGTTATTATTTTAAATGTCACGGCTGCGTTGCTTTGTTTTACTTAATAACAATATTTAAAGCTGTCTTTGTAATTTTTCTATGTTAAAATTGTTATTAAATGATATTGAATTAATTTTTATTATTATGTTAACGAATTATGTCACTTATGTAATATTTTAATGATTTATAAATAGTCCATTGAAATGTTACATTTTTTAGGCCTTACCATGCGTTTTTTAGAGGACGCAATTTTATTTTTTTGATGTGTAGGGGGGGTCAGTGTAAAGCTAAAATCAAATTTGTGGGGTCGCCACCCTTGCCCCACGGCCGCCATTTTGAAAATAGGGGTTGAAATGGTTATTACCATTTATCTCTTAAACTATTTATCTGATAAAAAAATTAGTGAACATTTTTTGTTGCAAATTTAATTCTCTACAACTTTGGTTCAGTATCTTTTTGTCGTAGAATTATAAATTAAAAAGTTATAAGCGAAAATGTTCAGAAATTCGAGAAAAAAATTATATTTTGCGATATAACTTTTTTTTGTCATTTTACAAAAAAATGATGTATGACCATTTTTGTAGATCGTTTTTTAAGGAATAACTTTTATACGCAACATTTTTTAATTAAGTCAATAGCTAAAGTTTTACAGCGCTCCGAAGTGAGTATTATTTTCAGTACTCTTAACTATACATATATTATACGTGTGTACTAATAATGTGTCATCAGTTATTTTCTTTTTTTTTATTTTGTTATTATAATTTTTTTAATTATTAATTTTGCAATATTATTAATAATGAATTATTGACTCTTTTCCACTCCATTACAGAATTTTACAATTATTGATTTTTTAAATAATTTTAAAACTTGCTGTTTCTTCATGCTTTTTCAGGATGTGACACAACTTCAGCTCCTTACAATATCGGTAAAATGAAATTTGTGAAAACCCTGGAAAAACATATAGAGTTTGCAAGTGGAACGGCTTTGTTTCTCAACACGAGAGTTGACCCTGCTTTGCTCTCTGTAATTGGTGAACGTTTTTTTATCCCTTTATACGGTGGCAATAAAGATGATAATTCTCTTGATAGCCTAAGATACAAACAATTCGCCAAGGCAATGACAAAAAGTACATTTAACTTATCTTCCTCCAACACAAGACACAGCTCGCTTTCATACTTTCCAAGTCTACCTCAGGTCCAGTCGTGGCTTGGTAATAATAATGATCCTGAAGACGGGCTGGAAAAAATGTGGAAAATTATTGATGCCAGTGCAGACCTCTAAACGTCCAGCACCCCCTGAGCTTCTAAAATTGACAAATTTCATTTTACCGATATTGTAAGGAGCTGAAGATGTGTCACATCCTGAAAAAGCATGAAGAAACAGCAAGGTTTAAAATTATTTTAAAAATCAATAATTGTAAAATTCTGTAATGGAGTGGAAAAGAGTCAATATTTAATTATTAATAATATTGCAAAATTAATAATTAAAAAAATTATAATAACAAAATAAAAAAAAGAACTGATGACACATTATTAGTACACACGTATCATATATGTATAGTTAAGAGTACTGAAAAATAACATTCACTTCGGAGCGCTGTAAAACCTTAGCTATTGACTTAATAAAAAAATGTTGCGTATAAAAGTTATTCCTTAAAAAACGATCTATAAAAATGGCCTGATATCATTTTTTCGTAAAATGATAAAAAAAAAGTTATATCGAAAAATATAAATTTATTCTCGAATTTCTGAACATTTTCGCTTATAACTTTTTTATTTATAATTCTACGACAAAAAAATACTGGACCAAAGTTGTAGAGAATTAAATTTGCAACAAAAAATGTTCACTAATTTTTTTTATCAGATAAATAGTTTAAGAGATATATCGTAATAACCATTTCAATCCCTATTTTCAAGATGGTGGCCGTGGGGCAAGGGTGGCGACCCCACAAACTTGATTTTAGCTTTACACTGACCCCCCCTACACATCAAAAAAATAAAATTGCGTCCTCTAAAAAACGCAACCCCAAATGTAACTTTTCAATGGACTAAAATCACATTATGAATTTATGTATGACAGTTATCAGTCACATTTTTAAGCAGTAATTATTTTTGACTGTATGGACAGAAGTACAACATATTTATTAATATAGATTAATGTTATCATTTTAGTCGGGTCGTGCAATCGTATACGACTAATTCGCTCTTCATATATGTCAAATGTTACACTCGCTATATTGGCACGTTAAGGCGAGCTACGTCTAACACACCAATTTAAACAGTAACCAAGGATATGGTAGTAGAAGTATATATCAGACTAGGCGACGGCCACCATACATAAGTAAACAAAATTAAGTTTATGTAATTTTAAAGAACGACCTTAACTTAGGTCGAATACAAATTTCCGCCTGCTTTCTTTGTGGTTCTTTGTTATCAGTTTCTTTGAAATAAATTCCTAGTTGCTATACCTTATTGGAGAGCTAAAAAACCTTTATATTTTTAAAATAATCTGCAAGATAATTTGCATAACGTTTTTATTTGTTTTTAAGGCATTTTATTGGAAAAATATCTCGAAAAGGAATATTGAAATAATATCGCTTTCCCTCTCGCATTTTTAAATTTAGACCGATAATTGTTGTTTTTAAAATAATCACCGTT
This sequence comes from Antheraea assamensis, assembly GCA_035772565.1. Taxonomy (NCBI): domain Eukaryota; kingdom Metazoa; phylum Arthropoda; class Insecta; order Lepidoptera; family Saturniidae; genus Antheraea; species Antheraea assamensis. Next base: position 1,275,437 of record JAQQSE010000058.1, read on the forward strand.
TAATCGTTTCTATAAATCAGAAGAAAAACATGAGAATTAATTTGATTCATTTTTTAATACATTTTTGACTTATTTTGAAAAAAGCAAAAAAAACATGATAACTTAAAAGTGGTACACTTTTTCGTTATGCATATGGAGTGTTTAAGTTATCACAAATAGTCACCCCTATCACCTCCTAAGGAGACAACGTCGAATTACCAATAACCCTATACATACATATATATTGAGGCATACATATACGAGTATATTAACGTCAAAATTACCGAACATACCGTAATTTTCGCATAGATGATTCTAAGTTACTTATTTTTAGATTCGATTGACTCTGTGCCATGTTTTCTAATGTGCGAGGAAGTTACTGGGAACCTGCTATTAAATGATAAATATAAGATCTTGTGATTCGAGTCTATCATAGTTGATAATAAAAATGATACCCATTCATGGTTTAGTTGTCTTTAAACAATTGAAGATTGCGTTGTTTCTTTATTAACATACCTCGGATTAAATCATTGCCAAGTTCTGTCAGCCATTCCAATAATTAACAATCTGATATTATGGAGATTTCTTAGAATGCCAAGCGGATGTTTCGTGAATGATTATGATGTGTAAAGAAAAATTGGAATATTTCACTATCAAAAAAGCATTAACTTTGATGGTTCATGAATTACTTTGTTTCGTTACGTCATTGTTACGATATTGATTAAGTTATATTTATTTCAGCCATGACCGTGTTTAAAAATGGATTACGTGAGGATAAAGGTATAGGATTTTAGCTATCATCCATCTATGTATGTATACAATACCATTTTTTAATTCTTAATCACATCCAAATGAATGAACGAATTAACAAGGGACTATGACCATTCGATATGGAATTTTTGTAGATGTTTCTAGGCTACTTATTTTTTGCCTTTCATTGGTCCTTTACAATTTTTTAAATTAAAAGTTTATGTAATGCGTATCGAAACAGGCTGGTGGGGTGTAATGAATGTCAGCTAGTTCTGTATATATATAAATGAACGTTAGTATATCCGAAATGGATAAATTCCAAAAAAATCCTCAGGTAATGCCATTTTTTTAATTTACCCTAAAATATATGTATAACTTTTTTGTATAGCATTCTTATAGCTTAATTATATATAGAGTTGGACAGGATATTGGTATATCTGCAATAAATATATTAATCAATGTTTGTTTGTTCGTTTTCTAAGCGCTGCCATACCGTTTATTCGATGCATGCTTGAACAGAAATATCCGGCTCATTGTAAGGATACGAACCTATGTCAATAGACATGATGTTCGAGTGTGCCACCAGTGAGATCTCATCTCCATTATCTGTTTTCTAGTAGCTGACCCCAGAGTCAGTCTTTTTAGGTTTAGCGTGTCATCATCCTATACCATATCCTCATTTATCATTTAGAAAAAATTGAAGCATATTAAGTTATGATATCATTTATTTTGTGTAGGTACAAATAATCTAAGCTGCAATGGTATCTTTCTCGCGAACTTTTTCGTAGTAAAGTTAGAATACGACGGTGTTACATTTCTTTTAAAACCTCTTTTTATAACTTGTATACCACGTTTCCTCTTAAACACCATTTTTTTTATAAAAATAATCATCCGCTGACCATCAAATGTTTAATTCCGTTTATCTGGGAGTACGTCAAAACTCTCACAACCAGTTATTTCGACAGAGCTATGAATCATCCCAGTCCGTTAGTGGTATCTGCCGCGACTTACGAAACCGTACCAGTCGCGCCGCGTTACGAAAGACATCCGCGTTACATTTTCACCGACCCTCCTGAAGAAATTTCGCTAGGTAATCACGAGTACACTTCCGTCCCTCGAAACAGAGCATGTGCTCGGCCACGCACGCGTAATCACAGATCATGCCGACGCGGCTTGGCTGTGAATTTTGCCCTAGCACACATACCTAGGCCTCCCTCGGCAACTGTTCTAGCCGAGGTCTGATCCTCCAGAATGGAGCCCTCGAGCAGCTTGCTTGCGCGAACACAGTGACACTGATGATCAAACACTCGTCCTTACAACATAACACTCGGACAGAGTGTGCTGCGCGGTGTCCTTCTCAGCGCCGCACTCATGACATGCGGCGGTCGACTCCCTGCAAGCGATCTGGTGCAGGTACCAGCCAAAACAGCCATGGCCAGTCAGTACCTGCACCAGTTGGAACGTCAGGGAGCCCCACTTCCTATCAAAGCACTGCGGCAGGACCGGGCGTACGGTGTTCAGGATAGGTTTAGCTTAGTTTAATTTAGACTAGTTAGATTCGGGTATTCGATGACAGCCCAAGTCGAGGCGTGCCGTGCGCCCTTGTGCTAGTCGTGTATATAAAATCGGGTGAGTGCCCTAAGCGCTCCCCTTAGTAGTCCGGTGGAACTGTAGCGGCCTTGCCAGGCTAATAGTGTAGGTCAGTTCGAAAAAAAAAACATCAATTGTTGGCAACATTGGACTGAGGTACATAGAACGTTTTAAAAATTTCTGAAACCGGCCACTTACATTAAGAAAATTTAAAAACTAAATACGACGTTTTAAAATGCAGCTAGTTTTATCTAATTGTCACTTGTTTTTACATAATATATTTCATCTACGTTACCGTGGATCTAAGTAGTGAAAATTTTTGTAGTATTGTTTATTATGATTTTAAGTGTAGTTTGACGCTCCGGCAGAGTGTCATACACCTCGAAACTGTTTTTAGCAATGAAGCACAAACCAAGTCGGCTGCTCATAAATAGTTTGCAGAACTTCAATGTGGTCGTATTAATTTGTGACAAATTTCTGATGGTCTTTCGACTACCGCTGTGAATAGCGAAAACATCGATGATGTATGTCGTATGATCAGCACAGATGGGCATGTGATGTACCATAAAATTCAGGAATTCTTAGGAATAGGCATGAATCAGCTATAATCATGCCCGTTTACAAAAGTCCTACAAAAACATTAGGTTGTGAAAAAAATGTGTTCCCAATGGATTCCTGACAATTTAACTGAGGTTCAAAAAACGGACTGCTTCACTTGGTCTAATGTCATACTTACCAGATTTAAAGAAGGGACGCTAAATTTAATATGGGACGTAGAGACAGTTAGGGTCTTTCCGGGCGAGTCGAAAGCAACCGAAATGGCAAATGTGCGGATGATGGTATTTCTTTTAAATAAAACTGGATAACTGGTTATTGTTGCTTTGGAGGATCGTAATACAGTGAAAATCGATTGGTACAGGACCATCTGTGTGTCGGGTGTGATTGATAAAGTTTGTAAAAATAGCCAAAAACGTCGTATCAACATTCACTATGACAATACTAGCTCTCACACTGTGAGACAGACAGAATTCTTGTAAGGGAAAACGGTAGATGCTATGTATCATCCAGCATACAATACCGACCTGGCACCATGTAGCTTTTCCTGCTTTCAAAAATCAAGAGTTATTTACAATTTTCAACACCAGAAGAAGCTGTTGAAGAGCATGAAAAGCATATTTCTGAGGTCACCATTACAGATGAATTCCATAAATTTTTTCAAAATGAGTTTACTCATATATAAAGTTCAATAAAGCCAAAGCAGAATATTTTGAGAAACAATAAAATTTTGATCAGTCGTCGTCTTTATTTCGTATTCATTCCGGAAATTATTAGTTCATTCCAACGTATCATTTTGTAATTATGTCTTCTTACGTCACGTTTACTGTATCATTCAGCGTCCTTCGAAGACACTTCTGTTAATAAAATAAAATTACACCATATTCAGAATCATTATAATTCATTATACACAAATATTCATCTTATACATGTCAAGTACTGTTAGGGGTGTCTGCTATTAACACAATAGTTATTGTTATATGAAACTGCACGGGAAGAGTCGGGAGGGGGGAGATGTGCAACTTGCATCTTACTCCTAAGCATTATGCCTCTGGGTGTTCAGATCAAGCGACAAAACGTTTGAACATCACTGCAAGCGTGAAAAACATTGCAACTCGATTTCTATTACATTATGAAATTAATATTTATTACATATTGCACGGTGTTATTACGAATTTAACGTGAATACGATATAACTTGACTATACACTTTATGCATAAAGTTAGTAGCAATTGACAGCGATTTCGCTTGCAGTGGGTGACAAACAGGCCATCCAATATCTCAGTAAGTACGCTCAGAAAGCTACTAGAAGTATTACTACTACTAATGTAGATTAAATATATCACTCGCAAACAGTACATTTTTTCTGAATAAAAAGTACATATATCTTTTTCTACAATTCCGACAACATTTACCCAAAATTTCATGACGATCGGTTAAATATTTAAGGCGTAGAAGCGTAACAAACAAACTTAATTTCGCATTTATAATACTAGCTTGGATTTCGATGCTTAGTTTGAATTAGATTCAGGAGTTATTTTGCCCTTCAAATGTCCAGAGCACCAAAATTATATGTTAAATGTAAAATCACGTAACCATACTAAGAAACTCACATCTCTTATAGCGAATACAAGCGCTCTCGTGTTGTTTAAAAAGATGAAAAAGCAGCAAATAATTGAAATAAATTAAACAATTTTTGGTATCCTACAAATATGTAACGAAAACAACATGGAAATAAAAAATATTCCAATCGTTGGAAAAACATGGACTCGAAAACCTCTAAATAGAACAGACTTCAAAGATATAGAGGAAGCATTTACGAAAATTGAATAAATAAACCTAATCGTCGATATTGACTTATCTTACATCTTATTTTTACATAAAGAAATCCCTACGGATATCCATCCCGCTTGACAGCGGAGGGTGGGTTATATCGGACTTGTACGGACTAAAACTTCATGGTGCACCTTTTGTGTCAGAGAGCAACTTTACTTTAAAAGAGTTTACTATCTTAGGAGATATAGGCACCTTTAGCGAATTATCGACATAAACAAATGTAATGTTATCTGAAACAAAATATCATAATGATGTAAGTGATCAGGACGAAGTAAGTACAAGTGTGTGTAGGTAAATATGACACAGAAGTTATCAGACAATCGCGATTTTTTTAAATTCTGATTCACAAAAAGTTCCTAGAGATACAAAATAAAAATAATCATAAACGCAATGAAGAGAGCTAGATAAATATTTAAATACTTCTTTTTATGAATTTAAAAACTTATACAGAAATAATTCCTCACTAATACTGACTAACTTTTGCTAGTATAAATAAAGAGGATATGAGATAAATAGTATAATTCACTATCGTAATGTTTCACTTTTTCTCATTTAGAAATTAATCCAGACTCGACTTAAAAGGACACGCGGTCTGAAAGAAATTTTGAAGAGTATGTCAAAACAGGAGTCTATAGCTGTCGTATTCTGTCTGAACTATCAAATAGAGTGCGAGATATACAACTACAGCTTGGACTTATTATACATATATATAATAGACGAAATCATGATTTCTTACTACACCACGTTTCCTGTATCCTTGAAAACTGAACTGAATTTAGTTCTTTAGTCAAAATTGATATCAAAAGGTTGTGTCTAAATGTTTTTTGATTATTATGTTTGTCAAATTTGAATACTGAATTTCTGAAAACGGTTACGATAATTTTAGTACATTTAAAAGGCTTCTAGGTCTTATAACATTTAAATTATGTATGATAGTGATAGCTATAAATAGTTTCATTGCTCAAGGACAAAACAGAATAATACCTTTCTATGAAATAAGCGTCGCCCGCGATTCCTCTTAAGAAGCTTCGCTTAAAAATCTAATAATATCAAGAAAACGAGTTGCAACGCTGTTCTCGTCTTTAATCCGAGTGCCACATTCTAAATCCAAACAGTTGCGTGTAGTGTGACAAACACACAATGGGGCTGTTCATTTCGCTCCCTCAGCCATTGTGTTTATTGTTCGGGTACTCGTAACTGCGGATTAACACAGTCACGCCTGTACATCCTTTGCAACAAAAAAATCGAATTCAATAATGAAGTGTTCAAATGTGAAATTTGTCAAATTGAGCAACAGAATCATTTATTCGGGCATATTTTTTTTTAGATATTATCGAATGGTTAAGTCCATTTGTATATTTAAATGTACGTGCATCATTTTCTATCAACGAATTGTTCGGATTTGCGACGAAATCGCTTATAGAAATAAATAAATTTGAAGTATCTGTTTGTAATACGTAAAGATTTTTACTAATTTAATATAAAATAATATATGGTAGTTGTAACAAAAATCTTTTTTTTTTCTGTCTCTCTTCGGCTAATCTTCGAAACGGAAGAACCGATTCTAACGGGACTTTCACTGGTAGATACCTGAAGTTATAAGGGGCTACTTATAGTATGTTTATTGTAGAAAAATATAGATTTCCACACAAATGTAATAAACTAAAGAAACACCGTTCAGTAACGAACGTGTCACACGCAAAGGTTTACACTAAAGAAGTAAGTTTTTGTTGCGTCAAAGAAAATAAATACTTTTATTTTTGTAAATAGTAACTTTTGGTATTTAAAGAGTTATAGAATAATTAAGACAACTTCTACCAGTAAGAAATAAAGTAGGAAAAGCTGCAACAGTCAGCATTTCGAACAAACACCATTTGTAAAATATCGTACAATTATTTCTGTACAGTTTTGATATAACCACTACAGAATAGTTCCCTAAAGATCTAATAGATGGCCGTGTTTTATAGTTCGGAGTATTTTGAAAAAAAAAATTTCATTATTGTGTACGGTTACATAAAATTGATAAGATGTGTTCGTGTCGGATCAACAAACAAACAATCGAATTGAATTATATTTATGAAATACTTTGTACAGTTCTCATCAACCTTTTTAACCGCTCTCAATAAGCCGAAGTTCGAGCTTGCACATATACAGTCAAGAGATTAATACAAAACAAAGTTAAAATGTTATTATAGTAATCTAAAATGGGCATTTGTTTATCCTTAAGTAGTCTCGATGTTATATATATGATGCAATACGTATTTATACCTAAATTTGTGTTCTGCATATCTATATTCATAGCGGTCAAAAATGTTGCCGAGGATTGCATGTCAGTCGCGTTCAAGCACTTAGGATTCATACCAATACCACGTGTCCTATGTTTGACAATTTTTAAACTCACTCCCTCCCCTTGGTGACCATCCGTAGTATTCGAGAGGACCCCTTCCATTATATATTTTTACAATTAATGTTACAAATAATAGACACTTGATATTCTTATTAATAATTGTTTATGTTACATCAACAAATAAATATGAAATATTAGTGATGATATAACCACAAAACAATAACAGAGGGTCGGTTATGTACATCGCCCCGCGGCATAGCATCACGCTGTTCGTTCGAACGTCAGACGCGAATGTTTACGCTTCGAATTGTCAAAGCGTGTATTTACATGAAAGTATCTTTTTGTCTATGACATAAGACTTTAAAACGCCAATCCTATCGAAATTTTCGTGTATTCGTTACGGCTTCACCACAATACATAAAGTTTTCTTTATATAGTTATTAGGGTGGACTTTATTTTGGATTTATTTCACAATACTGCCAAATCGATTGCAAATATATAAAAATCGATTAAGTTACAGCTCTTACTTGTAATATTAACATGGCTCTCACGGCAACCAAAGTTTTAAACGGAAATGACGTCAACGATTGAAGCGATGATGGCTTAGTTGATAATGTGATCGGACACAGCGTTGAAGCTACTTAGTCAGAGCTTTTGGTGAAGGAAAACATCGTGATGAAGCCGTAACATACTGGTAGGGCTTTTCTAAAGTCCGCCTGGCTAGCTACCACCCTCAATTTGAAAATCTGGTGCCAAGCACTTGTTGGTGTGTTCCGGCAGCTGCATTTGAGAGCCAGTCTCCTTCTAGGTTTAGTGTGTCTACCACCTTAGACCACATCATCACTTAACATCAGATCAGATTGTGGTCAGACACTAACCTATAAAGTATTTGAAAAAATGCTTGAACTTTAACCTCGAATATTTTTCGAATCGATAAGTTGGACGAACAATTATAAAATACCTTTTTATAGCACGCTATATTTCTTATAAAAAAGGTGTGTGTGAGACCACATGAAAGAAGTGAAAACTTTTTTATAAAAACTACAACAAAAAGCTAACGTCACGCAGTCTTCCCAGACGCTCACTCATCCAAGTACTGATCGCGCCTGATATTGGTTAACTTCGATAATCTGATGAAAACCGATGTTTTCAACCCCTAACCTGACACAGTGTTTACCCTCACCACTTTTCGTCACACAAAAAGGACGTGGATCAGTACTTAAAATGCTCTCATAAGAACATCACTTCAAAATATGTGTTATATAACATAACTCTTCTCATGTTAATTGAATTTTTTTATAGATGTAGAATCAATTAAGAACTATCGTGAAAAAAAATATACATGTATATTATACGTATAATTCATCCGGAATATATTCTCTAAACGATAGTGAAAACTGTATCAAAATCTGTTCCGTAATTTTGAAGAACTAAGGGAACATAGAGACAGACGCGCATAACGACTTTGTTTTGTTATATTTTATTACTAGCTGTTACCGGTGCCTTTGCCTGCGTGGAATTAAACAAACAATTTTTGTTCACTGTAAACGTGCGGAAGGGACGCTTGTGGTGTTGTTCATTGCTTATTTAGTTTATCATATTTGCGCGGAACAATTTTTGTTTTTTTTTTTTAAATAAAAGTAGTCTAATTTACTCCTTATTATATCAGTTATCTGTCAGTAAAAGTTTTATCAAAAGCGATCTTATGAGATTAGCTGGGACAAATAAACAGACAGACAAAAATTTTAAAATTAACTTTTTGTTACAAATACTGTATATACACACATCAAAAAAGTCAAAGCAACATGCGTGATATTACAAATTTTACCATTTATATTAATTAATTTCTAAGTATTTACTCAAACAAAGTGCGTAGGTAAGTAAACTTTTTTGTTATTGATGACATACTGGCTGGTTGTAAAAAAAAAATCGATTATGTTTTGTTTTTTCATAAAATTCAAATGATTGCGAATTTGTTTGAATTTAAGTGCGTTTTAATTGTTATGTTTAGTCTTTATTTTATAACTTTACCAACCATTTAAATAAAGTTAGCGACAAAATTGAATAGTTAGATATTCTTTACGTCATGAAGCAACGTCATTTGATGGTAGATGAAATGCAAATAGCTGTAGGGATGTTGCAAGCGGGAAGTAATCAATCTCAGGTATCTCGACATTTTGGCATTCATAGAAATTTTATTTGTCGTTTTTGGCAGCGCTACAATAATACAGGAGAACCCACTGAACAGCATCCAGGCCGTAAAAGGAGTACAACCACTCGGCAAGACCGATACATACAACTGACAGCAAGACGCCAGCTGATGTTAACCGCTCGAGAGATAAGTTTGAGGCTACAAATTTCAAGTGGTGTTGATATAAGTTCTCAAACTGTGCGAAATCGACTGCATCAGTACGGCCTACGAGCTCGACGCCTAATCAGGCGCCCACCGATACGTCACGGGAATCGCGCTTGTCGATATGAATGGTGTAGAGAACGCATAACATGGACCCAGGAACAATGGGATAAAATTATGTTTTCCGATGAGTCGCGATTCGGGTTTAAGCCTGATACAAGAAGGGTGCGAGTGTATCGTCGGCCCGGAAATACTGAAAGGCTCAGGTGCGTTCAGGAAGTTCATCTATACAGCGGCTCAACAGTTATGTTATGGGCGGGTATTATGAAGAACAGGCGAACTGACCTCGTTTTTATAAATGGAAACATGAATGCTGAAAATTACATTGAGGATATTCTGTAACGACCCCACCCTCTCTACTTTTCATATAATTATGAAATTAGCCGCTACTACACACCTCTCACTATCTGCCATATATTAGCTAACCAGAGATATAACTATCCTCATTAAAGCTTTATATGTATATATTATTTATTACCATGATCATCTAGAAATTAGGACCCTTCTACGTTGTGAATTAAAACAAAATTATAGTAAACAGATTCTTTTAATCTGGTACTCAGAAAACATTACATAGAATAAATCTAGTATAATTAGAACTTTAGGAAACACATAACAACAAGTTTAAAATTCAATAATTTCAAAATCAAATAAAGAATTCAAAGTTTATGTCTATATATAATACTGAATACATAATACATAATATTCATGTTCAATTTCAATTATACATCCTAATTATATTTCTAACAAATATATACATATATAGATATAAGTGTGATTACATCATGTGCATGTTAGATATGTTTAGTGTACCTAGGTTTCCCCAGAAGGGGGAGAGGCCCCATTTCCGTCCCAAGTCCCGCCTCTTAACAAGCACTATAACTTTAATAGTGAAACCCAACAATCAACTACCACCAGCATTGCTAGGGAGTGTAAGGGTAAAAGGCAGGATAAAGGGATTCTGGACACCAGCTCCTTTAATGAAGAAATGTAATGTTTCAATCTAATGCGTGATTATAGCTAGTCAATTATAAGACGTACTATGTTCCTCACCGAAGTAGCGAACGTTCCAAGGTGACAAAGTCAACCAAGGAGAAAATAAGTAACTTGCTTCAATCCAGACCTCCCCGCACAGGAAGAAACTAAAATTGACACTGGGATATGTAGGAGAGAGACTAAGCTCAATCTCCAATCCACTCGTCTAGCCTCTAACACTGTGTGGATCGACAGACATAGATATAGGGAAGACAAGAAACACCCTAACCAGTATTGAGATAGTTTGGAGGAATCATAGCAGCCTGTATAATGATTTTGCTAACTCACCCATCGGATTAATACTGCCTTTTAAATGGTAGACATAACCAGTAATTGAATATTAAAATCACACCAGTTCCAGAAGGATAGTGGATAGGTTTTGGTAGCGTTATGTGCAGAACTAAATCGGCACTAGCATTTATACTACAAAATGATATTGTAGATATTAATTGATATTGGTAGTTGAACATCTGATTGGTTCCAGTCACCATTACTTTATAATGTGCTAACCGACTCCCATACAGACTATTCATATTACCCAGGTTGTTAGTATATAACAAACAATTAATTAAATAATGCAGTGCTGACTCTGTTCAATACACATTTTAGCAAGTAGTGATAGTAGTTGATTGTATAGGCATAAGGGCTATATTTGTCCCTTTAGCAAATCAAAAGTGTAATGTGATGTGTAATGTAGTGTGGTGTGGTGTAGTGTATATTCATATGATAAAATAACCTAACCTAACACTAACCTAAGTAAACACTTTTCTTATTCATATATAAAACCCTAAAGTACTAGATAATTGTAAAGAACCTAAACCTACTTATATTCCTCATTGAAATTATAGTATATATAACAATCTGATTCTATAGATTTGTTTGAAATATATGCAATCATTTAATATATACAATATATGACTTGTTGTAATCCTACTACTTTCAGGTAAATAATTAAAACTAAAAATATTCATATCTTAGAGGAATAGAATTTATATAAGTTTTATAGAATTCAAACATTCATAATCAATAGTTTAGGCTTTACACACTTTACAACTAAATAAATTGAGTGATAAATGTAATATTTATTGAAAGTAGATGTTATGTCTGTATTAGAGTTAAATGTGGGGTTGTGACATTTCTAGAGAGGTTCATCATAACTTTCAATGTATTCCAGTACACATTCCTTTGTATTATAAACACAAGAGGATGTCGAATGTGAGTTACGTCAAGGCTAGGGCCGACTAACACCAGGCTAAAGTTCCACAAAGGCAGATGATGTCGGATAATGACGGCTACCGGTTCGTACTTTGGTAAAGAAGAGCCATGCTTCTAAGACCAAACCATTCCCCGGGTCAAGGCTAACGTATCACCGACAACTACCCCGTTACTCTCTAGGCATACAGGAATCTCTTCGCTATCCAGCAAAATAGATTTACTAGACATCGAGAGAGAATTCAAGAACGACTGAGCCGCTATATGCATTAGGTGCCAACTCAATTCAACGCCTACTGGGACTTCCTATAATAAAACACTGATGAGTAAAAGCATGTGTGCTGGAATCACGTCAGTTTAGGGAAATGTGTGGTTCTAAATTTATAAAATTGTCACGAAATTACCAGTACCAGACCTTACCTCATTCCGATATAATCAGAACTACAAACCCTTGGTTCAGGTACAGTAGTGTCATGTTCGTAAGTCTTTGTTTAAATTCTATAAATAGATGTTGTTTGAATTCTATAAATAGATGTTGTTTGAAGTCTATAAATAGATGTTGTTCGAAGTCTATCAATAGATGTCGTTTGAATTCTATAAATACAGCTTACTGTTTGAATTAGATAAATCGCTTAAAACTTACTACGTATATAATATAAATTACTTACAGTCTTGTAGAGTTCACAATTACACGTTTTAAACACAAATAACGGATTACTATGCTTAACACAACAATACCTGCTTTAATTTTACATTGCCCGCACTTAACAGCTAATAATGCTTGCACTATGAGAACGGAACACTCAGTCACTGTAACGCGGTTCCCTAAACCATACTGCATAATTCGAGACACTTTTCCTAGGGTTTCCCGCACTCTCAACTCAATTCCATGCGGAATTTACGGATACCGTTCGTTAACACTGCGGAATATTTTCAAGAGGACGCCTATCAGGAATTTGACAACCGCGACTGGCCAACCGAACTGGCAGCATCTCGATTCCTTTGTTCTAAAACATTCATTACGACCACGTTACATCGCCTATATACCTATCACGACCGCACTGGAGGACTCGTTTCGACTGCTAAAGCACTCCTATTCCTCCAGATTATCATTACGACCGGTAAAGCACTTACTTTTACTGACTAACATTACGACCGCTAAAGAACTATAACTTTTTCCCGACTGATCATTACGACCGCTAAAGCACACTTATTCTTCCTGACTAATCATTACGACCGCTAAAGCACTCTTATTCTTCCTGACTAATCCCGACTCCTTTGTTGTAATCCCTTTTATACATTTCCTCAACTCCACCCAGTTACTCGAAAACCACTCGAGCCCCAGTCTTTTCTCCTATTTTCCGGTTTATTCCAGTTTTATGCCACTATTTATATCTCTATCTCCCTCGGTTCTTCCTCTATCTCAACCATCATAATCAAAAATCTCCTGCAATTCCCTCTGGTGTTTAATCAAGGAACTGATTTTCATTCATTATTTCTAAAACGATTTTTGACTTAACTTCTTATTGGCCAATTATTCTATAGTCAACATTCCTTATTGGTCAGTTACTTTAAATGAAATACAGATAAAAGAAAATCTCCACTTTTGTCTATGAGTTTACAAATGTTTAAAATTTACATTAAGATTTTTCCTTTCTATAATTGTTATTTAATGTACAATTACTGTTAATAACGAGCATAAGATTTATTACACCTAGTATGATACTCATTCACCCTGATTTCTCCTATTTAACAGGTTTTACAAAGATTTTCAAAGTTGGCGCTAACTACGATATCTTACTATTATTACGTCTGTCAAAATTTCGATTCATTCAAAAATTTACCAATAAGCGAGAAATTATTACGGTTCTAACTAGATGGAGCTTATATCAATTTATTTTATTTTAGTTTCATAATGTACCACCTACTTAGATCCGTTACAATTCTCAGACCTTATATCTATCCATTTGCACAAACATTTGGCTCCGATTTTAGGTTAATGCATGACAATGCGCGTTCACATACAGCTCGGCGAACCAGTGAATACTTTGCAACGGAGAACATCCGGGTATTGCCCTGGCCTGCACAATCGCCAGATCTCAACCCCATCGAGCACGCATGGGACATGCTCCAGAGACGTGTTTTGAAGGACTTGGACGGAGTGACAACAACCCAACAGCTGAAGGATTTGCTACAATTCCATTGGGAGCGAATACCGCAAAATGACATAAACAGTCTCATTAATTCAATGAATAATCGTTGCCGACAAGTTCTGAATAGCAGAGGAGACCATACTTTGTATTAATTTGTTCTATTCTTTCACAATAAATCATTTTCTTTAGAAATTTCATTTTGTAAAAAAAAAGTTTAGATTCTTATGTATCTTAGTTTCTACAGTATATTCTAATATTGTTCAATTCTGTTATTAAAAGAAATTATAAAGACAACTGCTGTTATTTTTACATTATAGAACCCTAAAGATATTATTTTAAAAATAAAATACAACGTTATAATTTGAAGAACCATCCTAAAATTTAAATTAGTACATGTTGCTTAGACTTTTTTGATGAGTGTACTTTCATATACATTTAGTAAGAAGCTATTATTTTGACATTACAAACAGATACTTTGATTTGTAATGCTTATTACAAAAGAAAAACAGAAGATATTTCTGATGCTAGTCGAAGCGTTATAGACAAGCGTAGGTGAATAAAGTAAATGTTGATCACAGCTGACCTTCTGTACATGTTTATTTTGTGTCACAATCATGACACTCTGCAGCTATAGCCTATCGTGTTACGGTATTCACACGGGCTTTGAAAATAACGATGTTACAAGAAACCGACTTATCTACCGGTGTAATGTTACCACGTTCGTCGCTTTTCGTATAATTAACCCGTTCATTATTTACTCAGGAATGTGCACGATGTTATGGACTTTGGAATCACTTGTTACAATATTTGCATAGTCAAAACGAACTTTCTGAATATCATTTTTAGTGGCTCATTTTAGATTTGCTAACCTAACAAATAGATACAATTTTTGCCTTGTGTTTCAAACAATTTGAATCTCAGATACAATTCTATAAATTATCTACGCGATTTTTGAAATGAAAACTATTTTAGGCGCTATGTTTACTACGTAGAACGAAAGTGAATCGTCCCTATCAGGTCGGTGACGCGCTGCATCGGGTTTATTCTGCTCCTATCTTCTGTACCGTGAGGAATGTTATGAAAAGCTATTATATCTAATTCTCTATTCTTTTTTCAATTATCTACACGGTATATTATGAAATTGACAATTCAAGTCTCGAAAGTTACGTTAAGATCTCGCGTTTTTCATTATAAAGCTTGAATATCCTCGCCCAGGAGTTAATTACAACTGAAAAAGAATTAAAGTTGTATAGATTGATTCGTGTTTAGAAAAACATCCGTATTTTAACGGTTTTAATTTATACTATTCGTAGCCGACTCTGTTTGATACTTTACCAGTAAGTAATGCAGTTTAATAGAATTGCAACGGATGCATTAACGTACGCATGTATTTCTTACAGTATTTTAAAAGAACTTTGTTCCGATTGCGTAAATATATCGCATGAAATAGTAGTTCTAGCTCATCTTCATGTCCCGGTGTACCTCTAAAATGACTTTATAAAGAACAAAATACACTACACCTGATAGATTTTCGTTCAATTCTACAAAAAAAAAAACACTTTTAGAGTTCCGTTTCCAAAATAGAAACTGTGCTTCTAAGCCTCCAATGTTTGTTCAACATTTCTAGGACCGACAGCTTTACTGTGCTTAGTGTTAGTTTATCAGACTTGGTAGAGAGTGGTCGTCACCAACGTCCTCAATCAGAACGTGGCGCTGTTTCTCCCAAGCAGCACACTCAGCAACATTGTGTTGCGCCGTGTCCTCTGCTGCAACGCACTCGTGTCACACGGTGGTGGGCACCCTGCGAGCGATTCGATGCAGGTACCATCCGAAGCAACAATGGCCAGATAAGACTTGCACCGGCGTAAATCGACAGGGAGTCCTGCCACCTTTTTCATTACAAGTCCAATCGAACTAAACCTAGCACGTTACCACTGTGTCACGACAGGAATCATAAAATTTAACACTCGTCGGTGTAATAGTGCGGCACTATTGAAATACGGTATCAAAGGGTTTTGGCATCATAGTTCATGTGCGCAATACCCACATAATCTATAAAACAACTGCTGAAAGCATAATAATAAAAAAATAATCTCATAATACTTTAAATGACGTAAAAAATCTTGAATATTATCATTTGCACGGAACCCTCGTAGCAAGAGATCGATTCACAGTTGATCGGTTTTCTTCTAAATAATCTAAAGTAGTTGTAAGTGGATATAAAAGTGTCCACCGTTGTAGGCATCACCTATTTTAGACGTAGCGTGAAATGGGACTGTCCGTTTCACATGTCAAAATATTCTTTGAAACTGATGCTGTTACCAATAATAAACAATATTATTTGCCTGCTGTTAGTTTGTTAGTTGATTCATACTCGTAAAATGATATAAAGAATACCAGCCAGAAACGCATAAGTAGATATATCAACAGTGACAAAACTGAGAAAGTTATATAATAATGAAATTTATTGTTATCTCGTGGAAAACAAAAATAAGACTAAACATAGTGCTTAGGCATGTCGCCTTGTGAGATCTATTGGTATTTATAAGCCAACTTATCTAATTAAAGTTTAATTTATTGTGTTTTGCTATTAAACAGTGTGTATCAATAAAACATTGTTCAGAAATCACACATTGCCTCAGTCGCATTAACCTTGCAGAACACTTTAAATTACTCGCGCCAATTAGAACTAAAACTATTACTAAATGGAACGAATAATGAATTTCTTTTTTTACATACTCGTAGAGAAATTTAAACAAAAAAAAACCTAATTGTTTCTTTAGAGCTTGGCTGGTGTACTAGCACTTGAGACTAACGTACATTTAGGTGCAAATTTGATTGCATTATATGGTGAATAATTCAATACCAAAATAGTTTATTTCAGTGAGGTGCTGAGAAGGCGTTTATGAACGTCAAAACTACCACCGGTTCGGACAAACAACCCACTCATCGACAAGAATGGGCATGAAAATCTGGTTTACATCTTTTAATCGTAAATATTTCTATAAATGTACATTAACTTTACAATCGTTATTAGTGGATGCACAGAGAAGGGTGTTCATTCCAGACATCACCATCGTTCACATATTGAATATGACATCTAAGCCCGCCTTACATGGTGTTTGAAGTCACTATCCGGCAAATCGATAAAGTGCTTTGGGATTTAGTTGTAAAACTTAAGTTTTATGTTATTAGCAAAGAAACTGTTAGAAAGAAAGAGAGCATGACTATACAATACAAAGTATACAATAGTAGATAAAAATCTGCACATCCGAGAACTATGGAAGGTCTCCAGCTCAACACAAATGCTAACGTGTCGTAAGAAACACTCAGCGCTGTTTTTCGTCTGGAACCCACTGCAAGTCACAGTACATAATATTTAAAATACCAATAAAAACTCCTAAGTAGGTATAATATATATGGGATATAAATAAAGTAAAATGAGTAGAGTACATAATATATATACTAAATCCAACTTATTTAAGGGCTAATAATGGATAATAGCATAAACACTTTATCTATGAGAATTTAAAAAAATACTCGAGTAGTATAATATCAAAAACGGGTATCTCCACCTCAGAATCAAAAGAAGTTATCAATGCCATAATATGGATGTATTTTATTTTCCATACTTCAGTTATATTAATTGCGTTAAATTAATACTTTGCTTTGAATTACTTCGAGATAATGCAATTTTAATAAAAGGTTCTTCTACCTTTTACTTAAAAATATAAAAAACTCACTTTCCTTATTTATTTCTAATGTTAGGAAAATGGAAACTGACCTTTTTGATACTATATGGCTGACTTAAACTCATCACCTTCAATGATAATTTTTTAAATGGTATTGAAGTGCAGTTTACCAATCATAGGTATAAATAATAGAATACCAATATTCGAACACCGATTCATTTTTATGTATAAATTAGCCCAATTCCTTCCTTGGTTTCGTTGTATTCATTTCCTATGATATTTTAAAAAATGGCAAAAGCTTAACCGTGTCAAAAAAATAAGTCTAAGTGAAGTCTAAAAATAAGCCTAAAACCATCTTCGAAAAATTTCACATCGCATACCGATACATTGAATAGTTTTCACGTTTTAAGCTACAAAGTAACTGTATTTTACATACATAGTTAGATAGACTATAGGAACATAAAAAACTTGTCTCTACATTTATGGAGTACAATAAAAAAATTAAATGGCATAACATGACAAATTGGCGTCAAAAATATGCCATAAATGACACATCTCCTCGCATTCCATGACGCTTTTTTCAATAGATCTTAATTATAAAATTCTATTTGTTAACTATTTTTGTGGCTTTTTAAGGTCACCCGACACCTCATTATGGCTACCGTCTTGTTTTTGAAATCTATAACGAAGGGTGGAACCAAAGATTAGTCAGGATAAGACATTCATTTAAATATCCTTAGATTTTGTTATTTTAAATATCTAATTACATTTCTCAAAATACACATGCCTCATCATCAGCTTGTAAGAGACCGATTGCAAGGCCGTAGGCCTGTTCCCGAAGGAAGGCATGGGGCATAATCAGCACACGACTTATGGTTGATATCAAACTCTCAGAAATCCACAGTTCTATTTTTTTTTTCTCATACGATGGTACTACAAGAACATTTCTCAGGTTTTAGTATTTTTACGCAGACTGAAAGCCACCCCCGTCTCTTTTTAAAGATTTTCTTAGAAGATATTTATTAGTAAAATTAAAATAAAAGGTATGTCCACAAATACATGACGGTATTTTCGCTAGAGCTGTTTTTTCGTAGGGTGAGGATGGTGACTTTTTTGTATCAATAAATCTGTCAGTATGTGTTGCTTGAGAGTGTCGCTACATATTAACCCGGGTTCATTAAAGGTTGCAAGTTCATCTCGATTCGATTTCTTCTTGATGATTGGGATATTTTCCAATGGAATGTACAGTAAATTTACAATATATTTCTAAACCGATTACCTTTTATTAACTTTTACATGGAATTTCTTAAAACAGGGATCTAATTTTCTGAAAGAATTATAAACGAATATAATTCTTTTACATTAGTTGTGGCCAATGCAGGGACCGCGAGCACAGGTGCGCCCACGCTTGATGTATTTATGCGCCCGCTGCAAGATTTCCGAAATACTAATTTTAAAATATCCTTTTTCTAAACTTTTCTTAATCATATGAAAATAATTTAACAAAAATAATTTCATTTTCATCTATTTTAGTGGTTTCAGTTATTTGAGGTCATTTTATTCTCTCTGAAAAAATATATTCGCCCTACGCGTCGTAAAAATTTTTCATTGCACAATTGCTTTGAAAAATGTTGGCTACCACTGTTCTACATTAATAAACTTGTAGTTTTATATGTACCCATAATTTATTCTAAGTTTTGTGATTGACATCTATTATAGAGAAAGTAGAAAACGAATATGACATTTTTTTTGTATGTTCGTATGCTTGAAGTCAAAATTTAACTGAAAAGAAATAATAACGCGTGGGAAACCGTAGTTGCTTTACGATAAAATTTAATTCAACATAGGGGCAGAATTAAGAACCTCGATATTTGTAAGTTAAACGACAATATTTTTCCGAAAACAAGAATAATCTTAATCCGATCTATTGAAGCACAAACACTCGGGATTTAAGTAGAGAAATGTCAACACAAAAATAAAATCAGATAAAAATTTGACCGAACACAGATGGATTTTATATTCACATATTACTTCGTATATTGTCGGTTATTTAAAAAAAAATACACGTATAAAAAACTAACCTTATGGTAAGCGATGGTATGATTGCAGATAATGGTCTTAGGTGGATGATTCTAGTCATTCTAGTAATGTTCAAGACTCGATAAAACAAGTAAAAGTTTTTTAAGTAAATAATGTTTGGTTGTACAACAAAATTGCAAAGCATACGCCAAATAAAGGGCGTAAGTGTATTTTTTCTATACATATATGTTAAAAAACCAAACCCGATCAAGTTACTTGCTAGTTCTTCTCGATGACGGAGTAGTTTGTCCGAAGCAGCAGTAGTTTCTGACGTTCATAAGCGCCTTCTTAGGGCCTAAATTGAATAAAGTATTATTGATTTTGATAGCTAGAGCTACAGTAGTGCCACTCTGGTAATCTACAGAACCTTTATTTTATACTTTTTTGGGTACAGACCCATATGAAGTACCTCCTTTTAATTCAACATTACATTATGATCAGCCCGTAAGAGACCCACTGCAGGCTCATAGACCTATTTCCGATTAAGGTATGGTCATAATCACTATGACAACACACGAGGTTTTGGTGATTTCACACTCCTAGAATCCACATTCCACAATCTACATTTTTCCACTTATATTATATACTATATTTCCTCACGATATTTTCCTTGACTGTCACCCGTTGGTAATGCTAAGGCGTTGCTAATTTAAATTAGTAAATGTACGCGAATTCTGAAAAATCCTTTGGTACTTGCCGTGGCTCGAGTCTCCGGACATTGAATTGACTTTTCATCAGTCAAACCACTCGACCACCACGACATTTTTTTTACTACTATCAACAATGATAATTTCAGGTATCACCATATTTATATGTATTCTAGCAATACGAGTATATGGAACATTTATTTAATATATTTAGCTAGACAATTTTTTGGGGTGAAGACCCTATTTGGGATCCATACTTTCTACTTCAAATGAGCCCTTAAGTCGAAAATCTGTTACGTAAGCACTTATAGAGTATATATATTTCAATAAGTTTGCAGTGTATTAGTGTTTGATTACAATTTAATTTGAAATGATGTGGCCTAATATGGTAAACACACTAAACCTAAAGGACTTGCTAGTTGGTTCTCAAGGGCAACTGCCGGAGCACACTAACAGGTCTTTGGTAATAGATTTTCAACTTAAGGATGGTAGCTAACCAGGTGATTTTAAAAGTCCTACAAGTATGCTATGGTTTCCTTCACTCGAAGCGCCTCATTTGTAAGGAATCGTTTAACGTAGCGTCCGAACACGCTACCAACGGAGCCATTATCGCTTCGCAAATCGTCATTTTACATTATTTTAGATTGTAGCCAAGCGTCTAAACTAGTATTAAATCCTTTGTACATATTTTTTTTTTTTTACTAATGTCAACGTTCCTTTGGATAAGGTTTGTAAAATCCATTCTGTTTCCAAGTAATTTAACACCTGGCATCACCTGAATCGTTCCGAGATACGATTGGTCGATAATTCTCCGAGGGTGAGCGCACTGCTATCTCATTGGTGGATAGTAACAGGGGAGGGTCTGCATTGCGTCTCATATTTCAACCCTTATTAACGTTGATTCTAGTGATTTAGAGATTATGTTACTCGTTGAAAGTTTTAAATCCATTTTATTAATACAGTGCGTGATTGTACGAAAAACAAACTAAGAAGTGTTATCTTATCTACGAATTAATTGGGAAAAAGAGAAGACATGATACTGGAGCCTGAAAAGTTATAAACCACTAGAGGTGATCATTAAACTGCATGAGACATACAAACATCCTTTCATGTATGTACTAACTTTTGCTCGCGGCTTCGCTCGTTTTAATGTAAATTTATTCGACCCCAAGGGAACAGTACTTTTTCGATTATATCTACCCTATAATCCGTTCTGTATTCCTGAAAATATGTATGCAAAATTGCATAGTTCAGTGGTTTAAG
The DNA here is from genome assembly GCA_035772565.1 of Antheraea assamensis. Taxonomy (NCBI): domain Eukaryota; kingdom Metazoa; phylum Arthropoda; class Insecta; order Lepidoptera; family Saturniidae; genus Antheraea; species Antheraea assamensis. The sequence goes on from JAQQSE010000058.1 coordinate 1,296,988, forward strand.
CGTGAAAGCGTAACAACTATCAAACAAAAAAAACAAGCAAGAAAACTGAACTTTCGTATTTATATATTAGTTACGATACTTTACGTGTTATTCGGATCCTATACTAATATAAAGTATTCTAATATATTTATGTGAAAATACTTTTTACGTGAAAGTGTAGCAAATATCACGAACTCTCTAGAATATCATATCATTAGGGGATAGGCGAATGGTTATTGTTGGGAATCCTTACTAATGTTACAGACCTTAACCGCACACCTTTTTTTTCGAACTGACTTTACTGTTGATCTGACAAGGCCTCTACAGTTTCAGCGGACTACGAATCACACAACTGGGGGTCATTCATGTATTACGTAAGCACTTGAGAGCGGTGGTGGGAAGCCTTTGATTTGCTTATGTTTGATGTCATAAGGGATTAGGGTATCTGGATGTATAGGTCACTAGGTCTGATATGTGAGGCAAGCGCTCTTATCCGCTGGATCTATCATCGCCCTTATATCAAACCACTGGATTATAATTCCTCTGTAGGCTGTAAGTTCCTTATTTTTCGACTTTTGACTCAATAAGGAAACCAGAATAGATTAAAGAATACTTACATATTTTTTTACGTAAGCAAGGGAAAGAGGGGGAGGGGTTAAGAGCATTGTTTACAGATCAGGGGGAAGGGGCGGTGAGAAATTGCAAAATATCTGCTTACATAACACTTAAACGACCCTTCGTCATTAAATTATGCATATATGTTGGCTGTACAAATACCCCAGGGAAAGGTCAACATTACTTTACCGCACGAGCGAAGCTGCGAGCAAAAGTTAATAAGTTATAGTCTCAGATTGAAGTTGACACTTGCAGGTAAGTAAGCATTTTCGGCATTTATGCAACGCAAGTGAAATCGCCGGCCGCAGCTTCGACGTACAATAAATCATCATATTACTGCATCAAGGAATTCTGTCGAAATGGCGCCATAGAATTATATACCGCCCATCGAGTCTTTAATGATTTAGCGACAAAGGGCACCGCGTATGATATACGATAGCGCGTTATAATAAACATAAAACAAATCATATTTATATGTTTCGTATAGAGAACTAGCAAGCAGTAATTATTATCGACTCTTTATTTTCTATATGTATATATAAAAATAAGACTTACTAACGGAAAAATGACGACATTTCATACGGACTTTCATCCACTTTTTCACCATTTTAGGGGTTACATTTACATGAATACATAAAATCTTCCTTCGTGCTCCCCTATACAATCTGTAACGAACCCGCGTGCAAATTTTCACCGTTATAACCCCCGTAGTTTAAGATGTGTGTTGATATGTCAAATCAGCGAGTTATTATTTTATACCTATATTTATATAGGGTTTAATATAACTGTACAAGGCATTGTTTTCACAGTCATTTTAACGTGAGCCGTTTTCATATTGAAATCTACTTGAGATAGCAATTGATCGTACTGTCAGTTAAAACGGTAATGTGCTTTGGTACTTTATTGTAACGCCTAATACTCAACAATCAAAATCAGCCTGTATGTGACTACCAACAGGGTCTTAGGCCTCTTCCCAAAGGAAAGTACAGGCATAATTACCACGCTAGCCCACGACGTATTCGGTATTGGCAATTTTAGACTCTGAAAACATACATAGTTACATATATACAAAACATACAGTTTTATATTGTTCCCAGATACGGTGATTAATGCAAGAACATTTCTCAGGTTTCCTCACGATGTTTTCCTTCACCGAACGCGGGTGGTGCTACCAATTTAAATTAGTAAATTTATGCAAAAAAAAATAGTTGGTCCGTGCAGGGTTTTGAATCATAAGTATCGAATTTACATTTCACCGGTGAAACCATTCAACCACGAGGACTTCTCATCCTAACACTATTGCCTAAAAACTTTACCTGGTTTTAGTCTAAAATATCGAATGGCTAATTTGTTAAATTCTAGTATTCAAATCATATCTCTATTTTAATGATAAATTATTTATAGTTCTGTCTTTTCTCACTAGATGGTGTTAATATGTCTACATTATTCAAGTATATTCCTTCACTTGCAAATTATAACTACTTACCTGAAGTGTATTTTATTATTTCAACGTATTTCTGTCGATACTTCGAAATCTATCTTTTGCGCATTAGTTTATGTTATTGGATCCGATATTATTATTATTTGCATACGTTAGATTGCTTAAAATGAAAAGTTATATGTTCAAAGCGCATATACACTTGGGTTTGGGGCAGACAGCTTCAAAGAATAAATAAAATAACATAAAATAAAATATAGCTTATATTATGATAAATAGAGAGTTGATATACTATACATATATTAACTGCCCGCCACGGCTTCACATAACAAAGAAAACAAGCAAATCTTATCTTTTCAGTATGACCATGTAGTGAAATAAAATCGCAACTAAACGTTAATCCGTCAATTCTGTCAATATTTCGCTACTGTCTCATTTCTCACTCATGCCTGTTTCACTATGGAGATCTTTTAACAAAAATGTTTCCGTACGATATCTTAAACAATTTCTGACATATAAACCTTGTCCTGACAAAAACAAATTAGGGCGGATGTTACTTCGCACTGTCACTTGTAATTATTTGACCGCAGTTATGTCTTATTACAACAAAAAACGCTTGTGAAACAAACTAAAAGTAATCAAAAGGTGTTCGGCGGTTGTGGGCCTGTACCTATTTTGTGGGTGTGCAGGTGTGTGGGGTGAAATGTCGTGCATGATATTAGCTTGTGAATGCATTACTCCCGGTCTCCATCATGAATGATCAAACTTGAAGAGCCACGATCCCGGAATTGCGACCTCAACTACGTAAGTATGTAGCATATTTGCTCTCTTTAAGGTTATGTGCTGTGACAGCAAGCACGCCTGCCCTTAATGACCTGACTTGAAAATGGACGCAAATGAGACGGTAAAGAAATGATTAGAAGGCGTCCATTAATAACGTGGAGGGATCTAGGGGAGGGGGAAGGGGTCAAACCGAATCTCACTCACGTGTGAAGAAATAGGATTTCGTCAAATATCATGAAATTATAAAATAATATTTTTTTAAGTAAAATAACAGTACGTCCTCCACGAATTGTCATAATACATGCTACTGAGTTTCTCTGCACTACTAACAATGGCTTTTTTTTTTTCTTTTTTTTTTTTTTATGAGAATGGAGGCAAACGAACAGACGGGTTACCTGATGGTAAGTAATCACCGCCGCCCATGGACACCTGCGACACCAGAGGTATCACAGATGCGTTGCCGGCCTTTGAGGAAGGAGTAGGCTCGTTTCTTGAAGGTCTGTTGGTTGTATTGGTCCGGAAACGCTGCCGCTGGGAGTTCATTCCAGAGTGCCGACGTGCGTGGGAAGAACGCACGTGAGAACCGCACAGTCGACGACTTCCAACCATCGAGATGACATTGATGGAATTTCGTTTTATGGCGAGTCGTTCGGTAATGGAACTCAGCAGCAGGTATCAATCCGAACAGTTCTTCAGAACACTCTCCGTGGTAGATCTTGTAAAGGACGCAAAGTGACGCAACATCCCTACGAAGCTCCAAAGTGTCGAGCCCTAAGGAAAGCACCCGGTCGTCAACGATTCTAGCCGCTCTCCGTTAGAGAAGCTTTCTTTACTGAAAACCACATGGATTTATTGGTACCAATAGTCACTCTTAATAGCGTGCACGAGTATCCATGGACTGAATTAGAATGAATGTTCCCTTACTATTAATTTTAGTAATTCCGATTTAAGTGTTATTTATTCTTATCACTCTGATTTTAGATTACGATCTAAACAATCTCAAATACTAGTCTTAATAAAATATTAAAGCATATCGTGTTTTTTTCCTAATCCATAATCAAAATACAAGTTTGTAAAATGTCACGTGAGATTAGAAGAGCGGGGAGGAGGTTGAAACAAATCTCACGATATCAAAGGGGTAATTAAAAAATCGTCAAAAATAATGGACGAACCCTTAATGGACATAAAAATTGGGTTAAGAAGATTTTGCATACTTATAAAATTAATGATTCCAATGATACAGGTCGGTTGACTCATAAATGCAGCCATCGTTGTAATCGTGATGGGCGAGCGTGTAGATAAAAACAAAGGCAACCGATCTTGTAGCATTGCATTGTGAATTTCCCCGGTGTCGTGTATCTGAATCGGCATTTAGCTGGAATTGTACATCGTTTGTGACAACCCAACACTAGCGATACTGCGAAATCAGTGTTCGTATCTTCAAGCTAACATTTAACTCGAAAGAATCCAGTCTTACCGAATGATTTGAGTATAATAAAGCAGGGTTTAAAGATGGCATAGTATACTTTTGGCGTTGGAGGCTAGAAAGAGCCACAAATACTTTTACCCCATTGTGCAACGGGAGAGTAACGTTTTTTTTTCTCGAACTGACAACGCTATTGGCCGGAGAGGCCTCTACAGCTTCACCGGACTTCAAAAATTTTCCTCCCCGGTAGGGAATCGAATTCCGGTCTCCCTCGTGATAGGCAGGGATACTTACCACTATACTATCGAGGATTGATATGTTTGTCGATGGTAAGTATGTATGTGTGTATGTATTTTTTTTATATTATAGGGGGCAAACGAACAGGTGGGTCACCTGTTGATAAGTGATCACCGCCGTCCATAGACACTAGCAACACCAGGGAAGTCGCAAGTGCCTTGGCGGCCTTTCAATATATGTTTAAAATATGTATGGTTCTTTGGTATAATCAATAGAGTAAATGACTAGGGAGGTTTTAATATATGAGGAGTCGTTAAATAATTGTGGAAGTAACATATAATATTTACAATTAATACACAAAGATACCATAATATTTTTTTTGATAAGTACGAAGTGTCTAAGAAGTAAAACCAAAAAAAAAACAATCTATATAATACTTTTTGAGTCATGCGCACACTACGACAAACCAGTCTGTCTCTCATGTTGTATAAATAAAATATCGCTAGTATAAACTAGCGGTCGTCCAGTTATTTTTTTTTCATTTCTAGATTATTTATGGTTTGTTGCCAAAGAGTGTGCAGCTGTTGTAAACTAGACGTAAGGATTTTGAAGTATGACCAATAAAGACTTATCAATAAAGGGTTTGACTCGTCGTCGATGGCGTGGAAGAAACTAATTATTAACATTTTTTTATTGATAACACTAAAGCTTGTCAATAGCTAAATAACAATAAATAAAAGGAAATCGGCGGTCGAAAAGTAGAGAAAAAGATACTGAACTGATTTATCTTAGCATTTACGGACAGAAGATTTCATTTTTACAAGCTTTGATTTATTTAGCTTGCAATTTTTGTTAGTTTGTGTAGGGCAAATCTTGCAAGCTGAATTAAAGTCAGTTCCTTTAGGTCTACGACTCTGGACTTTAACATGTTTGTTCAGTCCTGATAACAATAAATAAATATGAAATTAAAACAAATTAGCAAATTTAAAAAAACCTGTTCATGGTGCTCGAACTTAGTATCGGGAAAATCGGTAATGTGCTTTGGAGTTTTGTTATACTAATGTACTCATTCTTAATATTATCCATTCTGGTTACACCGCACATCCAGCTCAAAATTCTCATCTCTGTAACATGTAATCTTCTCTCTCTCACCCGTCTCTTTCGTAGTCTAGCACTGAGATCCATACAACACGACTTACGTTATAATAGTTTTATACATATTCCTTTTGAGCTTCAAGTGAATTCGCTTCAATATCAAGGAGAAAAATTAATTATATTCGTATTTTGTTGTTGATTATACATTTTTATTTAATCGTTTGGATAAATAGAGTACCCATTTTTTATAATTATCTATTGATCGATTGCCCTATTTGTCGCTGCGAGGTTCAATTTATGTGGAACAGTGCAGTCTCCAAAAATTTGTTACTCTTTAGCACCACCCAGGGAGCACGTGTAGAGGAATGAGAGGTACAATTTCTGCAGACGTAAGTACATCAGCCCCTTACTAAAGTTCATCAAGATCTAATAAATAAAAAAAAGATAATCGGTTGAGAAAAAGAGGAGGAAGATGCAACTTGATTTTTGTCTTTGCCAATTTATATATAGATGGAAAATAGGCAACAACCCAAGCCGAGGTTCGATGACTTTGGCACCCTTGAGCTTGTTACTAAGTGGCTAAGCACCATAAGCGCTCGCCCCATTAGTCCGGTGAAGCTGTGAATGCCCATCAGGCCTATAGCGTATAATCATTTCGAAAAAAAAATTGATTTTTATTCACGTATGAGTATCTGTTTTCAAATTACACTTAATTAAAGAACAAGTTAGATGTACTAAAGACGCAAGTTACAACTTTCGATTTTTCTTCGATTTGCGTTTTAATTAGATGCGCTACGTTTCTTTACTATATACGAGTACATAATTTAATATACTATATTAAATTAAAGTTTCATAACTCGTATTGCTTAAGTGACGTGGGAATAAAAATACTTATGTGGCAAAAAATACATATAGTTTCGCAACAAACGGCATACCGAAGTTTGTTTATCAATGGAGTTATTTGCAATTAGTTAGCAATAATACCGGATACTTCATTACCTAAACTGAACAATGTTGAATGAACTGGACAATTTATAATGATAATTTCATTATTTGGTATAGATCAACGATTTATTCGTACTTTAAAAGTTCTTGCATCTAACTAAAATCATATCTGATGTGAAATGACAATGTGGTCTGAGATGGTAAACGTGCTAAACCTACATGGCTCTGAAGTGCAACTACCGGAACATACCTATAAGACCTATAAGCGGCATATTTTCTACTTCTGAGTGGTACTTAGCCAGGCAGCCATTAGTGAATGCCATACAGATAATGGTTTCATAACGAGGCTTTCTTTCACCAAACTCGTACCTCCCGCAGTTGGATGGCTGCTCATCCATACAGCCTAAAACCTAGCGAAACAGTGACACTCGTAAGGTTCTCTAGATCATGGGGTTATTCAAAAAGGAATTGAAATTGAGCCCTTCAAAGTGTTGCAGTTGTCCATAGGCGACATTAAGCATATAACATCAGATGGGCCGTCCGCCTATTTGCTGCCCTTTGGTATTAAAACAAAAACATTTCTGTTACAAATAACCTGCAACGTAACCAACATTGTAATAATTCCATTAGCCATAACGGCTATTTTGTTTTTTAGCAACCCTTTGTTAATTATTTTTTACCGTTTTTTCTGCATAGATGGCGAAGGTGACCGTCAAAATGAATGTTCACAATCACGTTAGATGTATAGTACTGTCCGTTTACCACGTAACTGAGGAAACAAAAATGACATTATTCTATTTTGTATCCACAACTAGCTGATCGAAATTGTTTCGTAGTTTCATGCTAACCTTTTTTCCAATTAAAAGTTTTTTAATAGTTGATTTACTATTTGTCCTTACTGCTTGGCCTGTGCGGTAAATTGTTATCATATAGCCTGAAAAATTTTCTATCTTTTAATAAAAAGGTCGTGATAATATATAACACCACAGTAATTTTTGAGTTTAACCCAAAAAAATACCAGACTACTGCTTTATTTATATGTACGGAATAAGTTTCCAAAAACCATGTCATTATTAAAGGCGTGAAGTTACCCGAAGAGGTCTGTAGAATAACTAGTTATAGGACCGCCTTTGAGAGGTCAGCGATAAAATAAAAATTCCAGTCTGCCGTAAGTCCCGCCCAGTTCGCTGTCTCGCTCACGCATCGTCCGTCCCTCTCTCGGGCTTTGAAACGAGAACTTGTCATTTGATTCCCGCCTGTCCTTCAGTTGGTGTGTCGTTTCGTGTTTGATTATAATTAGATTTTTAATTGTGTTTGGTGCAATAAATCAAATAAATAATTATAGTGGTACATTATATTGTTAATATAGTATTATAATAAATAGCAGAATTATGAAAAAGGGGTGAGTATTCATTTTTTTTTAAATTGTGTTTGCGTTTGTTTTTTTTAACGTAAGTGTTCAAATATTAAAAAAAAGAATTTATAGGTTTTATTCTATTATGTTGTAACGTTATATAAGGCGAAGTAGGTAGTAAAAGATAAATTTCACAAAATACGCATAGAACTAACTCACAATCAAACATTACGTTAGTTTTTATCAACACTAACTGGTACCCGTGGCGTCGTTCTCATCAGGATGGTGTTGTTATATCATAGGAACTACGAGCTGTATCTAAGATTCATTGCAGGCTTTAGTTTTGAAATTATAGTTGCGTGTTTACTACATAACCGCTATAACCCGTTTACTAATTTAAATTACCTCTTAAATTTTATCAGTTGGTAAACTACTGTTTAACCATTGCGGTGAAGCGAAATGATATGACGTTTAAATTATACTCTGAAATGCTCTCTCTCTGACTGTAAAAGTTTCCTTAAATTCGTTTCAGCCGTTTTGGAATTTAGCCCAAACAAAACAAAAGTTCAATTTATTTTATTCTGAGAGAATAATGTAAATGAAAAACAAAATGAATAACGCATGTTTTACTTTTCTTATTAAGTACTGCCTAGAAAAATGACTTGCAAATTTTAGATGAGTTTAAAAAGAAATATACACTAGTTTCAAAAATTAAAGGCTATAAAAAAGATTCCAACATTTTGGGTGAGTTTCAACAGGTTGTAATTCGGCAGCACAACAAACATATATACACACAATCAATAACTCGGGAAATAACGATGGTACCAACAATTGGTGTAGGGTTTTACCAACTGAAAATCATCATCTATAAATGAATAAGAAGGTTTTTTGGCGGGATCTTATAATGTCATGTTGTGGTTTTTATATTTTATTCATAATCTTGTGTTATTAGACCCTATATTTTGTAATATTGGTGGTGTTTTACGTAATATAGATCGGTTATTATGCACAAGTGAAGTGAATAGGAAATAATACCACGGAGCATGCATTCTGAGATGTCCCCAAAACTCCATGGAAAGTTCTAACAAGGAAACCACCATCTTGTTAGAACATTATAATTATCACAAGACACTTACTTGGCAAAATCTTGTTACTTGACGCTGGCTAGTGCACAAACCTTGACGGAGCCAAAAAATAAAGAAAATAAAAATGAATAAGAATTGAAATATGACGGAGGTTTTAGGCGAAAACTTTATATGTAATTTTAACGTTAGCTAACGTCACGCGGTGACCCCTTTTGGCCACCCATCCAAGTACTGACCGCGTCCGACGTTCCTTAACTTCGGTGATCGGACGAGAACCGGTATTTTTTAACACTCTTCCCGACATAGTGTTTAAGCCCGTCACACAAATAGGTTGCCGATCAGAATTTCAAAGTCCTCCTATAAGAAGTTTAACTTCAAAATTGTTTCCATTTTTTTTAATTGTTAACACAGTAAAGCTCGTCAGTGAATACAGAAAAATTGTAGAGAAACAGAGGAGAAGAAGATACTGAACTCTTAATATCAAACGACAAATTATCAACCGACCAATGTAGTGGAATTTATTGGAAAAAATGATTCAAATATAGGTGATTCGTGATTCGCAATAACAAAGCCGTGATTGGTTGATGTACACTCAAACAATAAATTATAATAATTCATTATATTATTTTTGCCGGCGGCTGCCCATGTGTTTTTATTATTTATTATAATAAATAGTAGAGCTACAACAGAATGAATATTGTTTAAATATTCTCTGCTTATTTTTTAAATTTCATTCTTTATACAATTTTGCGTTTGACCATAATCTCATCTGATGTTTTATAACAATGTGATCCAAGATGGTAGACACACTAAAATTAAAAGTACAACCTCTTAAGTCCAGCTGCCGGAGCACAATTGTAGGTGCTTGGAGAAATATTTCTTGAGGGATATAGCTAGTCAGGCGGACTAAGAAGAAGCCCTACCATCAATATATGGCTTCATCACGATGTTTTCCTTCACCCAAAGTTCAAGCTCTTTCACAATGATTCGAACTTACGTTATTCGACGCGGTGCCCCATCACGCTGACAATTGAACCGTCATCGCGTCAAAGTTTAAATAGGATAGACACCAATCTTCATGACGATTAGTTGAAGGATACAGAAGTAGCCCTGCATTAGCGTCATCTATTACACTAAGTAATATTATATATGATTATAGTGAGTTATTGTACTAAGATTGCATAAAATACTATATTATGAGAACTTCCATCTCGGGAAATTTGACGACAGTTCAAGCCGAGGCGCACCGAGTGCCCTTGCGCTGTTCGCCTAAACAAATCGGGTGAGTGCCTTAAGCGCTCCCCTTAGTAGTCCGATGGAACTGTAGAGGCCTTGCCAGGCTAGCAGTGTAGGTCAGCTCGAAAAAAAAAATCCATAATAGCTGATCAAAAAGCGTTAAAGTTTTTCGTTCCTAGGTACGTATACCAACCAATTTTTAAATAGAGAAGTAAAATATATGTCACTTATAAATAATTATAATCATTATCTGGCATGAATCACATAAATATTTCTAATTGTAATAGTCTTTTTTATGTATTCGCGCTTTATACGTACTAACAAAGAACGTCCAATCTTCAAGCCCTGACATCTATAAACACACAACGAAAATCAGTTGACCAGATTTGTATGAATCATTGATTACTAATAAAATAGACTTTTACCTACTGGTGGTGGTCTAGTGATTTGATCGGTGGAATATCAATCCGATGTCCGCAGGTTCGAACTGCGATATGTACGAACGAATTTTTTGGAATTCGCGTACATTTAGTAATTTAAATTAGTAACACTATCGGCTGACGGTGAAGGAAAACACTGCGAGGAATTCTGAACCTGTGAAATTTTCTTGTAGTACCATATGTGGGAAAAATATAGAACTGTGGATTTCGCAGCGTGGTGATTATGCCCATACCTTTATTCGGAAAAAGGTCTATGGTCCTGCGGTGGGTCTCTTACAGGCTGGTGATGATGATGATGTTGATTATGTGAATGAAAATTTTTAATGGACACTATTAAAAAAATATAGAGATATAGGAATATTTTACAGTTCACAGGATTATTACTTTGAACTCAAAATTAATGTCATTATATCTCATATGAATAGATTCAATATGGTTTGCTCGATTACCATGAACTTCTGGACACCTAAGTGTTTTGTCATGGTGTATATTTTTATATAATCAATTTTACTATAACTCGTCACCAGGTGGAGCTGCAGCACACAGTTCAATTACCTTGTACAATAAAGAATAGACAGTAATCTTCTAAAATCGAAATGATAGGGGCCTGTACAATCACTAGTTCTTATCTAATAAAAATGGTTGTCTGTAAAGTCGGTTTACGGACAATAATTTTACGTGATAACATCATAAGAAAATATTGATGAAAATTTTCCTACTTCTATGAATTGAATTGATTTATTATCACTGAATTACCGATGGAGTGGAAGAGAGATAGATGAGTCACAAGCTGAACGCTTAGGTCCATTATGCCTGTCTATCGCTTGCACGTGCGGCTAAGACAGAACGTGACAATGAATCGTGCTTTTTCGTGCCTGCCGCCGCTGTTCATCGATATATAAGATGCTATCACGTCAAAAATTATCACCATTATTTCATTTCATGTGAAGTCATTAAAGTTTCAAGAAATTAAGTTTTTTATAAATACTACACGTACAGGGATGTATGTTTCTTGTCGTAGGGAAAGGGGCATGGGGTGTGGTGCTTGTGTTTTTTTGTTCGATACATATAAAACAAACTCTCAAGTATTAGCTAGCTATAGCCGAACTGTAAGTTTAAGCGCCATGCCTAGCGCCTTTTCGTGTCAAAGGGCTATATTACAGAGCGAATCAATTTGTGAACGATGTGATGTCTGGAATTGACTGCACTCTGTGCGTCCACTAAAAACGATTGCAACGTATAATTTATTTTGTATATATATCTATATGTGTTAAAAAGATAAACCCGATCGAGTTTCTTGCCAGTTCTTCTCGATGACAGGGTTATTTTTCTAACCGGTGGTAATTTTAACGTTCATAAGCGCCATCTTAAGACCTAAATTGAATAAAGTAAAAGTAAAGTATAAATTTGTATTTTGATGTTATAATAAATAGAGGTGAATAATAATAAAAACGCGCCAAAGGGTCATTTAAGTATTACATAAGCATTAAAGGGCGAGGGGGGAGTTTTTGATTAGCTTATTTTTGATAGCTATGCCGGTCTAATTCGTTAGGAGCGCGTTTTTATCCACTGGGCTACCATCGCCGTAGTAGCGAACCATTATAAGTTAATTTCTCTATGGAGACTATAAAATGCCTAATTCTAGGCTTGTTAACTGCTGGCCATGAACCAATAAGGAAACCTGAAGAGATTAAAAAATACTTATATAAACTTTTACGTACGTATGAGCATTGCTTACTTTTGCTGACCAGGTCAGAAATTGCAAAAATTCTGCTTATATAATACTTGAACGGTCTCGAGTTGCGAATAGAGCAGATACAATATAGACTTTAATAGCTGCATTACTATTAGTAATATAATGTAGCTGCCTATTAGAGAAAGCATTTTCAGAATCGTAATTCGAGACGCATCCTATTACAAATATATTTTCACATATTTTGCTTCTTTGTTAATCGATTCCAAAAAGGAAACTTCGATTCGAGGCGATTTCTAAATTTGTTACATAAGGACTTTGTTATTAATAAACCAATTTCGGAAGTTCGTCTTTAATTGAAAGGGGGATATTTTCAATGAAGTCCCATTTCATTAGCATTCAATCTTGGATTTTTAAAATATACCAGGGAACATTTGAAAAGGAAACATAATAATAACAGCTTAGCAACAGATTTTCAACTTGAGTGTAATAACTAGTCAGCCAGGCTTAGAAATTCTAAGTTGATATAGATAGTAAGCAACCTAAACCCAGAAAGGGATTGGCTCTCAAATGCAGTTGCCGAAATAAATATTTGGTAACTAATTTTCAACCCGAGGTTAGTAGCTAGTGATGGTGGTCTTAGAAAAACCCCTACAACCATGCCATGGTTTCACCACGATGGTTCCCTTCACAGCCTCGTGGTTGATACACTTATTTAAATCCAGTTATGTGTGAATTAATAAACCGTTGTTTATAAGTAATCGCCGGTCGACGTTAAAGACATGTTATGGAAATATGGTTTACATGACACCACCTTATGAAATTCAAATAAAAATCTACTGTCAAACTTGCGGATGCGTCGGAAATATGTCTTATACCGTAGTTTATTGGACGTGGCTTAGTTTAGTATAACGTGTTCGGACACCAAGTCGATCGACGTAGTTCTAAATCCTTGCAACTTGGTTGGAGCTTTTGGTGAAGGAAAACCACCCGATGAAACTATTGGTATTCGTGGTAGGGCTTTTTCTAAGACTTCATGGTTAGCTACAAACCTCGAGTTAAAAATCTGTCGCCAAGCACCTATTGGTGTATTCTGGTAGCTGTACCCGAGAGTCAGTCCTCTTCTAGATTTAGCGTGATTATCATCTTACACTGCATCGTCATTTAACATCAAATGAAGTTGTACTCGAACCTCTAAAGTATAATAAAACTCTGTCTATTAGTGTAGTTATTACTCGGAAATTATTAAACCAATTCACATGACTTTTTTTGAAGTGAAAATTCCTTTAGGTGTATTGAACAGTGGACGAAAGCGAACCATCAGACTCGGGCTTGAGATACTGAATCGGTTTTACTCAGAGCGTGACACGACATCAAGCGCGTTCGGGTCAGTGACGCACTGAATCGTGTGTACTCGGCTAAGGTTGTCATCAACCGAGTACTGATCTGTCTGACAAGGAATTCATCGTTCCAATATGATTACATTTTTATTATTAATTATTATTTATTTACACATAAAAATTACATACAAACTTTAATATCCATATATTTATGAATTTCACTTATATCACATCGTCCTAAGCACAAATCCAATTATTACACATAGATGTATTCTCCGATCAAATTATATTACATATTTTGTCCCATTATGTAATATATGAAATATGTTGTTGAGGTTAACGTAAACGAAGTTGATACAAAATGACTACAAAAACATCAAGTTACTATTTTTAACTCTATTTTATTTTATTTTATTTTATTAAATATTAATCAATATAATGCCTTAAAAAATTGTTTAGAATATAAATTAATAAAAGTCTTATAATAATATAAAAAACTAGTGGCCGCAAGCTGCTTTGCTTGTGTTTGTCTATGAATAACGACACTATACATGTCCCGTGTAACTGTAACGGTTTATCCAGTACATGTTTAGATAGCTTTTTGTAGGTGGTAGAGCTACGCTGAAGCTATTACTGGCTTCAGCAGGAATGGGCTGGCTCGCCCGGGGTAGTACCACCCTCTCACAGAAAGCCGACGTGAAGTAACAGTGCTTGCACTGTTGCGTTTCGTTCGGTCAGTGAGAGCGCCGGAGGCCCACATATATCAAAAGGCCGGCAACGCACTTGTGACTCCCCTGGTGTTGCTAGTGTCTAGGGACGGCGGTGATCACTTACCATCAGGTGACCCACCTGTTCGTTTGCTCCCTATAATATAAAAAAAATAATCTCAAATAACAGATTTTTTTCCAACCTACTTGAAAGTTGTCGTTTTATTTTCGCTAATTCAAACAATATGTTTGAATGAAATGCCGAAAAGTTTCTGGGGTAACTCACGAATGCCATTGTAACTCAAAGGGAAGGTATATAAAACTATTATAAGACCAATCATTGTGTATGGATCTGAGTGCTGGGCTACAAAAGAAACGGATGAGAGAAGACTACATGTGGCAGAGAGGCGAATGTTAAAAGATATCTGTGGTGTAATTAGAATGGATAAGATTAACAATGGGTATATGAGAGGAAGTTCGAAAAAAGCACCAGGAACAGAGAAGTTGAGGAGTAATAGGTTAGAATGGTATGGGCCCTACTAGTAAGTTATAATATTGGAAATTTTCATTAAAATCCGTTCAATTAGTTTTTGCGTGAAAGTGTAACAACCATCCATCCATACTAACTAATATTATAATTTTAAATGTGAGTTTGTTTATTTGTTTGGCACGCCTTAACTACCGAACGAGTTGTTATAAAATTTTGTGTGCTCGTCGTCAGGAATACAGATAAGGACACAGATTGTCTAGAAAAAAAAAATTTTTGTTTATACTAGTTCGGTAAAATGATCGCACAATACCAGATGGAAAGTAGGGTATAGTCCACAAATAGTGGCAACTGTCGGTGTTAAAATATACCAACGGCAGTCGTCGCCATCACGGCGACCTAAAAAGTGCCTCTTCACGCCTCATTTGAAGGACTTGATATTGGAAGAGGGAGAGTTCACACACTGGCCGAGAAGCGATGCCGCATCTTTACAGTACGATAGCTATAAGAATTTTTGAACTTCTTCGTTCTTGCCGTGATGGTTGCTTTTGTGAATTTGTGAAGACGGATACCGTAGGGGAAAGGAAAATAAAATAAAATAACCATTAACATGAGCAAAGCAGCATGCAAAAGCTGGTACTGAAATATTTTCTCGTTTGTAATATGAATAGGATGATAGGATTTTATATTGTTTCAGATATCTTTAATTCAATTCACCATATTTATAATAAGTAACACGCTGTAATGAAATCAACAAATATGGAACCGTGTCCAGATCGAATGAGTCCTTCGAGCGATTTAACAACCGAATCTGAAACATCGTTACCACCTTTTCCATACGACCAGAACAATTATTACAACCCGACTGAAGTAGAAAAACAATATTTTCCATGTAAAAAAGCAACAAAATCCGATGACAAAAAAGATACCTATCTACAAGAAAGCAATAAGCTTACATACGATAACTACGTCACTCCTTTGCAAAGGAACAAAAGAATTTTGAATTTCGATTTAAAATTACCATCGACAAACGAAAACTTTTTTTCTATAGATAACGAGAGGCAAACGTATTATGAAGTGGAGATTAAAGCATACGGACAGAATAATGAGAATAATCCTTTATCAGAATTGAAAAGTCAAGCTGGTTCTTTTGATAACGTTAATATGAATGATCGGGTGCAGCAGAGCTACTACGCCGAAAATGATAACAGTTTGAGGCGTCGTCTTAATTTTAATTCGGAACAAGTGCAATGCGTGTGTGAAGCACTGCAGCAGAAGGGCGATATCGAGAAGTTAGCAGCTTTTTTATGGAATTTACCCACGAGTGAGTTACTTCGTGGGAACGAGACGGTTTTAAGGTACTTCTTTTAACCAATTTGAAAAAGAGAAACCGTTTTTTATACACGATGTCTGTGTGACTATTTTTTTTTTTTTTGGGAGATATATTTTGGTAAATCGTGGGAAAGTTTTAGAAGAATATGGCATTTTTAAATAGCGAGTTGTTATATGCATAGACTTTTAATAATGTTATATTATACGCTTTTATCAAAGTGTTTTTTTTTATTTTCACACTCTTCAATTTTCATAAGCATTTCGTAAGCTCTTGGATAACTTGGGGTTCATATTCCGGAAAATTTATAGTGTTAAAAAGTATATAACACTCGTTATGTTATGTGTGGAAAGAAACAAGATATTTTAAAATAAAGGCTTCTAGGTAAGAGTCGTATGACTAGGTTTTACTTTTATGTAAAAAAAAACTTATTAGTTAGTAACATTAGTAAAATTCGAGGGCTTTCATAAATAAAACACGAAATTTGGGAGGAATTTTATTTAGATTCAGAAGGAAGTGTAAATAGACATCTGGTATCAGAAGTTTAGAAGAAGTAATGATTTGTTTTCAGAGCTCGGGCGTTAGTCGCGTACCATAGGGGTGTGTTCCAAGAGCTATATGCGATTTTAGAAGCCCATACATTCTCTCCACGGCATCATACTGCGCTGCAAAATCTGTGGTTTAAAGCGCATTATAAAGAAGCGGAGAAAGTAAGAGGACGGGCTCTTGGTAAGTATAATCATACTGTATATTTTATTATTAACATTTAGAAACTTACTACCAGGCCCGGTGGACGTCGTCCTGCCCAGATAATAAAAAATATATACTTATGTGCATGAATGAAATGCTTAAGGTAACGAATCTATTTTATTTTATAAGGATTAAAACTGTATCCGTTTAATATGGCCTTCCAAATTACCTTATTATATGTGACCATTTTTAAAAGATAGATGGGTACAGTAAGCTATTCTAACAAGATAGGTATATGTCATCGTAGAGTTTTTTGTAGAGGAATATCACTCAGTATGCATTGTTTTGCATATCTCAAAGGATTTCAACCAATTTATAAAAAAAAAAACCTTGACAAATTATATACCCAAACCTCGCCGTGAATAACTCTATCTATTAGTGAAGACAGCATTACAATCCGTTTAGTAGTTTCTGAGTTAAACGCGAACATCCAGACAGACAGACAGACGCGGCGGACGACTTCGTTTTATAATATGTAGTGATACTCTTAAAAACTTTTTAAAGAAACTTAGGAACTAGAATTGACTCACTGACATACAATGACTGGCTTCAGGGTTATAGGATAATATATCTATTGGCTACATTTACCACTCAATATCATAAGGATTATATGTCTCTTTCCTAGTTTATGGCGGGAAAAAATTTCTCGGCTAGAAAGTAATCCCTTCGTGAATATGAATAGGAAAATGTAATGGTAGATTTATCGGCGGTTCGCTTCAAAAATGATATTTACGTCAGAAGAAATTTAGAATTTGTTACTGTTACTATATTCCATATAATTTTTAAGGCGCTGTGGATAAATACAGATTGAGAAAGAAGTATCCATTACCAAAGACGATATGGGACGGAGAAGAAACTGTTTATTGCTTTAAGGAGAAGAGTCGGAATGCCTTAAAGGACTGCTACTATAGGAATCGGTAAGCTTGTCTTTTTTTATTCTGATAATAACTCGGTAGTATCGTATACCTAAATGGATGTGGGGTCGAAGGTTCTAATCTCACAATGAGTCTGATATTTTGATACAGGGAAATACTATAACGAAATTGACAATATAATGAAAACGAAGCATTGTATTACAAGGTTCTTCTAATGTATGTTTGGCTCGCTATCTCCTCGAGTTAAAAATCTGTTACCAAGCACTCCTTTTACAGGTTACAGCAGTTGTACTTAAAAGGTAGCCTTCCTTTCAAATTTGATGATTTAATAGATGTATTGTAATACAGGTTCCGTATGGGTTTTCATTTAAAGGTACCCGACGCCAGACGAGAAACGTGCATTGGCCCAGAAGACTGGCCTTACGCTCACCCAAGTGTCCAACTGGTTCAAAAATAGAAGACAACGTGACCGTACACCTCAACAACCGAACAGACCGTGAGTTTTTAATATAGACACGTTTAACCGTATTCCTATCATATGTTAAATATAGAAGGACTGGCCCTCAGCAGCTACTGAAACACTTAGGTATTGGGCGGCAGTTTATTCAACTTCAGAGTGATAGCTAAAGAGGTAGGTAGTGGAAGCATCATTGGAATCTATGATGGTTCAGTGGTTAGCGTGTTGGGACTCCGCGTCATTCAACGCGGGATCTAATCCTTAGAAATGAGCCGAAGCTTGCGATGAAAGAAAATATCGTGGTGAAACCACAGCATGGTCGTAGGGTTTTTTCTAAGCCCGCCTGGCAACCTACTATCTTCAAGCCAGCTCTTTCAAGTTTAGCGTGTATACTATCTTAGACAACATCGCTATTTAACATCAGGTGACATTGCGGTGAAACACTAAAACTCATAAATTATATATTTAAAAGAATTGAAATCGTTAACATTTTTTTTTCGAACTGTCTACGCAATGCCTGAAGAGCCTTCACAGTTTTACCGGACTAGACGCTTATGCCCGTTTTCACCAACGTTACCTAACTTTAAGGGACACTTAAAACACGTTTAAGGGACAACTTGTAGAGATTTCGTTTTCACCAACGTCTAAGGGTCCCCTAACACCCTAAGGGTTACCTAAATTTTAAGGGACGGAAATTCTATCACTTAGTGCTAAGTATTGTTTATTTCACGAACATTTCAAAAGAAATTTGTAGCTAATTCGTTTGTTTATCGTAAAATAAAGAAATATTTGAGTTTTTTCTAACTTTGGTAGTTATAAAAACGAGAGAATTAATAAAATGTCGAAATTCATTTGTATACAGACATTAAGTTTATCCACATATTGTTTTTGCCTTATTTTTAGTAACATCTATTGGTTTATTCAATATTGATATATCTTTGTGTGTAAAAAAAGTTTTACTATTTTATTATTTTCTTCACTCGTCCAAGTCCGAATTGCCGGCCTGTAAACCTTAAAAGATAGTATTTTTTGCGGCACAGGTCAAAGAAAAAAACCGTGCACGTGGTAATATTTTAATCAGCTTAGTATATTTTTTATTTTAATTTTATCTTTGTCTTCTCTGTTAGAAACAACAAAACTAAAAAGTAGGTACTATACAATTAGTGATCAAAATTATAAATTTCCATTACATAAAAATTTACTTGACAGGCACCGATTTTAATGCAAAGTCCTTACAAATTTAAAACGGACCCCCATAAAACTAAATGGTGATCCCTGCATCAACACAATAATGAAAAAAGTTTTTTTCAATTAACAGTATTTTTTTATAAACATATCATGGTGACTTATTTTATTTTAAAATTGTATTTTTTTTATTATTTTTTTTTTAATTGTATTTTTTTAATTTATTTATTTAGGTAAAAAACAGCCATACATAAACTTATTTTAATTATATTATACGCAAACAGGCTTAAAGTACCATTATTTAAAAGTAAAACATATTTAGGCTATTTTAAGAAATTGTAGCATTAACATGGTTTAAATTTATTGCAATTTACTTTTTTTTCTGTATTTGTATTACTTTTACGAAAAATACATTAAAATATTGCATTTAAATTGTTAACAATACTGTTCCATCTATTTCAATACTGGCTTGACGAAAAAACTGACGCTTAACTAAGTGCTTCCCTACTAAGTGACCCTTAGCATGGTAAAAACGAAATAAGTTAGGTAGCTGTTTTAGGAGACACTTTAACCTAGGGATCCCTTAGTTAGGGGTACGTTAAGGGAGCGTTGGTGAAAACGGGCATTAGACACCTATTACGCAACATTGAGAATAGAAACCTACGGGAAACCAAAGCGGCTTGCTAGTTAAATAATAAATCTATAATATATCAAAGACAACAGAGTCGTGGGCGTCTTCTAATACTATATTAGTAAATATTTAACACCAATGTTTTAATTCATACCTTTTTATTAACAGTAACTTGCTTTTGCTCGCGTCTTGTCTCACGTTAGTTTAGATTTGATCCATCTCTCAACAGCATACTTTTTCCTGGATGAAATATGCGTACTTAGGATTGTATATTATGATCAATGATAATTAAAAGGTTTTCTCCAGCTCATTGGAGAATATAGAGGAACCATAAATATATATATGCTTGACCATATCAACTTGAAAACAATAATAAAAAAAATCGTCTATGTTAAAGCGGACTTACCAACGGTTCGGAAATTGACCTTCAGATTAATGGCGTCGCGTCAAACAAAGGGACCACAGTGTCGAAACAATAGCGTTGTGACTTTTATTTACTTTGAAAATACAATAAACATTTTGACAAAGGTTACACTGTGACGTCGATATTACTATAGTAGCGGAGCGCTATGATGGCCGTTTTGACAAATTACAATAGTGACGTGAATTCAGAAAAAATATAGTCAAATGTTGATTTGTTTTGCATTAAGCATTGACGCGAGTGTGCTGGAGGCGAAAGTTCTGCTGGCCAGCGATCGTCTATATATAATCATATATAGGATATAAATATAGAATTTCAAATTTTGAAAAATTTTAATGCCGAACTTTGTTGTAAATATGTACATAAATAAATATAATCCATTAAGGATTCTGTCAAACGACGCTGTTATTTTGATAGTAGAAACGTAAAAAGATTTGTTCGAGGGTTAATTTGTATAGTTAGATATAGTAGTAGCTAGATAAATGTATAGTTATATATATAAATTATTTACAA
This sequence comes from Antheraea assamensis, assembly GCA_035772565.1. Lineage (NCBI taxonomy): Eukaryota > Metazoa > Arthropoda > Insecta > Lepidoptera > Saturniidae > Antheraea > Antheraea assamensis. The sequence goes on from JAQQSE010000058.1 coordinate 1,318,010, forward strand.
ATCTATACTAGCCTAATTTTGTATCCTAAAATTTGATAAGTTTTAGGACTAACCACACATCACTATTGACAATAAAGCAAGCAATAAAGAACAGCAATTTGGTTCTTCAAACGTGGTTATTCATTTATACGAAACGTCATGAGCGGACAAACGTCAAAACGGCCATTATAGCGTGTCGTTATTATATCGTATTTCGGTGATTTCGCTTTTGTGAAATCAATATTAAAACATATATATATAATTTCCTTACGTGATGACGTAGTTTAAGATAGTAAAAACTATAGTGTAGTTTTGAAACCGAAAGTTGCTTGGCGATAGATTCACAAGTTAAAGATAGTGGCTTTCATGTGACGTGGATTAAGATTCTATCGAAGTCTCATTTGAAACCTCGTATAGAGCCTTAGTTCATTGTATTTATATACCATAGCATATACATTCCTTTCCAGGCAAGAGTTGTGGTACGCGATTTACTGGCGTTGATTTAACTAGTTAACTAGTTAATTCTGTCACCGCACATACGAGAACTTATATTAAATTCGCACAATTGTGTAAAGAAAGAGTAATTTTATTTCCAGATATCACTATCGTTTACATATTGACCGACCCTATAATAAATAATAGCCTTTTGACATCAAAAACCGCTTGACTTGGTGCTTGAATTTACTATCTGGTAAATCAGTAATGTGCTTTGGGACTTTGTTGTAAAACCTAACACTATTTATTACCTGGAAAACTGTTAGTGGTCTTACTGAGCAAACTGAAAACATGGGATGACCAAGTTGTCACTGTTTCTAGTATTTAAATGATGATCAAGAATGTATTGGAAGAACTTTTTTTATGCATCTTGTAGACGGAAAATATGCTAAACGTAGGAGGACTAGCTGTCTAGTGCAGCTGCAGGAGCACACCAACAGGTGCTTGATGGCAGATTCTCAAACTGAGAGTGGTAGCTAGTCAAACGAACATAAAAAAAGCCCTACCACCATGCTATGTGTTCACCACGACGTTTTCCTTTATGAAAAGTTTCGACTCAGTTGCAAGGTGTCGAACCTAAGTTTTTCGACACGGTGTCCGAAGTCCTATCAATTAAGCCATCATCGCTTCAAACTTTGTCTTTAATGATACGCTAGGTCCCATATTGTAAATTGCAACTTAGACACTCGTGATACCACATTAGTACAGTGTGTCCGTGCGAAATCGGGGCGGGTCGCTTGTAAAATGTATATTCGCTACCATTTAAATCATAAAACAAAAGAGCCTGTCTTTAGCGATAAGAGTGAAGTTAATGGTTTTTTTTTTTGGACAATCCTAAACACATTTCGAACTCATTGTATTGTTCCCCATAATGAGGTAATCAATCATTAACAAAGGCCAAGTAGAAAATACACATGTGCAGAGTGAAGGCGGCCAGTGATTAAAAAAAGCTGACCTGCATAGAAAAAAATCGTATTAGTTTGACCTTAAAACTGATTGGTAAGGGACTGGTGGTAATTTATTGTATTATTTTTGATGCGAAAACTTCTTTAGACGCATAGATTGAAAGTAAACTCTGAATCGTGTATACTCGGCTCCGGTTGTTGTCAACCACGTTTACAACACACGTCTAACAACGAGTCCATCGTTCCAATAATTATATATAACACATAATAATAAAATACAATTATGTATGTGTCGTGGTCGTCGAGTAGTTCAACCGGTGAAATATCAATCCAGAGTCCGCAGGTTCAAATGTTTTTTTTTGGAATTTGCATACAGTTACTATTGTAAATTTGTCAGGCTGACAGTGAAGGAAAACATCGTGAGGAAACCTGAACCTGAGAAATTTCTTGTAGTACCATTTTATATGGAAAAATAAAAAACTGCTGATTTCTCTGTTTCAAATCGTAAATACGTCGTGAAAAATGTAGGGTAAAAAGAATCTTCATATAGAAAGTGTTTTAGTGAGATAAAAGACTGTAGGTATATTGTCAGAGATATTGACAGAATTGACAGATTCCGTCTCATTTTCTTCGTAAGTACACCCGCGCGAAGCCGGACGAGCAGCTAGTATATTATAAAAATATTAACTCTAGTTCCATTACTCCGGGATAAAAGAGAGGTGTAAATTTGTACGTGTAAACGCCGGCCAGGTTTCCTATTTACAATTTAAAAATGGTTAACGGCTAATAAGATAGTAAGCGTGTTGAGTATGTGAGACCAAAATTTCCTACAGATCCTGCAATCTAAGAGTCCGCGAGAGAGCAATCGCACACGTGTTCTTGACAATTAACAATAACAAAAGCAAGGCGGCTGCTTATGACCTCAAGTGTCTTTGTTAGAAATGTATCCGCACTTCCAAAATTTTGTCGGTGCCTTTTGTAAACTGATTACATAAACTGTTATAGTAGTCACTGTAAATATTTTTTGACGTATTACTTCCCAATAAAGAATGACCGGTGCAGTATACAGAGTGTATATTGATTTATTATGGATCTAAGGTAAATCAATCAAATTGGACTCTTTTTTGTAGGTTCTATGGTATAACTAATATTTTTATAGAGTTTACACCGTATTTATTTGTTAAAATAACAGATAACAAGTAAAATGAATAATAATGTTAATCAATTCAAACACAATAATAAAACCACTGACATTTTTAGGTGCCTACTTGTTAAATGAACAAGTCGTTCATTCATTCTAGTATTATTGATATGTAAAAAACTTTGTTTCATCAGAAGTCGTACTTAAATTGTATATACTCTATGTTACTCTCACAATTTATATGAATCTAAAAACACCTAACTTGTGTTAAAATTCTTCTAACTGTTTATGCAATAAGACATGACATCCTAACTACTGAAAGACTTTTTTTTTATTTCGAACTGACATACCCTGTTGGTTCTTTGGCTTCTACAGATTCACCGGACTACATCTGAAAGACATTATAGCAGCGAGGCATACATAACATTATATAGAATTTTGAATAGGTTAGAAATCTATTGCTGTCGCACCCTTCCCCATCTATTTAATAGAGTGCGAAAGAGATGAGTGCAGTTCGCACTGATTATACCTTTAGAATACCTTGTATTCAACTTTTTTATCATCCAGAACTGAATCGATTTTACTTTTTTCTTTATTTTATTTATTACATTTGTCAAATTTATTTACTGAATGTCTGAAAACATTGATATAATTGGATAAATTCCATACTATTAGAAGACTCCTACGACTTACACTATTTAATTTACCGAAAAAATTAAAACATGTACATGACAGTGATAGGTAGGTATATATTGTATGGTACAAAACTATTTGGTCTAAATTTGTAGTCCGGTGAAACGGTAGAGGCCTTACCAGGGCAACAGTGTAGTCAGTTTGAAAAAAAATATGTATTTGCTCTAAATACATTATCCATAGATAAAATACAATGAATGAATACATATGGTATAAAACTATTTGGTCTAAATTTGTAGTCCGGTGAAACGGTAGAGGCCTTACCAGGGCAACAGTGTAGTCAGTTTGAAAAAAAAAATGTATTTGCTCTAAATACATTATCCATAGATAAAATACAATGAATGAATACATATGAATATACTAAATAGTTTAAAATTCCATCCGGTAAATATTGTGAAATTTTCGTTTATAAAATCGGCACGCCCATACATACTGTTTTTTTTTTCAGAGAAATGTTGGTGCCAGCACAATATGCGACTTCACAAAATGGTCTAACTCAAGCTTTGTTACCAAACGCATATTACCATCAACTTCAGGATCCTTATATACATGGAGGTGCATCATAATTTTTACAGCACCCCTGCAAACGTATTAGCATTTATCACTTAATGTAATTTTTTAATTTGTATGTATGTTTATCTTACACGATACCATCTGATTTAGTATTAAATCGTAATTACAATATCAAAGAATACAAAATTGTGACACATCTCTTATAATTCCGTTTTTTTTTATTAATTAGAAATGTTGACACTTTTAATTTACGTGAAAAACAATTAGAAAACATATGTACATAGTGCATTTATATCTTTTCTGTTTATTAATTACCTACCTACATAAAAAAAACGGAATTATTGAGCTGTCTAGCTTTTCTTGCAAAAGGAAAATAATACTTGAAAAAGAAAAACCCGTGTAGAATCAAAAAAATCAAACATGATTTGTATTTATCAATATAAGTACTTAATTATTTCTTTTAAGTTCCTACTCGTTTATTAATGTTTTTATGATTAGTATTTGGTTTCCCAAATCATGGAGTTTCTATTCTGTATAGTTAAGGCAATGAGGATGGCTCAATTAAATTGGCTTTATTTTATTTTTACTACTTTTATTGGGCTATCATTTAAACATTGTTTAGACACTATCTTCCATATCAGCCGTCCTACTCACTACTAGTACCTATAAGTTTATATTAATTAAGACCAGTGAAGCGATGATTTTTGTATAAAAATTGAAAAATATGCTTATGTAAAAGTATTGAATAACTTTTTTCTAAACACTATAAAATATACAATAAGGCCATCGGTGAAATAATTCACGAACTATTTTATTTTCAAAATACTACGATTATGAAACACTGCCATCTATTAAATTAGTAACGATATTTGTTTATAGTCTGTATCAACAGAATAATTGTAGGATATTTATGTAAGCACACCTAACTATAATTATATCTGACCATAATTTTAAAGTTTTTCAAATTAATTTTATACTGAAAGAGTTGACCTTAAAAACATGCAATAACGTATATATTAAATAAATTATATTTTACGTTATATTTTTCCAATTACCGCGCATCTTCTTGAATCTCAACAAAGCTATTACTAGTAGCTGGTTTTTACATCTGAAAACATTTTTTGATTATTTGAAGTAATTTCTGCATTTAATTCATATTACTCAACATCGTAAATAGAAATTGTGTAATCAAACATATATATGTCATAGAATTATATTAATAGTAGATTATTTTCTTATATTGAAGTTTATGTATATATATTTTTAATTTGTAATTCGATTATAGAAACTATGTAAGTGATTCTAAGAGAAGTATAATTTTAAATATTATTTAAGTTAAGGTGCTGTTATGTTTAATCAATTGTATTCTAGTCTTGATGTTAAATATTAAAGTTCTAACAGAATTTTTATGTCGTTTTATTTTTATTTTTAAACGAACTAGTGCCCGGAACTCTTTGTTTTGCCTGCCGTTAAGTAATACTAACAAAATGACATTTTAAAAAAAATGGGTCACAATGAATCCAAATGAAATGCGCATATCCTATGCAAAAAACAATAATACTAAAATAGTGAGAACAAAGTCACAAGCACCAGTAAGCCTTTAATTATTTCTGTACTTAATTAATATCTGGGAAGTACTTCAGTAACTTATTCATTCTATTTACATCAAACCAGTACACGTTAGGTCCGAGGTTGGAGTTACCAACAATTTCGATGTAGCTAGAGGTTTGCACCAGAGATTAGCTTCAAGCCGTTATTTATATCTTCCTAATATGGAAATTAGACATCAACATATATGAGAAGGCACGTTGGTGTTATGCTATTTGCCGATGATATTGTTGTTATTAGAGAAAATGCTACCGAAGTCCACAGTAGGCTGGAGAAATGACGGAGTAAGGTGGACAGTACTGAGCTAAAAAATAATAAGTCAAAAACTTCTATCTAGTTTTTCTAATATAGACTTACCAGCTTACTCCAGTTTTCAGTACCTCGGTAAATTGATCTAAATCGACGATGATGTAGACAAGGATATGAGGAATAGCACAAATATATGAAGATATCAGGAGAATTATATTGATGGAGTTTCTCTTGAAATTGATGTCAACATTTTGATGATAATGATAATGATTGATGATGATTATGATGATAATTTTGGCTGCTTTACCCATTTATATCACCTGAAATAACTTCATAACTCTATATAGAATGCTACATACCATAATGTCAGCCTGTATGTGTATCACTGCTGAGCAAAATTTTCTACCTGGAAAATTCAACTGACATAATTAGCTCTTCAAACCACATCCATCTAGTAAATGAATAAAAATTAGCATTTACATATTTTTCCCACATATAGTGTCACTACAAAATAATTCCAAGGGTTGATGTCAGGCGGTGGTCGATCGTAAGAATTAAGCCAAATCATACATCACAATATGACAAACATGTTATGCCGACACTACTTAGATGGACAAGGGTGAGAAGATGATGATGTAATACTTTAATGCCCCCAATAAGTCTTGTTAAAATTGGCTCAACTCTTTAAAATTCAAACAGTAGGCAGTATAATTTAATTTCTGGGTAGAAATTTCTTCGAAATATATTTGGTTGGTTCGGAATTGGCGAGATGAAATGGTTACCGGTGTAAAAGAAACCATTAGATTATGTAAACTTTATAATTATTTATAAATTTAGCGTATGGTAAAAATCGAAGCTGATATTGACAGACGAATTAGTCAAAAATACGCTGAGATGAAATAATTGACTATTGAGAGTTATTGTCGAAACACACCTTTATACGATTGGCGACATAATTTAAATTTCAAATAAATGAGCGTCAGGAAATGCCTTATCAACCATACCTTGATCTGATTACGATGTTTTATTTCACGGAAAGTTTAGGGTCAAAGTCAGATTTCGAGCCATCCTCGGTTTATTCTGTATCACACGTTCTACTATATTTATTAAACAACATTTGTGATATTCTGTGTGCATTTAGTCAATTCCTTCATTGTTAGTTCATGAGAATAAATCAGTTATAATCTTAATTCAGTTTACTTCAGAGTCATAGTGTATAATTTTTTGTTAACTCCTATAGTTTGATTTGACAAAAATTTCACACGACACTGGCAGAATTGTGTAATATTTCCACAGGGGCGGTAAACTAATTAAAAAAGAGGTAAGATCATATATGAAATGTTTTCGAATACAGTAGAAAGTTTATCATTCTTTGATACATAACTAGCAGCGCCTCTAGACGAAACGTGAATTACTTAGAATTATTATTTTTTCTCTTTAGTTTATTTAGAGATTTGCCAATTTAGATATGTCAGTCTCGTCATAACCTATATCTAGTTACAATTAAAATCACATCATATTACAATTATAATCATAGATGTAAAATAAATAACAAATGAGAGCACAATAAAGTATACAGTATTTTGGAAGAGTCAGAATTTATTTGCCTGGGAACCTATGTAATATGACATTTTCAAATTAAATGTCTGTTTTTTTTTTCTATATTGTCTATTTTAGTACCAACATATTCCGCTACGATCGTTGCTAGTAAATATATATACAATCAAATATTGAAACTTATATTCAATATCAGATATTAATTGTATTGAAAATGGTTTTCTTTTATTGTAATAGTTATCAAGTTAACAAATACTATAACACAGTACTCAGTTGTTTTTTTTTCGAACTGACCTACACTGTTAGCCTGGCAAGGCCGCTACAGTTCCACCGGACTACTAAGTGGGGCGTTTAAGGCACTCACCCGATTTGTTTAGGCGATCAGCGCAAGGGCACTCGGTGCGCCTTGGCTTGAACTGTCGCCGAATTTCCCGATCTGACTAAGCTAAGCTAAGCTATCTATCCATTGAATACACATATGAGTTCGTGAAAAGTGCATGTGTGACCATGCACGTTTCACGAATGTATATGTGTATTTTGCATCTGAGTATTTTGTTGTGCGACCTATTTCAGTCCGAACAGGGCAAAAAAAGGCAGCCCACCACTATGTGTACCTAGGTGTGCACGTGTGTGGGGTGATCTGGGTAAAAGAAAAAGAAGCGTGAGTCACTGTATTCGCGCGAGTAACATGCTCGAGAGTTCCACACCGAGGGACAAACCTAGGCTCGAGTTGTTACAAGAAAAATCGCGACAAGTGTGCGGGATTGTATCTTCACCCCCCGCTCACGGCGGCGTGAGCAGAGAGGGTCGCGGGCGTGGGCGCAAACACGTATCTTTTAAGAGGACATCGAGCGAAAAATAAAGAAGAATGGCGCGGTGCCAACTTAACTATACATTTACGTACGAGTTCCTAATGTATATGAACACGCGGGTTCGAACTGATATTTTGATTAACGCGAATTCATTTATGCGCGGCGCGGGTTAGACGTTGTAACGTAGTCGCAACGGCCGGGAAAGCTGAGATCGCGTTTAAGAGCCCGAGCTCAGACGTACTATTGACGAGCGCGTTGAACGCGAGTATTTCTTGTACATCGTGTACTAAAAGGAGTTGAGCTATCCAGCCGATACCGGTAATCGATACTGAAGACGCGGTAGGTGGTGCAGGAGTGGACTGAGCCTTCTGAGGCTGGGGCTTGGCTTTAGGAGCCGTGGGAGCTGACGGGAAAGGCCTTACGCGCCATGAGAGCGCGCTCGGCGCGGGTGCGGGTGCTGCCAGGCTGCCGGCAGGTCAGGGAAAGCCTTCTGGCTTTGTATGGGCGGAGGCGGAGGCAGTTGCGTCCGACACGGCGGGGCGTGCTCCCTGAATCGGGTCGCACGTCCGCCGCGGCAGGGACGGGTCGTGCGAGGCGCGCGGGGACATCCGTGATAGTTCGCGGTATGACCCGGTTGCTCGCAGAGGACGCAGCTGGGAGGCTCGGTGGACTCAGGAGTGCGGGGGCACTCCCTTTCTTTTTTTTTTTTTTTTTTTTTCATGGGGAAAATCCGTAACGGATACCCACCCCGTCGGGCAGCGAGGGGTGGGTTATGTCCGATTCCCACGGACTAAAAACCCCATGGTGCCTCACACACCTATTTGGCCAGGGAGCAGGAACTGCCAAAGGCATTACTTCTGCTCCCCGGCAGGTGTCGGCCCCTCAACAGGGGCCCCGTCTGCGGTCTGAGGGGTTAAGATTGTAGACCCCTCAGGAGGGGGCGGGTGTTAAACCCCCCCCCCCCCCCCCCGACGAACTGTGGGAGTCGCTCGGCACAGGCGCCTCCACCACGCGGGCCTGTGCAGAAGCACTGCTCAGGGCGACGGACGTGCCCGCCCGTCCCGTCACCCACAGGCCCTTTTTACGGCGGCATTAGGTCGTCGCCGACCCGTCGCCGCCGTGTTCGTCGACCGCGGGAGGGGAGCCGAGTGGTCTGCTCCCTCTCCCTCTCCGCCGCCTCCTTCGCGAGCATAACTGCCTCGCAGTATGAGGCGACGGAGATCCACCCGGTCTCGCTCTCGACCATCTTGACGATGACGGTCGAGAGCGAGAGATCCGGGCCTATGGCCGCGACGAGCTCGCGGCGTGGCTCGTCCCAGGCGGGACACTCCACGAGTGTGTGCTGCGCGTCGTCGACCGCGCAGCCACAATGGTGGCACCCTGTCGTTGGCTCCCGGCCTATGCGACACAGGTAGCTCCCGAAGCATCCATGCCCCGAGAGCACCTGTGTCAGCCGGAAGCTCAGGGTGCCATGCCGCCTGGTGAGCCATTCGGCCATGACCGGCCGAACGGCTCCTATGGTAGCCACGCCCGAGCTCGGTCGCTCAAGTCGTCGTTCCCATTCTTCAATGACTAGGACCTGGTGGAGCTGGGACCGGAGCACCTCAATTTCCCGAGGTGCGAGTCTCCGGCCCTGCTCCAGCGCCTCCACGCGTCGTTGGTACAGGGACGCGTGGGCTCTCGCTTCCAGGTCCCAGGGTGGGGATCCGGCTAGAAGGGAGGCCGCCTCGAAGGAGGTCGTGCGGTATCCGCGGATGGCTCTGACGGCCATCACTCTCTGCGTTTTACGCAGCTGAGCGTTGCTGATGGCCGTCAGGCCATACGCCCATGCGGGGGCCCCATACAGGGCCATCGACCGCACCACCCCCAGGTACAACTTCCGGCAGACGGAGTTGGGCCCCCCCAGGTTGGGAAGCAGACGGGCTAACGCGCCCGCTGCGCCCATTAAACGGGGGGCCAGCTGCCGGAAGTGTTCCTTGAACGTCCACCAGCTGTCGAGGAGGAGGCCGAGATACCTCATACTCGACCCGACACCGATGGACTCGCCTCCCACGACTATCTGGGACCCTCCGGGTGGCGCGCGCCGAGGCCCGTGAAAATACAGGGCCTCGGTTTTAGAGAGCGCCACCTTTAGTCCCAGAAGCCGGATCCTACCGACGACTTGAGCGACTCCTGCAGTAGCCAGGATCGCGGCCGCGTGGTGCGTCTTCCCCCGGGCTAACACCAAAGTGTCGTCAGCATAACACACAATGCTGACACCCCGGAGGAGCGCACCACGCAACACCCAATCGTATCCGATGTTCCACAAGAGGGGGCCCAGGACAGACCCCTGTGGAACACCGGATACTACGTCTCGCCGACTTGTCCTCCCTCCCTGACCCGGGAAGGTGACGTACCTCTCACAGAGGCACTCCCTAGTGGAGTGATCCCCGAGACACTTAACACACCTGGGACGCAGGTGGTGGCAGTGCCGGGCGGAATGACCGAACACCTGGCAGTTGTGACACTGCGAGGGTACATAGGACTTGCGAGGAGGCTCTACATAGACACGGGAGAGGCCGCACACAGAGGTGAGGCCGAAAATGGCCTTACCTTCCACGGTACGGTCCAGTGTGACCAGTACCAGGTTGAAGGGGGCCTTCGTACGGGGGTGGTACATGCTCTGTACGCATCGGACTGGGAAGTCCTGACCGTTCAGGCAATTGGAGATGTCGTAGGTAGAGAGTTTAGAAGGAACTCCACGAATGACGGCACGGAGGAGACGCTCATCCTCGAGAGCCTGCGTGAATAAAGGGAGTTTTCGCTCCCGGAAGTACTTGGTAAGCTGGCGATGCTCATCGGGGGTCGAGACTCTAATAGAGATGCCGGCAACAGTGTTGACGACGGACTTGTAGAAAATCTCTTTATACTTAAGGTCGTCCGAGATTTCCACCCAACGGGCTTTGTCACGGAAGGTGACGGGAGGCGGTGGGCGTGGCTTCTTAGCCGATGTCGAGGCAGAGGGCGCGGGAGAGGTTCGGGGCACCCGAGCGCCACCTACATTGAACTGCTTTGGGACGGAAAGTCCCGCAGTCGAGTCACTATCGGACGGATTCGCGGCGCGTGGGCGTTTACCGCGGCGCGTAACCGTTGTAAAACCGTCGTCATCGGCGGGCATGGTCGCGGGCACGGTCGCGGCCGTGGTTTCTGTCGCGGGTGCGGCCGCGGGAACGACGTCGAGGTCCATGTCGGAGTCGTCATCGGAGTCGACGTCCAAGAGATTCGCGAAAGGGGTTCTCGGAAAAACAGTGTGGCTTACGGCCGGAAGGATTGCGCGCGAAGAGTTTGTGGAGTCTATTGTATTCGGAGACCAGTAGAGGGTCTTCCTTCTCTACGAACATGTGAAAACGGAGTAGTTCTTCGATATGGGCGACATCTTCAAAGGCCGGATGGGCCAGAGGGGCACGCGGGGGCGCGGTGGTAGACATGACTAACCTCCCTGCCTGAGGGACAGGGGGGTGCACCTAATTAAAATTTAACGGACAATCCGTATCCGGACCAAAGGGCGACGCGATGTGAAATCTTCTCTCGTATCTGCACACACGGCGCGGCACGAAGAATGACGCGCTGCACGGCACACGTCGCGCTGCACGACTCACGAAGCACAGCACGAAGCACGACGCGTTGCACGGCGACTCGACGTACTGCACACAGTGTGTACGGCTTCGCACCGAAAAGTGCGGTTTAAATGGTACACTGATAGAGGTGCACCGTCGCTCTAAAAAGAGCGTGTCGATTGACAATAGGCGAATAAACACACTAAAGTGCGGCTTCGAAGCAGATGTTTTCTTTCTTCGAATTTCACCTCGAACACAAAAGCACCGGGCGATGACTCACTCGGCAACAATGCGGGTCGGGCAGCGGTGAAATCGTTGGAATGCCGACATCTGGTGCGCAAGTAGGCGAGCAAGCGCACGTGTGCACTCGACCGCTGCTCGAACGAGACCCTACTCAGTTGTTATTAGTTAGTTTTCAATAATTTGTTGTTCTATGATGCTAAGGGAGAATATAAATAAGAAACGACTACATATATTATTTTTATTTATTTAAATCTATAATACAACACACAAAGTAAATGAATCACAGAAAATAGTATCACAAAAAATCAAATATACAAAACCATCATCTGTAACATAACTGTAATTACATTACATTATTCTACAATTGTCTATAACTTTATTAAATTAGGTATGTTTCACAATTTAAAGCAATATGACAAATTCAAACTTTTAAATACAGAAATGTTGCCTTCTTTTTAAAGAAATAGGCACTTTGTTTGTCAATATATATTTAATAATCATATCTTTTCTACAAGAATAAAAAATATCTCTTTGTGAACATTGACTTTAGCAAAAATTGTTCTTTGATATGCATGTAACTGTTATAGTGAAAATTTTTATAGATTAAGTGTTCTATCTGTATACTGGTATAATTCTGAGTTTAGGAATGTTACGCTTTTATTCAATTAATGAGGCAAGAAGGGCAAGAACCCTATATAGAAGTCTCACCGGTTGTCGAGAACACAATTTCTGAGTAAAAAAATATCATAATTTGAAAGACAAAGTGAGGACCGAACATCAATTTTGCAGCTGTGTAACAGAATTATGCATTTGGAAATTCTCAGTCAAAATTATAAAAAATAAAGTAATGCATTAAATAGAATCATGATATAAAAATAAAACAATTGCCACAATTACATAATAATTAAATATGGTGTTCAAATTGAATACAATAAATGAATGTTTTGAACTAGTTGAATTTCATTGTCCCTCAATTTTATCTTCACAAAACTGTGAGGAGATCCACGTCAAAGCCCATTTCAAATTTGTCAACATGTACTTCAAAGCTTTTGTCCAGTGCTCTTCTGAATTGAACTGTATTTTTATGGAATATGCATGAGGAGGTGAAGCTGTATCTTCTATTTTTCCTTTATCTATTCGATAGGGTAAACAGAAGCCCGTATTCCCCTTCTCAACCTGCTCCTTGAACTGTTGTAAGCAATCCAAAAACGCAACCATTGCTGCATCAAATTTTGTATCCCAAAGGAACCGGAAGCCTCCAGAACCATATAGAGGTAAAACTTTTTGGTCTTCCAAAACTTCCACAAATGAGTGATTGCCATAAGGTACTAATTTGTAACGTTGGAAATTAAAATCTATTTTTCTTGCCAAAGACCATAGCAGTAGAACAGTTTGTCCCCATGCTGCATTTATTTCTGACCAATCAACAGGAGCAGTCGGCAATCGGCCTAACCTAAAATTATTTATTATTCCGAATTGTCCAGAATCTGATATATGAAATGTTGCTTTAAATACATTCGTTTTCTTTAACTTTTCTAACTGAGTTTGAGTGTATGCTAGCTGGCATTCATAGAATTTCATTTGATCTTCCGTTGTCATTAGATCTTTCCTATACTTTGTGTATTCTCTCCAATACACATCTTGCTCCCGCTCTAACCTCTCTTTCTCTTGCTCTTGAATTTCAATCTCCTCTTTCATTGCTCGTTCTTCTTTCTGCAATGCTGATAACTCTTGCAACAGTCTACTTTGTTCCTGTTTCCAATCGTCTAATTCTTTTTCAAGACCTTCTAAATTTAAATCTTCTTTATCATCCTCCAGCTTTTTCAAATACTCATTATAGTCTTTCCACTCAGCTTCTGTCTGTTTTAGCTGATTGTCCATTAACTCCAGTAATGTATCCGTGCATTCATCACACAAAGGGTGGTCAACATCAGAATTATTAGATAGTAAGTCAAATAACGTAGCTTTGACATGTAATTGATGACCTAAGGAGGTGGTTTCCCAACCGTCCGATATAACCATGAAGCCATTCGCTCCATTACCTGATTCAGACATACGAAAAGGCGGCACATAATGCTCCAAGCTAGAAGATTGTAGGTCTAGATCGACTTCATTGTTTCGACGGATTTGGAGTGTTAAGTCGGCTATCGTGTGTTCACCTAAGTTATTCAGAGACTCGTCGAGTTTCAAAGGTTGCAGGCATCGCTGACAGGAGAAATTTACGAACGTCTTTGAATCACTCATACTTCAATCAACTTTCACTGTTACGTCATGAAACTTATAGACGATAAAAACATTCATTAAGTACTAAATAACCATACGTTATGCATGGGAAAATTTTATCGAGTAGGTCTATGTGCAGTTCTTATATGTGCTTTATTAAATTCACAGTAAACAAAGGCGATCGTAAAAATACGAATTTCGCTTCGCTTTGACAATATTTTGACTTCCATGACAGCGGAATAGAGTACCATAAATAAAACACTACTAAGGCACACCAAAGGCAACAAAGCATTTGTGATAAAGCAACTATAATTAAAAATTGATTCAAAATCCAATTAAATAAATCAGAATTACGACTGTACTATTTCTTCTTAATATAGACATAATTCTGATATATTATATATCACTCGGATTTTTTTATAATCATCATTATTAATAAACATTTTCAATTAATATTTAATAGTATAGAAATCATACATAAATAGTTTTGCAAAGGATCAATTATCTTGAAAACATTGGATTTTACTGTTATTGTCCGTATATAATAAAATCCACAAATGTACAAAATATCATTGGGAATTTATTACATTTATGAAAATTAAATAAGAAGTAATATAGAGTTGTTGGCCGGATCTTAATTATTCATGTAGGCGATTTTCTATTTTATTAATAGCCTAGTGTTATTTGAGTGTATATTTTGTAATATTGGCATTTGACGTATTATACTTCGGTCAATGCGCATATGGGAAGTGAATGGAAAATAATACCACGGAGCATGAGTTCTGAAGGGCCACAGAAATTGCCTGGAAAGTTAAAGAAGGTGACTACCATCTTATGAGAACACTGAAATTATCACAAGACACATATAATATTTATTACATACTCGACAATGGCAGTAATAATCTAGAAGATTGGTTGTCAACAATAAAAAAAAGAAGTATTATAACATTAATGAAAATTTTCAATTACTATTCTTAATAACAAACTTTCTTTTTCTTACTCTTACTTATTATTTATTTATTACTTACTATACCCAGTCGATAATTTATTTGTTGTTGAATAAAAACTAATTTTTGTCTCTGGTAAAAATAAAATGCTTACAATAATAGTTTTCAATGTCATCTATTATCTCATAAGTAAATTATTCCTAACATAATATTCCTTCATTCATCTTTGTAACCTATAACAGATGGCGCTATACACAATATTCAAATGCTAAAAGGATACGTTTTTTCGCAGACTATCTATATAAATTTAAAATTAAGGATCAACCTGAATGTATATGCGATAATATTATAAAACAATATGTTCTTCACGTTTTAACAGAATGTCCAATTTTCTTTTTAATTAAAACGGAATTAGAAGTGGAAATTGAAACCACAGTATGCAAAAATTAATTCAACAATTTAATAAGTAGGAAAAGCACTAACGAAAGTTTTATAAATTTCTGTTTACAAATTGTAGACAAATTAAAATTAACAAAAATAAACACTTTGATATTAATAAGCTGCAATATACCTTTTAAAATTATAAGAAACTAAAAATAAATAGTAAAAAAAAATTACGAGTATTTTGGAGAATAGTTATTATTAGTTTCGCTTTACTAATTTTTAGTTGTGTTGAATAAAAACAATGTAGACAAATAAAGAAAAAAAATCAGTAATAGTAAAACTAGACATATGTAAGAATATACTGATATATGTGTGTATATATAAAAAAATTATTATTTTTTATTCAACGTTTTAAATTATATTAAGTTATTAATAAGTGTTGTTATGTTCTTTGTTTATTATAACTTGTAGTTCAGTTTTAATACTTGTAATTTACACATTTCATCTTGATCTGTTTAGGTATAATTTTATTACTTTTTTATTAACCTAGCATACTTAATAATAAATATTGTCAACCTAGACAAGGTATCTGTCTGTTGTCAGAGATTTTACTTATTCTTTAAGACATTATTAAAGACTTATCGGCGAAGTAATATCGTCCGAATATTTATTATAATTTTGTAATATAAAACAGAATATTAGATGTTTAGATATTTCTTACCGGGAATGTTCAGTTTTAGTCGTTTATAATATCGAATATATTTATGACAAGACAAATATTATTGGCTTATATACATTTTTGAAGTAATCCTTTATATACTCTAGTATAGTTGGACGCCAAGAGATGTCGCTGTAATATTTTTAAACCGGTTATAGTTATGTTTGCTAGATACGGTAAGACGGCTTTGTTACAATTTTATGTTAGATTGTGGTCAAACTACTCATAGTAGTAAACTTTTTTTGGATGTCTGTTACCGTCATATATGACGGAAAGACTTTATAATATTGTGTCGTTGATACGTATAGTTATTGGGTACTCGGTATACTTAAATTTGGATTGCGCATCATACATTCGAGAGTTAAATACTAAATATTTTTTTTATATAGGAATCCAAAATTGACATTTATTTAGACGCTGCTGTCTCGATGTTATAGATATAATATATGTATTTATGCTTAAATTTACCTGCATATCTATATTCAGGTGAAAAAGATTGTCGAGGACATGTATTCATTGGAATTTAAAAACGCATAATTTCAGCTTTTCTTGATTTATTATACGAAGGCTAGAAATGAGAGTTCTAAAAAATATTGACAGCAGGAGATATTTGAACCATCTTACTTCGATATTTTTAGTGTTAAAAAAAACAACTTCAAATCCAGTAACCATTGCTTATAGAAACCGAATAATAATTTGAACAAACTTTTTCTTTTTCTGCTTCGTTTCATCCTGGAACAGATAATCTTCATAATCTTAGAACCCCTTGAATTATACCTGTTATTATGTATGGAATTGACATCCTCTGTGTATTCGCCAAAAACGAATATAACTATGTTAAATAAAAATTATGATGTAAAGATCGAATTTCTTGCCGGTTCATCTCGATGATTTTGTAGTTTGTTCGAACCAGTGGTAGTTTTGACGTTCATAAGAGCTTTCTCAAAGCCTACATAGTGTAAAGTATTTTTAATTGTTTATATGATTTGCTCGCGACTTCACTCATGTTAATATTGATTATAAAAATAAGATACAGCACACGTTACTCGCTGATAATGTAGAAGCATTTTTTGAGTTAATCCGTAACGAAAAAAAAAACAAATCTTTCCTATTTTATAATAATAATTATTTCTAAGTTTAGATAAATAGGCACTGATAAAACAGTTCAGTATCTTTTCCTTCTCATTTTTTTTTGTAGATATTGTTTTGTTGAATAACCATTTACGAACTTTAGACATTTTTTACTAGACCAATAAAAATATCAGAAAATTTTTCAGCTTGAACTGCTGCCTTGAATGTGACAGCTGGTTTACGAATCCTCCTTATTAGGCCGTGCAGACAAAATTTAAATGAGATAAAACAGAAAACGTGTAAAGATTACAGAGAAAAATATACAAACATAAAAATATGAACAATATTGGAGTCATAAAATAAAAGTACAAATTAGGAATAAAACATAACATCAGGACAATAAAATAATTAAAAAATGTTTACTATTCACAAATTTCAATTGCGTTTAAGCTGAACGTGGCGTATGACATTATCTCCTGAAGGACCTAGAATAAATTAATCAATTTACATAGTAGTATTTTTTTTTTTTCAAATTTCTGAATTCTGTTGAATAAAAGTTATTGGGCGGTGAGTCTTTAGTAGTCGCGCGCTTAATCCGATTAATCTCGGACTTATGCAGTGCCGCTCCTGCTTTTTCATCTGAATTATTAATGTGTAACATCTTTCCTCTCGGTGACTGGATATTTTTTGTGGGAGTGATTTTGGAAAAGAGACGGAAATGCGTTACAACTAACCGGGTAAACGCGCGGTATTTGATTTGAGTCATGATCGAGTGCAGTGGCGGAGAGATGGCTGAAGACAGTGCGAACCCATTTTGCGTGAAGTTGGTACCACGACCCACTGTTAGCCAACATAGTGTATGCGTATGTGTGACGAGAAAAATAAATAGAAAAGGAGAACACATTAATTGTGGGCTCATCTACAGTTATACAGTGTTGTGTATAAAATTTGAGGTTATATTTATATGTGTAAACTATATTTATAATTATCTTTACTATTAAGAGTCTGACAATGTCCATCATTCTTAAAAAATAATGCGAGTAAGTAATATAGAATTATTCGAATTGGAACTAGAATAATTATTTTTGATAAAAAAAAAATATCGTTACTCCTTGTGTTAATTATATAAAATGTTCATCTATAATGTTTAGCTATAATTATTCGATAAAAAATTGTTTATAATTATACCCGATTCATTTTTTTCACGATTTAAGTTATTATTGCGTATTAGTGCATATACCACGGTTGGTGTAGATAAGTGTCGCTAAAATGCATCAACACGATCGAAGACGTGTACAATTGCTAGTAGATTACAGATTAATATTATACTTTATGGGTTTTGAGTAAAAACAAAAGTACTCGATTTTTCGACATATATTTTTATTGTATTGATTTACAAAGTTGAATATTTCGATACGAGTGGCTTACGTAGACCGGTGAAACTGTAGAGACCTTACCAGGTCAACAGTGTAGCCAGTTCGCAAAAAAAAATGTGTGGCTTAGAATAAAAATATCATGTTTTGAGTAGAGTAGACGTCACTTTTTAGTTTAGTTTCATTACAAGTGAATTAAGAATACTTAGAGACTGAAAAATTACGATGATATGTTTTGAGTAACGAATGCATAAAAGAAATTTGCGTGAAATAAAAAAAAAAAACAGAACTTGATAATAGCGTCACCTATCAGATACAACTGTAGGTAAGAAACTACCAGGTGGTTTACAGAAACAAAAAAAAACAAAATCGTTCAAGCTGCTAGTTATGCAGGAAAGGAATTATGAACAAACAAACACTGGAATGTTACGTATATAGATTAAATTAAACATGTATGTGATTTATTAATAAAAAAGTTTATTAGGTTATAATTTATAAATGAGAAAGTTTTGATGGACGGAGTTTGTTGTTAGTTTTTACGCAAAAACTACTGAACAAATGTTGATGTAAAACTTTAGAGTAATATAGTTTATATAACATAACAACAGATTTATATAACAGAATAACAATACATGAAGCTATTATTTAGATTGCCCGAAATGGAACGAGTGTCAAGTGAGTTATAAAAATACTGCCATCTGAGAATTATTTCGGAATATTACATATGTTTTGGTTGAGAAGGTTTACGTCTGTTTGTTGCCAGTTTGGAATCTTCAATTTTTTTTATTCTCTCACTCTGTCTGTCGGCTTCTGCAAGTAATAAATCAAGTTTTCTACTTTGTTGTCTTGCTTCATGTAAAACATTTTTAGACTTTTTTACTTCTACAGTTTTCGTTGTATCAGAATCATCAGAATCCATGTTTATTGTTATAGTCTTCTTCTGTGTAGCGTAGTATTTATTATTAACAGTATATATTCTTTGTTAAAACTACAAGCTCACGTAAAATGAAAATAAAGTTTATGACAATTCAGTAAAATGCAGAGACAATTAAAAATTTGTAGAAAGTTCTGAGCTGTCATTCCGGTGAATAATCTATGCCACAGAATAACAATACTCTTACCTATGCGCACATACCACAGTCCGCGCTAAATTTCTAGACAGCTTGGAATATAGGTACGCAGAAACACTTTTATGTATAAATACATATTATATTCCATGTATAATATCGAGACAAGTTAAGGATAAATAAATACCAATTTCAGATTCTTATAACATTTTTTTACTTTGTTTTGGTACTAAGCTCTCGATGATATTATACGCAAGTCCAAACTTATGGCTATATTCAGAGCGGCCAAAAAGATTGCTAAGAACTATATATATTATCTGGGATTCTTATAAACATCAGGTTTATCAGTAGAATCAATTTATTTTATACCGACGAATACCTGAAATTATGCCAAATTTATTTGTATTACGTCTCTGTCTATTTGTAGTACGGTCTTTGTCAATATTTTTAAACGCTCTGAATATAGCCTTAAGTTCAAGCTTGCGTGTAACACAGTCATGAGTTTATCACAAAACAAAGTAAAAATATTACTATAGGAATAAAAAAATTGCCATTTATTTATCCATCAGTTGTCGTGATATGATATATATATAATACAAAACGGATTTATACTGAAATTTGTATTCTGCAAGCTATAAATAACGATTGACGAAGACTATATACCAACAAAACTTGTCATGTTTTAAATAACAATCGATTTTTCAACATTTTTTATGTTTGATATTTTGTGGAGGGACTGAAATGTAAATGTAATATTTTTATATGCAATTATATAAGATTATATAGAATCTTAGATTATTATCTTAGAATTAATTAATTAATTAATTATTATTATCTTATCTTAGAATCTTAGATTTGTATATTAACAAACTGGAAATAAGCATATTATATACTTTTGTCTTCAATTATTTGATCTTGCAGCTCTAATAACAATAGACACAGAGTATAATAACTGTAACACATAAGAAAAAAAACTGAATACCAGTTTTAACTACGACGTCTACATGTAAAGTAAACAATAATTTTATGTAAACACAAGAAACATTTATGTTTTAATATCCGTATTTAATGTTTGGAATTATTGTGTTATCAGTATTCGGATATTATTGTTATAAGACATTTACACAGGATCCAATGATAATAAAATAAGAATTTTCAAGATTTTAAAATTGATCAAGGTGTCATGATATGACATCCCGACAGATATTATAGTAATGTACTCTGTGGCACTCTGTGGACAGATAGACCGTTGAAACAAATATGTGCCACTTTCTTTTTAGTTTAAAACGAACACTTTACTAGCGCCATCTGTTCATTATATTGAGTATTACTTTGATATGAGTATTTGTTTTAGTTCATGACTAAAAAAATTTTGGAAAGAATTTCTAGATGTCGCTATCCTGTGATGAGACTTGCCCACGTGAAATACTGTAGTATTAAAATCGTTTATGAAATAATCCAGATCTTTCGTTGTTCTCCACGGAAGAAAGCTCATTTCTTTATTCCTAGGTTGTGCGCGCATCACACCAAAACCACTATGCTGGATAGATATAAATCACTTTTTTTATAGTTTTGCTCCTTAGACGCCTCTTACTTATTCTAAAAATAAATAAATACAAAAACACTAATATCACGACTCCGTTCGTGTGAACTGCAATGTTTTTGTTATTGTCAAAACTTTTTAAACACTGCATGACTTATGTTGTATTTTTTTTTGGATCCAATTTTCATTGCCTAAACAATGAGGCAATATAAAAATATATCACACCTAAGTAAAATGTTTAACTATAAACTATACAACACAGACTATCTCCATGTACGTGCTCATACCCCCACAAGTAGGTACACATATGGTGAAGAGGTTTTATTTTTTTCACTTATTCGAACTGAGTTAATTTAGTTTAGCTATGTTGTGAGATACTAAATACATGTTTAAATTGCCGAGGAACGCTTACTTCTTGTGTATGTGTGTCTCACAAACTTTTATTTGTATGAATAGTTAGCTTAGTTTAGTTTAGATAGATTCACGATTTTGCATGCAAGGCAACAGCCCAAGCCGAGGTTCGGCCACTTGCCCAAGGGCCTTGAGGCTGTTGCCAATCGGCGCAGTGCCTTAAACGTTCTCCTCAGTATTCTAATGAAGCTGTAAAGGCCCTTCAGGCCAATAGCGTAGTCAGTTGAATGAAATAACGTATGAAATTTGTAATTGTAAGTTGCTTATATAATGTGTGCGTTTACACCACATGATGGAAGTGAAAACTTTTTAATGAAGTATTAATTGCATAGTCAAAAATATTACATTGATTATATACAAAACATACATAATATTATTTTATTATTATAATAAGTAATAATAAAAACGTAATTATTGGAATTATGTAGTCCTTCTCAAACAGTAAACGTGGTTGATGTCGTTTAGAGTCGAATAAACCCGATTCAGAGTCAGCGAGCCGAGCGCAACGATTCATTTTAGTTCCCTGTTCAATACGCCTTAAGAAGTTTCCACTTGAAAAAACTTTATTGTAACGAAACCTAATAATTTTTAATTCACGCAAGTGGAGCTAAGAGCATAGCTAGTATAGTTATGAAGTAGATAACGGATGCATTCTTGACTTTTTATTATTTAAATGAGTTGCGTTGTTCACGGATAAGGTGACGAAATAAATTATGCAGACATATCTACACCCTGCAACGAGGGTTGTCAAGGTTCTTATATCGTACCATTTTTTTTATCTATCTCCAGCCAATTTAAATACAGTCCACTGCCTAGGTTAGATAACCCGGTCTGTGTTGGTTTGGTGGTTGCCATCCCAAAATCTAGACAAACAAATGCTAAAAGCAGTTTCCTAGAATTATACAATTAAAATATCTTAGGTTAGTTTTGACAGCTGAAACGTCAAATAAAATGTATCAAATATACTTAGTCTGGCCATAAATATTGTTACAATTAAAAATAAACAAAATATTACATTTGAATTTGGAATCTGTCATTTTTATATAATTGTTCATTGAGCTTTCTCATTTTGGCGCCAATACATTGTACAATATTTTGCCATATTAAAATGGAGTGGGGTGATAAAGAGAACCGAATCGCTGTGATTGGATTACACAAAGTAGGTACAGAGCCAAATGCAATTTTTAAAACTCTCCATATGCTCGGTATTAGTATAATGTTTGTGTACCGGGCTAATAATAGGTACAATGAGACCTCTGTTTGTGACAGTAAAAGATCTGGCCGTCCACGTAGTGTTCGTACGAAAAAGGTGATCAAAGCAGTAAGGGAAAGAATTCGAAGAAATCCTGTCCAAAGCAAAAAGATTTTATCTCGGGAGATGAAGATAGCACCTAAAACCATGTCGTGTATTTTAAAAGATGACTTAGGACTTGCAGCTTATAAGAGACTTACTGGTTATTTCTTAACTGATAATTTAAAAAAGAATAGGGTAGTAAAATCGAAACAACTATTGAGGCTGTACGCAAAGGGAGGTCAGAGAAAAATTTTGTTTACGGATTAGAAAAGTTTTACAATTGAGCAACACTTAACAAATAAAATGACCGTATTTATGTTCAAAGCTCTAAACAAGCTTCCCAATTAGTCGACAGAGTGCAACGTTGGCACTATCCGACTTCAGTGATGGTTTGGTGGGGTATTAGCTATGATATTTTTTTTCCAACTGTTTACACTGTTGACATGGCAAGGCCTCTACAGTTTCACCGGACTACTAAGGGGAGCGCTTCGCTTAACACTCACCCGATTTTATATAGGGACTATTAGCTATGAAAGAGTGACTGAGCCATACTTTTGTGAAAAAGGTATCAAAACATCGGCACAAGTGTATCAAGATACCATTCTTGATAAGACAATGAAGCCTCTTAATAACACCATGTTCAATAACCAAGAATGGTCCTTCCAGCAAAGTTTGTCGCAGGGTCATAAAGCTCGGTCTACGCAGTCTTGGTTGGAAATGAAGGTTTCGGACTTCATCAGAGCAGAAGACTGGCCGTCGTCTAGTCTCGATCTTAATCCGCTGGATTATGATTTATGGTCAGTTTTAGAGAGTACGGCTTGCTCTAAACGCCATGATAATTTGGAGTCCCTAAAACAATCCGTACGATTGGCAGTGAAAAATTTACCCATGAAAAGAGTACGTGCTTCTATTGACCTCAACAAATTGGCCTCAACGTTTAAAGGACTGTATTGCAGCCAATGGAGACCACTTCGAATAAGCTTTTTATATTTTAAATGGTTTTATATTTATGTATTAAATTCACACACTGTAAAAATAATACATGTTATTTATAATAGATTTTTTTATTTTTTCTTTGTTTCAGTATTCCAAGCCAATCAACTTCATCGGGTCGCTTTTAGGTGTTGGTGTGCGCGTGCATTGTAAAAATTCACTCTCATAATTTTTCACAAACGCTATTGACAATATAAAGACATAAAACATAGATAAATAATACAAATATACCAATTTATTATATGGTTTCAAAACAAATAATACCGAAAGTAGTTTAGAGAGATATCGACTCTTTCAATTTTTGATGGCAGAAAAAAAAACAACACAGAATAAAAAAAGGATATTGTAAAAATATAATTAGGATTCTTTTTGTGACGTAGGACGGGTGTACTAAAGTTGATACTTTGACAATAAACCTTTTAGAGGGTTGAAAAGGGTAAAAGTTTATGTAGCTTTTCCGTCAGTTTGATAATCAGTTGTATGAAAATTAATACGTGGGTCTTCTCAGCTCTTCATATACTTATTATAGGTTTTCCGCTATAAGGAATATCATTAAGTGATTATAAGGAGAAGAATAATTATTTAAATATTAATTTCAAGGCGGCACTTCAACTTATCAACATTCCGTTTAATCCCTGGACTGTCCAAAACTATAAAAGTTTAAGTTCCATACAAACGAATGTAGACCTCATGAGACACAGTTCAACAAACTTTTGGCAGCATAAGCTTAAAAATATTCCTGATTTATTACAAAACTTCGAAAAATAACAAATTATGTATTGTAAACTTATAATTTTTATGTAAAATGTATTTTCAAATTAATTTTTCATTGTTTACTAAACCATTAAATTTACAATGTACGCTGTCGAGAAATAAAAAATTAAAAACATAATCCGCCATATTGAGATCTGGGTCTTAAAAATCAGCTAAGGGGCTAAACATACAAATTTTTCATCAATAACATACTACTATATTTCAATCTAGAAAAAGTTGGCAACCTCATATCACATATACTGTATTTATTCTTTGGAAACCAGCTTACTTTGTTACTGCCATTGCCGAGTAGGTAATAAATATTACAAGAGGCTTGTGATAATTTCAATGTTCTAAGAAGATGGTGGTTCCATTGTGCGAATTTTCCAGGGAGTATTTGTGACATTTTAGAATTAATTGAAAATGTATTAATAAAATTGTAAACAACGTGGACGAAATAGCGGGTATCAGCTAGTGCTAAATAAAGATAGACGTCTCTGGTCACCATTTTCATAAAAAATTGTTTAATCTGAATAAAAAAAACCGTATTAATAATGTGGTCGTAATGTATAATTATAATATAAATATTGAATGGTTTGCATATTAAATGATTAAGTAGCATATTAAATCATTAAGTAACATTTTAAGCATATATTTTGTGTTATATGTGTTTGAGAAATAGAAAACGGAAAAGACAAGTTATAACGATTGTGAAAAAGAATAAAAAACCTGTAAAAATATTATTGTCTAAAAAAGTGACATCCTTATTTAAATCCGGTTATAACGTGACGTCATGTAACCGGTTTCTCTGTTGCTAGACACAACGTATACCGGACCTGATATGTGACGTGATATATCGTCGTTGTATTTTGATATTATTTACACCAGTTTAAACCAAACAATAGACTCGTGTTTGTTGAGCACTAAAAAGTTGTTTGAATGGGTTTTTGTGATATTATCAGAGTTTCAGTGAAACAGTCCCCGGTTTTGAATACATTTTTTTTCCGGATTTATTTTGAAATGTTGTTTTCCTATTTAATCCATGATATACAACAACAAAAAACCGTAGTTTAAAGTAAAAAAGCTTAGTTAAAGTATGATTCAATATTAGATCTGAGGTAGAGTGTTCGCATACTGCATCGATTGGTGTAAGTATGAATCCTTATTATGAGCCTGAAATGTATATGAAGAAAAAAATTGTAATGTTAGAGCATTTTCCAATGGCGTAATTGATACCACATGGAGGCATAGTTACAGTCATATCAGCCATATCAATGATACGCGGCCATAGAGCTACAGGGTCCCTAATTTGTATAAAATATTTTGAAATGTCCCGGGAAATTCAATAAGCAAATACTATGAATAAATTAATAATGAAAACATGAAAATCACGATAGTGTTTGTATGTCCTAATGATTTCATATTCTCATACCGTGAAAATGAAGACATAAATCAACTGTAAGAAACCAAGGATGTGTGTCTTTTCACGAAATTCTGATACAGGGCCCCATTAAGATCACTTATTCCACCATTCTTACAAATTACAACAGTTTATAACGACAACTATTCTAAAATAACACTACAGTTTAATTCATAATTGCTATATGCTATATTATTGCTATCATAAGCATAAAAAATGTCCGAAGTTTTGATCGCATAATTAAAAAAATAATAATAAAGTCAGGAACTATTTAGAAAATATACCTACAATGTAATTACAGTTTTATAAGTAACGTAATGACATTTTGTTTTTCAATATCTTCTTTATAAAAGGACTAAAAGCTTACGCGAGGCTATCTCTGTGAAATTGACTATCAAGATTTCACGTAGGCGAGAAAATTTCAATTAAACGGACAAGTAGCTGTGACAAATTTAGATTGTATAGAGATTTTATGACAATCCAGTATATATTGTAAAGTAATATTTTTATGCCCAGAAAAAGGGCTTTAAAGAAAACGTTTTTTTTTTCTAGAAAACAAATGCGTCTTTTAGTGACAAATATCAGGTAAAAAAATAGCATGGAAATTTTTGCGGAATCTTAGTCTGTCATGTAGTAGCTTTTATATTTTACTACCATGCCCCGTGGACGTTGTCCTGCCCTAGTAATTAAAAAATATACACTCATGTTAAGGCTGCAAGACTTTTTCCGATCCTTTCAACAATTATCATTATATTTCAACCAATTTACAAAAACACCATGAGAAATCTATCTAAACCTTCCCAGTGAATTACTCTATCTATTGGTGAAGACCACATTACAATCCGTTCAGTAGTTTTTGAGTTTGTCGTAAACATCTAGACAGACAGACAGACGCGGCGGACGACTTTGTTTTATAATATGTATTGATTCATAATCTCGTGTTATTTGTCGCTATATTTTATAATATTGGTGGCAATTTACGTTTATAGTTCGGTTATTGTGCACAAATGGAGATGTGTGGCAAATCAACTGCGAATACGTCCGCCTGAAATTTAGCAAAAACATTTTGTTCAGTGTAAACTTGCGCGTGGAGCGTACGCGTTCTTATCCACCGCTTCTTTAATGAATTATATTTGCACGAAATCCTCTTTTTATTTTCTAAAATAGAAAATAAAGTTTAGGAGAATATCCGGAACAAATAAACAGATATAAATAAAAAAGAAACATTTTTTCTCAAAAACATAATATTTTGCGCTATTTATTTATATTGATGGATAAAATTTGAACTCTGATTTATGTGTATATGTAAACCATTGTAATTTTGTATAAAACAATTATAACTTTACCATTAAAAACTTTGTACATAATATCACATTATAATTTTTAATTAGCTCTGCAATTTAGTTTTAACATGCCGTTTCAACTCATAATCGGTCATGCAGTCTTGGAAAATACTTTTGTTTGTGTTTTATTTTAATTATTTACCTCATGTCTATGGACAACAGTACCCCAGTTTCTTTGATAAACAGGATTTAAAGGTACTAGTGGTCGTCTAGAGATTGAAATTCGATTGTAACAATTATCTTTAAAGTTTAAACTATATTGAGGCTATTTAGGCAAAGAATGTGATTTTATAATCATTGATTAAATATATTTTTGATTTTGTTCAATTATGACAAGTGGCAGCGTATACAAATACGTCGTTAGACATTCATTTTTAAACGTGTAGTTTTATTACATTATTTTTCTGCACTCTTCTCACTATATGAACTTTACAGTGCTTGCCAAACTTTTTGACAGATTTGAATATAGTTCCGTAGAATACAAATTTAGGTATAAATACATATCATATATGAATAAAATCGATATAACTTACGGATAAATAAATGCCAATTTTTGATTCCTATAATAATATTTTAACTTTGTTTTTTAATATAATTTATTGCATTTAATAGCCAGTCCCCTATAGATTTTGCGTGTTTACCGTCTTAGATCTCATTTAACATCAAATGAGATTGTACTCAAAGACTTTTTTTTTCAAACTGACTACACTGTTGGCTTGTTAAGACCGCTACAGTTTCACCGGACTACAGTACCCAAACACCGAATCCTATAAAGTATAAACAATATATACATATTGGGTAACATATGAAATGAAACGTTTTATTTGAGTTTTAATTATTTTTTTTTATTTCAGGCTCACGGGTTTCTAAGTACATACCGTAATCCGAATCCAATACCACATTTCCATGACTCCAAGCAACCTTCGAATCAGGTTCGTTACCAGTATTAAACGTCCCTTCCTTAAGGCAAGGTTTTTTGTGAAAACGTATTAAACGAACGTATAAAATTTAATACAACTTGTTTGACTACGATCGCCAAAGCTTACTGTAATGTATGGTATCAAACGATACAAAAGGTATTCTTTATTGTAGCCTATAGTATCTACAGCCAAACTAAGTAGAACCGCAATTCTGAGACTAGGGTTGTAACAGTGACATCAGTATATGCTTGTCAACTAAACCCTTAGTAACAACAGAGTAATGCGGAACATATGTATTTGCTGTAGAAATAGGTATTACAGTGGTGATAATGCCGCATGCAAACCTTGGAGAAGCTATCCCATCCCACTCTTCGAATCTTCGAATCTTAGAAGCTGGTCAGAGAACACATCTTTGAATCTGTATTAATAAGCCGTAGTTTTATCTGTATGTACTGGTTTTATTTTTTCGAAATTTTGTGATAAATAACTATAGAATACTTTATGAATAGAAAATTTTTTAAGCGCCATTTTGTATTTCTGGATTTAACCCAAAAACGGCTTGACAAATTGTCATGAGATTTTTTGTACACGAAAAGTGTATTTTATTTAGCAATAGATAGCCTACAAAAATATATTAATAACTTTGAAGAGTTATAAAAAAACAAAATCTAAATATTATTACAGTAGAATACTTACTGTCCGAATCAAATAAAACCAGAGGTATTCAGCAAAAGTGAAAATCCGGATAATTGATTTCAAAGTCAAAACGAACAATAATTACATTTTAATAACTCTTTTATTATAGAAAGGGTTTTACATACGTCATTTAGACAATACGATGTAAAAAAAATCAAGTAACCTATGTAATTTAAAATTTTGGTTTGAAATAATTTGTGATTAATTTTTGACGTAATGAATCACATCTTTTCGTTGCGGCCAAGTCCCTGGCGCGCTTCAGTTATAATAACTTTATGGTATCAGATTCGTCCTGTCTTTCATACCATTTAAATGCCACATCTAGAGCTTCAAAAGCTTCTGCGTGTGATGGTACTTGACATACATTACCAGTTTCAGTCTCTTGTTTATCGTTACTTATAAAATCGTTAATAATTTCTTCATCAGTTAAAATTTGGAATCCAGGGTCTTCACTATCACAGTTCAGGAACTCCATGAAGAATGATTCTGGATAATCGGATGCCCGGATAATCGATGTTTGGATAATTGAGATCGTACTGTATTAATTTACTTACGCCTGTGGCTTTGATCGCGTTGATATATTTGTCCTATCCCTAAGGAATAGTATTTTTTTATATAATATATACCTTATGCCATTTTCTATATCCCTGAGAGGTGGTATGTAAAATTTCATGATTGTCGGTTGGATAGTTAGGGAACGTACCCATACTACGTGACCCATCTTTGATAATTTTTAACCTCCTCTCTCCCCTTGGTGGCCATCCGTAGTGTATGGGAAGAACCCCTCTCTCTAGTTTTTATGTAGTATGGGTATAGTTCTCTTAAGTCGTGAACAAACAAACAAAGTCATATTGACATTTATAATATTGGTTAAGATGAAATTTGAATATAAGAGCACATGGCATGAAATGAGTACCACACAGAAAAAACAGATTTATTTACACTCAAAAATAGATGGGTAGCATTCGAGGTCGTGGTAAATGTATCAAATGGAGCCCTCGACATACAGAAGCGTTACTACAAACCGGCGTAAACAAATCTGGAGGAGTTTATGTTTACATACCTAATTCGTTCTGTAAATATATTTTACTAAAGAGTACGTTCAAAAAATGATATTATTTTCTCGTTTCATTTGCGTATTTATGTTAAAAGGTAGCTTAAATTAATTGAGAAAAAAGGAACAAATTTCGCTTGTATTTGTAACTTTTTAAAATCGGTTGCTTTTTTTTTCGAACTGACCTACACTGTTAGCCTGGCAAGGCGTCTACAGTTCCACCGGACTACTAAGGGGAGCGCTTAAGGCACTCACCCGATTTGTTCAGGCGATCAGCGCAAGGGCACTCGGTGCGCCTCGGCTTGAACTGTCGCCGAATATCAGATCAAAAATGCTTTATTGCATTTAAGCTATAAGAAAGAAGATATGAACGTCAAAACTACTACATGTTCGGAAAACAACCCAGCCATCGAGAAGAACCGCCTAGAAACTCGATCTGGTTTATCTTTGAAACGTATATTATACATTTTAAATACATTATACGTTACAATCGCTTTTAGTAGATACAAAGAGAGTAGTCAATTGCAGACATCACCGTCGTTGACATATTGATCCTGTCCATAGTCTTTTGACACCAAAACCCGCTTGACATGGCGCTTAAACTTACGGTCCGGCAAATCGGTAATATACGTTGGGACTTTGTTATAAAACCTAAAAAACTGTTACTGGTTTTATTGAGTCTGAAACATTGGAGGACAAGTTTGTGACAGTTTCTAGTATTTAGATCATGCCGGTCTTTTACGAAATCCACCTTTTCAATGTTTTTTGCGGATATACATTAAATTATAAAGAATGTATTGGGAGAGTAGAATTAAGATACTGAAATCCTGAAACTTAGTCTTTGAAGATTCGCGATGTGCCATATTGTATATTGCTCGAACTGCCCGTTTCGGTAATAAAAATATGGTGTTCACCCTTAGCTGCTGCTCCCTTGAGTAATATCCATCCAGCCACCCCATTGTTTCTTTATTAGATAAAAATGCGTTTTATAATAGTGTAATTTGTGAACAGAATTATCAAATTTGTGTTTTTTTAATACTTGTAGATGTTAACGTTTGACCAGAATCTCACCTGATGCTAAATGACGATGTGGTCCCAGATGTAAACAAGCTAAACATGCTTTCAAATGCATCTACTGGAATACATCGATGTTTTGGTGACAGACTTTCAAATCAAGGGTGGTTGTTAGCCAAGCGGGCTTACAAAAAGCTCTACCATTATGCATAACCATATAGTTTAGTGTAAACGGCTTACGTCGTACTGGTAACGGGCATATTTAGAAAATAATGTTTTATTTCAGTTAAAACCGTCCGTTTCTGAAATAGGCCATGGTTCTGGGGAAGATTTAGCTCTATTGGTGAGTGTTTCCATATTATTAGCACTAGTGATCGTATAGTGGTTGAAATTTAACCAAGTTCCAATGTTAAGCGAAAAGGAATAATTCCAAATTCGTAGTGGATAACTCTAACGCTCTTCAGTAGCTAGCTACTAAACAAAACAAAAGTAAAAAAATTGGTTGAGAAATAAAAAGGAGGAAGATGTACTTAACTGTTTCGTCTCTGCCTAGTTGTATATAGAAGATTAGTATACTCATTTTTAATAACAGCGCCCTCTAGTAGAATACTGTAGAAATAAAATGAACCGTTAAACGTTTTATGGATTCAATTCTATTGGCACAAAATAGGCAGATTTTCGTTGTACAATAGGTTCTTCTTAATTTTGTGTGAAATGGGTTAAGTAATATTGTAACATTCTATATGCAAACTCTTCACAAATAAACATAGAATCGACAATGGAAATAAAGCAAACGGGGTTCTAAAATAGCCCGTCATGAACTTTGACGCATAATGGCGTCAACTTACCAGAATTTGTTACCGTCCTTTATGAAAAAGTAACCGTGCTGCAATGCGCCCTAGTCGGCGTAAGAATATAGCCCGATGAAGCTGTAAAGGCCCATCAGGACAACAGCGTTAGTCAGTTTGAAAAAGTCATCGTTATTTATCTCTTTTATAATACTTGTATTTATTACAACTATTATTAGATTTTTGATATGATCGGTGCATTATTCTTTAGGCGGAACGACTTACAAAGGCGGATAAGGTACGTAAGTGTTTCTACACAAATAAATTTGTTGAAATAATTTGTTGCAACTAACTGTGGGGCATTCTAAAAAGAGAGCAAGCACAATTGATATCTTAAAAGATCTTAAAAGATAAAGATATCTTGTTAAGAATCGAATCTGGGGTATTCTATATGCTCAGAGTTACATTTCAGTTACATAAGAATATCGTGTAGATATTAGCTATATCAAAACTCTTATTCGAAAGTAACTTTGATAATTATAGAAAGTGTGCATAATTTTATAATTATTCAATATTAATTAACTAGCTGATGACCATCCCTTTCGTTTGGCGTTAAAATATTCATGGGGTGAATCTCACTGAAAGCCCTGACTCAGTTGCAAGGATTTGAACCTATGGTGAGCAACATGGTGTCAACTAAATTGTCATCGCTTAAAATTGCATAGGTGTTTCATTCTTTGGAGGTCTGTAGTGTATTTATGTATTACTATAAAAAAAAACAATAAAATTTCTTTTTCTGTTTTAAACATATTTTTTGGAATATTTTTGTGGTTGCTGTATATTTTCTAGCAAGGTATTAATAATGTTAAGGTAAATTGACAATCTATGTCGGTTTATATATGTCTTATAAGAAAATCTATATGAGGTTTTAGAAAATAAGGACTTAACAATAATGCCACAGTTCTAAATATGAGAAAACATGTATGGACTGCTGACATTTGGTCAATGGTAAACTTGAAACAAAACGATGAACAGTTCATCTGATGTTAATTGGTTACTGCAATGTGTAAATACATATCCCATCTGAAACAAACTCCATCCTATGGTTAGTCATAATAAATATCTGAATCAAAAAAATAGGTAGTCCAGAACCATTTAACAAAAACCCCCCGTCGAATGATCATAGTCCTATGCCGGTATGTTCAGTAGTTTGGATCCGATTGAATATCATTATATATATAGATTCCAATAATTCATTTTATATTTACCCAGTGGGAAGAATTTATATCAGAAACAGATCAATTGAAGGTAAGAAGTATGTTATATTATAATAAAAATATCTATGATACATATATTAAAATAAAGTATATTAGGAATCTAGAAGTTTCTTTGAAAATCAAGTCACATATCACCACTAGATGGCAATTTACTCAATTATTATGAAGTGTTGTGATTTGAAAAATATATATAAAAATAAGAGTTATTGGCGGGATCTTAATTTGTGATATTATGTTAGTTCATATTTTATTTAAAATTATGGTGGTATTTCACGTAATATAGTTCGGTTACAGTGTATAAGTGAAGTGGATCAAAAAAATACCACGGAGCATGAACTCTGAGATGCCACAAAATGGAAGTTTTAACAAGGAGTGGACCATTTTGTTAGAACAAAGAAATTATCACAAAACTCTTGTAATATTATTACCTACTATTTGAAATTTCAGGATGAATATGAAAGCAGAGTTATGCCGAATGTAAGTTGAATAATAAAAATGAAAATAAATGAATATAGAACGTCTCCCTTTAAATTTGTTTAAAAAGTTGTAAATTTCATAAATTTTTTACTAGCAATTATATATTTCTTCTGTTTTTGTTAACATACATATAATATATTCGTTTCTTCTAGAACTAGTCAATTTATATTTTGGTTTTTAATCGAACATGGCAGAAGTGGAATCCAATAAAGTCGTGGCCAAAACCAACGTTGGCCGTCATCATTCCGGTTAATGGCTGTCACCGCATAAGCCATTTACTATTGAGATATAAAGTGATTCTATTCTATTGAGATATATGTTCTGTAAGAAATAAATAATTTGTACTCTTATTACTGACAACTAATTGTTACCAAAAACAATTCAACTTTGTTCATAGATAACTGAAAGTAAAACATAGAATAGACGTAATTTCTATTTTATTCCAGCAACTTACCGGATACATATATAAATAATTATGCTGGAAATTAAATACCATGATCATTTATCATTTCTTAAATCTAATTATATTTTTATGCAGTGGGAAAAAGACCGGGACAAATGGGTGGTAAGATAATCATTATCAGAATACGAGTAAATGTAAGTTTTGAAGCGATAGTGGTATTACTTTAAAACATCATTCCGAGGCTTTCGGTAAACAAAAAAACCATGTTGTGATAGTTATCAAATTGGTATGTAGAATATTATCGAATACCCGCCTGGCTAACTATCAATCTCCGGTTCAAAATCTGCCGCCAAGCACTTGTATGTGAGATCAGACAGCTCCACTAGAGAGCTAGTTCTTCTCTAGGTTTAGCGTATCATCATCCTGACCAACCGTAATTTAATATTAAGTGAGATTGTGATTAAATGCTAAACCAACAAAGAATAAAAAATCTTAATTTATCATGTTTTTTAAACTATAAAGTTATATTTAAGGTGATTTTCTGTTCACTTAAGTTATTATGCACAGACGTCTTTAATCAGAGATAACGGAAACATGGATTTCCAGTTTTCTCAAAATGTCATTATTTCATAAATTTTCTTTATCAAAGCAAGTATGAAATTGGCACCTGAAGTTATTGGTAAGTTAATAAATTTATGCGGTATGGTCACGTTACGAGAAGAGATGAAAGAGCTAATGAAGAAGTATGGAAATGGATGAATGTAGGAGTGAAAACCGAGGAAGTAATCAATGAATCATGTGAAGACTCATATGTTCTTAAAAACGATATGAATACTGACATAAGAACTGATAAAGTTAAGTGAAAAAGAAAAACATATTGCGTCGACACTGCATAAGTGGGTTAATGGGGAAAAAATAATGAGTTACCATTTTATAAAGAGAATTATAACAAATAAAAAATTTCGTCAGTAATACATTTCGGCTTTTATACTTCCTGTCACTCATATAAGATCGTAAGGTTATGCAAAAATATATTCCAAATTAGGTTTTATATAATATACAATATCAGATATAATAGCTTTTTTTATTCCTCATTGTCAATGGCTTAGTCAGGGGTTAGTGCTACCAATTTAAAAAAAAACAAAGATGGCCGACAAGTTTTTTGACAGTTTCATTACTATGAGTTATAAAAACATAAACATAGCGTAAAAATGTATGATCTTTAATCGAATTGAATTAAAGAGTATGTTTATAATTTCTTTAAGCGTAGTTTGTATTTACATAGTTTTTAATAAATTACTAACACTATTGAATAGTAATAGAGTTTGAATGTTATTTGATATCTATATTTTCAATGGTTTTCAGAAATATTCCCAAGGACTAAAAGAATATATCGTACGTATTTTAAAATTAATATTATCTATTTATTTGTTTTATATTAATTGTAGCTTAATATCTTAACAATAACAAGTGTTTTTTTTTCTGAATATAAACGTAGTGGTCGCACTAAATTTGATAATTTCAGCCAACTCCTCGACCGCAAGTGAGTAAAATTTACTTAAATTCGTTTTTTAAGAGTGAATTTCAAGTATATTGAAATGAAACGCACAACAGTAAAGCATAAAACTACTATGCCTCGCAATACCTGTTAAAGTTAGTAATGAAGCAAACATTTATTCACAAATTTGGCTAATTTAATCCTTAACAACGAATATATTACCGTCCAAATTATGAAGTAGCATATTATCGGACTAATTTAATTTGTTAGAAGAATAAGGTTCTTTTTTCATTTTACAAGTTGGCTGACAGATCTTTCGCTGCCGAGCATGGCTGCAACTCATGGACGGCAATGGCCTCCTTCTGCGAGGAGGTCATCTCGCAGAAGGAGGCGGTGGAGAGGGCCCGAGAGGCGGACCCTGGAAGTAGGTGGCGATTTGCCCGCCTCCTTCCACCTCCGTAGCCGAACCTGAGGGGATGGGCCGGGGGCCATCTTCCGCCGGGCTGACCACTGGGGGCGGCATGGTGTTAGCCTAGCACGGTCCCATGCCGCTCCAACTTAAAGCGGTGGCCGGTACACCGTGGGGTTTTAGTCCGTGCGAATCGGACATAACCCATTTTCTCCCCCGGGAGGATGGGTATCCGTTAGGGATCTCCCCACATTATTAAAAAAAAAATTCGACGCAACAGCCCAAACCGAGGTTTGGCCACTTTGACACTCTTGAACATGTTGCCTAGTGGCCGAGCGCCATAAGCGCTCGCCCTATTATTCCGGT
Source organism: Antheraea assamensis (assembly GCA_035772565.1). Taxonomy (NCBI): domain Eukaryota; kingdom Metazoa; phylum Arthropoda; class Insecta; order Lepidoptera; family Saturniidae; genus Antheraea; species Antheraea assamensis. Next base: position 1,354,243 of record JAQQSE010000058.1, read on the forward strand.
GAAGCTATGAAGGTAGCCAACAACAAATAGTCAGTTCGAAAAAAAAATCTCTAATAGGGTCTCAAAATGTATTTAATGGTATTTTTGAAATATTATAGAGCAATCCTATTCCGCCGCCAGTACGAGGTATTCCTAGTATTGGAGTAAGTAAATATTATTACATATTAGAGTATTGAATAGGCAGACGTCCTGACGTATATCTTAATAAATCGTGATTATGCAAGTTGTGATTTAAAATAGGCTGAATAAATATATCCAATAATATGTCTTTTGAGCGAGAAATCTAAGAAATTACATTATAAATATTGATCCCACAATTTATAAAGAGTATCAGATTTCGAGAACATTGCCACATATCGGATCTAACTACAAGTAAGGACTATATAGGTGACCCTCTTAGTAAAAAAATCTTCAAAGGAAACATGTCAGTTTAAGAGAAGATTAGTTGTGAATACAGACCCACATTCACTGGAATTTTATATATAAAAATAAAAAATATCTTAGTATATGGACAGTGTTTTTGCATGCATATATTTTAGAACGCATTTTAGTAATACAAAAACTTTATAAATACTGAAATAAAAGCCTTTTGCACGACTATTACCTGATATTGATGATAGCATTGCTACTTATTTATTTTACAGATGGAAAGTTATTGGGGAGTGGAAGATATTGACAAGGTATAATATTTCAGAAAACTGTTGAAACTGAGATATGTTATTGGATATTTAACGATAAACTGCGTTAACAATGGTTTATAGTTATATTGTAAAGTTTTGCATATCAACAAATAGATGGCACTGTTTTTAATTTAATTATATAATCTCTATACATAAGAATAAATTATAACACTTGATTGATCACCATGTAGATTCGTATATTTTAGTGTTTACTCACGGAAAATATTTTTATACTGTTTATTTTACTGTAACTCTCCACTAGGTAGCGCTACAGCATATCAACTTGTATACCATAGAAGCGATCTTTATCAAGTTTGGTAGATGTATAATTATAAACACGAAGAATTTGTTATACAGTAAGATCTATACTATATCAATTTTTGTAGCTCAACAGTTTGTATTGTGAAGCGATGATGGCTTACTTGATAACGTGTTCGTATACTACGTCGGTCGAAGTAAGTTCAAATTCCTGAGAGTGATCTGAAGCTTTTCGTGTAGAAAAACATCCTGATGAAACTATAGAATGGTGGTAAGGCTCTTTCTAAGTCCGCCCAGCTATAACCGTCAAGAAGCACCTGTTTAGGTATTCGGGAAGTTGCTCTAGAGAGCCATCCTAATGTTGGTTTAACGTGTTTACCATCTTAGACCACATTACCATTTAATGATGTTCATTGAGATTGTGGTTAAACGCAAAAACCCATGAATTATGAAAAAAAACAACTTGGTTTTGGAGTAAGATAATTAAATTAATGGAAACCGGTACCTCTGTTCAAAAAATGATTTTTAAATATTTTTTAAAGGAAATCAGTCAGTACAGAAATTACGGTATCGAAAACAAAGATCTTCTGAATTTGCCGAAACCGTCTGGATTCAGACAACCAGTAAGTGTATAGATACGTCAAATTATTAGTAAAACCAAGTTAGTCGACTCCACAATTCATTTAACCCCGTTCGCAAACCAAGTTGGACAATTCGCTCTATACAATTGTGTTACAAAGTTTTCGTAATTTCCTTTATTGTATAGTTACACAGTAGCCAAAATAGACTAAATCTTGCTTCGTTCCTGCACATTATCTTGATATATCATTCATATAAGATTTACGCAACGTTCATAGGCTAACTGCCTGAAATATGTTATTAAAACTTACGTTAGACTTTCTGGCTTAGTGGTATTGAGCCCTGCTTTTTAGCCAAATGGTCGCGGGTTCGATCTCCACATACTCCATATACAGGCGTGTCTTTTCTCCACAAAACGTAGTCAGTTCTACTTAAAACCTACTCTCCAAGGTGTGCCCATACCGGTTACCGATAACTTCGATTTTCTTGGGATTCATTTAAACACCAACCTCAACTTTGGGCGTTCGATAGAAGCCAAGGCAAAAATAGCTGCGAAAAAATTGGGGATCCTCTTCAGGGTGAAGCGGTACTTTACGCCGGAACAACTTCTCAACCTATATAAGTCACAGATAAGGCCATGTGTAGAGTATTGCTATCATCTTTGGGACGGCTCTGCCAAATACCAGTTGGCCTTGTTGGATTCCGTAGATCGCAGAGCTCGAAGGCTTATCGGTGGCAAATCACTGGTAGTAGCCAAACTGCAAACGCTAGAACTTCGGCGCAGGGTCGTTTGTCTTACGGTATTCTATCAGTTACACTTTGGAGAATGTGCACAAGATCTGCACCAGCTAGTTCCACAGTCTCCATTTCATCTCAGGGCTACTACACGCCGTACAAGGTTACATCCATTCGTAGTCGATTTACCATTTATACGCACGAAGCGCTTTGCATCGTCATTTATTATGCGCGCCGAGAAGGAATGGAACGCGCTACCTGCGTCTGTTTTTCCCGTAACATATAATATTACGGTCTTCAAAAGAAGAGTGAATGCGGTTTTACTAAGCGAACGTGCTACATCCTAGGCCTCGTCCTCACTTTATATCAGGTGTGACTGAGGTCAAGCTTCGCCCAGTGCAATGTAAAAAAAAAAACTTCTGTGCGTATAATTGCATCGTATCGCATCTATGTGAGCATAATTGTTAAATTGAAGGTATATCCTAATATAGTCTGCATAATACGAACTATCCGTAGTTTGAAATTTAATAGTCTTAGTGATTATATATTTCACTGTAACAGAACTATTACGAATAACTGATCACTAAGCAATTTATATTTATTTCAGTTAACTGGAAACCAAGTGATGAAAATAGCGATGCAGAAATTATCGGTAGGATTTTCTTTTAAATGACACTTTCATTTAATTCTTTTTTATCTACTTGTTGATTTCTCTTAAAATATTTGGATCTTTGGATATCGAATAATATGATATATAATTTAGAAGCTGACAATATTATGAAGGCGCCCGTAAATAGATTTCACATTCACAACTAGATGGAGTTGATAATATATAAAACATTGTAATTTGATGTACGTTTCTGCCGACTGAATATTTAGTATCTATGCTCCTGAAATGTACTAATTTGATTATGATTCATATTTTATCAGAAACGTTTATATATAAAGTTAAACTGATTAAATGGCTTAACTTTGTGTATAATTTTTGATAAAGAAAACGGGAGTACTAATGATAGGTATATTCATAATCAAACTAGTAGAATTTACACCACTGGTTAATAATTAACTGAAGGTTGGCATGTTCGCCATAATTAAAATAATATAAAAATTAAAAAAAGTAACGACTTTATAACTCGCCCTCGTGTATTTGTGAATCACGTGGGACCATTAGCGAAACTAGTTCCAAACGTGTCCTATAACAAAATTTGTTGTGGCTCCCTTTATATCCGAATGCGAAGAAACTCTATTCTATTTTTCTTTTTCGGAAATTAATAAAATACATACATTAATAATATAGGTATATTTAGAAGTAAAATAAACTACTATACATAGGTGCTGCTGTTGTTATAAAACTAAAAATATCCTAAGATACAACCTTAGCTAAATAGCAACTTCTTTGCTATTTTTTTCATACAAAAAAAAAACTTTATTATTAGAATACGCGTAGCTTCAACATATGGATTAATCTCGTAAAAGGTTAATTTGTTCTAGTTTCCATATAAACAAATAAAATTATTTATATTTATTTTTAAATTCCATAAAAACATTTTGATTGTGGGCAATATTCACGAAGTCTTGATTTAACACGACATAATGAGGCACTAATTTTTTTAACATCCTGTGTCATTGATACGGCAATATCTTTACCCCTGTATGGAAATTGTGCAAACTGTCTGGTTTGGTTAAAGACATTATGCAAACCTCAGAATCCTTTATAGAAATAATTCGTGGAATAAACTTTGAATTACAATGTTTATTTTCATTAAAGCTAAAGCAGGTGAGATTTTACTCAAGCAATTCCGTTAGCAAAATTTATTTTACAGATTAATTTGGTTAACAATTTGCAGAAATTGCAGACACCAGGGAAGGAATCGGAATATTATAACCAACCCCCAGGAGGTCCCACGCAATCAATTGCGCATGTATGTTTTAATATAGAAAAATACTTTTAATATATGACATCCAACAGGCACTCATTTAACAAGTCTATTGGGTGGTAAGATATGGCAATTGCTTTACCAAATCGTGTTTAGGCGTGTTGCGTACCGGTTACAACACGTGCATATTCAGTAACTAAGCAGGGTGCGAGAATACCTCCTTTGATTTCTCAAATTTTGAAATCACATATCTAGAATATTTAATTTTTAAGATACCTCAACATGCGATCACTGCGTCATCATTGGTGTTGTTACGCTGGTGGTTAAATTAATCTTATATCGCGAGAAACAGAGAGCACCTCCCCTCTTATCTCTCCTCTGCAGCGCTCTGCGCGAGCGTATAGTCTCTCAAACCGATACATTAGTGATTGTTAGAATGTCCGCAATAGTTTTTTTGTGAATGGACTACGGGACACGTCAGTTCGCGTCATTTGCGTGTAAACTTATCTTGTTTATCTTCATTATTAAACTTTGATAATAGAGTTATAAAATATAATTTCATTCAATCGCTATAATCTCCATTTACGACAGGAGAAATACATAAAAAAGAAGAAGAAAAAAGAAAACGTTTTTATTGTTGGATACAACAGTCACGAGATAAATAACAAAAAACATAAATATTCTTAATTCAAAATATCTAACAACAACACACCCATACCATTCAGCTATATCCTGCAGGATAAGTAAGTGATACTACAGCGCTTATTTTCAATGGGAGGCCATAGCAATGTACGGGTACCGTAGCTTAACAAATATATTACATAAGTTTATGAATATATACAATAGTAATAAAATCTTAAGTTAAATATACAACAATACATTTGAGCAACAACCGAGAGAGAAATGTACAAGCAAGGGTGATTTAAAAATTCAGGGTGACTTTACAAATATGCTTATCCAAATGTCAACTCACTATCCTGGCTATACAGTGGCTGCTATAAGCATGAGCCGCGAATGTATTTATGTAATATCTAAATCATTTGTACTTTGCAAACAAAAATCAAATAAACTCACTATCACACAATTACACTACAATCACATTTACACCTTATAATGCTATAGTCGCAGTCCACTCAACGATTTCTTCCATTCAATTTCTTTTAGTATTCACTCCAATGTTCAGAATAGAATTAAGCTCCGACGCACCGCGGTTCGCTTTATATACATTTCAATAAAGGATTGCGGCAAACTTTGAAAGATTAACGATTCTACAACGTTCAAAACGGGATATTTGTAGATAATCCCATTATATGCCGTTCTCACTGTGAATAAGTTATTATTATTTTTTTTTTATTGAATGAGTTCGCATACCAGAGTATAACAGTATGGCATATCTCAATATACTACTACTACTGTTAATTGAACGGCTCAGCATCAAAATCCTTTACACGAACCATAAAGACTACGATTTGGATTCTCCTCGTTGATTTTTATCATTACTCTGAAATAGTTTTGGCGAATGGGGTAATTTGGAATACACTGTAAAATATATAGTCATCTCGGTGTCTACTGAAACAATTAAATATTATATTAATTAATTTACTCATCATGGTCAGATAACTCTCATTTCCTTATTTATTTACTATATAATTCACAAGTCTATGAGCCGTCGCGTCGCGTCATCAGGATTATGTTCCTTTCTCTAAGAAGTTTCGTGTGAGATAGACACCCGTTTGTAGTTCTCGTCAGTTTTGTTGGCCGCTCTAAATATAGCCCGTAAGTTCGGCATAACATTGAGCACAACACAGTCAAGAGTTTAATACAGAACAAAGTTAAAATATTACTATATCATTTATTTATGTTTAAAAATATGTATGCTATTTATTTTCGAGATTAAAGTGTTTTTTTATTGTAATTATTTGTGTGCCAAAAAGTAAAACATATATATCTATAGAATCAATAATTTTAAATTCCAGATAAGAACAATGCCGAGTATAACAGGATTGAATGCCTCATACGACAGAAACATGCCCAAAGTGGTATGATTATTTCCATAACTAATTGACTTAAATTGAATCATTTATTTAGTCTATAGGTATATTTCAATAAAATTGAAATATCTGTTCGTAATGTCAATATAACAGCTTTTTACTAAATGGATATAAAAGTATATACGGCACTAATAACAAAAAAAACAAAATTTTTCAAAATTGTTGTCTGACTGTCTGCCGGTCTGTTTGTTTCGGTTAATTTCCGAAACGGTTGAACCGATTTTGACAGGAATTTTCACTTGCAGACAGCTGATGTTATAAGCAGTAACTTAGTCTATTTTTATTATAGAATTTCCAAAATTAAGCATGGATAATGATTATTTAATTTGCAGGACGACTTCGGATCTCCTGTGCGCTGGGTGCCATATAATTCGGTAAATACCTCGTAAATCTACAAGTAGGTACATATATGGTGGAAGAGTTTTATTTTTTCACCTTATTCGAACTGAGTTAATTTAGTTTAGCTTACTTGTCAAACACAAAAACATGTTTATGTTGGTGAGGCACACATACTAGTGCATATGTGTATTTCACACACTTTTATATATATGAAAAGTTAGTTTTGCTTAGACAGATTCGTGATATTGCATGCTAGGCAACAGCCTAACTGACTTACCGCTGTTGGCCTGACGGGCCTTTATAGCTTTATCGGGCTTTTAGAGTGAGCGTTTAGGTTTAGGGCAAAAAGCTTAAGGTTACCATAATGGCCAAATCTCGGCATAGGTTGTCGCCTTGGATACAACGTGAATCGTACTAAGCTTACCATGTGAACTAAGCTAACCATACATATATACATCTATATTTAGTGATACACATAGGCATACCTTCATATGTGTCGCACGAAGCTGTACATGTATTTATAATTTGATGATTTTGGTATAGGCTAACTAACCAAAAATAAGAACAGGGGTCTTTCACAGAACTAGTGTACGTAGCGTGTGAGTGTGCACGTGTGTGGAGCGCAGTGTGGTGTCTGCAGGGAACTATAGAATGCAGTCACTGTATTTCGCTAGCAACATGCTCGAGAGCTCCACTCCGCGGCGGATGTGTGAGAGCTAAGTTGACCGCCTAACCACGGTAGCGTGATCGTTGTTATCACGAGCGTGTGCGCAAGCACGCTCTGTTTAAAAAGTCGTTTCTGTAAAAATAGTTCGCTGCCGTTATATCATCCGGGGGATTGATGAAAATGTTTCTCGGTTGTTTTTTTAAGATAGTTCTCGGCGAATATCACTAACGGGTTGAGGATGGTTTATGGCCCTGTCGAAATAATTAGTTGCGGTGGACTTTATGTACACTCGGTTCGAAGGAGTCTCCAAATTCTTACGAAGACCATATTTCTGACCGTAATGATATACGTCTATGTTTATTGTATATATACACATATAGTATTAGGTATTCGTGACTAGTCTCCATGTGTTATATTTTGATTATATGGGGTGTTATTTTTATTGTAATTTTTACCTTGGTCAGTCGCACTATTAAGCCGATCTGGCGGCACGGCACGTAATATGTTAAAATCCGTCAAGCCGTATATGTGATGTTGATGCTTCTATTCATCTCATTTCGCAGAATGATACGGAAGATGGATTGGCGAAAGTAACTGTGAGTAAAGCGAATACTATTAAATAAGCAATCTACTACCTGTGTACGTAGTTTTACTTGCGTTATTTTTTATTTTATTCTAAATGACTATAAACGTGCTTTTGTAAGTTTAAACGAAAAGACACGGGATTGCATGCCGCATAGTAAGTACTTCATTGATAATATATTACACATTGCCACTTCGGCTTTTCTCGGTAATGCTCGGTTTTTTTTGGCCGCGGCTCGCGGGTGACCAATATGCGCGGAGCTTCACGTCCCTTTTTTAGCTAGGGAAATCCATCATGGACACATCACCCTCCCGGGGGAGAGAGCGGGTAGTGTGAGGACTTCTACTCATTAAAACCCCACGGTGTACATCCGCCGTTTTGTTGGGGGCAGCACGAGATCTCTTGAGCATTCGTTATGCCGCCCCAGCCGTTGGTGCGGCATCAGAAAGAGCAGCCGTTCCCCGTTCTTGTCAGGAGATGACCGCGTACATACTTCCCAGGCCCGACTATGGTGGCGGAAGGAGGCTAGCACAGCGCCTCCTCTTTCCGCAAGCCCTCTTTTGGCGGAGAGGGGAGCCACACGACCAAACCGCACTATTACTTTCCTTTTCAATTATGCGTATATAATTTGTATGGAAATTACTCCAGTCTTTGAAAGTGCTGGACAGATTTGGATATTTTTCTTTTACTTTAACTTCTTAAATACTTGGTTTTTCTTTACTAAAAAAAAAATCATGACATCTCCATTGAATAAAATGTTTTTAGAAATTATGGTTTTTATAAGCACTGCACGTTCAACGATGTGTATTTTTTTGTCGTGGAGAAATGAGGCAAGCGGTGTGATGCTTAAATTGTTTCCTTTGTATATAATATATATTTTTAAGCATAATAAATCTACACAAACGAAGCCGCGGGTCGCAGCTAATTTATATACAGATCTATGGCTTCTCGGAAACATCGTGAAAGATGTAGATGAAGTTTTATATTGAAGTAGTATTTTATTTTCTAAACATACGCACATAGACTTAATCCTTGAGAAATGTTTTTTTTTACTAAAAAACGATTTGCTGTACATGTTCGCTTATACATATATGGCTTACATCTGAGGACGGAAATAACTAAAATGTCAGGTTAGAGATTACTGTGCGTATTTATTACGTTGACAAATATTTTTTTACGTTAAATAAATAACGTTTCATATCAATTTCAAATGACATAGAGTTCAAATAAAATACGAGTAATATACAGCGTGTTTGCTAACGCAATATTTGAAACTCATTCAGATGTTTGTTCACTCGTTTTAATGGAAAAATATCGGTAAACGATACATGAAAATTAATATTAGACTATATGCAAATGGCTCAGTGGTTAGCGTCTTAGGACATTGTCTCGATCAACGTAGGTTCGAATCCATGCGAATGAGACGAAGCTATCGGTGAAGCAAAACATCGTGATGAAACTATAGCCATGATGTTTAAGCTTTTTTTATGCCTGCGTGGTAAGCTACCACATTAAAGTTGAACACCTGTCACCAAATACCTATAGGTGTGTTCCGGCAGCTGCACTTGAAAACCAATCCCTCTAGCTTAAGCGTGTTTACCATCTTAGAACACATCCTTAAACGTCTCTTGAATTCCCAAAAAAACTGTAATGAATATTCCAATTGCTAGTGAAGTTAAAGATTCAATGTCATCATACTCTAATGATTCTAATATTGTTGTATACATAAATTCCACTCAATTAATTTAATTATCACAGGATCCGAACACTGGGAGGAATCGACAAGTTCTGATTAACGTAAGTTGTTAAATTTGCTATTAACTTTCAGTGTATAGTTTCTATTGTAGAAATTACGCTATTATATGAAATACTATAAAGTGGGACTATTTGACCATCTCGGTATTTGGTGTGAGATATAGTAACAGGTGACGAAAGATGGATTTACAGCTGCGATACTAAAACAAAGCAGCAATCGACTGTTTGGGTATTCCCCAGTGAGCCGAAGCAAACCAAAGCGGCAAATGTACGGCAAGTGTCAACCAACAAGTTGGATAAACTTCGAATTTTATAATACGAAAGGGAGGATATGACAAAAAAAGTTGTACGTCAACGATGAAGAAACCTAATGTTTTTTTTAGCCCTTATTTAATTTAGGGACATAGGATTCACAAACATCGTGCCCTAACCTTGGCATGTTAAGTACTCCACTTCACTTGTATAAAATCTTGCCTTCTAAACTTGCAGGTGCTGCCAAGATTCCATAAAGCATGCCTTGATATATCGCGCTTCAACTGATTTACGTTTTACATTGAAGGTTATTCAAGACACATTCTATCAACAAGTGTGGAAAACCTTCAATAGATACATACGTTACCCAATTAGTTGCTACAGATTTTTTCATAAGAAACGCAAATCTCTTAACAGGCATGACATAATGGAATTTAGTTTTGGATTACGATCTTAAAAACTAAATATGCTGAAATTTGTTCCAGGGTGTCGTCTTTGTTCCAATTATAGACACAAATATTTTACGGCTTGGGTATTCTGTAAGTTTTAATGGAATAAACACATTAAACACGTTCTCATGCTATACTCATTTATACTTTTACACGATGCTAATTCACAACAGCTACGCGCAGGCGCTTACATTTACGTCACGGGTAAACGGGAAAGGATCAATTTCGATCATTTTTGTTTAGTTTTACTTCTTAGACACTTAGTCGTTATTTAAATAAATCACGATGGCTTCCCTTTAATATAAAAGTTATTGAAGTGGTAAAAACCCACGATTTTTATAAGCATTACGCATTCAAAGATATACTCGTACGTTTTCTCGCCACGAAGAAGTAACAGCAAGCGATTTGTTTCTTCCTCTGAACATAAAGTATATTGCTAAAATAATAAACGATGCAGACGCAGTCGCGAATATCGGCTAGTTAATATTATATTATTATTGTATCGTTTGATAACAGAAGACCTATTAGGGACTGTGGTAACTAAGAAGAAAATTATTGACACAACGAAATTATTTTTTACAGACCGAGCCTCCTACAACGGAAAGGGTTCAGGGCATCACACCTGACTCCTCAGCCATAAAAACTGTTGTAAATAATGTTGATCTTAAAGCCGTTGATGATAGAGATTGGCTCGCATTCGAAACCGTTTTGAATGAGAGTCATTTTGAAGAGCAGGTAATTATTTTTATGATATGACATAATTTATTTTCATATTCCTACCTACTACTTATCTCAGAAGTCCACAGCTCCTATACGTGCCACCGGATAAAACTACTTATCGTCATAATAATTATACTGTTATGCTACTCCCATTCCTGCGCGTATCGCCACGAAGTTTTGTCTATTGTCGCAATAAATATAGGTGCGGAAAGACATTATGTATTATGAGGAATAGAGAATTATAGGGAAAAACATTTTTTTATCCTTTTTTTTTCACTCTAAAGTTTGCCACATCTATTAAACAAGAAGTATATATAAAAAAATCGGTTGAGAAACAGATGACAAAGATGTACTGAATGTTTTTATATCTGTATATTTATATTAAGACTAGCGGTGCCGGTAGATGTTGAAATAAAAAGTCCTCATAGCACCGCCTACCGGATCCAATTATGGATCTAAACCAGTCTTGAATCCACTTAAACTAATCTTGACATCTGAGAGCTGCAAGCGGCACGCGCTACATAAACCTATAATTATATGATAATATATGTCATCATTTATAGAAACACAAACGCAGGTGAAATCGCAGAAGACTGCTAGTGTATCAAAATGGAAACTGTACAATCGAATGTATAGTGTCGTCGCCCTGTTGTCACCTGTTGTATTCGATTACTTCAAAGACTAATCAAAAGATCTTTTATTATAGAAATAATTATAAATGAATATGGCTAATTTATATTATTATTCATTTATCTAGTGTGATAGGGATGGTTGTCAATCTAGGGTAAGTAGTTCTTTGATCATTACCAATATTATATTCCATGTATAATAAATTATACATAAAGCGTACAAACTATTAATCTATTCCATAGAACGAAAGTTACGGAAAGTACAATTTATTAGTCTAATTTGAATGAATACTTTTAAATTACAGAATTGCTTTTTGAAAACTACACACTTATACCAATAATTAGTAGCTTAGTGTAGTAGATCCCTGAATATTTCGAATTTATATGAACCATATGAATATATTTAACAAATCTGTAGTGTTCTATATAGTTTTTTTTGTTATAAATACTGATAGATACTTTTAAAAACCCAACTGATCCAGAGTTAAAAAAAGAAATAAGTCTGTTTGTATATTTGTCTACTTTCAGAAAAAACAAAAATTAATATTCTGTAATTGATAAGCTATAAAATAAGCTATAAAAATATCAAGAATCAATTTAGAAATTATAAAATATGTGTAAAAATTGTGTAAAGAAAATAATTATCACTTAATGAATATGAGCAAAGCCGTGGACATATCATCATATCAGCCTACCGGAGACCTGCAACATGGCCATAGGCCTCTTTCCGAAGGGAGGTATAGGCATACTTACCACGCCAGATCACGACGTGTTGCCGATTTCAAACACGGTGACATCCACATTTCTATATTTTTTCACATGCGTTGGTACTAAAAGAACATTTCTCTGGTTCCTCACAATGTTATTCTACACCGTCAACTACAGTGTTCCCAATTTAAATAAGTAAATATACGCGGACATCGAATTGGCATTTCACTGGCCAAACCACGAAACCACAACGACTATATACATTCATTTAGTTTAGTCATACAATAAAATGTTGATTTAGTGCCACAAAATGGGATGTGAATCAAAGGTACGTATACTTTTTAATACTTATTTCCTCTAATAAGTATATTTTAGGAGTCGGACTAAAAATAAGATTTACTTACTAAGCGAACCATACCACCATATATATGTATACTATTAGACCATGTATGCTAACTAGTGTTTAGAAATAGACAACGAATGCTCATCAACCGAGGGAATCACAAACGATACGATTCTATAAATAGACTGTCTCGAAATTTGTTAAAAAATTCAGTCTTCCAGAATTTCCCACCTTTCTTTATTGAAAGGTATATAAGCACGCCGCGGTGCGTCCAAGTTGACACCACACAATAGTGGGACCCTTCGGCAGCATATCATGCTTAAGTTCGATCTTCAGGAGCTCGATATAGTGGTACTAGAGCCACTTATTCATCACACATACCACACAACACCCCAAACAAATACACACACACGGTAGTAACATAAGTTTTATAAAGGACCTATTTTTTTTAGTTAGTTAACCTTAACCAAACTGTCAATATATGAAAGTATGCGCATATGTCTCACTAAAGTATACATGTATGGTTAGCTTATCTCGCATGGCTAGTTTAGTTTTATTCGTGTTGTAAGACAGACCAAGCCCACTTTGGCTCCTATAATATACTTCTTTTGGCGCGACATTAGATATCGTTGAAATTGGATTTTTAGTTTGAAACGACAGTTGCGCGCGCTATCTAACACACCATGAAGTTAGTTGATAAACAGTTTCCTTTAAAGATAAATAATAATTTGAATATTTGTATATTTTGAATAAAAGTTTTATTAATATTATTTAATATGGTAATTCAAACTTTGACACTGATTAAAACGATTAAAATGTATAAAAATATTCTCTCTTGTATTTTCATCTGTGTACACAAATAAAGACGAGTCTCTTTTTACAAGCTTTTATTTAGCTTGCAATGTTTATTTAGTTCAATTCTTGAAAGTCGAATTAGAACGGGTTGCTTTACACTTCAGATTTTACAATTTTGCATGTTTGTTCAGTCCTGACGCAATACACGAAAATGAAATAAAAACAAAAGGTCGAAATTCTAAATGGCCGCCATACACATTTATCAAATAAATCGATTACGTTTTATAACGCATTTGTATAAAAGATTGTTTTAAAAATATATTTTTAATACCAGTTTAATGTAGAAATTGTAATAAAATGTATTTTTTAAGGTCTAATATTAAAGTGAAAAATATATTTAACAGTGTGCAGGCGATACTTGTACCTCTGGGGTATGTATTCCCTATGTTTCTAAACAATTTACCTTTTAATTAATCTCGTTAGACAGTGTTTTGTTTTAATTAAAATCCTTGCGGGAATTTTTGTTTACTTACTCCTAATTATGGATAAAATTGAGTTACGGTTTATTTATTCAAGTTATTCCGTTTAGTTAATTCAAGATTTATTTTTTATTTTTAGTGCGTGGGAACTTCGTGTACGGCTTACGTGAGTTTTGAATAATAATTTTTCATAACGGTCGAAGAGTTTGGAAAGTAGCTTTAATTTTTTTTATTATTATTTAATTCCATTCAGGACACAAGACTTTAATGATTTGATCATTTATAAATTTGATAAATTTTAACTTTATTATATATTTTCCTGTTTTGATTTGGTATTTCTGATTGTTGATACTGAGTTTTTTCATTATGTGATATTTCCTCATGTAATCATTCTTTATAATATTGTTAGCTTATGTTAGTCTATATTTAATTTAGTTTTCTTTTATAATATTTAAATTGTTTACGAAATGCACGCATGGAGCATGCGCTGTGGCAGCTCTTAAAGGTCAATATGCCTATAGATTGTTCGTATATAGTGTTAATTCATGTTTGGCGTATTGATCACTAGCTGTCTTAAATAATTTTTTTTTTTCACAATTGGAGCTGTAATTTGTTAAAAATTAAATTTGCAAGCAATAATAATAACACGTCTGATACAGTGGTGATAAATCGATGAAAACTCTGCGCAATTACTGTTGATATTAGCATTCCGCATGACGACAACCTCGTGAAAGCTGAAAAAGGTAAAGAACTGATGATCTTTGACCTGCCTCGCGAGGTTGTTGTTATGTCGGCCACGGATTCGGCAATCATCGTGCCAATAGTCGTTTCGACCCATGGTCTCATGGCCAAGAGTTTCAACCAACATCGAGAAACTCTTATTAGGTGGTTGAATCAAGCATCTGATCCGGAAAAAGATTCTTGATACTGCACACATCGTGAGGAAATTCGTTTGCAGGTCGCCATGACCACCAATAACTTGGTGCATCGTTCATTTTTATTTTTATAAATATTTGTTTTGATAGTATATGTATGTAGTATATGAATGTATGAAGTGTAGAAACATAAAGATAATAGCTTTATTTTAACTAGATACACTATGATAAAGAAGGTTTATCTTACGACAAACAGTATTGCTACGCATCTATATACCCTAGCGCTTGAACTAGTGTCCTAACTAGTTACAATATGGGTGATGTTATTTATTAAACTATGATGTTACATGTAGTGTAGTACTATTTTTTAACCTGTAGAATATAAGTTTTCATTGCATTTGAATAAATATTATAGCAAGCCAACCCGCATCGTTGTTGTCATACCGTGCTACTCGTAGCTGTTTAATAATAATGTACTCTGTGGTGTAGATATGGCGATTTGTGATTGATTAATCTAAAAAACAATTTTTAAACATAGAATAAATCGATTTTTACATCGATACTAAACAACGAATTGATTCAGTGGAGCGATCTCCGACACTATAAAATTGTGATTCAATTTTTTTTATTCATCCAATCACCGAAGTTAAGCAACGTCGGTCGGGCGCGGTCAGTAAGTATTTGGATGGGTGACCCGCCGGAGAACTAAAAAAAATAATTAAGAAACCGATTTTTTAATAATCAATCTACTAGACATCGATTTTTCTTTAATCGCTTCCACAGAGCAGGATTCCAATTTATTTAAAACACGATTTTTTATCGAAAAGAATTGCTATCCCTAGTGTGATGGTGGCTGTGTATACCCGCGCGCCTGCAAAAATGAGATGCCAAAACGGCTTTGCGCATGCGCGTGCGAAATGGTGCGGACGACGTGTCCTCGCACTAACTGCCAGTCTATGTGGAGAGTCCGCGTTTTTTTTTTTTTTTCGTACTGACCTACTCTGTTAGCCTGACAAGGCCTCTACAGTTCCACCGGACTACTAAGGGGAGCGCTTAAGGCACTCGCCCGATTTGTTCAGGCGATCAGCTCAAGGTCACTCGGTGCGCCTCGGCTTGAACTGTCGCCGAATTTCCCGATCTGACTAAGCTAAGCTAAGCTATTTATCCATTTTATACACATATGAATTCGTGAAAAATACATGTATAAACATGCATGTTTCACGAATGTATATGTGTATTTTGTATCTGACTACTATGTTGTGTGACCTATTTTAGTCCGAAAAGGGCAAAAAAACAGCCCACCACTATGTGTACCTAGGTGAGCACGTGTGTGGGGTCATTTGTGTAAATGAAAAACTAGCGTGAGTCACTGTATTCGCGCGAGTAACATACTCGAGGGCTCCACACCGAGGGACAAACCTAGGTTCGAGTTGTTACAAGAAAAACGCGACGAGTGTGCGGGATCGTATCTTCACCTCCCGCTCACGGCGGCGTGAGCAGAGAGAGTCGCGGGCGTGGACGCAAACACGCATCTTTTAAGAGGACATCGAGCGAAATATAAAGAACAATGGGCGCGGTGCCAACTTAACTATACAATTACGTACGAGTTCCTAATGTATCGATCTAATGTATATGAACACGCGGGTTCGAACTGATATTATGATTATCGCGAATTTACTTATGCGCGGCGTGGGTTAGACGTTGTAACGTAGTCGCAACGGCCGGGAAAGCTGAGATCGCGTTTAAGAGCCCAAGCTCAGAGGTACTAATGACGAGCGCGTTGAACGCGAGTATTTCTTGAACATCGTGAACTAACAAGAGTTGAGCTATCCAGTCGATACAGGTGGTCGAAACGGAAGACACGGTAGGTGGCGCAGGAGTGGACTGAACCTTCTGAGGCTGGGGCTTAGCTTTAGGAGCCGAGGGAGCTGGCGGGGAAGGCCTTGCGCGACAGGAGAGCGCGCACGGCGCGGGTGCGGACACTGCCGATACACTGGAGGTGCCCGGCAGGTCAGGTCTGGCTTTGTATGGGCGGAGGCAGTGGCGGTTGCGTCCGAAACGATGGGGTGTGCGCCCTGGACCGGGTCGCACGTCCGCTGCGGCGGGAACGGGTCGTGCGGGGTGCGCGGGGACATCCGCAATAGTTCGCGATATTACCCGGTTGCTCGCAGAGGACGCCGCTGGGAGGCTCGGTGGACTCTGGAGTGCGGGGTCACTCCCTAGTGGAGAGATCCCCGAGACACTTGACACACCTGGGATGCAGGTGGCAGTGCCGGGCGAAATGACCGTACACCTGGCAGTTGTGACACTGCGAGGGTACAAAGGTCTTGCGAGGAGACTCGAGTGTGATGCGGGAGAGACCGCACACGGAGCTGATCTGGAAGATATCCTTTCCAAACCTATCCCGGTCCAGAGTGACTAGAACTAGGTTGTACGGAATCTTCGTACGGGGGTGGTACATACGATGTATGCTAAGGACTGGGAGATCCTGTTGCTCCAAGTAGGTGAGGACGTCGTCGGTGACGAGCTCTGAGGGAACACCGCGAAGGACGACACGGAGGACGCGCTCATCCTCAAGAGAATGAGTGAAGAAAGGGAGTTTTCGCTCCCGAAAGTACTTGGTGAGCTGGTGATGCTCATCAGGGGTCGAGACTCTAATAGAAATGCCGGCAACGGTCTTGACGGCGGACGTGTAGTAAATCTGTTTGGACGTAATGTCTTTTGAGATTTCTACCCAACGAGCTTTGTCACGGAAGGTGACGGGAGAGGGTGGGCGTGGCTTATTAGCCGCGACTACGGGTTCGGTGGCCGGAGCTTCAGGCGAATTCGAGGCAGAGGGCGCGGGAGAGACTCGGGGCGACGGATTCGCGGCGCGTGGGCGTTTACCGCGGCGCGTAACGGTTGTAAAACCGTCGTTATCGGCGGACGTGGTCGCGATTGCGGCGTCGAGGTTCATGTCAGAAACAGAGGCCTCGGAATCATCGTCGGTGTCGCGGTCGGACGAAATCGCGAATGGATATTTCCAGAAGCAACGCGGGACTTTGCATCCTTTAACACCGCGCGCGAAAGTGCGTTTGAGCCTATGGTACTCGGAAACTAACAGCGGGTTTTCTTGAGACGCGAACATGTGAAAATGGATTAAATCCTCCATCTGGGTGGCATCGTCGAGTGCCTGAGGAGGCGGCGGGACGCGCGAATGGATAAGCGGGGGCGCGGGAGTGGACATGACTAACCTCTCTGTCTGAGGGGCAGGGGGGTGCACCTAATTAAAATTTAACGGATAATCCGTGTCCGGGCCAAAGGGAGACGCGACGCGAAATTTTCTCTCTTCGTATCTGCACCCACGGCGCGGAACGAAGAACGACGCGTTGCACGGCACACGTCGCGCTGCACGACTGACGAAGCGCAGCACGAAGCACGACGACTTAACGTACTGCACACAGTGTGCACGGCTTCGCACCGAAAAGTGCGTTTTAAATGGTACACTGATAGAGATGCACCGTCGCTCTGAAAAGAGCGTGTCAATTGACAATAGCCGAATAAACATACTAAAGTGCGGCTTCGCAGCAGATGTTTTCTTTCTTCGAATTTCACAAGCTCGAACACAAAAGCACCGGGCGATGACTCACTCGGCAACAATACGGGTCGGGCAGTGGCGAAATCGTTGGAATGCCAACATTTGGTGCGCAGGTAGGTGAGCGCGGCGAGCCGGAAATGACCGAAAATAGCCGAGCGCGGCGAACCGAACGGACCGTCAAAGCTGCGAGCCAGCGCACGTGTGCACTCGACCACTGCTCGAACGAGACTGGTCTCAAGAGTCCGTGTCGGTTTTACGCTCGTTTTATGTGCCGACATGCGAGACCACCGACGCACACGCGAGCGCTCCTTTCTTTGCTTGCCCTGTTTTGTATTATTTATTGTGAACACCTCCTGTACTTTGATTATAATAAACTCTTAGCCCTTAATAATAATCTAATTTCCATACTATAAGGTACACGCCCCTAATATTTTTAATTTGCGAATTTTATAGTGTACATGTAAATTATTTGTTTTATTAGTTATCAATTCACAGATTAGACAAATCTAACAATACCTAAAATGTTGAAGTCCATCGAAGCCATTATAGCTTATTTGATAACATGTTCAGAAACCGCGACGATCGATATGGGTTCAAATCCTTACAACTGAGTCGCAGGTTTCGGTGAAGTAAAAAATAGTGAAAAAACCATAACATAGTGCTAGAGCTTCGCTAAGTCCGCCTGGCTAACTAACTATCATCCTCAAGTTGAAAATCTGTCGCTAAGTACCTGTTGGTTTGTCCCGACAGTTGCGCTTGAGAGCTAATCCTTTAGGTTTAGCGTTTTACCATCTTAGACAACAACATCATCATAACATTGAATGAGATTGTGGTCAAACGCTAAAACCTATATAAAGGCGGTTTAGACTACAGAAATAATAAGTATACATACACTTCTTCCGCGCAGTCGAGTTAAAAGATGGTAAAACAACACTCCATTATTTCTGACTATGTCTTTGATAGAAAACAAAATTGTGAAGTGAATTAATGTATAATTCATATTACAATAATTGTTACGTTTTAAAATAATTAATATTTATTTCAGTGCAAAGGACCTGGCTGCAAAGCAATGGTATTTCATAATTTTTTTTCAACTAGTTTTACAAGAAATTTCATTGATATCCGTTTAGAAGTTTGATAGTTATATGATAACAAACAGACATAACATCGTTTATAGCATTTATAGTATTTTTGTACTAAAATGTTCCAGTGTGTAGGTGAACAGTGTGAAGCTCGGGTAAATATTCAAATTTATTTTGTATAATTTTAATATCTTTAGGTGAAGTGGAGAGAGAAGGCAGAGACATACGTTACGTACAGTTTCCGTCAGTCATTTTGGTCCCTTTGAATATAATAGTAAGATCTGGCTTGCACGTAATATAATGAAGAGTTTAATACAAGAAAAAGTTAAAATATGACTAAACGAATTTAAAATTAACATTTATTTATCGTTTAGTTGTCTCGATGTTACATAATATGTATTTATATGTAAATTTGTGTTCTGCGGAACTAACTTCAGAGCGGTCAAAAAGTTTGCCGCGGACTGTGCACATTCACTCTCATACACGAACATAAACACATACGCTGTCATACACACATACTCATTCGTTACTTGTGCGATAGTAATAGATTTATTATGTATAACATTGGTAGTTATTTTATACTATTCTTACAGTTTGTTTCACTTATATGTTATTTAATTTAATTATTCATTAAAGAAAAGATATTTATCTTTATTTATATACAAACGTTTGAGTTAGTTATATAATAAATATGTATAAATTGTCATTACAATTATCGTCGGCGGTTTTAATATTTTTAGCATCCATTTTTATGATATATGAAAATGTATAGCTGTTGATGTTTTTGAAATAGATGACTAAATAAATAATTAATATTTTATGTTGAATAAATAATTCCTAACACACCTCCTTCGCTCGTCTTATCTATATCGATACCAGATACGTGTATTTTTTTATCTGCAGTGTAATGAATACACGTAAAAATAAATTGCAATAGCATTGAATTAGTTAATTTCACATATGCGAAGACTCGGAGGGACACTAATAACAATACAAATTACAGACATATCTTTTTATTCCTGACATAAATATGCATGTGAGTTTTCGTTGACTCGAACACTCTGATTTAGTTCCAATTGGTGAGTTATTCAGCGGACAGACAGATGCGTCGAGTGCAGTTAACGCTCGTTATTGCATTAATTTATTTTTATTGGATTTTTCCAGTGCGACGGCATGTCCTGTGAGGCTAGAGTGAGTATTTATACATGTTTTTGCACCTCATACAATGACTAGCTGATTCTCGTCTGTTTCGTTTAGTATTAAAAAAATAGTAAAATATCAATCGAATCCAAAAAGTAAGTAACCTAGGACAATCTACGAAAAATTCCGCACCCCAATGGTCCTCGTTCTATGTTAATATGTTCAATAGTTCTGACGTCATTGAACCTCAAAGGAACTGCGTTTTCATTATGTACATAGGCGTCATGATTTGATGCATAGTAATCGTTGAATATCTACTAAACTCCTCACATTTAGTGATGTATTATAAAAATGAAAATATTTTTATATATATTTTTTAACTTCATGATTTTAAATGCCGATGTGGTCAAAGATAGCAACATGCTAAAACCTAGAGGGACTGTTTTCAAGTGCAGCTGCCGGAACACACCTACATAACACTTCAAGTACAAAAAAGTGTAACATAAAAATAGAAGATTATATTGTACACTGAATAGAACGCTATAAATATTATGTAATTTGCATTGAATATTTGTGGAAGAGATTAATGAAAGGTATGGAATAGATATTACTGTTTTAGGATTCATTTTTATTAAATTTCTTTTGGTTGCAGTGTCATGGAAATAATTGCGATGCCAGCGTGAGTTAATATCTATGCAGATACACTCTCTTCTATCAGTCTTATCCAGAGACTTTATATGAGTTTGTATTTTTATAAATGATGACACTATTCTTCAAGTCACTTTAAGAGTTTGAATAAACTGAGTCCCGTATGAAATTTATTGGTTGTACCTTTAAGAGTTTGTTCAGTCAGTGGTATAACTATACCATCCGAGGCCCGTGTGAAAATCATTGGTTGGGATTATAAGAATTTATTTAGAGCCAATGGCGTAACTATACTATCCGAGGCCCATATGAAATTCATTGGTTGGGCTTTTAAGAGTTTATTCAGAGCCAGTGGCGTGACTATACAATCTGAGGCTAATGTAAAATTTATTGGTTTGGGTCCCAGTAAAAATCTTCACAACGTAATTTAATTTTAGTAAATCACTGAAGTGATTACCCAACAGTATTACTAATATTGTATGTATTTTAGTTCAACATCTAATAAATATAATTTGTGAAAATATAGCTATTCCTTATTCATAAAAAAACAACTATTTCACCTTAACAAGATAATTATTAATAAAATTCTTTACTCCGTACTTATGTTCC
Source organism: Antheraea assamensis (assembly GCA_035772565.1). NCBI lineage: Eukaryota > Metazoa > Arthropoda > Insecta > Lepidoptera > Saturniidae > Antheraea > Antheraea assamensis. The sequence continues at coordinate 1,376,070 of JAQQSE010000058.1, forward strand.
ATAAAAGTAACAATAACATCTTCAAAGTTTAATGATCGGGCCATCGAATTTTCAATAAACAGAATAGCCAAGTTATATAGGCTGTCTTGTCCCATAGAGTTGCTTAAATTGGGAGTTCCGAAAGTTCTGGGAATCTCGTCATGTCGGGCCGGGAGCCCATGGCATTTTATCAGTGCTAACACCCTATAGTTACGCTTGTGTTTAGAGCATAAAGTGTCGGATGGCAGAATTTTTTTCATGTTACTTGAACCTTACCGTTATATGTTATCCAATTTAAATATTATCTTTATAAATTGTAACCTACGTGGCATTTCGGCGTGTAGACTGTATTACTGAAAAATCTCTTTACTACTTATCGTATGAAAAGGTAAAAAATATCCATCCATTCTCACAAACTTTCTCGTTTTTCGTCGTCAGAACGCTTTTCGCGCGGGAAAGGTTGCGCGTGTAAGGACAAAAATAACAATTACTTGTGAATTCGCGTACACACTTTCTCGTATACAATTTAGCATGCTCCAATCGCGCGTGAAAGAGTGTGTCGTATAAAGACAATTTATGGGGTTAATAAGACATCATCATACACGTAACAAGTTTCTGTGACATAGCGTTTCATTGTAAATAATGCTTTACGAATAGTACAAATACATACATAAAAATATTTATATACTTACAAACACGAAGGAAACGCCTTATTATCGTAAAGAAAGATTGAAAAAAATAGAAATAAAAAATTGCAAAATTGTTTGTGCCTTGAGAACGTCACGTTTGCCTAAATCCCCGGTTGTCACTTCTTGTCATAGTAAGCGACACCCCGAGCGCAAGTATTACTCACACAGTTCCCGCTCCTCGGCAAAAAGCTGTGTGTAGAACACCATGGGATTTTTAGTTATTAAGAATCTGATACCCTATTTACGCTGTCCTGCGTTAAGGTGAAAATCGTATGCAAGATTTTACCCATATTAAAAAAAACGACATAAATAGGCGACGCCTCTTCCCCGCATAAGTGTGAACGTATTTTAAGAACGACCTCTTTCAGTTCTAGAAGAACAATTAATAATATATATTTTTTTATTTAAAAGTAGTGTTGGCGTTTCTCCTGCCAATATACAATTAATGGTTATTTCCGTGTTGGAGGCGGCACTTGGGACCAAATGTATCCGCAATACGACGCTCGACTGCACAAATCGTCGTCAGGATCGGATTAGATGCAGCCCGACACCCGATACTCACCTCGGGCTTAAAACAGTTACCAACTGATCGTATTATTTGCTCAGAACTCAAATCGACACTCCGTTCGGTCTCAAACGAATTATGCAATAACATTTGCAATGTAAATAAAATTTTGATTGGAATTTCTTGTTTTATTTCATTTTTAACAGACTTCAATAAAGAGCTGGTGTATGCTGGCGATTCTGTTGTATTTTCTATTTTTGTGTGTTACTTCAAAGTTTAGTCATTTATAAACCGTTTTACAAATTGTTGCTTAATCTGAAAAGGGGTATTTTCAAGGGGTCCCATTTTAATTATATTAACAATAAAACTTGCATTTTAAAGATACACCACGGAATTCTTCTAAATGGAATAGGAAATGCATAGTAATTGAGAAACCGGTAAGCTTATGGCAATCTAAGACTAGATAAGTATTCGATTTTAAGAAGTTCTCTGGTATATCTTCGAAATTTAAGGTCCAATGCTGAATAAATTAAAATGAGACCCTTAAAAAAATACTGATCAAATCAGGTATGAAGTTCTGAGGTCACAAATATACAACCGTATTTGAGAACCCCCTCCTTTTTGTAGTCAGTTACAAACGCTTTTCTCGTCTATCTTTGTATTCTCAGAATTCTTTTAAAGTATGTAACGGGTTTTAGTACAGTTTTGACTATCATTCGAACAAGTTCTTATGTTTATATAAAGTAGGGTAAAGTGGATGTACTCTAAGGAAGTCGTAAGGAATTTTTGAGCGCTTACATTAATAATGGTGGCAAATCTTTATAAGATTCATAAAAATAAGTTACCACAGAATTGTAAATTTCGGAATTATTAAAAAGTAAGCATAAGTAAGTATAATATAAATTCCTGCTAATTTTATGCATGCCCGTAAAAACTTTGAAAAGCTGGATTTCGTACGAGACCAGCATGATTTAAATACAATAAACGGTGACAAACTGATCTTCCCATGTTTCAGACTAAGTAAAACCAGTAACAGTTTTTTTAAGTAGTAGAGTTAAGCTTTACACCAAATTCCCAAAGCTAATTACGGATTGGACTGTAAGTTTAAGTGTCATGTCAAGCGGGTTTTCGTGTAAATATGTAAACGATAGTAATGTCTGAAATTGACACCTGTCTTTGTGCCTGCACTTAAAAAAATTGTAACGTGTTAAATATACGCATGTTAAAAAAATAATCCCGGTCGAATTTCTTCTCGATGACTGTGTTGGTTTCCGAAGCGGTGGTAATTTTGGCAATTACAAGCGCCTTCTTAGGGCCTAAATTGAATAAATGATTTTTAATTTTGATTTTAAAGAATGTCTACAGAAAAGTTCAAAATGGCACATGTCTATCTTGTAAGGATAACCAATTGTAATCGTTTTTATCTTTTACGTATTACAAAATAATAATTGATTATTTATGATGCTATTTTTATCAACACAGTATCAAACCTCATCTTATTAAGTGTTTTAATTGCATTGAGCATTTAATGGAAATTAAAATTACCTTTTAAAACATATAATTTTAATGAATACCATACAAGATATCTCGGATTTAATCTTAGATCTCAGCACGCTCAAATGGCAAATCTGTCGCCAAGCACCTGTTGGTGTGTTCCGACAACCGTACTTGAGAGCCCGTCCCCCTATGGGCCTGGCATATTTATCATCTTTGACCACATTGTTATTTTTAACATCAGGTGAGATTGTGGTCAAACACCAAAACTTTTGAAAACATAAAAAAAGCATTTCTAGATATACAAGCATTTATTTTTCAATTTTGGCTTGAAGATTTATGTCGAAATTTAATTCCGGAAAATCATCTCCACTCATTATTGACCAATAATTTCCCTTTTTCCCACGACAGCTAGCTCCGTTACACTGTAAAAGAAGCAGAAGTGTTAACTTAGTAATCACCCTTCCGACATCCATCTAGAACATTTGATACTGTGTTCAATGTACGTGTAAATTTTAATAGGCGAACGAGTTTCACTCCGTTGGTTAACACATTGGCTGACTGGCTCTAAAATGCAACTGCTATAATACTCCTATAGGCGTTTGGCGACAAATGTTCAACTTGAAAGTGGTAGCTATAGCCCAACAAGTTCGTGTGCGACAGTTCTACGGGGTGCTAGACGTTAGATTGTACGAGGTACTGTAAATTTTAACGGAGGCGGGTGGTGTAGTGGGGAAAGGAAACGACGTTCTACCTCACCCCGCTAACGTGTCGCTGAATGTTAACAGGGGCAGGTGACATAGTGGGGATGGGGTACCACGTGCTACCTCACCCCGCTAACGGCTGTCGTCAGATGTGGTCGGGGTGGTTCACGTAGTGGGGAAGGGAAACGATGCTACCTCACCCCGCTAACGTGTCGGTGGAAGTTAACGGGGGCGGGTGATATAGTGGGGAAAGGAAACGCCGTGCTATCTCATCCCGATTACGTCTGTTGCAACGCAGGACGGTCTCACGTAAAATTGTTTACCTATAGGCTGACTGGCTTAGAAAAATGCCCTACCACCATGTTTCCCTTTACCGTGAGCTGTGACTCAATCGGAATAATCCTAACCTACGCCGTTTGAGCCAATGAGCCATCATTATTTTAAGCATATCAATACTTCATTCGTGATTGTAACATTATCCCATATAATTTAAAGAAACATGATATAAATCTCGTTTGTGTTGGGGTTTTTATTGTTCCAGTTAGTTGCTTAACCCGAGGATAAAAGGTAATCATAAGAAAACACATTTTCTATCCTAATAATAAACAATAACGGAATTTGTTTACGTTCCCGTGTTTGCTTAGCGAATATATTGAATCTAAAATCCGGGAAGAAAACACTGAACAAATAGCATTTGTATAATAAAATATGTATTGCGTATCTCGCCGCCGAGGATACATTCAAATAATTCAGACTGGGTACGGTCGTGTTCGTAAATATTATGTACATATATATGAAAAATCGTTTTAGTTTCAATTCTGTTTATAGTTTATCTGTCTGTTATATATATTAGCCATTCGCATGGGTGTGCTGGCAAAGAAAATAGACCAAATCTTCTGTTTACGTTACGATCATGCAATGAAATAAAATGGCAATTGAAAAACTGAACATCAATCTGTAAATTTTGTAATTATTTTTGAATATCTTTCTACAATCCTCTGCCTAATGTACTCACTTTTAGGACGAGAATTGTTTACCCAAATTTTTCACTTTTCTAAAAGATTTTACATACATACAAAATCCTTTTCTTTAATACAAACCTTGTACTGACAAATATAAACACAACAAAACAAGAATTTGTCAAATATGTGTAGCCGTTACGAAGTAAAGCGCGTACTTATTTTGAGAAATTGATTTTCATTTATACAAGTAATGAAAATGCAGTTCATTTGAAGCTCAGTCACGTGAAAACTACTGAACGTATCGGCGTATGTTTATAACGATTAGATGCAGAAGTTTTCACAGATGGTCCTGGACTATTTAGTTTTTGGATTTTATTGATCCTTTGAATTTTTTTATTATCAACGAAGCGGGCGTGTGGCGGCTAGTAAACATTATAAAACAAAGTAGCTTTTCGCGCTGTGTTGCTTTAATTCCACTAAAATACACTACTGGTTTTGTAACGGTTTTCATTACAGTTTAAAGAATTTCTTCTAGAAAGTTAAATATATGATACATGTAAATTACGTTTATGTAAAGTAGATAAGAGACGATGTATTTTAACGAAATTGTAAGAAAATTTTATCAGGTGCTTACATTACTAATGTTAGCTAAACATACATATAAAAAAAAAATCAAAATAACGTACTACGGAGTCTGTGTATTTTAAATATGGCTATAGTAAGGTTGTTATATGTCTATCTTCTATGGACAACTTACAGTAAGCATTTTTATCTTTTGTATATAATTCAAAAATACTGGTTATTTGCGATACTATTATAATCAATATAATATCAATCTTCATTCAATTAAATATTCTAGTTATGTTGGGCCTTTATTGTACATTAAAATTGTCTTTTACAGTATATCAATTTAATGAATAACTTAGGACATGTCGCAGGCTTAAAATGACACGCAACAAAAAAAATATTTATGTGAAAAGTCTTAATATTCTTACTTAACTTTTGTGACCTTTAATATCAAAGCTCACCCTTATTACACTTATTATGCCATTTGTAGCACCTATGCAAAGCCTGGGCGGGTTGCTAGTTAAGTATAAAGAAACAAATATCAGATAGAGTGTCATAATGGACTTCGAAGATCCACACTTTATGTCGGTCGTCGTCTTGTATACCATAATTTCATAAATAATTTAAAGACTTACTTTTTCTGTGCATCCCATTCCTGAACACTGGAAATAACATATATTTGCGTCGATGAAGTATAAAATTGATAAGAAAACGTAAGTATGCTCATGCGGAGGCACGAATCAGTGAAGTAACCTGAGCATTTAAGTAAGCTCCGAATATATGTGCTCACGTATTACTGGGAAAATCATTCGCCTGAGCATAGTCACGGATGTGTGAGATTTTAAAAGTCGCGGAGCATTATCGCAGATCGTATAAAGTATGTAGGGAATAACAGAAATAGAAGTAATTACTTACCGTTGAAGTGCAGCTGGTTCCTTCGCACTGAAAAAAAAATTTAGGTATCTGTTCATATAACTACGGGTAACAAATTACATGTCGATTTCATTCTCTAATAGTCTAGAACCCTGTTTACATTTTCTAAATGTAAGGTGTATTGTCCTGTGTCTTCTGTATAAGAAATACCCCAATAGGTGAATTAAATTATTTATATACAGAAATAACACAACTATAAATATTCGGAATTACTTTTTTTGTCAGATTAAACGTCACTGTCTCGCAATGCAATATCGCGTTATTTTGTTTCATAAACATAGTTTGATAACTTACTTTTGCAGTACACCCCATTCCCGAACACTGGAACATAATCATAATATAATTCAAAAATACTTTATTCAGTTTAGGCCCTTAGGAGGCGCTTATAAACATCAAAACTACTAGCAGTTCGGATTACAACCCAGTCATTGAGAAGAACCGGCAAGAAACTTTTCTTATCAAACAATATAACAAACTTTTTAAGAAAATATATAATTATAGGCAAAGATAATTACATTCGTTTTTAGTGAATGCACAAGGAGGGTCCCATTTTCAAACGTCACCATTCTTTACATATGAGTATTGCAAAATATGCCAATAAGCACTGATTTTCAATAACACACAAATACTTGTTTAAAATGTGAAGAGGTTAAAATTACTGTCATATACTCAAGCAAATAAGCCAATAAAATTTATTGCTTAAGTGTGTTAACTGGAATATGATACTTTGAAAATGTCAAAGAATTACCATAGATGGAGATTTTTTTACTGAAAATATAAATAGGAGTAATGGCTTACCGTAGCGGTGCAGTCGGCTTTATCGCACTGTAATAAAAATATTCTTGATTTTATTATGTTCATTTACGTACGTGTAACAAACAGTTTATATGCTTCTCTCTCTCTAATATTCTAGAACTCTGTAAACGTATAGATATAATCATATATGTATATAATTATGGAAGCACCGTCCCTTTCTAATTGATATTGAAATGATTATTTAAAAAAATCATAAATAATACAAAATGGCATAAAGTTTCAATATCAGACAGAACGAAATCATGAACTATTAATGCTGGATTTATAACGCGAATTCGTCCAAAGACGTAACGTTTTATATTCTATAATCTGAAAACTTACTTTTGCAGTACATCCCATTCCCGAACACTGGAAATGATATACACATATTACTATTAATAAGGTAGAATATGTTTTAAGCGTTGAAATTAAGGATATATACTAAGGCAAGTGAGCTAATCAGTGAAGAGAGCTGAGCACCTGGCTCACATTTTACTGAAAAAAGTTAATCGCAGAGACTATCAAAAATCTTTAATAATGATTATAGATGGAATAGAGAATGTAACGGAGAATAAAAAAGACGTATAGTCTTACCCTTGAGGTGCAATGAGCGCCTTTGCACTGAAAAAAAAATCTCTTTAGGTTTATGTAATGTATTTCTTATTTATTTCTTTCTCTGGTGTCCTAAATTCTGTTCATCTGTGTTAAATCAGATTAATATAGTTTTTAGTCTAGTAATAATTAAAATAGGTAAAATAAGTTACTTATGAAAATATTCACAACATCACACCAGCCTGTTAGAGACTTACTGCAAAGGCGTAGGTTACTAGCCGAAGGAAGGTAGGCCTTAATCATCACGCCAGTCCATGACGTACTGGCGATTTCAAACTCGAAGATATCCACGGTTCTATGTTTTGCCATATACGGTAGTATGACAACAATGGATTTCTCGATTTTTCTTTCAACGTCAGCAGATAGTGTTAACAATTTCAACTAGTAAATGTACGTAACGTCCAAAATTTCGTTGGTACATTGCAGGTTTCGAACCTACGGACATCGATTTGACATTTCATCTGTCAAACCACTTAACCACCATGACTATTTATTAAAAAAATAATTTATTCATTATGCAATGTTTACATTTAGTATAAAAAAGTTGTGTCTGGTGTAATATCCCCAATGCTGTTTCCTCCAACGTTGTGTTATAAACTACAAACTTTGATAAAAAACATTGAAGTTCTTACTTTTCCAACACATGACATTCCCGAACACTGAAAATAACATTTATTACCGTCAGTACGATCTGTTGAAAATATAAAACTGTTCAAAGTACGTGAATATGCTCAGCCGGATAAGCAAATCAGGGAAATGAGCCAAGCGTTCGAGCATGTTTTATATTTGAATGTTTACATTTTATTGGAAGAATCTGTATGTTAACACATCAAAATAAAAAACTAAAAAATCATGTAAGTGGATTTAAACCCATAAATATTAGAAGCGACATTACATTATATTGTGTTAAACCCGTTTATATTAGTACTATTGATGTAAATATAAATAGCTTACTTTAGCGCTGCAAGAGTGACCGCTACACTGAAATAGTGAAAATTTATATAAGGTAAGTGCAGTTATCTGAGGCACTCAAGCTAGGTTTATAGTAAAGTCATGCACTTTACTAGAACAATCTAAAATTAAAAAGTTATTATTACTAAAGAGTTTTACTTTTCTCTACTATCAACTTTAATTGAATCCATTAAACTTACCTCCGCTTTGCTTTTCATTCCAGCGCACTAAGATAAAATAATTATCAGTAAGCAACAAGTACTGAAGTAACAAACGTGTTATGTTATGAAAAAATATATCTTACATTTACTCTACAATTATCTTCATCACACTAGTAAAACAGAAAAAAAAACATAACTAAATTAATCCAAACACATTATATTCTTACCAATAATGCAAAATATATACACTAGCATAACTGGATAAATCTAGAACTTTCTGCAAACATCGGTAAGACATCGCGGTGAGGCGTCAATTTACGAAACACGCACACATTGAAATCAGAGCAAACAAGGAAATTCTAAAAATAGGATTCCTTGTAACTTTCTTCTTCCTGTAACGTTAACCATTTTTATTACTTTCTGGAAATTTCAACTCTTGTGATTTCATCAAATGTATTAGGGTGGTATAGTGCGAAAGATGACAGTTTTGTTTTGGACTCCAAAGTGAATAGTAGAAGCATAGGTTTGTTCTACATTTGTCTTAGTCTACGACTAAATTCTTTTACTGTAAGCATCTATATAATATCCAGAAATATAAGATTATTCGTGTAATACAAAAAATATATTATAGTAATCAAGTCGTAAAAAAAAATCATGCGGTCGCATTGTTGAAAGACAACTAAACCTGCTGATTCATAAAAATTATACATTTTGGGATAGTGTAATTTTAAAATTATCAAAACCTTTACTTCCTGAGGGTGACCGACAGTAACAATTTTTTACCAACCATTTTTAGAAATATGTCATTAATTCTTGTACAATGAAGTATGCCACTTATATTGAGTATTTTATGTATATTTAAACTGGCTTTTACGACGTATAATTTAAATGCCTATATTAGGAAATATTAAAAATTTTAAATTACGCTTAGCAAAACAAACATCTTTTATGTGAGGAGACTTAGGAAGCTTCTTTGATCTTATAACTATTTCGAAGCGGTGAAAATGCATCGGACAGTACAAAATTGCTTGAACACTCAATGACACTACATTAATAAATACATTGCACCAGTGCAATTCCGGGACGGGTTGTTAGTTGATATACTAAAATACTTGAAATCACATTCGAGTTTCGTAATTCTATACTTTTCATTAAAATCATTTCCGACTAACTATTGACCATGACTTTGCTCACGTTCATGTTGATGCTATGTTCTTGTTTCTGGATTATTTTTTATTGTCCTATATCTTTTTCTGCTTCCTTGACAACGTGTTTGCAAATTTTCACAATGTATGGTTGAGTGGTTAAGGCGTGAAAAAGTAACAAACAAACTTACATTTGTGACTAACGACACTAGAATATGTTTCCTATTACTTGATCTAGTATGTTATTTGATATAATTCATATTATAATTGTCAAACAATTAAATTTTTGAAACATTTTATACTCACAAATTCATTACAAAGTTTGAAATTGGTATAATTCTAGAAATATAAAAAGAGGATTATTTAAAATTGTTATTATACTGAGTTAGCAAACTCATAACAATAAAGAAAAATGATTCATCGAACGTCGGAACATTGGAGTTCTAAAAGGAGCTCGTCTAGAACTTTATCGAATCGTTCGAATGATGACGTCCACTTGCCAGATTGTTCCACCCATCTTTATTAAAAGGTATATATAGCATACTGCAGTGCGTCCGAGTAAAATTATATTTGGGATATCGGAGCGAATACGAAGAAAAACAAGGAATCGATCTTCAATCGGATTACGACTACTGCATCCTAGTGTGTTAATATGACCGTAGTGTACTTGTGTGGTAGTGAGCCTACTTGATTTTTGTTTTGGTTGAGTTTATTTTGTAATTTACCCACGAGTCCACTACTACATATTTAGTCGTGTCACTTTCCATTATCAGGGGGTGTGTGTCTAATAATAAACCTGGGTTGCACGGTGTTTGTATCTGATTTGGTGATGACCAACAGGCATATGGTGATAATAAAGTCACAGACATTCTTCATTAGTTTCTCGCATATTTATAGCATATATCTATCAGATAAAAAGCTTGTAAGCTGAGGGTGGTAATATTTTTCTTTAAACTTTACAGACTTTAGCGTTTGAAAACAATCTCATCTGATGTTAAATGAAGATGTAGCCTAACATGGCAAATATGCTACATCTACAGGACTGGCTTTCAAGTGCAGCTGCCGGAACACACCAACAGGTGCTTGGTGATAGATTTTTAACTTGAGGATTCTAGTAAGCCAGGCGGGCTTAGAAAAAGCTCTAACAAAGATGAAAATGTATGTCTAGTAAAGCGATGTGGTGATTGCTGTTGTTTTGGGATTCAAATATGCTTTCTGTCAAACATACTGTGTCCATTTTTTGTATAGACTTTGGCAACATGGCCGTCTTGTTAGGGCTTGCTGGAAACGTTGTTGCTGGCTCAATTTTCAAACAAATAATATAATCGTTAAAAAATACCTACAGAAAACAGAAATAATAACAATAATAAAGGTTACGGCTAACCAAAAATCGGAAATAATAGCAGGTAAAATAAAAATAAGAAAAAGAGGCAAGTCATTAGTGACAACAAAAAATGTTGAAAATACAGATACTTTTTTCTAGTCTGCATATTCAAATTGAGAGTCGTCATCAGTGTCTGTCTATCATCTTAGTACCGAGCACATAACAGTAATATAAGTCTTCGCAACCAGAAATTATATGACACCAAAAGTAGACGAAATGTCCCAGGCATAAATCTAAAGAACTAAATTTTAGATTTAATTTATACAGAAAATAAAAATATGTGATTATTTTTTTATTGTTTATTTTATGGGAAAATCTACAGAGAAAAAATGAAAAATATATGCCAAAGTGCAGCAAACAGACAAATGGCTCATTTGATCTTAAATGGCTACCATTATGGGCTACTGCAACACCAGGCGCATCACTATTGTCTTGTCGATCTTGAAGGGCGTGTTTCAATGTCTTTTTGAAGATCCCCATGACATAACCCTGGGAGAATACCTTACCAGGTAACCCATTCCACAACGCTAGCGTGTGCATAATTAAGGTTCTAGAGAAAATTACGATCGTCGATACTTTGATATTACTGTTTTAAATGAATAAATTCTAAATTTAAAATTGCACAAGCTTTGACGTCACATCAGGTTAGGAGCGGTCACATAACCGTGACTATTTGTAACTAGTTCGAGGTGGGATTTTAAGAATCATGAAATCTGTGACGTAATTTATATAAGGTCCCGTGTTGACATTTTGCGTAGAAACTGTTTGTTCTTTAATGCTACACCTAATTAAATTACTCATGTTTGTAAAGTAAGTAAAAATATGTTATTACTCTATCAATATAGATGTAAGCGCGACGAAACGATTGTCCTGGATCTGTGACCTGTAAAGATTTATTATAGTCATAGTTTAGCTGAATATATATCACAGGTAGAATATTCTCCTGGATATAGACATTAAATGTACAAGTTTTCTAGGCGTCATCTTAGTTTAAATTGGGTACAATACAAATTATTGACCGTTCTTTCCAAATTTAACCTTAGTTTTGGAATGTAGAAGTTTTTATATCTTGACAAGTTAATCAGAGAATTATATAGCAATAACGACGCACCCCGGATTCGGAACTTTGCATCAGGGTTGTAGGTCTCTTTTTGAATGAAGGCAGGCCATAATCACTACGTCCGCCTACGATGTATAGCCGAATTCAAACTCCAAGAAATCCACTGTTATATATTTCCCCATATCCACTGCACTACAAGAACATTTCTCAGATTCAGGTTTCCTCACGATGTTTTCCTTCACCATCAGTCGATAGTGTTACGAATTAAAATTAGTAAATCCAATTACCCACCGATGCCCATGGCTATAAACATAGACAATGAGCTATAATCATGATGGAGAGGCTTGATGAGGCTTTTACTTCCGAGAAATATATAAACATTCCAGAAAGTTCTTTAAACCAAAGTGAATGCCGTATTCAAGTCCGTTGCGTAATTTAGCAGAATTCATATAACAGACAGACAGACGCGGCAAGCTACTATGTTTTTATAATAATAATAATTATAATATTTTATTATAGGTACACACTTACGTGGCTAAAAGCAAAATACAGAGCACCTGTAAAATAAAACGAAAATATTATTTTCAACAAAGCGTTCATTTTAACTCGTGCGTTGTTTTATTATGAAATGATTGAAAAATTGATTGAATCCTTTATAAGTCATAACCGAGAAATCAATTCGAAGACAATATTTACCAGTTTATGTTTGATTATTCTTGTTGTGGGTAATTAATTTGACATCTACTAAAGCAGATTTCAAATAACATTAAGGTATTATCGATTTAATATCAAAGCCTTTGATTTTGTTTTCCAACGATTCTAAAGTTAAATTGTTTTGCTTTAGTTCCACGATAGCGTTCTATGGTTTCACTTTTTTTGTGCCGATAGAAGATTCGGTTGATTAAAATGGATAATATATTTTTACGTTGTTTAGGAGATATCAAGTCTTACATTTTTTTTATATGCAGAAGTACTACATAGGATACCCACCTTCCGTTGGGTAGCAGTTGGTAGGTTATGTCTCTGCTACCGGCTAAATCCATCAGGTGTTTTTTCCAGGTCGCATTAGCAGTGGAGTGGAGACTTCTGCATTTCATGCACTGAACTCGGTAGATGCGGCCTTCTTCTCCGATTTAAGGCTCAATAAGATAATGTCACACGAGCTGAAACAAATAAAACAGATGGGGAGATGGGATAAATTCTCACATCGAAACCTTAAAGATCTTGCAATTGTAAGAAAAATTACATGTTCTAAAAATACCACAACTCGAACTTTTCCCTCTCTTTTATATCGTTATCGGTACAGTATTAAAGCGTTACAGCTTTCCAGAGATTTCCACCCTCCGTTTTATGAAGTATATAATCACGCTACAGTGCGACCGATAACATTACTACTTCGGACATGGAAACGAATACGAAGATGAACAAAATGATGAAATCTACAAGTGGACCACAACGACAGTGTAACGTTGTATTAATAAATTTTTACCACTTTTGTTTTTGTGAGTACAAAGTAAATGTATAGTAACATAATGAAACAGTTTAATTACCAAGGAGTGTAACAATATTCAATTTTGATGAATTACGGGTTCTTATTAGTTCCAGATTTTGTTCTTTGATGTGGAATACTTTTTCCCTTAGATGAGTTTCAATCGTATCCGATGAATACAAGCAGATTTTAAATTTATAATTTTAATAGTATATAAAATATATTACTTTGGTATATATATTTTTACACTAGGAACACGACTACACCCGTGTGCAATCTACTAATATGGAATTATAAGTACTTATACAATCTAGATGCAATTTTAGGGCCATGAAAACCATAGAAGCTAAATTAAGTCTTCACACAAACTTATTTATATTGGGCGTTATTTTACGTCGATGGTATCTTTTAAGATATTCAATGAATTAAATTAATTGAAATGCCCAACCCAAGTAATGTATTTCATTGGATAGAGATTCATTGAATCATATGATGTTGGTCACAATACAGTAACAAATAATCAATTTTATTTCTTATTAATATTTAAAAGATACAAACGATTATTATGAGTTATTCTTAAAAGCTAGAAATATACCACTTTGAACTTTTTCGTAGACATTTTTGAGGTGTAGAGTACCGTAGTACATTATACGTATATACGATTTTGCACCATATGTTCTTTTCTGTTCCCCTGACTAGGTGTAAACTGATGATCGGTTGACAGTAGTCATTGTGTAAAACCATAATAAACTTACAAACTGACATTAGCATTTATCAAATTCTGTAGAATATTAGTTATGTACTTAGCGCAAAATAGTGATTTCTCTTTCATGCAACTTCTGTAGAAAAATCAATTAAAATGCAGCTAGGTAAATGCCTGAAGACAATTCATCAATGCGATAAAACTTTAATAATATGGTGCAAAACAATTTTCTTTTTCTTTTCAAGCTACCTTAACCCGCGACGTCGTTTATTTTGTTAATTACCTTAACAATTATATTTTAGGTAAAGAGAGAAAAAAACATAAAAAAATTAGTAGTAAAAATATATTTTCTTTAATCTATTGTGGTGCTTATAAAACTCAGTTTCCAAAAACTTCAATAACTTTATATTAAATGAAGTTATTGTGGTTATATTAGGTCTGGCACGACGGGCTAGTCTACAAACTGTTCAAGTCTAGTATTCCGGATAGTTTAGTTCACATCATCCGCGAATTTCTCACAGATAGGACCTTCCGCTATAGAGTGGATGGTGAGTTATCCCAGCCCCACCCGATACGTTCAGGAGTGCCCCAGGGGTCCATCCTCGCGCCCTCCCTCTTCAACCTGTTCATCAGTGACCTACCTCGGTCCCCGGGGTTCGAGGTAGGTTGTTACGCTGATGATACAGTAATCTACGCTTCCGATTGGCGGCCGTCGCATTTAGCTATCCGTATGAATAGGGCCATCGAGGAACTCGGCGAATGGTTTCTTCGATGGCGTATAGAGGTTAATCCTGAGAAAAGCGCTGCGATCTTTTTCGATCCGGTTCAGCGTCCGCGTCCGAGCAATATAGAGTCCCTTAAATTGTATGACACCGAGATTCCTTGGGCCCTTACGGTCAAACATCTCGGTGTCACGTTAGATAGACGCCTCACGTTTAAGCAGCATGCAGTGAGAGTACGAAACAAAGCCGCTATGGTTTTGGGTCGTCTGCATCCGTTATTATGTGCTAAGAGCAAAATGTCCGTCAGACATAAGCTCACACTTTACAAAATGTGTATTCGTCCGATTTTGACATATAGCTGTCCCGTTTTCGCGCATATGTCAAAAGCGAACTTTAAGATTTTACAAAAAATACAGAACCGTTTTCTACGAAAGGCGATCGGTGCCCCGTGGTACATCCGGAGAGTCGACCTCCATAGGGACCTGGAGATGCCGTCTATCTGGGAGTACGTTAAAACTCTCACAACTAGTTATTTCGATAGAGCCATGAATCATCCCAATCCGTTAGTGGTATCCGCCGCGACTTACGATACACTGCCAGGCGCGCCGCGTTATAAAAGACGTCCGCGTTACATTTTTACCGACCTTCCCGATGATATTACGTTAGGTAACTTAGATTACCCTCTCGTCACTCGAAGAACAGCGTGTGCGCGCCCACGCCCGCGTAATCACAGATCACGCCGCCGCGGTTTGGCTGTGAATTTTGCCCCAGCACACAGTCCTAGGCCTCCCTCGGCAACTGCTCTAGCCGAGGTCCGATCCTCCGGTATGGAGCCCTCGAGCAGCTTGCATGCGCGAACAGAGTAACACCGATTTGATCAAACACTCGTCTACAACATAACACCGATCACCCCACACACGTGCACACACACTCACTTGTAGGTACACATAGTGGTGGGCTATTTTTGTTTGTTTTTTTGCCCTTTCGAACTGAAATAGTTTAGAACTCAGATAGACAGATACAAAATACGTGTACGGGATCGTGAAACATACATGCTTGGTAACCATGTATATTTCACGAACCCATACAGGTATGATACGGATAGGCTTAGCTTAGGTTAGCTTAGCTAGTTAGATTAGACTGCTCGACCGCTGTCTGGAGGTCGGGCGGTTCCCGAAACCCTGGAAGCGGGGGCGGCTATGCCTGCTAGCAAAGGAGGGCCGCCCTCTGGACTGCGCGTCAGCGTATCGGCCCTTGGTGCTATTGGACGACGCCGGGAAGGTTCTGGAGAGAGTCGTTGCTTCCCGGGTCGTCCAGCACCTAGAGGAGGTAGGGCCGAACGTGGCGGACGCGCAGTTCGGCTTCCGGGCAGGGCGTTCGACAGTGGACGCCCTGACCCTCCTGAAATCGCTGTCTATGGAGGCGACCTCCCAAGGGGAGAGACTTCTGGCGGTGTCTTTGGACATCGCCAATGCCTTCAACAGCCTGCCGCACAGTGTGATACAGGAGGCACTACGATACTTCGTGGTGCCTCTGTATCTGCGGCGGCTGTTGGAGGCGTACTTGATCGATAGGGAGGTCGCCTACATAGATGGTGATGGTCGTATGGTCCGGCGAGTCACGCAGCGGGGGGTCCCACAGGGGTCGGCCTTGGGCCCACTCCTGTGGAACATGGGCTACGACTGGGTGCTCCGCGGCGCACTCCCAACTAGAGCGCGCATATTGTGTTACGCGGATGACACCCTTGTCGTAGCCCGAGGGGGGAGCTGGGAGGAGGTTGAGCACCTGGCCACGACGGCCACAACCCTCGTGGTCAGGCGCATAAAGAGGTTGGGCCTCAGGGTGGCCCTCGAGAAGACCGAGGCCCTTCTATTTCATGGGCCTCGGCGAGGGCCACCCCCTGGGGCCTATATAATGGTGGAGGGCGTCCGTATCAGGGTGGGGGGCCAGATGAAGTATCTGGGCCTCACCCTGGACGGGCGCTGGCGATTCGAGCCCCATTTTTCGGGGCTCGGACCGCGAATTACGAGGGCCGCGGCGGCACTCGGCCGGTTGCTCCCCAACATTGGGGGGCCGAGTGTCGGGTGCCGCCGACTATATATGGGAGTTGTGCGGGCGATGGCCGTTTACGGGGCCCCGGTGTGGGCCGACGCCCTCGGTGCCGCAAATGTACGGGCGCTGCACGCTGCGCAGCGTATTGTGGCACTGAGGACGATCAGAGGATACCGCACCGTGGCCTCGGCGGCGGCCTTTGCGCTCGCCGGCTCCCTACCTTGGGAGCTGGAAGCAGGAGTTCTTGCCGCCGTGTATGAGTTCACGGCGGCAAGGAAGAGAATTGGGCAGCCTCCAGCTCCCAGGGAGATTGAGGCCATGAGAAAAGAGGGCCGGGAGGACGCATTAGGGCGATGGAGGCAGGACCTGGCGGACGCGCGTTTCGGGCGTTA
Source organism: Antheraea assamensis (assembly GCA_035772565.1). Classification (NCBI taxonomy): domain Eukaryota; kingdom Metazoa; phylum Arthropoda; class Insecta; order Lepidoptera; family Saturniidae; genus Antheraea; species Antheraea assamensis. The sequence goes on from JAQQSE010000058.1 coordinate 1,393,369, forward strand.
CACTATTGACGCCGTCCGCCAGGTCTTGCCGGAATGGATAGGACGAAGTTGGGGCTCCCTGTCGTTTCGACTGGTGCAGGTGCTCACCGGACATGGTTGTTTCGGGTGGTACCTGCACCAGATCGCTCGCAGGGAGCCAACCGCCGCATGCCATGAATGCGGCGCTGAGAAGGACACCGCGCAGCATACTCTGTCTGAGTGTGCTGCGTGGGAGGGACAGCGCCGCATTCTGGCTGCGGCGGTAGGGCCAGACTTGTCGCTGCCAAGCGTGGTTTCGGCCATGCTCGGCAGCGAAGAGGCATGGGAAGCGATGGCCTCCTTCTGCGAGGACGTTATCTCGCAGAAGGAGGCGGCGGAGAGGGCCCGCGAAAACGACCCTCTGAGCGGCCGTCTTCGCCAACGGAGAACTGGAGGGAGGAGGCGGCGATTTGCCCGCCTTCTACCTCCACCGTAGCTGGACCTGAGGAGCTGGGCCGGGGGGCCCATCTCCTCATTGCACAGGTCCGGCGGACGAGGGGAGGCAGCTGGAGTGTACCCAGTCTGTCTCTCTATTAGGTAGGAGCCCGGCGGTCACCTTCCGCCGGGCGGACCGTTGGGGTGGCTACATAAGGTGATTAGCATTGAACGATCCCTTGCCGCCCCCAACAAGTACGGTCGGTCGGTACACCGTGGGGTTTTAGTCCGTGCGAGTCGGACATAACCCATTCTCTCCCCCGGGAGGATGGGTATCCATAATGGATTTCCCCACGTTATTAAAAAAAAAAAAAAAAAAAAAAAAAAAAAAGCTAGTTAGATTCGTTTGGGGTCAAGTGGGGATGAGATACTTGTACCTCGGAACCGCAGGGGGTGGACCCACAGGCGAATACAGTTCCCTCGTGGAGCCTTAGCCTGCCTCCCAAGACCGTCAGTGCGTGGTGAAGAGCCACATCCTACACGAGGTGACCCTGTCTAGCAGAACACTACGGATCTAGGCTAGAGAGCCGATAAACACTCCTGGGGCTCGGTTCCAGAACCGGGTCGGGGCATATACCCCGGCAGACGGCGCCCCTCGCAGTACCCCTCTGCTTATCAGAGGGGACAGCGGATGGGGTAAGGACGGGCCTGCTTCGGTTCGCCCGTCAGAGTGTGGAGGGAGGAAACCTCGGTAAAAAGTCACCGTGGGAGAAAACCACGTTAAAAAGTTACAGACGGGTGTGCCTTCGGGCGGTGGGAGGGAGGAAACCTCGGTAAAAAGTCACCGTGGGAGAAAACCACGTTAAAAAAGTTACGGGTGTTGAGGAGACAACCTCGTTAAAAAACAGACGGGAGGCCTTCGGGCGGAGGGAGGTAGAAAACCTCGTTAAAAAGTTACCGTGGGAGGAAACCACGTTAAAAAGTGACAGAGGGACGGCCTTTGGGCGGAGGGAGAGGGAGAAAACCTCAAGAAAAAGTTACCGTGGGAGGAAACCACGTTAAAAAGTGACAGAGGGGAGGCCTTCGGGCGGAGGAAGAGGGAGAAAAACCTCATTAAAAAGTTCCTGTGGGAGAAAACCACATTAAAAAGTGACAAAGGGGTGGCCTTCGGGCGGAGGGAGAGGGAGAAAACCTCGGTAAAAAGTCACCGTGGGAGAAAACCACGTTAAAAAGTTACAGACGGGTGTGCCTTCGGGCGGTGGGAGGGAGGAAACCTCGGTAAAAAGTCACCGTGGGAGAAAACCACGTTAAAAAGTTACGGGTGTTGAGGAGACAACCTCGTTAAAAAACAGACGGGAGGCCTTCGGGCGGAGGGAGGTAGAAAACCTCGTTAAAAAGTTACCGTGGGAGGAAACCACGCTAAAAAGTGACAGAGGGACGGCCTTTGGGCGGAGGGAGAGGGAGAAAACCTCAAGAAAAAGTTACCGTGGGAGGAAACCACGTTAAAAAGTGACAGAGGGGAGGCCTTCGGGCGGAGGAAGAGGGAGAAAAACCTCATTAAAAAGTTCCTGTGGGAGGAAACCACATTAAAAAGTGACAGAGGGGTGGCCTTCGGGCGGAGGGAGAGGGAGAAAACCTCGTTAAAAAGTCACTGTGGTAGAAAACCACGTAAAAAAGTTACAGGTGGTGGTGGTTGAAGGGGGTGACCCCTTGACTGCCAAACCGGACCAAGGAGGGAAGGGGCTGGGGACCTGACTTTCCATTGCACATTGGTTCGGTAGACGGGTAGGCAGCTTGACCGGGCTGTCGTCGCGGTCAGGGCGTTCGCGCTGGGCCTTGTCGCCGGGGTGGCATGGTGCTTGCTTGTTCGATCCCGTGCCACTCCATAGCGCGGCAGACGGTATCTTGTGGGTTTTTTTAGTCAGTAAGAGTCTGACACCCCACAGCTCCCCAGGGCTGTGGGGGTCCAATGAAGGATTTCTTCCCACATTAAAAAAAAAAAAAAAAAAAAAAGCTAGTTAGATTCGGGTTTTCGATGACAGCCCAAGCCGAGGCGTGCCGTGCGCCCTTGTGCTAGTCGTCTATATAAAATCGGGTGAGTGCCTTAAGCGCTCCCCTTAGTAGTCCGGTGAAACTGTGAAAGCCTAATAAGCTGGCAGTGTAGGTCAGTTCGAAAAAAAAAAAAAAAAGTGGTTATATTTTTAGATAGGTTAGAGACAAAGTATCTAAGAAATAAAAGAAAAAGATTGAAATCTATCAGTGCTTGAGTGACATGCTCATAACGACAGACATGATTTTATTTATAAATATAAATAATAAGAATAATAAAATAATATTGTAATGCTATGTATATTTGTGTGTAATCAGTGTAATATTTCAAGTGCATATATTATGCGTATTTAAATATTCCTATAATTTTTACATGTTAATAAATTTGCATGTCTAATGTGCATGTTATTTAATTATACGTTTTCACTTCTATCGCCTACTCATAGGCATATTCAGCGATGTATGTTTTCTTACCGTGGAGAAGTGAGGCTAAATAATGTGGTGTTTATGTTTTTTCTATAAATAAAGTATATTGTTAAAACAATAAACGACGCAGACGAAGTCGCGGGTAATAGCTAGTACGTAATAATAAATACGTAACTACTTGAACGACAACGAGACGAACTCTATGTCCAGTAGTAAACGTGGTGGAACGACTGGAGCTGCTATACCGTGCTGTCACCAACCTGAGCGCGCTTGATAACTAATGCAGCCGAGTAAACCCGACTTAGCATAACCGACACGAGCGTGACAGTTACTTTTCTTCACTGCTCAAAACGTCTAAAGAAGTTTTCAATTTAAAATAATACATGAGCTCTGTATTAATTATTCATGTTATGTCAAATTTTGCAGCGCGCGATATTAATGTTCACTGAACCGAAAAACTGCATATAACTAGCTCGCAAGCGTTTATAACGTGTTCGCTTGAAATTAACGCTATACGAGCCGTCGCGTTTGCACAATCTAATGCCCGTTCTGAGTGCCTTTGTTGAGGATAGATGCGAGGGAAACATAATGCTGAAATATATTCAGTGTTCCAGATATGATATACGCGTTTTGTATGAAGATTCGTTAAAATTCAAAAGTAATAAATTAAAATATTCTAACTAATATTATAAAAGAGAATGTGAGTTTGCTTGTTTGTCATCATGCAATTGTGAATACACATTGTCCGAGGGGTACAAAAAATGACATAAGATACGTTAAATCTAGAAAAAATACTGTTTTCGAAAGATGAGCAAAATGGACATTAACGCCTCGGATATAAACTAGTATGTCTACAATTTAAATGAAAAACAAATAGACATAAGTACCGAACTGATGCATTAGTATGACGGCAGGTGTACTCTCGTCTAAATTAAAATATGTAGCCACAAAGCTATACGTCTATTTTTGTAGTCAAAATTAGCGCCCATCACTTCGCTATGGTTTTTGTTGTATTGCAGTTTTATTTAGAATTTGACCACAATATCCATTGATGTTTGTGACGATGTTTTCGATGATTGTAATACGCCTGTTTTGAGAGGACATATTTTGGAACAGCTTCCCGGGTACAGACTCAACTATTGCTGTCGGTAGAGCTAGGTGGGTCTGCTGCTTGGCGGCGGCGGTGGGTCAGGATTTCTCGTTGCCGAGCGTGGTAAAAGCCATGCTCGGCCGCGAGTCTATTTGCAACGCAGTAGCCTCCTTCTGCAAGGAAGTTGTATGGCAGAAGGAGGTGGCGGAGAAGGCCCGCGAGCTGGACCGTCGGAGCGACCGTCTCCGTCGATGGAGGACCGGTAGGAGGAGTGGGTGTTTTGCTTGCCTCCTTCCACCGTCTTTGCCGGACCTGGGAGGGTGGGTCAGTGGGTCCATCTTCCCTTTGCACAGATCGGATATACAGACAGATAGACAGACGGAGGAAACAATCGGTGTGTACACGGTTGTCCCATGATAAGGTTGGGGCCCGGTGACGCCCATTGACACCGGCCCAACCACTGGGATCGGCACGATGAGTGCTCAAGAGAACTCATGGCGCCCCAACAAAAGCGGCGGATATACACCGTGAGTTTTTAGTGAGTAGGAGTCTCTCACTACCTACCCTCTCCCCCGGGAGAGTGGCGTGTCCATGATGGAGTTCCCCACGAAAATACTGTATATTTAGATATATTTATCTGCTGTGCTAAGCGGCAATGACTTATTAATTACATAGTGTACACAATCCTAGTCAATCTTCTTGACCGCTCTGAATATAGGTGTGTAGAATACAAGTTTAAGTATAAATACGTATTACAATGTTTAACAACAAAACAACTTAAGTATAATTAAATGGTCAATTTTAAATTTCTATGATAATATTTTCACTTAGTTTTGTATTAAACTTTCGATTATATTATATGCATGCCTGAACTTACGGCTATATTCAGAACGGTTACAAAGTTTGGCGCCGACTATTACAGGTACGATTTGGATAATCTCTTGCAGCTTAGGTTACAGGCCAACGCCAATAAAATAAATGTAGTATAAATAAGTTAAAACTGGTCGTAGCAAGTTCTAACTAGTTGTGACCGGTGTAAACTTGTGACTTTAAATTAGCGCCCGACTTTACAGTGGTTGGGCTCGCTTTATGAATGTTTTGTTAGTATTATATTGTAGGTGTAATGCTACATTTTGGGCCGTGACAACTTTTATTTATACTTTGTGGGTTTAAGCGTTTCACTACAATCCCATCTGATGTTAAAGGATAATGTGATCGAATATGGTAAATTTGAAAGGGAACTGGCTCTCAAGTGCGGCTGTCAAAACATACTAACAGGTGCTTGGCGACAGATTTTCAACTAGAGGGTGGTAGCTAGCCAGGCGTACTTGGAAAAAGCCCTACCGGCATGCTATGGTTTCATCACGATGTTTCCTTTCAACGAATCTACTCCGAACACGCTAAATCATCATTGCTTCACTTTGTCGCCTGTTATTTTGACTTCGTTATATATTTTAATCCAACTACTATGTAGAAGAAAGGTTATGATTGTCGTGTTAAAGCTACCCTCTATAGCTTGAACGGTTTGATGAGTTTCAACATATTACATTCCTCTTAATAAGGCGCGCCTGTTATAAGCCTATAAAATTATAGTAAGAAAGATAGCACCAATATTAAAATAAAAACACATTGAATCCAGCCACGAGATCCGGCTGATATCTCATTGTCATCATCTCATCGGCCTACAGCAGAGCCATAGACGTCTTCCCAAAGAAAGGCATAAGTGTAATCACCGCGCCAGCCTACGAGGTGTTGCCGATTTCAAGTGCAGAGAAAATCACAATTCTATCTATATTCTCCCATATACGGTGGTACAACAAGCTTAATTCTCAGGTTCAGATTTCGATCAAACTTTTTTTTATTTTACTTCTTAGACACTTGGTCCCTATCTAAAAATTATATTTATTAATTATTTCTGTTGAAATAACCGTTTTTATAAGCACTAGGCATTCAGTCATATGTTTTGTCTTACCAAGGCAAAGTGGGGTATGTGATGTGGTGCACATGCGCAGGACAACGCAGACATAGTTAAATATTTACAAGTACTAATTTTCATGATCTTGGTGTTCCAGTTTTCGCAGTAGTCTCTTGAAACGGCGCACTCAGATATCGCAACATACATTTTTGTAAACAAACTATCTGATACCCGCCACTTCGTCTCTGTCTTTTGTTATCTTCACAATTTATTTTATGCACACATGCAAAATCATAGCACCACTCCGCTTGCCCCACTTCTCCACAGCAAGAAAATATACATCACAAGCCGCGCGGTTTTTTTTACACAATAGTATATACAGTAAGTACACATAAGTACAGTCAGTAAGTTGATACTATCTGAATTTTACGTTGTTAAACACATTGTTCGCGGTTAATACTATGTTCACAACAAACAAGCATATAGACTATACTTATTCTAGCTTACATACCAATCTTATTCTAACTTACATACTTTGCGTTTCCAATTTTACCGCAATTGAAAATCAAATACCTATGAACTAATAAAACACATAGCAATACAACTAAGTTATCTATATAATCGTTCATAATTCTGGAGAATTTTCAGATCTCGTCTGATTGAAGCTTTGTAGAGTCGCTAAAATGGTGACGGTCCTAATAGCCTATATGTGGATGTGTTCAAATCTTGATCTCTCGTAGTGTGGCCAGTGTGTCACAGGATGCTGCAGCGTTTGGATTGACGTTTGATAGTATGGGCATTTATCGTTATCGATGGTATGAAATCTGTGCAGGTACTGTTTATAAATACCATGTCCGATGAGTTGTTTTGACAGATGGCAGTAGTAGTAGGGCCAAGTGTCTAAAAAGTAGAACCATTAAAAATAAATTAAAATCCGTCCATTAGTTTGTGTGTGACGCGCGGATAACAGCGAACGTCTATCGTTTTTTTTTTTATATAAAGGATATGCATGCAAAGCCGCAGAAATTGCTTGTATACAAGACGTTTAACTCTCAGTGATCCTTTATTATCACTTTCGCAGATTAAAATCTGAGTAAAATATTTTATTCATAATAAAATTTTTGAAGTTAAAGGAAAGTTAACAATTTTCTTCCTGTGTTTTCTTTTTTTCTTTTGTTTTGTTTTATTTTTATACAATCGAGCAAAGCTTCTTAGGAATGAGTTTACAAGTCGGACATTTTACGATGAATTAACTTGTACATAATGCGCTATCAATTTTCTTAACAATATTTACGAACGTGTTACGCCATCGAACACGCCATAAGTGCTGACCAAGAGAAAAATTCCACGGTACGCCAATTGCACGAGGAATCGAGTCACCAATTTCAGTGGAAACGTTCGGAACTCCGATTCCTCAGTTCCCACAGTGTTTTAATCGAGTCAACAATTTCAGTGGAAACGTTCGGCAACCTGGTTTCGCCGTTCCCACATTGCTTTGGTATAAATTATTAAACCAAATTGTCATTTGTCAATGTTAACCTAACATCGGTAGCACTCATACATAATTAGTTTTAGTTTTATTTTGTAGTTTACAATAAATTAAGTTAAAGTAATTTGTTATTTTTTGGATCCTCTGGCTCTGACCATGGTAATTAACGTCATCTTTTTTTGACAATCTCTAGTCTATCTATCCATATACATACACATATATATGTATATATATATATATATAAATATATAGTCGGGCCATAACTTCTGTCACAACCTTATTATTTTTAATTCTTGAAAACTGGCTAGATACTTCGATTAATTTTGAAAAAAAAAACGTTCACGCTCTCCGAAAATAAAAAAGAAATTAATTTTGATTCATTTTCAAAAATGAAGTGATCGTGAAATGAAGATAGAATCGCGGTTATTGCGTTGCATCGCTGAGGCCAACAGAGATTCTCAACAATCTGCAAAAAATGATAATAATACCATGGTTTGTTTATCGTACTATCAAATGATATACTGAAGATTCAAGCTTTGAAAATCATAAGAAGAGCGAACTACCTTGCACAATTACGACAGCAACGGTCATGAAAGCAGTAAAGTCGCGAATCCAAGGAAATCCCGTGCGTAACCAAAAAGTCTTAGGTCTTCAGATGGGGCTAAGTAGAACACGATCAAGAATATTAAATGAAGACCTGTAACTACGCCCTTATCGTAAAGAGAACGGGCATTATTTGAACAAGCGTTTGAAAAAAAATAGGAAGGAAAGATACCGGGCTTTGTTAAAGCGGCACACGCCAAAAAAATACGGCGAAATATTGTTTTCGGACAAAAAACTTTTAACATCGAAGAAAGTTATAAACAAACGAAATTATAAGGTCTATCCCCACGACAGTGAAGAAGCGAGCGTGCGTATTCCGAGCATCCAACAAGAACATTATTCTTCGTCATTCATGGTTTGGCTTGGAGTCTCATATTCAAACTTAAATGAGGTATTTTTGTGTGAGAAAGTTGTGAAAACCAGTGCTGATACCAGTGCAGTACCAAAACACCGTCTTAACAAATATAATGGACCCCCTTTCCCAAACAATATCGGAAGTATACGAAAAATACTGAAAAGTTGAACTTAAAAAGTATTAATCAAATTGGTGAACCCGTTCTGAAATTGTGTGCTTACATTCATTCAACTATTTATTTTTACTTACATAGATTTACGAATGTTAAGCCAACTATAGTAGTAGCGTAGAATTTGAAGAACTCCGTGTAATCTTAAGAGCTCCTTGGGAGATTTTAAAAGGCTCTTTCATAAACTTTACGGTAGAGAGAACATTCCGTGCGTTGACTGCGCTTCCGGGATCCATTTGTGAAACCTAAATTACAGTTTATTTCACAATTGTATTCATTCAATTAAACTGTATATGTATTTAAATATAAGAACATTTAAAATGTATTATTAATCTGTAATTTAAATAAAATCAACATTTAAACAAATAATAACACAATATTATATATGTTGACAATATGAATGCTGTTTACTACTGTAGTTAGAAACTGTGTGTGCAGATCCTTTAAGGCGAAGGTCACTAAAAATATTATTAACCATACTTCAATGGTAAATTCCTAAATCATACGCACATTCATACATATTTCACATATATACACATACACTTGTGCTATCATATGTTTTTTTTTTTTGCGACAGTAACAGAATTGTTATGTATTGTGTATTTTATGTGATTGTAAATTGGTAGTTCTTTTTATTTGATTTATTTTTCCACTTATATATTATATAATTTAGTTATAGATTAGATAATTGGCGTTTTACTTTGTATACAAAAGTTTGCGTTACCCATATAATTAGAAATATATTAATGTAAATAATACCGAAATCCTAATTGGCGAAAATTGACATTTTATTTCTACTACTTTTTTTAAGAATGTATAGTTGTAGATTTCTTTGAAATAAATAAATTACTATCACCCAGAAACATATTTTAAACAACAGGTGTATCTTGTAAACACGGAAACATAAGAATAAAAGCTACTGTAGTTGTTATACGAATTACGAAGGTCAGATTCGGAGGATCAAAAAAAAAACAAATTACTTTACTTTATTTGAATTCATAAAAGAGTCTAAAATGAATATTATGTGAATGCTGGCGATGCTAGGCTACACTCTTGAAGAACCATCTGGTTCAATAATTTATATAAAACCAATGTGGGAACAGTCGAATCAGGTTGCCGAATGTTTCCACTCAAATTACAGACTCGATGCGCGTGCACTTGCCGCAATGTGGGATTGGGAACCCGGCCTCCATATCCACTCTTGGTCAGCAATTATAACGTGTTGCAATGGCATAATAATATTGTAAACAAGGAGAAATAACATTGAAATCCATATGCGAATACATATAAGTGTAAATATTTCTTTGTTAAGCTTTCACTCATTAACAACTGAATCTATCATCCTGAAATTTTGCATACACATTCTCAGAAGTACAGAAAAAGCCGTAGAGTAATTTTCATCTCGAAAACATTTACAATTCCCAAGAGATTTTTTTTTTATGTGGGAAGAAATCCTACATTGGACACCCAGAACCCTGGGGAGCTGTGGGGTGTCAGACTCTTACTGACTTAAAAAACCAACGAGATACAGTCTGCCGTGCTATGGAGTGGCACAGAATCGAACAAGCAGGCACCATGCCACCCCGGCGACAAGGTCCGAGGACCCGGTCCTGGAACCGAGCCCCAGGAGTGTTTATCGGCTCTCTAGCCTAGATCCGTAGTGTTCTGCTAGACAGTGTTACCTCGTATAGGGTGTGGCTCTTCACCACACACTGACGGTCTTTGGAGGCAGGCTAAGGCTCCACGAGGGAACTGTATTCGCCTGTGGGTCCACCCCCTACGGTTCCGAGGTATAAGTATCTCATCCCCACTTGACCTCTCCCGAGAGATAACCCAATATATATTAATGCGAGCAAAACCGCGGGCAAACGCTGATATAACATAATACATGATACTATAAAAGCTAAATTATGTTACTAATCATTTTCAAAATTAACCTAGGTATTAGAGAGTGATCTACCAACGTCACGAGGCCATATGAATATGATCATTATATAGGAACAAAAAGTGACCGCATGTAATTTCCCCCATAGTGGAAATTTAAACGTGACTCGTACCGGGACCATTCAATGTAATAATAAGACTATATGAAACATATCAACTATTTTCATTTCTAATTTAATATTTTCTTTATAAAAAAATCTACTTATACGATAAATACGAGGTTTGATAACAACACTTCAATATTTAAAATATCGATATTGCAATATCCAGAAACACCACCACCTCTATCTATACGTATGGCGCAGGTTCATCCATTGGCCTGTGAGCGCTCTGGAGCGTGACGTTGTGGATTACAATTGCAATAACGAAGCCGCAAAAAAGCATTATAGTCTTAAGAAGAATTTCGAGTTATTACATACATTTATATTTATATAATAGCAAAAGAGGTGTGTACCTAGAATTTACAGAAAATAAATTATTATCTATGTAAAGCGCCAAACACTACGTTTTTTAATACAAATATAATTAAAATGACCTTAAATAACAATAATATTTATTAAAAGCTAAAACATTACAAGTAATGCTGTTTACAATAAACATAGAGTAAGGAAATAATATAATAAGTATGAAATATTTTTTACTATCTAAGAAACATATTAAAAAGAAGATTAGTAAGGCCAAAATTTTGCAACGAGTCTGATCAATTTACCAAAACACAAAAAAAAACATTAACATTTCAGGAAAGTTCAACTTTAACGTTAAATAACTTTTAAAAGGGTAGATATATCAAAATGAGATTATAGACCTTTTTTGTAGAGCGCTGAATCTCCTACAATAATATGCCCTTACAATATATGGCAAAAAGTAGATAGGTAAATCAAAATGATACAGTTGCGGACCTTTTTATAGAACGTTTTATTTTATACAAAAATATGCTCTGGCCTTACAAATTGGATAAGCCGTTTAGCAGTTACAAAATTTCAAAGGTTGCTAATAAAATCCCGTGTTAATAAAATGGGAAATGGAAAATCGCGTCGAGGCACCCCTTAATATTAAAATTAAGAGCTGCCGTATTAACAGGGTAACTTGTCGGTATCCTCAACAATATTTTCAGGGTAGTTAAAAAAAATCGTGTGGTTTTATGAAACCACGATGCAAGTGAAACTTTTTTTCGGATCCTAAGCATTTTTACTTAACTGAAAATTTCCGGAAAACTATTCTATATAGTGTATTAAAATCGCACTTTTAGTTTTAGAAAATGGGAAATCAACAGTAGACAAGATATCCAGTTATAAATTTTAATTTCATTCTGCGTAATAGAAGGTAAGGAATAAATAATAAATACAATCATTCAGATGATAGACACATTTTAAAAACTGAGCACAATATATAGTTAAATTATTGAATCATTATCATTTTTTTTTAATTGAGCAATGGGCGTCGCTATATTGGTCTTGGCTGGTCTGCCGTGCGCCTTTGACTTTAACCCCATTCCGCATCGGGCTGTAATTTGACATGCGATAGATGGACGAAAACGATTTAGGCAATGTAAAAAAGTTTTACTATAAAAATTGTTGACTTTCTTGATGCAGCGTTATAGATATACATGAATTAGGAAAGGTGGTAGGCCAATTATATTTTTTGATGATTTTTGATGACTTTTTGATACGAAAATTCCTTTCATTTACGTTTTCTAAAATTTCGCACATATTTACGACTCATTTGAGGCGATATCTATGGTTGGAATTTTTAAATTTAATATCAATTTTTACATATGTTTCGGCGAGTATTTTCATTGCTTCCTAACAGTGCTTTGCAAGCCCTTTATAATGATATCCGGACTTACTTCCTAGCTAAACGCCTTCTCATGCTACCTTAATTTATAATTTTACACGACACTAATTTACATGATTTACACGTAGGCGTTTACACTTGCCCGATGATGTCACGGGCAAATCCAACGCTGCAAAATCAACCTGTACAAACATATTCTATCCATTGCGACCTCAACTGTTGTTATCGCGTTATTAGTCTCGTAATTATTAGCGATTGAAATCTGACAGCATTATATAACACACTAGCGGCCCGCTCTGGCTTCGCACGGGTATAAAATATATAGCCTATGTCATTCACTGAAAAAATGATTAAAATCGATCCAGTAGTTTTGATTTATTCATTACTGCCCGTGGCCCGCACGCGTTAAATTTGTAGTAACCTCAAAAATAACAGTACTTCTCCACTATTTAATTTATGTTATAATACATATAAACCTTCCTATTCAATAACTCTATCTATTAAAAAAGCCGCATCAAAATCTGTTGCGTAGTTTTAAAGATTTAAGCATACATAGGGATATAGGGACAGAGAAAGCGACTTTGTTTTATACTATGTAATGAAGGAAATTTCACCGCTAATCATCATCATCATCATCTTACCCTTATCCCACCTAAGTAGGGTCGGCACAACATGTTTTCCTTTTCCACTCTCCTCTGTCAGATGTCATCTCAGTATTCACACTTTTTATACACATATCGTTTTTCACACAACCCATCCATACCTTTTTAGGTCTTCCTCTACTCCTATATCCGTCCACTTTCAAACTCAAAACTTTTCTTGTTACATGACTTTCATCTCTTCTCATAATATGCCCGTACCATGCTAACCTACTACTCCTCAACTTCTCTGTCACTGGTGCTATTTTCAAACTTCCTCTGATATACTCATTCTTAATCTTATCCATCCTTGTTACACCACACATCCATCTTAACATTCGCATTTCTGCTACATGTAATCTTTTCTCATCCGTCTCTTTCGTAGCCCAGCACTCGGATCCATATACTAATCAATGTACTTAATTAGTGAATAGATGTATTTATTTTAATAATTATTGTTTTCTTTCACATAAAGATGAAGATTATAGGGTCTATGTGCCACTTAAGACTTCAATAAGAATACCCCTAAATAAACACTATTAGCCAAATCATGTTGCTTTATTTTATTTAAATCTCAGGTACCCTTAAGGGATAGTCGTGATTACTAAGGCATAACCATAGTTCATGATTAATACCACTTTATTATGCTTTAAAGGTTTTATTTGGCGTTTGACTGCAATCAAATCTGCTTTTAAATGACGATGTGGCCTAAGACGGCAAACACGTTAAACATAGAAGGAGACTGACTCTTCAATGTAGCTGCCGGAACACACTAACAAGTGCTTGAGAATATATTTTTACCTTGAATGTATTAGCTAAGGAGACGGTTTTAAAAAACTCCCTACCACAATGCTATCGTGTCATAACGATTTTTGAAGTAAAAACTTTTTTGAGTGAACAAAAATCGTCACTCGGGTCACTATGGCTCTTATAGCCTTAATTGATGTTAAAATTCAAAAAAGAACAGAATTGTTCCATCGTTTTGAGTTTTCACTTTTGTCGGCGGTCCTTATGACTGCTTCGATTTTTTTTCCTTCACTGAAAACTCCGACTCGTTCGGATACGAACCTACGTGGATTAAGCTCACCCTTAAATATTTTTAACCCATTGGTTACAACTGTCTACGTAATAGAAAGGTCATTTGTCTGCCTCGGATTAAGCGTATCTATTGAGGGAATAAAAACACATTTCCCTCTGCATTTTCCTAGATCCAGAGTAAAGACCAAAGGAGATTACACTGACAATAATAAATATCAAGAAGGAAAAGTATCCGACAGGCGAGTGGCACGAACGCTCGCCGGATTACCAATCCAGCCTACGAATGATTTATCATACGTATCTCGAGTTTCGGGTTTGAAGTTTCGGGTCGGTAAATGGTACTTGATACAGTATATATGAAATGTATAGTATGTTAAGTTGGTGTCGGTAGTCCGTGCTCAGTAGGCGATCGTTGTTCATCCACATGACAGGTAGCTATTAATTCGGGGTTATATATTTTTCTAAGTGAGCAATAAAACAAAAATACAAAACTTGTTTGAAGAATTAAAAAATGAATTTCAACAACAGCGTTAACTACTGAGTTCACTGTAACTTTTAGAACCATTCAAGTGACTATATACGTGAAAAAATAACTGTAAATCGGTTACTCCGTTTAATAAGATCATAATTAATGACAATGACAGGTATTCTATATCCTTTTTTTACTCCTGACAATCTGTATACAAAAGTTCATAGTGATCGATTGCGTAACAAACAAACAATTTCATATTTCATATTATGGTTAGGATATACGTGTACAAGCGTTAGCAGGGGTACGTAGAAAAAGGAAGATGTACAATTTATGAGGGATTCATCATATGTACGTAAACACGTAGGTACGAAGCCACGACTGAAAGCTAGTTATTATTATTTATTTATCTTTATTTATATTATTATTAATATTTATTTTTCAGTGCATTGTAGTGGCATTTCAGCCGTATTAATTGCAACACTTAACAAAAATGATAAGCAATACTGCTTGCAAACGTATTATTCACAAATGCCGGTAAGGCTTTTTACAAGCCAGCCTGGCTAGCTACTACTGTCAAGTTGAAACTTTGTCGCCAAGCACCCTATGGTGTCTTTCGGCAGATGCGCTTGACAGTCGATCCTTCTAGGTTTAATGTGTTTACCATTTTAGATCATACGGTCATTTAATATCAGGTGATATTGTGGTCAAACGCTTAAACCTAAAACTGTATAACTATATAATATAAAAAGCTTGGCAGTATCAAATTCTAAAATTTGATTTATTCAGCATTCCGTCTGTTTCAGCAACATACAAATCCCAACCAAGCCCTTTTTGTAGCATTAATGCGTCATGTTTATTGACCACACGTTGGGTGTTTTTTTGTAACAAAATAATTTATTTATTGTCACGATTACGCATACATTACGCCTATAATTTATGCAGTACATGACCAGGAGCGTTTTTTTTTCAACAATTTTATGGTTTCCTGGTTTTTAAGGTGACATTTCGGAGTTATGCTTATGTACTGATTAATTAGCAGTCGCCCGCGACTTCGTCTGGGTTTGTTTCTTCATAAAGAATTATATTTGCGCAGGACCCTATTTTGTTTATCCAAAATGAATTTAGTCTATATTACTCCTTATAACGTAAGCTATATGCCAGCGAAAGTCATCACAAAATTGGTCAAACCGCGTCGGAAATTAGCGGAACAATTATATTTCTATTCTTCAGTTTTATTTATTTGTTTTAGGAAAAAAACCGCTGTCTATGTTATATAGCAGCGAGTTTTATATTATTTTTTATCTACTTTCTGTTCTTTATCCTATACTAAAAAGTCTTCTTGCATTATAAAGATTTTAGGTAATGTCAGTTGTTCCCAAACGTTATTTAGATCGCGGTGATTTTAATATGCAACGACACTTCTTAGGCACATAAATTGTCTTAAAGGCACCTTTGCTTACTTCTCAAAGTGCGACGTCTCAGAGTACCCAACGCAACGCTTTAGTAACCCCTGGACTATTTTTTATTATTATTAATTGGTATATTATAATTCAAGTATACGAAATCACGGAACATTTCTAATATACTATACATCAATATTAATTGGCGAATATATTGTATCTGTTTTTATATATCGCAAGTTTTTGTAATGTAATTGTTTTTATCGAAATTTGATAAACAAGAGGGTCACTTTGATGGATTTATATCTATATGCATGGTAGCTATCCTGTTGACTACAAATATCCTGTTATCCGGCTGACACAGGAACGTGACACGTCTAAGTATTGATATTACCAGTATTGAATTTATTTCACCCAACGTACTGGGAATTATGATCCAAGCAGACACAATTATCGTACTCTCTTCTCGAGAAAATGATTACGGAATTAGACTACTTTAATGTAACTACTTGTCTCTAGATATTTAGAAGTGATAAGGATAGACTTCTGGATTGTTACATATTCAAAACTAATTTAGATTTCAAAGCTTTGATCTATCTTTAAAAGGTAGTCATTTAACAACGTAAATACTAGTCCTGCCTTCTAATAAGAAGTAAGTTTATAAAAAGCGTAGCGATAAAGGAGTGGGGATCATTCTTCCACAGATTATCGGACCGTTGACGTCTCTAAAGATAATACGTTATTATATTCAGTAGTATATTACTGTATATATTGTTTAAGGTAAACATTTTTATTATTGATACTTGGTTATTCTTGAATGACTGATCGAATAAATGACAGATAGAATGGCATATATTATTGATGTCATACTTATATAACTGTCCCCTCATCGTTGCCCGACGCGGCATATACATAAACTTTATTAACATACTGTTACTTCACAATATAGAGTATATCCCTTGGAGACGAAATAATCTTAGAAGCAGCCCCTTCCTTTCCCTCTTATCTATAAAGTTTCGAGTGCGAACGTGAAGGTAACAGCCATTACACTGACTCGAAGCGAGCACAATTGAAAAGTTACACAAGTCCATTTGTTAGGAGATTTACGTTGAACTTGTTGAAACGTTCCCGTTTTACTTGAGAACATAAATGATTACTTCTTAATGGGCTCGCGAGGAGACAATGCGGTAAAGTTGCCTGTGAACCCAACGGAAAAGTTCTTGTTTCCTTGAATGTTAATCCTGAGACCAAATAAACTGTACTCATTGTAGGTTCTGATGAACATTTAAGAACCTGAAAGCTACCATCACCCTACATACGTGCACATAGTATCCGAGTACAGTACAGTTTCGAGGCAACAGTCTTAGCCGAGGCGCACCGTGCGGCCTTGAGCTGATAGCAAAAAAAACCGGCTGAGTACCTGTTAAGCACTCGCCTTAGTAGTCCGGTGAAGATGTAGAAGCCTATCAGAGGCGTTGACTCGATCTCTAAAGATAATACTGACTGATTGACTAGAAGGACGCCATCTATTTTTTTTTCTAATTGACTACACTGTTGGTCTGACAGGTCCTCTACAGTTTCACCGGACTACTAAGGGGAGCGCTTAAAGCACTCACCCGATAGGACATCATCTATGGTTAACCTCATACCTTTATAACTGTCGCCCCCAACGCCCAAATATAATCAAATATATTTTGTGGTCATTCGATATGCGTGGTACTATTCTCATTCGGTATGCGTGGACTTATTCTACGATAAGTGGACCTTACCAAGCAATTAAGTGTGACATTGACATTTTTGGCGGGATCTTGGAATGTTATGTAGTGTATTTTATTCACAATCTTGTGTTATTTGACTCTATATTTTGTAACATTCGTGGCGTTTTACGTAATATAGTTTCGTAATTGGACACAAGTGAAGGGGATGGGAAATAACGCCACAGAGCATGGATTCTGACTTGCCACAAAAACTCCCTGGAAAGTTCTACTAAGACGGCCATCATGTTGTTAGTCCATTGAAATGATCGCAAGAAACTTCTAATATCATACCTCACTTGACAATATTTGCAATATAATTTACCGAAAAAAATTAACCATTTTATAAGCGTGACCTGTCAAAAGTTTCATCCTTTTGACAAGGTATAGTGGGTGGGTTTTAGAATCGGTTATCGAGTTATCTAACTGTGACCTTGATATTCAGCCCACGAAAATGAATGTTTTACCCGTCAATATATATTATAATAATTGTGAAGATGGAACTTGATTTCAATTACATTTATTTGTCGATTAGTTTAAATGTGATGTGATGTGATGTGATGTGATTATAGTTCATAACGAGTGCATGACAAAACAGTGCCACAGAAAAGTGTAGTGAGCTTGTATACTATACACGGATATACGATTCGATCACTTTTACGCTTACTTGAGAACCTTATTTATGTACATGGTTTTAATGCCATACCTGCGTGTATCGCAACGACGTTTTCTTTTTGGTCGCAAAAAATTTAGGCGTGGAAACACATTATTGCTATGAAACGAAGATGGCTTAATTAATAGCGCGTTAGACACAGTAGGTTCGAATCCTTGCAATTGAGTCAGAGCTATTGGTGAAGGGACACATCGTGACGAAGCCATAGCTGGGTGGTAGGGTATTTTTCTAAGTCCGCCTGGCTTGCTATCACCCTTAAGTTAAAAATCTGTCCTTAGGACCTGTTAGCGTGTTTTAACAGCTGTACTTGAGAGCTAGTCTTCTATAAGTTTAGCATGTTTACCATCTTAGACCACATCATCATTTAATATCAGGTGAGACTGTAATCAAATAATAGAACCTGTAATAAAATAAAAAAGAAATGCGATACGAACTAACGGGCTGCGCGTTGATAGACACAACGCGATAACAGAGTCCGCGGTTTTTACACATATCAAAGGTTCTTGGAATCGGTAATTTCGTGTCACTATTTGAATGACAAAGATGTATAAACGTTTTTCTGTGCCTTTAACGGAATTGTATTTGAGGTAAGATTTGCGTGACAAGTAGGCGAAGCATCATCACGCAGGTATGGGGCTAGAATAAAATAAAATATAATTTTGCCACTTCTTTTAAATAAATACATACAAAAATTATCTTTTCATAGACACTTTTTTACTTTTTTAGACGGTTTTTTTAATATAATTTTTGATCATATTAATCATAATTAATAATATAAAATGGTTTGTTTGCTACGTCTTCACACGTTAACTACTCCACCAATCGTAACGAAATTTTGAATACACGTTCTCAAGAGTATGAAAACGAACATTGAATACCCTCCATACAGAAAAAAATATCGTTTCTGAGGAATATGCCCGGTCTATAATAATGCGAGCGAAGCCGCGGGCAAACCTAGTGGAAGATGAACAATATTATGTTTTTTTTATCTGATTATGACAAAACGATTGGAATTACAATACATTAGTAACGGTCGCTGTTATGCCGTACTGCAAGACTCGGCAGCAAAGTACCTTACTACCCCGCTTGGGTACTGGGTATATCTAAGCGTATCGTTATTGTGATCGATTCCAATTTATTTGTTATATACCGGTGTTATAGTTACACGTAACTCATGAAAAAAAATGGATTAGAATTAAGATTTAAAATATCATCGTAGCAGCTGATGTTAATTGTGTATGACCTAACTAATCGCCTAAAATAGCAGTATTGTTTATGTCTATCACATCAGTCACAATAAGCGAGCTCTGGTTATGTGTCCGCGTCATAGACAGGATGAAATTAAATATGCGTTGGTGTTGCTATGATATATTAAGTGGAATTATAATGTAATAGAGAACTAACGATCACCCGTGATTTCGTTTTCATTTGAACTTTTATAAATGCTGACATAGTAAATTATGTTCACAGCGCATACCTGCTTACTATGGTGCTTACATGGCAGGATTTATATGCTATAATTCGGTAAAGTTCCATTACCATTAGTTCAGTAGTTTTCGCGTGAAAGAATAATACATCCATCCATTCTCAAAAACTTTCTCGTTTGTATTATTAATACAATTATGAATCTCAAATATCTGATTGATGAAGGCGTTACTTTGCGGAAATCCATTATTAAATATTACAGTGGACGTTACTTTGCAATTCCGCTAGTAGTTGATTGTTATCACGTGTTATTGCAACAAAAAGCGTTGGATTTACATTTTGGATCGTTTACGTGTAAAAGTTAAATTTGAAACTAGTAATAGGAAGAGAGAAATATTAGTAACTGAAACAATAAAATACGTCCTGCAACACAAAATGTCAAGAGGTAATAAAATATACTATATTTCCCTCATCGAAAGCTTAGATTAGTTTTAGGAACAAACTATAACTGTGTTATCAGCCATTTTCTGTTCATAATAAGAGCTTACATTGGAACATTACAAAGTTCTTCAGTCCTTTTACTACAACTGTTTCGTTTAGGTAAAAAAATGGGTGCGTAATTTTATTATCTCCCACGTACACAGGGACACGCAAACATATTTTATTTACGAACGGAATTTAGTTGAGCTAGTGTCAACTAACAAACACGGTGGGCGTGTATTTTGTTTTTTTTTTACTGGTATCGTTTGTACTAGGTAATTAATATAAATATTATTTTTTATAATATATTCTAGGGATATACTATATGGAATTATGTTTAGACCAACAAAAATAAAATTGTTATTTGCAAGGGGCATTATTTGGGCAAGATGAAAAAAAATCATTTTAGAGCAAGTTGGATTAGTTTACATATTGCCAGCGGGTATATATTTCAATGTTGTTTTTAATCTAATTAGGCATTGTGATAAGCCGAGCAGGTCCAAATACTAGCAGACACCGTAGCAGATACGTTCGATTAATATTTAAGCAAAAACGAATAGATTTATATTATTTTATTTATTCATTATATCATTGACGGAGCTCTGTTGCTTAATTTATATCATTACTCTTTCTTTAAATTATTTCCAATGTTAGTCTTATTTAGTTTCATAGTTCCAACGAGAAGTAAACACTTTCTAATATACCGATTATAGCTTAAATAATAACGAAGCTAGCTGTCGGAAGCATGTTTTATTTTAGATTATGTTCAATAATACAAGAAACACTTACACAGTATCTCGGAAAGAAGAAACCATGCAGAATGAAATAGAACCAGCATAAACTATAACATAACATTTAGAACAACGTTATTTCTTTATAATAAATACTTCGTTCACCAAAAGTAACTCTTACAATAAAGAAACGGAAAGTCATAGTACATAACAAAAAAAGAAGCCTATATTAGTACAACACGAAGCTAGCAAAGAAAAAAGGAAGAGAAAGAGAACAGGAATAAAATTTATGAATAAAAGAAAGAGGAGAAAGGAAATATAAAAGCAAAAAAAGTATTTCCTACAGGTGTGTTTTTATTTTATACATTATAGATTTTGCATTTGACCACAATTTCATCTAATGGTAAATGATGATGTGGTCCAAGATGGTAAACACGCTACACCTAGATGGACTGGCTCTGAAGTGCAGCTGCCTGAACATACTCATAGGTGCTCGACCACAGTTTTGCTACTTGACAGTGGTAGTTAGCGAGGCGGGCTTAGAAAATGTCATACTACCATGCTATGGTTTCATCGCAATGCCATCCATCACTGAGAGATTTAATCCATTAGCAAGGATTCGAAACTATGTCGATCTACGAGGAATTCGAACACGCTTGCCGCTGTGCCATCGTCAATCGCTTCTATGGTGAACGATACGTGGAACTATTTCAGAGGTCTGGCTTATGTCCATTGTATTACAGTTAGACATTCGAGTTGTTTACAAATGCAGAAAATGCTAACTTCTTAAAATGTAGGGATATATATACTCTCTTGTCCTTATAGGTTTTGTATTTTGTGTTCACGGTGGGGGCGAGATAGAATTTTGTATATTTTTGATACATAAGTCCTCATAGCTTTTTATGTAAGATTGGTTACTGTTAATTATATAATTTTATAGGTACAATCCTAGTCCATTCTGATCAAAATTTAAATTAGAAAAAATGCAATTGAAAAAATAGCGCAAGGTTTATGTAGGATAAAGTCACAACCACGAAAACCGAATTGCTGCTGGGCCCTTCAATAATACAATTCGGAGTCGTGACCAACCCTAGTGGAAACTGTGATACACAGCACACTTTAATATAAGTAGTTGCATCAAAATTCACTTACCTTATAATGTCGCGTAGGCGTTCTTGTTGTTTCCAGTGGATTGTGTGTAGTAAATATGTATAGTTTAATTGTATGTATGAATGAGTGTACAATTGGAAACTTACAAAGCTGGAGCTGTATTCACCCCTTTTATTGACAAACACTCAACTCAACAAAGTTATTATAGTCCTTTTAATAGTATAAAAATACAATTATGAATTCAAAATATCAAATTAATTATTACGCGTTAGACGTCGTAACGCAGCAAAACCAAAAACTGAACAATAATGTCGCATACGATGTGACCTAGCGCAAGGACCCTTTTTTTTATAATATTTTTTGCGCCACTTGTAACATTGCAGGTCAACAATCCTTAACAGTTTATGTGAAAGAAAATATTTGAAAAATCGTACACAAAAGTGAAAAATTTGCGTTATACAACTTCGCATTAAAAGCGAGGGAGTGACTCCAGAAGAAAGTAGGGAAATATATATTGATAAAATTGACAGATTAAAGTTCAATCATCATCATTATCATTTTATTTCATTACATGGTGCACTTATCTATGCGTGCAGCGAGTTAAAATAAAAGATCTTGAATGAATGAAATGAATGATTTGTTGACCAGTTCTTTATCTAGTAGTAACTGATTCCTGTCCGCTTTTTTAGGAATGAGAAACGGTAAAGGGTCAATCGAACTCAAAAAATAAATAACCTCGAACCATCTACGAAAAATTCTGCTTCAAATGGTCATCATCCACTGACATCCATTGACATAACTATGCCTCAGAGGAAATATATTTTTATTATTTTTAAATACATAATTATAGATTAGTGTATCATTTGAAAAAATACCACCACTTGAAATCAGATGACACTGACCAAACTATAAAGTACAAAAAACGTAAGCTTGTAATTTGATATTACGGACTCTTTTGATCTGTTTTTTGAAATAGCAATTGCTTCATACTAGATGATCATTGCCTGGTAAATATTTACATAAGGCGAAAGGAAGCAGGCAAGGTCGCGGGCGTATGTCGTATGTGACCAATGAAATTTTTGTGTCAAGACGTCAGAGGGGCGTGGGGCGGTTGCGCGGGAACGGGAAAATCAACAGTTTCAGGTAATACAGCCAGTCTAGTCCCGTTACCCGAGGCGGGAAGTCGTTTCGAGTCGTCCTATACTCGGCGAAAATTTTCTCCGATTTTCCTTCGATTTGTGTGAAAATCGTAATTATATAAATTCAATTATTTTAAAGTTTCAGTGCTTTTTCTAGAGTCTTTTAAATAATTTCACATAAGAAACGGTTTCTATTAATTTTATTTTTTTATTAAAATATATGTCACAGTTGGAATTTTTTTCTTCGTTCTGTGTTTGATTGGTGAATTAAAAATACTGATGAATCTGTTTTTAAAATATTGAAGTTGATTTTCTGGTAAGTATTCTGTCATATATTATTTTAATACTAAGGTGATTATTTTAGGTACAAACAGTATTTAAGTTGGAAATATACTTTTTTTTTAGTAAAACCAATATTCCTAAAAACGTTTTTCATTATCTATAACCACGCTAAAGTTCTACTGGGTGTTCAGAATTGATTACTGCTTCCTCTTTACTTGCAAGTAGCTTATCAGTTTCCATGGGTTTGCGTTTTTTTTCATTTTTTACTTAAACGATTTAGCGGAAATGCGGACGGCGTTTAGTTCGTGCAATCCATTCCTCTGCGTATCTTTGAGTAAAAGCGTTAGATTGAATATTTTTATACAATACAATCCATTTCTATTATTGACATGGTCTTAATTTTTTTCTATTGATTTGCTATTATAATAATTAGGAATCTTGTAAAAGGACTAAATTTTTCCGATTTTACCGATGTTATCCACAGGCCAGAAAACAATTCCAATGAATGTCGGCGATGGTCGCTTTTCCTGTATCTGTGTGTGCCCTTAGTTCTCTTAAACAAACTACGCAACGTATTTTGATACGGTCTTCCCTATCGTTAAGATAATTTCTTGCGGAAGAAATATACGTATATTATGTTTATATATAGTACAGAAAAGTTGACGTATTCTGGTCTTCCCTATCGTTAAGATAATTTCTTGCGGAAGAAATATACGTATATTATGTTTATATATAGTACAGAAAAGTTGACGTATTCTAATGAAGTCGAAGAAGGAGGTGTCGAACGCTTACACTGATAACGAAAGCTATACTTCACGAGTTACATCATAATAATGTAGTATTGAATTGTATATCTAAAAAGGAATTATAAAAAAATCCACGACGGTATATGTCTAACTTCTGAGTATAACCAATAGTAATCATTTATGTAAGTCGTGATGGTCTAGTGGTACCGGTGGAATATCAATTCGATGTCCGCAGGTTCGAACTCCGGCATATACCAACAAATTTTACCAAATTCGCGTACATTTACTAATTTCAATTTGTAACACTATCGGCTGACGGTGAAGGATGACACCCTGAGGAAACCTGAACCTGAGAAACGTTCTTGTACTATCACCGTAACCGATGTCAACGAACCGCCATAAATACCGAAATCATTTAAGCACTTGCACCACTGCAAAGAATTGGCCGGTAACTCGTCTATATATATATATATATATATATAATTCTTCTAGTTCTTCCGGCAGCTACTATTAAATGAAAATAATTGTGTAGTTTTATGAAGCCACGAGGCAAGTGAAACTTTTTTTCGGATCGTAGGCATTTAACTGAAAATTTCCGCAAAATTATTCGATTTAAGGGGTATTAAAATAGTTTTCTTTTTAAAAACTGAGCACAATATTTATTTAAGTCATTGAATCATTTTGAAATGAGCCATGGACGGCGCCATATTGGCCTTGTCTGCTGTACCGAGCATATTTCATTTTACCCCTACTCCACGGCTGGCTGTAATGTGACATGCGATAGATGGACGAAAAAATTTGAGAGGATGAAAAAAATGTTTCACTTAAAAAAAAACTGAAATAATTAATAATAATTGTCAATCACGACTATTCGTAACTCGATTATAGGCGTTCATAGTTCGGCTTTTGTGGGTAATGCTCAGTTTTCACTTTAATAATACTCTGCTTATTATAAGAAATAAGGCTGTTACTTTGTCGTACTGGAATAAAAAAAAGTTTATTTGTTGGAAGTAATCTTCGGCACTACTGATTCAATCATAGTAATTATTCCTAATAGCAATGAAATTATATTGATCACTGCTATTTCACATGTGATATGGTATACAAAGTCCTTAGACTAAGTAAACCTCGAAATGAATGTTTTCTCGAAGTTTAAATTATTATTTGAATAGAGTTTGTAAAAAAGAACTTCAAATGTTCAGAATGATGAAAATCTTTTTTTTTAAAGATGTTTTATCTATTGTATCTACCAAACATGCATAGTTAATATATTAAAATTAAAAAACCGAAAATGGTTATCATACAATTTTGTAAAAGCATAATTTCGCAGTTACGAGGTTTACCCACAA
The DNA here is from genome assembly GCA_035772565.1 of Antheraea assamensis. Classification (NCBI taxonomy): domain Eukaryota; kingdom Metazoa; phylum Arthropoda; class Insecta; order Lepidoptera; family Saturniidae; genus Antheraea; species Antheraea assamensis. The sequence goes on from JAQQSE010000058.1 coordinate 1,418,833, forward strand.
AAACGGCGATATTCGAGAAATTCCTACTCGATAACAAACGTATGAATTTTGTGAATTAACCATTTGAATTAAAATGGATGTTAGTATTTCCGAGATCAATAAATTCCAAAGCAGTTGGATTATAATGACCACGAAATTTAGCAGACGGTTTTGTCACGGAGAAGGTTTTTATGCTATTTATCTGATTATAACTCACGTCTAGATGGTGTTGGGGTATTTTTTGTATACGTAGATGAACTTACAATTGCTATTAATTTATAAGCGTTTTTCATTTCTAAAAGCTTATGAAATATAGCAGTTTTGCAAATTAATAATCTCACATGATAAATTATTATCCATTTCCCTGAGAAATAGCAGTAATGGATGCCTATTTATAACCATTCTCAAACAAAATCGCTACACAAAGTCAGCTTCGTCAATTATAAAACTCCTAAGGAATTGTTGGGAACTGCCGTTTGTATTTGCGTATATTCAGCTTCATACAATAGCTTGAATCACAGTAGCGAGAGTCCTGCTGTATTTAAAGAGAAATTAGGGTACCAATTTTACTTCCGCAGATAAAACTTGAAAGGTCTTAGCACGTTTCGTTATATGTGAGTAGAATATGTGAGGTCACCATTATCTCTACCGAATAATATTATAACTCTGCTGTACTATAGTTCCAAAGGTCTGATCTGGCAGTGAAAATAAAAAGTACTTTTGCAAAATCGCTCACCGCTACATAATCAAGTGGAATGACGTCAATAGAAGATCAAACATTCCAAAGATGGCCCGCAATTCTTAGAAACGAGTTTGCTAACTTCAAGATTAGGTCAAGGGGGCCTCGACTCATCGTTGTTACACTGTTGGCCATAAATGTTTATAGTTCTTTAGTAAATGCGTTGTTAGAGTATAGAGGCTTGCATATAAAATACTAGCTATTTTTCTTGGCTTCGTCTGCGTATTTTTCTGTATATTCGGAATGAAGTAACTTATGTCTTTCTTCAGGTTCCAAGCCAAATTTAATTGAGATTTAGATTACAAAAATGTCGCAAACAGATGGATAAATAGGTTAAATTTCGTATGTATAATATTAAGCGCGAAAGTTAGCTGCTAGTGCAGGCATTTATTTACAATATCTAATAGAAGAAATATGGTTTATATCTTCTTTATTGAACTACAATATCTTCTGCTTATCTTACCTGAGTAAAGTCAGCATAACATGTTTTCCTCTTCTATTGTCCTTTTATCGACAGTTAATTTATTCTTCACACCTTAAAATTTACATATAATGTTCATACAATCCATTCATGGTTCATCGGTCCTCCGCCAATCATTATAGTCAACACTTCTCTGATTATATGAGTTTCATTTCTACACTTATCATGCCTATAACACGATAACTTATGAATTCCTCCAATTCTCTGTTACTGGACCAGTGCTATTTTCAGTTATCCACTAATATACTAATTCGTAATCTTAACTATTCTCGTTACAACACACACCCATCTTAACATCTTTAGCGCATAGTTTCTCTTATCTGTCTCTTTCGTAGCATAACACTCATACCATGGCAGATGTTATAATGGTTTTATATATTTTTCATTTGAGTTTCCGGTGCATTCGTACGTCACACATTGTTCCTGAGACCTGTCGACATTTTAGCCACCCTGTATTTATCGTACTCCTTACGTCCTGTGGTTAATGATGCCGTCATCTTGAATCAATGAAATGTGGAAAAATCGAGACCAACTTCTAATTACAGAGAAATAACATTAACCTTTGCATTAGTAATTTCTACACCATTAAAAGCGAGATCAATGGGCTCCTTTTGTTTGGAGAAATTGAATATGTTGAAAAATCAAAGAAAGCATAAATTAGATTAGAAAGATTAACATTTTCAATAAATTTCAGTCAAAATGCTTAATATTACTCTAACTTGTGTGTTTTCGCTTGTAAATGAACAGGTAAAAATGAGTTCGTTAATGTAAAGGTTAAACACCCCACCCCCCACGTAGTCTTATTACTATCGCCCGAATCAGCTCTATAAAACGTTATATTTGAGTTGTACAATGTTTCTATCTTTGTTCTCTTTTCACTTTAGAGGATTTGATGTTTAACCGCAACCTCACCTGATGTTGATGGCGATGTGGTTTGAGGTAGTAAACACGATAAACTTGGAAATTGGTAGGCTCTCTAGTGCAATTACCGAAATACATCTATAACTGCATGACGATAGGTTCTTCAACTTGTTACCTAGCTAGGCGTGTTTAGAAAAATGCAATGCAAATGCTGCTGTAGTGTAAAATAAATATATTGATATAAAGTATCATAACCAATATTATAACTGCAAAAGTGGGTTCATTTGTGTGTTACCCTTTTTGTGCCTTAACAACTAAATCGATCAATGTGTAATTTTGCATACACGTTAGGGATATGTCAAATCTATATTAATGCGACCGAAGCTACGTGTAAAAACTAGTATCATATAAAAAGCTTTTTTAAAAGGACATCTTAGCAACAATTTTGTAAAAAACACTAGTCGAGGCATGAGAACAGCTAGCAGTTAATATTTTCAAATAAAAATAAAACGAAACACGGTGCCTTTGTGTGATGATGTATATAGTCAGCGTCTTTCACGTGCCAACTAAATTATTGTTGTATAAATGAGAGCAGTCTATCATTATGGACCGACTTAATTAAAGGTCTGTAATTAAAGGCGATGAGGAAAACTTGCCTTGCGTACATCCCTTCAATGTCTTGTTGCCGTTTTCGTTAGAGGAAAGTGTTTTTATTATTCTTATTATAATTTTCTTACATCTTTCCACATAAATAGTGTCAGTACAATATGCTTTCCCCTCCCGCTCTCGTCTATCAGCTGTCAACTCATTGATGATGTAGTAATTATGCATTGAATTCTTACAGGCTGTTATAATAATTATTTATTTTATTACAAACCTAATTCCTTGACATACTTTTAGAAATAGAAAAAATTATAGACTGTGTATTTTAGCATTATTATTTGATAACTTTTGCTTGCGGCTTCGTTCGCGTTATTGTAGCTGTGATCTATTCTCCGGGAACAATACATTTTTTGCTAGGTGATTTGTCAAAAGTTCATAAAAATCGTTTGAGTAGTTAAAACGTGAAAGAGTAACAGATAAACAAACATACTCACTTTGTAATTTATATAATATTAGTAAGAATATATACAAAATATTTAATACACTTGTGAAACTTGGTGCCACATGGAATAATTTTAGCCCCAACAATACATTTTTATAAGCCCCAGTACTTATTTCTCGGGTACAATCAACGGAAGGACATTCCTTTGCGAAAACATTGTTCCGTGAGTAAATGGATTAGCTTTTGTGACTATATCTCCTTCTAGAAATACCGTCTGATGTTGCACGTAATATAGCAGAACCTTGATAAACTGAGAGTCGGGAAAAAAAATCGAGTTATAGAGATTTCGTCTTAGAAAGGCTTTTTTTATAGGTACTTCCACTTGTACATGATATTTATAGTAAGAATAACTTTTAAAGAAGTATGTAGATGTTATCAGCAATATTGATAATTTTTAACACTTTAGGAATATTTATGGAGTTAATGCTACTCTCAGACCTGCGTGATGAAGCTTGGAATACTCGTCGCTCTAAAAATTAAAATCAAAATAAATCTGATAAAGGTGTATAAAAACTGTTGCACACATTTGACATTCCAATAATAAATCTTAATTAGCAAGTTACTTTAACGTGTGTAAAGCCGCGCCCAGTTACCGTGCTGCCTTTATCATCATGCAGTCAGATAGTTCGAAATGCAAGGCGATAATGCATCCGTACTCTTGCATTTATTTCGATAATAGTCAAATTTTGTGGCAATAGACCCAGGTATGAGAGTAACACACGGGTTCTTTAGATTTTTGTCTCTACTTCAAAGAATATTATAAGAAAGAGTGTTCATTAATTTGGTGATGTATTAGCATATTATTTGAAGCATCGTTGCATTATTCCTTTTATTCCAAATTTAAATTGTTAAATTAACAAAAGAAAAATAATGATTATCATAGAGTTGCTTTACTCATCGCGCGAATTACAGAAACTGTTTTTTGCTGATTACAAAATTTTTGTATTTAGAAATTTTCTGGAAATTAAAAAATTTAATCTTTCTTTTTACATTAAATACCATTTTAAGATAGGACTGATAAAGCGATAAGGGCCAGCGAAATTATATACCTACTTCAAGAAACCTGTTCGCAGACTTATCTGTCAACTAAGTGTTAGTCTTTTAACCGTCCAGAGGATTTGGCAACGATATGGAGAGACCGGTTCGGTCAAAAGAAAACCAAACCACAAAGCACAGAAACACGAAATAACTGCATTTTGGTGAGCCAGGCGTTGCGAAATCGTAAGGTTTCAAGTGTGAACCTATAGAAGAGCCTTGAAGAATAGTAGAAGATAGCTTGTGGGTGGTCAAAATGAGGTTTTTGGCTGCCAATGTCAGCAGTTAACGCCCGATTCGGGGCCCTAAATTACCCCGTGAAGCTAGTATCTGTTTGTATAGAGAGGACTAAAGCTGGCAAGTGTTAAAAAGACCACGGGAATGCTATGGGGAAGAGTACTTCGAAGAAATCAATCCATTTGGCAGAAGCTTTGGCAACAATTAATCCTATGGAGCATACGGAGTTAGTTTTCATAGACAATGGAATATTAAATGCACACCGGTCCATAATGGAAGTCTTAATTCCACATGCACAGCCCACATTGACTGCACTTGAGGTAGATTTTATTTTTATGGACCACAACGCTCGCCTGTTCTAGTGACGTGAAAGCGTCATGTTTGTCATGTTCTTGTAAGATGGGTAAGCTCAGTGCAACCTGCTTCACAAAACATAAGGTAGCTAAAAAGAGTCATTGCAGAAAAATAGGAACGTATTCCTCAAAACGCTATTAAAAATATCGTTGAAAGCATGCCCAGAAGGATTAAGCCTTGATTTTGGTAAGAGAAGGTCACACTCGTTATTAGGTTTCTACATTTGTAACTTTATTAATTACAAAAACATTTTTTTTCTAAATCTATATTGCTGACTATTTCTTGTTGTTTGTACGTGTACATTGTTGTTATGGAATTTTAAAATTGCTATAATTCCCTTCGCGCATATTAATTTACACGATTATAAGTATACGGCCTACTTTAAACTTTTGTATGATCAAAGAGTTAATATGGTCATTTTTTTTAAATATGTTAAGTGTAGCCTTTTTCACAAAGGCTACATTATATTCCGCCACTCGCGCAAACGAAGTCGCGGGCGGTAATTATTACCTGTAACTGACCCGTATTTCAAGGGTTGAAGGAAAGGCCTTTTACACAGTCACAGCCCTGGAATAAATTTTCCTATCGGGTCAAACCGACGCGTTTGAAAATATAAGGACATAAAATAATATTATGTGGATAAATAATTACAAACTCGTCAACCATATTGGTGGACAAGAATGAAAGAATTAATTACATTTCATCCATGTTTACATTGATGTTATATAATTACCTTGAAAGAGTCGCAAATCATTTCAGCCCGTTAGAAGACGCTCGCAAAATACCTTTACCGATCCTCCCGATAGAATAAGGGCAGCCAATACTTCGCACCCATCGGATTCTTCAAATAGAGTGTGTGTGCTTCACATAAGCATAGATCACGTCACCATGGTTTGGCGGTGAATTTCGCTCCAGCAAACTCGCCGCGGCCTTCCTTGGTACCGTCTCAAGTCTATATCGGGATACATTATGAATGAAATCAATAAAACACTCTGTTAATATTTTTATTATCAATAGTTGATCTTTATTTGTTCAGACGTGTTTATAAAGTAGACTTATAGTCCTCGCCAATTTTTTTGACCGCTCTGAATATAGCGGTAACTTTAGGCTTGTGCATAATTATAGTCAAGCGTTTAATACAAAACTAAGTTAAAATATTATTATAGGAATTTATATTTGCGTTGATTTATATATGCTTAAATTGTCTCGATGTTATACATATACGTATGTATACAAATTTTGTGTCCTGCTCAATTATGTTCAGAGCGGTCAAAAAGTTTGACGATGTCTGTAGTGGCTTTCTACACTATTATCGAAAATATATGTAGATTTTTTTACGCATTTTCATAGAATATTTTTTACAAGCAGTAACGACATATTATATATTTAATAGGTAACTTAAAATAGGTAAAAGCTTTATTGGAGTTAAATAGTCAGTACAATATTTGCATTGAAATAAAAAGCTAAATAAATCTATTTTGGCGTTATTTATTTCGCAGACATCAAATGGTTATGCAATAAAACAAATAGTCTTGTAGTTCCTGAAAGAAATTGGGTGAAATTAGTACACAAAGAAAAAAAAGGTTAAAGTTGTTTGTTTTTCCCATGTTTGTCCAAGTCGAATTACCCCGCCGTTCGTTCGTATCAAATAAAGTTTGACTTATTACAGGCACCTGAAACTGAATGCGATCCATTAACGTCCGAGTTACGGGCAAAGTTCGCAACGCGGGCGAAGTTTACACGACTTCGTACGAAAGCTTCCTGGGAATCGGCTCTTAAGAGTTAAAACTACGATTCTTATTGTATTCGGTGTGCATCTTAACGAAGTTAAATGTTATGCCCATGTTTATTTTCATTTATATTCAAAATAAAAATCTAAGAGTTGAAATCAATTTTTCCATTTAAGAGGTGTCGTGGCGTGCCCCGTACAAACTATTAGAGGTACACGAAAGTCATGGTCAGCTGCTATTTGTGATTAAATCTTAAGAGGTTATTTATGGCTTTGTTTGGACTCGCTAATGTTCTCTTAGTACCAGGTAGATTTCAAAAATTCGTTTTGCTTTTTATGAATTCTTAGTAGTGTGTTTTCTCGTATTTAAGCAGATTTAACCTAACCCTGAGAAGCAGTACCTTTTTTACCCACCCTTTTTATGCATCCCAAGTCCCTTATTGTGTTCTTGGCAACATCTATGCAAATTTTCATTAACGTTTAAACGTATATGAAATCGCGAGGCACTAGTTTAGTTTATGTAGAATAAATCGTGTGATGGTTAATGATGGTTAAAATAAAGTTGTGATTATGTTTATGACCACGTAAAAAACGTGAAAACTTCTTTAGAAAAAGTACCGACATACGAAGTTCCCAAGCGGTCACCCATTCAAGTACTGATTGTGCCCTAAGTGCTTAATGTAGTTCAGTGAAGCTGTGAAGGCCCGTCAGGCCAATACCGTAATCAATACGAAAAAAAAGGTTGCTTAACTTCGGTGATCGTACAAGAATTGATGTTTTCAACACTCTAACCGACATAGTGTTTATCCCTATCACTTTTCATTACACAAAAAGGTTTGAATATCAAAATTTCAAAGACCGGGAACAAGTTTCACTTTGAAAAAAATAAAAGAATTGTAGTTCACACGAGTGGTCATGCGACCACAATTTTTATATACATATTATTTATATATGTATACATACTAGCTCTTACAAGCGACTTAGATCGCCTTTATTTAGAAAAAAATGTCCAGTGTAAAAGTGTGCGTGGGGCGCGCGCATTACTAGGCACTGCTTCTTTATTTTATTCTATTTATGCAATACCCTATTTTTTTTCTAAAACCAAAGTAAGTTAAATTACTTCTTATAGCATCAGCTATCTGCCAGTGAAAATCCCGTAAAAATCGGTCCAACTATTTCAGAGATTAGCTGAAACAAACAGACAGACAAAAATTTTAAACATTCGTTTTTCTTATAAGTACCATATATAAGTTCATTTCCGTTTAGGAAAAAATAGTTATTTTGATATTACAAACAGACACTTCAATTTTATTTATGTAATTCAACATTATGTGAATTTTAAACAACCTTTACGTTAATTTAGCTGATTACAGGGTTGTAATTAAAATTTGGTACAAAAGATTCTTTCTATTCGTTTGTTGGCTTAATTTTTTTCACCCAGCTTTTGTTTTTCGTTCGTGCCTTATTAACGTTTGGGATATTTCTTTTTCTTATAAATGTAAGCAGCATTGGAAATTAATGGCGGAATTAATTAATTCTTATAGACAGGTATTTAGTATTGATTCGTGAAGCTAATTTATTTCGGTAAAAACTAATACTATTTTTTGAAGGCATAGGGTTCGTTCGCATTAAAGTAGATTTGGCCTAACCATAGAAAATAGTATTTTTCCTGTACGCTATATCCTAGTTTATGCAGCTATCAATGTATATGCAAAGGCTTCAAAACGTTACTCTAAATCTAGATAATATAGTGACACCGGCAGTTTCGTTCACATGAACTAAAAACACACTGCTAATGCTACGTTTTTTTTAATGCTTTTAAATATCAAATAGTCATTTTGAAAAAGGAATATGTAATCTGTTATTTTTGAGTTTTAACTACTGTAATAAAAAGAGAGAGTAATCGTCTATTATTCCATAATATACTAACTGATCCCGCACGCCTCGTTGGGCATTAAAAAGGTGGCAAAGGGTCAAACAAATCCAAAAAATAAGTAGCCTACAACCTGGAGAATAGATAACTTTTTTTTTTGCTTATAATATTGCCTATATCTGGAATACGATACGACTATACATTAGTTTCAGAATACATAATAAACAGAGTGCAATAAATTTTCAAGATTAAACATTTTTATGAGTCGCATTGTTCATCTTTAAGTTATTTATTTGTTCAGTATATCGATTTTTCGCAAAATATTTTAACCTTGATGGTGGTATCTAAACAAACTATTACTGAATAAATAGTTATATAAAATTTTACTACAAGATACATTATTATTATACTAACTGCTATTAGGTCCGAAGCTGGAGTTACCGATCATTTCAATGTGGCTATAGGTTTGCATCACTGTACAACTTTAAGCCACTATTTGTTCGTTCTTGTTGTGGATGCGTTGACATCAGAAATACAGGAGGCGTCATCTTGATTTATTGTGTTTGACGATGATATTGTTCTTGTCGCAGAAAACACTACCGACGACCAGATTATATTCAGGAAATAGCAAAAAAAAAAATGGAGAAAGCTAGTTTCAAGAATAGTAGAACAAAAACTAAACATTTGTTTTGCGACTTCGGTGGTTCATCCAGTCTTTCTCATATAAACTTTAATGGTGTATCTTTACCAACCTGCTCCATTTTCCGGTACCTTGGTTTATTGATCCAAATCGACGGTGGCATAGACAAGGACGTGAACAATAGGATAAATGCAGAGTTGACGAAATATCGAAAGTTGTCTGGGATAACTTATGACCTATAAATGCCTTTGAAACTCAAGGGTTAGGTATAATATACGTACCTCGTAAACCTATTATAAGACCAGGCATGTTATATGAATCTGAGTGTTGGCCTGCGGAGGGGACGGTTGAGAAAAGATTACATACGGTAGAAATGTGAATGTTAATCTTATGGTAGTGTGTGGTGTCACCAGAATAGATTAAGAATGAGTATATCAGAGAGAATTTATAAACAGCACCAATGATAGAGAAATTGAGGAGTAATAGGTTAGCCTAGTATGGACATGAGGGGAGATGAAAGTCATGTAACTAGAAAAGTTTTAAGTATGAAGGCAGTAGCAGTATAGGGTAGACGATGACCGAAAAAGGTATGGATAAATTGTGTGAAAAATGATGTGTGTATAAAAAGTTTGAATTTTGGGATAACATCTGACAGGGGAAAGTGGAAAAGGAAAATATGTTGTGTTGACCCCACTTAGGTGGGATAAGGGTGAGATGATGATGATGATATACTTGTTAAGGCCTATATTATGCGTGCAATGCAAGCAGCCCTAACCCCGCTCGCCTGCACGCGTATCGACACGTAAGGGCATCCTTAAGCATCATTCTCGCGCGCCTTCACGCACTTTCACTGGATCTTGTTAATTGTTGACGATAATACTAGCTGCCCATCCCAGCTTACGAACGAGTAAAATGAAACCATATCTTTCCTTTCCTGTACGACCATGTAATATAATAAAATGACAACTGAACTTCAATCTGTCAATTTTGTCAATATTTTTGAAGATATCTCTATTATCTTCTGTCTCATTCGCTCAGTCACGTTTTTTATATGAACATTAATTATTTAACCCAAAATATTCGCACTTACGTACGATTAAAAAACAAAAGTTTTCATGCAAATCTCGTCCTGAAAATTACAAACAAAACAAAATAAGTATTACTCAAATAGGTGCAGTCTTTCAGAAGTGATGCACTCTCTCGGCCTTTGATTTCAATGTATTTGTATTTATTTACTTTTTTTGTATCTATAGTTACATCTAAATATTTATCTTTGCCTAAAATCGAAAACCTAAGCCCATTCAAACTAACGTTTTCGATACGAGAGCGATAGGAATGTGACTAAAATTATAAATTTGTATTTTTTCAACTAAAAAGAATATTGTTTCCGAGGGAAGAACAAATATATTTTATTTTAATACATAAACAGATATAAAACCGCAGGTACAATTTAGTATCTAAATATAATTACTATTCAATTTAAATGATAACAAAAATTACCTTACTGTTACACCCTGTTTCGTGAACTGAATCGTGAGTCAAAGCAACAACATTTCGTATTAGTACGGTTGGTCACGTGCGTGGTTGTCCCCGAGACACGCTTGTTAGCGGCCAAACAATTTCCCTGGGGCGTTACTCTTTGAGTGTTGGTTACACTGTAAGCGATTTCAATTGCCAATTGGCTATACACCTTTGATTGATAAACTCTAGTACTGTTTGACGTAAGTTTATTACATGGCGAAGGTTTTTATACTACGCAATTTTCTATCATTCGCTACTAGAAGGCGCTGCTACATATCGACTTTTGTATTGTTCGATTGATTGCTATGAAAATTTGTATATTACAAACATGGATATTGTTTTTATGCTTTGTATGTATGTGTTTGAGTACAATCTCACCTGATGTTAAATGACGATGTAAACTAAAATTGTAAATACGCTGGACTTAGAGAAGGATTCTCTCTCAAATGCATCTGCTCAAACGCTGAAACCTAAAAAAGTATAAAAGAAGAAAAAACGAATAGGCGTTACAATTTGCAATTGTAAAACATATATTTTACGGCCGAGGTAGCGAGCTACACTGTTATCGACGTTACTAAAAGATTGACATGGAAAATAATTCTAAAAAAAGATAATCTAAAGAAAACATGACATATTTATTTACTTTCAAATGATCAATATGTGGTAATTTTGATATTTATTAATGATCTCCGTGACATTTATTAATTGCATCCTTCTGATATAAATTTCATTGATTGCATCTCGGTGTAAAAAACTAATAGGCACTGACAGGCAAAGTCGCTTTAAATCAGTCCCTCGAAATAGCGTCGTATTATTTACTAATATCATTTAGAACATATTGGAAGTTATAACTATCTATAGTATTGGTCAGCAAACTCAAAAAAAAAGAGGCAAATATAAACAGTATACAGTCAAAGAGCCTTTTATAAACTTAAGTTTTACTTTGGTAAATATGTTATTATGGAAATAATCAGAATTAAAACTACACTTTCAAGTTTTCCTTAGCCAAACGTATATTTTTTGTGATTTAATAGCCATATTATTGTTTATTTCTAAAAATGTGTCTCTTTTCTGTAAGTTTGCTTTTCTAAAATGTTTACTCGTGGCTTACAAGGGAAGTTAATAAATAATATTCAGTGTCTACAGCAAATATTTTGTGGAAATCCGTAGTCAGAGAGTGAAAAAGCTGCATAAAACTCGGTATCCGCGGTTTGCTAATCACTGATCTATAGGCAGCAGTATTCATTGGGTGATTTGGTTGACCGCATGAGATAATATGGCATTAGGGCACAAAGTTATAGCCAATTTAATAACTTTACTAGAAACTCTAATAATATAGTATATATTATAGGTTTTAGAATTAAATCTCACTTCATGTTAAGTGACGATGAGGATCTACGTGGTAAATACACTAAGTGAAAAAGAAAATTAGCTCAAAAATACAATTGCCAGAACACACCTCTAAATGCTTGGTGGCAGATGATCGAATCGACGGTATCATGTGGGCATTAGAAAAAAAACAGAATGTAAATAACATAAAATTAAGAAACGCAAACAATTACACCATGGAAAATTCGTTTGTAACTACAGGCAATTGCTAGTAAAAATTAAAAAAAAATGATGACTAATTATCATCAAAAGGAGGATTTGTAGTAAAGCTTCCGTACGATTTGCCAATTCGCTTACAGTACCAATTTGGCCCAAAAACCCGAACCCAGCCGCCTTTTATGTATTTTTGCTTAATTAAACGAGTCTCGTGTTCGCATGACGATTTCTTAGCTTATCACTGTCGCATTCATGAAATGACAAGAGGCTAAATTAACCGGTTATTTTCACTTTGATAACAGTGACACAAATGGATAAGTAATAAAAACAAATATGACAATGAACACTGTTCTCGTACACACAAAAATCAAAAAGACTCAGTATACTATACCTTATAATATTTTCGTTGCATACCGCTTGAATATTTCTTCTTTTTGTTTCTCTTCATATTCATGTCATGTCCATAATAGAACTCAACGCGAACATACCCTAGCACGCTTATAAACCTTTCAATAAAGAAGGGTAGAAAACTCTGGAAGGCCATTTGTAGAGCGAATCTTTAAAATGGACCATTTTTAGAAAACTTTTTTTTTTCGAACTGACCTACACTATTAGCCTGGCAAGGCCATTACAGTTCTACCGGACTACTAAGGGAAGCGCTTAAGACACTCACCCGATTTGTTTAGGCGATCAGCGCAAGGGCACTCGGTGCGCCTCGGCTTGAACTGTCGCCGAATTTCCCGATCTGACTAAGCTAAGCTATCCATGTGCGACCATGCATGTTTCACGAATGTATATGTGTATTTTGCATCTGACTACTATGTTGTACCTAGGTGTGCACGTGTGTGGGGTGATCTGTGTAAATGAAAAACAAGCGTGAGTCACTGTATTCACGCGAGTAACATACTCGAGGGCTCCACACCGAGGGACAAACCTGGGCTCGAATTGTTACAAGAAAAGACGCGACGAGTGTGCAGGATCGTATCTTCACCCTCCACTCACGGCGGCGTGAGCAGTGAGAGTCGCGGGTGTGGGCGCAAACACACTCTTTCTTTTAAAAGGACATCGAGTGAAAAATAAAGAACAATGGGCGCGGTGCCAATTTAATTATACAATTACGTACGAGTTCCTAATGTGTCGATCTAATGTAGATGAACACACGTGTTCGAACTGATATTATGAATATTACGATTTTTTTTCTGCGCGGCGCGGGATAGTCGCAACAGCTGGAAAAGCTGAGATCGCGTTTAAGTGTCCGAGCTCAGAGGTACTATTGACGAGCGCGTTAAACGCGAGTATTTCTTGAACATCGTGAACTAATAAGAGTTGTGCTATCCAGTCGATACCGGTGGTCGAAACGGGAGACGCGGTAGGTGGCGCAGGAGTGGACTGAGCCTTCTGAGGCTGGGGCTTGGCTTTAGGAGCCAAGGGAGCTGACGGGGAAAGCCATGCGCGCCAGGAGAGCGCGCTCGGCGTGGGTGCGGGTGCTGCTGGTGCACTAGAGGTGCTCGGCAGGTCAGGGAAAGCTTTCTGGCTTTGTATGGGCGGAGGTGGTGACGGTTGCGTCCGAGACGACGGGAGGATGCCCTGGACTGGGTCGCACGTCCGCCGCGGCGAGGACGGGTCGTGCGAGGCGTGCAGGGACATCCGCGATAGTTAGCGGTATGACCTGGTTGCTCGCAGAGGACGCAGCTGGAAGGCTTGGTGGACTCTGGAGTGCGGGAGCACTCTCTAGAAGAGTGATCCCCGAGATACTTAACACACTTGGGATCCAGGTGGCAGTGCCGGGCGGAATGACCGTACCCCTGGCAGTTGTGACATTGCGAAGATACATAAGTCTTGCGAGGAGACTCGACTGTGATGCGGGAGAGACCACACACGGACCTTATTTGGAAGATGTCCTTCCCAAACCTATCCCGGTCCAGAGTGACCAGAACTAGGTTGTTTTTTTTTGTTTTTATATTATAGGGGGCAAATGAACAGGTTTGATGTTAAGTGATCACCGCTTTCCATAGACACTAGCAACACCAGGGGAGTCGCAAGTGCATTTCCGGCCTTTTAAATATGTGGGCCTCCGGCGCTCTCACTGACCGAACGAAACGCAACAGTGCAACGACGAGACGCGACGCGAAATCTTCTCTCTTCATATCTGCACACACGGCGCAGCACGAAGAACGACGCGCTGCACGGCAACTCGACTCACTATACATAATGTGCACGGCTTCGCACCGAAAAGTGCGGTTTAAATAGTACACTGGTAGAGGTGCACCGTCGCTCTGAAAATATCGTGTCAATTGACAGTAGCCGAACGAACACACTATAAGTGCGGCTTCGCAGCAGATGTCTTCTTTTTTCGAATTTCAAACGCCTGAATACAAAAGCACCTGGCCATGAATCACTCGGCAACAATGCGGGTCGAGCGGCGGCGAAATCGTTGGAATGCGTACATTTGGTGCACAGGCAGCGCAGCGCGGCGAACCGAATGGACTATCAGAGCGGCGAGAAAACGCACGTGTGCACCCGACCGCTGCTCGAACGAGACTCCCCACTTAAATGCACTTGATTCATCCCATACTTTTATAGGTAATCCGTAACTTCATTCATATGTTGATTAGTAAACAAAATTGAATGTGTACTAAAGGAGCAGCATTGATTTCTATTGAGGTCATTGTCCGGTCCCCCTTTGTTTCTTTTATAGGCGTAATCGTGAATATTCTTAATCGATATGCGACTACTCTGTCTAATATGTATCTGGAATGTTTCACACCATTTTAATAATCGGTATTTAAACAAGAGTTTTCGGAGATCAGTATAAGGTTTTAGTTTTGGCTAGAACGCAATAGTTATGAAAAAGATTACTTAAGGAGATTTTGATAGTAGAGAAGATTAAAATTAGTAATTTAATTAATTCTTTAACTACCCGATCTAGTACACGTACGCAGTCTATATCTTTGGTGTACGATTTTATTTATCTTAGTTTCCACGTCGCTGAATACGTATCTTTATATTTGCAATGAATAATGTTTTATGGTTTTCCTGTTTATTTTGTTTTCATATTTTACCTAAACAATACTTTAGGATTACTTCGATCTTTCTAGAAGGAGTACTCGAGTTAGCTTCTTACGCTAGATAAAGTTTTGTCATTCAGTACTTCACTATATATATTAGACTACATTTCATGTCCACACAGTAAGTAAATAAGGTCTGTAATTACCTAGTTTCATTTTACTTTTTTTAATGTATTTTATAGGTATTATTAATTAATTACAATCCTACCTAATACAACATGATGATGTGATCTAAGTTAATATACATGTTAACCTTCTACAGGAGGACTGGCTCCCAAGTTCGGTCACCGAAACGCATTTATAAGTGTCTAGCGACAGGTTTTCTACTTGAAGCTGGTATGAAGCTAGGCGAGCTTATAAAATTTCAAGAAAAGGCAAATCGTAATATAAATATGTATAGTCACAAAAGAAAACAGTCCTTCGAGCCGAATTTTACCTCTTAAACAAATAGTCTGTTAAAAAAATTTAGTTTCTAACTTTTATAATGAGCAATTGTGGGTAAAGTAGAATATTTTTTTACGTAAGAACCAAACAGGCAGAGTTGTAGATCTGATACCAATTATAATAGGATACTATAATACAGAATGAACGTTTAATATGTCTGTTCTATTACATATTACCCATCGAACCGTACGGGTAGAAACATAATAGAGCGAGGGATAATGCTTTGCAGCAGAAAAAGATGACCTACACAATGTTACAGAATTCAACAGTGCTCGCCTTCCTATCAACCTCTCTTAATGTCTTCTGGTAGGGATCTTTAAAGTCGATATCCTTCCCTTAGCTAATCTCCATATTATAGCGTATTCATCATTATTATAATAAATTAAGTGACCGGAAAGAAATACACAAAAATTCATGAATTTAATAAACTGAATACCAGTGTTACATGAGAATTCATCGAATGTTAATGCATAATATATCAACGTAGATAACGTAAGAGTTAAACAGTTAGTATAATCGTGGACAAAATAGCTTTATATTATTTTTACCTTTACGATTTTCTGTCTGGTATGTACAGAACAACTCAAAACGACGACCAACACCGGTTGTTCATCACTATTCGTCGATGGCAAGTCGGTTTTCAAGTATCTATACAGCTGAGTATTAATGTGAATCTAAAAGAGACACCATGATGGTTTTATAACTACGAGCTTAGTAGCCATGGCTCAGTCAGGTACAAATTTTTTGTCACCCTGTATGATTAATAGATTCCGGCAACGTGTCTATGATGCCTCTCGTATCGCAGGTGTTAATAGCCGGCGGTGATTACTTACTCTCGTGATTCGTTTGTTCGTTTGCCTCCAATCGCATAAAAAATACAACTGCTGAGGTTTCAACGTAATACGCTTATTACTTTCCACTATACTGGGCTTTGTATTTGGTATACGATGACTCGCGATCCCATTGGATATAATTGCCATGTTGTAGCACCTCATAATTTAATACTACTACACTTTGCTAGAATTAGTATGAAAAGAATAAAATATAATGGATTAACTATAAACTAACAGTAGCTGGAGATAAATACTAGTCTGGGGTGTCATAATATTCTAGACGATTTTTGGACCAAGTTTTGACGCTTTGACACTTACAGTTCAAATCAAAATCGTCGAAACTACGTAAAAACTTTCACAACAAAAAAAACGAAATTTTTTGTTGCGTGAAATTTTTATCTTCTAATATGTGACTGGTATGCTGTAAAGATCAATTTTGATCTGAATTAGATGTTCAAAGTAACTAAATTTAATTACATTTGGTAAATGTTAATACTAGATTGATCGAAATAACATCGCAAATAGTCACATATTTTAAGATTTAGCCAGCGTTTAGAGTATTAGAGCCCGAAAACTCCTTCTTAGGACTTCTTTAGAATACATGAAATCTTCACGACTTTTATAAATATAATATACACATTTTATAAAGTTTTCGCAAGCGATTTTCTAAGCGGTAGTTGAAACCGTATCAAAATCCATTGCGTAGAAGTTTTAAGGAAACACACGAACATGCGCGAAAAGCGACTTTGTTTTATTTTATAATATGTATAGTTATATATCGATAATAATTTGTTAATGGCAGCTAATTTCTGTTACCCTTTTAAGAATTTGTTCGTTTTTATTATTGCTCCTTACCTTTGATCGATTATCGATGGAAAAGCACAATAATACCTAATATTAGCGTAGATAATACTAGTATTTAACACTGATAAAAAAGAGATATTTAAATCTTATTTGTATATATAAATAAAGGCATATGTAATGAATACGTTCTTGAGTACTTTAATAATAAGTAAACTATGATTTAAAAACTTGAGAGCTCAACTGTACACCATCGCTGTTATCCGAGTTTCCGTTTTATCTCCTTATCAACTTGTTATCAGGCGAGGCGAGATTTCAGCTAAAATTAACATATGATCCGTTCACTCTATCATATTCAGTGTCATACTATGGTTATTCGTGATTATAACGAACTGCATAAAATACTGTGAATGTATTTAGCTCAGGAATCCTCGCTTTGATCACAACCTCATCTGACATTTGTTTCTTTTTCAATTATTATGTTAGATCATAGACTTTGATCAGGTAAAAAAGGAACGGCAAAAGTTTATAGTAAAAGTCGAACGGATCCTTTATCCGATCGTTACGAATTAGTCCAATCTTACTCTCAGTTATGATATTAAACTGTTTGTAACGAACACCAGTTTGTCATAAAATTAACAAGGCCAAAGGAAATTAGTTGATTGGCTTGACATTTAACAAATGTCACCGATGGTATATACTATATTCAATGACAATTGACAATCAACATTTAGTTTTATTATTAGAACTGTATTGATTCTATATAGTTTATATTATATGTGAGGGCGTTCTTGGACACTCGCTAAATAGTGGTTAAAATATCACAATGAACCCATAATTACAGTAATGAATAACATATCCAAAATTATATTAGATCAACTATTATACAGTGTCAACGTTTTGTCGTGATATATAAAGCTATTGGAAGACTATGTATATATTGTTGTGCACGTAGGGAATTTAAAATCCGAATGCTTTGATAAAATTATATTTTATACTCGTACAAATAAAAATCAAGTAGACTTACTATCACATAATTACATTACAGACATATTTACACCTTATAATTCCCTAGTCTCAATATTTCTGAAGATCGCTTCATAGCTTCTCTTTATATTCGCTCCTATTTACTGAATAGAACTCTGCTCCGGCGCAGCACGGCATGCTTTATATTCCTTTTAATAAAGAAAGGCGGTAAACTCTGGAAAGTTGAATTCAGTTTTCGAACGATTCGAAAACGTTCAAAGCGTTTTTTTATATTTCGTTCCCACGGTCGATGAGTCATTCTATTTTTATTTGTGACAAGTTCATATACAGGGTAGAATATATAGAATATATATGTATATATACATCACTCATTATTCTGTGTATTTATTCATTCTACAAAATGGACAAGCGCAAACATAACTTCTGTTCTAACAAGATCAAATTGACGCGAATGGTTACAATTAAATATTTCCTATAGTTGAGTGAAATCGTATTGACACAGTCTCCGGTTTGTTGGAATATGTTAAAAATTCATTGCGAAGCGGGATTCCTAGTCCGCCTAAATCAACAACGTTGAGCGATGTGGTTATGTTAAAGGCATTGTGGTATGTTTGAATTGTAATAATAAGATTAACTATTATATAAATACCGTTTGTACTTATTCCGCATTGCATTAGGAAATTAATTTATCATCATCATGTCAGCCTGTAAGAGACCCGTCGTAAGGTCATAAGCTTCTTCTGGAAGGAAGGTATGCGCATAATCACCACACATAATCCACAAATCCACAATTTCTATACTTTCCCACATACTCTAGTACTACAAAAATAAATCAGGTTCAGGTTTCTTCAAGATGTTTTCCTACACCGTCGTCGATAGTCTGAATTATAGGTATTACGAAAAATTCGTTGATTTTTCCTGCTGCCATCGAAACACTCTACGTATCAAACTATTCGACCATCGTGACTCTAATTGGTATTATGTAAATTCTGAATAATTCAATAATTCAAACGAAACTACCAGAGACGGGAGGAACCTGTAACTGAGCTTGATTCATTAATCGGTAAATTAACATTTAGTTGATTCAGTGCTAAGAAAATCCAGGTGTTAATGTTTGCTGGTTTTCAGCACGTTATAGATAATCTTAAAATACTAGGTATGGGTATGTAAATCGTCAAATGCAGGTTAAATAAAGATTTAAACAAGTATTTTCTCATAGTAACAGTTCATTATTCTAATTACTTCCTCGGACAAAACACTAACAAGTTCCCCCTAAAAACTTGGCGTCTCATCTATACTCCAATTGGTTATAACTCATACTACAATAGAGTAAAATTCAGGTTTAAACAATTCTAAAATTATAATAAACTAGTTGTTACCCGTAACTTTACCTGTATTGGGCATTATTTCTTTAGTTTATTATATCTGCGCTGAACCATGTCTTTTGTCGAAAATATAGCCTACCTTACTCCTTATAACATCATCTATCTGCCAGTAAAAACCCCGTTAAAATCGGTCTAACCGTTTCGATGATTAACCGAAGTAAGCTGACAGACAAAAATTTTTAAAATTGTTTTTTTTTTTGTCATAAGTGCCTCATAAATTTCTTTTGGATACATAGTTGTTACTTTAATAATAGCAACAGGCACTTCAATTTTATTTATTTGTATAGATTAAATCGAATTAAATTATAATTCAGTAAACTATTTATAATAAATCATGATGGTGTCTTGGGTTACGCAAACATCACTGACTCGGGCCTAACTACTTCATACATTGCACATACGAGTATATAAGTGTAACGTCTTTGGATGAGAAAAGAGATGTTTTTAATAATTCCTTATTAATAATTATACTTGTTACATTTCATTATATTATATAGAAAAAATCAATATGATTTTTAAAATTTAGATTTTTTTTTCAGATATTACCCTTGAAGTTTGGGAAGCTGGTAAGTAATATTTTATATTGTTAGGACATAAAAAATAATTTCTAACGAATAAAAATTATCAATAATACTTTCTGTAAAAATATCAACCAATTACATTTTTAACCAAAATAGTTTTCTCAAATATACCTATTCAATGCACAAATTTTGATTCTTTACTCTTTTCTCATAAGTTTAGATGAACACAATTGAGTCAAATTCAACATGGAACATCGAATTCTTACTCCAATATTATTATATCAACCCCTTTAAAACTTAAATGTTGCTAGCAGCTACGGTCCTTAAATTTATGATCTTGCTGATAAGCTTTGTAGGCTTCAATAGAATTACTTACGTCTTAAGGGTGCAAGGGGAGCGAGCGAGTATACAATATAATTTATGCAAGCAATTTAGTTTCGTCTGTGAAATTTTATTTGTGTATGTGTATTTTTTTATTTACGGGGCTTTAATGTAGCTATTAAATTAAACTGATATAGCTATCAGCCACATAGTGAGCCTAATTTAATTTCAGGACCAATGATTAAAGACGATTTAATTAAAAAACTTAGTTCTTAAAATCTTAATGATTATCTCAGCTCCGTAGTAACCTTAATTTTATTTACAAAACCAATGATCAAAGACTAAATAATTTAAAAAACTCAGTGTTCCAACACTTTGCATTTAGACACAACCCATGTCATATTTCAATATCCTGTAAATTTAAATTGGAAGTTAACATCAATAACTGATGACAGACACACAAATTATATGCCTTTAATATATGTTGCGTATATTCTACTATTCCACAAACTTCACAGTCTCTGGTGTAGGAGATTTTTGTAATTTAAATATTTGTATTTGTCAACAGGAATTTTTCCGGGTCTTCATTTAAAATCATTGACAATATGTTGTCTACAATAATCGTTACTTGCAAACCAAGGCTATTTTCTAATTTTAACTTTAGCATAATTGGTGATTTTTAGATTATCTACGTTAATTTTCATCATTAATATTTAACCCTCATAGGACATTGTTATAAAACATTATATAGCACAAAAGCCCAAAAGATCAAAGGGACATACGAAGATTTTTACAAAGTATTTAATGCCCTAATCTTTCCACATGAAATCTGAGGCATTCTTGAAGTAGATGTTCAAAAGTTTGCACAGATATGTTAGTATGTTATACAGGACCTTTGATACAAGAAATTTTCCTACCTTCAACAGCGAGATGTAAATATTTATTGTATAGACACCGAAGACCTTTCCGGTATCTGGGTTAATGGTAGGGAAACATCCATTACGTTTGTTTGTATTTCAATCAAGCGCAACTAATGCGTGTGGTTCCCCATATAAACTTATAAAAATACGTATAAAATCATTCCTGTTAGTGTTATGAATGTGAAAGTTTCGTGTGATGGTATGAATATTTCTTACTCTTTCACGCAAAAACTATTGAACGGATCTTTGTAAAACTATACAGTAAAAGAGTATCTACATCAGAATAACAAACATGGTATCTTTATGTTAATATTTGTCGTGGCAGTAGTTTGACTGGTGTAACATCAATCCGATGTCCGCAGATTCGAACCCACCAACGAATTTTTCGGAAACCGCGTACATTTATTAATTTGAATTGGTGGCACTATCGGCTAACGGTGAAGGAAAACATCGTGAGGAAAGCTGATGCTGAGAATTGTACCGTACTATCGTATGTGGGAAAAATATAGAAATGAGGTTTTCTCAGGCTTTGAAATCGCCAATACGTTGTGAGCTGCCGTGGTGATTATGCCCATACTTTCATCCAGGAAGAGGCTTATAGCCTTGCAGTGGGTCTCTTACGGACTCATGATGATGATATTAATGTTATAAATGCGAAGGTAAGTTTGTTTATACGTTTGTTATGCTTTCACACTTTAACTACTCAACCGATTACCATGAAATTTTGCTTACACGTTGTCAGAGCTACAGATAATCATATACGTTTCCGAGGGATAGGTCAAATCTTTATTAACACGATCGAAACCGCTAGCAAAAGTTAGTAATGTATAAATATATTACGAAATGAATACATAACTAATTATTGAAGATATCATTATTCTAATGTTGATTATCCGTTTTTCGTTAACATTATTAACAGTGACGATAGTCGGTCTGTGTTACTAACGTGCGAACTGTCAATCAATTATTATACAAAAACCAATAGCCATGAAAGGGCAAGCAATTCAGGCTGCTCACATTCAATCACGGTACGAACGACTAATATTCATTTTATTATGGTGACATTTTTACAGATTGTAATACTATACATAACAGCAAATTACTAAATAGTAGAATAACTGATAACAGTTTATAATAACGATTGTTGTTAAATAATACAACAACGTAATTCATTATTGAAATATAGTTGTTATGTGTTATATACGAGTATATGTTGACATTATATCGGATATCAATAAACATTGAGAAGACTGGATACGACTTTCTCTATGTCTGTCTCTTTCTATTGTACACGAATTTGTGTTCGGATGCGACTACCGAAATTCGAGGAGACCAGCATCGTGCACTGACGGTTGTATAATCTCATACATTGAACGCGCAGAAATATAATTAAAACTTTCTGTTTTTTTATTTTGATTTATTTAGCATTTTCTATACAACGTATAATTTAATATTACATATGTAAGTACAAAAATATATATTTATGCACAAATATTAAATGTAACTTTTTGATTTGATTCCTTACCTTATATACAGGTTACACAGACTGAGACAGAGTCTTTCTAGGTTAAGTTAAGTGTTAAGTTTCATAATGAAGTCCCAAAGCATAACGCATAACTAAATATAACGCTAAATTATATAACAGACTCATTTGGAAACCATAAAAATATGTTCGCTAATTATACATAATATTTCCGCAGCTCGGCGTAAATTAGAGACTAGATTAAATTAGTAACGAAGATAATCTTCAGAAACTTTTTTACATATTTCACTGTAATCCCTGACGACCCCTGACACGGTAATGAACACTTGAATAAGGTCCCTAATGTCATTAAATTAGGGGTTCTAAAGGATTACTTCCAAAAAGGTCAAGCACTAAGCTATTATAAGTAGGATTAAATATAATTGCGAACCCTTGTGTAATTAAATATGTCAAAATTTTGCGAAAAATCATAATTTTTGTTTTAGTGTCCTTAGTGTCTGACATAATTTATACTTGTGTAAAATATAAAATAATATATAGGAACTGCCTCATATCTGTAAATTCGTATAGTTTATTATCTAAATAATATAGTCTATGTATAGAGGGAAAAACTAAGCACCACATCGTTTGCTCCTCTTCTCCACGACAAGAATTGTCTTGTTATGTATTCACATAACGGTGAAAGCGTAGTATTTATAAAAGTTTGTATTTTTTTTAAATTTTAACGAAGCTGCGTGATATGTTTTAAGATACAACCTATCCCTCTTAATACAAAAAAGCTAAATACTCGTCTGATGCTTATTTAAAGAAAGTTTGATCACAAAAGAGTGTCTTACCCTTGTTTAGAGATAGACAATATTTAAATTTAAACATTGTCTACCATTTATCTAAGTTGAAAGTTCTTATTTTAATGTTGTGATTTATTGTATTTTTATTTGCCGGCAAAAGACACTTCGTGGTAAATTATGGATTTCGTGAGTATAGTTAGTTTGGGAAATGTAGATAAATTAAACAACTTTAGAATTTCACAAGTAAATCATAAGGGAACGTACCTACACTATGTGACTGATTTTTGTCAATTTTTTACCCTCCTCACTCCCCTTGGTGACCATCCGTAGTATATAATAAGACTCTCTTTCCCCCTAGCTTTCACGTAGTAATTCATAAATAGGATATTTGTCTTATTTAATTCATATGTCATTTTTTGTACTGACAAGGTCTCCTAGTGAAATTAAAAGAGCTAAACGCTACGCGCCATATTTGATTATAGCTTGAAATATCGCGTAATTTCCTTTAGAGGATATTGACTACGTAACGAAAACCTAAGTTCCACTCAGTCCTCCCTGTGACCAAGCAAGGTACTTTAAAGAACTACCTCCCCCTGGACGGGCCACGTAATATGCACTCGTGCCCTTACAGTTAGTAAAGAGAGGTCACCCCCCACAACTCTCACAAATGCACTACGCTCATTCACCCACGTGGAGAATTTCAACCACTAAACGATGACTAATCTATATAAATAGGCAGTTAAATAGGTTTTCCTTCGCTGTTTGTAATTTTTTTAGAACTATAGACGAGTATCAATGTTATAATAAAAAAATTAAAATAGTTTTTTTTTATAATGAAACTTGAAAAATTAGTTGGTTATTGTATTTCGATCACGAGATAACCACTATTAATATTTTTTGACGTTATAACGTCTTGTCAATCGATAAACGCCGGTTGCACGCAGAAAAAAGCATGACTCATTGTCACGTTCCGCCTGAACCGATTTTACAGACAACCAATTTTTTTTTATTGTACCATAGCAAAATTACTACACTATGCCTGATGTTAAGCACAGTACAATCCAAAAACAACGGCGACCACCAAAAGACAGCTAATCCATCACCATTCGCCGCTCTCATGCCGGCCTGCGTAAATGTCTCTTCACGTTACGCTTGAAGGACCCCATGTCGTAGGAAAGAGGGAACACACTAGCCGGGAGATTTTTCCACAACTTCATGGTACGACGTAATAAGACGTAGCGAATTTATTCTTATACTTCATGCCCAGATACAATTTACCGTAAAACTGTGTGTTTATCGTAACTTGATATAACTGCAAACGTATTTGCTCGCATAAATTTTCCCACTAACTCTATGAGATATTTATAGAAAACTACGAAACATACAACAAAAAATATGTATACGTTATTTTTCTAACTTTATGCTATTTTTGCCTATATTTAGTAAGGTGTTAACTGTTACTAAAACATTGGACAGATAATCTGGGTCAAGGTGCTAAAATATCAGCTTCTCACGACTTTTTTATGAACCACTAATAATTTGTCAAAATATGATACTATTGAGTTACTAGATACAATACTGTTCTAATAAAAATTATATGAATGAAAATATTTGAGAAATCGTACGAATATGTAAACAATTTGGGTTAAAAATCTCCTTATAAAAAATCTGTGAGTGATATAGAACATAGTATGGGCATGTACTTGGCTGGATCGAGAACATCATATACAAAGCGATAAACACTCTGCTGTGTATTTGATTTATCGCGATTCACAAAAGAAGAACTTTTGAAAATCCAAACGCTAAGGTGACGAAAAATGGGATGAAAGTTTGTATGAAAATCCGTCATTTTTCCGTCGGTCCATTACTCTTTTCTATATATATATATAGTTATAAAATGAAGAGTCGAAAATAATTACTGTATAGAAAGCGCGTGTGAAGCCACGCAAAATTGCCATTATTTAATAAATCGGGGGACCCTAAAACCAATAAAAAATAAATACAGAACAACTGTAGTAATCAATTGAAACTTGCCAGCACATATCGAGAGTACAAAGGGTGTAATTAGGTACAGAGTCGTTGAAACTAACATAGGTCATTACACAACAGCGAACGCGACTCTAAATCACCTGCCTTGTCTATTTGACTTTGAAACGTACAAACAGCGTAGCAAATGTCGGATGTTACTTTTAAATCTCTTTGTGAAGCACATATCCTGTTACTTCGTCCTTGTTCAATTTAACCAGAAATGGTTCTGGAAGGTATTTACCTGGCCTATTAATAAAACTATTAACTTGAAACAAATGTTCAAAGCCTGAGCTATATTCTAATGTAATTCTGCTATTAGTACTTCATTTATCTAACACTTCTACGGAATTATCAATACCCTTATTAAATTATATCTTAATACTCATTGAAAAACAATGACATTTATACTCCATATTTCGCAGTGGTCTGTGAAATATTAATCCGATGTCCGCAGTTTCGATCCTCGGCATGTACCAACCAATTTTTTGGAATACGCGTACATTTACTAATTTAAATCGACAACAGTTTCGTCTGACGGTGAAGGAAAACATCGTGAGGAAACTTAAACCTGAGAAATGTTCTTGTTGTATCAGCTGCCTAGAGCTTGACGTTTTAATATTTTTACTACAAATTATTACCGAACGAATTTGAGCCTTTATTCCCTTTTGAAAAGAATGCTATTGCATTATAATGCTAATTCCATAACCCCAAATCTAGACATCTTCACAAACAGACTCACCAAATACCAGGACATATATTTAAGTACGTTAAGATAAAAAAAAGAAAAATAGATTCGTACATGCTGTTGAGTTAGTTTTACCATGTAATAATTAAGGTATCACTTGTAAAGAGTGTACTAGACTGTTCTAGTGTAAATGTTATTGGTGGTTTGAACAAATAAATAAAAATATAGAACTGTGTGTTTTTTGAACTTTTATATCGTTAATGCGTCGTGGGCTGGTGTGATGGTTATGCCATACCTTTCTTCGGGAAGACGCCTGTGACCCTACAGTGGGTCTCTTACAGGCTGATAATGATGATTAATCCTTAGATTCTATAGGCAAACGTAATTGTATATAACTTATATAATACGTTCGTTAGAGTATATCAATATGTGAACGATGATGATGTCTAGAATTGACACCTCTCTTCGTTCATTCACTAAAAACGATTGTAACGTGAAATATATTTTTAATATGCACATCTATATATGTTAAAAACATAAATCCGATCGAGCTTCTTACTTGTTTTTCTCGATGACCGGGTTGTTTTCGGAAGCGATGTTAATTTTGACGTTCATAAGCGCCTTCTTAAGGCCTAAATTGAATAAGGTAATTTTTTTAAATCTGATTTTGTTAAAATCATTTTAGTTATATCGAAGTTAAAGCTATACAAATAAGAAACACGTCAATTGTATTTGTATGTACAGGTTATCTTCTACATGACAACGGTTCACGACATTCTATGAAGTGATTAAATAAGAGAGTAAAATAGATGAGAAAAACGATTTAACGGTATATACAGATGACATAGTTAGAGATGCGAAGTTATTTAAAAGATAAAACCTTTCCCAGTTCCGAAGGTACTTGATATTTGAATAGATCGTTTCTTATAGATAGCTCATGTTACCCTTGATGAATTATCTTGATGAAGTGAAAGAGGGTAAAATTACTAAAAAGATAGAGCCCGGTTGATTAGTGTATATTATAATTCACGCTCATTATTCATTACTTTGGGTTAATCAGTAGTAGTTTTATTATGTGCCATTATATCTACATGAAACTTCTGCAACATTGCCCCATTTACTATATGCATAAACCTTCATTTGTTTCAAGATTTATGCTGGTATTATTTTCATACTTAATATAAATATTAACATTAAATTATTTGATGTTTGTTCTGGGAGTTTCAAAAAGAGCTTAACTAATTTTGTAGTCATCACTATTTATAGATAGAAGAATTTTTGAAAGTATTCATCAGGCTATATATCATTACGCTTTTTCGATAAGATTAAGCAATAAAAAAATCAGTAACAGATATAATTTATATAAATATAAAGGTTAAATAGTCATAATAGATTGCAATAAAAGAAAGTGAGTGTGCTTATGACGACACGATATAAGTTAAAAAAAAGGAAATGAGAACATGTAAAAAATACTTGCTACAGATTTTTACTAATGTTTACACAATATATACACTTGTATACTACACTGCTTATATCCAAGTCATGCTTAATATTAAACGTAATTATTGAAACGATGTACTCCTTCTCAGCTAGTAGATGTGCTTGATGAAGACTGAGGCCGAGTATGCACGATATAACGCGTCACGGACACGAGCGCACTCGATGTCGACTGGTGCTGAGTTTATCCGATGGGTCACCGTCGTGAGCGTAACGATTGAATTTTGTTCACAACTCAATGCGTCTAAAGAAGTGTTCACTTAAATTACACAATTAAACTAGATAAAACACATAGTTCCTACGTAACAACAAAATCATATCTGTTTCTAGATAACAACAAAACCATTTCTAGTCATCAATAAAATATTTTTCATGAACAAAAAACGGGAGTAATGGTCCGTCTGCTCATCCCTTTACTGTAGGGCGGATAGCGAGAAAAAAAAAAACAAAAATAATCGTCTCTGTCGAAATTCCAAACGACGAGAGATGTGGGCCGGCGATAACGTAAAAGGCTTCGATAATAATGTTAATGGTGTATTTCGACATTTTCTTGATGTTCTTTCTCTGTGTATATATACTTTTTTCGGTTCTTAAAAGCACTACAGTTACTATCGGAAATGTTTTATCAACGATTTTTGTTCGTCCAAAGAGAATTTATGTCTTCTCAACGGTTAAGATGGCATCGATATAACTATATATATATCGATAAAATATAATCGATATTAATACAATAGTCTTGATATAAAGATAGTATAGTATCGAAAACATAAATAAATTGTAATAATTACCTTTTTAATGTCGTCAATAATTATCTTAAGTTACTAATAAGTGTAGCTAAGCTCTTGCTTTCTTATCACTTATAGTTCAGTTTTTGTACTTGTCATTTATAAATCTTAGCTTGAACCTTTTAGGGCTAACTTTATTTATCACATTAAGCATATTTAAGAGTTGTAAATTTTGTCAACTTGATTACGTATCTGTCTGTTTTTAGAGAATTTACTTGGTTTTTAATAGTAATAATTAAAAAAATGGTAGTCTTAAAATTGATCATTAATATACATTTAAGTTATATTCATGTATACTTGTTTAAGTATGACGTCCATAGTAATATATAAATGTGAGTTTATTTGTTTGTTACACTTTCATGTTCCCGACTACTTAATCGATCATTATAAAGTTTTGCATACAAGTTATGAGGGGTACAGAAGTGAATATAAGATCGCGAAACACAACTAACAACAATAATCACAACTAGTGTGTGTAGTGTAACAAAACAACAACCTATAGTCCATTAAGGACGAATATAAACGAGTAAACGGCCCATAAGTTCCAATTAAAGACATCCTTATCCCATTATGAAACTTTCTTCGAAGAAATACAAACCTTAAGTTTCGTTTAGACGTTGTTTATCTTCCGAGTTAAAAACTTATTGTGTAATATTTTTTAATTAAATCTAATCTGGGTTTTAATTAAAACATTAAGCCAAGAAAAAAACAACAGTTTTCTCGGTCATCCATAATAGACAGATTTGAATTAACATACATTTGTATACAAATGTAAATGGAGATTAATTAAAATGCAACAATATTTAACAATTTAGAATAGCATTTATTAAAACTCCCAAAGTTAGAAAAATCTGCAATCTCTCCAAAGAATCCCCAGCGAGAGGGGCGGGCGATGCAAAAGAGACCAAATCTCGCATAATATTCCCCATAATTTTACTTGCAGATATGCCTTTATTATTCCACGCTGGTTCCATTTGTGTTCTTGACTGAATAGCTTTACCCCTACTCATTTTTCTTAGTTTTTTTGTCAATCTATCTACATCCGAAATTAGCATATTTTAAATTTAAACCATGGTCATATATCTTAAACATCTTTTCTGAAGTTTTCAGATACGATATCATATCAAGAGTCTTTAAATCTTTAAATTACAATAAGGTATCAGTGAAGGAAACTGTCTTCTGCTATTCACATATGGCTGTCTCTTCTTCTCGGTGAATCCCCTTAAAATTCGAATTTAGAGTAGTAAATCTTCTGACATTTACTAATGTTACTAGAGTGGTGGTTTTTTCTTGGTGTAAATACAAAATTTAACTCTACATGCACTATCACACTTTCAGCCCAAAGACTTCTATTAAGCAATACAACTAGTTACTTTTCATACAAAACACAACCAATTCTATAGCCATAATCATTAATTCCTTACTTCATTTTATTTTCATCCCGTAAATGACCAACAATATTAAAATAATTAGTTTTTGCTAGCGATTTCATTCGTATTAATGTAGGTTTGGCCCTCCCCTCAAAACAGTAGTTTTTCTATGTCCTTTGTATTCCTATTTACTATATAAATACTTTAAATACCTAAACAATATTGTACCTTTCACTAAAACAGTTCAGGGATTTGATCAAACCACTTACACTCTTCAGGGAAATCAATCCACAGCGTTGTTATTTTAACATCTTCCGACAATTGATCATCTACCTAAGGGAGTAGTTCAAATCTCTATTTTTATCATATCTCTGTAACATATAAGAGATTGATAAATTGCAAAACCGTTTGAGAATTAGATTTATAAGTCGAGACAAATACGGAAAATATCTACACATTGTCCATTACACTCTAACTAATCTATTTATTACTACAATTAACTAATTAATTACAGCTTTGTCTGTTTGTTACATTTGCACCACATGATTCTGTACCGCTTGATGATTTTTTGATCATGAGTAAGAGAACGGCGTCTAACTTAGGTAGACTTCATAGCAATCCCAACAGGATAATGAAAATACTGGTATTCTGTAGTGCTTCTGGGATGTTTGCATATGCTCGAGTTGATGATTTTTATGCAATCATGCGTAAGAGAGCTGCGTCCAGCCTATGTAAACTTCGCAGCAGTTCCAATAGTATAATGAAAACAATGATATTCTGTAACGCTTCTGGGATGTTTGCATATGCTCGAGTTGATGATTTTTCTGCAATCATGCATAAGGGAGCGACGTCCAACCTAGGTAGACGACAGTACCAATAGTCCTTGTCTGAAGCATAGGATATCGGTGGTGGTATAATGTTGTGACACAATCTGGCGTTTCATTTTTGTTACAGCCTCTATTAATTTCTAATTTAATTACATTTTATTTCTTATTTATGTAAGTAGATAACCCGCTAATCCTGTAATTTTTCATACACGTTATAATTTACATACGAATAGGAAAATTTTCATCCAGAAAATGTACTACTTTCCCTAAGAATAGGTAAAATCTACGTTAAGGTGAACGAAGCCGCTGGCCAATAGCTAGTCAATAAATAAGACAATATTAGAAAAAAACATATATGGAACTGAGTTTTGAACTTGGGAAGGTTCCAGCAAAAATCGTTGAATACACCTGCGAGATATTATGAACTAAGAACATTTAATAAAAATTTACACGCGAAAATCCACCGAATTGTAATGGTAATAGAATATTATTTTCGTATTTATAACGTTATGGTATTTTAAGGAAATTGAGGTTTTATGTCCCTTTGTGTTCCATGAAAAGGGTCTGGAATTTTATTTTCCCGGAAAATAGACTTTCGGGGTCACTTATTGGTCAATAAAAGGCTACATCTCGCTCACCTCTATTGAAGATGATATCTTAAGAAATTCCTTTGTATATTCGCAATCTAAACAAACGCAACATCACGCTTTCTTTTATCGTATTAGGCAAAGAAAATTGTTTTGTAATTTTCACTTGCGTTAATGTACCTACATTTTAAAAGGTGGTAGAGCTACGCTGAAGCTATTACTGGTTTCAGCATGAATGGGTCGGCTCGCCCAGGGTAGTACCAACCTCTCACAGAAAACCGACGTGAAGTAACAGTGCTTGCACTGTTGCGTTTCGTTCGGTCAGTGAGAGCGCCGGAGGCCCACATATTTAAAAGGCCGGCAACGCACTTGCGACTCCCCTGGTGTTGCTAGTGTCTATGGACGGCGGTGATCACTTACCATCAGGTGACCCACCTGTTCGTTTGCCCCCTATAACATATAAAAAAAAATAATTTCATCTATCACTAGGCACGACATTTTTTCCCTACTTTCTTTTGTCATGACGATTGGTTTAGTAGTTAAAGTGTGAAAGGGTTACAATTAAACTTCTTTTCGCATTAATAATATTAGTTAGGGTTAATATAGATCCAAAAGCCTAAGCGCGTGTAATTCAAATATACGTAGACGCCACTAGCTTCACTGTGAATGCTAGCGTCGTCTACGTACATTTGATCTACACGTGCTTGCGCAAGCTCCCGCCACCCGCTTGCACTCTGAAACAGGCATAAAGATCGACTCATTACCGAATCTGTGGAGTTAGTTCGTCAATAAATACAAAAATCCAAATCCATATCTCAGAGTTAATAGACAGAACTTCTCAAACTAAATTATCGAAGTCTCAAACTTTTTAGTCTTCGGTTTTCACCGAGGGCTTATTACAATAGTCAGTCACTCAAAACTTTACAAGGAGACCGCAAATACGAGACAGATAACTCAATTCAAGTTTCTTAAGCAAATACTAGGGGGTAACACAGTCGATATCTGTTCGTAAGGTATCAATTTAATACGGCGAAGGTACACTTATGATCAAATTAGTGACTTGTGTGTTTAATTGATAAAGTTTGGAGAGCGCTTGTTTAAGGTAAATTAAATTGTCTTATACCCATATCTGCTTTTATACAATTGTGTATGGAATTAATATAGACGAAATTTTTTTAAATAAAAAAGTCTTGTGATAATAAACTAATTTATAATAACGTATTACCACGTAATAATAACTATAAAGCCATTTTTTATTCTATATTTCAAAATACAGTTGGATCGCCCTTAAATAAATATAATGACTGCGCTCCAGATAATGAGATGTGTTTCTGGCCTGCATCACATTGATCAAATACGGAGCATGCAGACGCTTTTGTAACGCTGTTTGTAACTTGTTGTAACTTGATCCAATCGTTTCCTATCACACTTGTAACAAGCTTAACTGAAACAGGCCTTAGCTATATCATCAATGTGCTACATGAGATTGAGTTGTTTGTGACTTTTTTTCCGACTTGAATCATTATTATTCTTACTCCTTAACACTTACTGCAATTAGCTTATTAAAATCTCTTCAGAAGTATCGGACAGATTAGTACTCGTGACTTCTGTCAACCGATAGCTTCCTATTTGATTAAAAAGTAGGCTTGTTTTTACATGTTACTAGTTACTCTTCTCGGTTTCGCAAGGGTCTACTAACAAACATAAAAGACAAAATCTTATATTTACAGTACGTCTGTATTATGAAATAAAATGGCAACTGAAAAACTGAACATTAATTCGTCAATTCTATCAATATTTTTTATTATCTTCCTTTTCACTTCTGTCTCAATCGCTCGTTCACTTTTTTTATATGCAGATTTTCTTAGCCAATCTTATCCGTAGGAATTTTCAAACCTTGGCTTGACAACTACAAACACAATAAAAAAGGATTAGAAAAATACGTGAACTCGTTCTCAAGTAATGCGTTTACATACATACGACAGTTGAACTTTATTTATATATATAATTTGTACCTGTATCATTATTGTTTACCAAATATTAGATAAGTTAAGACATTCAAATTTGTTCATTAGTATTCAAATGTTAGGCGTTCTAATAGACAGTTACCCGCCCAGATTTAGCATAGATGCATCGTACTAAAGTGGGCAATTATGTCTAAAACACTTAGATACATTTTCACAGAAGATTTTTTTAAACCATAGAAGTGTTTTCACAGAAATCCCTTTTTTCCGTTATGCGTAATTTTAAAACATCTACAAAAGATTTTATGAAACTTATAAACTTTGAAGGGTAATTCTGGTCTAAATTAAATGGTCAACGTTACTAAAATATTGTGTTGGATAAGATAAAGATTAGTACTAAATTGGTAAAAATGTCTTCGCAAATTATTTCCTATGAAAATACAATACTATGTTTAGATGGGCAAAGTCACAGGCGCGATGTAATCAATTTATAGGTATATGCTAAATATTCATCATAAGTCATATATATATATAGATATTTAATCGTTTCATCGTTACTACTTTATAGTTTCACGTATTCCTCGGGTATAGTATATTTTGATGACATTACATGACGACTGGTTGAGTATTTAAGGCATGTAAACTTAACAAACAAATAATCTCACTTCACTAACTGACGCCCGCGACTTCGTCTGCGGCGGTTATTATCTTAACAATATATTACAGAGAAAAAAACATAAGCACCACACTGCTTGCACTACTTCGCGGCAAGAAAATAACATCACAGAATGCGTAGCGCTGATGGTGAAATAGATGATCCTGAGCCTCCACGAAACATCAAACCAGCAATAGTTGCCGCAAAGTTATTAGAAAAATACTTTTTATGTAATCAAGTTGATCTCACACTATCCCAAGATATGAGTAAAATACATAAAACCATACAATTAAACTACTGGAGCAGCAAAAATCCCCAAACGGAGATAACAGCCTATAAGAGTACACAATAAGAGTTGGTATTAAATTGTTTTTCACTTTGTAAAATTTACACACTTTTTTATGCGATTGGAATCAAACGAACAGACGGGTTACCTGATGGTAAGTAATCACCGCCACCCATGGACACCTACGACACGAAGGACATCATAGATGCGTTGTCGGCCTTTGAGAACGGAATAGTCTCGTTTCTTGAAGATCTGTGGGTTATATTGGTCCGGAAACGCTGCCGCTAGGAGTTAATTCCAGAGGGCTGACGTACGTGGGAAAAATGCACACTCCCTTAAGTGTCCTTAAATATAGTTTACACTGTATTTTACTAAGGACAACACTGTATTTTACTAAGGACAGAGTGTCTAAGAAGTAACGTAAAAAACATCTATAAGTATATATCGTTACATTTGTCTTGTGCATTCAAGCAAATTATACTACATTTATGAGGTCATTTACTACTTTATAGACTACTAACGCTGACATACGACTAGTAATTAAATAATGGGGACATATCCCTATGGCGCCGTGACAAGACAATAAATAGTTGCGACGCATCCGTCTGCGGTTATCCGGCGGATATATTTTTATGTTTTCGTTCGGAATCTCTTTTGTTTAATGGACCGCCGGGATTAAATGCGGTAGAAACAGTATTCGGTTATTATTTTAGCCGTTTTAATAGTGAATCCGGATTTGTTTTACTCTCATGTTTACTGGTTCAAATTTGGCTACAGTTATATAAAACTAATATTTCTTTATTGAATCCATATTTAAACATGAAAATTCGATTTAGAGAATAAATGGTGGTAGGACTTTTTCTAAGTCCACCTGGCTAGCTACCATCCTCAAGTAGAGGATCTATCGCCAAACTTATGTTGGTGTGTTTCGGTAACTGCACTTGAGAACCAGCCGGTGCAGGTTTCTATTACCATCTTGGACCATATCGACATTGAACATCAAATGAAACAAACGTTACCTAAACCTATAAACTATGTAAAAGGAACTATACTTATTCATAAAGTGAGTTAGGCGTACTTCACTAATGGCGTGGGCTTTTTTGACTCTTTTCGGATTTCTAGTCCTTATACGCTCTCCTTTCTTTTACAGCGGCGGAATTATCTCGTTAAAAATCTGTTCAATAAGTTTTCTCTATATTTACCATGCCACCGACCACATC
Source organism: Antheraea assamensis (assembly GCA_035772565.1). Taxonomy (NCBI): domain Eukaryota; kingdom Metazoa; phylum Arthropoda; class Insecta; order Lepidoptera; family Saturniidae; genus Antheraea; species Antheraea assamensis. Next base: position 1,454,387 of record JAQQSE010000058.1, read on the forward strand.
TTCACTTAATATAAAATGAGGTTTTGATGGAATGCAAATATCTGTTAATAATTTTTTTATTGTAGCGCGACAAAATTACTGCACTATGCCTTATGTTAAGCACAAAACAACGGCCCCACCAAGAGAAATATAATCCATCGCTAGTACGCCGCTGTCATGTCGGCCTGCATAAATGTTTCTTTGCGTTACGCTTGAAGGACCTTATGTCGTAGGAAGGAGGGAACACAGTGGCCGGTAGATTGTTCCACAACTTCACGGTACGGGAAAGATAAGACGTTGCGAACTTTTTAGTTCGTACCTAGATAAAATTTACCGTAAAACTGTGGCTCTGAAGGCCAACGCGCGTAGTTCGGTTGTGGAAAGGAGAGAAAGGGATTAGAAAGAGACTTAAAAATAACACTATAGAGTTATGCTAAGCATACTTCTAATTTAGACCAGTATCGGTTACTGGTGACCCATAAGGTTTTCATGGCCCTACGAGAAGCCCTTACCCCAATTTATGTTCAAAAGCTTTGAACACTACAAAGGCGAACAATATGTGTCGTAAATACTAATTTCCCGTGACGTCACTTTGAAAAGGGTCACCAACGCTTCTAGGCATATTACAATATGATGTCAGACACCAAATATCACCATAATAAGATTCGGTCCCGTTTGTAGTAATAACACGTTATTTTTCTGTGAAAACTATTTACATATATTTGGGAAAAGCAAACAACTATAAATCTTTTTAAAACGGATTTTTATTGTAACGATTTTTGAAATAAATTCAGGTAAAATTTTGATAAAACTGTGCAAAGGAAGTTCTTTAAGCTTTTTTTAACTACGATTGTAAAATGATATGGAGGTTTGGATGGTTTATTGTTGTATATTTCCGTCACGTAAAAAGAAACATGTATACGAAACAGAAAGTCGCATAGAGGAAGCATAACGTTTTCACTTACGTGACGTTTTCTATCAGTCAAATGTAACCGCAAGTACCATTAAGGAACTTCAAAAAACCTGCTAGTACAATATATAACATGAATATCTAAACTGACTGACAGGGAGTCGATATATCAATAATATATGTTATAGTAATTGTCTGTGTGTAAATTATGTTTTAGCGGTTCTTCTCTGTTTCTCTACCGATTCTCATTATTTTTTTGTTCAATAGATATTGACGAACTTTAGTGTTATTAAGAAAAAAAAATAGAAAATGCTTGTTTTTTCCTTAATATTGAAACTTATAAAAGAATAGTTATTTTAAGAAATTCAACCATAAGTGGACCACTAGAGTACTTATAAAATTAAAGACAGTCCATAATTAATTTATGTGAAATATAGCGTCGCGTTAGTTTTATTATAAACTATTCAAATTTTATCACAAAGCGAAATTAATGGATCAATATTTAAGAAATATAAATAACAGTGTATATTACATTTTAATAATTCCCATTTTAGTCAACATTAAATACATAAAAACATTACAATACAATTTAATATCTATAAATACTATAAGATAAAGTCGCTTTACGTGTCTGCCTATGTGTTCCCATAGTTCTCTATATTACGTACCTAGAGGATTTTAATATAACGTTTCATATAGGTTAAATAATTTCTACTGGAAGGGTTATCATATTAAATTATATACACTAAAGTCAATGTACTCTTATGAAGTCATAAGAATCGGTTTTCGGGCGGTTAGATTGGTAACATTGCATCTTTAAAATAGTGACCTACAAAAAAGTAATCACTTTAGATTTTCACATATTTAAGCAAGTGTTTAATAGGTTGTCTGTGACGCAATTTTAACTAATTTACTATATATTTTACTTACATCGGGCATTTAATTTTAGATCAGAATTGTTCTTTACAGCTTTTCTTTACAAAAAATATCTTAGAAAATAGATGGGGTAGACTTTGAAGACCTATCTATTAATTGAACTTTAAAGCCCACAAAAGTCGGTATAAATCGTTTAAATACCTGTGACATCACATTATCACATTTCACCCTTGCGAAGCCGGGACGGATCACTTGTAAGTTACTTTAATTTTATTGCTTATTTTTTTCATTATAAACTCGCTAAAATTAAAACGACATCAAAATTTTCTACAAGTTTCCCTGTCAACATCGAGAAAATGGAATTCCTTTTTGGATATCATCTAAATATGTATTTTACGCAAAATATAGATTAAATAAAGCATCGTTTCACAGAAGAATGTTTTAAACCGGATTTTTACCAACTCCACTCTAGAAACCGGGTGAAATTATTCGGTAAATCGCCGTAAACGGCTTTGTTCAAAACCGAGGCGCGCTACTTTTAATGACTCGTAGTTTGTGAACAAAAAGTGAGTGCCCGAGAAAATTGTAACTACATTACTTAAATCATTTTCAATAATAAATTACAAGTCCAATTCAGTCATATAAAGTTTACTTATTTTATGCAATGTGTGTTTTATGCAAAATGTGGATTAAATAAAGCATCGTTTCACACAAAAGAGAATGTAACACTTTTTTAAACCGGATTTTTTCCAACTCCACTCTAAAAACCGGGTGACATTATCCGGTATATCACCACAAGCGATTTTCTTCGAAACGATACTTTTAATGACTCAAAGTTTGTAAATAAAAACTGTGTGCCAGAGAAAGTTTTAACTACATTGCTTAAATCATGTTCTATGGTATAGTCTCAATAGTTGGTACAATAAAAGGCCGATGCCCTCATATAAAATTTATTTTACATAATATGTATTTTACGCAAAATTTAGGTAATATTCAGAATATCAGGTTCAGAAAATAGGTTTCATACAGCAAATTAATTTAATTCGTTTATTAAACACGATTTTTACCAACTCCAATCTAGAAACCGGGTGAAATTATCCGGTAAACCGCCGCAAACGATTCGTATTCATGACATGTATTCATGCTTAATGATTTACAGTTTTTGAACAAACACTGGCATAGTTTTTGAACAAAAACTAAGCGCGAAAGAAAGTTTTGGCTAAATTGTAGGTTTCAGCTGTATATTTCAAAGTCGATGCTATCATATAATGTTTATTTGAAGGATGTTTATTATACAAAATAACAAAAAAAATCTAAATTACCAGTCATTCAAAATGGAATGTGTAGTTTCACGGTTGTTCATAAGAACCGGGTAACCGGGAATTACCCAGTTAAACCGGGTGATCGTGTGAAATAATCCGGAGAACAGCTGCCTTTTACACGCAGGAACACGTCTGTGTTCTTTAAATGAATTGTACGATTCTTTTTATTTAAAAATAACTTCAGAAACGTATATATATTTATTTTACTGTTTAATAGAATTAAATTAAAGTTTTAACTGTTTATGAATGAACGATATTGTATTTTATTTGAATCAATATTTGACCATAAGTTAAATTAATAATAAATGGTAATGAGGGTCGAAAATGTTGGTACGATAGCCCCTAGAAATGGTACTCCTGCAAAAAGCTTGGGGACAAATGTATATATGGACAAGTTCTCTATTTAGGTTAGGCTTAATAGGTGGAAATTATATTAAGAAGCCTGCTAATCTGTTATGGCTTCATCAAGATATTTTCCTGCACCAAACTAATTACAAGAATTCGAACATAATATACATCACATTAAAAGAGATTACTTTTTCAAATGGCGCCGTCTTTCCGATGGCTTATAGCTTGGCATTTAAACACAATGCTACTTCGTAAAATATCTTATTGTCGAAATTTCATGTTGATACGGTTAAAGTCGAATTACGTTTATTTTACGACTCTCTACATTGTCTCACAGGAAACGCTAACGAATCCTCTTTAAGCTTAGATGTATTATTAATCTATTATATTATTTGTTCGCGAGTCCATTCAAGTGGACTACAAAAATATTGGTAAAATGTTTTTGAAACGAAGTTACTTAATTCAGCGTATGGTAGGAGTTAACTGATAGAAATCGTCACTTAAGTAAAAAGCGTCACGCTTCTTTGTCGCTTAACTCCATGCGGCTTTCATCTTCGAGTATCAATAAATATTTTCAAATATGTTATTGTTTATTTTACATGTTAATATTGATTGCACAGCATTTTTGTACATAACATTGATAACCTAATTGATTGCAACATATTCGATGTCGTAAAAGTTTACTATATTTAAGCATGATAATTAAATTATTTCATTTGATCAACATTCAACATGTTTTGCAGATAGCGTTTAATATATTTACTTTGCTTTGTCAAGTACAAGCAGTGACTGTGGCTTAAACATATAAGTTAGATTTATGAAATTGCCGCTTATTTAACAATTTCTATCCTAAGTTCGAATATGAGTTACTTATCAGTTTTGCTTTCATTTGTTGTATGTACGGTAAAGCCAAAACACACATTAGGTCCGAGACTGGACCGTTACCGATAATTTCAATGTGGCTGTAGGTTTGTACTAGGATTCAGTTTTAAGCTCTTATTTATCCCTTGTTATCATGGATGCATTAACATCAGACATACTGGAGAAAGGACCTTGGTGTATGCTATTACCTGATGATATTGATTTTGTCAGAGAAATTATTACCAAAGTCCAGAGTTGGCTGGAGAAATGGCCAAAAAAACTGGAGAATGTTGATTTGGAGATTAACAGAACAAAAACTGAACATTTGTTTTGCTACTTCGGTGCTCCATCAAGTTTTTCTCATGTAGCCTTAAAAAGTGAATCCTTATCGGCCTGTACCAGTAACTCGGTTCATTGATTAAAAACGACAGTGGCATATATAAGGACGTGAGGAATAGGATAAAGTGTAGACGAAATGGCAAAAGGTGTCTAGGGTAGCTTGTGACCCTATGAATATACCCTTGAAACTCAAGGGGAAGCTGAAAACGATTAAAAAACCATTAATCCTGTATGGAAATGTTAAGACGAATGTATAGAGTAACAAGAATGGATAAGAGTAAGAAAGAGTATATCAGAGGAAGTTTGAAAATAGCATCAGTGACAGAGAAGTTCAGGGGTAATAGATTAACATGGTATGAAGGTGGACGGATATAGCAGTAAAAGAAGACCGAAAATGGTATGAATGGATTATGTTAAAAATTATATGTGTATAAAAGTGAATACTGAGATGGTATCTGACAGGGGAGAGTGGAAGAGGAAAACAAGTTGTGCCGACCCTACTTAACTGGAATAAGAGTAAGAAGATGATGGTGATGCTTTAACTACTCAACTATTCATCATAATATTTTGCATATGTTTCTTCAGAGATACAAAAAGAGCATAAGGTATCTGTGAGTCCTGAAAAAATAGTACTGTTTCCGAGCATTAGAATAATTTTACATTAACGCTGGCAAAGAAGCGGGTAAAAGCTATTTAAAAATATATATCTACAGCTCTACATTGGTTAATATTTAATAGTTTACATATAATAAATCAACAGAATATGGAATATGAACCCAGACAGTAAGTGCATTTCAAAGTCTTCCGTCTTAATAAATAATACAACTAAACAATAACTAGTGATATTATATAAACACTAGCTTTTTGCCGTGGTTTCGCTCGCTTCGGATCTATCTTTCGGAAACATTGTATTTTGTTGCCTAGCTAAAAGGTACCCTGTGTTATTCTCTCTATAGCTGATAACGTGTCTGCAAAGTTTCATTGTGATTGGTTGCGTAGTTAAGCCGTGAAAATGTAACAAACAAGCAAAGCAAAGAAACAAATTCACTTTCGCGTTTATAATATTAGCTAGAATACAATACAGAATTACGTAGTAGCGCGCGTGTAGTCAATGGAAACAGGCTATTTGTTTGATTGTCGCGGATTAATTTTAATTCAATTGCTGCCATCGCAAAACGAGGTCGGTACGGACGTGACTATGTATATAGAAATAATATTAAAGCATTAAACTGCTTGTTTGTTGTCATCGTAATTAACATCATATAGTACATATTTTCAATCTGTTTGATTTAATTTGAATGGAGGAATAATTCATATTACAAGTTTCTTACGATCATTTCAATGAACTATCAAGATGGTGGCCGTCTAGTTAGGACTTTCCAGGGACTTTTTGTAACAAGTCAAATGCATGCTTCGAGGTATTATTTCCCATACACTTCACTTCTGCACAATAACCAAACTATATTACGAAATTGCCATGAATATTACAAAATATACAGCGAAATAATACAAGATAGTGAATAAAATATAAAATCCACTGCATGACATTCCAAATCTTGTCAAAACTCCTCTTCAGTTTTAGCGTAACCTTTCTCATAAAGAAAAAAACAAAAGTTATTCCTCTTTAACCCCTCGGCTGATTTTTTAAAACCCAAGTCTCTTTTTTTTTCTTTATTTTTTGGCTCCGTCACGGTTTGTACACTAGCCAGCGTCAAGTAACAAGATTTTGCCAAATAAGTGTCTTGTGATAAACCCAAATCTCAAAATGGCGGATTATATTTTTAATCTTTTTTAATTTAATGACATGGTACATTGTAAATTTCATGGTTTGCTAGAAAAAAGTTCGTACAAATGAAAAAAAAAAAAAAAAAAAAAGCATACTTTACATAAAAAATAATAATTTTACAATACACAATGCGTTATTTTTTAAAGTAGATTAGGTATTTTTTAAGCTTACGCTGCCAACAGTCTCTTGACCTGTGCTTCATGAGGTCTACATTCGTTTGTATAGAATTTAAATGTTTATGGATTTTCGACAGTCCAGGGGTTTAATTTCCAATTTAAGACATCTTTCACTGCATGGATTAAATGTAGATTTTTTAATAAGCATGATATATATATCTAACTAGATTTCGGCCCCGGCTTCACACGGGTATACTGACATAGAAAATGAGACAAAATCTTCCCTTTACACTACGACCATGTAATGAAATAAAATGGCAAGTGAACAACAGAACATTAATCTATAAATTCTGACAATAGTTTTGAAGACCTTTCTACGACTATCTTCTGTATCATAAAATTTTTCACTTTTCTGTACAATATTTCGAATTTTTTTTTTTCATATAAACCTTATCTTGACAATTATAAACACAACAAAAAACAATTACCCAATTAGGACTTCCGGCCTTGCATACACAAGCTTGACTTCATAATAAAACTACATAATTATACATTAGTCACATTTGTAATTTGATGTATGGGATGAATTTAAATTACCTTTGAATTGACTGTATTTAAATACTTGTATATATTAAATATGTTTCTTTCCGCTTGTCAGCTTCCTGCGCAGGAAGTACCAAATAAAAATATTATTTAGAAATTATCTTTGTTCATTAGAATTACTGATAAATTCCGTTGATTAGATTTCAGTGTTAATAGTAATAATTAATATTCAATATCAAATAGTTTGCTGCATGATTAGGTTAGTTGTTAGTTTATGAAAGCCAGTGTATCACACAGTTTGCGGAATCATTTTGTAACCAGCGCCAATACAGTTGTATGGGAAAGTCTGACCGATAGTATAGAAATTATTATACGAGATAAAGTGTTATCGTGTTTTATATTGTTGCCGTCTGCCGTTTTTACAATATATTCAGTAATTGTTTTTTTTAATTGGCTAATTGTTTTTATTAAAACGTGTACGTGTATAAAATCTTATGAAAACCTGTAATGGTATTTTGCAATTAGGCCCAAATATCAAACAGATCTATAGGTAGACAAATTGTTTTCTGCTGTCATTTTCTTGATCACTGTTTTATAATGTATTTCTATTTGAAAATTGTATAAAACTGTTACACGTTTAGCCAGTACTATTTAGATTTATTAAAACAGATAATTTATCTAAGGTACTATTTTCAAGATGGTTTGTGCGTTCGTTTTTATAAGAAGAAATACGGCACGAAGGTATGTATTATGGAGTATCTTAGTAGTAAATATTTATTAGTAGGTAGTTGAATCGTGTAAAATGCGGACGATACCAAGCAAGCTCAATTATTCAAATGAATTCAACAGCAATTACGTTAGAGTGGTTGCGTTGACGTATTACTTCTACGCATGATATTCGAATACTGTATACGTTATACCTATGTGCACTTGTTCTTTATTTATGAAGTTGATTAACGTGTCTTGTGGTGGCAGTTGATTGATTGAAATTTTCACTAATTGACACAATTATGGTTTGACAGACATCGATGGGATTTTTTTTTACATCCTGAGGCCCAAACTATAATGATCGAGACGAGTTAAAAACCCACTGTTCAATATGTATTTACATGTTCCGGCCACGCATTTAAGTCTTCTTTTTTTTTAATGAAAAACTCAACTAATGTTCCTGTTCAATTCAATGTACATTAGGAGCTTAGATTATCCTGAGTTTTAAATTAAATTACATTTTTAGATCTTCTAGATGTTTTTTTTTCAGACTTGCATCTGAACAATATATAATTGTACAGAAGCTAGTACGAAGTTAATACTCATATGATCTACGGAATGGTGGATTACGGTTAGAACCGGTAGGTAGCGCTGTTTCTGAAATTTACATTTTCATTTTGGCTACTTACATAGAAAAACATTGAAACCTACATTTTAATAGTCTTCGAGCACTCGTAATAACTTTCAATTTATTTTTTTGTATATATCTGACTTATCACAACTTCTGCCAACTGGGTATTGTTAATATTGTAAAAAAATTGTAAGCGCGTCGTAATAGTGTTAGGTTTTATAACAAAGTCCCAAAGCATATTACCGATTTGCCAGACTATAAGTTTAAGTGCCATGTTAAGCAGGTTTTAGTGTCAAAGGGCTATTATAGAGTACATCAATATGTGAACGATGGTGATATCTGGAATTGACACCTCTCTGTACATCCACTAAAACGATTGTAACGTATTTTAAATATATAATTGTATGTTAAAAAGATAAACCCAATCGAGTTTCTTGCCGGTTCTTCTCGATGATTGGGATGTTTTCCGAACCGGTGGCAGTTTTGACGTTCATAAGCGCCTTCTTAGGGCCTAAATTGAATAAAGTTGTTTTTCATTTGATTTGATTTGTCTGAACCTTCTTACTGATATTATAAATGTGAATGTAAGTGTTTTTGTAATACTCTCACATCTGAATTACTCAACAATCATGAAAATTTATAAAGACATTTTCAGAGGTAGAAAAAAGGAGAGGATTACCTTTTATACAAATAGAAAGTATTTGCGAAAAATTTACTGCGAGTCATATATAAGAAGTGGACAGTATACAATAAGTCTGTGTTTAAAAACTTTATCTGTATCTGTCTGTCTGTTTTAAAACGGTAATCTTCAAATGTACTTAACGAATACTAATGAAATTTCCACAAGCTGTTTAAGCGTAACTTGGAATACGTAAAATAACACATAGACCTTATTTCATTAACCCGTCGGCTGACTTTTTATGACCTAGATCTCAAAATGGCGGATTATGTTTTTAATATACCAAAATCGTACATTGTAAATATCATGGTTTAGTAAAAAATAGTTCCTACAAATGAAAAAATAATTAAAAAATACACACTTTACATAAAAATTATGATTTTAGAATATACAGTATGTTATTTAGCATAGTTATATAATATATGTTGGGATTTTTTTAAGCTTACGGTGCCAACACTCTGTTGACCTGTGTCTAATGAGGTCTATAGTCGTTTGTATGGAACTTACACCTTTATGGTTTTGGACAATCCAGGGGTTAAAATCGGTTTACGGGAAAATATACTTTAATTTAAAGTTTTCCGAGCGTGCTTAGTCTAGTACAGTGTTTGTAGAAAAGTTAGAAAGTAGCTGTTTATTAGTTGATTTTCAGACGATGTTTTTTTTAAATATAGTATATAGGTCTTAGCATTCGACCACAATATCACTTGATGTTAAACAAAGTTGTGGTCCAAGATGGCAAACACACTATTCCTAGAGAGACTGGCTCTTAAGTGCAACTGCTGGAATACATCTATAAGCGCTTCACGACAGATTTCCATCTCGAGAGTTGTAGGTAGTCAGGCGGGTTTCTAAAAGCCCTATCACCATGGAACGTTATGTATTACTGGCATGGACGTTAAGTATTAGTTGGTCTTCGTACAGCTACCTCTACGTCACTCTCTGCCGTATCAGTGAAGTCCCAAATAAAAGCGTTTCAAACGTTGTTCACAAAGAAGCTAAATAGATGGCAAAGTTATTACAATCGTATTCTTTATTTTTCTAGTACAAACATTTTTCAATCAAATAGAGTCATGACGTTATAATTTCATATTGTTTCGGTTATACCGTTTAATTGACCGTTTTAAGGGACAATAAATAACGAATTTCCTCGTGACCGGAGAACGTGCGACTTGATATCATTCCATCGCTTTATAATGCGCATATTTTTAGTTGTACACTTACTATGTCGCGTACAATTATAGCGGTTATTAAGTAAATTTATTAAATGTCCAATTTGAATATTAATAACGAGGGTAACATGCGACTGCGTGGTACAGGTAATAAATAACTTTAGCCATATTCTTAAATATATTTTTATACTGGTAATATAAAAATTCGTGTCGGTCTAGTGGTTTGACCGGTGGAATATCGATCCGATATCCGCAGGTTCGAACCCCGAGATGTACTAAATAATTTTTCGGAATTTACTATTTTAAATTGGTAACACTATCGGCTGACGGCGAAGGAAACCATCGTGAGGGGACCTGAACGTGAAAAATGTTCCTGTATTATCACCGTATGGAAGTAAAATATAGAACTGTGGATTTCTCAGAGTTTGAAATCGCCAATATTTCGTGGGCTTGCGTGATGATTATGCCCATACCTCCCTTGAGGAAGAGGCCTATAGCCCTGCAGTGGGTCTTTTACAGGCCGATGATGATGATGACTGGTTATATAACGTACTATTTTTTATAGGTTATTTTTTTAATACTTTATATGTTTCAGCGTTCGACCACAATCTCACCTGATGTTAAATGACGATGTGGTCCAAGAGTGTAACCACGCTAAACTTGTAGAAGCCCTGGCTTTCAAGTACAGGCCGGAATATCTCTGCTAGTCTTACGAATGCTTGTTTGTTTGTCACGATTTCACGTCTTACCTACTTAACCGAACGTCTAAAATTCTGCATATACAATGTTAGGCATACATAAAAGGAGATAGAATACCTTACGCTTAAAATAAAGTACAATGTAAAGTAAACAAGGGTAGATAAATTCTACATTAACGTGAACGAAGCCGCGGACTAGAGCTAGTATTATATTTGCGTGAACTTATAAATTTTGTTAGCTAAAATATTACCTCTTATCTCTAAATAAAATAGTCAAAACTAAAGTTACCAGAAAAAGCAACATAGACTAACAGAACTTGCTGTAAAACTCTAAAGATACCGAATAGTAACTTATGAACAAACATAAAACAAAATGTATCAAGGGAGTTTAAACGGATTTAGTCTCCAAACCGTCTGCGTTGGCGATCCATAATTAACTCTTTACAATTCAGCAGGTGAAAGAAATTAACAGAGTTCTCGGTATAAGCTCAATATTGTATGCTGGTAATGCCATACTTTTCGTTTATTTAGTTACTTGCGCTTCGAAGCGCGAGTAGCACGTGATCTGATACTTAAATTGTACTGCTGTTCTAAACGGTTATTGTGTCTATTACATTAGGTAAATGTCACAATAAAAACATTGAAACATTTATAGTATTGGTAAAGGTAAATAACGGATGAGGTAATAGATTTGTTTGAACCAGATTTTTACACGGCGACAACCCATCCTTGTCCCATATCCCTGTAATTGTTCTCTTTACCGCATCCCTAATCATCCAGTGCCTTGAGGTTGACACTCTAATTAACGGACGATCGGTAACGGCATATTATTGTAATATAAATTGTGTGGTGTGTCAAAATTATTAAAATTATAGGTGTCTCCAGAACTTATCAGTATATATCGTGCGAGAAGATGAAATTTCCTACGCGAAACAAGCGCAGCATCGTGGTGTGTCCATTTCCCTCCTTTTCTCCACGAATTGTCGTGTGAAAATTCAGTACGTGCTAGAATTGTTTCATAGATTCTCACTTCACAAAATTAAAGCCCTAGGATTCAGAACAACCAAGATTATTATGATGTCTTTAACATCATTCTGGTACTGTTGATTGTCCGTTGCCCGTTATTATTAGCGCCAATAGACAATATCTCAACGTACAAATAAGCAAGAATTATGCAACAGCCAATAAGTATGAAAGGAATTAGTTCACATTCAGAGGATTACATGAACAACAAATATTCATTTAATTATCATGTCAAGTAAAGTTATGCTTACAAAGAAACGCAAGCCGACCATTTTGATACCTCTATCGCCCCGCATCCCTTACCTTTTTTCCCCTTTTAAGAACAACTCTCCCACCCGCAACCATACGGTTGCTGCCTGTTACAATAATTGCAATAATGGCATAAACCTGTGAACCTGTAGTATTTTCCAAGTGTCCTGTACTCACCCACATCAAAGTCGTAAATAGTAGTGATAATCCAACAATCATGTCATCATTATAAATTTGCAACATGATACGAAATAAGTAATATACCGACACCAGAATAACCGACAACAGTTGTAATTGAAAATGGAATGGAAAATGACTGCATATAATGGGTAAGGTATTTTAAAATTACAAGTGATAGCCGACACGTGTGAAGATTATACAAAGATACTGAGATTTTATTGAAGGAAAACATTGTGTTAAAATTATAGCATACCAGTAATTTTTCTAATATCCGTCTGTTTAGATATCAACCTTAAATTGAAAACCTCTCGGCAAGCACTTATAGTTGTGTCCTACCAACTGTACATAAGAGTCAGTCACTCTAGACTTAATGAGCTTGAGCTTCCGATCAAGCACCAACCCAATAAAGCATACAAAGGAATTGTTAAAGGAACAGATAAAGAAAAGGTTTATGAAGGAAGCAGATGTGTGTAGATTCAACGTTACAATAATTTTAATTAACTACTCTCACCTCTGGTATAAAGCAATATACAGTCAGCCTCTTGCTATACCTTGCTTTAATGAATCTAATTTAAATTGACAATATGTCTAGACACCATTAAGGCTTCGTTCGGGGCACTATCCTTCGGGATGTTTTAGATATCTAACGAGAAAAGCAGAATCTCCAAACTGTCATATATGTGGAGAGACTGATTATGTGCATGGAGTGTGCCGATAATAGCACCGAAAAAGAGTCGTTTGTGAGTATCATTTGTCGAAACATAGGTATTTGTCACAGCATCTTCGCAAAACGCTGTTTGGATGGGGTCAAAATATTCTATGATATGGTAATGATATCACATCAGCGACTCTCTTGATGTGAACCTAAAACGAATACGGAGCTATGGGACTGATATGTTCCTTGCAATAAAATACCCTAAAAATTAAATTAAATTAAAAAAGAAAACTCTGCTCACCTGTTATGTATGTATGTATGAGGTTATTTTAATGCACGAACTAGAACATTACCTTTACTGTCGGGTAAATAACATCCAAAGTTAAAGCGACAACACACGTGACTGGATTATACTGAATTTGTTACTGAACAAACTAAACTAGTTTTAAGTTGATTCAACCATATAACCTTATTATCTTGTTAAATCGGAATGTCTCTTTTTTGTACCAGATATTTTGTTTAGGTAATGAATTATAAGCATATAGGAATTCGTTTTTGAAGTTCAACTTCTTTGACGATCATTTGAAAAGTTAATTATATTAGTCGTATCTAAATTATAGTCCTTAATTAATAATGTAGTTTAAACAATATTTTTGGTATTATATGTTTTTAAGCTGGTAACTTGATATAATTTTTTCGCGAAAAAAAAAGGGCGCGGGTGTGTAAAAATCAGTACGCATGTGTGGACACCTGCCTTTTGACGCTTCAATGGTTTCCATTGCAACTGTTTGTTGATCTATCAATGTTCAAATATGTATATCGTAAGAAATATTATGCTATTCTAAAAAAAGAACAATGTTTTCAGTAAATGATTAGATTATTAATTTTTCTAAATTGAAAGATTTAGGCAGTGTTTTTATAAGTTAATATAATGCAGATAAAAAAAATACAACTTTCTACACTACTACTGTAATGGCTTATTATTTGTGTTCACTCAACACAATCACATTCAATCCTTCTTAAATAATATGTTATTTTAAAATAAATAAACGTAAAGACAATAAATGGATGGATCGGGCAGAAACTTTACGTTTTTTTTTTCAAATCAAGTTAGAGATACGTCTGCATTTTACTGCGATCACATTCTTGAGATTTTTTAATAGTGTATATCTAACTTATAACATATATTTTGTACATATTCACAGCATTCACATATCCATATATGTATATGTATGCAAGGTAGAGAAGTCGACGTTCTGAACCGACTCCTTTTTTTTTATTAACGTGGGGAAATCCATCATGGACACACCACACCACCCTCCCGGGGGAGAGAGTGGGTAGTGTGAGACTCTTACTCACTAAAACCCCACGGTGTACCGACCGCTGCTAGGTTGGGGCGGCATGGGATCGTGCAGTGCTATCACCATGCCGCCCCAGCGGCCAGCCCAGCAGAAAGTGTCCGCCGAGCGTCATCCTAATAAGGAGGGCAAGCTGGGTACACACCAACCGCCCCCTTCTCGTCAACCGAACCTGTGCAATGGGGAGATGGGCCCTACTGCTACCTACGGCAATCTTTTTGTCTGACGTAATTTTTAATCTATTGAATTTAGTTTGTCACTAGGTAGTCCTTCAGCGTATCAAATTTTATACCGTTCTATCTAAATTACTATTATAAAGGAAAAATATTTGATTTTGTGTTTGTAATGAATAAACTCGAAGAATACTTGATAGATTTCAATAATTATTTCACCTATAGGCTATCAACGGCGAGCAACATGGGTTGTGCTTATTTTGAAAAATCTACATTATAATTTGCGAAATCGCAAGCAAAAACTAGTCGAAAATAAAATCAAAATGGACCATTTTGATTAGCGGATCGCTGTTATCAACTGTTGTCCCCGTCTCTTACTTCTGTTCTGACATGTGTCAGTGTCGGATTTACCTTAGCGCTGCTCATGGTCACTGTAAAAATACCCCATTGTCGAAATTTTTTATGAAATGGATAAACTTTCGATACACATTTTTTAAATAAATAGAATGCTTTTCTTAAGAGAAAATTTGTTATAAATAGATTAATTATATATCTAAAAAAACATTTCTTGTGTACTAAGGATTATGATTACTTATAAATTACAATATAATGTTCATATTTTCAGAGGTAAACGAGTCTGATGTTTCTATTTGCATATTGATCAATTAAATCTTCATAATCTAGATGTGGTGGAGTACATTGTTTCCTCATACTCCGAATTTTGCCACCCTCAGGCATTAGCCCTGAACGTCCCTTTTTTATACAGGGAAATCCCTAAATTCCTCAGCTGGGCAGCTGAGGGTGGGTTATGTCCGATTCGCACGGACTAAAACATCATGGTATCTTCCTTTCTCACACCTAATGCGCCTAGTGAACTCGGACACCGTCTAAATTTCTCAATATTCTCATAACTATTTATGAAAACTTGTAAATGGCCTTCATGTATCCTACTCTTTGTTTTATAATGTTTATTTAGCTGTAAGTTTTCCGAAAAATTGTAAAATAAAATAAAATAAAATTAGTGGATATTTGTGTTATGAATATCAAAGACATTATTTTTTTCAACGATTCATTAGTAACTAGCCAGTTTATATCTGAAGTGTGTTTACATTGTTCGAGTTGTATGCTAGCTGTGCTATTTTCTGATCAAATAAAAAAATATCGCAAGAAAAATGATACGCGAAAAACTCCAAAATATTTCCTCGATACACAATACAATAGTATTATTATCCCGGATAAAATCATCTCCAGTGAAACTTGCCCGTGGAATCTCTGGCCCGGCACTAATATGAGGAATCCGACAATTTTCGGGAGTGAAGCGCGCTTGTGCTATAGGGTTCTGTGATTATCAATTTGTGTATAACTGGTTATGCCTATTTTCTATTCCTCAGGAACAGTACTTTTTTTCTCAGTTCAGGGTACTCCATGTTTTTTTACACTCCCGACAATGTGTATGCAAAATGTTCTTAGTAGTTAAGACATGAAAGAAAAGCAAATAGAGTCACATTTGTGTTTACAATGTTAGTTAGGATAACTAGCTATGCCCACGGCTTCGAATGTGTATTAGTCATAATTTATTATCACTATTGTTTGTTGTCTTTATATTTTGTCTTTTTTGAGATACAAAAATACGAGGTATTTCCAAAGCCATCGATGCTTTAAACCACGTCTAAAGGCTAAAATGGAAATGGACAGACCATACGACGAGACTGCAAGACGAAAGATGGCCCAAAAGAATCACTTCGTGGAATGATCTAAAAGGGATACGATACAGAGGAAGACCCCACACTAGATGGCAGAATGACCTCACAAGGACAACCGAACTAAACGGGATACAAGTGACCCAAGATAGAGATCAATGGGCTTCTTTGGAATAGGTTAGGTAGGTAGGAACACCCTAGGAGGTGGTCTTGCAAATTAAATAAGAATTAAATCTTAGATTAATTATTAAATTATAATAATTTATAGCAACAATTAGTATAAAAAATATTTATTAAAGTATTAAGTAGATTAAGTACAGCTATAAGTTTTTCATGCCTTGTTATTATTTTGCAAGAAATATAAGGCTTTTTTTTTATTTGTGTTAATCAATTATTGGGGTACCTACCTATCAAAACATAGTTGTTTAAACATTTTAGGTGTTCAATAATTACAAAAAAAAAAATATTAACGAATTTTCATGATTAGTTGAACTGTGGAGATGTTGACTTGCGGCAGCGCCATCTAGTGACGAGTTATAGAAACATGACTAATTAAAAAAAAACAGTTATTATATTCTATTACTCTCTCTATTTTACCCGCTGTTATAATAATAATAATAATAAATATTTATTACCAGTAAACTTATCCTAGGCTTACATATACATCAATAAAATAAAACACTTTTATAATTATATTACGATTACACGTTGATCTCCACACTAGGCTCGTGGCCTGTCTTGTGGATTTCAATTTCAAAGAGGTTTGTCTACCCGGTTAACAGCGCTCGTGTATGTTTGTGTTTGTGTATCTATTTTTTTGTGGTTATGCTATGTTGTTTCTTATGTAATCTGTTGTCTGTTTCTTTCTCATACAGTAACTTTTAAGAGCTCTTCAGTGTTATGGTAAGTTAAAGTTTGAAGCCATGAATGAATTTTGTGTTTTGCTTCCCATATGTTACATTCCCATATGTTAATTTTTGGCATATATTTTCAACTATTTTTACTCCACGGTCTCGCTCACCTTATTGTAGGTTTGATCTATCTCTCGGGAACATTACTTTCTTCTATGAGGTCGAGTAGTTAAGACGTGAAATCGTAACAAACATACAAACTCATTTTCATATTTATAGTATTAATTAGGACTACTTATACATAATATACTAATACATAATATTTTTACAACTTATTATAGTTCCGGAATCAGGTCTGCCGCTTCGAATCGATATTAAAATAAAAATACTTTATTCAATTTAGGCTCTGAGAAGGCGTTTATAAACGTCAAAATTACTATCAGTTTAGAAAACAAACCATTCATCGAAAAGAATCTGGATTGGGTTTATCTTTTTGAATTTACATATATTTATAATAGATTAAAATTGCAATCGTTTTTAGTGGATGCACAGTGAGTGGTGTACATTCCAGACATAATTGTGTCGAGACACTGAGAAATTGTGATTATATAATCCCAAATATATACTATATATTAAATATATATTTTATTGAATATATAATTTATTTGAAAAATATGATAAAGAAAAAGAAAACCAAATATAGATTTCGTCGACAGCGCCTCCTAACGGGTACAGCTATAACTAAGAACCTCTAGATAACTAAAACTAAATAAAGACAAAAAAGGTAATCAAAAATGGTCAAGACGATTATAATTTGTTTAAAGCCATATTTGAAGGAAGAGTATTACGAACAACAAACATTCTAATATTCTAGCGTAATCACCAATAATAAATGAGTTTTGTTGAATTAAACACAAAACTAACGTACGAAAGAAAAAAAACACACGTGAAAAGTCTGACACTCATTATATACCTACTTCGCATAAAAAACTTATACGAAATTTTATTCAGTTCGATCCCCTTCACTCTGAAATTTAGGTTCTATCAAATCAGTCTCATTGAGAATGTCAATTATGATAGACGCTTTGAAGATTGTTTACCACGAAACTTAGTTATGGTTCGTCATATTTGCATAATCTTGATGAAGTTGCGCCGCGGTTCAAACAAGTAAATTGCAATTAGATTCTCATATTCCATGAAATGTTTGTCAATGTGGCCTTGTGTTCGAGCAATGAATTGATGACAGATAAACGCTCGTATGTCAGGTACAATTTATTTTCGTCATTCTATATAAACTACCATCTGTTACCCGCGGCTTACCAATAACCGACTTACGGAAAAATAAAAGATTTTCGCACAAATTTTCATCCACTCTTTCATCATCTTAGGGGTTGAATTTGCTAAAATCCTTCCTTAACACTCAACTACAATGTAAAAGGAATCTGCATGCAAATTTCCACAGTCCTAGCAACACTAGTTTGGGTTGTACGTTGAAATGTCAGTCAGCCAGTCATTTTTATATATATAATAGATAATGATGTTAAGAGCTCTTTCACACAATGACTACGAAACATATTTATAATTTATATAGATATTGTTTAAATTTGCCGAAAATATAGTGTGCATGTAGGTAATTGATAAGTGTTAAATAACCTACAAAAATCCTGCCATATGAGTACTATCTCGAGATACAGTATATAAACAGTTAAATTACACGAAGATAATATACGTTGTCATTATTTATAAATATTATAACGTAGACGAAATTACTGTTAGTAAATTCATAATCCAATAATAAAACCAAAGTTAACCAATTTGTTTGCTTCACGACTAAACTCAAAACCGACCGCAATAACTATACCATGTAAGGCCCGTGATAAAACTATTTGATGGGGCCGCAGTAAAAACGAGATGTAATTTAATTTTAATAAACTAGTGGAGAAATTACTTCAGAAATCGCACTCTCTTCAGGCTGGGGGCTCATGGCAATTTGCCACCTTTACCAGCCTATAGTTACGCCATTGGCATAGATGTAGCATGAAACCTGAAAAAGAACACAGGTTACATTTTATTACAAGTTTTTATTTAACTTGCAATGTTCTTTAGTTTGCTTAGTTCCAATCTTGAAATCTAAATTAAAACCAGTCCCTTCAGACTTAGGACTTTCCAATTTTGCATGTTTGTTCTGCTCTAATGGCAATGCACGAAAATGAATTAAAAATAAAATGGCGAATTTCCAAATGGCCGCCACTTTGTAAAGTAAAATCGATTAAATTTTTCAGCGCATTGATATAAAAACTTATTATTAAAAAAAATAATTTACATATAAATGTATTGCTAATATCTATACAGTATACAGGCGATGTCGCAGAAGAACGCTATATTAATGGTAAAAACAAAAAATATATATGTTCGACGTTAAAATGAGGTAATTTACGTATACTTTACATTGTATTAATAAAAAAATGACGTATTATCTATAAAGTATATACTATTATTAGAAAGAGAGATTGATTTTATTTTTGTAATGG
Source organism: Antheraea assamensis (assembly GCA_035772565.1). Lineage (NCBI taxonomy): Eukaryota > Metazoa > Arthropoda > Insecta > Lepidoptera > Saturniidae > Antheraea > Antheraea assamensis. The sequence continues at coordinate 1,474,072 of JAQQSE010000058.1, forward strand.
ATGGACTCAAAAATGCTTCACCGATTTTAAAATTTCATTCAACTCTACATTATCAACGTATAACACGGATTGGATTTGTATTTTCAAAATCTATATACACGCGAGCAACGCCGCGAACAAAAGCCATGTATACTTTACAATCCAATAAAATATTTACACACAAGATCGCATGTTCAAATATCTAAGGATAAATATCGTATAAGATCAGTAATGGATAGGTATCTGTATATAACTAGAAGCTCAAAGACAGACACAAGACCAGTTGTGTTAATTAAATCAATTAATATGTAAATAGGCCTTTGAAGTCTTAAAGATTACTTATAAAATAAACGTAGGCATATTTTATTAGTTAAGTGTGTGTTTAAATATGCATACACTTTGCTAAAAGTTAAATTGAATTTTGTTTACGGGAAATATTATGGTAATGTTTACATTTAAACTGCGCATAAACGAAATATATTTTGCTAGAATTTTAATAGTGTTTATTTTATCTACGTTGTTTCAAGACCTGAAATAAAAATTGTATCATGTACGGGTGTTGACAATAATATTCACAAATAAAAGTCTTGAACGTCAACTGTATAATTCAAAGATAATATATACATATAACATGTACACAGAAGAAGAAGTAAAAACATAGAGAGACGAAAACAAATAGAGAAAACTGCTTTACAGTACAGTACTTAATTAATTAGCGTGGCTGCGGGGGAACGTGCGTTTCATGTCTGAATGCTACCCGAATGAGAGGGTGGCGATGCCGGTGACGCTACTGCGCCGATGCAACGCGCTGTGTATGCGCAGGCGGGGACCGCGTCCTACAACCCGTACACTACCCCGTAAATAACAGTGTACGCTCCACTACATATAATTTTGTCACCCACGTTAATATTGTAGTCACGAGAAAAACATAGTGATGATAATTCCGACCGATTTCGGCCATGGCGACCAAAGACTTTTGGGTACTCGGTATCTAGTAATGGAAGCGGTCAGGTGCGCAAGATATATTATGGTGCAGAAGTGTATGTGCAAGACACGGGTGCGCATACTCATCCTTGTTCTTCTACACCCAGTGGAACGGGAACTGTTACGACTGGAGAAGGACTCAGATAGATGGTACGGTATCACAGTGAGAAGGTTATAAGGGGTCAGTACTATCTCACACTTCCTTAATAAACTTTTATGATACCCACGGGAAGATATGGGGTGGTGCGATTCTACTCTTCTGGCACCACACAGCATCTAAAATAGTACTAATACAATCAATTATCTTTTGCTTGTGGCATCGCTAACGATATGAAAATTTGCCCTGTCCCTCGGGAACAGAACTTTCTCCTGGATAAAAGGTAACCTATGTTCTTTTCTCTCCACTTGACAATGTGTATGTAAAAAGAACTGCTCCCGAGGGGTAGGCCATTAACGGGTGCGAAAACTAATACAAAATAATGTATCACTTGCCCAAAGTTTAACAGGAAATTGTTGTTCCCTTAACATTTTAATATTCTCTCTTTCACACCTATCAGGGGTAGTATAATACTATCTTGTTCTCGTAACAGATAACCGGCAGAAGAATAATTATGTATTTTTTAATGTGTTATACATTACCTAGTATTAATGAATAAATATCATTATCTGTTGTAGTAAAAATGACCAAATCTCAAATTTATCAAAAACATTTATCTTTTCCCTTAGAGATGTTAGACGCGTATGAACTCGAGCCATCGTCCGCTATCAGAGCTTAACCAGGACAGGTTATAGCATATATTTAGCCTAACGTAAATTCTGGGTCCTAATGACATGGAACCCTAAAGATTTTTTCTTGACTAACATATCAGACATACGCAGTACTTTGAGGTTTTCCATACGAATGGATTTTCTTAAAAACGTACGATTGATTGTTAAATTATTAAGGCATGAATTACTCACAATTGTGTCGAGATAAAGAATATAGCTTCTTGGGTGAAATAAGAATGTACATATGTACAATGTACATAAAAACCTTAGTGGAATGGGTTAAGAGTGAAATTTGCTTAAAATCTGCTTTATGTTTTTGAAAATTAAGGATCATGACCTTGAATTCTCAGGCTTTTTTTTACTATATAGGCTTCAGCGTTAGACCACAACCTCATCTGATGTTAAATGACGATGTGGTCTAAGATGGTAAACACGCGAAACCTAGAGGGGACTGGCTCTCGAGTACAGCCAATGGAACACACTTACAGTTGTGCTTAGTGACAGATTTTCAACTTGAGGGTAGGTAGCCAGGCGGATTTAGGAAAAGCCCTACCACCATACTATGGCTTCATCTCGATATTTTCCTGTACCGAAAATTTCGATATAAAAAAACGTACGTGTGTATGTACGCAGGTAAGAAGTTACTTCTTTAGCTCAAAAAAAGACATTAAATGAAATTGATAACGTATAATTATAATTAACAATAAAGCTCTTTAAAATTAATTTTCTGTCTTTCTGTATACGGAATCAAGTAAAGAAACAAAAAGAAGTAGAATAAGTTATTTATCAAATAATAACGTAGTAATAATAATTTATAATGTAAACAAATAAAAATAATACATACTGACAGTTAGGACCTCAAATCTATGAACCCATTTTTAAAAGTTTTTAAAAACCATTTTTATCACAAATACCCACAATAAATAATCATTCGCCACTATATTATAATTTAAAGTCACACACAAATACTCATTAAAATTACGCACAATACATATGTATATTTATGTATGAATATTTTTTTTTTCTCCACTTATGTCAAAAATATGTTTTAGATTCCTATACGTTGAATTTAGTTATGAGTTCTCACGATAACTTGGGAGACAATTAACAATTTAGTTCATGGTGTCGCTTGTAAGTGTCAGTGTTATACATTTTTCCAAAGAGTCCAAAATAAGAACAACTACAATAAAAAACGCATTTTTAATTCAATGGATTCATTGAATCAAAACTACAAACAAACACTGAATTTACGATATTCAAAACAAAACAGGATTGAATTTTCATCCACGCCACTCACTTTATGTATCGGATTTGCATACATTTCATTTATGAGGGTTAAAACTCTAGGATGGTGAGTCGTCAAATCCGACGACACTGTGGCATTTTAATCCGGTCACACACTCCAAACGTTGTATTTATTTGCTTAAATAAATTTCCATATAAAATGTTTTTGTTACAGCTATTTTTTCTTCTATAGCAGCTTAATTTTATCTTAAACAACCCGTTGCCCGTGACTTTGGTTTCTCGGAAATAATTTTCTTATTCAGCTGGATTAAATTATTCCGTAGCACGATTACAAAATTAAAAGTATTGTGAATATATACGTTATGGTTGTAAGTCAGCTATATCCGCAATATTTATAATTATTTCTAATTGTAAATACAGTTTTGTGTAGTACAATTTATCGTTGTGGCTCGATGACTCGTTGCTTGTAGAATTGCTGTCCGTAGATGTTGGTTGTAGTTTGTTATATTTCGCCTATCTCGAAACGCCCTCTCGAACTGTGTCTATCTCTCCAATGTAGCTGTCTTAATCAGACTCTGTTGTGTGTCTGTTTTTAGAAAACCGTTCCTACTCCCTATAAACGCGCCTCATCGCTGCAATGTGCCATGAATGCACTCCACGTTTATGTTCCCACATTAGCCAGACCAAGAGCCCTGTAATGCGCCCGTCGGAATAAGTTTAAACAAATGACCCAACTATTCACATGTGTCCGAATTTCTTCGTATAGTCAACACCCCCTGCGGCGCGCACCGTATATTTATTACATCCGTTTGATGTTAATATAACTTATCCATAACAGTTTAGCGACAATATAAGAACTTACTCCTAGTATATTATAATTTCGGACAGTTCTTATAACTAGTTACACTAAATGATCTACATACAGCTCGCTCCGCAACAAAGGACTTTAAGTAGGTAGCTTCGTTAATAATAAAATAATAGTAGGCAGATAAGAAAATATATTTCTCATCATATAATATTATAATACTGAAATTATTTGAGAGAAACGACAGTCATGTAAAATAAAAAATCAAAAACGCACGCTAGACAGAGCTCGGTCAGTAACCTCGTGAAGAAATAAAACAATATAAATCTATTCTTCCTTTGCTTTAAATCTCCTTGATGAGACGCAAGTACTAGTGCTACGGCGCCTGGAGTATCTAGGTCTAATTGTTTTACTACAGAAGCTAATTAATAAAGTTGAAGACAACTACTTGGCTGCAAGTGCCACGAAAAGGATCCAAATTTACAAACATCTTCGTATTGCATTTCTCTTTCAATCATTGCCTGGTTTTGCTATTAAACAGACTACTGCATCTGAAGTTCATTAGGTCTAACTTACATGTTACTTTACTACATAATTGAGCTGAAAGATATAGCAATATAAGAAAGTTTTCTGCCAAGAATTATGGAATAAGTTAGTAGCTTGAACCAGACTGTGTAGTAAGTGCCCGCACATCTGCCGAGAGATAACCATTCTCCGTTACAAACTTTTCTGTATGAACTCACGTGATAAACTCAAGAGTAATGTTTACCCGTATAACAGCATAAATTTTATTTTTTTACTGCACGTAGCAAACAAAATCAAAAATGCTTTATTCAGTTTAGGCCCTGAGAAGACGCTACGCAAATCGGTAATGGACTTTGGAATTTTGTTATTTACCTGACACTATTACCTAAAAAACTGTTACCGGTCTTAGTGAGCCTGAAACATGGAGTGACCAATTTGTTATTTTTTCTAATATTTAAATGATGTCGGTCTTTCACTAAATTCTGCTTATCTACGTTTTGGGAACATACATTAGATTTTTAAGAATGTATTGGGAGAGCAAAGGTAATATACCAAATTCCTGGAGTTTAGCCTTTAATAATTCGCGATTCTCCATATCATAAATTGGTCGAACTGCCCGTTTCTGTAGTAAGAATATGGTGTGTACCTCAACTGCTGTTCCCCATAACAAAATGTCATAAGACATTAAACTATGGAAGTAAGCAACGTAGACCAATCTAGCAATGGTTATATGCAACAATATCTAACAGTGAAATAGTTTCGCTACCATGATTGCTACTCACGATAATTGGTAAAAATTTTACTTCTTACTGCTCCTTCATATTTGCCCACTATGGAAATTGTATTTCTTTCGAAATGATTGTGTCACTTAATGTAAGCATGACATTGTCATTGAATTTAACAAAACCTTTGGAAATTGAACAATGCGAAGTTCTGAACCTTCCTTATTTAAAGTTTTTATTGCAGTAGAGCATCACTTAAACATTTTATCCCTGAATATATGAGTAAAAAAATTTAATAATCATGAACAATCTATATCTTTTCTTTGTCAATTTCGCCAGACGTACTGTAGATAAATTCATTCCTTAGATCAAACAATTGAATTTTGTAGCATTATTTTCTAATACATGTCTTGTATTCAAACACTATAAAATTGAGAACCTATCAGCAATGCCAACAGCTACATTTAGAAGTTATCACCTTTAAAAACCTTTTTGCACTCCTTGCATTTAAAAACTTTAAAGTAAATTGAAATACGAGATTAGTATTCTCTGATAAAGCAAAAAATCTAAATGAAACATTTCTAAACTTACTTATTAATAATGAATACAAGTATATTCCATTAACATTAACTAAAGCCTTATATTCTTAAAAAGAAAAATGCTCTCGTCCCGTGGGCGTTTCAAATTATTATGAAGGATCTCTTTTTATAAAAGAATATTGAAGTCAGTCTGCAACGTTACGAGACATGAAAAGGGACATTCAGTAATAAATTGTTTGAAATGGTTACGAAGAAATCTTTATTGGGATATATCAAATCGATAGGAATGGGAATCTTACTCTGTTCTTATCAAATTTACGATGGATTTGCTCAAACTACATTTGTTTCATTCAAGCGTATATCCGCAAAATGATGATAATAAGATGGACACGATGACAGAAAAATCAAACATGTTTATAGCCTACAAAAATCACTATGAAAATTGTAGAAAAATATTTACTAAATTTGATTCAAAATTCTGAGAATTCGTATCTGTACAACCAATTTGAAATTTCGAATTATAATAAAATAAATTAATTAAGTGAAATCAAATTTATAATAATAATATTATCATGCTTGCTGAAATAGCTCGCTTTACCTAAACTGTCTGAAATAACCCGTGCTGATTGTACAAAAATACAGTCGCAAATTCTTAATGTTTTTCTTAGATGTCTTTCGTATTCCAATTATTTTATTCCTTCATAAGCAAATACAACGTTTAGCGTCAAGTCTAGTGTTTGAACACATTTTCAAGTTTCTCTGAAGTACGGGTACGGAAATTGTGTCCTTGTTCAAGGTCCAATTCGTAACTATGTCAATAAATGCTGGAGTTTTTCAAGGTTATATTTTGGCACACTGTTCTTTATCTGAGTATCGGTTTGCACTTTTTAGGTTTTTATCAATGCATTTTTTTTGCCTTCACTATTGTAGTCCAATACATTATCAAAATAGTACTCATTTTCACTTTTTTGAAGAAGCATTCAATTTTTATTAATTGCACTAAATTAGAACTAAATAATATGAAAAAAAAATGCAATCTTGTTAATTTTAAAACGCTAATTTTCCAGATGTCCGTTCATAGTTCTATTAAAGCAAATACTTATTTGTTATTTAAGAGAACGTTGAAGGTGACGATTATACAGTAAAGCTATGTTGGCTTAGTTGATACCGAGTTTAGACATCGCATCGATCGACGTGGATTCGATTCCTTGCTACTAAATCGGAACTTTCTATGGAGGAAAACATTGTGATGATACAACAGCATGGTGGTAAGGCTTCACCACCCTCAAATTCAGAATCTGCTGCCTCGTACCTATTGGTGTGCTCTCTCAGCTGCACTTAATAGCCAATTCCCTCTAGGTTTACCGTGATTACCATTTTAGGCCACATCGTTATTTTACATCAGGATGGATTGTAGTCAAATGCTAAAATCTATGAAATGTAAAAAAAGTACTGGATATGAGACGAAAATTGGTCCCCTAGTGAAAGAAAGAAACATTTATTTGAATCATGCTACATTTGTATATTTAATTTTATTAAATTACAAAAATTATATTTGCATATATAAGTATATACACATATTAATTCAAGAGAGAATACACATATTAATTAAAGCTCCGGCTGCGGAACACGCGGTCGCAGCTAAGAAGCCACGCCCATCACCTCCCGTCACCTTCCGTGACAAAGCCCGTTGGGTGGAAATCTGGGACGACCTTAAGTCTAAAGAAATTTTCTACAAGTCCGCCGTCAACACTATTTCCGGCATCTCTATTAGAATCTCGACCCCCGATGAGCATCGCCAGCTCACAAAGTACTTCCGATAGCGGAAACTCCCTTTCTTCACGCACGCTCTCGAGGATGAGCGTCTCCTCCGTGCCGTCATTCGTGGAGTTCCTTCTGAACTCTCTACCTATGACATTTCCAATTGCCTGAACGGTCAGGACTTTCCAGTCCGGAGCGTACAGCGCATGTACCACCCCCGTACGAAGGCCCCCTTCAACCTGGTACTAGTCACACTGGACCGTACCGTTGAAGGTAAGGCCATTTTCGGCCTCACCTCTGTGTGCGGCCTCTCCCGTGTCTATGTAGAGCCTCTTCGCAAGTCCTATGTACCCTCGCAGTGTCACAACTGCCAGGTGTACGGTCATTCGGCCCGGCACTGCCACCTGCGTCCCAGGTGTGTCAAGTGTCTCGGGGATCACTCCACTAGGCGAACAATCGCGGATGTCCCCGCGCGCCTCGCACGACCCGTCCCCGCCGCGGCGGACGTGCGACCCGGTCCAGGGAGCACGTCCTGCCGTCTCGGACGCGACCGCCTCCGCCTCCGCCTCCGCCTCCGCCCATACAAAGCCAGAAGGCTTTCCCTGACTTGCCGGGCACCTCCAGTGCACCGGCAGCACCCGCACCCGCGCCGAGCGCGCTCTCTTGGCGCGTAAGGCCTTCCCCGCCAGCTCCCATGGGTCCTAAAGCCAAGCCCCAGCCTCAGAAGGCTCAGTCCACTCCTGCGCCACCTACCGCGTCTTCAGTATCGACCACCGGTATCGACTGGATAGCTCAACTCCTTTTAGTACACGATGTACAAGAAATACTCGCGTTCAACGCGCTCGTCAATAGTACGTCTGAGCTCGGGCTCTTAAACGCGATCTCAGGTTTCCCGGCCGTTGCGACTAAGTTACAACGTCTAACTCGCGCCGCGCATAAATAAATTCGCGTTAATCAAAATAATAGTTCGAACCCGCGTGTTCATTTACATTAAATCGATACATTAGGAACTCGTACGTAATTGTATAGTTAAGTTGGCACCGCGCCATTGTCCTTTATTTTTCGCTCGATGTCCTCTTAAAAGATGCGTGTTTCCGCCCACGCCCGCGACTCTCTCTACTCACGCCGCCGTGAGCGGGGGGTGAGGATACGATCCCGCACACTCGTCGCGATTTTTCTTGTAACAACTCGAGCCTAGGTTTGTCCCTTGGTGTGGAGCCCTCGAGCATGTTACTCGCGCGAATACAGTGACTCACGCTTGTGTTTCATTTACCCAGATCACCCCACACACGTACACACCTAGGTACACATAGTGGTGGACTGTTTTTTTGCCCTTTTCGGACTGAAATAGGTCACCTAACATAGTAGTCAGATGCAAAATACACATATACGTTCGTGAAACGTGCATGGTCACACATGCACTTTTAACGAATTCATATGTGTATGAAATGGATAGATAGCTTAGCTTAGCTTAGTCGGATCGGGAAATTCGGCGACAGTTCAAGCCAAGGCGCACCGAGTGCCCTTGCGCTGTTCGCCTAAACAAATCGGGTGAGTGCCTTAAGCGCTCCCCTTGGTAGTCCGATGGAACTGTAGAGGCCTTGCCAGGCTAGCAGTGTAGGTCAGTTCGAAAAAAAAAAAAAATAATAAAAGAGATAACTAAGTTTTGCATGGAGTCAAAAAGAACTTTGCTTCATCATAAGGCTTCAGGCTCGCAAGTGCAAGCATTAAAGCGCTGATTTTCTAACAAGACCTGATGTATACACAAACATATGGACGAAATTACACTGCTATTTTATACTAAAATATCAACACATAGGTATATGCATGTTATAATATTTACATCCAGAACTGCTTATATTCAAATAGTTAATCGAGAAAGTTACATATAACGTTTTCTCAAATATTACACTGATGAATCAAGTTTATTACATTTGTGAATTTGCCTAGTCTAATGCGATGCTTGCCATATTAATAAATAGTTTTTCAACTTCACTTTCAATATAATCTGTTTATGTACTGCTCGTAATAGAGTGATAGATTTCCCATCAAGGTAATTAAAAGTTCCGATTCAATATACAATTGTTCGATCTGCTTATCACTAAACCATCGCTACTTCAAATTATCCTTTATCAACCGGTTTAATCACAAAGTTCTTAGAATTGTTCCGATCCATTGTCGCGGATAGTTAACGACGCCTGAAAGCCTTTCTAGTTGTTTAAACCGTTTGTACCCCGGTTCGGATCAAGGGATTCTTACTGGATTCACTTACCTCCGAACACAAAGGATGTACGATTACTTGAATAACGATCTCCCCAAACCATTAAGTAAGGGTTTTTGGGACAGCAATGAAACGGTATTAATTTTAGCAATTCATTGTTTTGTTTTCCTATGGCTCTAGCTTGTGTTGCCGACTTTACGATCCGTCTTTTCGTGGCTTCTTCTTCTAAGGGTCGAGAGATTATTTTTTTCTGGAGAGTGACAGTGCTACGAGGGGCACAGTTGCAGTTCAAGTGGTTTCTGTATAAAACACACTTAACGTTAAATGTTAGATTTTTCATAAGGTATACCCGTTTTCTGTTTCCATATAGAAGGTATATCAATTTAGGCATACTTGAGATGACATTAAGTAAAAATGCATTCGATTCTTCCTGTATTACCCAGTCTTTATTGATTAATATTTGAAATAAAATAGAAGTAAGCTTTACCGCAAATACCCATAAACAGGTTATTAAAGTAGGTGCTGTGTATACGAACTTTTATTCGCCACATAAAGGCACTTCTGTATCATTCTATATATACATAATAAGTCGTGGTAGTTCATTTTTTGTAAAAGTAATATTTTTTTCCATTTTTAGTGTAAATAAATGTGCGGTTTCTGATATAAAACACTTTTTTTTTTAATGACAACTGAAGTAATAATGTATAACGATATATATAAATTGGTAGGTGGTAGAACTACGCTGAAGCTATTACTGGTTTCAGCATGAATGGGTCGGCTCGCCCGGGGCAGTACCACCCTCTCACAGAAAACCGACGTGAAGTAACAGTGCTTGCACTGTTGCGTTTCGTTCGGTCAGTGAGAGCGCCGGAGGCCCATATATATTAAAAGGCCGGCAACGCACTTGCGACTCTCCTGGTATTGCTAGTGTCTATGGACGGCGGTGATCACTTATCACCAGGTGACCCACCTGTTCGTTTGGCCCCTATAATATAAAAAAAAAAACTTTCTCATTTTATTTATAATGCATAAGAAGGTTTCAACTCGTAACATTCCTCCACATCTAAATTGAAACTCCTCAAACGGTCGACGTGGCGCTCGTGCTTGATATTAGCTTCTCCGTGATTGAGGTGCATTTAAGAGGATGTGGATGATGGTAATGTGTATACAGATAATGGTGATGAGGATGTGGAGAGTAGTGAAGAGAATTTTACCGGCCTGGTTGTAGATTACCATCTACAACCGTATTTGCAGATAAACTTGATAGCGGCAGATTGACAGAAAAATTTACTTTGCATTCGAGAGATTCGGCAAAGTTCGGAGATATGTTATAGGCGAAGTTCGAGTTCTAATATGAACACCAAGTTTTCGCGTTTCCTCCCCACCAGGTATAGAAACGATATATTAATATCTATGTTTACAGGCTCTCACAATAGCAGGTTGCCATTTTATCTCTGGCTGTGATTTTTATGTAAGTATCTTCACTTGGATGGTAAGTTAGATCACAGTTCATAATATTTGTCTAGATTGATGGATCAGACATGTCCTAAAAAAATCTAAGATATGTGGGGTTTCTCACGATGTTTTCCTTCACCGTCAACAGATGGTAAATCGCTAGACTAGTACATATAAACTGCACAAAGTGAAATTTACATTGGTACCGACACACCCGGCATCGAAACCGCAACCTCACGCGTTATAGGTAGCTTACTTTGTCATTCTGCTATCACCAGTCTTTTATATGGTAATAAAGCTCATGAATAATACGCAAAAGTTTCTACCACGCACTCTGCTACTACCGCTTCAGACATAATACACCTTAAGTAATGCAATTAGAATGCTTGCGTCATGTTGCAATGCAGCAATGAACGCAAGCGTATTGCAATTTGATTACAAACAGTTAGAAATTCTGTCACAGATCACACCCTTGCTGTAAGCCGTTAAAAAGTTTCATTGATCATTATATTCGACTACGACAATTACTTGACCATAACAACGATACAGTAGGTGACTCAAATATCCGGATAGCGTATAAAAGATTCGACCGAGTATCGTTAATTTGCTCCTAAGAATAGGAGAGTTCAGTTACTTTGTCATGGATACCATAATCAGAACCTAAACAAACTCTTATCAAACTACCCTCGAAGTATATCCTTTCCAACAAAAAATGAATCATCGGTTGGCGTGATATTGAGTTACTTGTTTTTGTTTTTTTTTTTCGAACTAACTTACCCTTTTGGTACTTGGGCCTCTAAAGATTTACCCGACTACCGTGAGTTATTCGTCCATATGTCGCTCATATACTTAATGCAAAATTAAGATTTGTATGGTTTTCTCATGGATGCCATTGTCAGAACTAAACCAATTGAAATGGGACTACACGGGAAGCACCAGCTTTCAAATAAAATAAAAATCATCAAAATCGGTTCATCCAATCCGAAGTTATGAAATAACAAACATTAAAAAAAAACAGACGAATTGATAACCTCCTCCTTTTTTGAAGTCGATTAAAATGCTCATACCTGCATTCGGGAAGGTACTATGGTCCTGCAATGAGCCTGTTGTAGGCGGGTGATAATGATGATATACGTTGCTACTTGTCGGTGGTTGTCTTGGACTCTGCATGTCATTAGGTATAGTCTACGTGCAACCGTAATAAACTATTTCAGGCCGCGTACATAGTACTAGTAGATACTCCACAAAACACCCGGTGATCGTAGCGCATTCTGGGCATCATTGTCAAAGAATAAGGTCAATGATTCAATCCATTATCTTTGAAACATCCATTGACGCGCTATTGTTTTGACGCCGCGATAACAGAACTAATCTCCAAAATGGGTGTACCGATTTTAAAAATATTTATCCGAGGAGATCGAAGACTTTTCAAATTATTATCTAGACTAAATACCATTAGGCTTTTCTAATGGGATCTTAGCAGAAAGGATACGTTTTAACATTGATTAGTTAAAATTAGTAAATCCAAATATAACAATTAGCTCCCATGAAGCTATAAAACAATTTTCACAAGAACGACCTTGCAGACTCCAGCCAGTAAATTATATAATAGAATTAATAGGTTAATTTGTATATAGAATCGTCAGCCCCTCTCTGTCAGTGACAAACTGACAGGCCTTTCTACAAAGATTTGAATAAGAAAACCCTTTGAGATGGGTTTCTAAGAGCGAAATATTCGGATTATTATACACATATTTTTAGAATTAGAAGCACCAATGACAGAGAAGTTGAGGAGTATAGTCATGTAATAAGAAAAGTTTTGAGTTTGAAAGTGAACGGAAAATGGGGGGTAGAAGAAGACAGAGAGAGGTGTGGATGGATTGTGTGAAAATCATATGTGTATAAAAGTTGTGAATACTGAAATGACATCTGACAGAAGAAATAGAATAATTTACCAAATATTATTATTACTTAATTTTACACATATTCCGTACTCTATTACGTAGGTTGAAATTAAAATGTATTATGTATTAGTTGGAAACCTTATCTATTATTATTAAGTTAAGATTAAAACCGCGATTTGAATACCCTAAATGAAATAATTTTCCGAAAATTTGTCAGTTAAACCCTTCGATCCGAATTAAAGTTTCACTTGCATAGCATCACTTGCACTTTCATAAACCACACAGTGTATTTTTTTTTTTTTATGATTACCTTTCTGTATGATTTTTCAAACATTTTCTTTCAGACAAATATAACAAAAAAGAATTAGCCAAATACGCGTAATCGTTCTGGAGTAATGCCCTTACATACATACAGCAATTGATTTATATATTATATCTATATTTACTTATACAGATGGTTTGGCTTGTGCACTCAAGAGCCGGTACCTTTTCTAGGTTACCGTGTTACTACACTTGACCGACCTTCATCTGAGATCACGTTTGTGTATCATTACATAAAAAAATAGATCTATGCTTATGGCCACACAATAGAAGTAAAGTATTTACTTTTCTATCTTAAAACAGTAAACATGATGGATGATGATTGGAATCGAATATACACGATTCAGCGCATCACCAACCCGAACGCGCTTGATGTCTTATCGAGCCGAGTAAACCCGATTCACCATCACCGACACGAGCGTGACGGCTTACTTTCAATATACAACACGCCTAAAAGGTTTTCACTTTAAAAGTAAATTTAACTTACCGGTGTTACATAGTTATTATTTTCTAATATTCGTTATTACGGTACTCATCACATTTAGGCATGTCGTGTAAACGCATAACAATGACTTTTCTTTGTCGCGTTTCTAATCAGCTAGTCATTTCGGAGAGGTTAAGAAGCATGCAGGCCAGCACCGTTATTATTGCATTGTACTGTACTTACCATCAGGTATAGTGCAATTACTTTGCCTTGCTAAATGCTAATGTACAAAAAATCACATAAGCATCCCAAACAGCGAACCGGACAAATGTAAATAAGACAAAAAAATGTTAATAAAATTCAAACCGTTCGTATAAATTATTTACTTTAAACTACGGGAATATTATAGCAATAGTTTGAAAAGCAATTCGGATCGCGGCATTTAATATACGAAGCGACCGAATCGTAAGGATGACCGACCTTTTATTTTATATCGATATGTTCTAATCGAGTTCTTTAGATTTTATCGACATGGATTTATGGTGTTATAATTCTTCTACGACAACGGACTATGTGCATTTGCATCTGCAATTGCATATTTAAGCCCAAAATATACATGCTTGTTACTCGCACAAAAGCATGCTAGTTATTGGTAAAAACAAGCTGATGGCATGTGTACGAGATTCTGCCCGTAGCTCCCGTGCTAGTACAAAGCATACCAGGAGATCACGCTCGTTTGATTTTTACCTCTCGCGGGAAAGTGGGGAACATGTCACTAGCATAAAGAAGCTTGATTCTAAAAAGCAGTATGCCACTCTTCAGCATGTGTGCGGCTTTACAGAATGCCAGTAACCAGCACCTGGTATGCCATTTACAGGTATTTATTCTGGAATCTAAGCCCTTTCTCACCATTTGTTGCATGGTTGAACTAATATCTAGTGATAACGCATATTTTCATTACATATTCCTTTTATTTGTCATATATTCTACTGTTCAATGTCCTGTCACAGACTTTAATCAATCATGCATAGAGAAAAATATGAATGAAAAATATTAACAGGTGCTAGGAAAATGGAAATTTGAGATTATTTATTTTTTTACATGAAAAACTCAAATCACATCCAAAGACAATTTCAAAAAATCTTTATATATCATATTTGTCGATTGTTCAAACCTTGATTGAATTTAGGTATATATAATTTGTGTATGCGTGTGTCTATAACTGTTCTTCTTCTAAACGGCTCGACCAATTTTGATGATCTCTTTCATGACCAAATTTCTGTATATATATTTTTTATTATGTTGTTCGAACAATGAACAAAACTAAATGTCATAGCTGAGAATCATTCAGGTGACCTAAAAAGCAAAAAAGTATCATTCATGTCGTTTGAAGCCATATACAAAGGGAAAAAATTAGAAACATATACACACCGACGTTTTATACAATAAAATAATCATTTGGGCTTTCGAATATTGAATATTGAACCTGAATCAATGTGATTACAGTATAAATTCAGTAAAACGAACTCGTTGTGACTCAAGAGATTCCCACCTAAGGTTAAAGACAATCTGAAGTCATTTTGAACAAAATAATTAATGTTTTCAATATTTCTCTCTAATTTAAAATATTATTAATAGGCTACCTGATATTTTTCCAGAAACAATAGTCAACATCTAAATATTAAAAGATTCAAATAACTATCCAGTAATCCAATATTTGCAACTATCGAAAACGAATGACCGAGGATATAATCTTACCGCGGAGTATTTGTAGAAGTGTAGAGTTTATGATTTGTTTGTATTTAGAAAAGTAATGAAAATAGGTGACAAAATTGTATCATATCGAATTTATTAATTCTTTTTCCCGCGACTTCGTCCGTGTTAACGTAGTAAAAGATATATTTCTAACCCTCGGGAACACTCTTTTTCTTTTTCAAAGGAACCCGTGACAACATGTAACAAACAAATTTAGTAAAAATAAACATGCACAAGTATATAGGTACCTATATATATATGTGTGTGTATACATACAAAAATAATAACCATCTCCTTTTCAACGTTTTAAATTATCTTGAGGTAGTAATGAGTGTAGTTAAGTTCCTTATTTATTATAACCTGTAGTTACGTTTTATCTTGATCTTTTTAGGTATAATTTTTGTATTTTTTTTATTAATCTAGCATAAATAGTAAATATTTTCAAACTAGATAAGGTCTCTGTCTGGTGTCACAGGTTTTACTTAATTCTTAATAATAAAACCAAACAAACGTCATCTAACAAACGTTCATTCGCATTCAGGACATTATTGACGATTGATAAGCATCTAGATATCATATCATAACCAATATCGATAGAAAAATCGATAACGTTCCGCCATCCTTATCGAGTACATATTATTTACACGGCACGTCTCTAAATAACCGAATACGAAAATAAATCGGAGTGATTTTACGACTCGCGCGAACCGTCTCTGGGTTTTTGATGTGTTTTTTTCTAAATGTTAATGAAGGATTGGTTAACTCAGAACTAAAATGAGATGTTTGTTTATCATTTTATGTTTTATCGCTCGACTGCTGGTGTATTTGCCGCGGTTTCTGGTGACTACTGGGATTAGTAAGCACCGCGTTGAACTTACTAGGCTATTATTAAAGTGGAACTTATTTTATATCGCCTCAAATTTTTTCATCCATCTATCGTATGTCGCATTACAGCCGGCCGCGGAGTAGGGGTAAAGTGAAAGGCGCTCGACAGAGCCGCCAAGGCCAATATTTAAATAAACATTGTTCTCAGTTTTGAAAATGCGTCTATTATCTGATATGATGTATGATGTATTTATTATGTATTCCGTACTCTAATACGCTGATTCTAATTAAAATGTATGGTCTGATATCTTGTGTACTATTGATTTCCCATTATCATTCCCATTTTTAAGTCCCAATTACTAAGTTAAGATTTAAAACAAGCGATTTAAATATCTCAAATCTAACAAATTTCCGAAAACTTTCATTTAAATGCCTAAGGTCCGAAAAAAAGTTTCACTTGTATCGTGTGGTGTGGTTTTCCACACATTTTTTTTATCTTAAGTAATCAATGCGACTATGAGTTTGTGTGATTATTTGTTTTGTTGCGCTTTCTCACCTTACTTACTCAACCGACTATCATGCTTTTTGCATACTCATTGTCAGGGGTACATAAAAGAGTATTAGAGTAACTTTTATACAGAAAAAAGTAATGTTAGTGAGGTCAAATCTACATTCATACGAACGAATGGATAAAAACTAGTAGAATTTAAAACTACGAGTATATGGTATTCGCTTTTGCTAAGTAATGAAGCATACTGCTTTTTTATGGGGCAATTTACTTTAATCGATAGATAGCACTACAACTTCCATGTAGACTGTATACGATTTTAAACATTGCTTTAAATATATATTTAAATTCATTATTGAGGAAATCCACTATAGTTGAAAGATAATTTTCGAACAAAAAACTTTTAAATTTACAGAGATATAAACGAATACATATATTTACTAAATAAAATATACGCGAAGAAATGAAACGAAGAGAGTATGAAATAAATCTGCATTTTCATATCACAGTACTACACTATACAAGAAATGGAAAAAATCCTCTAAAAGTAGCTCCTTTCACTTTGACGAATACTCCTAAAGAAATGCTTTTGAAATCGTCTTAAGGTTCGTTCATACCTTCAGATACGATTTGAATATTTAATAATTTTCAGTGTAATATATCTATATTTGAGGAATTATTTTAAATTAGTTTTTGCTCGTGACTTCGCTCGTGTTTATATAGAATATACCTATCCATTGGAAGTATCTTTTCTAAATGAAAGGCACCCTATGATCTTTTCTGTACTCCTGATAACATGTATGTAAAATCTCATGATGGCCGGTTCAGTAATTAAGGTGTGAAATCGAAACACACGAACAAACATTTGCATTTATAATATTAGTTTTAAATTACCACTTGTATTTTAAGGTATGAAATATGTAAAGAATATATAAGAACAAACCTTCACATTAGAGAGGTAAAGAAAGGTGTTATATTAACGAACATGTTTTAACTTCGTTGCTGGTTGCCATGAGCAGTCAAAAGAGTTGAAGTTGAAGAGTTGAAACTAGATTTTAAAAGTAGATTTTACAAAGGTGCAATGTTACACATATATTTATTATGCGCTATTTAATTATTTTTATACACATATATCATTAATGTTTATTATAAAATATACCTTATTATAAAAAAGTAAAGGTTGTGAATATATTTCTAGAAATTAATTATTTGAAGTACTGATCCAATTTTGAAAATTATTTTATTACTAGATGAAACCCCGCAACTTCGTCTCTGTTGTTTATTATTATAACAATACATTTTATGTACACTCTGTGTTACTGAATATCATGTTCTTCTTGATCTTTCTCTATTTAAATGAAATATTTATACATATTAAAAATGGCTTGCTTTATTTTTTCTAAAATATTGGATGGCAACGGAACGCTTTTAGTTACCTAATGGTCGCAATTTAATATTTAATTAATCTCTATATTATTGGGTTTTTTTGCCGAAGTATGTATATAATGCAGATCAATAGACGTAAAAAGCATGAAGTGTAAGGAATAGAGACTTATAAATAAAGGTTTCGACTTGTCGATGGTATAAGGGAAAAACGAACCGTTTTCACCTTTTTTGTATTCATAACACCTAATTACTACTTTTAACTAACTTACTAACTTTTATTAATACGTCAATTGCAAACTAAACAAAAAAAAAAGAAAATAGGGTAACAAACAAAGAAGAAATAGGTACTGAACTATTTTATATGCGCCTATTTGTATATAGATGAACGGTCAAAATACGACCGAACGTTTTTACATCGAAACGTTTTTCTTCACGTATTATTATGTAAATATTATTTCCTGTATTTATTTTTGATTTTTTTTTAATACTAAAAACTATGAAGTATTGTACAAATATTGTAGACATAAGGATCGTAGAATTAAGACTATTAATGTTATTGGAAACTAACAATAATATCTAATTTTTTTATTGATATTACAGAATTTGTCTTAACCATAAAACAAAAAAAAAAACAAATAGAAAAAGTTGGTTCACAAACAGAGAAGAAAAAAGTGCTGAAATATTTTTCTATGCTTATTTGTATACATATTTTATTTACCGGTACATATAAACGATCCTAAAGGCCAATGATAGTCCGTGTCTTCACTAACAACGTAACTTATTTCCAAGTTTATTGCAGCGCTCCCCGAGGAGTCCTTTTTTTTCTTTATTTAAATAGCGATTTGAAATGAAACCTTGATTTTTCTTTTTGTATTTACTTCTAACGATCCATTCAGATATTAGCATTAAGAATAATAGCAAATAAATTAATTTGAGTATTACTGTGTGTATTTAAATTTTTTTTTCGAATTGACTGTACACTGTTGGCCAGATGGGCATTTACAGATTCACCACGCTTTATGACCAAACGCTTGAGCCTTAGGTGTATGGCAGTAGACTCAAGACCTAACTGCCAAACCTTGGGCTAATCAAGCTAACTAAACTAATTATATACGTATACGTTAGTAAGACATATATACATATATATGTCTGCATGTGTGCCTCACGGACAAGTTCAGTATTTCGAATCTGCCAATTGAATTCTAACTAAGCAAAATTAAAAAAATTGTGTAGTTTTATGAAACCACGATGCAAGTGAAACTTTATTTCGGATCGTAGGCATTTAACTGAAAATGTTCCATTTTTTTTCGATTTAACGTATTAAAACCATGTTATCAATTTTAACCTAATAATTGGAAAATGGGAATATTAATGGGAAACCAATAGTAGACAAGATATTCAACTATAGATTCTAATAATAATAATCTGCGTATTAGAGTATGCATACATAATAAATACAATCATTCAGATCGTAGACGCATTTTAAAAACTGAGCACAATGTTTATTTAAATCATTTCGAATTGAGCACCGCTATATTAGGTTTGGTTGCTCTGCCGAGCGCCTTTCACTTTCCCCTACTCCGCGGTCGACTGTAATGCGACATACAACATATGGGCGAAAAAAATAGAGATGTAAAAAAACAAATCACTTTACTAAATGGGAAAAAATAAAAACCTTTCCACTATATGTCTACCTACACTATACGAGTATGCGTGCGTGGGGGAGTGCAGTGTGGTGAACGAGTGAATGTAGTCTCATTGAGTCGTGCTAGCAGCATGCTCGAGATCTCTACTTGGGATCGGACCTATGTTTGTATTTGTAAAAAAATAGTCTTGTTTATATGTCTTAACGTATATTATTAGAGGACTTTTTTAATGCACATCTGCCTATCTAATACTCTTAAGCAAAGCTAAGCACAAATAGATATGTTCAGGCATCTGCACTGAAAAATCTCCTTCTAGGTTTAAAGTCTTACAATCTTAGGCCACATTATCACTCAACCTAATGTGAGATTGTTGCGAAACGGTAAATCCTACACATTAAATATTCTGTATTCACGATTTCAATATTTATGTTTAAAAAAATGTGATTTAAGTGTGAAACTATTGCAAAAAGTGTTTTATTTGGTAGCTAATATACAAGGATAAAAATATTAGAGATGTTTATCGTCCAGTTTTATTAAGGAGTCGTTTTACTTTTTATCGTGCTATATTACTTAGATTTGGTAATTACCCACGCGATTAATCAAAAAAACCTTGATAAGTAAAGTAATTTATTTAAGCGGTCACGCGATTATGATTAATGTAAAATTTGAAGTAAATTAAACGATTTGTGATTAACTTTGACCGGGTCTAATTTGCTTCTTTACATCTTATATCTTATACTACAATTACAACGAAAAAACCTAAAGTAAGTGACAATAATACATATACCCTGTTGTAATAAAATTGACGCTATATAAATATGCCTGCACGAAAACCTAATGAAATTGAAATGTGTACAACATTTTATATAAATATCGTTCTTGACACAACCATCCATACCTTTTTAGTGCTCCTCTGTTTTTGTATCCATCCACCTTCATACTTAATATTCTTCTAGTTACATGACTTCCCTTCTTATGACATGTCCATGCCTCATTTTTTTATACTAGTTCGACAAAATGAGTGCACAATACCAGATGCAAAGTACGGTATAGGTTAAAAACAGCGGTGACTGTCGGTGTTAAATATTAACAGCAGCCGTCACCATCATCCCGACCTGCAAAAGTATCTCTTCACGCCTTGCAGGACGACAGAGATACGATTTTTCGAACTTCTTTGTTCTTGTCCGAATGGTTGGTACTATGAATCTGTGGAGACGCATACCCGCCCGCGTAGTTTTGTAGTGGAAAGGAGAAAATGGGATGAAATTATACAACTCTTCAGAACACTTACCATCATACAGACGATAAAACACGGTCAATGAGGCAATAGTTCTTCGTTACTGAAGCAATACTTCAATGTCTTCCTCTAAACAAAAACAAAAATAAATTTACCGAATGTATGTAAAGGCATCACTTCATAACAGCTACACCCATACGACTATTCCTTTTTGTTAGTATTAGTAATTGTCAGGACAAAGTTTGTATGGAAAAAAATGTTTAAAAAACTGTATGGAAAATTAACAATTTTAATTACAAATTTTCCATACAAAAACGGGAATGGGTGAACGAGACATAACACAATAAAGAGCTCTTGAAAATGTAGACAGATTGGCATTTAGCTGTTCGGTTGCCATTTTCTTTCAATACATGGCCGTAGTATAAAAAGAAAATGTTATCTCATTGTCTTCGTTGCTATAACCATGCAAAGGCTTGGGTAGTGGCAGAGGTGCAGCTATATTAATATAAAGTTAAATTTTAAGAACTACGAAGTACCACGTATTACATATACCGTGGAGTAGTCGGGTAAATAATGTAATACGAATGCACATGACAACGCAGACGAATTCGCGAGTGTCAACTAGTTATATATATTGGGATATTACTATTGATCTACGTCCGTACTATTGGCTACTAAATACCTACTACTATTTGCCTCGTTCTGATGCACCATTTGTTGGAAGTATTGGCTGTTCATGCATTTTGATTATAATTGGCTTTTATTGACCTTAAAAGGCGATCGATTATTATAGCCTTTATTGCTGATATTAAATATGTACAATTTTATCATATTTTTTATTACATAGGTATAACACATCAGGTTTCCCGTATTAGTGGTCAGAGTGTCACTTGACACATAGAACTCTTCCATCGGTTTCTAATTTCCCCTATTTGGTTTTCTTTGCCAAACTGAGCTAAAACTTTCTTTATATCATCTGTCCATTTTTTTACTTGTCTCCCTCTTTTCCTTTTGCCGTACCGTGGACACCATTGCGCAATATTTTTTGTCCATTTTATCGTACTATCTCTTGTTATGTGTCCTGTCCATTGCCACTTTAATTGCTTAACTTTTTTATTATGTCTTGTACTTTTGTTGTTGATCTCATTTCATTTTGAATTGCACTATCTGGAGATAACCAGGTCCATTTTTTTTTAATCCTTTTCTTAAAACTATTCATATAAACAAGATTGTTTTCAAATGCCAAATCAATCATTCTCTCTACATTTTTACTTCTTCTACTAAATCCGAAGTTGCCTATTATGTTGTTTTCGCATGGTCGTTGGGATCCGATTCTTTCATTAAAATCTTCCATGACTATTATGTTTTTATGTGTAACTTATAAGACTGATGACAGTTGATCGTAGAATAGGTCTTTGACATATTCATCGTGTTGTTCTGTAGGTGCATATATTTGCATAATTGACCACTTGTGCTTATAGCCTGGTAGATATATATTAAGAATGGTTATTCTTTCTGATATCCCTTTGAATTCATCAATGTTGTTTTTTACATATTGTTTTACTATGAAGCCTACTCCGTAGCTTCCTTTTCTTTCACTTTTATAATATAAAATATACTCATCACGATCCTCACTATTTTCTCCTATCCTTCTTACTTCACTTAATCCTACTATATCCCATTTTATTGTTAAAAGAGCTAATTCAAGTAAGCTTCTCCAGTGTTCTGAGTGACAGACAGTTTAGTGTAACAATATATATATATTATCTATAGTATGTTTACATTTTACGTTATTATTAGTTTTTTTTCCTCTGTTGGAACTGAATAATTGTGGTAAAAGACCCCCACGGTGACCAGCCGGATTGGGGACGTTTTGTTACTTATAGTTTTTTCCCTTAATTGTTTTATTTCGTTTGTTTAAGTATTCTGGGGCCTGATGTGTGTTGGTTGCTATTCTTTAGTTATATCTCATGTGGATTGTGATCTATTCGTTCAAAAGCATTTATTTTGCTTGGAAATTTTCCAGTAGCTGTTGTTAACTTAGGTGAGGCAGTCTGCTCTCGTTTTCTTTTACAAAGGCGACCGATAACTAGTCGTAACTATTCCGTATTGCATTTGTGAATCGACTAACGTTTGTAGATGGATTAAATCATAACCATGACGTCTCTATGAATGACGTTTTACTTTTACATGGACGCCATTTTCTCTTTACCCCACATATATAATATTAGATAATAAATAAAAATCAAAAACATTATATGTGAAGACGCGCTTATTGGAGCATATAAGGGTACGTCTTAAGAGGCCAAGAATAGATGACATTATAGATCAGAGTTAAGTGTTTAATGAAGTGGACGTTAGAACACGATACGGTCTCCCAGTCAAGTATGAACGAACCAGATAACATGAACGATTTCTCATAAAATTGATAAAAGTATCAATTGCGTAATAAATGTAAAGTAAAATATTTAGTATTCAAATATTACGAATTTTTAATACCTGCTTGGCTATGTAGCAGACTTATAAGTTCAAAGTATGACGTTAAGAAATAAAAAGCATTGTAGCATCAGCATAATTATATCATTATTAGAAATAAGTTTCCTCATCCGTCATGCGGTAGAAATTGTGTGGTAGAGATCGTCACGTAAGAAAAAGTGTTTCGTCAACTCTATGTGACTTTCTTTCTATGTCTCTTTTATTATATACGAGAATGAGTAACATTAACGTGTCTGTACGTACGTAAAATATATTGTTAAGATAATAAATAACGCAGATGAAGTCGCAAGTATCAGCTTTTAAAGAATAAGACATTACTTCAAAATTTCGCTGTAATAACTAACTCCACGATCTCATTAAGTCAAACAAGATTAATATAAAACATTGGTTAGTAAATTCCAAATATATTGGACGCCATTCGAGCCCTCGACATGTCCGAGTGACTTATGGGACGGAAATTTGAAACAGTGGTCCTTTTCGTTCAGGAAAGGCTTGATTAGTGTTCAATCGAGGCGATGACCTTGCCCTTTAGCCATATTAATGGAACGAGAAATAAACATATTGGGGTTAGGATTAAAAGTTGCCATTTCATAAAATCAACGATGCTCTGAAGCAATTATGCAAAAATATCAATTATCCAGGAAATACATAAACTACCATAAAAAATACGTGAATATTTCTTTATGACCACACGATGGAAATGAACACTTATCGGGTTATAGCTATCGGGAAGCGTAGCTTTCTTGCCGGATTTATGTATACCTATCATCATCATCATCAGACAGCTGGAAAATAGCCCTGGGTCAGGGCTGCATTGAAGATGCAGACCAGGATGGCTATGAGCTGATCAGGAAGAGGTTAGAGAACTTCGGGATAGGGCAATTTCCTAGGATTCAGACTTTTGATAGCTGCAAAGACCTTGTCAATGGTTAGCTAGATTAGGATATCCGCGGGGGAGGTGCGATTATATATTTCATCAAAGATTCGATCGAGCTAAAATGGACAAGGTCAATGGTTGCTATGTTTGAAGAACATTGCTTTTCTAAACTATCGGCGAGGCATTCCGCTTTGTCTATGCTATCGTACGCGGGAGGCACACCAGGGTCTCTATCGAAATGTAGAAGTCCGATTTCATGAATCGAGCAAGCTTATTTAGATATCTTCCATGAACCTACTTCATCTATCGCCACGACTCTCGGAAATGCTGGTATTCACCTCTTTCCGCAGCGTGCGTAACTCAACATGATTTTTCTCAAACGGATAGGCATCACAGGTTCGAGTCACGGCGTTCTTTTCCGTGATTAACACGCTCGTGTCATTGGGGAGTGTAAAACATCAATCGTTCGATCAAGTTATAGATACTTTATTCGAGATACTAATATCTGTAAATATTACTATTATTTACAGCTTTATATCTTTTTTATCGTCAAAAGCTACGACGCTACTTAGGAGCCGAGTAACCATACATATCTTCGATGAGAATGTCTCGTGAGTAAAGTGCGATAAGCAAAACGAACGATGACGACGTCTGGCGCAACGTGGGGTATCGGGGGCCGAGGACGGGTTTGCAGCGCTACGAGAATCGAGTTTAGTGAAAAAAGCCAAACTGTGACAAAAACATACTATACTTTTTTTTTTCGAACTACACTGTTGTCTTCGTCAGACCTCTACAGTTCCACCGGACTACTAATGGGAGCGCTTAAGGCACTCACCCGATTTGTTTAGGCGAACAGCGCAAGGGCACTCGGTGCGCCTCGGCTTGAACTGTCGCCGAATTTCCCGATCTGACTAAGCTAAGCTAAGCTATCTATCCATTTCATACACATATGAGTTTGTGAAAAGTACATGTGTGACCATGCACGTTTCACGAATGTATATGTGTATTTTGCATCTGACTACTATGTTGTGTGACCTATTTCAGTCCGAAAAGGGCAAAAAATAGCCCACCACTACGTGTACCTAGGTGATCTGTGTAAATGAAAAACTAGCGTGAGTCATTGTATTCGTGCGAGTAACATACTCGAGGGCTCCACACCGAGGGACAAACCTTGGCTCGAGTTGTTACACGAAAAAAAACGCGACGAGTGTGCGGAATAGTATCTTCACCCCCCGCTCATGGCGGCGTGAGCAGAGAGAGTCGCGGGCGTGGGCGCAAACACACATCTTTTAAGAGGACATCGAGCGAAAAATAAAGAACAATGGGCGCGGTGCCAACTTAACTATACAATTACGTACGAGTTCCTAATGTTCGATACATTAGAAACTCGTACGTAATTGTATAGTTAATGTATATGAACACGCGTGTTCAAACTAATATTATGATTATCGCGATTTATTTATGCGCGGTACAGGTTAGACGTTGTAACGTAGTCGCAACGGCCGGGAAAGCTGAGATCGCTTTTAAAAGCCCGAGCTCAGACGTACTATTGACGAGCGCCTTGAACGCGAGTATTTCTTGTACATCGTGTACTAAAAGGAGTTGAGTTATCCAGTCGATACCGGTGGTCAATACCGAAGACGCGGTAGGTGGCACAGGAGTGGACTGAGCCTTCTGAGGGCTGGGATTTGGCTTTAGGAGCCGAGGGAGCTGGCGAGGACGGCTCGAGCGGGGTGCGCGAAGACACCCGCGATAGTTCGCGGTGTGACCCGGTTGCTTACAGAGGACACAACTGGGAAGCTCGGTGGACTCTGGAGTACGAGAGCACTCCCTAATGGAGTGATCTCCGAGACTCTTGACACATCTGGGATGCAGGTGGCAGTGCCGGGCGGAATGACCATACATTTGGCAGTTGTGACACTGCGAGGGTACATAGCTCTTGCGAGGAGGCTCGACTGTGATGCGGGAGAGACCGCACACGGAGCTAAGCTGGAAGATGTCCTTTCCAAACCAATCCTGGTCCAGAGTGACCAGAACTAGATTGTAAGGGGCCTTCGTGCGGGGTAGTACATACGATGTACGCTACAGACTGGGTGATCCTGTTTCTCTAGGTAGGTTAGGATGTCGTCGGTGGCGAGCTCTGAGGGAACACCACGAAGGACGACACGGAGGAAGCCTTAATCCTCGCGAGCGTGGGTGAAGACGGGAGGTTTCGCTCCCGAAAGTATTTCGTGAGCTGGCGATGCTCATCGGGGGTCGAGACTCTAATAGAAATGCCGGCAACGGTGTTGACGGCGGACGTGTAGTAAGCCTGTGTGGACGTAAAGTCCTTTGAGATTTCTGCCAAATGAGCTTTGTCACGGAATGTGACGGGAGGCGAGGGGCGTGGCTTCTTAGTTACTAAGGCTTCTTAGGCAGAAGGCGCGGGAGAAGCTCGGGGCACCCGAGTGCCACCTACATTGGACTGCTTTGGGATGGAAAATCTCGCAGCCGAGTCGCTGTCGGACAGATTCGCGACGCGTGGGCGTTTACCACGGTACGTGACGGTTGTAAAACCGACGTTATCGGCGGACGTGGTCATGGGTGCGGGCGCGGCCGCGAGTATGGCGTCGAGGTCCATGTCGGAATCGGAGCCCTCGGAATCATCGTCAGAGTCGCGAACGGATCTTTTCAAAAACAACGAGGGACTTTACATCCGCCACTACCGCGCGCGAAAGTGTGTTTTAGCCTATGGTACTCGGAAACTAACAGCGGGTTTTCTTGAGACGCGAACATGTGAAACCGGATTAAATCCTCTATCTGGCTGGCATCGTCGAGTGCCTGTGGGGGTGGACATGACTAGCCTCCCTGGCTGGGGGGCAGGGGGGTGCGCCTAATTAAAATGTAACGGACAATCTTTGTCCGGGAAAAAGAGAGACGCGATATCTTCTCTCTTCGTACCTGCACACGGCGCGGCACGAAGAACAACGACGCGCTGCACGGCACACGTCGCGCTGCACGACTCACGAAGCACAGCACGACGCGTTGCACGGCGACTCGACGCACTACATACAGTGTGCACGGCTTCGCACTGAAAAGTCAAACATACTATACTGCGAGTCCTAGTCTTATATAATATTATACTACATTTGGGTAAGTGCGCTCAACAGAACAATAAATGAATGTCTTAAAAATGAAACACGAGTGAAACCGCCTTTCATTATTAGTATTTAATAAATGGAAGTTTATATAGGATTTGTCTATGTACACCATTTTCGTAAGTAGACAAAGATGAGACACGCGGTAACTGAATACTAAGTAATAGTGATGCAAAACAACCTATCGATTATTCGAAATAGTGGGAACAATTTAAAAAAAATTACCATAATTTTTATTCAATTACAAATAACAGTTTGGTAAATTTATTGCATACGAACTTACAGATATTTAAATTAATAATTTTCATTTTCGTAACTTTAGAAAACTACCACTTAATAGTACAATTTTATAAATGCTACACCCGTGAGTAACGAAACACCGTTTGCGTGAGAAGAAATGGATTTTATACACATAAAGGCAAAAATTAAATAGTCATTATCACACAATTACACTACAGTCACAATTACATCTTATATGCTGTACTGACGATCCTCTAAAAGATCGTTTCCTTGTTTCTCTTCGTATTCGCTCCGATGTCTTGGTTAGAAACAGCTTTGTCGGACTCATCGTGGCATGCTTTATACGAGTATATAGTTCAATAAAGGAGCGTGGAAAAGTCTGGAAGAAAGATATCATTAGTCGAACGAGTCTATTTTTAGAAACTCATCGTTCCCACGGACGACATGTCATTATTTATTTATTAATTATAGTTAGATTCGACATATGGAGTTGTTGTCAAGATCTAAAGTAATTTTAATCCTGATGGAATGGATGGAAATGACGCACGAAATGCTCACCATCTACTTGACGATAGTTTGTTGCAGTGATTGGCTCTGATCTATCTATATCAGCTTTAATTGACTGATCGGCAGTGCGAGGTTCACTGTTTTCTCTTCTTGTAAGAATGCATTTTCCCAGATTATCCCAGTGGTCCCAGAACTAACACCGAAGAGAACATACCTATATTACATGACCCGTTCAGGGGAAAAGAATGAGGTCGTCAAAGTAACACGCTTGGTCACAGGGAAGAGGGAGGAAAACCGTATTTATGAACTACTACATGAAAACTAGAGGGAGGGTCTTCTCATATGTTACGGGTGGTCATCAAGGATAGTGAGGTAGCTAAAAAATTTACAAACATTGGTCACGTAGTATGGATATGTTGCCTAAGGGCAACCCGTATACCTGACCAAGGCAGCAAATATTGTAGCACATGAGACAATAATTTTACAATCGATATTATGTTTGTCCAACACTAGTTCCCTACTACTTCATTGTAGAACACTCGAACAGTTCTGCGACTTATCGCCTTCTTGCGAACGGCTTTATCTCACGACAAACACCGCCGTCAAGGACGGATTAGTATTCCGCTCTTTTTTTTATTAGGCCGCTCACAGATTGACGACTGTAGTAAGATTTTTACGATCTACGTGACATTACATAATATATTCGCTGGAAGATAGGGAATGTCGTTTTAAAAGTGAATTTATATTCATAACAATTCGATTCATATTAAATTAAGGCGGATTTTATGTAACAAGATA
The DNA here is from genome assembly GCA_035772565.1 of Antheraea assamensis. NCBI lineage: Eukaryota > Metazoa > Arthropoda > Insecta > Lepidoptera > Saturniidae > Antheraea > Antheraea assamensis. The sequence goes on from JAQQSE010000058.1 coordinate 1,503,137, forward strand.
TAGTGTCAATAATAAAATGACTTCTTGAATAATTTAGAGATAACAGTCGGTACAGCGCTGTTATGAATTTCATACAAATTATATACACTCATATTACAAAGCGGAGATACATTGCCGAGATAGTTGCGTTTTTGTTTGTTCAAACGTCCTTGTATTTGGAACTAATAGTTAGATATGAAAAGTAAAAGTACTGTGAATAAAAATAATGTCTTCAGTTTAACTAAACTCGTGAATTTATAGGTCACATTACGTTCCACAAATTTATACACGGTATATGACTTTATAAACAAACCGGATAACTTTTTATAGCAATAAAATACAACACTATGGAATATTCATCCAGCCCCGATCAGGATCAGAACTAGTACGACACACAAACACGGTGTGCGTACACGAAAGTGCCAATTACAAAAGTTTCAAACGTCCAATAATAATGTTAATATCTAGAGACCTTAATAAATAATCGAGTCACGTAGTTTTTTCAGTTTCTCCGATTACGTTACCCGTGGGGAGTTTCACCGACGCGAATTACATTCTAGATATGGAACTTTCATAATAAAAGTAATAACAAGTTCTAAGGATTCGTAATATTGGAAAATGGGCCTAAATGAATTCCTATATTTAATATATATAACTTCCTTAATACTTGTAAGAAGACGCTATTTTGTTTGAATATATATTAGATTACATGAACGCAATATAATTTTAAAGAAAATATGCCTCAATAATCAAAATCAAAAATACTTTATTTAATTTAGGCTCTAAAAAGGCACTTGTGATCGTCAAAACTACCATCGGTTCGAGAAATAACCCAGTCGAAAAGAACAGGCAAGAAACTCGATCAGGTTTAACTTTTTAACATACAAATTTTTATAATAGATTTAAGTTACAATCGCTATTAGTGGATGCACAGCGACAAGTGTTAATTACAAATATCACTATCATTCACATATTGATCGATCCTATAATAACATTTTAACACCAAAACTCACTTGACATGATACTTAAATTAACAATCCAGCAAGTCGGTAATGTGCTTTAGGACTTTGTTGTAAAACCTAACACTATTACCGAAAAAACTATAGAAAACTAAGCTGAAACATGGGATGACTGGTTTGTCATAATTTCTAGTATTTAAACCATACCGGCCTTTTACGAAGAGTGTCAAGTGTGTGTACTGACGTATTAACCTTAGAAGTATTTATGTCTAACTAGCTGACTCTCACTTCTACGTTCTCGTAGAAATTGTATTTTTATATCATGGAAGCTGATATTTTTTTTTTATATAATAATCTTGTCATTTCTAGTTAGCCTTTATAATCATTTTACGACTGATAAGTTTTAATTAAATCCTATCAAATTGTCTGAGAATTTCTTATTCAGTAAAAATCTGTCTATTAGTTTAAGAAATCAGCACGAACAAAGAATAGACTCACAAATTTTATTTATTTCTAGAGATTACCCGGTACCCGTGACTTCGTCTGTAAAATCTCCAAAACGGTTGGACCGATTTTTACGGGACTTTAACTGGTAGATAGCTTTTATAATGAGTAACTGAGGTTATTTTATTTTAGACTAGTTGTTATTCACAAGTTTGTACGTGTTGTCGAAACGATTGGATTGGTTTCCACAGGCCTTCCTCTGGCATATGACTGAAACTATAAGGACTAACTTGGGATATTTTATTTTGGACTAACTGTCACTTATGATTTCATCAGAGTTGAATGTTATAAAAAATACTGTTCAACTTAAATAAATGTGTACGTGAGGTGCGCACAGTACTGAACATAGTTTCTTTAGTTTATTACATTTGAACGGTGCAATGTAACTGTGTAAACACTGACCAATATTTTTTGCGAAAAATTATACGCGGAAGAAGTTACGAGTAACGGGTGTATTAAATATAATTGAAATGTTAACATTTTGGCTATAGATGTATATAGTTTAAATTATATTGTCTTTTTGATCGATTTGGTCGACGTTTTCTTCTATTTACCGCACTCGCGTCAACATAACTCTGTAGCCATAACGACGTATGAGAATATGGCGTCGACTTGAATGAATGTCTTTTTAATTGTTAAATATTTAAAGCTACTTACATATAGATATAGAGTATCAAGACTTCAATTCTTTCTGTATAATTAGAAAACTAATTATCAACTGATTGTTTACAATTCAACAGTCAGTCTGAAGACAGACAAAATTTTTTTTTCATAAGATTTTAGACATAAATATATAAGCTTAAGAGTTCTGAAATGGAACTTCTAGCGGAACAGACAATAAATAATTTATGAAATGTACGTTACACGAGAGATTACTTTTTGAATCGGAGCAATAACTAAATATAACAGATTTTCATAAATAGACGACAGATAATATATACTTTTAAATTGTAATTAGGAGTTTTTTTACATAATGTTTTTGTTATATAGTGGGTTGCTATTGATAGTAAATCATATACGGTACACTGTTAGTATATACATATTCATTATAGAAAAATCGTTTCTTTTTTCGTATCTAATAAGCCGTCATGATCTTCTTCTGGCTATAGACCTTTATTAATGTATTGCTTACACTATCGTGAAAATTATAGGCAAAGTATAATTAACATGTGATGTGCGTGTCGTACATACAAATGTATAAGAATGTTTCTGTAATTCCACATCTCTTTACAATTTTGCATTTCTTTGATTGCAATTTAAAAAGCGCGTGATAAGGTACGAGCTTTATCTAGTAGATAATAATTTTACTTTCAAAGTACTAACATATTAATTCAATTTATGTTCAAAAGAAATATAGTAGGTAACGGTAACGATATTTTGTAATGCTTCAGTTCGTATTTATTTTGTGAAATTACAAACGGGTGAAAAAATACGCCTCCCGAATGTAATTTCAACTCCAATGAATTGTCAACATAAAAATATGCCTAAAGAAATATACAGGTAAGCAAATAAAGAATGATTGAAATCGTAAAAGAATATATGGCATATTTCCGTATCAGAGAGTTAAAAGGCATTACAAATACTTCATATTTTGACTTAGGGTGTAATATAATGAAGACGTATAAATGTATCAAACGCGTAATAAAGCTTGAAAATATATGAAATGAAAAGGAGAAACATACAGTATTATTTCACATATGATTCATTACTCGTGGATCCTAGTTCCGTCTGTTAACGCAATTAAGTAAGCTTAAACCAATCCCGTATGAAGCACGACCATTGAGCAAAAAGCCGACCGCGGGACTTAGCCGCGCTTCAGTCGAATCTTGTCTACCCTGGATGGTGTGAATGCTACACCACGGTTTCCTTTTCCAGTGGTAAATTGTAGCTCGTGAAAACGAGTCGTTCCTTGAGGTCACATAGCGTAAATGGTTTTACCCTGTGTGGTGATGAAGGTGGCCGGGCCGTCCGTTCGGGATCGGCCGAGATGCTGCATGATAGACCTAGTCAGCAAGAGTAGGAGTTTCTGCAGAACCATCATGTATGCCTCTTCGACGTTGGGTCCTACTTATCTCGTGGCGATCAGCACGTCCTTCAGTACGGTAAGAGACTTCTTGGCCTTCTCCGGTATCGACTGCGGCAGCTGGGTGCTGTCTATTCGCGTAGACGAAGAAGGTTCTCGCTGATTGCGCGGGCTTCTTTGCTGTTGCTCCTCTGAGAAACAGGTCATTGCCGAGGGTCATAAGGTAATTGATCGGTAACAGTGTTGCGCGGAATGCTCAAATTGCTGACACCAGTGACATTATGTCGGGCCACGTACCCCTCACCGCGCGTTGATCATTGACTACAAGTAATGGCTCCTGTCATCTGCAATAGTTTTCTGGTATTGTATATGACCGGAATCAGGCCAGGCATTCGTTACAGGACTAGGTAATGTAAAGGCTCAAAGTAGGTGGTACATTATGAAAAGTAAAATAAAATAAATTTATATAAGCTCCATCTAGTTAGAACCGTAATCATTTCTCGATTATTGGTAAATTTTTGAATGAATCGAATTTTTTGACAGACGTAATAATAGTACGATATCGTAGTTAGCGCCAACTTTGAAAATCTTTGTAAAGCAGGTTAAATAGGAAAAGTCAGGGTAAATAATTATCATACTATTAACAGTAATTATAAATGAAATAACAATTAACTAAATTAAATAACAATAATAGAAAGGAAAAAATCTTGATGTAAATTCTGAACATTTGTATACTCATAGACAAAAATGAAGATTTTTTTTAACTGTATTTCATTTAAAATAGCTAACTAATAAGGAATGTTGTTTATAGAATAACTGGCCAATAAGAAGATAAGTCAAAAATCGTTGTTAAAAATTATGAATGAAAATCAGTTCCACGATTAGACATCAGGGGGAATTGCAGGAGATTTTTGATTATGATGGTTGAGATAGAAGAAGAACGAGAGAGATAGAGAGATAAATAGCAGCATAAAACGGGAATAAACCGGAAAATCGGAGAAAAAACTGGGGCTCGAGTGGTTTCCGAGTAACTAGGTGGAGTTAGGCAAATGTATAAAAGGAAACGCAACAAAGGAGTCGGGATAGTCTGGAAAAGTTACAGTTCTTTATCGGTCGTAATAACAGTCAGAAAGTGTAAGAGTGCTTTACCGGTCGTCATGATAGTCTGAAAAAAAAACAAAGGAATCGAAATGCTGCCAGTTCGGTTGGCCAGCCGCTGTTGTGAAATTCCTGAAAGGCATCCTCTTGAATATATTCCGCAGTTTTAACGAACGATGTCAGTAAATTCCGCATAGAATTAGGTTGGGAGTGCGGGAAACCCTAGGGAAAGTATCTCGAATTATGCAGTATGGTTTAGGGAACCGCATTACAGTTTTAGCGGAGGTGGTAGTATGGTTACCACTTGCTATTGTCAGAAGGTTTACGGAGGAAAATGAAAGATCTGACTCCGTTTGTGCAGACTAGTAATCGCTTTGGTAGCTGGATTACGAATCTCCTTTATTCGACGAAGCAACCATATTTAAATAAGATGGAACACGTGCAAGAATTACAGAGAAAATGCAAATAATTTTACAGCCGTAAATATACAAACAATAGTGAAATCATAAAACAAAAGTAAAACTAGGAATTAACAATAAACATCTGTGCAATAAAATAATAAAGATTAAAAGTCGGGATTATAACAATTCGCCGCATTGTGTGTTGAGTTTGTCGGTAATATTATAGTTGATCCCAGGTAACATGTGGCCGCCACCTGGGCGGCAAGTCTTAATTAGTCGCGTTCTTAAGCCAACTAATTTCGGACTTTGTAGTGCCGCTGATTTTTCGCCTGCGTTGTTGTAGTACACACATATCACGTTTGATGTAGGTATGTGTGTCGCTACACAGTGACTGAGTGTTCCGTCCTCATAGTGCAAGCGTTATTAGCTGTTAAGTGCGGGCAATATAAAAATAAAGTAGGTATTGTTCTATTAAGCATAGTAATCCGTTATTTGTGTTTAAAACGTGTAATTGTGAACTCTACAAGACTAAGTAATTTATATTATATACGTAGTTAAGTTTCGAGGCATTTATCTAATTCAAACAATAACCTATATTTATAGAATTCAAACAACGTCTATTTATAGAATTTAAAAAAAACACATACGAACATGACACCCCTGTACATGAGCCAAGGGTTTATATTTCTGATAATGTCTGAATGAGGTGCAGTTCTGATTATATCGGAATGAGGTAAGGTCTGGCACTGGTAAATTCGTGACTATTTTATAAATTCAAAATCACACATTTCCCTAAACTGACATGATTCCAGCACACACGCTTTTACTCATCAGTGTTTTATTATAGGAAGTCCCAGTACGCGTTGAATTGAGTTGGCATCTTGTGTTTATAATACAAAAGAATGTGTACTGGAATACATTGAAAGTTATGATGAACCTCTTTAGGAATGTCACAACCCCACACTTAACTCTAATACAGACGTACCATCTAATTTCAATAAATATTACATTCATGAAAAATGTGTAAAGTCTAAACTATTGGTTATGAGTGTTTGAATTCTATAAAACAGCTATATAAATTCTATTCCTCTAAGATGTGAATATTTTTAGTTTTAATTATTTATCTGAAAGTAGTAGGATTACAACAAACCATGTACCATTATAAATAAAGTGGTTGAATATATTTCAAACAAATCTATAGAATCAGATTGTTATATATACTATGATTTCAATGAGGAATATAAGTAGGTTGAGGTTCTTTACAATTAATTTAACAGTAGTAGTTTAGGATTATATAGATGAATAAGAATGGAATCATATTTAAGTATGTTATCGTTAGGTTAGGTTATGTTGTCATATGAATATACATTACACCACACCACACTACACATCACATACTACACTTTTACACTATTGATTTGCTAAAGGGACAAACCTAGCCCTTATGCCTATACAATCAACTACTATCACTATTTGCTAAAATGTGTATTGAACAGAGTTAGCGCTGCATTATTTGATTAATTGTTTGTTATATACTAACAACATTGGTAATATGAATAGTCTGTATGGGAGTCGGTTGGCACATTATAAAGTAATGGTGACTGGAACCAATCAAATGTTCAACTACCAATATCAATTAATATCTACAATATAATTTTGTAGTACAAATGCTAGTGCCGATTTAGTTCTGCACATAACGCTACCAAAACCTATCCACTATCTTTCTGGAACTAGTGTGACTTTAATATTCAATACCTGGTTATGTCTACCATTTAAAAGGTAAAAGTATTAATCCGATGGATGTGTTAGCAAAATCATTATACAGGCTGCTATGATTCCTCCAAACCATCTCAATACTTGTTAGGGTGTTTCTTGTCTTCCCTATATCCATGTCTGTCGGTCCACACAGTGTTAGAAGCTAGACGAGTGGATCGGAGCCGAGCCTTGTCTCTCTCCTACATACCCCAGTGTCAATTTTAGTTTCTTTCCTGTGCGGGGAGGTCTGGATTGAAGCAAGTTACTTATTTTCTCCTTGGTTGACTTTGTCACCTCAGAGCTTTCGCTAATTCGGTGAGGATCATAGTACGTCTTATACTTGACTAGCTATAATCACGCATTAGATTAAAACCATATATTTTTTCATTATTCAATAAAGGAGCTGGTGTCCAGAATCCCTTTATCCTGCCTTTTATCCTTAAACTCCCTAGCGATGCTGGTGGCAGTTGATTGTTGGGTTCCACTATTAAAGTTTTAGTGCTTGTTAAGAGGCGGGACTTCGGACGGAATGGGGCCTCTCCCCCTTCTGGGGAAACCTAGATACACTCATATCTAACATACACATGATTTAAACACACTTATATATATATATATATATATATATATTTGTAAGGAATATAATTAGGATGTATAATTGAAATTAAACATGAACATTATGTATTCAATATTACATATAGATATTAACATTGAATTCTTTATTTGGATTTAAAATAATTGCATTTTAAACTTGTTGTCATGTGTTGCCTAAACTTCTAATTATACTAGATTTGATCTATGTAATGCTTCCTGAGTACTAGATTAAAAGAATCTGTTTACTACAACTTTGTTTCAATTCACAACGTAGAAGGATCCTAATTTCAAGATGGTCATGGTAATAAATAATATATAAATATAAAACTTTAATCGGTATAATTATACCTTTGGTTAGCTAATATATGGCAGATAGTGAGAGGAGGTGGGCAGTAGCGGCTAAGTTCACAACTATGATTTAGTTAGTTGATGAGATAGAGGAGGGTGGGTCGTTACAGTGATAAATGCACCCAAGTCTTCCTTCACGACTTTTTATAGGCTGGACGCACTCCTCGGTGATCCGTAAAGAGATAACGCCACAGTCGAGATAAATGGCGCTTTGATCTTTGGGTGACATGCAACTGCCAGTCGAATATTGATTTCATTTGTTATTTTATTGCCGTCCCATCATCTTGGTAATCTTGGTTGTGTTAATAACAGTAAAAAAGTGTTTTTCACCTCAACAAAATATCTGTAAGCGCGTTGTATTATTTTTTATTGTTTGTAGGCGTTTGATCACAAACTCACCTGATATTAAATGAAATAAAACCTAAGAGGATAACACGCTAGGCCTAGAAATAATTGGCTCGTAACTTCATCTACTGGGCCTACAGGTGCTTAGTGACAGAGTTTCAACCTGAATGTAGCAAGTAGCCAGGTGAGCAATAGAAAAACGCTTCCTGCATGATATGGGCCAACATGACGTTTCCCTACACCAAAATTTTAAACCCACTGCAAGGTTTTGAACTCACATCGATCGACGCAATTTCTGTACCCTTTACTACGTAACCATCATTATTTCAAATGATAATTGCAATCTATTTCTGTTTACAAATATATAAAACTTAAAAAGCCATATTATTATAGTCTTAAGCTCAAATAATTTTCGGCTATAAATAACTTCAAAAAACTTATAAAACCATTTATCAAGATAAATATATTTAAAACACTTCCCGATAAAAGATTTTATCCATAAATCTTTCTCAACATGAACTAATTCTAACAAAAGTTCCTATATTCCGGTCTGCGAGTTAAATATTCAATGATGAATGATATTCAGTCAGCACGCAAATAAATTCGTATCGAGGTTAGGGATGTGGAGAGTTCAATATACCAATTATATCGAGCTACTTGCCTATCGACTTTAATTTATTTAACATCTAGCGACACGTCAACGGGGTAAGATAGCACGTCATTTTCTCTTCCCTACTACATCACCCGCCCCTGTTAACATGTACAGTGCCTCGTACCCGCCAACGTCTAGTGCCCAGTAGAACGATCGTGCACGTAGTTGTCGTACTATAATAACTACACTATACATAATATAAGACTAGATTGAAGTAGAAAACCGCTGAAAAAATCTTCGAGGATTATCTAAATCCTAACTTATAAAACGATTGCGAATTTGAGTTTGTTTGTTTTTTTTGTTACCCTTTCGCGCCTTCACTATTCAACCGAACCTCATTCAATTTTTTGAACACGATATCATGAGTACAGAAAGGATATCATTACCTCATAATAGACGGTATGCTTGAGGTGGTATGAAACGATTGTTTGTGAAATTGGGTCTCCAGTATATCCAATATAAATTTATATTTGTAATAATGAAATTACAGTTCTTTTGTGGCTTAATGACGTCATAAGTACTGAACATATCGGCGTAGGACTACAACCATCCTATACAGAATTTATCGTATTTATTGTCATTTTGAAAAGCTTTTATTGAGACTAGAAGCAGTTATTTTAGAACTATAACTTTGCATTTTTGTTCAGTCCTGACAACAATACACGAAAATGGATTAAAATCAAAATGGCCGCCTAACGCATTGAAAAACAAACACTTTTTATTTGAAAAAAAACATTACACAGTCACTTTTATAGATTTTATAAATTATATCATTATTCGAATGTCGTCGTTTTATAAGGAAGCACAACACTATCTACAGAGGGGAACTATTCTTGTCCGACTGACTGAAATTCATTTGAAATATTAGCGATATAATACGGAAAAGTTTCCGTTGAAAAATTCTTTTCAACTAATTTTCAATGTGTATACTAATTCATAATTTAATTTGACAATATATTTTTAAAATTAAACCTGTTCAGAAGCTAGACGTTATTTAATAAAATATAATAACAGAATAGAAATCTAGAAATAGAATGTTAATTTATTTAAATGTAATGGCTTCATATATTAATCTTTATAAATAAAATCAAATAATGCCTAATATATGTAAGCTCATTACTTCAGAACGGCTGCACGTATGTTGCTAATTCTTTTTTCTTGTGCTTGTAATTATCAGAATAAGGTTGGTATGAAAGTAAATATTTAAAAAATCATTCAAAAAATGTAATAATTTAGGTTTTAATCTAAAAATCTTCCTAATAAAAGTGAGTTAGTGACTTAGAGAGACGATGCCAAAGAAGATGTTCAAAAATATTGACAGAATAAAGTCCAGTTTTTTTTTATGCCAAAGGGCAGCAAATAGGCAAACAACCCATCTGATGATAAATGGTTACCGTCGCCTATGGACAACTACAACACCAGGGTCATCACTGTTGTATTGCCGACCTTGAAGAGCTTGTTTCAATCCCTTTTTTAAGAGCCCCTTATCATAACCCTGTAGGAACACCGTGCTGGGTAACCCATTCCACAATGCTATCGTGTGCATATTAACTCTTGTAGAGAACCTTACGATTGTTGCCATTCTGCTGGACTTTAGGATATGCGAATTAGCAACCAGCCGACGGCGGGTGATGCGAGTTTGGAACGATGTTCGGCTATCATTTATTTCACCACATGATGGTCCTGTATAAAGAGTTTTGGGCTAGTTGTCTTCTTAGCATACCCGCGTGGAGCTAAGATGGACAATAATAAAAAGGTCTTTGCAAACGCATCCTATATATATTATGTCCTTATAATCAACGTGTAATAGACAAATAAAATTAATAAAACGCTTTATATGGAAAAAGTAAAGCGACAAAAATCTTATGAAATCATATATTAAATCAATCCAAATATGTATCATTAAAATCAATTCACTTTCGCCATTTTATAGGTGGTTTATTGATTCCATTGCTGAAAAATGATGGGGCGAGAATTAATCAAATCTTTGAAGACGGTTTGAACTGCCTAATCGGTTTTCTAATACTAAGAAAGAAAGAAATTGTCCAAATTCCGGAAAAAGTGGTAATCTAATGGACCAATTTGCGGGGAACTAACTATGCTTACTAGGAGGCACAGTGTCGTCATTTTGTTATGTTATAATAAAAAATCAAAGGATGTATATAACTATTTCAGCTTTATTGTTATCTTGCTCTAACTTGAACAAAGCAAAACCTATATACAAGGACGAAGATGTAACGTCGAAAGTTACTTAAGTGTGTGTTATTATTCAAGAAAGGTATATAAGATGTAGCGCAAAATTAGCGAGCAGCGTTAATTATATTCAAATCCACGAAATTTGCTTACAAGGAAACGATCCAAGTCGACGTTCAGCTATTATGACACCAATAGCAATGGAGAGCGGTTCGAATCATCGACGACCGGGTCTTTTCTCAGGGCTCAACACTTTGGAGAATCGTAGGGATGTTGCGTCACTTTGTTTCCTTTACAAAATCTACCACAGAGAGAGTTCTGAAGAGCTGTTCGGATTGATACCTGCTGCTGAGTTCCATTATCGAACGACTTGCCATAAATAAAATTCCATCAGTGCCATCTCGATGGTTGGCAGTCGTCTACTGTGTGGTTCTCGGGTACGTTTTTCCCACGTACGTCGGCTCTGTGGAATGAACTGCTAGCGGCAGCGGTTTGGGATCAATACAACCCACAGACCTTCAAAAAACGAGCCTACTACTTCCTCAAAGACTGACAACGCATTTGTGATTCCTCTCATGTCACAGGTGTCTATGGGCGGCGGTGAATACTTATCATCAGGTAGCCCGTCTGTTCGTTTGCCTCCAATCGCATATATATATATATATATACATATATTTATTTTGGCTGGATGCCTACCGTGCTAACCCTAAGCTATATGAATTTGTGTGTAACCCTTTCAACCAACAGCGTTAGTCAATAAAAAAAAAGAAAAGCGGGCAGAATTATTATTTAATTCGCTGCAGCTGCACATTATAGTACCATAATTCATATTTGTAGTTTTGACGTTCATCAGCGTCTTCTTAGGGCTTAAATTGAATAAAGTATTCTTGATATTTATACCCATTAACTGTATGGTCTACCTAGGTATGGAAAATGAATATGCCGCCACAGACACATAGATTGCTATGATGACACCAAATAAAAATAATTTATATAATATAGAACATAAGAAAGCATTTATAAACGTTGAGACACTATCACTACCTGTTCATAAAATACCTACTTTATAGAGAAAAACATACGATAAATACAGATTTAGGTAAGTGCCTAGTCACATTATATCTACGATAAATGGTTTCAAAGAAAATGTTGTTTACGCCAAAATGCATTATTTATGGCTAAAACCATACTCGTGTTTAGTCATACTTATGGCCTTCGAATTAAACTCATCTATAAAATAAATTGTTATGTATATATAATTTAAATATTTCTGATAATGCTACTATCTATTTACAGTGTAAACTCTTTCATCGTTGGTTATAACGAGAATATTTCTATAACGATAAAATTAGTTCAATAGGATTGACTTTTTTTTTTTTTTTATTAGGGGAAATCCTTTATGGATACCCTCCTCGCCGGGCAGCGAGGGTGGGTTATGTCCGACTCCCACGGACTAAAACCCCATGGTACTTCCTTACACCTTTCGAACCGAGGGGAGCAGGGACTGCCTACGGCACTGCGTCTGCTCCCCCGGCAGGTGTCGGCCCCTCATCAGAGGTCCCTTCTGCGGTCTGAGGGGTCAGAGTGATAGACCCCTCAGGGGGGAATTTTGCTGGAACCCCCCGACGAACTGTGGGAGTCACGCGGCACAACACGCCTGCACTACACTGGGCCTATAATCGCGAGGCGATAGACGTGCCCGCATTCATCGCCCGCAGGACCTTTTACGGCGGCCTGAGGTCGTCTCCGACCCGTCGCCGCCGTGTCCCTCGACCGCGGGAGAGGAGCTGAATGGTCTGCTCTCTCTCGCCTCTCCGCCGCCTCCTTTGCGAGCATGACTGCTTCGCAGTATGAGGCGACGGAGATCCATCCGGCCTCGCTCCCGACCATCTTAGAGATGACAGCCGGGAGCGAGAGATCCGGGCCAATGGCCGCGACGAGCTCGCGGCGTGGCACGTCCCTATCGGGACACTCTTCAAGCGCGTGCTGCGTGGTATCTTCCGCGTAGCCACAGTGGTGGCACCCTGGCAACGGCTCCCGGCCTATGCGACAACGCAGGTAGCTCTCGAAGCAGCCGTGCCCCAACAGCACCTGTTTCAGCCGGAAGCTCAAGGTGCCGTGCCGCCTGGACAGCCATTCAGCCAGGACTGGCCAAATGGCTTTTACTACAGCCACGCCAAAGAGCGGTCGCTCCAGTCGTCGGGGCCACTCCTGGACCACCACGACCTGAAGGAGCTGGGACCTCAGAGCCTCAATTTCGCGAGGTGCGAGCCTTCGTCACAGCTCCAGCGCCTCCACGCGTCTTCGGTAGCGTGACGCGTGGGCTCTCACCTCCAGGTCCCATGGTGGGGATCCGCCCATCAGGGAGGCGGTCTCATATGAGATCGTGCGGTAACCTCGTATGGCTCTGATGGCTAACATCCTCTGCCAATAGGATTGACTTACCTTAACCAACATATATTGTAGGTTAACCTATATACACTCTTTTACGAAGAATTGCAGACATTATTTAGGAATCCTTTAATATTTATAGTATTGACAGTGCTGGCGGACGTCCAGTGGACGGAATTTGACCATAACAAGGTAGACAGAGCCTTTTCTTTACGTCTTGATATATGTACGCCTTGCTTTTGTTATTGTTAATTGTCAAGAACAGATGTGTCATTATTCTTGAATTGCAGTTTCTAGGAAATTTCGGTGTCATATACTAAGCACACGATATTATCCCTTATAAACTATTGTACTCCGGTGAAACTGTTGAGGCCTTGCAAGGTCACCAGTGTATTCAGTTCGCAAAAAATTCTCTTGTAAGCCATCTTTGAAACTGTCATTATGGTCTATGAAAGGAAAGCGTTATGTGTTGACGAAATAAGTTGTGAAATATATGCAATAAAAAATGAAGAAACGAAAATAATTAAAAAAATTAGGTCTCTTAAGTCTCGTTTTAAAGAATTTATACTATAATTAAAAATGAATGATGTTGTATGTATGACATTGATAAGTTCTAACGCCATCACGAAAAAAGTTGGCACGCATGTTTTTTCATAGAGATGGTTTTTATATCAGCTGTTTGCGTGCAAAGCCGAGAGCAAAACTAGTTAAATGTAAAAAAATAAACAGTTTTACACGAGCGAAGATTCTGATACAAAATACCGGGCTAAATAAAAAAATATGAAAACACATCCAATCTCGTTTACCCTCTACGTTACCTCCCTATATACAATAAAGCCATAGTACAATAAAACACATTGAGAATAGTTTGTGATATCGTTCGGTTATTTGCCAGTCGTTACGCGTAATGTTGAAATAGGCTTGCCATGGGAATTGCGAAGATTTTACGTTGAAAAGGCAAGCTTTCCGAGCTGTCATATAGGCTAAAAGTTTTATGACAAATGTTTATATGTTTTACACATAAATCATGTCCCGTACTTTCCGTTGTATTCCGTGTATTGCATTGTATGGAATAGGAATTCAGATGTCACCATGTCAAGCCGGTTTTAATGTCTAAGGGCTATTACAGAGTGGATCAATATGTGAACGATGGTGACGTCTGGAAATGACGTCCTCTCTGTGCATTCACCAAAACCGAATGTAATAATATGAATCTATGTTTATAACTGTGTTTTAAAAATATGAGTTATAATATGTTTGATGAAAAGAAAAACCAGATCGAGATTCTTGCCGGTTATTCTGGATGACCGGATTGTTTTCCGAACCGGTGGTAGCTTTGACGTCCATAAGCGCCTTCTCAGGGCCTAAACTGAATAAAGTATTTTTGATTTTGATGAGTTTATGTTTAATGTCTATCTATGTAGTATATAGTATATAGTATCTTAGTAGGTGGTAGAGCTACGCTGAAGCTGTTACTGGTTTCAACATGAATGGGTCGGCTCGCCCGGGGTAGTACCACCCTCTCACAGAAAACCAACGTGAAGTAACAGTGCTTGCACTGTGGCGTTTCGTTCGGTCAGTGAGAGCGCCGGAGATCCACATATATTAAAAGGCCGGCAACGCACTTGCGACTCCCCTGGTGTTGCTAGTGTCTATGGGCGGCGGTGATCACTTACCATCAGGTGACCCACCTGTTCGTTTGCCACCTATAATATAAAAAAAAAAAAAAGTACTTCAATAAAAATCAATTGCTCTTGTGCGTTAACGTATCACTTCAAAACGACTGCACGTAGTTGACTAATTACTTTTTTGTTGTGTTTGTAATTATCAAGATAAGATTACTATAAAAAATGTTTGTATAATATCATAAAAGAAATAAAATAAATGAGTGATTGAATGGGATAGCAGATAGTAGGGAAAGCGTATAAACGGAAGTCTTTATTTATAAGTTTCTATTCGTCATACTTCACACAACTTACATTTACAATATATTTTGTACAATACTCAATACAGTTTTTACCATTTAGACATAAAAAATCAAGAAGATATACATATATTAAAACGTGAAGAAAAAGCTTCGTCTAGTTAGGTAACAAGGTTGTCATAGGCAAATTTCGACCACTAGACGTCAACTAGCACTGTTAACACTATAAATATTTAGCGATGCCAAAAAATTATGACTGTAATTCTTTGTAAATATTGACAGATTGACGTTTATTTATTCAGTTACCATTTCATGTGGGATGGGATAGGATAGGAAAGGGTATATTTGATCTCATTTTCTTCGTTAGTGTTAACCAGGGACGGACAAGTAGTTTTTCTATATAACATCTTTGCAAAAAAACCGAACACCTAATGAAATTTACGTTCTAAGGTCGATTTGAGTTAACTAAATTAAATTTAATTGTTTGACGTAGTTATTATACTTACAGTAGTGTAAATTAATATCCATGAAATCTGGCATTTTTTTCATTAATTTTCGATGATTTCCATAAAACCGATTGTTTACGGAAATTTTGTCGACCCGAACCTTGTTTTTGACAACGACAACAAGACAACTATTCAGACAATGAACAGACAAGAGGACAGTTGATTATTTGGAACACCTGGCTAATTGAGTTATGTAGGACCAACAGCCGCATGTCACTCAATGAAAACGATAAAAAAAAGCGCGAGCTATCTCAACTGTGCCGCCATCTCTTAACGATAAAAATAAATATGAGCTGCTATAAATAAAGTCACAAATGTAGATACTTAATAATCAGTGTGATCTCGTCTTGCCAAAATCAAAGCTTGAATCCTTCTGGGTATGCTTTCCACGACATTTTTAATAACATTTTGAGGAATACGTTCCCAAACTTCTCCAATGACATTTTTTTAGTCGCTGATATTTTGTGGAGCAGGTTGCCCTGATCTTACCTGTCTCTTTAGAACATCCCAGACATGAGCAATCGGATTGAGGTCAGGACTTCGAACTGGCCACTCTAAACAACGGATCCCAAATTCTTGCATGTACGCTTCCACGTCGCTAGAACGGTGAGGGTGAGCATTGTCGTTCATATAAATGGAATCTTCCTCAAGAGCAGTTAATGCGAGTTGTGGATGTAGAATTAGGACTTCCGTTTTGTACTGGTATACATTTAAATTTCATTGTCTATGAAAACTAACCTCGTACGCTCAAAATTCGGTCAAAAGGAAATAGATGACACTAAGCCGCTCCGAGCCCCGAGATGAAATCAGTATTCCGTGTGTGGACGGACTTACGCCTTATAAAGCTGAAGGAGGTGATCCTGTATGAAATTATTTTATAGTTCAGTGAAGCTGTGAGACACCATATGGTGTCACCAGCGTAGGTCAGTTAGTAAAAGAAAAAAATACCTGTGTGAAATGTATAAGCTATAACACTGTAAAATTTCATAAAAATCTATTCTGTAGTTTTTCTGTGAAAGAGTAATTTTAATACGTTTAATCATACAAACCCCGATCATTTTCTAATTAGAAAATTCTTCTTCTCTCCTTTGACTCTCATATATTCTCATCCAATCCTGGCCTATTCAAAATTGCAAGTCGCTGATCGACTAGGAAGTTATTTAAATACCAATTAGAAAGCTTGAGGAGTGGAAGTTAATAAAACCATGGTCAAATCGCTCATGCTTATGAATTGAGCTGATTCTTCTGGCGAAGAGGGCTGCGTAAATATTCGTCTACTGTTACGCCACTTCCTCTATCTTGGATTTCAAGACAACCAACGCCGACTTAATTATTTATTTCGTCTAAGGTTAATATACCAGCAACTCCAGTTTCAGGAATGCCAAATGGAGTTTATTTAATAGAAGTTTTAAATATTGTGCTCGCAATTTTTATTAAAGTCGAACTATGATTTTTTTATACGAATAGGTTATTTAATTTTTAAAGAAAGTTTTTTTTTCCGTTACATGCTGTATAAAGACTCCCAGTTATAAATAAATATATCACATTAATTTGATATAATTCCTCGATTAATATGTTATAAGAATGTCTAAAATACATATAGAAATCGTGAAAAAAGAATCTAAACAATATTGGTCTTTATTATCGACCGATTTTAATAAAAATATAAAATACAAGAAATATCCTTTATTTAAAATGCAATACGCTATACAAATTGTCAAAAAAAAAACTATAAAGTAACAATTTATATCATCGCTGTCACAGATTTTCGATGAGATTTTGCACACTGGAAGTACACGTTGTTTCGCAATTGATAGAATATATATGGGGGTGTCCATTAATTATGTGAGGGGATCCGAGGGGTGGGGATCAATTCGAATCTCACTAAATCTCTCGTGAAGGAAAAAGGGGATTTTGGCAAATGTCACTTAATTTTTTTCGTGCTAAAATAGTGTATAAATATCATAAAATGAGATGAATTAAAAGTGAAACATGTCTGTACACTAGAACATTCCGAAACCTAACATAATTCTACCAATATATATTAGTAGGTCTCGTTTGACTATTATTTATTGTTATCACTATGATTTTATATTACGATCTAAATAATCTCAAATCTTTACTAGTCTTAATAAAATTATATGTGAAACGGTATTTTTTTCAATAAATTCTTCTCTCCCCCGGGAGAATGGGTATCCATAATGGATTTCCCCACGTTAATAAAAAAAAAAAAAAAAAGTAGTCAGGGTAACAGAGCGCCTTCGCAACAGACGAAAAGCGCCCGGCCCGGACGGGGTCCCGGGTCGGGTGCTCAGCCTGGCGTTGGGCCATCTTGGGGGGTGGCTTCGGGGGCTGTTCGACCAGTGTTTATCGGTCGGACAGTTCCCGAAGACCTGGAAGCTGGGGCGGCCTTGCCTGCTACGGAAGGAGGGCCGCCCTCCGGACTGCGCGTCCGCATTTCGGCCCTTAGTATTGTTGGGTGACGCCGGAAAGTCATTGGAGAGGATAATTGCTTCCCGGGTCGTCCAGCACCTGGAGGGACTGGGGCCGAACAACGCGGACGTGCAGTTTGGCTTTCGGACAGGGCGTTCCACCGTGGACGCTGAGGCGACCTCCCGCGGGGAAAGGGTTGTGGCGGTATCTCTTGACGGCGGCTGTTGCAGGCGTATCTGGAGGATAGGAAGGTCGTCTACGTCGACGGCGCCGGAAGGATGGTTCGGCGTACAACCAGGCGGGGGGTTCCACAGGGATCGGCGTTGGGTCCACTTCTGTGGAACATGGGCTGCGACTGGGTGCTCCGCGTCGCGCTCCCACCTGGAGCGCGTCTCATTTGTTATGCGGACGACACTCTTTGGGAGTTTGGTGAGTCTGGCCACGGCGGCCACAACGGTCGTGCTCGGACGCATCCGTCAGCTGGGCCTCGGGGTGACCCTTGACAAGACCGAGGCCATATTATTTCAAGGGCCTCGGCGGGGGCCACCTCCATGGGCCCATTTAGTGGTGGAAGGCGCTCGTACCAAGGTGGCGACCCTGATGAAGTACCTGGGCCTCACCCTGGACGGGCGTTGGCGGTTCGAGCCCCATTTCGCGGGGCTCGGACCGTGGATAACAGGGGTGGCGGCGGCACTCGGCTGGTTGCTCCACAAAATTGGGGGGCCGAGTGCTGGGTGCCGCCGACTCTATATGGGAGTAGTGTGAGCGATGGCCATCTACGGGGCCTCGGTGTGGGCCGATGCCCTCGGTGCCAATAATGTGCGGGCGCTGCGCACTGCGCAGCACATTGTGGCACTGAGGACAATCAGAGGATACCTCACCGTGGCCTCGGGGGCGGCTTTTGCGCTGGCCGGCTCCCTGCCCTGGGAGCTAGAGGCAGAGGTGATGGCCGCCGTGTATGAGATCACGGCGGCTAAAAAGCGAATAGGGGAGCCTCTAGCTCCCAGGGAGGTGGAAGGCAAGAGAAGGAGTGCGAGGGAGGTGATAATTGAGAGGTGGCGACAAGACCTGGCGGACACGCGGTATGGTTCATATACCGTAAACGCTGTCCGCCCGGTCCTGCTAGAGTGGGTGAGTGGGTTAACAGAGATTGGGGCTCCCTGACGTTCCATCTGGTGCAGGTGCTCACCGGCCATTGCTGTTTTGGTTGGTACCTGCACCGTATCGCACGCAGGGAGCCCACCGCCGCATGCCACGAGTGCAGCGCTGTGGAGGACACCGCGCAGCACACTCTGTCTGAGTCTACTGCGTGGGAGAAACAGCGCCGCATTCTGGCTGCAGTGGTGGGAGGAACGGTAGACTTGTCGCTACAAGCCGCCGAAATGACCACTGGAGCGACATGGTGGTAACCACAGTACGGTCCCATGCCGCCCCAACCGAAAGCGGCGGCCGATACACCGTGGGATTTTAGTCCGTGCGAATCGCACATAACCCACTCTCTCTCCCCCAGGATAGTGGGTATCCGTAAGGGATCTCCCCACAATAATAAAAAAAAAAGTAGTCAGTTTCAAGATACATGTATGAATTCGTGAAACTTACATGCTTGGTACACATCTATGTTTCACGAATTTATATACGTATGAAATAATGGTTTGTTTAGCTAGACTCGGAATAATTGTTGACAGTCCATGCCGAGGCGCGCAGTGCGCCCTTTTGCTGGTTGCCTATTTAAATCGGGTGAGTGCCTTAAGCGCTTCCCTTAGTAGTCCGGTGAAACTGTAGAAGGCTTTGCCAGGTCAACAGCGTAGTCAGTTCGAAAAAAAAACCATGCATCATTCTTCTTATTTGTTTTTATAGTAATCTTGATGTTTAGGTCCCGTATCATTGAATTATTATGATATAATTCATTTAGTTTTAAACAAACATCTTCCGTCGACGTCTCCATGATGCTCGGCTTGAACGATAAACGTGTATCACTAAACACATTCAGGAGCACACTGAGACCGCGATGCAAATCTCTTTTATGTTCACCAAAAAACCAACAAATGGTGGAGCGCAGTCGAGCACGAGCTAAATGCTCGAAGCGCGCATGTTCAAGGCTCATAAGTCGGTCCACTCCACACGAATTCGTGCTTAGCTTATCCTCCGCTCGTACTCAGCTCATCTAGCGTAGACGCATCTTTATAGTAACACCTAGAACACTTCTAATTAGTTTTATATGTCAATAGATCCTTCTTCAATAACGGTGTTAAAACACTGATGTCTCAGTTGATAGCGTGTTCGGAAACCGTATCGAACGATGTAAGCTCTAATTCTTGCAACTGAGTCGGAGTAATGAAGGAAAACAATGTGATGAAAACCATAGCATGCTAACACGGCATTTTCGAACCTACCACCCTAAGGTTGAAAATCGATCACAAAGACATTTGCTGCCCTTGAGAGCCAATCCCCCTCTAGGCTTAACTTATTTACCATTTTAAACCACATCATAATTTACCAACAGACGAGATTGTGGTTAAACGCTAAAACTATACAATTTGACCGACAGTTCCTGAGATTAATTCGAACAAACAAACAAGCTCTCCAGCTTTGTAATATTCATATATGTTCATTTTCCGTTCGTTGTATAAATAAACAATCTATGTTAACATAAAATATATCTCGTTTCAACCACATCGGGCGTGAATCAATGCGAATTTTCCATAAACTAAATTGAGCAAATGTTATTCTTTAATTTTCCGTGTTTTCTTTAGCCGTATTCGGGGAAGGGTTTCTGTTATCTATTATGTGATAGGTCGGACACGCTTTAACATCACACGCAACTCCTAAAGCACATTAACAGATGAAACCTCAAACAATAATTGTTTATTGTTTTCGCATGAATTAATTTTTTTTACATGTTACTATTGCTTATTTAACAGTAACTCTTGCTCCCAATTTCATAAGTTGTAATGTAGATATGACGCATCCTTCGGGAAGAGTACCCTTCTCTGGATAGAAGTTACCTTATGTCCTTTTATGTACCCTTAACAACATATATGTAAACATCTGCATTTATAATATATATTAGCAAGGATTATTGCTTTCTAAGAGAAAATATAGATATTGAGTTTTTGGCAGGATCTTAGACTGTCATGTAGTGGATTTTATATTCTATTCATAATCTCGTGTTACTTGACCGTACATTTTGTAATATCAGGGGTATTTTACATAATATAGTTTGATTATTTTGCACATGTGGATCGGAAATAATACATTACAGCATGGATTCTTAGATGCCACAAAAATTCCATGTAGAGTTCTAACAAGGGAGCCACCATCTTGGTAGGACATTGAAATTATAACATTTTATGTACATCAGTGAGTATACAGGTCATCAAGCTACAAGCAAAACCTACGGGCAACGACTCTACAAGCGACGAGTCATCGAGCCATAACGATAAATTGTACTATACAAAACTTTATTGTACAATTATAATTAATTATAATGATTGCGGATAGAGTCGACTTACAACCAGCTCATATTATTTGTAATAACCATAAAATTTGGAAACGTACATGTAGAAATATAGTTCAGAATTTATTACTATACCTTATATACTATTAGACGGTATATCCAATAAATTTCTATCTGCAAATCTTCTAATACTTATTTAAATATATATATTGTTGGATCACGTGATATAGTTTAGTATGTTTCCTATGACCTCAATATAAAAATTATGATCGAAATACGACACCGACGGAATCCCGATACATCCCGACAGATAGCTATAAAGTTCGATCAACTCTTATCGTGAAAGTGACCACGTTTGAATGAAAATGCTGGACAGGTTTCGGGTCGAAAGGATAGATTTTCCTCTTTATTTTTCCCCATGATATAATAGCGTGCTTGGACACCGCTATGGTCAACGTAGGTTCCAATCTTTACGAATTACCAGGAGCTTGTGGTTAAGAGAAAAATCGTAATGAAACCATAGCATTATATAGCTATATCACTCTCAAGTTGAAAATCTGTCACCAAGCATCTATATCGGACTGCACTTGAGAGTCATTCCCCCTCTAAGTATTACCTATCTTAGACCAAGCTATCATTTAACATAAGGCAAGATTGTGATCAAATGGTAAAATACTAGCTGAAAGTGGTTAAGGTAAATTAGCTGTAGTTCGGTTAAACTGGGAAGGCCTTGCCAAGCTAACAGTGTAGGTCATTTCGAAAAAAAAAGCTGATTTAGCTAGTAAAGTACTAGGGAAGAAAATGACACCAAATATTCCGTTTACAGTATGACCATGTAATATAATAAAATGGTAAATGAACGTCAATCTGTCAATATTTTTAAGGATCTCTGCAATGTCTTTAAACTAACTCGCTCACTTTTTCTATGGACATTTCTGAACCTACATTTTTCACTTATCCATAAGATTTTTCATATATTTTCTTACATACCAACCTTCTCCTGACAATTACAAAGACAATCAATTATTAGTATCTCTAAAGTGATGCGCTTATATACATTCAGTATTTTTTTAATGGATTGATAAAAAAAACCTGCGTGATAGAACATGACAATTGTATTTAGTCTGATTACGATTATTATACACCAAACCTATTAATACGCGCTAAATTGGCATGCTTAGGCTTGACGCCTTCCATGCAGGTTTTGTAGGGTGTCTGCACCCAACTGCATACCACCACGCATATCATGATAGATAGCTCTCTATTGATCTGTCGAGTTTAGGAATCCGCCAGTGAATCTCCATCTGCTAAGAGGCTCGTTTGCCAGTATGTCATCCACTACTGGCAATGAATTTTAAACATTCCGACAATTACCGTTCTTTTTGAAGTACATTCTTTTTCCCATCTGAAACAATGCAGTGGTCATGCACGATTAAAAAAAGGTTAGGTATTTCAATTCTCTACCATCGTGCAACTGTTTTAATAAAAACTAACTGCAGAATAAGGGTCTCTTCCCAAGGGAAATCACGAAATTAAACGATGCGCTGGTCCACGACGTATTGTCTATTTACGGAAGAAAAAGTCTATAGTAATGTGATTTCCCAACTAAAGTCTACTAGGAGAATGTATCGTGAGAATTTATGCTTTAACGAACTAATTTTTATCTTCTAATTATTTAATTTCTATCAGCTGATAAATTTATTCATTTGATTCAAACTAATTAGATACTAGTGGTCATCCAGTAGTCGAAATTCGACCAATTTTTTTTTCTCAATATCGTTGATTTTTTTTTTGCCAAAGCGTGTACAAATATTTTACATTAGTAGACATAAGGATCATAAAGTATGATGAATAGAGGATATGCAAATAAACGCTTCTACGCGTCGACGGTATGAAAAAAAAACTGTTACCAACTTTCTTTATTAAAACCATTAAAACTCCTCAATAGGTACTAGACAATATATCCCGGGAAAAAAGGTAGTGAGCTATTTTATCTTAGCCTGTATACAGATTATCAACTCAGGCTGTTTGTTGGATTCGAAATTACATTATTTGAGGTGGATGTATGCGTGATGTAAGTAGAATATATAAGATTAGAAAAGAAAGTACATCAGAATCAGAAAGAAAATAGGACGAGGGACACAGAAGTTGAGAAGTAACAAGATTCGCGTGGGATCTGCCAAACAAAAGGAGAAATAACTAGAAGATTGTTAAGTTAGTAGTAACTTAGATAGATTTAGGACGCGAAGAAGGCTGAAGAAGGATTGTGTGAACTATATTTATCTATAACAGTTCTGAATACTAAGTTAACAGCTGATAGATAAAGTTATAGAATTGGAAGTGATTTTGCTTCAGCGGTAATTGTGTTCAGACACTGTTTCGATTGACGTAGGCTCAAATCCTTACGAATGACTCGAAGTTTTCGGTGAAGGAAAACATCTTGATGAAACCATACCATGGTAGTAGAGCTTCGTCTAAGCCCGCTTGACTAGATATCACCCTGAAACCAGTCCCTCTCTAAGTTTAGAACGTGTACCATCTTAAGCCCCATCGTCATTATATTAGGTGATATTGTGGCCAAACGGTAAAACCTATAAAGCAATAAAAGAATGTCATCAAAACATCTCATTTCACAGTTTTCTTCACCATCAAGCATTATACAAATCCCAGCGTAAAGAAAGAAACCCCTCTAGACTTCCAGGAATAAATAAAAATGAATAGCATAGAAATAAATTTAAATAGTAGATACTCTAGACACGTGTTCCCGATTTTCCGCAGAGAAATCTCTGTCACAATAACAAGGAGTGATGCCCTCGGAGAAACGAGGACGCGGTTGATTAATACCAAGGGAGGGGTACCATGCGAACTGCCCTCTAGATAGTGCTGACGTTGAGCTACTATGAACTGTCTAGCGATTTATATGCAAGGACATGGCAATTTAATAGACATTTTATTGAGCATTATCAATTTTATTCGCTTAATATTTGGACGACTAAAGTCCTTGCCAAACTTTTTAACCGCTTACGTAAAAGCTCGATCTTACAGCTATCTATATTCAAAACAGTCAAAAAGATTGACGAGATCTGGAGCTAACCTTTTTTAATTGGTTATAGATTATAGCGTTTAGCCACAATAGCCACATAGGTTCTTGGCAATAGATTTGCACTTTGAACTTGGTAGTACGTTAAAGAGACAATAGAAAAAGCTCTACCACTGTGCTATGGTTTTACGAGGATATTCTCCTTCACCAAAAGTCTGTAGTATCTATACACGTTCCCACCAGCCTATCACTGCTTCAAAATATGCATTTTAAGTAACTTTGACAATTTTGGCATTGGTATTGGGTATTGAAGAAGTTTTTCAATGAAATACCATTTTGATAAATTACAACATTTTGAATACAGTTTAGTACTTTGTACTATTGAGACGAGAGATAGATGATTCGATATTCATTTATGACTGATTTTGGCTGGGGCCATTATTATCAGTGATATGTCTGGGTGTTAAAATATTTATTTATGTATACAAGCTGTTACCTGCGACTTCGTCCCTGTGGACTTTAGCAAATAATGTTTGTTCACGTAAAAGTGCGTGCTGCTGGACACTGTTTCTTTAGTTTATTATATTTGCACGGAACCTTATTTTTTATAAAAGTACTCTAAGTTACTCTTTATAATATTAGTTGTTTATTAGTGAAAGTCCCTCTAAAATTTGTCAAATTGTAGCGCGGATTAGCCGGAATAAATAAATTATAAAAATTGTTTTCTGTTACAAATAACACAAACAGTTATATCTATCGAGTTAAAAGCTGTTATTGAAATTACGAAGAGACTCTTCTATTTTCTTTATTTGTATATCTTATACATCAACTATTTGGTTACAGTTCGTACATCTATGGAATTCTCTCTCTCGTTTTCCAAGAGTACTGCATCAAATCTAACCACCAAACTTTATTAGTCACGTCTAGGATTTCGTTGTATATCCCCGTACCAAATGAAGTTTAATCCCTCTAAATTCAGATTTACTTTAACTTTTAACTATATCATTATTACATACTTGTATTTAAAATGCTAAACGTCTGTCTATCTGTCCGTTAGTGTCATCATAACTCGGAAATTAGTGAACAGATTGACAAGTTTGTCTATCTATCTTATATTCTCATGCTCTGCGCAATGTATTATTACATTAGGCAATATACGGACACCAATCATGAGGTTTAAAAGTATATTTAGTAGACTGAAAATGAACACCACTATAATACAATCTGGTAACGTGACTTCGCCTGCATCGTTTATATCGCAAACAACATACTTTCTGTACAGAGAAGGTATCATGATAATTATTTTTCTACATAAGGACAAGCGTTTGACTGTCCGTTAGTGTGCTCAAAATCCGATTTACGTGTTATTGAATCAAAGGTGCATTCTCGTGGAATGATTCAGTAATAGTATTCCAGTATTTAGTATATGTTTTGTTACATTAGGTAACTAATATTACAAATATGTATATGAGTTTGTCTGGTTCTTACTCTTTCACGCCTTAACTACTCAACCGATCATCGTTAAATTGTGCTTACATGTTACCAGGAGTACAGAAAAGGACACAGGAAACTTATTCTTTATAATAAATGTACCTTTCCGCTTAGAAACTCTACGGGAAATCGCGAACAAAAGCGGGTTAAGTAATGTACGGAAACCAATAATAAGATTTAAAGGTTATATTTAGAAGACTCATAAAAATTACCGCTATAATCTGTTGCTATAATTTATCTAGGCCCTTAATTCCTAAAGTGGTTCAGGTGGACCCCCGGGGTCCACAGGAGAATCGGCGGAAGTCTACGTTGGTGTGACAAAAAAAGGGGGTTCCCAATTCATAAGCCAAAATTTATCTGGTTTCGATAGTCAAGAATTATAATGTTGGCTTGACTTCAAATATCAATGTAAGCAGATAATATTTTAAGAAGTTCAGCGACTGTTACTTTTAAAAACTTGCATATTCAGTACAATGCAAATTTCCATAGTTAGATCTAATGACCATGTTTTTATCGAGTTTGGCAAATATGGTACATGGTACATGCATGGTATGGTAGCTGCAGAGGGCCCATCGGAACATACAAAATTTTGAAAGTGGTCTATGAGAAAATTAGTCTGGGAACCACTGATCTAGGCTGTAAAACATTAACCAATATAGTGCAATAAACAAATGTTTTTGATAGAAATAACTAATATTTTTTTAAGCTCCATAATCTATCTATTTCAAAATCAAAGTGACCTCTATTATGTGAAAACGTAGATAAAAAATGTTAAACGAGACATGCAAATTATTAATCTCGTTTAAAATAATTTCATTATCATAATTAAATATATCAAAGAAAATGTACCATTTCCTTGCATTTAACCATATTTATTTATCTATGGTTAAGGAAGTCTGTGGTTTAGCGTTGCATAATCTATGGTGTTTTTGTGAAAATGCATTTGTAAAAAATAAGTTTAGTTTTTGGCGGGATCTTAGTCTGTCATGTAGTGGTTTTTATATTTTATTCTTAGTCTTGTGTTATTAGACTCTATATTTTGTAATATTGGTGGTGTTTTACGTAATATAGTTCGGTTATTATGCACAAGTAAAGTGGATGGGACATAATACCACGGAGCATACAGTCTGAGATGCCACCAAAACTCCATGGAAAGTACTAACAAGGAGACCACCATCTTGTTAAAACATTATAATTATCGCAAAACACTTGGCAAAATCTTGTTACTTGACGCTGGCTAGTGCACAAACCTTGACGGAGCCAAAAAAAATAAAGAAGAAGAAGAAAAAAATAAGTTCGGGTTTTTGACGGGATCTTAGTCTGTTTTGTAATGGTTTTTATATATTATTCATAATTTTGTGTTATTTGACTCTATGTTTATAATATTGGCGGTATTTCACGTAATATAGTTCGGTTATTGTGCACAAGTTAAGTAGATGGAGAATAACACCATGGAGCATGAGTTCTGAGATAAAACAAAAACATACTGTATAGTTCTATCAAGGGGACCACTATTTTGTTAAAACATTGAAATACAATAATAATAACAAACCTTCTAGTAGTACTGCTATTGTCGATTAGGTATTGATAATACAGGTTTCTTGCGATCATTCCAATTAAGTAGCAAGATGGTGGCCATCCTGTTAGAACTATCCAGGGTGTTTTTGTGGCAAGCCAGAATCCACACTCCATGGCATTATTTCCCATCCACTTCATTTGTGCACAATAATCAAACTACATTACGTAAAACGCCACCAGTATTAGAAAATTTAGAGCTAAATAACACAAGATTATGAAAGAAATATAAAATCCACTACATGACATTCCAAGATACCGCCAAAAACTCGCGAATGATAAATGAAAAATCAGCTTTAACGTCATTATAATTATTTCAGTTAGGACTATAATTTTAGTTTTTTTTTTTTTTGTTATTCGTATTAAAACATATATGATAAAGTTTGCAATTGTTTCAGAAATGTATTATTGTTTGTTTTTATAGAATCCTTTCCCGAATCAACACTTAGAAGTCTTTTATATTAATTCTCTCCGTCATCCAAATTATTTAAGTAATAAATATTGTCTAGGAGAAAGCCTTACAATAAATATTTACGTACCTATAATAATTCATAACTAACAGCTTTATTTAACAAAAACATCTTACTAATTATGTAGTTCACGTTAGTGGGAGACAAAGTAAGTTTAACATTTAATACTAGCGTTTGCCCGTGGCTTCGCCCGCATTAATGTAGATTTCTTTGCTTCATCGAAACCAGTATTTTTTCTGCATGAAAAGTGTCCTATGTCCTTTTCTGTAGCCCAGATAACATCTATTCAAAATTTCATAATGATAGATTGAGAATGTTTAAGAGTTAAAAGCATATGTGTAGCGTGTCAGGTTAGGCATTCATTAAAAATACTGATATCCTAAAAACACTAAACTGCAGCTGGTTATGTATTTTTATTAGGTATATGTTACCGCAAATCCTTTACGATATTAGTTTTATTAATGAAATGGAATGTGTCTGTCCACTAATCTACTTGAACGCATTTTAAAGAAACACAAGTACAGTCCTCTGTCAATAAACGTAGTACGTTTCAATCTTGTAACTTACAAACCACTCTGAGCGTAACTGCACTGAAAAACAATTATAAAATCAGTAAAAATGTCTAGAAAACCGTAATACAACCTGGTGCCGGTGTACCTTACTATTACCTTATTAAGAAGATCAGCGACCTAAGCCACAAAATAAGCCGGGGTACTACAAAGAAGATTAATTGCGTGTCCGGGTTAGTGATGGATACATGCCAAATGTGGTGATGAGGTGAAGTATATCCCTAAACACTCATGGTAAGATGGGTCGACGACATCGCATATCCTATGGGAAAAACCTGGAAAAGTCTGGCGTATAACAGAAAAGAATTATGTAAAAGGAAGATGGCTTATCTCCTGCAACGGGATGAAAAGAGTAGTCTATGATACCGAATGGTAGCCGAAAGAGGGCAGTCGAAGTGTGGAAACATTCATGATAAGTTGGTTCGACGACATCGCATATCCTATAGGAAAAACCTGAAAAAGACTGGTGTATACCAGAAAAGAATTGCGTAAAATGAAAGTGGCTTATCTCCTGCACTAGCCTAAATAAAACAACAAAGTGTAGTGCGCAATTTTATTTCCCGTGTAAAACTTCAACCGGATAATATGCCGATAGGCCAATAAAGGAGTACACACGCAGCGAGAACCTAATTTTATAACCGTCCAATCAATTGAAAACGTAAAAGGTCAGTCCGCATCACTGTGAACGAGGCTGGGAATAGCCGTAATAAACTATACGAGGCAATAAAGTGGCGCCGCGCCGCGCCTCGCTGGACCGAAATTACAACGAAGCCTTACGGTTACGTAGCGTAGGTAATAAACTATATGATATAATATATTACCGGGAAATTATGCCCTTTTTATAGTAAAATCACAACAGTGGCAGTAACACTCTTATAATGAGCTGTATAAAATACATGTCTCGTTGGTGATTCATTTCAATCACGTGTCAGGCGAAAGGACTTAGGGCTATGACTATAGGGTAATGACCTCGGAAAGATATCTAAATAACACTTAGGAGGATATATAGGTACTAATAAAATAATAACATTCTAAAAGTCTCAGATTTCAAACTTTGGACGTCGAAAAAAAATAAGCTGTATGGCTTAATGAGATGTTGGAAAAAAATTCTTTTACCACAATTGTTACCACAAGTTTTAAGTTATTTAGAATTAAAAGACCACGTAAACCGGTAAATCATGAAATTAGCGCTGTTGTACATAAAAACTATCCCGCTGTGTAACATTAAAGATAATAATAATAGAATACATATGACAGAATTGCTGTGCCACAGGGTTTACTTGTGACTATTTTTTAAAATTTCGAATTTCTTTGAACACTCTTAGATCAGATTAAACATTTTTTTACAGTGCACGAGTGTTCCATAAGAAGCTGACTACGAGAGAAAATCACTGTGCATTGTACCTCACTGTCATAGGCATTCACGTTTCGTCCCTTCTCGGTAATGCTAGGTTTTCGCCTGTCAAACCCATCTGCGGTCTCCGATGCCACCCGCACATTAACCGCTCATTCATTACTTCGCTAACGTATTTTCCGACTTACCTTTTGTATTGTAATAGCTCCACTTCTAAGGGTCATGACGTGATTTTAGCCTATAAACCAAGAAATAGTCTTTAGTATTAGTAATATAAATAATATAGCCGCAATAGGAACACAGACATAAATGATCGAGTGCTCCGGAGAATTTAAGTGCCCGTTTTTCCCTCGAGCAACTTATTCGGAGCTTTGGACGACGGCCAGATGGCACGGTATGCAACAAGCTTAGACAAACAAATCACGATCTTAAAATGTACATATCGTGCTAAAATTTTAAGACCACTTCATGTACAGTCCGTGCCAAAATTTTTGACCGGCCTGAATATAGCTGCGCAAAACACAAATCAAGGTATAAATATTACATTTATTAAAAACATTCGCATATCACCGATGTGATGACCACTGGTAGATTTCTTCCTATAATTTCATGTATGTTGTGCGATAAAACTTGCAAATTTAAAATGTAATCGAAATTGCTGTTAATAGATCACCTTAGAGTTTACATATTTTTCTATACTTTACTTTCCAAATGCAAAAAGGCATTTTTTTTATTGTAGATCGCTTTAAAGACTTGTGAAAATCGTGAAAATCGAACATAAAATATTGCAGTGGACGTTACTTTGCACTTCGGACTCGAATTGATTGGCCGCTGCCACGTCTCAACATGGTCCGCTCGTGACGCCTTATGTGTTTTTCCTTCAATAACTGAAACGAGTCGGCGTCATACTGTAAGTGACCTTCATCGACACATTCATGACGGTCTGTTAGACGGTGACAATGCAAAGAAATACACCGGTTACAATTTTTCACCTAAATCTCTATATGATTATTGGCATCTTTAATGTATGTATTTGACACAATTCCATTATTATACACTTATTAATTTATGTAAAAATTCATTGAAACACAGCCTTTAGCTAATATAGAAAGTACACATGTATATTAAAACCTGGCTCTAGAATAAAACTATATACTAACAGAATAAAACTATATAGGTATACGAACAAATTTGTATCATTCGCTACTCCTACGAATGAGATTACCCTAGGGTGTACATTTTTAATGCGAAAGGGCAGATAAGGACTCTTTGGAGTAAAATTAGAATATATTACATTCAACCGTGGATCGGTATCTACCTCATTAGACCTATAAAGTCGTTGTCAATCTGTGTAGATTTTTTTTTAATATCTCGTTCGGATCTACCGTCGGTCCTCCTTTGTCATAATCATATATTGTATACTAGCAATTTCCCGGGACATCGCACTGCTTTTTATTACATATTCAATAAAAATTATTGAATATATATATTTTTTTTTTTTATACCAAAAAATGTGACGTTAATTGGGTTAAAATTCACGAAATTAGTGATATGCGTTTTTTTTATACTATATGTATAATTAATCACATTTTTTGATATAAATACAAAAAAAACATGAAGCAAATACTATCAATCTGAGTGGATGCGTTAGGTTGCGTTCGTGATTAAGATGGAGGCATAACTGACAGGTAGGGAGGAGGGATGAACCATGTTACCTTTTTCACAGTGTTTTCATTCACCGAAAGCTCTGATTCATTCGTAAGGATTCGAGCTTAAGTAGATCAACACAGTATTGGAATACGCTAACCACTAAGCCATCATCGCTTCATCCCATGATTGATTTAACCTATCCTTGCGGACATTTCTCCTATCCTTGTCCTTTATAGACCCAAATCTCGAAATGGCGGGTTATGTGTTTTATTTAATTCCATGACATAGTACATTGTACATTTCATGGTTTAGTCAAAAAAGTTTAATACAAATAAAAAATTATTTAAAAATACATTTTACACAAAAATTATAATTTTACAACACATTATTTGTTATTTTTCTAAGTATTCAAAAAAAAATAAGTTTGTGCTGCCAACAGTCTGTTGACCTGTGGCTGCTGTTGTCTACATTCGTTTGTATGAAACTTTAAACCTTTATGCCTTTGGACAGTCCAGAGGATAACGCGAGCGAAGTCACGCTCAATAATTACTTAAATATACACTAAGATATTTTGGAATCTACAGCACGTTAAGCTGTCCCTATTCGAGGTCTCAAAATCATATAGTTGGCAAACACAAGTACCTCTCAACCCCATTACAGTAATCCCAAAGTAAGTAAAGTTCCGAAGAAATCTTCCGACCTTATAGACGGGGTCAATCAAAAAGTTTTCCTTCTGTTTGAAATGTAAAAAAAATGTGTAAACAACAAACTCATCTGGAACTCCCATCAGTTACGCCCTTTCCTTTTAGATCGTTAACTTTTTAATTTCGTACTTCGTAGGGTTGCCTGTTTCGTAACTACATACTAAAATCATGTATATATATATGTTATAGTCCAAGGTCGAAATGCAGTCACTTCGCGGAATGACTGGTTTATCCTATGTTTGACTAAAGCCTTTGAACAAACCCCGAAATAAATTTCATTTGGTGTGGCTTAGTCTGTATTAATAGGGAATTACAAAAAAGAGGAATGTTTGTTTGGGATTATATGCTCTATTCTGCATTTTCGGTTAGGTTACGTTAGGCTTGCGAGAAAAACAAAGCGCGAGCTGGCTGACCCGCCTCTACGCCTGAACAGCAAGAAGAAAAGCTAAACATGATGTGACCAAAGGCTTTGGTCAAACCTAGGATAAACCTGTCATTCTGGAAAGAGACTGTATATCGACCTATGACTGTAACAAATATATAATCCTTCTGCCTCACTTCTACTACAGTGGCCAAACTCAAGGACTGAGGTTTGAAGCCTGTAAATTATTAATACACACAATATTAGTTCTATGTATATGGGCGTACAACATATTATATTTTATTCTTACAAACTGTTTACTTTTAAGTTGTTCATACTTAAAGTCAACTTCTTGTGTTCTTTCTCTTTTGAATATATTTCCTCCGTTCCCAGTAAGAATGTTCAATATGGCATGACTTCATGTGTCATTTTTAAATGTAACAAATTTTCCTTTGCCTTTCTCCAGTCAGACGTTTCAAACGAGCCCTCACGAGCGCAGACGTCTCTGTATCAGATATGATATCCTTATCGTCTACCCAAATCGAAAAGTATCAAAAAAATGTCCCCCCTAATTAGGGTTTGCTTCCACATGATACTACTGTTAACCGAACATAGGTAGGCAATAAACATTGTAGGCAATATCGTAATCGTTTTAGAATTATTGATATTAACACCTGTCTTAGTGATTAATCCAAGGCATTTCACGGACTTTAAAATGACTGTGACTCTCTTACTTCCATCTAAATTATGACATGACTAATCTTTATTACTTTATAATAACATGCTCATGCCATACGTCCAGGGGTAGGGAAGTCATTATTACCAAATACGGCCAACGTTCACTTCCAATATATTGCTAATTCAGAATATATCGCGAAATAAAAAACAAAATGTGCACTTTGCCTGATGATATCGACCCAGTCTTTTATAGTAATCATAAAAACTGCCTTTCAATTATTTGGACTATTTTTTTATATTTGGACTAATTCAACTCTGTTATATAATTTTCTTCACTTTGTTTACCTGACCGACAACCCTATAAAAATACCCAGAAAGGGCTCACTCACCCAAGTCACCTATTTCAAATTTCATCCAATATTTAAACAGAAATTTCGTTATAAATTTTCTACTTTGAATTTTTTGTAAAACATTATTTCAACTGTTCTTTTACTCACTTTTACATTCCGAGATTTAAATAACAAATTAGAATTAATTTGTTATTAAATAAATATTTTTGTTGAGTTCTTGGTATTTTGTTCGAATTATAGAAGCTATAAATAAAAGATTGCTCTTGTTTGTATCAAATTATAACTCAAAAGGGTTAAATTATTTCTCAGAAGAAATCTTAAATTTATTTATTCCATAGAAGTTCGTTTCCATTACTAATTAGGTTCTTGTATCGAACACCTTTTTCGTCTCGTCAATTTATTAATACAAGGTATTCAAACATGGTCGGTATTCTAAAAGGAGTAGTCCGATAAAGGTTGTAAGGCCAAAGGAGTGTCGTACCCGTAATGTTACCTTGGATTGATAATATTAGCCTTAGCCATCGGGAAGTAACCACTACAATGAAATTACTCTCCGGACACATTCTACCCAAAGTGATGCGTAAAGTGCCGTCTCTAACTTGCAACAATGGCGGGCTCATTGTTGGTATGCACCAGGTCTTAGCAGAATGTATTAGAAGCGAAGATATAATCCTCTGATCCTATTTCTAAGCCTGCTCAGGAACTATATAAGATTAATTAATAAGCTGTTATTAATTACGTGTCTTAGTAATATCTACTGTTATATATCCAACACCGTCGCGTAGGTAACTAAGCCTTACAAAAAACTACATTAAGAATTTTACGTTTTACAGTTAGGCCTATATATCGATAAAAGTGAACTATCTGTTGTTTGTCCAGCTTGATCATGGAATTGAATGAACCGATTTTGAGAAGAACAGAGAGAAGATGTTACGAACTATTATTTACGCTAAATATCATTATACTTTTTCATATGACTTAATTATGAAAATTTGCAGAAGCTACTTAGTGTCGATAAAGGAGCTTTAGAGGTTAAACAAGTATACCAAAGTTAAAAATTAGTCAATCTTGAATTTATTTATATAGAACGAGTAGTTTCAATAGAACAGTAAAATTATGTCACGGGAGCAAACATTTCTGTCAACACCAAACTATTCCTATGAAAATGGCTGTATTTCCGAAATTTTTGTCAGTTCGTATACGATTATGATATCAAAATATCCGAAACATCTGCCGTTGACGTTTCTGAATCCAGAAGAATTGATGTCATCGAGTAAAGTTTACAATCTTTGAGAGCATCTCGAGGTGTGCGAGCGAAACTTCTCGAACTTTCCGCACGGAAAAAATGAAGCCACCGCACCGGTTCGTTGACTGTAAGCGACGTATATTTTTTCCGTAGGAATACGGGTGGGAAGGTGATTTATCAAATTTGATAAATTTCGCTACAATTTATATTGCCTTTAGCAGTTATTTTTCTATTGTGTGTGAATTTATTGTTAAAGCTTCAAATATGTATCTTTATTTTTGGTTTGAGTCAGTTCATTGATTTATATTTAGGTTTTCTTATAGCCATCCAAAAGTAGCTTACAAATCAATATACTCTCATATATTAGATTATGTTGAGTTCTCCATGATGCCACTTAAAGTTACGTGAACGCTAAGTCAATAATGTAAACAGAGAATTAACTAACACAGTAAGCAACACAGTATGAGATATTTCGCTACTATCTTGAAAGTAATAGGTATTCAAACAAACACCAAAAATCAGCTTATCAATGTTAGGAACATCAGCGGGTGTTAAAGCGAGTGTTAAAAATATTCCTATAGCTCCTGGCCTTGAAGATCTGGTATTAGGCCCTCTCAGACGAATTTTTTTTTTCGAACTGTCTACACTATTGGCCTGGCAAGATCTCTTCAGTTTCACCGGACTACTAAGGGGAGCGCTTAAGGCACTCACCAGGTTTTATATAGCCAACCAGACCAAGGACGCACGGCGCGCCTCGGCTTGGACTGTCACCAAATATCCTGAGTCTAACTAAGCTTAGCTAAAGTAAGCTAACTATTATTTCCTACATATATAAATTCGTGAAATATACACGTGTACCAAGCATGTATATTGAATCTGACTACTAAGTTAATCTAAGCTAACTCCGTTCGAAAAAGGGATTAAAAAAATAAACCCAACCACTATGTGTACCAACATGTGTGTATGTGCACGTGTGTGGGGTGATCGGTGTTGTGTTTGTAAAAAATAGTGTTTGAAAATTTATTCAGTGTCACTGTAGTCGCGCAAGCAACGTGCTCGAGGGCTCCATTCCAGAGTATCGGACCTCGTGTTGAGCCGCTGTCTGACGAACTGGTTGGAGACGCAATGAACATTAATACGACTTAACCACATAGGTTATTGATGAGAGGTTTTCAGCAGAAAATGCCTTGACATTATATGATTTCATCACCACGTTTTCTTTAAATATTCAAAAAAGGTTCCGAGGTTCAAGGTATAAACACATAAGTGTATTCCGGTTATTGTACTTAAGAGCGAGTCTTCTGCTAAAGCCTTATCGTCACTTAAAATCTGGTGAAATTGTGATTAAACCCTAAATATATCAGATAAAAACAAGATTCAAATCTTCACTTCGGTCTTTGAATTCAATAGCAAATTTGTAACACAGTGCCATGAACCCTTTCATTTCCAATAGATTTAATTCAGTAAAACTTCACACCAATGAATTGAGACCGCCAATAAAGTGTCGAGACGACTTCCCTTCAGATTCCAATATACTTGCAAATCGAGTCACGCTACTTTCTAGTACTTCGGGAGTTATTGTTTTCAGACGAGCCGAACATCTTTCCATTCAGTAGCCTACTTATAAAATACTGTCTAGTCCCCGTGACTCTCCATGCGTTTTTTATTATTTGACATCATAAATAATTTAATTATAAAAAATGGATACTGTGCAATTATTCTCCAAGTTCATATATCTACACGAACCCGTTATCATTATGATTGGTTGAATGAAAGAAGATGCTGCAGAATAATTCAGTGAGAAGTTATGATAAAGTATACAGCTTAAAAGTATTGTTTATGCAAAAACCCTAATATGTGCTGGCTGTTATGGTGTTAATACAAACGATTTTACTTGATGTTTTCGAAGTAATCACTCGCTGTTAACTAGAAAGGCTTATACAGTTTCACCGTTTCCTTTCGGCACCATCTCAAGCTTAACTTCAATCCCCTTTAAGCACGCTGGTAATACGATACCGTGACACCGCATTCATTAGATTTCGGCACGTAGCACACTGCATTTTACACACGAGTACAAATACAGTACTGAAAAAGTTTCGATAAAGGGACCTCTTTTCTTTCTTTGGTAGTAAAAAATGTAGCATTTAAAATATATGTACGCATTTGTGCGGCACAAATAAAGATACACATGTATGGTTAGTTTAGTATAGTATAATCTGATTCGTGATTTTGCATATAAGGCAAGAGTCCAAACCGAAGACCGGCCACCTTGGTGCCCTTGCGCTAGTTGCCTTTTCGGTTGAAGCCTTAAGCGCTCGTCTAAAGAAAGTCCGGTGAAGCAACGAAAGTCTTGCACGCTAATAGCGAATAGTTAATTTGAAAAAACAGCTTCACCGGGTCTGATGACTAATACGAAAGACACGCTCTTCAAGGTTGGCAACATAAGAGTGATGCCCCTGGTGTTGCAGTTTTCCATAGGCAATAGTAACCATTTAACATCAGATGGGCCATCTACCTATTTGCTCCACAAGGACACAAAAAAAGTGTAAGGTATTTCAGGCGCAATATCGTAAGTAGTGTTAACTAATAAATTCGGTTCCAATGTATCACGCAAGCGACCTGCTCGAAGACTCGATGCGAGAGGATGAGTCAAAGGTTACAATTTGTAGGAGTTTATCAATCTATATTGAACAAATGATAAACGTCTGCCGTTGTATGCGGATCATACAAAAACTACTGGATATACTTCAATAATTTTTTTTAATGTTTAGTATACTTTTTTGAAGCGATGATGGCTTAGTTGATAACGTGTTCGGACACAGCGTCCAGTGAAGGAAAACATCGTGATGAAACCATAACATGGTTGAAGATTTTTTTCTAAGTCCACCTGGTTAGCTACTATCCTCAAGTTGAAAATCTGTCGACAAGCACATGTATGTTTCATCCGGCAGCTGCACTTGAAATCCAGTCTCCCTTTAAGTTTAGCGTGAATACCATTTTTGACCACATCATCATTTAACATCAAATGAGATTATGGTCAAACGCTAACCTATTAAGTATGTAAAAAAACTGAGATACTTAGTCCTTATCAACAAAAAAATTATCGCTATTACGTCATTTAATATAAGGTAATTAAAGTTTCAAGAAACTAAAATTGTTATGAGCACTACGCTTTTAGTGATGTGCGTTTTCTTGCCGTGAAGTAGTTGGGCAAGCGGTGTGGTTCTTATTCTTTTTCTTCTAAAAATACAATATGTTGTTAATATAATAAACGATCTATACGAAGGTTGCGGGTCTCATCTAGTTTCATAAATTTTGAAGGTATGTTGCCTTAGTGGCCCTTACACACTCTGTGGGAATTTTTTATTTCCAAATATTATTTGAATAACTTATTTTATCTTTTCAGGTAATCGTAGCAATTCCGAAGTTTTAACAAGTAAGTGTTATCCATTTAACTGTTCTGCTTCTATTCTTATTACACATACTCGCTTTATCTAACCCTAATTTCTGTAACTTTGTGCTTTCGCTTATTATAATTTATAAGCAGTAAGTACTAAGTAATTCTTAATCACTTTGGTAGTAGCTAAGTTTTAATAAGATACGTAGAAGTAGGTAAAATGTGGTGTGACTACTTTACGTATGGTTCTACAATATATTGTAAAATCTTCTATGGAAGATAAGAACGGTTTTAACTGAAAAAGAATTATTACTCTTATGAAAATAAGATAATTGACAATGGCCAATCTTCCTGCGGTGCCGCGTATAACAAAAAAAATTTGTAATACAATGTTCATTTATTCGCATATATACATAAAAAAATTAAATTTGCGTACACTTTTTCATGAAACCTATAATAAATATATTAAAAAAAATTGTGTGTTTTTATAAAACCACGATGTAAGTGAACCTTTTTTTCGGATCGTAGGTATTTAACTGAAAATTTTCGGAAAATTATCTGATTTAGGGTATACAAAACGCGTTTTCAATCTTTTTTAAAAACTTAGTACAATATTTATTTTAATCATTGAAAAATGATTGAATTGAACCATGAGCACCCTAATATTGGGCTTGGCTGCTCTGCTGAGCGCCTTTCCCTTTACCCCTATTCCGCAGCCGGCTGTAATGCGAAAAGCGACAAATGTACGAAGAAATTTGGGGCGATATAAAAAAGTCTCACTTTAGTAAAACTAAATAAATAAAAACTAAGTAAATCTGTACATTATAGAACTTTGACTAACACCTTTAAGTTTTTAAGATGCATAAGAATTTAATCTTTAAAGAAATGTTCTTATTATAAGGGCATCATACAAACATGAGGATGGTGGAGATAAATAAAATTACGAAGTCACGGACACAGTTAATAGTATGTAAAAATAGACGATCACGAATATATGAATAAATTTAAGAATTTAATAGCCAGTCTTAAAATATTTCAACTATAATCAAAATATGTGGTTTAGTTTAGTTTATTGGATTTGATTGGATAGCCAAAAGCGAATCTCAAAGCACTTGATCATGTACGGATTATTCATTTGACATATTAATGAGAGGTTGAGGGTAATCCCAGATTTTGAATAACAATAGGCATGCTTTACACTATAAGATATAATATTCGTGTAAAATCGCTTGCAACAAGGCTACATTATATTTATGTATAACATATATAGAGTTGTGAATAGATAGTTGATAGCAGATAGAGGAAAGTGGCAAAGGGAATCGTGTAAACAAAATTTGTGACTATTAATTTGAAGTAATGATAGCTCCAGTGGTCATTGTGTTCAGATACTATGTCCCTCGGCCTATATTCAAATTCTTGGAAGAGATCAAAAAAAGGCAACGCGGTTTACAAGATTTTTATATGGTAGGTATTAAAAGGACTCTATTACTATCTCAATATTCCTCAACTGTCAAATAAAGCGCGAGAGACACAACGACAGTTTCGAGTGACTTTAACTACATAAAATAGACGAAATCATGGTTTGGTATTCCCCTGTTCCCTCTTTCGAAACTGGACCGATTTTAATTATTATAGCAAAATTAACTTAAGAAGGGTTTTGACTGTGTTTATGTGCTTATCTTTGATTTGTTATATTCGTCTAATTTGTTAATTGCATGATTGAAAACGGCGCTACAATTTATGAATTGTAGTACTTTTAGAAGGGTCTTAGATTTTATAACATTTCGTTTGTAGAATATATAAATACATAGAAACATGACTGTAATAGATATAGAATATACGGTATAAAAATATTTGATCTAGTTCAATTGTCCAAGAATAAAAGGGAGGAATACGTTTTATGGAATAAACTTCTCCCCGCATATCCTCTAGCAACCATCCATAATTTGAAAATCTATCGCCAAACACTTGAGAGCCAGTCCTTAACTCGGTTTAACGTATTTAACGCCTCAAACCACATCTTCAATTAACAGTAGAAGATATTGTGAACAAACACTGAAACCTATAAAGTACAAGAATAATATCTAGTCTA
Source organism: Antheraea assamensis (assembly GCA_035772565.1). Classification (NCBI taxonomy): domain Eukaryota; kingdom Metazoa; phylum Arthropoda; class Insecta; order Lepidoptera; family Saturniidae; genus Antheraea; species Antheraea assamensis. The sequence goes on from JAQQSE010000058.1 coordinate 1,543,673, forward strand.
AAGTCATAGAATCATACAGCATAGCTTTAATAATGTGACAAAGCATAACACCCTATACCAAAACTCATCTCATATCAAAATATGGCTTATACCGGGCTCAGTTCGTGAGACTTATGTTCTCGAATTCCTAAGATTTAATGTAAGCGATTTATAGTTATGAATTTACACACATCTATATATATCAGATGAAAATAAATGATCTTCTAAAGAACATAATAAATATGTTTTTCTGTTAAGAAATAAATATATTGTGCACAGAAATATATATAACTAGCTGTTAACCACGATTTCGACCTTGTGGAATTTAGTAATAAAATTTTAGTTCAGTTTAAATATGCGAGTGGAACGCGCGCAGTTCTAGACACTGCCTCTTCAGATTATTATATTATAAGAACCCTATTTTCTCTCTAAAATAACCTACCTAAGTTATTCCTTGTAATATCACATATTTCCCAGTGAAAAGTTCTGTCAAAATTGGCCCAACCATTTCGTAGATTTGCCGGAACAAACAGACGGATGACAAAAAAAAAACAATTGTTTTCATTTATAAGTACTGTATACACTTTCATATCCCTTTTAATAAAAAGCTGCTATTTTGATGTTACAAGCAGACACTTCAATTTTATTTATGTATAGGTGAAGTGGTTGTCTCAATAAAAAATATATGTCGATACAAAAGGTTTTTATATTCGAAGAACATGCTACATACGACGACAGTGGGACCTTTCTTACCTAGTGAAGCATTTTCATACCCACCACCCACGTATATCCGGACAATATGATATATCCACGATGGCTGAGTAAGAAAAGTGGCTGGGTCGTGTTTCAAAGTTATCTAGGGCCTTTCATTTACAAAAGGTGTAGATACGCCTAGATTTGGCATAAATAATATTTTGTTACCAATTTACTCACCTTTGTATTATACGCATACATTTTCCTAGGAACGTTCTGGAAATAAATATTTATATGCGCACCCAGTACCAATTTTTATTATTTTTTGAGGTACTATTTTTGAAATGTGTGCCTAATTCTTTTACACAGTTATATTCTGAACTTCTTCTTTAATATATTTAATGTATGTTCGCAAAAACTTACAATAGCTGGATTTCGTAAAAGACCGGCATGACCTTACTACTAGAAACTGTAACAAACTGATTGCCCTATGTTTCCCACTTAGTAAAATAAGTAACAGTTTTTAGTAGTGTTAGGTTTTATAAAAAAGTCCCATAGCATATTATTGATTTGCTGGACTGTACGTTTAAGCGGCATGTCAAGAGGGTTTTAGTGGCAAAGGACTATTATAGAAAGGATCAATATATGAACGATACTGATGTCTGAAATTGACTCCTTTCTATGCATCCACGAAAAACAATTGTAACGTGAAATGTATTTTAAATATACAGCTATATATGTTAAAAAGATAAACCCGATCGAGTTTCTTGCCATTTCTACTGGATGACTGGGTAGTTTTCCAAACCGGTAGTAATTTTGACGTTCATAAGGAGGCTCTTAGGGCCTAAATTGAATAAAGTATTTTTTTAATTTTGATTATGATTTTTAATATGGGAAACGTCTTTAGATTCATCTTAATTTTGAATTAAATAAACTACTAATTAAATTAAATGTTTTAATCTTCACACAGCTATCTTTCAGTCTAATAAATGTTAATGATTACTTCATAGAATACGAAAACTATTTTAGCTCTATTTTTATATGTAGTAATAACATTTAGATTGTTGTTAACATAGCTCTCGTTTTTTATTAACCATTTCAAAATATTATATCTACTGCAGTTGTATCTTTCTATAATACTGACATAATCTGTACTACCACCTGAGACACAGGATTGCCTAGTTTAATTGGCAACGGTCATCAACTATAATCCAACAATTTTCAAGCTAGGTTTTGATATCTTCTAAAGTTCTAGTTTGCATGAATTGTCTAATAACGTATTTCGTATATTTACGAATCGCAGTTAACCTCTATACTATTGTTATTTTACTTTATTTTTTAATTTATTTTACTAAATGACCCGGCGAACTTTCTATGACATACATTTATTTCTTTAAAATGTGGTCAAAACTTAATACAAAATTGTTATTTAACATTACAAATGCAACACAGTTATGCACTTAATCAGTTTAAAGCTTTCTCATATACTATTTATATTTCTGAAACAGAACTGTTTTGTATTCCAACAAAACAGACCAAAGAGATCACGGACCTCATACTACAGCTATGAAACAGACAAATTTCTGAACGCACCTATAAATATTTGACAACGAATGACAATTTTTTATTTCTAAAATGACAAAAGACATCAAATATTTCATAGCTAGGAACATTTTGTATTTGAAAATAAAATCGTCTATTTTTGGTATTTTCCTTTACTTATTATTATTTATGCTTAAACCTTCCTTGAACTTCTACAAATATTTCAAGATCAAAATTAGCCAAATCGGTCCAGCTATTCTGGAGTTTTAGTGAGATAAACGAAAATCTTGGGGCATTTCGCGTGAAACGGATGACGATTAAAAGAGAAAGATTCTAAAAATAATTTAATGTGGGATTATTAAATGATATCACAAATATCTTGATTATTATTATTGCCAATTCGTGTTTCTGTTCAGACAAACTTATTTATTTATAATATATTTATTTAAATAATGCATACCCTAAATTATTTTTAGATCTCAGAAACGCTCAAAGAAAATTATACATGTTAATATCGCAGCATTTTATATAATATCTGGCAACCCACTGCGAGATGTATCAATCTATTTTCTTAATAAAACCTCCATTTTAAAAGTATTGTGTATTTACTGTATATGTGATTTAAGTTATATTTGGATATGAAAGAGAATGAAAATACAACCATCCAAGTTACTAAAATTTCTGTTTAAAATGTTTACTTCCTGTTTTGTACATTTTCCAAGTATCATTTTATTTTTACAAAGAGTAGTTAATTTTGAATATAAATCAAAATCAAAAATACTTTAATCAGTTTAGGCCCTGCGAAGGTGCTTATGAACGTCAAAGTTACCACCGGTTCGGAAAACAATCCAGTCATCGAGAAGAACCGGCAAGAAACTCGATCTGGTTTATCTTTTCATCAAACATATTATAAATAATATTTTTAAGACATAGTTATAAACCTAGATTATTACATTCGGTTTTCGTGGATGCACAGAGAGGGCGTCATTTCCAGACGTCACCATCGGTCACATATTGATCCACCCTTTTATATAGCCTTTAGACATTAAAACCTGCTTGACATGGTGCTTGGACTTAGTAGTTGGAAGAAAGAGCTATGATTAATATTTTATTGTAAAATTTAATTCTAAAAGCTACTTCCAAAAAATCATGAAGACTTATTGTTAATGAATTCCAGAACCTTTCCTATTTTTTCGTTATCTGCTACACGTGAAATGCCCCATCTGTGAATATAAAAAACTAAGTTATACAGACGGTTTTTCTGTTTTTCCTTATTAATGATTATATTTATTTTCACATAACTTGGCTTCTAAATTTATAAGGTTCTACACAAATGTGTCAACAACTCCACGTTTCATGTGTAAAATGGAAATCTGGTTTGGACAATTACTTCGCATTATTTTCCCCATGTTTTTACTTAAGTTAGTGTTAAGTACACTTTTAATAAAGTCGCTTATATTTACCGATGTCAAAGCCGAAGATCTTAAGTCGTTTATAAACTTTAAACTTCTTGTTTCAAAACGAGTTTCGTATTGAGTTTTAGGGAACTAAATCCTATCAAAATTATAAACTAGAAAGTTTGATGGATGGATATTTGATACATTTTCACGCAAAAACTACTGAGCTCTTTATATTGTAACTGTACAATAATACAACTTATATAACATAATAACACATCAGCTATAATCTATAAAGACACTACCTTATGCTCGTAGTTTCGCTCGCGTTAACGTACGTTTGACTTATTCCTCAGCAATAGTACTTATTAAAGTGAGTTTTTTACATGGTCTCACATTTTTTCGGCCATCCATTACATGTAGCATTACAGCCGGCCGCGGAGTAGGGTAGTGATAGGCGCTTGAGAGAGCAACCAAGGCTGTAATGTGACATACGATAGATGGACGAAAAAATTTCAGAGGATGTAAAAAAAGTTTCACTTTAAAAACAGTCATAAGGACTTTGAATTTTGAAATCTATTACAGTCTAAATTATTTAAATATCATTATTTGTAAATTGAAATTATTAACATTAGTCTGGTTTACACATCTATTGGTTCTCCGAGCAATAATTATTTACAAAAGCTCAATACAATATATCAATAATACATGTACACAGGCCGCTATACTACGCGTCGCTAATCTGGCATAAACACAATACAGCATCATCAGCAACATATTGACGTCGTCAGTGACGCAAACTCATAAGTTTTCCCCTACCAAAAATCGCACAACTCAGCTAAATTGGAAAAAAATTGTGACTTTTTTCCCTAAAGTTAAAAATTTATGAATTATGGTGTATATAAAGATACTTAAGTCTTGATAGTTCTAATTTTATATCTACTATTCGAGAATACGTTCTTGTAGCAATCAATCCGGAACGATTACAATTACCATTTACAGAGTGGTTCAAAAAACACATGGGATTAAAATTGCTTTCAAAGGTGAGCCGTCCACTTACCTATAGCTAGGTATTTTTATGAAGGGTCTACAATGTAGCACATACTTCACTCTAGGTGGATCACTCGCGAGGGTATCGTAAATATCAACCTTTACTTTTTTTATTTGAGTGATAGCGTCCAATACATAAAATGTATCCTTTCTATGTAGCAATAGAATTGATTTAGGTTACGAGAAATTATATAATATTGCTGACTTTTTTAAACTTGTTTAGATGCACTGGGCTGGGCTATTTTAGTCAGTAAGAGTCTGACACCCCACAGCTCGCCAGGGCTGTGGGTGTCTAATGTAGGATTTCTTCCCACAAAAAAAAAAAAGTTATCAGATGAAAAATAAATGGTTCATTTCGTGAGGGCTTGGTACACATGTGTATCTCACAAATTACTCTGTGTATGAATAGTTAGCTTAGTCAGATTCGCGATGTTGTGTCCCAGGAAATTTAGGTGGATGCCAATAAGATCGGCTAATTGCCTTCAACGCTCGCCTTAGTAGTCCGGTCAAGCTGTAGATGCCTGTCAGGTGAATAGCGCAGTTAGTTCGAATATAAAACAAAGATTTATTCTCGCACGGATCGTCGGGCCGTTCACATCTCTACATATATTCGTAACTATATACAGTAATTAATTATTCATGTCTTTATAACTGCCGCCAACCTCAACCGCGACATATATAATCAGTGTAGTATTTGAATATCAAAGAAGTATAATACTACTATGATTTATTTGCATTGATAAGTATGTCTAAACTTTAATGCGCATATTTTTATATATAAATTTTTACTTGTATCGTTATAAGCACATACCCACTTTCATTTCGTAAACTTAATTTTAATCAACAATGGAATTATCCAGACATCCAGGCTAATATTAGAAATGTGAATATCTATCTGTCATTCTATTTCATGTCCAAAATGAAAACGCTCCTAATTAAATTTGTCATAGCGGTCATCAAAGAAACATATATACTAAGTCGCGGGAAAAGTTACTAGGTAAGTAAATGAAAAGACATGTTTGTTTGGAAGCTTAGTTTAATCAAGCTTAAGCGATACGACGGGGGTTTTAATTTAATTTAACAAAGTGAATTATATCGTCGAATAAGATGGGATATTTTTACCAATTCTAAAGTTTAATTTCAGAACAAAAGTGGATGGGTAACATTTAGTATATTTGTATATTATACTAAATTAAAGTACTTAGAGAGGTATACTTGTTAATCATTTTGAGAATAAATCTTTTCTATGAGTGACATTTAAACCTAGATTTATTGTACGTAATGGTCGTCCGCTAGTCGGAATTCATTTAAGTTGCAAAATTATAGTGTTTTTGAAGTGAAACTTCTTATGGGAGGACTTGTTTTCTGTGGCGAAAAGTGGTGGGGGCAAAGACTGTGTCGAGTAGATTGTTGAAAACAACACCGGCTCTATTCTGGTTACCGAATTAAGCAACGTCAGGGGCGGTCAGTACTTGGATGGTTGAGCGACTGGGAATACTGGGTGAGGTTTGCTTTTGGTTTATAAAGTAGTTTTCACTTGTTTCGTTTGTACATAATATAAAAATAGCGTATAGATTTTTTTCTATTACGTCAGATGCGAGCGTGTACAAATACGTTATTGTAACGGTTACCGAACAGTACACTACAACCTTTAAGAACAAAGCAATTACATACTAAATAAATTGTAGTCTAAAGTAACAATAAACAGGCAAGCCATACCGCGGCGCGGGTTATCGGCGACCGAGGGCGGGTTAAACGACCGACAAAAGTCGAGCGTTACCGAGAACAGCCGAACTATGTATACGCGAGTGAAACCGTATTACCACGCTATATTTTCACGCCATATTTTCTAGCCTATATATATATATAAATATATTTTAGGAAAGGAACTTTAACAGAGTAGAGCAATATGCGTGTTATCCTATAATGTTATAAATGTGAATATGAGTTTCTTTGCTACGCTTTCACGCTGTAACTGCTTAACTGATTGTCAAGAGTACAGAAAAGGGACATAACTATAATAAAAAAAATGTACTTTTCCTGAGGGATGTATCAAATGTATATAAACTTAAAAGAAGCCACGGGCAAAAGCTAGTGTTTTATAATAGAAAATTATTTCAACCTAGATTAAAGGGTTCAGAAGTTAAATTATATTCAAGCTTGAACAGCCCTACGGTGGCATTCTAAACTAAAACTCGTTAACTGCAAAATGACTGCAGTTAAATTAAATTTATAACGAACTAAGTAATTACATTACAGGAGGGGTGGAAGTTTTTTATTTTATTTTAATTCGACAAAGTGTCTACACTATACACTTACACCTGATGATAAGTAGACTAACGGCAACCATCGTCAGATCTATATCAGTAGCCGCCGTCCTCACATCGAACAGCAAGTTTCGCGGTCACTGATTCTACACAGATATATCCTAAGCAGTGGTAGAGAAAAAGTTGAGTCTCTGAGTGGCTTATTATTACCAGAGAATCATTCATAAACGTTTAAATCGCATCAATGTATTCTAAGCCATTTTTTGTTATAGCTAATTTCTGAAATGAGTAATCTGTTTTTACCGGATTTCTACTACCAGATAGAAGAACTTTCAAAGTATTATGTCACGTACATATGACTACGCTTTTCCGTAGAGTCTAAGCAGTAATACTAAGATTTAACACAGGTAACTTAAAATGGCTAAAAGTATTATAGAAGTCTAGTAATCATAAAAAAAAAATGATAAGAGAAAAAAAAAAAGATAAGAGATGGCTCACTATTAATGGAGGCAAAATCACCAATCCTATCAGGCGGTCACACATCCAAGTACTGATCGCTAACGTTGCTTAACTCGGTGATCGGATGCGAACCAGTGTTTTCGACACTCTCTACCCGAGACAGTGTTTATGTACATCATTTTTTGTCACACAAAAAGTTTGTGGACCAGAATTTCAAAGCTCTCCCATAAAAAGTTTCACTTTAAATAACACTTTTTATTTTGAAGTAGAAAAATAATAAAATGCAATCACTTCCAGTAGCACGTAATTTTTGACTCACCATAAATAAATTAAAAAATAAAATTACCAAGCAACAAAATTATATATGCTGTTGATTTATACGCGAATGACCTCAAAATAAAAGTTTCTCAATTTAAAACGTGCGCTGCATTGGAGTGTATGAGAATAACATATCTAAAATAGGATTTTCGAAAATTCAACCCCTTAGGTGGTGAAAAAGGGGTTGAAAGTTTGCATGAGAATCTGTTTTTTTTCCGTTAGTACGTCGGGCTTTTAGTTAAAATTTTGTATATATAGATATACAATATAGAGTCGAAAATATTTACTGCATACAAATCGCGTACGAAACTGCATACAAATCAGGTACGAAGCCACGGAAAATTGTTAGTAAACAATATCAATGTAAAATTTGTAGCTAAATAGTACAGAACCTTTAGGTTTGGACTCTGATCGTCGCTTTTGCGATTTTTTTCCTTGTAATATCAGATTTTTTTGCCAGATCTGGTGGCATGATTCAGAAATGGTGTTAATTCTTTTAGAACATTCGATGAAAAATATCAAGGGGCATAAGTTGTGTAAGTTTAATATTGGAAAGTACATACGTCTATATGTAGATGTTAGTGCATATTCATATACAGATCACATGCGCGATGATTCTTAGACACTTACCTAGAGAATTAATAAAATAAATTTATCTACGCTATAAAAATGTATATCAACATGAAACTATCTTCAAAAGCACGAGGAAAAGTCCAATATATTAATAATACATTTTACTTACCAACTTTTAAAATAACTTGAGAGATAATGTTCTTAATAGTGGGTATGAACGAATGTCACATAAAGGTAACATTGTACCGCATAACATATACACAGATAATAAAGTTATGTTTTAATTTACTCAATTCGGGATTATTAACGCTAATCCGGTTATCATTTGATCGTTTTTTTTTTTTTTTTATTTCCTTAGCGTCTCAAATAAGAAGATAATAGTCAAACTGACATTTTGTTTCGTGATACACATGTAATCTTAGTGGAAAATGTATTATTGAATAAATACAATAATTGCAATCGTATGACTGACCGTAATTTTATAATATACAAATGTTTATATATTTAATAAATCTTTATTATTATTTGATATGATTGGTAGAGGTACAATAACGTATAATTGATAAAAAAATAGCTGCCGTTTTTGGAATATTAAGCCTTCCTCGTCTTAATCTAAAATAAAGTATTTAATTTATTTCAATTTCTTAATTTATATCTGAATATTGTAAGATTATTTTTCTATATAATCTATGTTTATATAATCAAAGGCAGACAGTAAGACTTGTAGAAATAATAAGTGAAGTTGGCGCGGATGCGATTATGTTGTCATTTGGAACGGGTTGCTAATGCTTTTGAGTTTTAATTATAAAAACAAAAAATTCAACGCTTCTCACTGTATCGACATGAAAATTGAATTATGTAGATTTAAATGTATGTACACAATATTTACATTATAACCATTTTGCTATAACCGAAATGTTTATTGTAAGAGATTGCAGTTCCACTAAATAATTACAAACGCACGATAAGTAAACACTCAGCAAGTCGATCGATTTAAACAAAAACTAAATCGTTTTTAATTCCCTTAACCAATTTTCAATCGGCCATAAAAAACTTAACTTGCATTAACTCCTTGTCAATATTTCTATTTTCCTGTAAAAATACGCTTGTCACAGCCACTTTCCAAGTCAAACTTTTAACTATCCAATTTATATGCTTGCCGATGTTCTTGTATGATAATAACGAGTCTAGACTTGGGTAGATCAATCGTAGATTATTTTCGGACGTTATGAATTGAACTCTATTTGATTTGTATTACGTTTGCAATTTATATGATAAAATTGTACTCGATTTGTAGATATCCAATAGAAAATATCGGGGATATTTGGTTGTTATATTTACATAGACCTGTTGTGGCCGCTACTCCACACACATTTCGCATTTATGTAGCGTAACACTTACGAACGGCTACATCTATCTGGCGAATACTTGATATGTTGTATTTGTAATTTTCACGACAAGATTTCTATGATTAGAAAATGTTTCAAAAATCATATGGAAAAGTCTAGTATAGTCTATAGTCTAGTCTAGTCTAGTATAGTATAGTCTATAATGTTGGCTAAAAAATCTCCTTATAAAAGAGTGAATAGGACAAAACTCTGTTGGTAACTTTTTTTGAATAAATTTAGCAACATCTGTTGTGAAAAAACGACACTAACAATAGAAATAAATAAATATCTTAAATACAGTTGTCAGTTCTCACGCAATACGTAGATGTCCTTACTTTTACTTTGTTGGTAACTTTCTTTGAAACATCTGTTGTGAAAAAACTTAAATGTCGACTATAGCTAACTTCAGGGTGTCGAATTTCTTGCCAGTTCTTCTCGATGACTGGTTTGTTTTGCGAACCTGTGGTAGTTTTGACATTCATAAGCGCGTTCTCAGGTCCTAAATTGAATATGAATGAAGTATTTTTAATTGATCTGGAATAACCAGATAAACACATTTGCCGCAGATGAATTATACATAAGTAATTTCCGAGAAACAGTTTCCCTTAACATCACAACAAGCGCAGAAAAGCCAAACACGTGATATCTCACACAATTTCATTTGAATAATTTAACTCATAGAGTTAATACTAAAACAACCCTTTATTGTGTAAACATTATGAATATGTAAATATATTATTGTTTAATTGAATATTATTCCAACCCGCACAAATAGAACAATACTGTGACTCATCTATGCGTGGGATAAAAACGCCTATATTTAAACCTTACCGCTTCGACTATCCTAAGCAAGTAAAAAATAGCGCATAATGCCTCTTCACTCTGCATTTTTTTTTATTTCGTAACGGTCCCGGCACATATTGTCCTGTCCTGATAACAAAAATGAACAAATTCTGGGGATCACAACGCCACCTATCGGATCCAATTGCAAATCTAAATCATCCAGGGACACACTCAAAAATACGCAATTTTTTTTTTTTAAATCGGCTCGCCATTTTACAGAAGTTCAGTCGCATACACACGTACAGATGAATCATATATATAAAGATTTAGGAGTATTTATGACTATATCAGCCCAAAAGTAACAATAACTTAATTTAAAGGCTAAATAGCATAAATAAAACAGACTATTAAAGCTAAGATCCACGGGCAAGTACTCTTCCTTTAAATAATTATTGGTGTCTGCAATCAAATTGTGACAACCTTCTAGATATTTCCACTTTACATTTTATTAGTTATATAAATAGACCGCAGAGATACCGAGAAGAAATGTAATCAGGTGAAACTGTACAGGCCTGGCAAGCCAACAGTGTAATCAGTTCGAAAAAAAAACCGAGAACAATTCTATACTGGACATCGAAGCGGCTACAAAAATAAACACAAGGAATAAATCTTTAAGCATACTACGACCACAAATTTATGTTAGGTGTAAGTACGAGCATAGCGTAGTAGTTATTTCATTTTACAGACGTAACTATATTGTTATGTATGGTAATAAAAAACAAAAGGGGTGGAAATAGAATCACAGAAGGTGGCAAAATCCATCTATCGGGACAAAGAAACTCTCTGAAACTGGTCTTAAATAGAGAAAATAATTATTATACATAATGAATTATTAATTAATAATTCGTTAATTTAATTATCTGTATTATTAATAACAATGACAATGATCGGTCGCATAATAATACATTTAGCAAAAAATTCGATGTGGTTTTGATGCTAGAAATAGTCACAAACTGGCTATCCTGTGTATACATGTGAAATAATTTTTTTATAAAAGGTGTAGCAAATACTGAGATGACGTCTAACAGGGGAGAATGGAAAAGGAAAACCTGTTATGCCGACCCTACTAAGGTGGGATATGGGTAAGAAGATGATGAAAAGCATTAGTATTTAGTAGTACTGTGAAGTGTATAGCGAATTACAGACATATAAGTCTTTGAAATTATCAATATATTGTGGAAACGTCTAGTTTTGATATTTTACCAAAACGCTAATATCCTCAATAAGAGCAGTAAGAGGTTTTTAGGTAATAGTCTTAGGTTTTATAACAAAGTCCCAAAGCAAATCCTATTTACCGGATAGTAAGTTCAAGCACCATGTCAAGCGGTGGGTAAAATGTGATTAGTTAGATTAGTGTTAGTAATATGTGAACGATGGCGATGTCAGGAAATGACACCTCTCTCTGTGCATCAGCTAAAAACGATCGTAACTATAATGCATGATTATAAAAGAATATACAATAAAAAAGATAAACCAGATCGAATTTGTTGCTGGTTCTTCTCAATGACTAGATTATTTGTCGTAACCAATAATAGTTTTGACGTTCATAGACGCCTGAGCCTAAGTTGAGTAATTATTATTATTAATAATAATTATTGATTTTCGATTTTGATTTTGAATATTTGTAAGAGAGGAAGCTATTGACATTACTTAGAGTGATTCTAACATCATATAAGTTACTGTGTTTACGGACAATTAGTATAAAAGCAGCGTCAGAAAGGACAAAATACTATACGTTGTATCAAATATTGCGCACAAAAATTCATGAGAAATTTAGTGCTAACACCTTTTTTATCAGTTTATGCTAAAACCGTCTACCATCGCTATACCCAATTTCTGAAATATCCTCCTGTAATACTATTTCTAAAGGATCTCGGATTTGAAACTGAATTTATTTTCGCCCTCAAATTCATCCGCCTTAATACATTTTCTTATATGACATGAATAATAGAGTTTACTATTTGTAATAACACGCGCACTCAAAATGCATAAATTGTTTTAAAGTAAAACCACAAGGGTGCGTCTGTGACGATAAAACACTAAAACCAAAATGCAAACCAGTAAATGTCAGACAGCTTGGCCAAAGACCTCTTTCTAAGGGAAAGTACGAATATGGTCAATCAAAGTCAGTGAAATCCAGAGTTCTATATATTTCTCAACTACAGTAATACAATTCAGATTTTCTCGCGATGTTACAGGGAAGGCACTGTAACAGCTGATAGTATTACCAAAAAATGTACGCAAAGTTCAAAATTTATATTTCAAAAATACTCAAAATATCATGAGGAAAGTGCGAAATAATTTCCATTTAGAAATAATAAAGATTTGATAGCGAATAAATTCGCAATCGCAAATTCTGAATTCTGTCCTCAATTTATCGTACAACGAGAGACGGGTCTGATGTCGCTAATTATTTCTGCTGTTAGCGTGTCTGGAACGTGAAAATGATGTACCAGCGCTCCGGGTCATTATAATGGCCGTCTGCTATTTGACAAAGGTTCTATTGGTATTGATTTTGCTGATGTTACCAAATCTTTTTTGTACAATTTGTTCAAATGTTTTTTTTTATACTTTGTTGGTTTTTAGTGTGCAATCCTACTTGATGTTAAATAACTGTGTACTCTAAGATGGTAAGCACGCTAAGCCTAGAGAAGGAGTGGCTTTTAACGTTGCTGTCTGAATACATCTGCATGTACCAGGCGACAGATATTCAATTTAAATTTCAACTATTATTTTGAAATAACTCAATGTGTAATATTATCACTTATTATATTTCTTATTTGTATGTCCGTATAACTAGTGATCTAGAGATTTTTAACTTTAATCATAACTGAGAACCTAATATTAACTCTGGGTTACTTGTTGTTTCTTAAAATGTCTTAAATTATTTACATTCACGCAACGTGTTTGGTGAAACAGTGTTTATCTAAATTATTTACATTCACGCAACGTGTTTGGTGAAACAGTGTTTATCGCTACTCTTCGACATGGATCGACTGAAAGGGTATAAAAGACGTAGCATGCAAGGAGTGGGGAGCATTCTCGCTTGGACCGCTGGAACGTTTAATTTACAAATATTTTTTGTAGCATATTCTAAAGTAAAGATAATTAACATAGAACTGCCTTTTACAAGGTCGCTTTTATTCACAATAGCATTGATGACTTGACACTTTTCTCGTCATTATACATGCTTTGTCCAGATTTTAATAAAAGTTATGTTACTTTAGATAATATAAAAAATAAGTAATAATAATAATGGTGAATGAAATCAAACAAAAATATATACCAGTTAAAATAGAACAACTTAGTAATTTGATAAGAAGAGTGTCGTTCGAACATCCAGTAAGTTACATTAAGGAAACTTAAACACTCTGAAGGCCACACGATAAAGTCTCGCGCCTACACCGTCAAGTAAAATAATAATAACTTCGGTTATTAAATAGTGCCCTTGGTTCTATATTGCTTTCACTTGATTAAGGGTTTATGGGCATGAAAGGCAGATTTATTACTATATCCAACGTTTCTAGTCTAATATTGGAATATAATTAATTTTGGGTTTACTAAATGAAATGAATACTTTTTGTGTAGTAAGGCATTCAGCTTCCATAGATTTATACTTTTTAACATACCCACGTATCGTGAGTGGGGTACGCACCAGACAGTTCGGGAGGAGTATGTGCCATCCTTACGTATGAAAGTCTCAAGCTATTTTAACCTTAACCGAATGTTCGCTTTTCATATAGTGGCGTTTATTCTTTATTATTAAACTGGCGTTTGATCCGACATTTTGTATTATTGGTGACATTTTGGGTATATAGCTAATTTATAATATACAAGTTAGTTTCGTTGGAAATAATAACCTGGTAAATAAATTCTGAGGTATTACACAAACTTACTTGGAAATCCTAAAAAATGAGTCACTATATTTTAGAGAATACTTGATACTGTAATAGTCTTCAGCAGTAAAAATTAATTACCAAAATAGCAAAAATGGAAGACCTTTGTCTAGACTTATATTTTTTTAATTCTTTATAAGTTAAGGCTACTATCTCATTTGATGTCAAATGATGATGTGGTCCAAGATGATAAACACGTTAAACCTAGAGGGAGCTGGCTCTCAAGTGCAGCTGCCTAAACACACCAATAGGTGCTTGGTGACAGATTTTCAACTTGAGGGTGGTAGCTAGCTAGGCGAATTTAGAAACAACCCTAACATCATGCTTTTGTTTCATCACGATGTTTTCCTTCACCGCAAGCTCAAAGTTAGCTGCAAGGATTCGAACCTAATATCTTCGACACTGTGTCCGAATACGCTATCAACTAAGCCATCATGGGTTCAAAAACGTAACGTAACGGAGCACTTTTGCATTCTTCGTCAAATATTAGCTAGTTAACCCTATCCAAGGGTTATTTCGTGGTCTAGTTTTCGGATGATCAACAGCCAAATGAAAAGGAAGAAAGTGCAACGAACACCCCAACAAGCTAACAGCTAAGCTAACAGATATAATATGGTTGACGGATTTGCTTGGATACAACACTTAAATCCCACTTTAAGATGGTATTGGAGGTCATCGCATACCCTGCGGTACCTGGTTCTTAAATTGCAAAAAAGAGCAAAGACGATAGATCCTTCTTCCTTTTTACCAACTCTTTCGTGAGTACTACTTACTTTCTCCACACTGTAAGACACTCTTACCGCTCTCGCTTTCAACTATAGAATAACACAGATAAAAGCGAGAACTGTGAATCAAATGATCGCGCAAAAAGTTTCATACAGGAACAGATAACAAGTATTTACGCACGGCTCAGATATAACGACGACTGTTTATGGCTGCCTCGTGACTCACTCGTGGCAACCATTTATATGTCCCAAATTGGTTATGCCCATACTAATATAATTTCTTAATCTCTTTATAATCTGTAGTTTGTTTCCAATAACTCTAATGGTGATTTTAAATCTTCAACATTAATAAAAGTAAGCATCTGCCTATGGAGTTAATATAGACTTACTTAAAATATCCCGTGTAATAAAAGATACATCAAAGCCACGAATTCAAAGTACACTCGTATCGTAATGTTCAGTTTTTATGATTCCAAGTAGTGGAATGAAATTATTGTTCCTCTTTTGATCTTTTGTTTTACTTTTAACTAAATTTTGTACGTAGATTTTTGGACCAATACCATGAACGACTAGGTATCGTTACTTTTATTTTCAATTCGTTTTAAAATAACATAGGTCTGTTGTCCAATCTACCCATCTGCTATCGAATTAATAACAAAACACATACTATATAGGCTCCGAAAAGACACAGATTTTTCCAACTTAACCGACAAATACCGTCATAATTTTTGTAGCATATCACTCTATTGTTTCTTGAGTCTGGTCCTCGCGACGGGATGAAGAAGCGGGGGGCGCACAATAGAATGCATCCGGGCTGGTACGGTGCGGCAGTCGTTCGAGTGACGAGAGAGTTAGCATGGCATCTGTACGTCGCGTCACGCTACGCGTAAAGATCGCTGTAATCGATACAACAAATTGTTATATCACTGTATTACTCAAACTTTACATAATTTGTATATACAAATATAATAGATAACCCACATTCATCTGGAATTTTATTTTAGAATAAAAGGTAATCTTATAGCTAACAAGAGAACAAACAAAGTAGTAATAACATAAATAGGGGCATTTAAAAGTTCACACATATTATATAATTAGTGCAGTTGTTCCGGAGCTAACCTGATATTTGCAAACATACAAAATTCGCTATCTCTTTATATTATTAATTAGACTAGATGACAAGACTATTAATTCGTCAAAACATAACCATTTGATATCATGTCGCTGTACATTGGATAAATTGATTATGTAAATTACGAATGATCCGTGATGTGAGGACGACAATGTATATAACCTAGGTATTATTACAATTACTCTGAATCTATAATTTAATACGTGAACTAAAAATATTGTACTGTATCTGGCAAATTGTTCTGAGATTTGGCAAAAATAAAGATCATGTGAAGAAGGTGTGCGGAAAAATAAAATTTATGTATAATAATAAATACTCACAATATATAAACTTACGATACTCCACTGATTAAATAGAATACAAATACTTACATTCAGTGAGTCACCGATCCGAGTGCGTCTGATGTCGAATTGAGCCGAGTAAGCCCGATTCAGCGTCGCCAACCCGTAGGCTTCACTTTCATCCACACAGTCACTCTAAATAGATATTATCACTAAAAAAAGTATTCATAATATATATATACATATATTAAATCGAAAATAAATGAATAATGACGTATTTTTACACGCTCGTAAAAAATATAGCAAAATGATTATAGAGAAACAACTCTTTCTTAAAAGAATAACATCAACGTTCAAAATTGTAACAAAACTAAATACGTCGAATTACTACGAGTACGCAAAAGTTGTATTTTTTCAATATTAAGTAATACTAGTTGCTGGAATGTAAATAAGAAACTTATGTAAACCGTGTTAGTTCATCAACCAGTAGCAGCGACTTTAAATGCAAAAACACTTTACGCAGTATTAACTATCAGTCTTATTACAGTACCGTTTTACTTACAACCGCCTAAAGGCGATATATCCCATGTGTTTGCTCTCGATCTTGAATAACGAATGCCCGACATACCTCTGAATGCGCGCTATTGTGATTTCATCCCCACCAATTTACTTGCTTATGATTGGTCGTTGTAGATTGACAGTATCTCGACCAATCATAAGAATTACTTTAAATATAGAACTTTATAATAATCATTAGCAATTATTTAACCAACATGAAAATAATAATTGATATATTTAGACATTTATAACACTTGCTTATGATTGATCATTTAAGATTGACATATCTCGATCAATCATAAGAAGTACTCTAAATATAAAACATTGTTAAAATGTTTAGTAGTCATTTACCTAATATGAAAATAATAAGCGATATACATATTTAGATATTTATAACAGCTCGGCCATCCTTTTTTCAACGAGTCCCTCGTTGGTAAGAAAAAAAAATCGTTAAGTACTCCAACTATTTCATTTAGAAATATGTATCATTTAGAAATATGTAAAAAATATAATGGCGTCACATACGTTCTGTTTAAAATAATAATCTTTAGGTGTTTAAGTCCTGAAAGAAATCAAACTAATCACGCATTATTATCAATACAACTTTATCGAAGAGGTCTTACCTATAGAACAAGCTGGATTTAGATAGGGATTTCAGATTGTTAAATAATGGCCTTCCTCAGGGTTCTGTTTTAGCCCCAACTTTATTTAACCTATATATACATGATTTACCAGGTACTATCTCCAGAAAATTTATTTACGCTGATGACATATGCCTGATAACCCAAGCAAAGGTATTCTCAGATATGGAAGTTATATTATCAGAAGACATGAAAATTCTGGCAGAATATTTCAAAACTTGGCGTTTGATACCTAGCCTAAGTAAAACAGAAACATGTTTCCATTTGAATAACCAATTAGCCAGGCTGAACTAAAGGTTTCATTTAATGGCATACAGTTGCGTCACAACCATTACCCCAAGTACCTGGGTGTTGTACTTGACCGTTCACTTACATACAAAGAGCATCTTGAAAAGACTTCGCGGAAACTGCAATCTAGAAATAACGTGCTTCTAAAACTGACTGGAACTAGTTGGGACGCAAACGCCGATGTATTGAGAACTACAGCCATTCCGTTGGTGTATCCCGTAGCTGAATATTGTTCCCCGGTGTGGTTAGGTAGCGCCCATGTGCAGAAAGTAGACCGTGAGCTGCACATTGCGATTGCGGGGCGGAAAGGCAAACAATCCAACACACCATCGAGGAATGTCCACTTCGACAATACAACGGTTCCCCCGACAAACTGATCAATCTTACCGACGACGCCTTAAAATGGCTGAGAGAATTAAATGTTCAATTGTAATTACAAAAATGGATACTCTATTTAGCCATACGATTAAAAAAATCAATATAACTCACTGGCTTAGTGATACATTACATTTAGTATCTAATTAAAGCTCAAATACAATTACTTTACATTATGTCATAATCCATAACCTTAATCAGCAAATCTTTATAATTTAAGGGTGTCTGTTACCTGACATCCCTGGCATCGTTACATTTTTTTTTTTTTTTTATTGGCAGTATATATATTGATCCATGCCCTTGGCCAGTATATACACTGTTACACTAATTGCTAAAACGCGAGGCACCCATTACCTGGCACCTCATACCGATTCATCAGTACGTGACTCTAACCAATGAATCAGTATTTACTGATCCATTACGTTGACCAGCAAATACTTCAGCCATTTAATACTTGAACCATTTACGATGATACATGACACTAATCACGGGTATCTTGACCAGTAGCGTGGGATGACTATCTCGGAAGACTGCGTGCACGACGTGCGGGGGTTGCTCGCAGTGTCGAGGTGCGCAGATCGCGCGCGGTGCAGCTGGTACCATTAGCCGCGCTTCTAACCGTCTGACACGATGTTTGTTACCGGTGCCACACATTAATTGCCAAAATGTGAGGCACCCGTTACCTGGCACCTTACACAGATTCATCAGTACGTGACTCTAACCAATGAATCGGTATTTACTAGTCGAAGACATTGACCAGCAAATATTTCAGCCATTAAATACTTTCATCAAAGCCTACAATCACGTTAACATTGCTTTTAAGGATATCGGTTACCTGACATCCCTCCATAGCCTAGCCACATATTTTTATATTGGTAGTGTATTTATTGGTCCATGACCTTGACAAGTAGACACTGTTGCACTAATTGCTAAAATGTGAGGTACCCGTTACCTGGCACCTCACACCAATTCATCAGTACGTGACCCTAATGAATCGGTATTTACTGGTCGACGACATTGACCAGCAAATATTTCAGCCACTAAATACTTTAGCTACTTGCGATGATACATGACACTAATCATCGGCACCTAGAATCACATTAACATTGCTGTTATCATAACATCATATTCTTATTTTTTTTTACTTTAAGCATACTGTGTAATCAACGACAACTAATTTGATAATCGATTATTAGCCAGCCTCTAATAAACCCGTTATTTCTGTGAGTGTACAATATCCATGTTCATTTGTATGAGCAAATATTTCAGCCACTAAATACTTTAGCTACTTGCGATGATACATGACACTAATCATCGGTACCTAGAATCACATTAACATTGCTGTTATCATAACATCATATTCTTATTTTTTTTTTTACTTTAAGCATACTGTGTAATCAACGACAACCAATTTGATAATCGATTATTAGCCAGCCTCTAATAAACCAGTTATTTCTGTGAGTGTACAATATCCATGTTCATTTGTATGAATACATTAATTTATACGTCAATTTACAAATCGCCACAACCAGAATCGTAATCTGTTGGTACGGGTTCGTTGAAACGAATCCAACGATATGTTTTATCAATAGCTACTATAGCCGCAAACCTCTAACTAGACTTTGTGAAAGGCATATCCTCGACCACGAATCTATCGTTGGGGAGCACATTTTTAATTCTGTAGGGACTTCTATTACATCTAGGTTCGAGCTTCTTTGACTGTTCTATCCCTATCGCACCTCTTTATACTCTAACCAAATCGCCTTCCTTCTAATTCATTCCCATCTTTCTATACCTATCCTACAGTCTTTTTTTTTTTTCTTCTTCACCTGTTGTGTCCTAATAAGGCCACCAGCGCTAGTCTTAATATTGTCTAAACTCTCCCTCACTTCAGGCGTAAAGTCATTTAGCAAAATACCCAACTGTATGTCTGGTAAATGTTCATCCCATAAGCCATTTGGCCCGTCTAGATTTATTGCTACATTCTTTCGGGAGTGTGGCGACACGTGCTTTATACCGCATGATTTAGTAAAAGTTTTAAATTGTATACTAATGAAGCTTGTCGTTTGGGCCATAAATAAACTGGTTGGTGCGACAAAGTAACCAAAATGCTCTCCGAATACTTGACGGGCCATTCTCTCGTCGAATGATATATCAAAATACCGTTCATATACATTAATGGGTAAGACGAAGCACAAGAACTGAAACAGATTTGCGCTAGTTAACCCGGATCACCCTTAATTCGCCGTATTTAATGCGCGTCTCTTCCACGAATAAGAGTGCGCAAATAAAATAAGACTCCACGCTTAAAACACCGGATTCCGACTTTATCATTTTGACAGAGGGTCCTTCCGTGAAAGTGTAGTCTTAATAGTACCGGGCAATTGTTTAAAAAGTCATCTACTACCAATCTTCACGTAATTTTCTACTACACTCCTGCACCTCGATCATGACATTCGCATTACCAAGTGGGCTATATGGTACGTTACCTATCCCCTTAATAAAGGCACCTCTCCTACCTTCCAGTCTAATACTAAACGTTGAGCTTCACCGAGACGGACCAAAGTACCCTCATTTCCTAAATCAACCAGATACTCAAATCAAATATACTTTATACAATTTAGGCCCTAAGAAGGCGCTTATCTTTTTAACATACACATATATTATATATGTATATGTTTATATTATATATGTATATGTTACAATCAATTTTAGTGGGTGTACAGAAAGGAGTCAATTCCAGACATCACCATCGTTCACTTATCGATCCACTCTATAAAAGCCCTTTCGACACCAAAACCCGCTTAAAATGGCACTACTCATAGTCTAGCAAATCGGTAATATGTTTTGGGACTTTGTTATACAAAAAATCTAACACTGTTACTGGTTTTACCGAGTCTAAAACATGGAACGACCAGTTTGTCAATTTCTAGTTTTTGCGAACATACATTAAATTATCAAGAACGTATTGGGAAGCCAGATTTAAGACACCGAATTCTTGAAACTTAGCCTTTAATGATTCGCGAGGTCCCTTATTGTACATTACTCGAACTGCCCGTTTTTGCAATCAAAATTTAGTGTCTACCTCAGCTGCTGTCCCTCACAACAAAGCAGCACTTTTTGCAGTCTTCAAATTGTGCTTCTAATCTAACACCACGATCTTCTATATTGCTATGATACAGTCGACTGCACACAGTCGACTGCACGTTTTCCTCACATTTCACATTGATATAAGAGCAACTTCCTATGGCGTACCTTTTTGTGGAGCATTTTAGTTAGTAAATGAGCATAATTATCCCTAGTTGGGGAAAAATCTTTTAACTGTAGTTTACATTCTGGCCTAAAAAAATAGAAGCGAGGGAACCGTGATACCAAGTTTTAGCTACCCCTGTTAATTTTGGTAAGGCGTAATGGACTATTTACTTATCGCTCCACCCTAGATCCGTGCAGATTAGTCAACTTTGTGAAGGCATGTATTAACCGTTTGTTCTTTGCATAAAAGGATCAATATCCAGGCATTACACTATTTAAGACCTGATACCTATTGCGATCGCTTGTATTATACAAAGCCCTAAGAGCACAACCGAATATTTCAATGAACAAATTGTTATTTCACTCGGGATTACGGCGACGTGTTACTTCACAGGACGGTGTGCGAAGGCGCAAAGTTCTGTGCCTAGGTGAATACCTCGATTATGCACGGCGCGTTACCTGCCATTCCAGAACACGTGATCGTGTCCTGGAGCGCCGATGACGACGATATCGTTAGCTCGCCCTTCTCATATAATGCAAACTGGAGCGGGACTGACCAATCGCCCGTGGCGATAACCTTACCCTGGACCGCCCAGACTGCAACCGACTGCAGAGACTGCCACAATTTTTTTCAGTCTCAAGCGCATACGCCCGCGACCATGGATACTGTTTCATGTTGTGTCACGAAATCTTTGTGGAGGCGCCAGCATTTTACGAGTTTGTGGAGGCGCCACCATTTTACGAGAATACCTTAATTCATCCACGTAGTCACAGACTCAACGTATATTACAAGAAAAAACACTACAATTAATACAGGATTTTTTTTCATTACCTACGGATATATTATTATTGCTTTAACAAAACGGCTTACTATAATCAAAAGAACTAAATTCGTCAACAAGCTGGGTCAACACATCTAACAAACGCTTACACTTGTTATTTTGGCCTTAGCAAGTCTTGATGTATCAAAAAAAATGTATGCTCGTAGTTACTACTTTAAACTTTAAAACCGTAGGTCTATACACAACAAAAATAAACTTGTTGTCTCATTTTTACTTCGATAATCACGACCTCGCCTCATTTGAAATTCAAATAAAATATTCTTTAGAAGGATCCACGAGGGTAGATAAACATAACGAAATAAAATAATAAATTACCCTTACGTTTTCTACGTATGTTCACCAAATACTTATGCGTATTTTAGATCTTGTTGTGGGCACTAAGTTGCTAATCCCGCTTCTGAGATGTAAACCGTGTTAGTTCATCAACCAGTAGCAGCGACTTTAAATGCAAAAACACTTTACGCAGTATTAACTATCAGTCTTATTACAGTACCGTTTTACTTACAACCGCCTAAAGGCGATATATCCCATGTGTTTGCTCTCGATCTTGAATAACGAATGCCCGACATACCTCTGAATGCGCGCTATTGTGATTTCATCCCCACCAATTTACTTGCTTATGATTGGTCGTTGTAGATTGACAGTATCTCGACCAATCATAAGAATTACTTTAAATATAGAACTTTATAATAATCATTAGCAATTATTTAACCAACATGAAAATAATAATTGATATATTTAGACATTTATAACACTTGCTTATGATTGATCATTTAAGATTGACATATCTCGATCAATCATAAGAAGTACTCTAAATATAAAACATTGTTAAAATGTTTAGTAGTCATTTACCTAATATGAAAATAATAAGCGATATTTTTTTTTTTTTTTTTTCGAACTGACCTACACTGCCGGCTTATTCCGCCTTCACAGTTCCACCGGACTACTAAGGGGAGCGCTTAGGGCACTCACCCGATTGTTTTTAGGCGAAACATCTCAAGGGCACTCGGTGCACCTCGGCTTGAGCTGTCGCCGGATTCCCGAACTAACTAAGCTAGCTAAGCTATCTATCCATACAATACTCATATATGAATTCGTGAAAAATGCATGTGTGACCATGCATGTTTCACGAATGTATATGTGTATTTGGTATCTGACTACTGTGTTACGTGACCTATTTCAGTCCGAAAAGGGCAAAAAAACAGCCCACCACTGAGTGCCTAGATGTGCAAGAGTGTGGGGTGATCGTGTAAGTGTAGAACATGTGTAAATCACTGTATTCGCGCGAGTAACATACTCGAGGGCTCCACACCGAGGGACTACCTAGGCTCGAGCTGTTACAAGAAAAATCGCGACGAGTGTGCGGGATCGAATCTTCACCCCCCGCTCACGGAGGCGTGAGCAGAGAGAGTCGCGGGCGTGGGCGCAAACACGCATCTTTTGAGAGGGAATCGAGCTAAAAAATAAAGTACAACGGCACGGTGCCGATTTAACTAAATAATTACGTAACAAATCCTAATATATCGGTCTATTATGTATGAACACGCGGGTTCGATCTGATATTTTGATTTACGCGAATTTATTTATGCGCGGCGCGGGTTAATTGCTGTACCGTGGTCGCGACGGCCGGGAAAGCGGAGATAGCGTTTAAGAGCCCGAGCTCAGACGTACTATTAACTAACGCGTTAAATGCGATTATCTCTTGTACATCGTGTACCAAGAGTAAGCGAGCTATCCAGTCTATACCGGAGGTCGATGCTGAAACCGCGATAGATGGCGCAGGAGTGGACAGAGCCTTCGGGGGCTGGGGCTTGGCTTTAGGAGCCGAGGGAGCTGGCGGGGAAGGCCTTACGCGCCAGGAGAGCGCGCTCGGCGGAGTAGCGGATGCTGCCGGCGCACTGGAGGTGCCCGGCAGTTCGGGGAAAGCCTTCTGGCTTTGCATGGGCGGAGGCGGAGGCCGATTCGTCCGAGTCGGCGGGCCGTGCGCCCTGGACCGGGTCGCACGACCGCCGCGACGGTGATAGGTCGAGCGAGGCGCACGGGGACACCCGCGATAGTTCGCGGTATGACCCGTTTGCTCGCAGAGGACGCAGCTCGGAGGCTCGACGGATTCGGGAGTGCGGGGGCACTCCTTAGTGGAATGATCCCCGAGACACTTGACACACCTGGGACGCAGGTGGCAGTGTCGGGCGGAATGACCGTACACCTGGCAGTTGTGACACTGCGAGGGTACCTGGGACTTGCGAGGAAGCTCGACGTAGACAGGGGACAGGCCGCAAACTGAGTTGAGGCTGAAAATAGCCTTGCCTTCCAAGGAGCGGTCCAGAGTGACCAACACCAAGTTGAAGGGGGCCTTCGTACGGGGGTGGCGCATGCGCTGCACGCTCCGGACTGGGAAGTCCTGACCGTTCAGGCAATCGCAGATGTCGTATTCGGTGAGCTCAGAGGGAACTCCCCGAATGACGACACGGAGGCGGCGCTCTTCCTCGAGCGCGTGGGTGAAGAAAGGGAGCTTACGCTCCCTGAAGTATTTGGTGAGCTCGCGATGCTCATCGGGGGTCGAGACACGAATAGAAATGCCGGCAACAGTGTTGACGGCAGACTTGTAGACGATTTCCTTCGACTTAAGGTCTTCAGAAATCTCTACCCATCGAGCTTTGTCACGGAAGGTGACGGGAGGCGGTAGGCGTGGCTTCTTAGCCGCGACCGCGGGTTCCGCAGCCGAGGCTCGAGCCGAATTCGCGGCAGAGGGCGTGGGAGAGGCTCGGGGCACCCGAGCGCCACCTATATTGGGCTGCTTTGGGGTCGGACGTCCCGCAGCAGAGTCGCTATCGGTCTGAATCGCGGCGCGTGGGCGTTTACCGCGGCGCGTGACGGTTGTGAAACCGTCGTCATCGGCGGGCGTGGTCGCGGGCGCAGGCACGGTCGCGGGCGCAGGCACGGTCGCGGGCGCAGGCACGGTCGCGGGCGCAGGCACGGTCGCGGGCGCGGTCGCGGGGACTGTATCGTAGTCCATGTCCGAGTCGTCATCGGAATCGAATTCCGAGAGCCTCGTGAACGGGTCGTCCGGGAGATTCGCGAAAGGGTTCGCGGAGAAACAACGCGGTATCTTACCGGGAGGGTTGCGCGCATAGACTTTCCGGAGTCTGTTATATTCCGTGACGAGATTCGGATCTTCCTTTTCGACGAACATGTGGAAGCGCAACAGTTCTTCGAGGTGGACGGTATCATCAACGGCCGGAAGGGCCGGATGGGCACGCGGGGTCGCGGGGGTAGACATGACTAACCTCCCTGCCTGAGGGGCAGGGGGGTGCGCCTAATTCAAATCTAGCGGACAATCCGTGTCCGGGCCAAAGGGAAAACGCGACGCGACGCGAACGCGAATCTTCTCTTCAAAACTGCACACGGCGCGGCGCGAAGAACGACGCTCTGCACGGCACACGACGCGCTGCACGACTCTCGAAGCGCAGCACGAGGCACGACGCGTAGCACGGCGACTCGACGCACTGCAAACAGTATGCACGGCTTCGCACCGAAAAGTGCGGTTTAAATGGTGCACTAATGGAGGTGCACCGTCGCTCTGAAAAGAGCGTACGATCGACAGTAGCCGCTCGAACACACTAAACTTCCGGACACACACGAAAATATCCGACAACTGCGCGCGAGTTGCCGAACTAAACGGACCGTCAGAGCTGCGAGCGGGCGCGTGCGCACTCGGCCGCTGCTCAAACGAGACTCAATAAGCGATATACATATTTAGATATTTATAACACTTATGTTTAATATTTCGATAGCGCGGTTCACATTCCATAACAAAACATAATTTAACGCCATCTATGGACTTTACACCGTAACCACGTTACGTATAACTTTATATATTCATCCTAAGGCTTTGTATCATTTATTTCTCCCAATTGTGATTGTACTCGGAATTTTATTACGTACTTACATTAGCCCTGAACAAATAGCTCCTATCAAATTTTATAGCTGTAGTAAAATGTAAAAATATACATTAACTTATCTTGAGCCCGACACTTCGTTCTTTATACCTTTTTCGGTACCTTATCTGTTATATTCTAACAGGAAAGTTAGTAGAAACGTATGATAATGATTAGAACAATAAAGACTTTTATTTTGACATGTACTTTCGCGTACTTGCGTACTTTCAACAGTATGAGTGAAATAAAACGCATGCAAAAATGAAACAAAAAATATTTTTTCTGCATTCTTAATACAGACACTCGCAGATGTAATTTTTTCTAAATCGCTGCAAAAATTTGATATCGCCACCGGCTCCCCCCAGTATTGAGATTTTTATACGCGACGGGAATTCCTCTAACATAAATATCACACACAACACATGGTGTATGTATTTATAAACGTGACTCAGCCTAACCCATTTAAGATACAGACCGCAGCACGTGAATGCCTGTAAAAGGTACCGACTGCCACATGTGAAATAATAATAAAAAATGACGGTTTTTTTTATTTATTTCAAAAACTTTTTTTTCAGAGAATTTATGTTATGTTACTAAATACTAAAAGCTGTATTCAGTATTGTACAAATATTGTAGATTATAGACGAAAGAGCATGAATTGTGACAGAGGCTCTTAACACTTCAACTCGGCGATGGTACGGAAACCTATGTACTATTTTTATTAAAACTAAAGCTCGTCAATAGTTAAAAATAAAAAAAATAGAAATCGGTTAAGAAACGAAAAAGAAAAAGGTTTTTTTACTCTTTTATCTTCACCTATAATTTACACTATACAGTTAACATTTTTTTTTGCGGTAAACACAATAAGACATACAGCCTTATCCCTTTCATTCTCACCACAATTTCTTAGCAGGCTTTCTCTCTCTTGTAATCTAGATAATTGTCTATTTACATAAGGAAAGGACAGCGATATAAGTACCCAATACAGCGTGAAAATTATAGGCGTCGGGATTTATATTAGTAAATTTTGGTGGCTTGTTGTAAGCGGGCTATTTATGGATATATGTTTAAATTGCTTTACCTTTACTAATGCTACATTCAAAGTCTTAACACAATGCAAACTTATATAAACTTATTAGAATTTATTATCTTTAACTTTTCAAATTAACACGTTTATACCACCCTTTATATTCTATGTACCGTCCATTATTAACTTGTAGAAGGTGATCATAAAACACTCGGTTATACAAAGAATGTATCTTTAGTGAAGGCCATAAAGCAACCTTTAGGGTCTTTATTAAAATACTTCTTCGGGAAAACTTTTAGACGTTCTAACTCGTTCCTTCATAATGTGTTTGTTACAAGGTGATTTACGTTTTGATATTAATATTTCATAAACGGATAATGCTCCAAGGGCATCAAATATTCAATTGGAAGCTATAATAGCGCAGCGGTTAGCATGTTGTGACACCGCGTCGATCGACGTAGATCAAATTCTTGCGATCGAGCCGAAGCTTTCGGTAACCTACCTGGCCAGCTACCACCCCCAAGTTGAAAATCTGTCGTCAAACACCGATAGGTTTGTTCAGACAGCTGACTTAAGAACCAATCTTTCTCTATGTTCAACCTGTCAACCCTCTTAGACTATATCGTCATTTGACATCAGTTGAGATTGTTGTCAAACGCTAAATCTTATAAAGCATAACAAAAATGTATATGAAATGAAACAATTTAATTTGTGGAGATATGATTGTTCATTATAAAATGACCAAGAGCTCTTTAATATCAATGTACAGTAAGTATACTATTGTGTCGAGTGAAGAAAAACAAATTGGAGCTTTAATAAGTGTAAATTAATTGCTAAAACCCCAATTATCAAAGCATTTTAACCACGTCTAAAAAATTAAAAACTGTAAATGTTAATTTTGCAGTTATTTACAAAAAGAAAATATATTGCTAAACTAATGTTATTAAACTTAGAAAGCCTAGGTTTATTAAAAGACTGGCATAATTTAATATTAGAAACAATCACAAAGTTGCAAACTCATGTTTCAAGCTCAATAAAACCAGTAACAATCTTTTTGATGTAATGGTATTAGATTCTACAACAAATCCTCAAAGAACAATACCGATTTGCCCTCTAGTAAATTCAATCGCCATGTGTCTTGATCTCAAAAGCCCATTTAATTGGATTAATTTGTGAATGATGGTGATGTTTGGAAATAAGACCCCTCTTTGTACGTCCGCTAACAACGATTGCGATTTTAATGCATTTTTATAAAAATATATATTACTAGCAGGCCAGGCGGACGTTGTCCTGCCTTGATAATAAAAAATATATACTTATGGGCATGAAATTCTTAAGGTAACTGATGTATTTAATTTAATAAGGACTGATACCCTATCCGTCTAAATAGCCTTCCAATTACCTCATTATATGTGACCATTTTTTAGTAGATATATGGGTATAGTGAGCTATCCTTAAAAAATAGGTATATGCCATCTGAGACTTTTTTGTAGATCTATAAAAGAGGACTATTTCACTATGCATTGTTTTGTTATATCTGAAAAGAATTAGGCAGTGTTTTCCATGAAAGCTCCCAGACGGCTTGACTTTTTCCAAGATTTCCAACAATTATCGTTATCTTTCAACCAATTTACAAAAACAAAGTATATATCTAAGTATACCTAATTTATATATATATATATACCTAAACCTTCTTCACTTATTACTCTATCTATTGGCATTACAATCCGTTCAGTATTTTTTGAGTTCATCGCGTATGGACAGACAGACAAACAAACAGACGCGGCACATGACGTTGTTTTAAAATATGTAGTGATAGTGACAGGGACAATAAACCAAACTAGTTTCTTGCCAGTTCCTCTCGATGACTGAGTTGTTTGTCCGAACTGTGGTAGTTTTGACGTCCATAAGCAACTTCTTAAGACCTCAATGTAATACAAATAGTTTTGATTTCAATCCCAGATAAATAATAGATACTTAGACCTTACTAATATCTAGGTACAGATTTAAATGTTAATGTACTTCTCAGCACGAATTTTGCGTTATCGTATTACAGTCTCCGCAGATTTTTATAACAAGTTTCCTTGGTTTCATTCACCATTTACTATTGTTTCCCAAAACACGTACAAAAGATTTCGGTCCTCAGAGATCTTAACAATTACAAAAGTTAAGCCCCGAGCAATAATTACTCCGGAATTTCATTATAAAAGTTGTTTTTTCTTACTCTCTTAACTTATTCATTTTTAACTTGTGGTCGTTTTAATTAAATAAGTTTATTTATAGCCACCCAGTTTCGTGGTAACAATGTGAACTGAGACCTTAATCACCATCACCATAACGTTGATGGATAGGATAAACTTCTGTGGTATTTTTTGTTCTTAACTTTATAACCGTAATCGCTATTGCTACTTCCTATGTGCAAAATTGTACAAAAAAAATGATAAAGCCCTTTTAGAATTAAATCTAAATATATAGATAACCAAATAAGTTATAAAATGATATTCGCGATAATTTCACTCGCATTAACGTAACATAAGATATTTGAATATCTCTAAAATGTAATACTTTTTTTTAGTTTATTTATTTTTTCCTGCAGACCCTTGGTTCGCACCTATTTTCAGAAGTACTGTTGAATAATATAAATAATTTCAAAATGTAGAGCAGCTTTTATCGCGTCTTCATTTTTGCTTTTTATTGGCATTTTTAGGTTGTAATGCACAATATCTTGCGCCGGAGTGCTTACTGCTAATACTTTTTGTTAGATTAATATATTCTGTATTGTTTTCTAGTACCTCTAACAATGTTTATGTAAATCTTAAGAATATCAGTTAAGTAGATAAGCCATGAAATCGTATCAAACAGACAAGCTAATTTTTGCATTTATAATTATTGCGATAATATAAGATGGTTATAAGTTAACTCTATTAGCAATATTTATAATTCGTTCTATTGTACAATACAGTTTTGTATAATAAAATATATCGTTCTAGCTCGAATTACTAACTCGGTGACTCGTCGCTATTACAGTCGTTGCCCGTAGATTTTCTTTGTGGCTTGTTGTACATTAATGTATCTCCTATCTCGAACCGCTCACTCGAACTATCTGTCGATCTCCCTTATGTGACTTTCCTGATCGGACCCTATTGTGTGACTGTTTAAAAGTCCGTTCATACTCCTTACCAACGCGCCTCGTGATTGCGATCTGCCAATTAAGCGCGTTCCGCGTGTGTTTTTGCACGTTCTATATGTGCATCGGCCAGAACAAGACCTCTTGAGATGCGTTTGTTAGAAAACGTTTAAACAAATTGCCCAAATGATCACATGTTTCCACATTCCTTCGTATATGCACCACCCTCTGTGACACGCACCGTTTATTTATTACATCCGTTTGATGTTAACATTTTTTCATAAAATAACTTATCCTTAACACATTATACATTTTGCGTATAAAAACATCGCCAAAGTTTTTTGATTTAAATTATCCCTGTCACATCACATTATAATTTCGGCCAAATTTTACAATGATCAAATTACACTAAATAATCTACACATCGCTTGCTGTCTGTAACAATAATATTAGTTAGGATAGGAATTAGAATTACATACCAAATACAGAGTCATTAATGATATAAGAAATACTAAATAAAAATAAGTTTTAATAATTTTTAGATGAGAGAGAAAGAAAATCGTAGACAGGAGGCATTATATTTTTTTCTTACGTGATGATTTCTAAAAGTCAACTACTATCGAAAACCACGTTGAGAAACTTCATTACAAAAAATACATTTATAAAAAGAACTACATAGTAATTGGCATTGGATATAAACCCAACGAGATTTTTCTATTCGTATTTTAATGTCATTTACATTACGCTTGGCAATGTTATAGATCGTTGTAATTTTTTAAATAATAATAACGATGATATACATTTCGAATATATTGTTAGAGTACAAGATTCAATAAGCTTTCTTTCTATTAAGAGTAGGAAAACTGATGCATTTAAATTAAACGCTCAAATAAACGTTATAAATATTTCACGACAAATGCAAATTTATCAGTTATATTATTATTCGACTTGGAACAGCCAAATTGTTAATGGGCTATTAGATGATGAAACGCGCTTAATGGAGCTATATTTAATTAATTGTTTATTTCAATATTAATGAACATTTGTATTTAAACTTCAAATTTCCAGTATTATAAATAGTTTAATCTGTTTTCACGTGTCTCCGGAAAACGTGGGCTTAATTTAATTACGCATGACTATAAGATGATAAGTCGTTTTGTCAGAAATTGCGGACTATTTCCTTCGTCGCTCAGCCAACAGTATGACAATTTTAAATGAAATTTTACATACTAGACGTACGTAAAAAACTCGCATATATATTTTTTTATGTTTAAAATTAGGTGAAATAAACAAACTGCCTATAAAATACAATCGTTGTGTAAACAACCGGCTATGCGACTAAAATGCGCTTTTCATTTTCGAACTGTTTAACCGCTGTTGGCTTTTCAGCACATTACAGCTTCAACTCACTTTTAGGGTAAGCTCTTAGTGCACTCAGATGAATAACAATAAGCTTGAGAGTGCTAAAATGGCTGAATCTCGGCTTGGTTTTAATCCGACTAAGCTAGGCTGGTTGAATATATATCATACATATTTGAGTAAGACACTAATGTGTACCTGCATGTGTGCCTCACAAACCTTAACTTGTATTTCGCAAATGACAGTTTGGCTAAACCAACTAACCAAATACGAAAAAATAAGAGAAAAAAAACAATAACTCACGATTAACTACTGTGTACGGTGTGAGTATATATTATATGTATGTGACTTGATTTGTGATGTGTAAGTTGAGCTAGTTAATTACATTTTTTACTATCACTGTATCGTGCTAGCAGCATGCTTGAGGGCTCCATTCCGGGGGTCAGTCCCAAACTCGAGGCGCTGCCAAGGGGAGGCCGCGGCATTTATACGAGAGCGAAGTTGACCACCCGACAACGGTGGCATGATCGATAGCTTCGCAGGCACAATCGCGAGCACGTTCTGTTTAAAGAATCGAAAGAGTTAAAATCGTTAACTTGCGTTATATCGTCAGGGGGATTGTTATTTGCATCGAATTCTAAAAAAGTTGTTTCGACAAGGGGCAACCTATGAAGCCTATTTTTTCCCAGGTCTTTTCTTCTTGCACTATACACAAAATAACATACACAAGTTCAGAAGACACCTGTACTTTTGTAGTTTTGACACACAACACAAATTATATAATAGTAACGAACAGTCGGTGATCCTCCGGTAATTAAAGTGTGAATGTCAAGGCGCCGGGTGATTAGGGATGGAGGAAATAATACAACTAGATATATGGAACAAGGCTAGGTTATCGCAGTGCAAAATCTGGCCTAAGCAATCAGTAAATGTAATTCCCGGTCGTATTTTAATTTACTTCGCGGCGAGCTCGGGATGGTTTGCTGCTCTATCAAAATAATTAGACTCAAGGGACTACTGCAGTACCTCGTAGATATAGACTCGGACCTAAATACTACCCCACGCAGCGTCGAATGACCCGCTTTCTCTATTACTTCCAACTAAGCGTACTTCTGATCTACAATTTATATGCTAATTGTTCCGCTCATAAGGGGGCAGTGAGTTGTTATATAACTTGAACCTTCCTTAACAAACATGTTATGAAATGTAAATAAAACTTTTTAAATCGGACCAGTATTTCAAAAGATTAGCGCGTTTAAACGAACTTAAAAACAAGCCGCCTCTTGAGCTTTATTATATGTTTTTTTTTTCTGCAGACCCTTGGTCTGCATCTTTTTTCTGAAATAGTTTTCAATATAAATCATTTTAAAATCTAGTGCAGCTAATTATATATACTTTTTTTTAATATGTTACTAATTCTGGATATTTGCTGAGATTGTATATATAGCCCGTATGGCGGTTTCGTATTTATTTTTTATGACCATTTTTAGGTCAGAGCTTTATATATTTGTCTAGACTTTTTAAATATCGTCTACTCATCAATATCAACCATGAGCAACTATAACGAAATTACGCGGCTTCTAATCGATCGACCTCAACGATTATGACTTTGAAATAAAACGATCATTTACATATATCTATTTCAACCTTAGAACTATCGTTGTTTTCACATTGTAATGCTTCTTGTGAAGTATATGTAAGTAAGTATATATATATATAACAAAAATGTTACTTTCACATATAATAGTTAGTTAGACATAACCGGTCTTATTACAAAAACAAAAATGAACGCGCGTTTTAAACATACGAAATTTTAAACATACGTTTAAAATACTTTATTGCAAAAGAGTGTCTAAGCGATCTCTATCTAATATCCGGTTTTTGTTTAATATGCAAGCAACTTTGAATAGCATCCATTGAATTCAATCTCATCATTCAAAACGTTCCAATTTGCGAACAATATGTTTGTTCAGATTCTCATTAAGAATATGTATTTCTTTTAAGTGAAATTGGTTACAATTATTATGATATTTGGTATAAATTATGGCAATTTTAAAATTAGCAATATATAATGTTAAAATATACGCCAAATTGCGTAAAGTGGAACAACAGTATAACCTTAGGATAAATAAATTGTGAAATGTCAATAATGTCATATTGTAGTAGTTGTCATTTACTTGTCAATCTTCAAAATTATCTAATTTATTGACATCTTCCGTATTAAACACACGAAATCCATAATTTACTACGAAACGTTTTTTGCCGGCATATTGAAACAAAATAAATCACAACAATAAAATGAGAACTGTGAACTTAGGCAAGTGTTATACAATGTTTAAATTTAAATAGTGCCTATTTATAAACAAAAGTAAGACACCCTTTTGTGATCAAACTTTTTTGTAATAACACGGAACGTATTCTGTTCAGTATTAATGTGTAGTTAAACGCTAAAAATCTACAAATCATATTAAAAAATTCTTTATAAAACCAAACGCAAAAAACCTGTAATCGAAAACAGAATTCAATTATTTGTCTAACTTCTAGACAATTGGTTTTACTTCAAAATCTTTGTATATTAAATTATGAACATCCAACGGCTTCATTTCCAATTACCATTATTTAAACAGTTAATTTATTTTATTGTCCGACAAGATATTTATGATTAAATAAAAGTCTCTAAGGCTTTGATTTTCTTATTCATAATTAAAAATGGAATTAACTGGCAATTTCGTTTATTTAAATTATGAGAATTGATGGCAAACAAAAGCTGTAACTTTTTTGTTGTTACTAAAATTATACTCAAACCATATACAAAAATATTAATCTATTTTATTTATTTTTTATTCTGCCAGCTACTCATTATTAAATCTTATTAGTACCGTATTAAACAGGTAATTGTTGCTTCACATCTTAATGTATTTTGGTGGCTTTCGCATTGTAAATTGGTGGCCTCCTTTCTAGAACTTTCTAAGGTATTATTTTATTATTATGAAACCATTTTACTTACTCATAACAAACCATATTTATGGGATTATTATTTTTATATTATTGGATATATTTCTATCAAATCTTTTTAGTTTTATTTCTTAGACACTCGGTCCTTATGTATAAAAATATGTCACGAAATGATATTAATCGCATAAGAATTAATACTGTATTAATTAAAATAGCGTGAAATATAGCCAATTATGTTTCATTAATATGTAAGAAATTAAAATGATAACAGTGTGTTATCCTTAGAATATAGATACATGCTATCCTGGATATTTTTGTAGGTATTTAAAAAATATACAATTCCATAGTCCATTATTTTGATTTATCTCATAAAGTTTAGCCAGAAATACCAACGTAACCTCCCAGAAACTTTTTGTTATGAAAGACCATTAGAACACATTGATTTCTTTTACTGTATCTAAATATAATACACATATATTGTAAATACAAATACTGCAAAAGAAATTCTATAAATGATAGTAAAAACTGTATCAAAATCCATTGCTTACTTTATAAGAACTACGAGAAAGTACAAGTGCGAAAAGCGACTTCTTTACTTAATATTTGTAGCCTTAGCTGGCACATAATCTGATTTTATAATCTAAATTCCAAATACGCTGTCCAATCGTCGTTTAAATTGTATACAGTTAACGCGGGAAAATGCCGCCACCATTTGCTTAAACGTCAAAACGATTTCATACGAACTTCATTGCGATATATTATAATTATATTAAATTTGTAGCCTTAAAAAAACTCACAAAGCATATTCGATGTGAGTTATAAGGTAATAGAGAGCTTTTCGTAACTTTTTAAAATATTGTAGTAATTAAGTTGTTTTATTTCTTGTAATATCCCCATATTACATACATTGCATACGATATTACAATGGTTTCTATAACAGATTACATAAACTAATAGCCGTCCACTTATCAGAATTCGACTATAACAAGAGCTACATTTTTTTTCACCACTTGTTAATATATTTATGTTATTATTTGTGTTGTACTGGCGTACATAGACGTAAGAAGCGTGAAGAATAACGAATACAGACATATAAATATAGGCTTCGCTTCGACTCGGCAATGATATGAAAAAACAGTTTTTTTTTACTAGTAACAACACTAAAGCTCGTCAATGGCTACCAAAGAAACCAAATAAGTTGTTGGCGTGATCTTAAAATATCATGTAATGGAATTTACATTTTATTCACTTGTGTTATTTTGCTCTATATTTTGTAATATTGGTGGTGTTTCACGTAATATAGTTTGGTTATTGTGCACAAGTGAAGTGAATGGGAAATAATGTCATGGTGCATAGAATCTGAATTGCTACAAAGAACTCCCTGAAAACTTGTAATGTCATTAGCCGTTCAACAGTGGGAGTAATAATATACTAGAAGAACGGTTAACCAAAACAAAACAAACAAAATATAAAGAAATTCGGTTAAGAAACAGAGGTTAAACAGACGGCTA
Organism: Antheraea assamensis; assembly: GCA_035772565.1. NCBI lineage: Eukaryota > Metazoa > Arthropoda > Insecta > Lepidoptera > Saturniidae > Antheraea > Antheraea assamensis. The sequence goes on from JAQQSE010000058.1 coordinate 1,580,089, forward strand.
AGAAACAAAATATTTGGATATAGAAAAAGATATACAATAATTAAATATACTTCAAATTAATGTTGTATGAGATTTTAATGTGCTTATTATGCGTATAGTGTTATTTTGATAATACCGTGTCAATATTTTTTTGTAAAATTTATTTAACAAACTTTGATTTAAACTAACTTTTATAAATGTTCTCTATGATTCTAGAAGAACGATATATTTATTTTTAATAGTAAATGTGTATATTATTTATAAACACCATTATTATTAATATTTTAATGCAAAATCGTGGAATTAATAATGTATGATTATACAAAGGCATTTTTTTTCTTTTTTATACTTAAAATGTAAATTAAGAAAAGTATATCAATATAAAGTACTATGGTTATTAAATTACAAATGCGAATGGGAGTTTGTTTTCTGTCCAAAAATCCAGGTATCACATAGTACAGATTAAATCATTTTTAAGTAAGCTCTATAACATGTCTAACATGACACTGGCGAAATCGCATATACTTAGTCTGGCCATAAATACTGTTACAATTAAAAATAATCAAAATATTACATTTGAATTTGTAATCTTTCATTTTTGTATGATTGTTCATTGAGTTTTTTTTATTTTATCTTATATTTAGGAGCTTTTATTCTATTGAATATATCGGCCCCATTGTTCCCCATTTTTTCGAGCTTCAACAGGAGAGTCGTTGATGAGATATTATTACAAAGTCATACAACATCTTTGCTTCTTCCGAACAGGGTTCTGCCAAAATGCTGTGACAAATACCGATGTCTTGGCAATTAACATTCATAATACTCATCAACTACTCTCTTTCAATGCTATATATTCTTAGCACACTCCATCATTAAGTGATGCACATCATCAATTTTGCCACATTAATTGCAGTTTGGTGACTCCGCTTTCTTCATTAGATATGCAAAACTTCCCGATGGATAGTGCCCTGAACGAAGTCTTAACGCTATTTTGACATATTGTCGATTTAAATTGCATTTGTTAAACCAAGGTATATGAAGAGGCTGACACTGTATTGTTTTATACCAAATGCCTTTTTCTTTACTCCTTTCATCAAAGTACTCTTAGTCCATTGAAATGTTACATTTTTTAGGCCTTACCTTGCGTTTTTTAGAAGACGCAATTTTATTTTTTTGATGAGTAGCGGGGGTCAGTGTAAAGCTAAAATCAAGTTTGTGGGGTCGCCACCCTTGCCCCACGGCCGCCATCTTGAAAATAGGGGTTGAAATGGTTATTACGATATATCTCTTAAACTATTTATCTGATAAAAAAAATTGTCAACATTTTTTGTTGCAAATTTAATTCTCTACAACTTTGGTCCAGTATCTTTTTGTCGTAGAATTATAAATAAAAAAGTTATAAGCGAAAATGTTCAGAAATTCGAGAAAAAATTTATATTTTTCGATATAACTTTTTTTTATCATTTTACGAAAAAATGATATCAGACCATTTTTGTAGGTCGTTTTTTAAGGAATAACTTTTATACGCAACATTTTTTAATTAAGTTAATAGCTAAGGTTTTACAGCGCTCCAAAGTGAGTATTATTTTTCAGTACTATACATATACTATACATGTGTACTATAATTTTTTTAATTATTAATTTTGCAATATTATTAATAATTAATTACTGACTCTTTTCCACACCATTACAGAATTTTACAATTATTGATTTTTAAAATAATTTTAAAACTTGCTGTTTCTTCATGCTTTTTCAGGATGTGACACAACTTCAGCTCCTTACAATATCCTTACATAGACTGGCTGTCAAACTGTTGTCTATAGATATGGTCTAGAATATTATATGCTACTGATACGCCTCTATAACTTGTGGCACGTTCATTGAGTTTGGATTGGTCATTTCTTAACTGATAATTTAAAAAAGAATAGAGTGGTAAAATCGAAACAACTACTGAAGCGGTACGCTAAGGGAGGTCACAGAAAAATGTTGTTTATGGATAAGAAATTATTTACAATTGAGTAACATTTTAACAAACATAATGACCGTATTTATACTCAAAGCTCTAAGAAAGCTTCCCAATTAGTCAACAGATTGCAACGTGGGCACTATGCGACTTCAGTGATGGTTTGGTGGGGTATTAGCTATGAAGGAGTGACTAAGCCAAACTTTTGTGAAAAAGGTATCAAAACATAGGCACAAGTGTTTCAAGATACCATTCTTGAGTAGGTAGTGAAGCCTCTTAATAACACCACGTTCAATAACCAAGAATGGTCCTTCCAGCAAAACTCGGTGCTGGGTCATAAAGCTCGGTTTACGCAGTCTTAGTTGGAAACGAACGTTTCGGACTTCATCAGAGCTGAAGACTGGCCGCCGTCTTGTCCCGATCTTAATCCGCTGGGTTATGATTTATAGTCAGTTTTAGAGAGTACGGCTTGCTCTAAACGCCATGATAATTTGGAGTCCCTAAAACAATCCGTTCGATAGGCAATAAAGAATTTTCCCATGGAAAGAGTGCGTGTTTCTATTGATAACTGGCCTCAACGTTTAAAGGTCTGCATTGCAGCCAGTGGAGAGCACTTCGAATAAGATTTTTATATTTAAAATTGTTTTATATTTATGTATTAAACTAACATACTGTAAAAGTAATAAATATTATTTGCAATTGAATTTTTTCTTTTTTCTTTGTTTCATTAGTCAGTATCAGTATTTAAAAAATATAGTAGACATACAGAAATATACTCGTATAAAAGATACAGGTTATCGTAAATTCCAAGCAGTAGTTTTTAATCGCTACTTCAATATATACAGATTGTAAAGTTCCGCTGTGTTTGTAATTTAGAATGGCTATCAAATTTGGCGGTCTGCTCCAAAAATGTTTGGCTCGAAGTTTGGCTGTTTCGTCAATGAAAAAAATGTGTTCTTTGTTATATGTTTTTCAAATATTTGTGAAGTATCCTTTCCCTTTGTTTTAAAATACATATTCTTAATACACATTATTTTGTTTTAATCAATTTTAATGTTTATTTCTCCTTCTACATATCTTATTTTGAGTCTTAATTACATACTAATCTAAATACTAGAAACAGTGACAAACTGATCGTCCCATGTTTCAGACTCAGAAAAACCAGTAACAGTTATTTTTTAGGAAACAATGTTAGGTTTTATAACAAAGTTTCAAAGTATATTACCGATTTGCCGAACTGTAAGTTTAAGCGCCATGTCAAGCGAGTTTTGGTGTCATAGGGCTATTATAGAGTGGATCAATATGTGAAAGATGTCTGGAATTGACTCCTCTCTGTGCATCCATTAAAAACGATTTTAACGTGTAATGTAGTTTAAATTAACATTTATAGATGTGAAAGAGATAAACTCGATCGAGTTTCTTTCCGGTTCTTCTTGGTGACTGGATAGTTTTCCGAACCGGTGGTAATTTTAACTTTCATAAGCGCCTGCTTAGGGCGTAAATTGAATAAAAGTATTTTTTTATTTTGATTACATTGTAATTTAACGCGAACAGTCACCGGTGATTGCTAAACTTAAAGAGAAATATAGTAATTCATTACAACTAATATTATTTTATTTTTATTTATTGTTTATATGTTTTATATTTTATTTATATGTCCCTTAAACGCAGTTGCGTGGCAATTCGGCAGTTCTTATCGTAGTTGCCATAACACACCTATTCGTGCATATTTCCTCAAAGTTCCACTTTAAAATTTCAATAATGATGTATTATGTAGCTGAGATACTATAGAAAATACTGACGTTAAAATAATTTGCGATAAGTGTCATTTCATGAATAATAATCAGGAAAATTGTTATTCGATAACAGCGTAAATTCAAATTACCGTGAACGTCGATAAAACCAGTTTTAATATTGTTTATGGCAAAGGTGTTGTTCCCTACCTAGTCAATTAGTTACACGTCAATGTTAACTAGAGATGTGACATTTATAATATCGAGTCATAATAATTCCTATTTTATAATTGTCTTTTAAATAGAAGTAGCTGAAAAATAAGATTAAATGAAACAAAATGCAAACTGCATAACTACATTTTACAATTTATTCAACTTAATCTTCTGTTATTTGGCTCTATATTTTGTAATATTGGTGGCGTGTTACGTAGCATAGGTCGGTTATTGTGCACAAGTGAAGTGGATAGGAAATAATGCCACGGAGCACGGATTCTGAGTTGCCACAAAAACTCTCTGGAAAGTTCTAACAAGACGGCCACTATCTTGTTAGGTCATTGAAATGATCGCATTACTTCGGAATTGGCAGTATGGATTAACTCCTTCACCTGTCCTCTTGGACGAATATTTTTACTACTACTGAGTGTTTATCTGTGAAATCTGCCAATATTTTTGAGGATTTCCTTATTGTCTTCTGTCTCTGTCACTCATTCACGGTTTTGATATGTAGATTTCTTAAGTCAATATATTCACTTTTCCGTACGATTTTCTTTCAAACAAACCTTGTACTGACAATTCATTATACAAAAAAAGAACATTCGGTAATTGGTTTTTTATTGACATAGGTTATCTTTTAAGTGTAATATTTATTATATCGCATTAATATTACATTGCATATGTCTATCACATAGTGAAGAAGTCAAGTTATATTATAAGTAATAAAATAATAAATGACAAAAAAGATATATTAAAAGGGCACGGGTGTTCCAGTTTTAATATCAATGTCATCAGATATGATGTTAAGAAAATTAAATGAAATTGACAATTTGCCGAATAGTAAGTTGAAGCACTATGTCAAAATGTTGTTATACGATGTATGGAATGTGAATGTATGGAATTATACCTCTTTCTGTACATCCGCTAAAATGTAGCTATAATGTATTTTTATCAAAATAATATGTACGATTAAAAGATAAACCAGATCGAGTTTCTTAACGGCCCTTCTCGATGATCGGGTCGTTTTCAGAACCTGTACAGTGGGAATTTTGACGTTCATAAGCACGTAAATTGAATGAAGTGTTTTTGATATTTGATTAATAATTTTATTTATTTGTTATATATTACTTTACAGCTCATTTAACACATAATACAATTTAGTATTTGTAAACATATTGTGTACTTACAATGTAATAATTATTACATTTTATATATGCACTATATTCAATTAATATTATTTTACATTAAAATTAGCGCTTTCTAAGTTTGACTGTGTGTGTGTGTGTTCTTATGGATCTATGAAGGTTTGCGTAAATGTATCTAATATTATGTTCCTGTTCGTTACTTCAATCGACTTTACCAATATTAATTTGTTTTGGAATTCAGTTTCTGTGTAAAAATGTTCCTGTTATGCTGGAATATATCAAGGTAATGGAACTTCGTATCATACACATTAAAAAATATCTGTAAAACAAAGTACTTTGTGTAGTTATGTTTAACTGGCTGTGGTGCAAATAACCTCGGGTTTCTGGTCGTTTTCGTGGGTGTTTTAAAGTGGATTCTGGTTAAGTATTCGGGACAATCCAGATTGTAGTTCAAAGTATCACATAATAATTTCATATTGAAAATAATTCGTCGATCCAATAAAGATGTTAAGTTGTAGTAGTCCAAACTATTTGAGTACGTATTAAAGTTTTTATTCAACTTAAAATTTAGATATCTCAGATACTTAATTTGAATTTTTTCCAGTTCAGACTTACGGGTTACATATTCCGGCGGCTATATTGGAGAAGCATAATCGAGATGACTCCGTATATAAGCAAAATACAATAATTTTAAAGGAGTTTAAATTTACGAATTGTTTCGCGACTCTGCAAATGAAACCGAAAATTTTTAAAGCTTTCTGGCGCATGTAATCGTAATGATACGTGTACAGCAGTTTAGAATCCATCATCACCCCCAAGTCTCGAATAACAGAAACTCTCTGTACTAGTAATGTATTAAGTGTATAAGAATAATTTATAGGTTGATATTTTCTAGTATATGATATATTATTACATTTCTTTACATTTAAATGTTGTTTATTTAGATTACAATAGTCACAAAGCCGCGAAAGTTCATTTTGTAACGTGAGACAATCTCATAAATAGTGCGAATAATACTGAATATCTTGGTGTCATCGGCGTACATAAGGTACCTAGTGAAGGAGAAGCAAGAGGATATACAGCAGACATAGATGTTGAAAATCAGTGGCCCTAAATGTGAACCCTGCGGTATACCTGAGAGAATACATTGAAAGCCAAACACGAATATACCAATCGCAATCGCTTGATTTCTGTTATCTATATAGGATTTAAACTACCTCAAGAGATCACCATGTATGCCTATCTTGGCAAGCTTAAGCAAGAAAATAATGTGGTTATGGTGGTAATATATTACTTTTAATTATACTGTAGTAGAGAATTCCGTTGGGAAATTATATTGAGAGAAAAAAGTCCAACAAACCGCAATTTAGACGTCAAGCCGTGTACAACACGCTAGGTAGGTAAATACGAGTATTTACCCACCTCACCCATATCGGTTCACCGCGCCGCACCGTCCTGCGGTATTATGCCACATAAAGCTAGTTACAGGACTATAATGTGTCCTCAGGCTGTTCTTATATAACCTAGGTAGTTTAAACGGCGCACACAAAGTGTAATTCAGGTTAAAAGGACCCAATAAATCTTTCATAGTGAGTTGTACCGCTTTCGTAGATTATAAAACTATTAGAGGATTTGAATACTAAAAATAAAAATATAATTTTACATTGGATATCGTCTCATATAGGTTTGACAGGAAATGAGAAAGTGGATCAATTAGCAAAAAGCACTCTTATTAATTGTATATATTTGCCTCACTATGCTGATCTTCTTTATTGTATAAGATAACATTGTCGTGAAATATGGAGGGAATAAATCAAAAGGCGATCAGTTGACAACAGCATATGGTACATAACCCACCTTCTGAATTAATTGCTGACTTTCGACTCCGCTCAGGACACATTCCATTGAATATTTTTTTGTATCTAATGAAAGTGAACTTGTTACCAAACTATGATATATGCAATAACGTAAAAGACATTTACCATATAATATCAGAATATACACTTAACCAAGTTCCGGGATTAGAACTCGAAGATAAAATTAATAAATCTTTGAGATTTATTGGTTTATGTAACAGCATTCTTGCTTTCTCGATATCCGAGGTAGCAAGAATGTTTTACAGGCTAGCCATGTTTGGTATTAAAAACAGCTAAATTGTATTATTATTTAAGAGACAAACTTCTTAGCATTCCATGGATTAACAGTGCGGGTGCCGGGTCCATCGTGTGGCAGAGGGAGAAACCCAGAGCAGTTCCCAGGACTTGCGAGCTAGGAGTAGGCTTAAGGAGGCCCCCTTTGAGATGCGCATCAACGCTCACCTTCACTGCTCGAGTTTCCCGCCCTGCCTAGCTAAAGTAAAATAAAAAAAATGAATCAGAAAACTAATAGTAGTTTTTGCGTTACGCGCACACAAAGACAGACCTTTATAATTTTATTTATATAAAAGAAAATGAGTCTTTCGATAAAAATTCATTTCAATGTTTTACAACTTAACGTCTGCAGCAACCGCTTCTTATATATTAATAGCTATGATATATGCAGAAGCGACATAACGACACGGACTATTAATATCGATGTCACACTCCAAGCGATGCCTCAAAAGTTTCATACAGCAAAAGTATACGCAGTATAGTAACAAACTCTTCAGTCCCCGCCTTTTAGAAATCAGGCTTTAATAACGTGTACCAATTTACTAGCATTAAATCTCCAGAAAGTTTATAAAAGTTCTTTTATTTCATTATCATAAAAAAACTTTCCAAGAGGACGATCTCACAAGATTTATCTTGGCTACGTCAAATTTAGGACTACTTTTTAACCATATTTACCTTACTGTACTGGTAGTAGGATTTAGCCTAATTGAATCGTTTCTTGTAACCAATTATATTCTAATTATCAAATATAGATTAATTCATAAAAAAATCTTCTTCACAAGCTGAGGCCGGAGCCAAATAGTATAGGACTTTCAGAGAGAAATTGACATTATTTGACATGACATGTCATTTTATTTGCATTTATTTTTCTAATATCATATATTTTATTTTATACTAGCAGGCCCGGCGGACGTTGTACTGCCCTGGTAATAAAATATACATATGTGCATGAAATACTTAAGGTAACAAGTGTGTTTAATTTGATAAGGATTAATACTGTATCCGTCTCAATAGCCTTCCAATTACCTCACTATATGTGACCATTTTTAAGTAGAAAAATGGGTGTAGTAAGCTATCCTTAAAAGATAGGTATATTCCATCAGAGATTTTTTTGTAGATCTATAAAGGAGAAATATCTGACTATGCATTGTTTTATTATATTTCTAAAGAATTGGGCAGAGTTTTCTATGAAAACTCCCAGGCGGCTTGACTTTTTCCAACACTTCCAACAATTATCGTTATATTTCAACCAATTTACACAAAATTATATACCTAAACGTTCCTCATGTATGATCTCTATCTATTGGTGAAAACCGCATTACAATTCGATCGCTAGTTTTTGAGTGTATCGTGAACATACGGACAGACGTGGCGGACGACTTTGTTTTATAATATATAGTGATTATTGTGATGGTTTATTGTATCAAATTTTAAATACGAAATTTTATCAATCAAAATGTATTGGGATATTGTGGAAAAGTAATTAAAATTAAGTGACTATAAAGCGAGAACATGTGTGATGATATTGCAAATAGCATAGAGGATCACGCAAGTGTAATCGCACATAAGCACAGATCGCCTTAACTGACTCTAAAAGGAGATTATTTTTATATAAATCTCTTAAGCATTAATACTACTAAACGTATTACCGTAGGACTATCGCCAATCGATGTGGATTTTTTTTGGAGATGGTTCTAAGCTACTTAGTTTTAGATTCCATTGACCCCTTGGTATATTTAAAGTCCAACGAAGCATGCAGGAATCAGTTAGTTCTTCTACATACATAAATGGATGTCGATATTATTGCCATCGTCGCTTAAGGTTTTTACACATTTCAAAATCTACAGACGGCATAATTTTCATAATATTCCTACCATCATCGTCATCTTGTTACCCTTATCCAACCTAAATAGGGACGGTACAACATGTTTGTCATATTGAGATGTATGATTTGACCTAATTTTTACGATTGGCTGCGCATACCTCACATCAACCCACCTTGTAATTATTTTGTAGTACCACTATAACTCCCACTTCCTAACTTCGTATGGATGCCAACCGTGGATATTTGACTTTTAGATAACAAGTGTTGAGGATTGAAACTACGCGTCTGTGTACGATGTATCAGTGTATTGCACCTCCGCAGGCTCTGGTTCCAGGTTTGTCGTAGCCATGAGGATTTTTTCCTACAAATCTGATTCAGGACGTTAGAGAACGTTTTTGTTTCTTTTCATGTTCTTTATCGGCATTGTTATTAATTTTTAAACAATGTTATTCGTTTACTTCCCCACTTCAACGAATGCGCACCACACCGCTTATCCCACTTCATATAGTGAATTGTAGTGCATATAAAAACCATAGTTTGATGAAACTTTAATAACTTAATATTCAACGAAGTTACCTTGATTTTCTTTGTAGAAATAACAAATAAAAATGAACAAAATCTATTCAGTAGTTTTAACGTGTTGCACGCACAACAGTAGACCTCTATCATTTTTTTTATTGTAGCACGGTAAAGTGACTCTACTCTGCCTAGTGGTAAACAATGGTGACGACCGTGAGCTCAATAATCCATTACCGTCTGTCGCTATCACACCGGCCTGAAAGCAAGCCTCTCGATATACACTGGGTGATTCTGTAAAACGACAAGCAGAAGAGCGACACTGAAGTATTTATTACCAAACGTGTTGCAGTCGCAATCCAAGTAAGCATAATTGTAATGTGCTACCACCCAAAACCATATATCAAGAACTAGATTCCAATATAATATTAGGTTGGACGGTACTTCGCACTTCCACTTGGAATTGTTGATAACGGCCAGACACATCTCACTGCAACAGAAAATGTTTGTGAAACAATTAAAAGTAATTAAAAGGCATCTTTGTTACGGTTGAACCCAACGTCGGTGGATAATCACATGACATATTGTCAATAGAGGGTAAAAATAAGCGAGCTTAGCACATGCCGCGCTTCAGCCTTTCCGTAAAGTAAATGTACTACCCATAATAAGACCTGAATTGAATTTAAGACCTGTACATATAATATTTTAGACTTGAAACATATTAAGATTATCACGTTTACTCCTGCTCATAGTTTCAACGTGGCTGCAATTGCTGGGCCGGATTCAAGCATTAAATTAGTGAAATTTATTTGTTTTTTTTTATTAATTGGTTTTCTCATTTAACCTCAATCTCAAGTGATGTTAACTGACAATTTTGGCCCAACAATATTAAAGGTGACGTGCGAAACTTTACTGACGTCGTCATAAACCTTTTTATATAAATAAATGACAAAGATATGCCGTTGTTCGCGCATCGAAAAAAAATTCAAAGCAACGTGTATCGCTCAATCCTAATAATTACCGTATTCAATTTTATTAGCTTTGTTTTCTGGTCCACAGACTTGGAAAAAAAATCTGATATATTCACAACATATGGGCCAGATAACTTGTTCATTTTGCTTAATTTCCTTATTTTTTAATCCTTATGACATTCATTTCTCGATAAGATATTGGACTTTGAATGAAACATTTTGTATTGGAGCAACGAAAAAAAAAATCTTATCTACACGAATTTAAAAAATTATAAAAAAAGGAAAATTTTAAAAATCAATGGCTATTTTAAAAATATTTAATATACCATTAATGTTAAATGTGTCATTTCCAGATCAATATACCCACAAAAACGCCGCAAGGTTTGAATTGAATCCATCAATCAGTTTTTTTGTTTCATTAGATTACATTTTTGAAAAAATGTAACGAACACGTTTCTTTATTCTCAAGCGTTCATAATCTTGAACAAAATGAAAAAAAAAATGGACTGAATGACGGAGAAATAAGGGATTTTCGTACAAATTTTCATCCCCTGTTTCACTACCTTAAGAGTTGAATATCCAAAAATCCTTTCTTAGATTTCTTAAATCCTATAGTGAAAAAGAAATCCACATGCATATTTTCGCGATGCAAGGCCCTGTAGTTTGAGCTATGCGTAGATATGTTAGTCAGTAATCAGTTTTTATATATATACACATATATATATATATATATATATATATATATATATATATATATATATATAGGATTAGTACATTCACAATTACAAACATACATTGCCTTATTCAAATGTCATATATCACTTAATACCCTTGTATTCAATAATAACAGTTTATTGATCAAGGGTAGACTTACTACGCTTCATCAATATTTCAATATTGTCTGGACTAGACAGACTCGAGTTGATTTAATCGGAAAATTATTAGGAATAAGTCCGTATACTTGATGGAAATTACTATTGAAATTTATCTCCTATATAAAACGGTTTATATAGTTAGAAATGTCCTTATGAATTATTTATTCAAACATTATATCGTGAGACATAAACTATTATAAAGTATAACTCTGTTTCTCCTTTCCTTGAACCGTTGAACCGCTTATATCGTTCAGTTTTTTCTTTCATTCGCTAATAAAAATATTGTTACGTCAATCAACATAATAAAATAAATACTAAAGATAATAATGAATCATAGCGATAATATTATATCAATGTCGATAATGGTGAATCAAGCATGTATTTAAATAACAAACTAAAAATAATAATAGTGTATCTTTAACGATAACATTAAATTAATGTCGAATTAAGCTAATATTAAATTACGATACACAACTTAAGAAATAACCACCAAAGACAATAGTGAATTATTAACGATAATATTAAATCAATGACGATAATAGTGAATCAGGCTGGGTAAAGTTTTTACCTGCAGCAAACTCTTGTGATAATAGCTAAGCACTTCTTTTGACAACCTCCAAGCAAAGTAATATATTATTTGAGGTATACCATTTTGGTACAAATCATTAAAAAAATCGAAATTATATACTTAATCTTAACTTTTTCAGACTTTAAATTCTTTGAAAATATTGTAGTAAGCCAACATATTTTTAGCAGAAAGCTTTTATTTAAAGTTTGTAAATGTTTTGTTGTTTATGATCCATAAAAATAAATAAGAATCCGAAGAAAGCGAAACAAGCTTATAAAAACAAAGGAAAGTTATCTTCCATCCTATTTCTATAGAGCACTTTACTAGATAACAACATGCCACAGCGGTAGATAGAAAGATTATTCTTTCTAAATTCTCTCACATTTTTTATTATCAGACTCAATCCTCAGTTTCAGACAATAGCTTAAAGTTTGTACGTGCTGTGAGATATTCCAATGTTTGTTCAACTCTTTTGTACATAAGTTTTGTTTAGTTTACACAGTTTTGCACGTCGCGAGTCGCTTATCGGCCGCGTTAGTGAACAACTTTAAAGCTGTGGACGCTCCGCGAATAGTTTTACGAAGCAGATTCCGAACAAAATGGCACTATACATCGCTGTTGTGTTTTGTTGTTAAGATCGATTTATTTGGATCTATTTTTGAGTAAGTTTAATAGGGAATCAGCATTATTATAATTTAGGATCGTTTTTCAACTCCTGTTAGTTATGAAGTTTAAGATGAATTAAAAAAAAGCGTTAGTAGGTAAGCAAATAAAAATGTTTTTCATTTTGAATACTGTTAAAATATTTTTGAAGTGAACCTATTTTACATCGCCCCAATTTTCGTCCAGCTATGGCATTTCGCATTACAGCTGGCAGCAAAGTAGCCAAGGCCAATATAGCTCAATTCAAAATGATTTAAATAAATATTGTGCTTAGCTTTTAAAATGCTACGATGCCAAAAAAAGTTTCACCTGCATCGTGGGTTCATAAAACTACACAAGTTTTAATTCAATGTAGGTTTTGAACAGGCTCCAATAACCGTTAATTCACTACTACCGTGGTGACAATGAAATAATCAAGGAGCTCGATTGGGTTTAACTTGTTTTCTTTTATTGTAGAGAGCAAATCCTCAAAACATGTTTACTAGACATTTACCGCAGCAGCGCACGCGTTTTATATGTAGTATTTATTTTGGACTTTTTATTTGAATAATGAGAGACGGACGGATGACGGAATTTAATTCAAATTTTCATCTCCTTTTTCACCACTTTGTGGTTTGAATTTCCAAAAATCCTACGTTAGTGCTCACCTACAGTGAAAAAAGATCTCACATGCAAATTTTCACGGTCCTAGCAGTGACTTAGGCTGTGGGTTGATATGTCAGTCAGTTATTATTATAATATATACTATATATATAGATTATTAATGTAGTCTTCACAAGTGACCGGACAACATATTATGAAAAACAGATGCAATCAAAGATAAAAGCGAATGTCTGGAATACATTTCATGAAAAGACAAAATTAACATAACACTGGGACCCGTAGCCTACAAAAAGTGGCGCAATCTCAACAAAAGGTCAAGGCTACTAACAATAGAAAGTAAGGGATAAAAAAAATAGACAAAATGGTGCTTATCAGATTCGATGCGCGACTGAAATGGACTCCGTAAAACCATCTCTTATAATAGTGACACCATGTTAAAACTTCTATTTATATTGATTGAATAGAAATATATTATTAAAACATGTTATTTATCTACATAACATATCTTTTTGATTTTCTTAGTATTTTTCTTTGTAGATATACTTTATTTACTTCGATTTTTTCGTTATCATAAAATGACAAGTCCAGAAGTATCGGCAGGAGGTTCAGGTAACTTCACGGTGGTCGCGCAAAACCAACAGGAGGAAGATGTCTTCGACTATGTAAAATATCGAGAAGGTATAAAATTTACTGGGCTGTTTGGCTCAGTGGTGCATTTGGTGAAAGGAGCTCTGGGAGTAAGGTATTCTTGGTGGGCATGTGGCATACATGAATACACCCATACGTCTCTATACCTCTCAATGTTATTTTTAGAATATATATGGCGTATTGTTTATACCTGCTTGTTGCGTCCACACAAATAATGTGCAAATTGACAAAAATGCCAATGCCGTCATATTGATGCTGGGGGACACGCTGTAGCTTGTTTTCATATTCCGAAAGTAGCACGGTTTTCTAAATTTTACAGGTACATGATAGATACGCTTGTATGTACAGATTGGTTTGGATCTTGTGCTTGTTATCAGACAATCATAGCTAAATTTACTAAGCAATTGGGGGAGAATACACAAAAAACATCGATACTCGGACTGCCAGGATATCCGGAACTTAGAGTTTACTTACCAGCTATGATTATTCGTATCATTTTAAATTTGCCTTACAATACATCTAACGTGCCTCGCACCGTTTTCTGTCGCAACGAATACCATTATTGTCTTGTGCATTGGCGTGGCAGTTTACAATGCTTTCCAATTAAACCCAACATTCAAAAAGCTAGTGCCTTATACTGAAATTTACCATTACTTTGAGCTCATAGTTATGACAGCGTAAGTCATGCACTGGTGTTTTCATAGCTACTGAGAATAAAATGCGGGAACCGAAGAAATTTCCCTAGGTCTATCTATCATGATACTAGAAAAAAATCCAAAGGCGGGTTAATGTGAACCGCGCGCGGCCGATCGTAAAAATTAAGTCAAGTTATACATCACATGACAAACATGTTGTACCGGCATTACTTAGGTGGGATAAGGGTAAGAAGAAGAAGATGCTATTTATTTATATTAAAAAATCAATTACCGAATGTATGTGTAAGTATATCACTTCAGAACTACTGCACCGCACCTATTTGGTCAATTATATTTTGTTCTACTTGTAATTATCAGGATAAGGTACATATGAAAATAAATGTTTGTAAAATCGTACGGAGAAGTGAACAATTTGGCTTATAAAATATCCACATAAAAAGTGACTGACACAAAACACCCTAGGGAGATCTTCAAAAATGTTGACAAATTGACGTACTATTTTGTTCAGTTACCATTTTTTTTTCATTACATGGTCGTATTATAAAGGAATGATTTCGTCTCATTATCTTCATTATTACACCCATGTGAATCTGCGGTAGGCAGCTAGTATTACATAAATAGATTGTTGAGTATATACATAAGCAGGCGTTCAGTATAAAATGAGAGAAATGTTACTCGCTGGGCAGTATAACAATTTCCCCTACTGTACCGTGAGTTACATATACATGTGTACCTTGTTATGAGCCACGCCAACGCGTATCTGTTTGCTGAATATGACTATTTTGGCTAAGGCTAACGAACCAGAGAAAGAAAAAATCCCCAAACAGAATTTCTGTAACAACTGTTGTGTGCACGAAGTGGGATGCAGTGTGGTGCATGTTTTCAGATAGTGAATACGGCGTCCCTGTATCGCGTTAGCAGCGTGCACGAAGGGTCTGGTCCGGAGGATCGAACCTAAGCTTGAAACGCTTTCATGGAATGCCGCGGCAATTGTGAGGCAGCGACATTAACCGCCCGTCCTCGGTGGTGAGATTGACAGTTACGTGGACGTAAGAGCAGGCGGTTCTGTTTCTGAAACCGATGAGGGGGAGGGTTACGGGGAATTACGACTCATAAACTACAGTCATATCATCGAAGAAAGTAGAAAATAAGTTTCGCGGTCGTCTCTTAATGTACGGGGCATCTAGTATGATGGTGTATTTGGTGGAAGATACCACTAGCGGGCTGGGTTTTCGCTTCATGTTCGCTACGTATTTTTATACCTCTCTAATCAATCCGGTTTGGAGATTGCAAATAATTATTTTTGACTGTAGATATGACATCGACATATATAAAAAAATGTTAAATATATTAACAATATCATTATCAAAGTTACTCATATACTTTTAAGTTACTTGTAAGATGTGCGTCTCACACTACCCACCCTCTCCCCCGGGAGGATGGCATGTCCATGATGGATCTCCCCAAATTAAAAAAAAAAAGCTGTAAGATGTGCAATAATCCTATTGAAAACAAAACTGTATAACACGAGTCTACAGTGTGTTACAAAAAAAATAACATCAATTAAATATCATCATCAAATGTTTTCACTCACACCATAAACTAAATAACCTTAGAGATGTAGTCAAACATTTCTAACTTATAAAGTTATAGAGAGCTCTCAATTTAATGTTCTCTAAAATATCGATTTTCCGCTTCTCGAACAGTTTCCATTTTATTATTAAGTCCTACTCTCTCAGAATTACTTTGTCTCTTTCACACACTGCGACAGTGTTCAACCAAGATGTTCTTAATAAAACATACAAAAAATATTTTGTTATAAGGTGCATTGAATTATTATTATTTTGTTTTCACGAATTATTATCAACTAGCTAATACCCATAACAAGCACCACATCGCTAAGATGAATATGTGGTGTAATCAGAATAAATAAAACCAAAAATGAGTATATCAGAGGAAGTTTGGAAATAGCACCAGTGAGAGAGAAGTTGAGGAGTAATTGGTTAGCATGGTAACGGCATATTGTGAGAAGAGATAAAAGTCATGTAACTAGAAAAGTTTTGAGTATAAAAGTGGACGGAGGGTAGAGAAAGAACAACATAGGTGTGGATGGATTGTGTGAAAAATGATAAGTGTATAAAAGCTGTGAATACTGAGATAACATCTGACAGGGGAGAGTGGAAAAGGAAAACATGTTGTTCCGACCTTACTTATTTGGGATAAAGGTAGGACGATGAGTTTCGTGGGAGGTGCGAATATGACGGACTTTTATCATTTTATTTACATATAAGAAGATTATTTAACCGGTGATGTGGGTGAGTACAGGACACTTGAAAAGCACCACAGGTACACAGGTTTTGATTTTATTGCAATTTTCATAGGTGGCAGCAACCGATAGGCACACGCGAAAATCATCATTAAGAAAATGAAGAGAAAGGGATGTGCGGTGAGAGAAGTACCCAAATCGTCAGCAACATAACTATCCAATAAAATTGGTCTATTGTTGAATTTTATGCGCATGCATTTCTTTGTACGCATAGTTTCACTTAACAATCCTATTCTTAATGTCCTAAAGACAATGGTCTTAAAGACTCTGGTAACAATAAGTAATAGTAACTTCTTAATGTCAGTTGTAACTACACGGCTGATAGGCAACATTTAATCTAATATTAAATGACGATGTGGCCCAAGGCGGTTTTCAAATGCAGCTGTCAAAAGTCACTTATAGGTATTTGACAGTTCAATTGAAAAATGATAGCTAACCTATAACTTCTACTCCATAGATAAGCTGTAAAATGCAATACTTTTTTTTTCAAAGATTAAAGCGTTCAGATATCACAAAAGACCACAATCTATTTGTATTATAATATACAAATAAAATTCCTTTAATTGCACAAACTCCACGGCAATATGTCTCGTACTGTGAAATAATAATAAATTTCCTATGTTGCCCCAATTCTGCGCTGTCCTTCTGTCATTATTGATAAAGCCCATAGTACGGCACCAAACAACCGTCTCCCGTAGGCGTCGTGATTGTCAAAGATCGTCTTCCTTTAATATTCTAGTTAAATATGAACTATTTAAACTAAACATTCTTAATGCTATTTTAAAGTGAATTGCATGGAAATTGTATTGTTTAGTTTTTATTAGTTGAATTCAATCTACAATGTCTCAGTTCTTGGATTATTTGGACACCACGTCAATTGACGTAGGTTTAGAATTTGTGCGAACGAGTCGAAATTTTCTGTGACAGAAAACATCGTGACGAAATCATAACATGCTGGTATGACTTATTCTAAGTCCGCCTGGCTAGCTACTACTCTCATATTAAAAGTCTATCACCAAGCACCTATGTTTCGGCAGCTGCACTAGAAAGCCAGTGCCTATAGGCTTAGCGTGCTTACGATCTTGGACCGCATCGTCATTTAACATGAAGTGGTAATGAAGGGGTCCAAGTTTACTATAAACCTATTGCAATGTGGACAGAAGCAAGAAGAAAGCGGGAATGGTTTTTTAGGGAAATTTACACGTGTAGAAGTAATAGACCCTGCAAGTCTCGAAGCCAAGATTTTATGACTAAGGTTAGGGCACGACAGAACCGATACGTTCTATGTAAACCTAAGTCCCTAAATGAAGTAAAGTTAATACAAAATAATGATTTTTCTGACACTCATACGCCCATATCTAAAAGGTAATGAAGCATAAGATCTATCACCGAAATATATATTAAAAATATTCATAAGAGCATTTTATACGATGCCATCTAATATCTGTAATAAATTTGAATATTTTCAAAGACGAGAATATCGAAAAATTACAGTGAATTTTGGAACTAAAAGGCGAGAATGAAAAATGGCAAAGGTCATCTGTGTACTTAGAATAGATGAGCGATTTGATATATATATATAGAAAAGTTATCAATTCGCCCCGAGTTCGCACGCCTGTAATGTATTAATATGGCGACATAAGAGTCCTAAGCTGTGTACAGTCGACGCTAAACTTTTTGACCGCTCTGAATGTAGTTGCGCATAACACAAATTTAGATATAAACACGTATTACATTAGATGTACAACTTAAAGGTAAATTAATGCCAATTTTAGATTGCTATAATAATATTTTAACTTTGTATAGCTATATTCAGAGCGGACTGTATGCACCCATATGAAGCCGGAACGGGACGCTAGTCTTTTAATAATTTGTAAAGGATAAATAGGTTATTCTTAAGTGATAAGTATATACCATCGTAGATTTTTTTAGGTCTCTTAAAATGTATACAAATCTGTAGTACATTATTATAATGTGTCACATAAGATTTAACTAACCCGAAAGAGCTCGACAAATATTTTACGACCTTATTATAAGATGTTGCCTTTACTATAATATAATATTTATGTATTATTTAAATGATATGCGTATAGAAATCATTGCCGGTTAGAAGTCATGATGGCCTCGTGGTTTGAATAATTCGTTTTCTAATATAAATTAGTGACACTATCGGCTGACGGTTAAAGGAAACATTGTGAGGAAACCTGAATCTGATAAGACTATTCTTGTAGTGCAACCGTATGTGGGAAAATATAGAACTGTGGATTTCTCAGAGTTTGAAATGATCAATACGTCGTGGGATGTCGCGTTGATTATGCCCATACCTTCCTTCGGGAATAGGCATATTATGATGATACAAACCGTATCAGAATTCATTGCTTAATTTTAAAGAAGTGTGCGAACACACACACAGATACGAATACCTAATTTTATTTTATACTGTTTCTTGATTTTTAGCTTTTTAATTAACAAACGAACTTGAAGACCTAATTTACGCAAACAATTTTATATATAGGCTTTAAATTAGAAGGTAATTGATATTTTTTACGATATTGTATTTAAAGATATTAACTTTTATCAAACAATGAAACCGAATGTAACCAGAGTCTCAACTGAGATATAAGTAAGGGTACACCAAAATAGTATTATTTTTTCTGACATAATATTTATCAGTTATATAACCAAAAACAAGTAAAACTAAGTCGTACACTCGCCATACGAATCGGTGCAACTAGCAATGTCCCTCGTCTTTGTGAATGTTTTCTATGTAGTAATTAGTTTTAACTCTTTATTTCACATCCATACTATATATAAAAGAATAAGTGACCGAAAATTTCGGATTTTGGTACAAATATTCATCCCCCTTTTCATCACCTTTTAAGTGTTGAACTTCCAAAAACCCTTCCTAAAGGCTCAATTACAATTCTCATGCATTTTCGCTGCCCTAGCTCCAGTAGTTTGGACTATGCGTTGATATGTCAGGCAGACAATCGGTTACACTTTTATATATAAATAGCTGTAAACATTATTTCATGTTATATGAAAAAATAAACAGTGAAAAGAAAATGAAACACAAAAAATATATCATAATGAAAAACAGCTCTGTTTACTTCGTTCGAGTTGTGTTTTCTTTCTTATTGTAAACAAATGATCACAGTCTTAAAGAAAGTCCAGTAATATCATAATTTATAGTTGGTAATATACACTATTATCCTATATACATATTGTAAACAACAGAGTTTGTGAACATAGATCGATGTTTGTTAGTTTTTTAAGGTAAACTATTGAAAACTACTGAAAATTACGTGTAACTTAAATGTACGTAGACGCCGCTAGCATTCACAGGCCTCAAACAGGTCACAAGGACGCTACAACAGGCCTTAGATTTGGACGATGATAATGTACAGCGTCATTTATACAATGCAAATACAGCTCTTTTGATGTTCAGTCACGTGATAACTACAAGACGTATCGGCATAGGACTATGATCGTTCGATGCGGAATTTTTCGTCGAATGTTCTAGGTTACTTTTTTAGATTCGATATTAACCATTTGCTATTTTTTAATGTCCTACAAAGTGGGCGGGAATCAGCTATAAAAATACAAATGAACTCGCAGGTAGCTGCTAGTTATGCTGTAATATTATATAAGATCTTTTCTTTAACCGAAACTAGTTTTTTTATAGGATTCGGACGTATGTCGACTTATGTATTTTTTGTTCACCTAATAGCTTCTGTTCTTAAATTTCACTCCATCATAAACCAGTTAGAAGTAGGTACTTAGCTAAAAATGTTGGACACAAATTTATCGATTTGTGTTTTAGTTAAATGCGCCTCCTTTCCTTATGGTAACAGAACAAATACTCTTTAAACAGTAAGATAACAGAGCAAGAACTGCTGCTGGGGAAAACACTACTGGTTACAGCTCTAACTATGTACACTGTTATCATGAGAAACTCTTTAAATTGATATGTCAGCAAATGATTAACCAGATGCATAACTTTTACAAGCGAATTAATTCAAGTAAAAAATAGTGTTATAAAATACTGCACATTCCATAAATGAATCAGACTGTATAAAAGGTAAAATCATGTGACCAACAAACTCTATATTCAAACACACATTTTACAATGTCGTAGTTAATATAATTTACGTGCACGCGAGAAAGCTACATAAAACATTCATGGCGGCTCGTCTGAAACGCCATAAAACCAGAATTAGTTAAGGCCATTGAATAATCGCGTGATATTTCAGATGTGAAACATCATTCTCAAGAAAAATAAAACATTACTCGTAAGATATAATGAATAGAAGGTGTTGTTATATATTTCAAATCCTTACTGATATTATTAATGTGAATTTGAGTTTGTTTGTTTGTAGCACTTTCACGCTTTAACTACTTAACTGGTCATCATAAAAATTTTCATATACGTTTTCAGGGGTACACAGTAAGACATAGGATACATCTCACCCAGGAAACAGTAAGTAATGGGAACACCCACAGGATAAATCAAATCTATATTAAGACGAGTGAAGCCACAAGCAATAGCTAGTGTTTAATACATTTCATAACGAATCCCACTACACCTTTAAACATAATATATAATATAACGTAAATAAAAATGTATCAAAAACGCATTACAAGATAGTGTGTAAACCTTATTATTAAGGCAATCTCAGCTTCGATTTCCGCACCGATAATCTTCCCGCATATTTATTCATTTGAATTATGCTATTCAAATAATAGGAAGTAAGCGAAAACACAAAAAAAAAATTAAATCACAGTCTCATCTCATGCATATTTAATCTATGTCTCCTTAAGAGATGGTGAACAGAAATACTGTCTGAAATACATACGACCACACAACAACGCTATATATCGTGCGTTTCATGAATTTTTAAATTGGTGGTGTATCTGTTCCTCCTCGTTCATTTTTGCGGCTTTAAAGGATAGACTATGTTACAAATAGTGAGTTAAATACATACGCTACTCGTTATAATATTATATTTTATATGTTATTATATCACTGCTGTTATTATAGTTATATTTATGTGGTATCCTAATTTTTTTTTATTTATATTTAATTTATGGAAAATATACCTAGCCACGAATATCATTGAAACTCATGGGGAACATGTATAAAGCTATTATAAGACCAGTTATTATACTGTATGATGCTGAGCTACAAAAGAGCCGGATGAGAAAAGATTACATTCGGCAGAGATGCGAATATTAAGATGGATTTGTCGTGTAACCAGAATGAAGAAAATTAAGAATGAGTACATCAGAAGAAGTTTGAAAATAGCACCAATGAGAGGGAAGTTGAGGATTAATAGGTTAGTATGGTACAGGCATATTATGAGAACAGATGAAAGTCATGTATAACACACGAAAAATTTTGAGTTTGAAAGTGGACGGATATAGGAGTAGGGGAAGACCGAGAAAGGTATGGATGGATTGTGTGTATAAAAGATGTAAACACTGAGGTAACAGAGTTCCCACTTCCCAGCTAAAAAAGGTGTGCGAAAGACACCGTAAGATTTTATGGCATATCAAAATATGTTTTCTTCCCACTCTCCCCTGTCAGATGTCATCTCAGTATTCACTTTTTTTATATACGAGCTTTCGATGCGGATTTTCATATATAGTTCTAGGCTAAGTCATTTTTTTAGATTTCATTGACCGTTTGCTATTTTTATAAATTAAAATGTTATTTAATACACAGCGAAGCGAGCAGTTATCAGCTAGTATAGGTACACGAAGAAATATGATGTACCTCATAGTCCTTTCAAAACTTCTCAACGCATGTAACCTTGTACAATCCTGCGTAATAACAAGCTGGGGAAAACTTAATAACAACAGAGAAAGAAAAATATAGCGTCGGCGAAAACTTATTTTTTACCACGAACGTTATTGTCTGAGAGTCTTTTGTTGTGGTCTCGAATGTCTAGTGCAGTTGCGTAGCCGCTGAACAAACGCTTGTCTCACACTGAAATATACTGTAAAAATCTCATTTGTTATATACAAATGCCTGCGAGAAACGTTCTCTTGTTTAGATCGTAAACGTAGGAATGTCTGCATCGTGTCTATTAGGAAGTACAGTCTGTAAAAATTGAGAAAAAAAAACAAATAACGACATAGGCGAGTTATCATTTCGACAGGATTAAAACTTAACGTATCAATTTTTTTTTTATTAATTACCTAATTTTTCCTCTCGGGCTAGCCCTGGGGAACTGTGGGGTGTCAGACTCTTACTGACTAAAAAAACCCACAAGATACCGTCTGCAGCGCTATGGAGTGGCACGGGATCGAACAAGCAAGCACCATGCCATCCCGGCGACAAGGCCCAGCGCGAACGCCCTGACCGCGACGACAGCCCGGTCAAGCTGCCTACCCGTCTACGGAACCAATGTGCAATGGAAAGCCAGGTCCCCAGCCCCTTCCCTTCTTGGTCCGGTTTGGCAGTCAAGGGGTCACCCCCTCCAACCACCACCCCTCTGTCACTTTTTAATGTGGTTTCCTCCCACAGGAACTTTTTAATGAGGTTTTTCTCCCGCTTCCTCCGCCCGAAGGCCTCCCCTCTGTCACTTTTTAACGTGGTTTCCTCCGACGGTAACTTTTTCTTGAGGTTTTCTCCCTCTCCCTCCGCCCAAAGACCTTCCCTCTGTCACTTTTTAACGTGGTTTCCTCCCACAGGAACTTTTTAACGAGGTTTTCTACCTCCCTTCGCCCGAAGGCCTCCCGTCTGTTTTTTAACGAGGTTGTCTCCTCAACACCCGTAACTTTTTAACGTGGTTTTCTCCCACGGTGACTTTTTACCGAGGTTTCCTCCCTACCACCGCCCGATGACACACCCGTCTGTAACTTTTTAACGTGGTTTTCTCTCACGGTGACTTTTTACCGAGGTTTCCTCCCTCCCGCCGCCCGAAGGCACTGCCCTCCGTAACTTT
Source organism: Antheraea assamensis (assembly GCA_035772565.1). Lineage (NCBI taxonomy): Eukaryota > Metazoa > Arthropoda > Insecta > Lepidoptera > Saturniidae > Antheraea > Antheraea assamensis. The sequence continues at coordinate 1,603,873 of JAQQSE010000058.1, forward strand.
TTTACGTGGTTTTCTCCCATGGTAACTTTTTAAGGAGGTTTTCTCCCTCCACAGCTAGCTTCCACCTTCAAGTATGTTCCGACAGCTGCATTTGAGTTAGTCCTTCCAGCTTTAACGCGTTTACCATCTTAGACCACATCGTAATTTCACATCAGGTGAGATTGTGCTCAAAAGGCTAAAACCTATAAAGTATATAAAAAGGAATAAATACCTGCCAACCTTAAAACAAGCAGTGTATTCGTTTCATTATATTTGTGAATTGTTATCTGTACTTTACTTGAATAAGTGGCCCGAAAAAATAATTATATACTATTATTTTGGAATACCAAACAAATTACCTGCAAAACTACTCAGCAACATTAAAACAAGTATCTAGTTTTGTGCATATCTTAGAAAGCTAATTCCGTAGATATTTTCTCAACCTTAACTAATATAAGGATTTCTGAAATTCAGAAAACATCCGTCTAGCAATCACACGACACGGCTCTCTCGGCGAAATAAAGGGGAAATGAGTTTACAAGAAATAAGACGGATAATCCTGGCTTATTAAAATAAATGGTCCGGTCACATCTCATTTTGTCGCATGACGAAGCAGACGTCGATTCCGTTTATTCGCACTCTCTGTTTCAATAAAGTATGACACAGAAACCTATTTATGAAATACAGTAACACACAGTAAACTCTTGATAACGATACTAATGGCAACCAACATTTATTTTCGATGTCTAAAGAATCTTCATCAATAAATTATAGTTTGAAAAAACCAAAAAATCCGCTTTTAGAGATAATATGTACAAATGTGTTAACAGTTGCATCTGGATTTCGAAAACATATTCAAAGATTGCTATCGCATGCATAATTCGTGCAATAGCTTTATCTCACTTTCTCTCATACGAAAAGAAATTTATAAATCCTGGAGAATTTCGGCAAGATAATCGGGTATTTTGATCGAATTATTGCATTGTCATGGGTCTTCGAAATCACGTTTCAAAATACCATTCCGTCCATACATACAGGTGAAACTAATAAAAAGCGTGTAAAAAGATTTCAAACGTCATTTTCATACATTTTCTATTGCATGTTTCAAGTTCAAGTGTGTTCAGTAACTGAGGCTAACATTTTGTAGAGATACGGCAACTCAAGAGTAATGGCACACGTGTTGTTGGCAACTAACAATAACAAAGGCAAGCCGAACGGTTACGACTTCAACTATCTTTCTTAAAAATTTCGGCATCTCAAACATCATTTTGTAAACTGATCACATAAATAATAATAAATATGTACTAATATCTAAATTATTAACGTGCTAGATTTTTACCGCGGCTTTGCCTTTTTTTTAATATGGGGAAAATCCGTATCGGATACCCACCCCGTCAGGCAGCGGGGAGTGGGTTATGTTCGATTCCCACGGACTAAAAACCCCATTGTACCTTCTCACACCTATTTGGCCAGGGAGCAGGAACTGCCAAAGGCACTACTTATGCATCTCGACATCTGCGTCTGCGGTCTGAGGGATCAGGATGGTAGACCCTCAGGAGGGGACGGGTGTTAAACCCCCTCGACGAACTGTGGGAGTCGCACGGCACAATGCGCCTCCACCACACGGGCCTATGCAGATAGACACTGCGGCTTTTCCTGCGTTAACCTATCCCTCGGGTACAGTACTTTTTTCTGGCTGATAAGTACTTTATATTATACTACTATACTATGTACTATACTGATACTGTGGTATATACTGATACGAGTGAGCAAAATTTCATGATAATCGGTTGCGTAGTTAAGGCGTGAAAGCGTGACAAACAGACAAACACTATTTCGCATTTATAATGTTAGTTGCGACATTGAATACAAACATAGATTTCTTCATAATCGAGAATGACTGTGGGGCTCTAAAGAATGAATCAATATAGGAGTTTTAAAGTAAACCAAACAATTTAAGCTAATTTCTACGTTATAAAAAGCTTTTCATTATAAATAAGAACATAGAGTTTATACTGTATTTATTTGGGTACCATATCACATAATGAAAACACGAAACATAGTCACTTTATCTATCTAAATGTCCCTACAACAAGGACCTTTTTGTAGAAGCAGATTGAGGTATAAAGTTCAAATTATTATTGTTCCCTGTAGAGCCTATTATAAGCCATGAACACGGCAATATAAATATGTATATAAATAGTTGTTTATATATACACTTAAGTTTGAACACTGTTTATATAAGCAAACACATATATTATTCCATGATTAAAATACCCAATAATAAATTATGACACCACGATGCAAATTAAACTTTTTTCCGGATCGTAGGTATTTAAGTGAACATTTTCGGAAAACTATTAAATTTAGGGTATTAAAATCGCGATTTTAATCTCAATTTAATGTTTGGAAAATGGGAATGATAATGGGAAATCAACAGTAGACAAGATATCCAACTATACATTTCAATTACAATCTGTGTATTTGAGTACCAAATACATAATAAATACACTCATTCAGATGATAGGCGCATTTTAAAAACTGAGCATAATATTTATGTAAATTATTAAATCATTTTGAATTGAGCCATGAAGCCGCCCCGCCATATAGACCTTGGCTGCTTTTCCGAGCACCTTTCACTTTACCCCTATTCCGCGGCCAGCTGTAATGCGACATCCGATAGATGGATGAAAATATTTAAGGCGATGAAAAAAAAGTTTCATTATTGGAATGGTGCACTCTTTGTCCGACAGTAAAGGTTGTTTATAACGACTGGACCTCAGTATATACGATTCACTGCGTAACTAACCTGAACGAGTTTGATGTCGAGTGCAGCAGAGTAAACCTGATTTAGCGTCACTGACCCGAGCATGACAGGTCACTGTTCAATGCGCCTAAATAAGTTTTCACTTCAAACAGCGATACTCTGGAGAGTTCTCATAAGTAGTACAACAGAAGTCTTTACGAAACCAAAAGACTCTCGATTTTCTCGAAAACTATAAAAAATCTCATAAAATCATCGACCGTCAGAAATCGTTTCTTTCCCCTTCTAATAATTTATGAAAGGGGGATGTTCGGAAGTGTTACCCAGCGACGATAATCCACAGCTGCCGCTCGGGAGTGAGATCTCATCTCGGAAATGAACGAGGCCTAATGAAAAATCACCCCATATTCGTTTGTATGAAGCACCTTCGAAGCTTTATCTGTCGAAAAAATTTCGCCTTAGGATAAAACAATGGAAAATGATTTTTTTTTATTGTAGAACGACAATGTGTCTACACTGGCGCTGGTATTCAAAACAGTGCTTTTCATCACCATTCATTTCACGCCGGTCTGCAAGCCTCTATACATACAGGTTGATCACGAAATGTGATAACCTAAAAGAGATATATTGTGGCGGGTTTATTATCCGGTAGCTTGAGTATATATTCAATAACCACTCATTTATACCACCTTTTCAGCCACCATGATAATGCCATGATCGTGACTCTTTTCTAGTCTATTGCATTTTGGGATCAAGCCGGCATAAGAGCAATGAATTGCACATTCCACTATTATATTTGAATTGTACCATACTCACTTTCAGCCACTATAAAAACGTTTTTTAATAATATTCACACATTTTTTACTAAAAATTAAAGTGCATGATTTTCAATTTTAAGCTAAAAATATCAAATAAGTAGATAGATATTACACCAGACTACAGTTGAAAATTATGCATTCCTTGGAATATATATCTGTATACACCCAAAGAATACATAGCACAATGATATAATGTTCTCCATTCAAACACATCGTATAATATTGTTATTTCACACATGTAAAGTTTTCATACTTAAATAGGGTTGTTACTCTCAAATTTATTATGGTTTATTCTGTCACATTCTGTTTTATAATACTAGCTTTTCCGATGTCTCCATCCGTCTTGAACTTGAATTCTTGTGAGCAAGCCGGAGCTTTCGTCGAATCAAAACATCGTGATGAAACCATTGCATGGTTGTAGAGTTTTTCTAAACGTGGGTTTATAGGTACTGGCGTGGCTAGGTGGCTAGCTAGTTACCGACCTCAAATTGAAAATTTTTCCTCAGGTACCTATAGCTGTGTACTGATAACCCACTATACTTCACTAAACATTACATAATATTGTTATGTCTTAGGTTAATAAAATACCGTTTGCTTTTGAAAAAATAAATTATCCCCGTTCACACACAAAATAAAGACACTCACAATAATACAATAGCACTACAGTGACACTTATAGCACCGTAGTCGTAGTTCTTATGAAGATCGCTTCCTAGTTTCTCTTCATTTTAACTCCAATGTCGCGCTTATATACGTTTCAATAAAGAAGTGTAGAAAACTCTCGATGCCTAAAGTCATTATTCGAACGTCTCGATAACGTTTGAGATGGGCTATTTAAAAACCCCATTGTATTGCATTCTCAGGGTCGATGAGTCATTCTTTGTTTACTTATATCGAGTTCGCATACATACGTATAAATTAATTCTATGTTATATTATTATCTAAACATATTCTGAATAATCTAGAAAGCTCTTTTTAGTGATGTATGAAAATGGTATCGTAAGTATATTCCTAGTGACAGCCCTACGCGAATATAACACCTCATCTATCATATCTCTTACGGTTTCTGATTACGTGTCATCGTAGTCACAGCGATTGCCTTAAAATATTGTTTGTAATTAATTTAATTTCGGCGTACATCACGTATACGACGAATATTTTGGGATACATTAGATCTAAACATCGAAGTATAAACTTAGATAGGAATGTCATTTACATTCGTTGTTGTTATTATACAAATTACTTTTTAGATTGATGTTTTTTTTTATTATTTACTACTGGAATGTTTTTTAAGTTGAAACTTTTTTTACATCGCCTCAAATTTTTTCGTCCATCTAGCGCATAACATATTACTGCCGTGCGCGAAGTAGGGTAAGTGAAAGGCGCTCGGCAGAGCAAAGAAAGGCCTATATGGCGGCGCCCATTGCTCAATTCACAATGTTTTACTTAAACATTGTGCTCAGTTTTTTAAAATATTAAAAACGGGTATTTTAATACCGTAAGTCGAATAATTTTGCGAAAATTTTTAGTAAAATGCCTACGCCGTTTATCTTAACAAGGACGGATCTCAAACACAGTTGCTGGAATACGCTCATAACTTTTGGGTGACATATTTGTAAGATGCAAAACAGAAGGCCGTTAGTAAATACAATGTCAGTGTTTTCAATATTAAGGAACTGACTCGTATAAAAATATTATACATTTTTGGAAGCACAAAATTAAATTTATTATACTTATTGGCTTTGATTAGCTTAAATTCACCCAAAATGTTAAGGAAACGACTAGCTGCCCGCCCCAGCTTGGCACGAGTGTATTAAGAAGGTAAATAATTTTTTTTTTTTTTTTTTCATTGACTACACTGTTAGCCTGGCAAGGCCTCTACAGTTACACCGGACTGCCAAGAGGAGCGCTTAAGGCACTCACCCGATTTTTTATAGGCGACTAGCACAAGGACGCACGGCATGCCTCGGCTTGGGCTGTCGCCGAATAACCCGAGTCTAACTATCTAAGCTAAACTATCCATTTCACACGTATATGAATTCGTGAAATATACTTGTGTGCCAAGCATGTATGTTTTACGATTTCATACATGAATGTTGTATCTGACTACTATGTTAGTCTAAACTAATTCAGTTCGAAAAAGGGGTGAAAAATAACCTAACCACTATGTGTACTTACATGTGTGAGTATGTGTGCACGTGTGTGGGGTGATCGGTGTTATGCTGTAAGAACTAGTGTTTGAATTTTTTTTTTTTTTCTGTGACACTATATTCGCGCAAGCAACGTGCTCGAGGGCTCCATTCCGGAGGATTGGACCTCGGCTTGAACAGCTGCCGAAACGACCGAAAAGCATAGAGGCTTTGTTTCGCATGCGCCTTAAAAGTGAGGCGTCTATCTAACATGACTCCGAGATATTTGACCTTAAGGACCAAAGGAATCTCGGTTTCGTATAACCTTTAAGGGCTTTAGATTACTAGGTCGAGGACGCTGTACGGGATTGAAAAATATCGCGGCGCTTTTTCCGGATTTACTACTATTCGCCATAGGCGAAACCATTCACCTAATGTGACGATGACCCGCCTGATGCGATTTCTAAGAACGGTCGGCCGCCAGTCGGAAGCTTAGATGACTGTATCGTTAGCATAAACAACCTACCACGATCCCCAGGGATCGAGGTTGGTCACTGATGAACAGATCAAAGAGGAAGAGCGCGAGTATGGACTCCTGGGTCACACCTAAGCGTATCGGGTTTCAAGAATAAACAAATAGCCCCATAAACTAAAAAGTAACTAAATTTACTACAATTTATAGTTAAGAACAAAATTACACAAGAGAATACGGGAGGACAAACGAACCACTCATCACTCACCTGGCATTATCGGTGTCCGGCAAAAGCGGATCCTGCATTACAGAATAGAAAATTGTAAATGTATTGTAATAGAGATAAAACGGTGATAAGATGTATTAAGTGTGAACAGATATAGATCGATAGATAAATAGCAAATGTAAAGGTAACATATAGAAATGTAAAATAATAAAAATTGTAAATAGAAATGAAAATTGTAAATTAAATAAGAATAAGCTGTGATAAATAAAGATTAAATAATAGGAATTTTAACAAAAGAAATGTAATAATACTGGAAACGAGGCTGTAACTTAGGAATGTAAATAAATATATTTAATTATGATAACTAGCAAAAAAAGTCTCGGATCATGTCTGAGGAAAAGGGGGGATTCTAAAAAAAAAAAAGCGTATCGGGTGGGATAAATCCAAACCTTTACCGCACTACTATGTATAGAAATGAAACGTCTACCTTCTGACTCTCTCAGTCCCTCGCTTTTTTATATGAAGATTTTTCTCTTTACCGTAAAGTTTTTTAAAAAAAATATTCAACTACGCCTTTTTACAATTACAAATGCAACAAAAAAAAAAGAGTAATCAAAATAGGTGCACCGTTTCGAAGTGATGCACTTACATACATATCAGTAATTGATTTTTTTTGCATATAGATAATTATTTAGGAATAAAATAAAAAAAATGGTAAGTTTTTTTCTCAGTTGTCCTTGTAAATCGAATCTCTTTCATAGCTTTTGATCGTATACAACTGACTAATCGGCTCTTGTCTTTTAAGCTACACATCAAATAATATTTACGTTAAATTACAAAACCACTTCAAGATAAGCTCAAGAGTTATTATCCCAATTCTAAAATAACAATGGAAATCCCTCGTGGCTTCTATCGCTTGAGATCTTTGGTGTGTCGACTGTCGGTCGGCATAGCTACCGTCACTTGGCAACCGCGGATTCCCTACCTATACAGTGCCCGATTTAGTTAAAATAAAAGCGGGGGCATAAATCTCGTTAATCGAGTTTAAGTATTTTTTATAATAGTAACTTTCTGCTGTTACGCATACATTATAAGAGTTAGGCATTTTTTTAAAGAAAATTTTGTTAGGTGCATTGAAGACTGAACGAAAATGAACCGCCATGTCCGGGTTAGTGATACTGAATTGGTTTTACTCAGATCCACTCGACATCACGCACACTCCAGTTGGTGAGGAACGGTTCCAATCCTCATCAAACGCCTTTACTGTCTGACAAAGAGTGCCTCGTTCTAATATTTTTTTAAATTTTAAGTAGTGAAGATGGCTCATTTGTTTTGTTCTACAAATCTTTTTTTTTATTAATGTAAGGAAATCCCTTATGGATACCCATCCTCCCGGGGGAGAGAATGGGTTATGTCCGACTCGCACGGACTAAAACCCCACGGTGTACCGGCCACCACTTAAGTTGGGGCAGCATGGAACTGAGCTGAGCTATCACCATGCCACCCCCAGCGGTCAGCCTGGCGAAAGATAGCCGCCAGGATCCGTCCTTATAGCCGTCACTGGGTACACAACCAGCTACCTCCCCTCGCCCGCTGAACCTGTGCAATGAAGAGATGGGCCCCCCGACCCATCCCCTCAGGTCCGGCTACGGAGGTGGAAAGAAGCGCGTAAATCGAGCCTCCTTCCGCCTGCCCTCCTTTGGCAGAGAGGGCCACTGAGAGGGTCCACCTCTAGCCTCTAGCTCCCAGGGCAGGGAATCGGCGAGCGTGAAGGCCGCCGCCGAGGACACGGTGCGGTATCATTGAATCGCCCTCAGTGCCACAATGTGCTGCGCAGCTCGCAGCGCGCACGTTGGTGGCACCGAAGGCGTCGGCCCACACCGAGGCCCCCTAAACATCCAACGCCCGCACGACTCCCATGTAGAGTCGGCGTCACCCGGCCCTTTGCCCCCCCACATAGCAGAGCAACCGGCCGAGTGCCACCGCCGCCCCTGCTAAGCGCGGTCTGACCCCGCAAAATGGAGCTCGAACCGCCAGTGCCCGTCTAGGGTGAGGCCCAGATACTTCATCTGAGTCCCCACCCTGATACATGCGCCATCCACCACTAAGTGGGCTTGTGGAGGTGGCCCTCGCCGAGGTCCATGGAATAATATGGCCTCGGTTTTATCGAGGGCCACCCTGTGGACCTAAGGCCAACCTCTGTGGAACTCCACACCCTGTCTCCCGCCGAACCATTCTCCCGTCGAACCATTCTCCCGTCGCTGTCCACATAGGCGACCTTCCATATGCACCAGTTGGCAGCGCGCCGCGGAGCACCCAGTCGTAGCCCATGTTCCACAGGAGTGGGCCCAAGGCCGACCCCTGTGGAACACCCCGCCGCGTAACTCTCCGGACCATATGACCGTTGCCATCTATGTAGACGGCCTCCCTATCCACCAAGTACGCCTCCAACAGCCGCCGCAGATACAGAGGCACCCCGAAATATCGAAGTGCCTCACGCATCACACTATGCGCCAGGCTGTTGAAGACGTTGGCGATGTCCAAGGACACCGCCAGAAGTCTCTCCCCTTGGGAGGTCGCCTCCATAGACAACGACTTGAGGAGGGTCAGGGCATCCACTGTCGAATGCCCCGCCCGGAAGCCAAACTGCGCGTCCGCCACGTTCGTGCCTACCTCCTCCAGGTGCTGGACAACCCGGGAAGCAACGGCCCACTCCAGAACCTTCCCGGCGCACCAAGGGCCGATATGCGGATGCGCAGTCCAGAGGTTCCCGCTTTCATGGTTTCGGAAACCACCCGACCTCCAGACAGCGGTCGAGTATTCCATATACAAAACCTTCATTAACAAAAGCGAAGCTACTATTTATATAAAGTAAAGAAAAGTCGTAATATTTTGAAGTCGTAAATAGTTTTCTTACGCTTGCATTATGCTTTCTAAACTTTATGAGATGATTCAAAATAATGTATTACACGATAGCGAATATCTTTAAAATGCTTATAGTAATTTAGCGATGATTGTCACTTTTATCTTTTACAAATGATTTCATAATAATTGGTGAGATTCACCGCTATTTGGAGCATTGTAATATTTATATATATTTAATTAGTTAAGTTAGACATGATAAAGCCATAATGTATTGGTATGGTTTTTCTAAGCCCGTCTGATTCACTACGATCCTCAAGTTGAAATGGTTTTGAGGTACTTATAAGTATATTCTAGCAGCTACATTAAACAGTCTTCTCTCTCTAGGCTTAGCATATTACTATTTTAGACTATAGCGTTATTTAATATTAGTTTAGATTGTGATCAAACATTAAAGTATACAAAGAACAAAAAAGATTAAAAGCAAAAATATACTTGGCTCACAAATTTATTGTATAATGTTATTTGTTTACTTTTCCTCTCCTGCGCATGCGCATCATACCGCTCGCCCCATTTCACACATCGCTGAATACGCATTACTTATAAAATCGTAGTTTCTTAAAATATTAATAACTCGATAGTAAATGAAGCCATCGTGATATTTTCGTTCTGGTTAAAGACCACGTACTTAAGGGGAAAAAATCCAACATAATCTATTAAAATCTATCTAATACTTTTTACTTGATGCGCGTACAATGACAGACCTCTGTCATTTTATGCAACCCCTCTTGTAGCCTCACTAGTAAAACTATGCAAAATGTTAAATTACACGTTCGCAAAGTGCCAATAACAATTGTCTAATAAATCTGAGACGAAAAATATTATATCCCATATAAACTTAACCATCTCTTTCTCCTTGGGTCCTAACATATTTAAATACGGCCCTGACACCCTACGTGAAGATCAACCAAAAACAAAGCATAAATTGAATATCTCATCACCTTATAAATTCGTTTTTTGGACGCGTTAAGTCGATACAGATTTAATCACAATAAAATATGGCCTACTAGCGAACGCCTGCAACTTCTTCTAGATTTGTATCTTTGTAAATAAATGATTATACCATACATTATATATGTGTGACTGCAACGATTTATGCGACCAGTTTTCATTATTTTTAATAATTTATGTTCTAAATATTTGTCTACTGTATCATAATTGTTTATAGTGTACTGGCGGTATGTTTGTGTCGACTTAATTTTCTTTTAACCTCCGAACTTATAACTTATGTTATAACCATACTCACACGCTGAGACAGATGTTTAGAATAAAAACAAAATGGCAAATTTCAAAATGGCCGCCATACTCTTTGAAAATAAACCGATTAAACTTTTAGCGCATTTGTATTTAAAATATTTTTAATATATTAATTTATTTATTTTTGTCTATCCGACTTCCAAGAAGAAGGAGCTTTTTAATTCGGCTGTTGTATCTATGTTTATTACCCCAGAACTTTTTTTATTTGAAAGCAATATTATTAAGGCGATCTCAATTTTTTTTGCCATTAGTATTGAAGTTTGAAATTCCAAAATATACCAGGGAACTCTTCAAAATCGAACAGGAAATATATATTGAATGAAATATTTGTAGAGCTATGACAATCTAATACTAGATTAGAATAAAATTCATTTCATTTCATTTCAGTTTTCCTTTTTCTATTAAATTTTATTTTATGTCATATCAATATTTACACGATACGCGACGAATGGCTTACCACGAATGAACGTAACATTTGCGAATAAATACAAATAAACCAAGCGTAAAAACTTCAAACGTAATACAGTGAAATTGTCGAATGAAATTTTGTATTATATATTTTCAAACGGTAGCGAGAAAAAGTCGTAAATGTAACAAAAATACATATTTATATACATTTATGCAAGTGTACGTCCCGTATAACTCTCATCGACAAACACGGTCATGCTCGACTGAAATTCGCACATCAGTAACCTTGTTCGATAAATTGTGACAGATCTTTGTCGAGATTTTAATTTCAGAAATATAAATGCATTGACAACTAATTTTTAACGGTCGTTTTGAGATCATTTTTACAAGTTTTATTTAACTTTTAATGTTTCTCAGTATGTTTAGGTCAAATTTTACAAGTTGAATTGGAACCAGTTCCTTCAGGCATATGATTTTGCAATAAATGCATTTAACTTACCCACTCTTCTTTCATACTTAACTCGAACCGCTATTTAAATTATAATAACACGTGATAGAATTAACCGATTTTAATCAAACATAGACTAAATATTACTCGTGGATATACTTTATGATTTTTTTGATGAAGTTTTATCAAATACGTTATACTTTAACAGTGATGCGCTTACAAACAAACATACAGAAATGTCGGAAAACGATTTAAGTGTATTTAATTACTTATACTTAGTCGATTGCGCTTCTTGTTTCTTCACAAAAACATCAGAAAAGTACATACATATTAAATTTTCTTTCTTATTATATGTATGTAAATAGCTAAAATAAATTGTAAAGTTGGTCACCTATAGAAAATATCAATGACTCAGAAATTATATATTACGTGACGAAAAAATTATAGAGAAGTAAACGCGTCATACATATCATTAATTTCAATAATATTAAAAAAAAATTACGAAGCTCGTTCAAAGATATATAAACAAACAGTAAGTTATATATTACTCTTATATATATATATCCAGCTACATGATATAAAATAGTTAAATCTCTTTAAACTCTCGTAAACTATTCAAACATTATTGAAACGGTCCCTTAGATATTTAACAAAGGTAAGGTCTAATTAAAATAGTTAACTCTACATTGTACGCTCGCTTATCATAACACCATGTATATTAGAGCGTCGAATGGGATCAACCGCTATATAAACCATTGAATTAATACCTAGAATTACTGGAAATGATACCGTTCTTTTGTTATCTATATCTAGATTTGCCATCATTTTCCCGAGTTATTAGTATTTTCCTGAATGTATTAAGTAGTAATGCCAACAAAATAACATTATTTTTTTAAAATATCAGTGCAAATAAGACTAATATTTTAAACGCGAATGTTTGTATGTTTGATACGCCTTCATGCCTAAACCACTTGAATGACTATCATGTTTTGCTTATACATTGTCAGGAGTACAGAAAAGGACGGAGGGCATATTTCATTCAGAAAATAGTACTGCTTCCGAGGGATAGGTGAAATGTACATTCACGTAAGCGAATCCGAGATCAAAAACTAGTTATAATATAGTTGCATAAATGAAGTTTCAGGCACCAGCTACTATTACTACATTTGTTACTAATCTATACAAATAAATAAAATTGAAGTGTCTGTTTGTAGTGCCAATATAATAGCTTTTTATTTAATGGGTATGAATGTACCGTATAATAATATATCTTATTATAACATAAGGTCATTTTTTTGTATGTCAGTATGCTTGTCTGTTTGTTTCGGATAAACTAGAAAACGGATTAACTGATTTTGACGGGACTTTCACTGATAGATAACTAATGTTATAAGAAGTAACTTAGGCTACTTTTATTTTATATAAACAATTGGGTTTTGCACAAATATAATAAACTAAAGAAAGTATCATCCATTACCGAACGCACTCCACGTGTAGGTTACTCTGGACCGACATTTGTTAAATTCCACGCGTACGTAATCGCGGATAACAGCGAATATAAAATAAGCTTTAATTCTTTACGGTTAAGTTTTCATTTTGTATCGTCTTACTTATTTATCACCGAATCAGCGCAATTGAATAGTTATTTGGGACAACTTATGGCAAGACTAGGTATAATTAATCGTTTATTCGAAAATAAACGATTTTATTTTTTATTTAAAGTGCAAACAGTCATTTGAGTTCCACATAATTCTGTGTGAGTTCGTTTTTTTTTCAAGCACGATATAGCATGTCCAATGTAGTATAGAAGATATTGACATTGCTAATTCTCTAATAAATAAATACCATGTCTAATGCTTACAAAGTTTATTAATATGCACGCACTAAGACAAAATAAAAAATAGCAATCGTCTAAGGTTCTTAATTGGGTATCTTCTTTACTCGTAAATTTCTTCTAGTTATCGTTTCGAATGTACTAGTTTCTATATATCCACTAGAATTGTCGCCGGGCGGACATTACCTCGTTCATATACCCGTATAAAATGAGGGATTGAAAATACTCAAGGATTGTTCATGATTTCTCGGAAAAGTGAGTGCATTCCGGAAATCGACGTGCGACGGCAAGCGCGTTATTTGTTCTACAAATCCGTATGCGGTTATATTTATTTTATGTTATTCTAGAATGTTCCAGATATTTTTGTTCTGTTCAAATGTAATCCGTTTTTATTAATATGTGCCGTAACATATTATATACTAACTGTAACCGTGGCTCAGCTCGCATGAACTATACACACATTATTTTATAATTAAATAGTTATTGTTATAAACAATATTTATTACTAAATAATCCGAGGTAATACGATATCGTTAGGAACTAATCGATTAGTTCATAATTACAGTGGGGTAATTATTTAATACGATTAGATTTAATTGGTTTGTTATTCTAAACATGTATATGCTGTGTTGTGTTCGGTAATATTTAATTTTTAGGTAAAATGTTGCAACCTAGGATACGGGTAGTCATTTTGTACCGATTTTTATTTTTGTTGTTTTATCTCGATTGGCCGAAAACTCTGAAACATCATTCATTTCTAACCAAAATATACCTTTACTTTTACGCTCTTTAAGTTTTATTTTCGCGACAAAATGTAGCCTATATCCTTCCCCAAGACCCAATCTATATTTATATCAATAGTAATCAAAACAATTCGGCGGGTTATACATTAAAAAGTACCACAGAACGTTACCTTCGCGTTAATATTCGTATAGGTCTTATTATTAAATTTTATAGCCCGTTGAAATAGTATTTCATTTACATATGTACCCCCATCTTAAATCTAGCTCGGAGGCATTATAACTTTTACTCAGTTTCAGTATGACAATGGACAATAACTACTACATACCAAGTGATACATCATTTTCACAAATGACAGCGACACAACGTCGGGGTAAATCTCTCGCAAAACCACACACAATCTCAGTCGAATCAGACGTCAGGTTATTTATCAGACGGGACAGGTGTTATCAAAGAGCTAAAGTGTATGTACAGTTAGTATTTTTATTTCATTTTTTATCCAGTGATTCTGAAAAACTTGAAACTTCTGATATCAAAAATCCGGTAAGTGTTTGTAATTTTTGGTTGAAAGGTTCGTTTGATTTCAATTTTTTTTTACTATCAAGCTCACCTGAATGGTTCTTAGCTATAGTTGATCTCGGTAGATGATGTTGTTGTCTAGGTTTAGATTATTTTTCTTTTCAGCAAGGTACATGATCCAAAATTTTGAGCCTGATAGAAACTCTTAATATTTTATTAAAAGCCCGGTGAGTCTGTGAAAGCCCCTCATGCCGACAGTTTTTAGTCAGTCCGAAAAAAAAATACAGTGTTATAAGGTGTAGTAAGTGTGTCTGTAATATCGTTGTATGATAGTGGGTCTACCTGATATTTGTCCATACAAGTATAAAATAAATTTCATCCGACACAAATAGCATTTGAATTATCAACTGGCGTAGCAATAACATAAAAAAAATTGAAGCAATTACAGCTCAGTGATTAGCATGTTCGGACACTGCGTCAATCGAAGAAGACATCGTGACGAAACCATAACATGGCAGTAGGGCTTTTTCTAAGTCCGCTTGGCTGATACCAACCTCGAGTTAAAAATCTGTCGCCAAGCACCGGTTGGTGTATTCTGGCAGCTACACTCGAGAGCCAGTCCCTCTAGGTTTAGTGTGTTTACCACCTTAGACCACATCGTCATTTGACATAAGGTGAGATTGTGGCCATAACCTATAATGTTATGTTTGTCGAATTCCTTAAGTGAACGTGTAAAAAAGATTACTAAATTCTAACCTCATCATGAACGTAATAAGATTTTCAATGGTTTTTTTCCGGTCCTTTCAGTCCGACGCGGGAGCTCGATCAATCTCCGATAGTTTAGAAAGAAACCGAACATTTCCATTCAACCTTGTCTACATTATATACGCTGTGGTAAATTTAGATTCGAATATAGAACACTGAATGTACCCGTGGCTCTTCTCCCGTGGGTTACAAATTTATTTTCAATATATTTATATAAATTAAAAGATGGCGATCTGAATTTCTGTGCGGTTCACTCAAAATGTACTAGTTGGATTTTAATCGATTTTTTAGTTCTACTTCTTAGACACTCGGTTTTTATTTAGAAAATAAAATCACGGTAGCCTAATTGAATGCAATGTTATTAAATATTTAAGGAACTGCCATTTCGAAAAGAACTACTACTAACATAAAATATATTGGTGATATAATTAAAGACACAAACGAATTCGCAGATATCAGCTAGTTTTTCAATAAATATGGTAAAACAGAAAACTTCTTTAAGCATAACCACAGTGAATCGTCACGCTGAATCAGGTTTACTCGACATCAAGCGCGCTCGGGTCGATGACAGACTTGGTCGTGTATACTCGACTCAAGTCGTGATCAACCACGTTGAGATACCTAATCTCTCACGAGTGCACCATTCTATTAATTACGTTTTTATTATTATATTATTACTTATTATATTAATATTATTTATGTTTTATATATAATCTGTGTAGCATTTGAAATGTACATATTATGCGTACTTACATATTATTACTATTTACTTACATATACACAATGATAAATATGTACGGATATTAATGTGCATATATTTATTTATAAACTTTCACTTCTATCGTGTGGTCATAACCATACAATCACTTTTTTATAATTTATGTCTCTATTTTTATTTCAAATGTTGTCTTTTGTACACAATAATTATTACCCAAGAAAACAGCATATAAATTGGATGCTGTGATATATTTAATTACAATGTGGGAGTAATTTAAATCGGTCAAGATTCATATATTTTGGATATCGAGTTTAACATTATTACTTTACTTCATCAAGTAAAAGCGGTTTCTGTTGTCATTTTTTTTCCTCCATCTATCGCATATCTCATTACAACCGGCTGCGGAGTAGGGGTAAAGTGAAAGGTGCTGAATAGAGCAGCTAAGGCCAATACGGCAGCACTCATGGCTCAATTCAAAATGAGTCAATAATTTAAATAAATATTGTGCTCAGTTTTTAAAATTCTACGATCCGAAAAAAAGTCTCACTGACATTTTGTTTTTTTTTATTAATTGTGATTGTAAGTAATAGACGACAACATTTCATTTGTTAGATAAAATATTGCAACATACTGTGTGCTGGTAATCATTTTATTTCGTCTTTATTACATTTAACCTTATAACTTCTTCTATATACTACCTAATAAAACCAACACATACAAGAACTTGGACAGAGAATACACCTATGAATTAAATAAGATACACACACGTATGTCGGTCCAGTAGGTTTTGAGTTGACGCCAACAGACAGACAGAGAGATGCTGCTCGTGATTTCGTACGCGTTAATGTACATTCTGAGAAAACATAAAGAAAATACTAAATACACAAAGGGTGATAGGGGACCCTATTATCCAGATAAATGGCACAGTTCCCGAGTGATCCTTATAGACATAAATAATTACGTTCGTTTTAGTGGATGCATAGAGAGTGATGATATCATTTCCAGACGTCACACATTGACGTTCGCATATTGATGAAGTTGTATGAAATTTAGATCATGATGATTATAGGGTTGAAACTAGTGAAGCATGAAATTGAATAAAGGCACTGAATTTACAATGCTTTCGGCGAAACATATCGATACGTGTTTTAAGACTGATTTTCGCATTATATTACTACAATGATACAATTTGATGGACAATTAAACGAGATTGCCAAACAATGTGTAAAATGAAATTCGCAAATAAGTCAGACTGAAGGTAGTGACCTCTTTAATAAGTCGTGGCAAATAGCAGTATTGTGTAGTTACTGTACATATAGTATCACCTTCTTCTTACACTTATCCCACCTAAGTAGGGTCGGTACAACATGTTTTACTTTTCCACTCTCCCTTATATTTGTACTCATTCTTAATCTTATCGGTTCTAGTTATACCACACATACATCTTAACATCTTATCTTGACTGTACAATAGTATGCGATGTGAAATTGGGATGGTTTGCATATGACTCGTTCTCGTATATGCCGTTAGTTGATTTCATTCTATTCTCATTCATTTTTTCTAGAAAATTACTATCTATATTCATTACTATGACTTTTGCCAGACGTTGAAGCTGTGGGACAATCTCCCGGCTTATGTATTCCCTCCTTCCTATAACACGAGGTCCTTCAAGCATAACGTGAAGATATATTTAAACAGGCCGGCATGATAGCGGGGACTGGTCAACTTTGAAATGCTACAATAAAAAAAAAACAATATACACAATTTTTTAACACAAACACATAAAAAAAAAATTGGTGCTTATATGTTCTGTCAAACCCATACACACACGCAACATACATCTAACAGTTGTATTTTTTGCGTCAGAACTTTAGATGAAAGAAAAACATCGTGATGAATGTGGTAGGGTTTTTACTAAATATCGTCTGATTAGCTACCACCCTCAAGTTGAAAATATGTCGCCAAGCACCTCTTGGTGTGTTCCGGCAGCTGCACTTGAGAGCCAGTCTCACTCTAGATTTAGCGTGACTACTATAAAAACGTTTTCTGTTTTCATTGTACTCTAACTAAGATTCTCTCGCATTGATAATGAATGATGAATGATTATAAAAACCGACACAGATAACAGTATTTAAACTATTATGCTAGTTTAGATTGTTTGTCAGTTAGTTTATATTAGAGCAAGCAAAAGCCAGTTATATTATACACATAAGTTCAATAGAGGTGTAAAAGGAAATGAAGATACGCGATCGAATTGTGTACGAGATAATGAACAATCAGATTGTCGTTCAATTAAAACGGCAATCGGAGTGTTCGTGTAATCGTATTGTGAAAAGGGGGGCTTGTAGAAGAGAAATTTGAAAACAAAGGTTTAGGATCTAAAGGTAATTATAACTCGGACTCCAAATATTAGGGTAAAAGTTACTAACTAGATACATCTAACCTATTTATCTTACTTGCCACCATAATTCTTAATTACAAACCCGACATATTAATATAGTTTTAAGATTGTTATATAATATACATGACACTAATTTAAATGATAATAATAGTTCAGTACAATAATAATAATATCCAAGTCTTGCTCAATATGTTTAAGCAGTAGTACATTTAAAACGATTTTTCGGTAATTAACAAACAATATTAGATAAAAAGTATCTAAACTAGTGATCGAAATATGACCATAACTGATTAATTTTTCAAGTTTCCATTATTAAAGGGAAAAAAAACTGTTTCTATTTTAACAGCAAAGCACATCGGTATTTACTAATGAAAACAAATCAAAGCAGTCTAAGGACCACCCACAGAAGTAAAAACTCAAAACAATGGAATAACTGTGTTCTTTCTTGAATTTTTAATTCAATTACAGTTTGAATTATTTAAATTTCATAGTTTGTAAATTGAAATTGTTAACATTAGACTGGTTTTCACATCTGTTGCTACTCAAAGAAATAATTATGTACATTTTTATACAATTTAGCAATGAATCAAACATATGATGGTCTGCATAAGCTCAATACAAAATATCAATACTACACGTAGCGTAGTAACGTGTCGCTAGTCTGGCATAAGTGCAATTAATGAGCATGTCGAAGTCATCGGTAACGCGTACCGATAATTTTGTTCCTTACTAAAAATCGTTCAATGCGGATAAAAATAATGTCACTTCAAAAAAAAACAGAAAGTCAGTTAAGAAACAGTGCAGAAAGATATACTTAACTGTTTTGTTTTTGCCGATTTATATATAGATATTCATACGTGAAGAAAAATCTTTGCACCACTTTTTAAGGACATTGTATGGACGAAGCTGTGTGAGATTTGACATAGTTAACATTTATGTGTAGAAAGAGTGTAGAAGGGTATAATTTTTATGTAATGTGTGTAATAAATACCTACTTTAAATTAAATAATTACTCATTGTTTACATTCATAGTAAATATCAAACACATATTGTAAACACATTTACGTGCGCGTTTATGTAGTAGAAAATATTTTCCAAACCCTTGGATATAAAATATAGTACTTAGTTTCTTGATAAAAAACATCCTATGTTCTTTTCTATCTCCTTGATAACATCATCGTCATCATCATCATCCTTACCTTTATCCCGCCTAAGTAGGGTCGGCACAAAATGTTTTCCTTTTCCGCTCTCCTCTGTCAGATGTCATCTCAGTGTTCACACCTTTTTTTATACACATATCATTTTTCACACAATCCATCATCATCTTTTACGGTCTTCCTCTTCTCCTATGTACGTCCAAGTTAAAACTCAAAACTATTTTACTACTTTCTGTCTCCTTGGCAACGTGTTTGCAAAATTTAATTATGATCGGCAGAGTATTTAAGGTTTAAAAGCGTAACAAACTAACTAACAGTCGTATCTATAACATTGGTTAAGATAGATTTTTGGTCTTTGACCACACCCTCATGTTAAGTCACGATTTAGACCAAGGGGTTAACGTGCTAATTGGCACACATAGGTTGGCTCTTAAGTGCAATTGTATGAAAACACCAACAAGCTTGGCGACAGTTTTTGAAATTGAAGGTGGTAGCTAGACAGTCGGGTGACAGAAAAAAATATGTTATAATTTAAGTTATATTAAGTTAAGGGTAAAGTTATTGTAAAATTTCGAATATACATAATAATAATTAAGCAATTTCTTCCATATTTGGGAAAAATTATTACCGTTGTTAATAAATTTGCTTAAAATTATTTTTAGTACATTATATTAAACTTCTTTTGTTGGAATATGGACCCCTGTTTGGGTAAAGGCCTCCTCCTTCTTCTTCTTCCTTGTCCTTAACTTATACTTCTAACTCTCCTAACTTCTCCAAACTTATACTTACTTACTTAATTTATACGTCAGTTACTGAGCTACTATTACTTTGAAAGATAGCATCAACGTTAGTTATAACTAAATGCGAAAGACGTTAAATGGTAGCAGTTACAGTCATCGTCAAAGTTTTTGACCGTTCTGAATATAGATGCTCAAAACACAAATGTATATAGAAATATATAGTACATTATAAATATAAAACCGAAACCACTTAAGGAAAAATAAAGGTCAAATTTATATACCCATAACAGCATTTTATCTTTATTTTGTATTAAGCTCTTGACTATATTATACACAAACCCGAACTTACATATTATATTCAGAGCTACCAGTATTGTATGAAACTAAAATACTATGTGTACAATAAGTTGATATTTTAATTTAAAAACTTTTTCAAATTGAGTTCTCCGACAAATTCGGAATTCATCAACGTTGTCGTATCATAATTTAACTTGGACTTCGAACTGTGATAATTCAATTAAAGGTCCGCAAACTTGGTAAAGTTTTCAATTCCACAGAGGTCTGCATAACAAACAAGAGGAAGATTGCACAGTAAAACTGCATTCAGAGAGCCTGTTAATGAGTTTCAGTCTATAATATACTATTATATATAGAAATATATGAATTTTTAGTTTATAACGGTTAAACTCAAACAATATTAAACCGATTTTAAAACTCTTTCACTTATAGAAAGCTATATTATTAGCGTGTGATATGGATTTTGTTTTATTAAAATTTATATTAACGAGAACGAAGCCACGAGCAAAAGCTAATTATTTATCATTACACTTTTGTACTACACGTTGGATCGAATTTTACTTTATACTTTATAGGTTTGTTTAGGATTTGACCACAGTCTCAGCTGATGTTAAATGATAATGTGGTCCTTAGACCATGTACACCATATTATAATCACTCGAAACGTCACTCTGACAAATGCATCCCTCAAATGCAGCTGCCGGAATACGCTTATAGGGGTGCAAAGTGTTT
Organism: Antheraea assamensis; assembly: GCA_035772565.1. Classification (NCBI taxonomy): domain Eukaryota; kingdom Metazoa; phylum Arthropoda; class Insecta; order Lepidoptera; family Saturniidae; genus Antheraea; species Antheraea assamensis. The sequence continues at coordinate 1,625,199 of JAQQSE010000058.1, forward strand.
TAATACGCTGTGATAAGCTTGTTTTAGCAGCCAGTCAGTCAGTCATTATTACGCTCGGTTCGTAGACGCACGCCTGAGAAATAAACTCCAATAGTGAATATCATCTATTATTCTATTCACGAGATATACCCATACGACGAACACACCGTACAGACGTTAAAGGTAGTATAGTGTATACTTTACACGTTTATAAGTTTCAACTTGCGGATGATAGTTCGACAAGCGTGCTTAGAAAAAGCCCTACCACTACCTTATGGTGTCATCACAATGTTTAATTTCAACGGAATTTCCTACTAATTCACAAGGATTCGAACGTACGTCAAGCAATGCAGCGTCCAAACACGCTAATCACTGAGCTATCATCACTTGTAAATTATGTAAACACTTGGACAATTTTGATCCCATATTAATACATTACTGTATTTATAAATTATATATTTGAACTCAGCGTAATAGTTGGTAATATTCAAGATGGTGAAGTTGGCAATCATTTATACTTCGGTCGCATTAAATGAGACTCTCGTTAAGTCTAGTCTGTACACAAAAAATTAAATGTTCTATTTCTAAATACCATTAAACCATCAGTCTCTAAGGGACCCACTGCAGAGCCATAGGCTTAGCTCGAAGGAAAGTATTGACATAATCACCTCGCCAGCCCACGATGTATTAACGTTGCAAACACCGAGAAATCCACAATTCTATATTGTTCCCACATACGGTGGTACTATAAGAACATTTCTCAGGTTCAGATTTCCTTACGATGATTTCCTTCATCGTCAGCCGATAACGTTACCAACTGCAATTAGTAAACATATGCGACTTCCGAAAAATTTGCTGGTATATCCAGAGTTCCAATCCGCTGATATCGTGTTGATATTTATATTTATGATATATAATACTTTATAGATTAGCGTTTTGCCACAATCTTGTCAGATGTTAAATTATGATGTGGTCTAAGATGGTAATCACGCTAAAGTTAGAGGTAGACTGGCTCTCAAGTGCAGCTGCCGGAATACACCCAGGAATAGCTAGCCAGGCAGACTTAGAACAAGCCCTACCACCATGCTATGGTTTTATCACGATGGTTTCCACCGAACAAACCGCTCAACCACTACGACTTTATACATAACATAAATAACATTTATTACTTCAAACACAAAGTAGGTCAATTGACAAAGTTCTCAAAGTTATATTATTAACTTGCCTTTACACGACTCGCTATATCACGTGCGAAAACGTTTCGCACAGGAAAGAGTGCTCGTGTATAGACAAAAAATATCCATCACTTATGAATTCACATACGTGCATTCCCGCGTTCAATACTACACACTCTAATCGTGAGTGAAAGAGTGTTTCGTGGAAAGGAAGCTATTGACTTCCTTGGTTAAACACTTTTGGCTGTCTCAGTCCGAAATTTGAACTGATTATCATAATATTAGACATACATGTTATCAAAGGCTCAGAAAAGGACATTGGATCCTTTCCATAATTTTATGTAACCATGCGTAAGAGAGCGGTATCTATCCTAGGTAGACTACGCGACAGTTCCAACAGAATAATGAAAAAACTAGTAGATTCTCTTGTTCGAAACTGGATATCGGTGGTTGTATAATATTGTGACATAATATGGCATTTCAATTTGGTACAACATCCATATACACTCACAAAAAAAGTCTAAGCAACATGTACTAATTTAAATTTTAGGATGGTTCTTCACATTATAACGTTGTATTTTATTTTTAAAATAATATGTTTAGGGTTCTATGAAGTAAAAATAACAGCTGTTGTCTTTATAAGTTCTTTTAATAACAGAAATGAACAATATTAGAATATACTGTAGAAACTAAGATACATAAGAAACTAAACTTTTTTTTACAAAATGAAATTTCTAAAGAAAATATATTTATTGTGAAAGAATAGAACAATTTAATGCAAAGTATGGTCTCCTCTGCTATTCAGAACTTGTCGGCAACGATTATTCATTGAATTAATGAGACTGTTTATGTCATCTTGCGGTATTCGCTCCCAATGGAATTGTAGCAAATCCTTCAGCTGTTGGGTTGTTGTCACTCCGTCTAAGTCCTTCAAAACACGTCTCTGGAGCATGTCCCATGCGTGCTCGATGGGGTTGAGATCTGGCGATTGTGCAGGCCAGGGCAATACCCGGATGTTCTCCGTTGCAAAGTATTCACTGGTTCGCCGAGCTGTATGTGAACGCGCATTATCATGCATTAACCTAAAATCGGAGCCAAAGGTTTGTGCAAATGGATAGACATAAGGTCTGAGAATATCCTCAATGTAATTTTCAGCATTCATTTACAAAAACGAGCTCAGTTCGCCTGTTCTTAATAATACCCGCCCATAACATAACAGTTGAGCCGCTGTATGGATGAACTTCCTGAACGCACCTGAGCCTTTCAGTATTTCGGGGCCGACGATACACTCGCACCCTTCTTGTATCAGGCTTAAACCCGAATCGCGAGTCATCGGAAAACATAATTTTATCCCATAGTTCCTGGGTCCATGTTATGCGTTCTCTACACCATTCATATCGACAAGCGCGATTCCCGTGACGTATCGGTGGGCACCTGATTGGGCGTCGAGCTCGTAAAGCCGTACTCATGCAGTCGATTTCGCACAGTTTGAGGACTTACATCAACACCACTTGAAATTTGTAGCCTCAAACTTATCTCTCGAGCGGTTAACATCGGCTGGCGTCTTGCAGTCAGTTGTATGTACCGGTCTTGCCGAGTGGTTGGTACTCCTTTTACGGCCTGGATGCTGTTCAGCGGATTCTCCTGTATTATTGTAGCGCTGCCAGAGACGATAAATAACACTTCTATGAATGCCAAAATGTCGAGATACCTGAGATTGATTACTTCCCGCTTGCAACATCCCTACAGCTCTTTGCATTTCATCTGCCATCAAACGACGTCGCTTCATAACGTAAAGAATATCTAACAATTCAATTTTGTCGCTAACTTTATTTAAATGGTTGGTAAAATTATAAAATCAAGACTAAACGTAACAACTAAAACGCCCTTAAATTGAAACAAATTTGCAGTTATTTGAATTTTATGACAAAACAAAACATAATAGATTTTTTTTTTACAACCAGTCAATTTGTCATCAATAACAAAAAAGTTTACTTACCTACGCACTTTGTTTGAGTAAATACTTAGAAATTAATTAATATAAATGGTAAAATTTGTAATATCACGCATGTTGCTTAGACTTTTTTGATGTGTGTAGTTTAATTATTAGATATAGTTTAATTACATTTAATTTGTTATTTTAAGCACCTAGTATTTTTTTAAGTAATTTGTTTATATTTATGCTATCGACTCACGTTGTCTTATGAATAAATTTAGAATAAGATACTATCCCCGAGGAATAATTGATAATAATTAATCCGAAATATATGTAGGTACGTGAAACATTGGCTTAGTTCCTTTGGTTAGTTAAATTTAATTCGCAATTATAATGTTCATGGCAATAACCTAAGCCGAGGTTCAGCTGCTTTGGCGCCCTTACGGCCGTTGCCATTGCGGCTGAGTACCTTAAACGCTCGCCTCAAAAGTTATGAAGCTGTAGAGGAGCGTCAAACAAACAGCTTCTAGTCCGATCGAATAAAGATAATAAAGGACTAATTGTAAATTAATTATCAAAAAAATCTACACATTCGAAGTCTGTTGTTTCATTTCTCTTACGAAACCTTCTAAAAGTATCAACGTGGTTATTTCTCTTGCATCATCTTTCCAAAAAACTTCTTTATTTTAGAATGTAATTAGACAGGCAACCACTAAGGAGTGTATTAACGAAAATCAATATAACAACGTGTGTCTGCGACGAACAGTCTGAAAGATTGACTTCTGAGTAACAAACTTCCCCTTGATAACTTTTCACTTGAGCTTATTTGAGTAAACAACAATTTCATTAAGAAAATACCTTTTCGCAACTCTTAATTACTTTGGGATACACTCACTGTGAGGGTGAAATTTTGTGACTCTATTATTGAAGTAGAAATTAATAATATTACAAACTTTTCTAATAATGCTTACGTCGGCAATGTTGTTAAGGTTTGATAGCGTTTTCAAAGGAAATATCATGGTGAAACCATAGCACTATTGTATTTTCTAATGCGTACCCAACTTTATGCTGTGACCCATAGTAATATGTGGAATATATTATCGAAGCGATGATAGCTTAGTTGTTAGCGTGTTGGGGCACCGCATCGGTCGAAGTAGGTCCGAAGGCCGGAGCTTTCAGTGAAGGGAAACATATCGATGCAAGCATAGCATAGTGGCTTCTTCAAAGCCCGCCTGTCTAACTACCACCCTCAAGTTAAAAATGTGTCGTCAACCTAGGTGTGTTCCAGCAGCTATACTTGAGATCTAGTCCCCGTGCAGATTTAGCGTATTTACCATTTTAAACCACATTGTCATTTAACATTCAGTGAGACTATGCTCATACGCTAAAACGAAAGTCTTTGATACAAAACATTTGAAAGGAAGCTATGGCAGTATCCTTAGTATGATCATACAACACTCTCTGAAATAGAACTGATTGCAGCATTCAGGAAATGTTTGCCTATATATGATAGCGAATATAAATTTGCTTTATTAAGTTTATCATGGTAACGGATACTGTTTGTAGTTGCTTATGGGAATCTGCTCGAACCAAATGCTAAAACATGGTCTGTTACTCATAGAGGATTTTAGAAAAGATGAATGTTATTTATAAGAGATCCTGTGTCTTTAGGGGGCACCGATAAATATTAATCAATTTGAATCTTTAGAACTTACCTATTAATTTGACTTATCCTATAGGGCTAATATAGTCATTATAGAACTAAATGTCGTTAAAATAAACGAAATAAAACGCTAACTTTATGCAATTCCCAATTAAAAAAAAAATTGTTATAATTTAAGAAGACAGGGTAGACAGTTTCGAAGATGATATAAAGGCAATAATAGCAGGGAAAATATGCACTAAGAAAGCACTTAACAGAACAGAATGGAAAGAAATCTAGGAGATCTTTGCCTTATGCAAACAAACTAAGTTCTCGATGTCGATTTATTAAAGTAACTTACAATTATCTATAACTGTTCATTATAAAAGGTTTATATTATTATCGTTATTTTGAAAAAAAGCGCTGAAACCATACAATGTGCTTATGACCATACGATACAAGTGACAACTGGAGGTTGATGATGACTTGAGCCGAGTTTAGTCGATTCAGTGTTACCATCCCCAGCGTACTTGGTGTCGAGTGGAGCCAAGGATACATGACTCAGCGTCAGCGATCCAAGCCCCATCATTCACTGTTCAACAAGACTGAAGAAGTTTTCAATACTAGAACTTCTTTCTCTCTTTTCGATACCGTTTGTTAGAATATGGCTGATGCGCGCAGTCTTTGTATGAACATATATTATTACTTGAAAACTCTTACAATCATTAATTTAATTAACATTTTTTCTACTAATCCCAATTTTAAATGTTGATTGTAATCTATAATTATATGAAATATCTGAATCCGCAACTTACATTACCTAATGGTTGAATTAATATAAGACCAAGCCATAGTGTGACAAATAATTAGGCATTGCATAATTAATTAATTACATAGACGTTGATAAATTAGTAGCTGTGAACAAACACAGCGCTTCACGTTCTTAACAATCAAAATTACACACACACGATAACCACAGCATTTACAGAATAATTTACAACAATTTATAGACAACTTGCGACCGCACGTGACTTTGTCTGCGTTTATATTTTTACTAGCTTTTCCTTTCGGCTTCGCTTAAATTAATGTAGCGATGTGTCGTATCTTTTGGGAACAATACTCTATTATAGTAAAAGGGTTTATAAAGGAAATTGTCACTTATATCGTTTTCTGTACCCCTGATAATGTGTATATAAAATTTCAAAATGATTGGTTCAGTAGTTAAAAGTGTAACAAACAAACAAACTAATATTCGCATTTATAATATAAGTAAGGATAATAATAATGACTACAAAACATTATCTTCATACAAGGCTAACGGTTTTTGCAGCGCACACCGAAATAACTCTCAGATAGCAGTAATTTGTTCCAACTTACTTATCATTTATTATTATAGTTTGACCAATTTATACGATCTCTTTATAAACATGTATTATTCTGATGTATAAACTATATTACTGTGGCAGAACACGGCACAATCATTCATTATTGGTATTTCCGTGTATAGTTCTCGCGAATACGTCCCAATTGAAAGACCTTCAAGGCACGCGGTGTCAATTGCCCCTTTGTACTCTTGAGTAATATGATCTCGCTTTAACTATTTTACTATCTCATAACGCAATTTCTTTTAGTTACAGTCCGAGCCAAACTTTTTAACCGCTCTTAATATAGCCGTAAGATCGGGCTTGAGCATAATATAATCAAGAGCTTAATATGTACAAATATGTATTTTTTTTAATACTTTGTTTTTTAGTAATTCACAAATAGGAATCTAAAATTTGTATTTATTATAGTAAAATAATACAAGAAGGCAATGTTGAAACACTTTGTCTGTTTATATCTTCGAAAACTATTATAGATAGTTTTTTAAAGGGATTTCACATGTAACTTAAGCGTACTTTCGAGCAGCATACAAGGTTTTTTCATTAAAATATTAGTTCATGTAAAAAAGGCACAGATCAGTAGGTGTAGTGAAAAAGTAAAAAAATTGCGTTTCTTAAAAGAAATGTATAGATGTTTATTTTATGAATACGATTATCAAGGCATAGTATATTCAAGACGAAATAGATGGAGCCATAAAACCAGAATTAGTTAAGGCCATTGAATAATCGCGTGATATTTCAGATGTGAAACATCATTCTCAAGAAAAATAAAACATTACTCGTAAGATATAATGAATAGAAGGTGTTGTTATATATTTCAAATCCTTACTGATATTATTAATGTGAATTTGAGTTTGTTTGTTTGTAACACTTTCACGCTTTAACTACTTAACTGGTCATCATAAAAATTTTCATATACGTTTTCAGGGGTACACAGTAAGACATAGGATACATCTCACCCAGGAAACAGTAAGTAATGGGAACACCCAAAGGATAAATCAAATCTATATTAAGACGAGTGAAGCCACAAGCAATAGCTAGTGCTTAATACATTTCATAACGAATCCCACTACACCTTTAAACATAATATATAATATAACGTAAATAAAAATGTATCAAAAACGCATTACAAGATAGTGTGTAAACCTTATTATTAAGGCAATCTCAGCTTCGATTTCCGCACCGATAATCTTCCCGCGTATTTATTCATTTGAATTATACTATTCAAATAATAGGAAGTAAGCGAAAACACAAAAAAAAATTAAATCACTGTCTCATCTCATGCATATTTAATCTATGTCTCCTTAAGAGATGGTGAACAGAAATACTGTCTGAAATACATACGACCACACAACAACGCTATATATCGTGCGTTTCATGAATTTTTAAATTGGTGGTGTATCTGTTCCTCCTCGTTCATCTTTGCGGCTTTAAAGGATAGACTATGTTACAAATAGTGAGTTAAATACATACGCTACTCGTTATAATATTATATTTTATATGTTATTATATCACTGCTGTTATTATAGTTATATTTATGTGGTATCCAAATTTTTTTTTATTTATATTTAATTTATGGAAAATATACCTAGCCACGAATATCATTGAAACTCATGGGGAACATGTATAAAGCTATTATAAGACCAGTTATTATACTGTATGATGCTGAGCTACAAAAGAGCCGGATGAGAAAAGATTACATTCGGCAGAGATGCGAATATTAAGATGGATTTGTCGTGTAACCAGAATGGAGAAAATTAAGAATGAGTACATCAGAAGAAGTTTGAAAATAGCACCAATGAGAGGGAAGTTGAGGATTAATAGGTTAGTATGGTACAGGCATATTATGAGAACAGATGAAAGTCATGTATAACACACGAAAAATTTTGAGTTTGAAAGTGGACGGATATAGGAGTAGGGGAGAACCGAGAAAGGTATGGATGGATTGTGTGTATAAAAGATGTAAACACTGAGGTAACAGAGTTCCCACTTCCCAGCTAAAAAAGGTGTGCGAAAGACACCGTAAGATTTTATGGCATATCATAATATGTTTTCTTCCCACTCTCCCCTGTCAGATGTCATCTCAGTATTCAATTTTTTTTATATACGAGCTTTCGATGCGGATTTTCATATATAGTTCTAGGCTAAGTCATTTTTTTAGATTTCATTGACCATTTGCTATTTTTATAAATTAAAATGTTATTTAATACACAGCGAAGCGAGCAGTTATCAGCTAGTATACTCGTAGGTACACGAAGAAATATGATGTACCTCATAGTCCTTTCAAAACTTCTCAACGCATGTAACCTTGTAGTGACACAATCCTGCGTAATAACAAGCTGGGGAAAACTTAATAACAACAGAGAAAGAAAAATATAGCGTCGGCGAAAACTTATTTTTTACCACGAACGTTATTGTCTGAGAGTCTTTTGTTGTGGTCTCGAATGTCTAGTGCAGTTGCGTAGCCGCTGAACAAACGCTTGTCTCACACTGAAATATACTGTAAAAATCTCATTTGTTATATACAAATGCCTGCGAGAAACGTTCTCTTGTTTAGATCGTAAACGTAGGAATGTCTGCATCGTGTCTATTAGAAAGTACAGTCTGTAAAAATTGAGAAAAAAAAAACAAATAACGACATAGGCGAGTTATCATTTCGACAGGATTAAAACTTAACGTATCAATTTTTTTTTTATTAATTACCTAATTTTTCCTCTCGGGCTAGCCCTGGGGAACTGTGGGGTGTCAGACTCTTACTGACTAAAAAAACCCACAAGATACCCTCTGCCGCGCTATGGAGTGGCACGGGATCGAACAAGCAAGCACCATGCCACCGCGGCGACAAGGCCCAGCGCGAACGCCCTGACCGCGACGACAGCCCGGTCAAGCTGCCTACCCGTCTACGGAACCAATGTGCAATGGAAAGCCAGGTCCCCAGCCCCTTCCCTTCTTGGTCCGGTTTGGCAGTCAAGGGGTCACCCCCTCCAACCACCACCCCTCTGTCACTTTTTAATGTGGTTTCCTCCCACAGGAACTTTTTAATGAGGTTTTTCTCCCGCTTCCTCCGCCCGAAGGCCTCCCCTCTGTCACTTTTTAACGTGGTTTCCTCCGACGGTAACTTTTTCTTGAGGTTTTCTCCCTCTCCCTCCGCCCAAAGACCTTCCCTCTGTCACTTTTTAACGTGGTTTCCTCCCACAGGAACTTTTTAACGAGGTTTTCTACCTCCCTTCGCCCGAAGGCCTCCCGTCTGTTTTTTAACGAGGTTGTCTCCTCAACACCCGTAACTTTTTAACGTGGTTTTCTCCCACGGTGACTTTTTACCGAGGTTTCCTCCCTACCACCGCCCGATGACACACCCGTCTGTAACTTTTTAACGTGGTTTTCTCTCACGGTGACTTTTTACCGAGGTTTCCTCCCTCCCGCCGCCCGAAGGCACTGCCCTCCGTAACTTTTTTACGTGGTTTTCTCCCATGGTAACTTTTTAAGGAGGTTTTCTCCCTCCACAGCTAGCTTCCACCTTCAAGTATGTTCCGACAGCTGTATTTGAGTTAGTCCTTCCAGCTTTAACGCGTTTACCATCTTAGACCACATCGTAATTTCACATCACGTGAGATTGTGCTCAAAAGGCTAAAACATATAAAGTATATAAAAAGGAATAAATACCTGCCAACCTTAAAACAAGCAGTGTATTCGTTTCATTATCTTTGTGAATTGTTATCTGTACTTTACTTGAATAAGTGGCCCGAAAAAATAATTATATACTATTATTTTGGAATACCAAACAAATTACCTGCAAAACTACTCAGCAACATTAAAACAAGTATCTAGTTTTGTGCATATCTTAGAAAGCTAATTCCGTAGATATTTTCTCAACCTTAACTAATATAAGGATTTCTGAAATTCAGAAAACATCCGTCTAGCAATCACACGACACGGCTCTCTCGGCGAAATAAAGGGGAAATGAGTTTACAAGAAATAAGACGAATAATCCTGGCTTATTAAAATAAATGGTCCGGTCACATCTCATTTTGTCGCATGACGAAGCAGACGTCGATTCCGTTTATTCGCACTCTCTGTTTCAATAAAGTATGACACAGAAACCTATTTATGAAATACAGTAACACACAGTAAACTCTTGATAACGATACTAATGGCAACCAACATTTATTTTCGATGTCTAAAGAATCTTCATCAATAAATTATAGTTTGAAAAAACTAAAAAATCCGCTTTTAGAGATAATATGTACAAATGTGTTAACAGTTGCATCTGGATTTCGAAAACATATTCAAAGATTTCTATCGCATGCATAATTCGTGCAATAGCTTTATCTCACTTTCTCTCATACGAAAAGAAATTTATAAATCCTGGCGAATTTCGTCAAGATAATCGGGTATTTTGATCGAATTATTGCATTGTCATGGGTTTTCGAAATCACGTTTCAAAATACCATTCCGTCCATACATACAGGTGAAACTAATAAAAAGCGTGTAAAAAGATTTCAAACGTCATTTTCATACCTTTTCTATTGCATGTTTCAAGTTCAAGTGTGTTCAGTAACTGAGGCTAACATTTTGTAGAGATACGGCAACTCAAGAGTAATGGCACACGTGTTGTTGGCAACTAACAATAACAAAGGCAAGCCGAACGATTACGACTTCAACTATCTTTCTTAAAAATTTCGGCATCTCAAACATCATTTTGTAAACTGATCACATAAATAATAATAAATATGTACTAATATCTAAATTATTAACGTGCTAGATTTTTACCGCGGCTTTGCCTTTTTTTTTAATATGGGGAAAATCCGTATCGGATACCCACCCCGTCAGGCAGCGGGGAGTGGGTTATGTTCGATTCCCACGGACTAAAAACCCCATTGTACCTTCTCACACCTATTTGGCCAGGGAGCAGGAACTGCCAAAGGCACTACTTATGCATCTCGACATCTGCGTCTGCGGTCTGAGGGATCAGGATGGTAGACCCTCAGGAGGGGACGGGTGTTAAACCCCCTCGACGAACTGTGGGAGTCGCACGGCACAATGCGCCTCCACCACACGGGCCTATGCAGATAGACACTGCGCTTTACCTGCGTTAACCTATCCCTCGGGTACAGTACATTTTTCTGGCTGATAAGTACTTTATATTATACTACTATACTATGTACTATACTGATACTGTGGTATATACTGATACGAGTGAGCAAAATTTCATGATAATCGGTTGCGTAGTTAAGGCGTGAAAGCGTGACAAACAGACAAACACTATTTCGCATTTATAATGTTAGTTGCGACATTGAATACAAATATAGATTTCTTCATAATCGAGAATGACTGTGGGGCTCTAAAGAATGAATCAATATAGGAGTTTTAAAGTAAACCAAACAATTTAAGCTAATTTCTACGTTATAAAAAGCTTTTCATTATAAATAAGAACATAGAGTTTATACTGTATTTATTTGGGTACCATATCACATAATGAAAACACGAAACACTTTTTAGTCACTTTATCTATCTAAATGTCCCTACAACAAGGACCTTTTTGTAGAAGCAGATTGAGGTATAAAGTTCAAATTATTATTGTTCCCTGTAGAGCCTATTATAAGCCATGAACACGGCAATATAAATATGTATTTAAATAGTTGTTTATATATACACTTAAGTTTGAACACTGTTTATATAAGCAAACACATATATTATTCCATTATTAAAATACCCAATAATAAATTATGACACCACGATGCAAATTAAACTTTTTTCCGGATCGTAGGTATTTAAGTGAACATTTTCGGAAAACTATTAAATTTAGGGTATTAAAATCGCGATTTTAATCTCAATTTAATGTTTGGAAAATGGGAATGATAATGGGAAATCAACAGCAGCAATTACAATCTGTGTATTTGAGTACCGAATACATAATAAATACACTCATTCAGATGATAGGCGCATTTTAAAAACTGAGCATAATATTTATGTAAATTATTGAATCATTTTGAATTGAGCCATGAAGCCGCCCCGCCATATAGACCTTGGCTGCTTTTCCGAGCACCTTTCACTTTACCCCTATTCCGCGGCCAGCTGTAATGCGACATCCGATAGATGGACGAAAATATTTGAGGCGATGAAAAAAAAGTTTCATTATTGGAACGGTGCACTCTTTGTCCGACAGTAAACGTTGCTTATAACGACTGGACCCCAGTATTCCGATTCATTCCCCCCCGATTTCCCCCCCCCCCCAATTCATTGCGTAACTAACCTGAACGAGCTTGAGATTTAGCATCACTGACCCGAGCATGACAGGTTACTGTTCGATGCGCCTAATTAAGTTTTCACTTCAAACAGCGATACTCTGGAGAGCTCTCATAAGTAGTACAACAGAAGTCTCTACAAAACCAAAAGACTCTCGATTTTCTCGAAAACTATGAAAAGTGTCATAAAATCATCGACCGTCAGAAATCGTTTCTTTCCCCTTCTAATAATTTATGAAAGGGGGATGTTCGGAAGTGTTACCCGGCAACGATAATTCGCAGCTGCCGCTCGGGAGTGAGATCTCATCTCGGAAATGAACGAGGCCTAATGAAAAATCACCCCATATTCGTTTGTATGAAGCACCGCCGAAACTTTATCTGTCGAAAAAATTTCGCCTTAGTATGAAACAATGGAAAATGTTTTTTTTATTGTAAAACGACAATGTGTCTACACTGGCGCTGATATTAAGAACAGTGCTTTTCATCACCATTCATTTCACGCCGGTAAGCAAGCCTCTATACATACAGGTTGATCACGAAATGTGATAACCTAAAAGAGATATATTGTGGCGGGTTTAGTATCCGGTAGCTTGAGTATATATTCAATAACCACTCATTTATACCACCTTTTCAGCCACCATGATAGTGCCATGATCGTGACTCTTTTCTACTCTATTGCATTTTGGGATCAAGCCGGCATAAGAGCAATGGATTGCAAATTCCACTGTTATATTTGAATTGTACCATGCTCACTTTCAGCCACTATAAAAACGTTTTTTAATAATATTCACACATTTTTTACTAAAACTTAAAGTGCATGAATTTCAATTTTAAGCTAAAAATATCAAATAAGTAGATAGATATTACACCAGACTACAGTTGAAAATTATCCAGTCCTTGGCATATGTCTCTGTATACACCCAAAGAATACATAGCACAATGATATAATGTTCTCCATTCAAACACATCGTATAATATTGTTATTTCACACATGTAAAGTTTTCATACTTAAATAGGGTTGTTACTCTCAAATTTATTATGGTTTATTCTGTCACATTCTGTTTTATAATACTAGCTTTTCCGATGTCTCCATCCGTCTTGAACTTGAATTCTTGTGGGCAAGCCGGAGCTTTCGTCGAATTAAAACATCGTGATGAAACCATAGCATGGTTGTAGAGTTTTTCTAAACGTAGGTTTATAGGTACCTATAGCTGTGTACTGATAACCCACTATGCTTCACTAAACATTACATAATATTGTTATGTCTTAGGTTAATAAAATACCGTTTGCTTTTGAAAAAATAAATTATCCCCGTTCACACACAAAATAAATAGACTCACAATAATACTGTTGCGAATATATGTGAGGTGGTTGTAAATCAGCTCTATCCGTAACATTAAATTATTTCTCGTTCTATTTATACCATACAAGTTGTATTGTACAAATGTTGTTGTGGCTCGTTGACTCGTCGCTCGTAGAGTCGTTTGCCGTAGGTATTATTGTGCTTTGTTATCGCCGCGTATCTCTAATCTTGAACCTTTCGAACTATTTATCACAATTTCGCGTGTCTGTACTGATCAGACGCTACTCAGTCTCTGTCCGTTCTGATCAGACGCTATACAGTCTCTGCCATGTTTCCCATTCGTATTCCTTATTTAAATGCCTCGCAGCTGATCCGCTAGCGAGCGCACTCCGCGCGTGTGGCCTCCTTCCGTATTTTTTTCTCAGCCCGACGCGCGACGACACCCCGTAGGGAGGGCTCGTAGGAATATTTTTAGCGAATGGACCCAATGAGTCCATTGTCCATTTTCTATTTATGACACCATTCTGTGCCCTGTATTTATAACTTCCTCTCCGACAAACTTATCCCTAATAAATTACGTGGTGTATTGTTCTTACAATCAATCAATATGTTCAGAGTTCTTACTCACAAAAACTTATAAGTAACACATTTTGACTTTCTACGTACTCCGTAATAACAAAAACCTTAACCGTAATAAATTATGTCCGATATTTCGTAAAACTAGCACATAAAACTAATTGTCCCGCACATGGCTCGCTGTCCGTAACAGTTCTCCCCCCGGCGTAGCTTGCGTAGCCTCTATCTCCAGGACGGCGAGTTTTGATATCGGGCGCCGGAACACGCTGCTCCGTGTTTGCACGTCGGCACTCCGCACTCCTCCGTCTGGTCCGGTGTATGTTCGTACGATTAGTCCGCGCGGCCATGTGTTTCGTGGTAGCGAGGCGTCAACGACCACGACAAGGTCCCCGACGCTCAGGGGCCGTCGTCGGTCGGCTGCTTTCTTCACTGACCCCGCTAGGCACTCCCATGCGCCACCATGATTAGGCGTGTAGAGCGGGACGTAACGCCAATCCATACGGCGTCGTAATCCCTCTTCTCGTAGAATGGGTGTCCACTCGTCGTAGGCGGTGCGTAGCTCATTTTCCGCGCCGCGAAATTTCGTAGCATTATCGCTATACATAATAGCTGGCCAACCTCTTTTCGCCGCCATTCGTCGTAGCGCCATGATCGCTGAATCAGTTGAAAGTGATGCTGCGATCTCTAAATGGATCGCCCTTGTAGTTAAACAAGTAAATAGGGCGACCCATCGCTTCTCTCTTCGCCGACCAATGGTGACTTGTAGCGGACCGAAGTAGTCGACTCCGCAATTTGTAAACGGTCGGTGGAACGCGTCGAGTCTGACTGCCGGTAAATCTCCTGTTATCGGCGTGCGAGGCGTCGCTCTACGTATTTTGCACCTCGCACATTCCCGCTCCACTGTACGTACTGCGGGTCGTAGCTTTAAGATCCAATATCGTTGTCGCAAGTCGTCTATTACTCTCTCGCGGTTGCTGCGACCCTCATCGCGATGTTGTTCAGCGATGAGTTTCTGTACCGTTGGGTGTTTGCCGTCTAATATAAGCGGTTGTTTGACGCTTGATGATACGTTCGCGGCTCCGATCCGTCCGCGCATACGTAGCATATCGTCTTGGTTTATCTCCGGATCCAGCTTGTAGAGGCGGCTTGTTCGCGGTATTACTTGACCTCGCGTTAATCGCTCTATGTCGTCGGCGAAACTCTCAGTTTGTGTCTGTCGTAACACATTTTCAGCGCGTTCAATGTGTCGTTTCTCGATACGTTTTGCTCTACGCCGACATATGTCGGCGAATGCTAACATCGTAGCGACAGTTCTCACCAGTCGTTCGTACGAGGAGAATCGCACTGCGTCTTGTAATACTGCATCATTCGATTCGATCGCGTATGTCACTACGATTTCCTTGACATCTTCTTGTGATGTCGTGTATTCGGTAGGCCACTCGCATTCCGCGCGAGTAAGGAAGCACGGTCCCGTGAACCACCGGTCGTTGTTGTTGATCGCTATGTTCGACGATCGCGTTGCACTATCTGCGACGTTTAGTTGGGTCGGTAACCATCGCCACTGTTCCTTTTCGGTAAGTTCGGATATTTCTCCAAGGCGATGTGCAACATTCGGCGTGTATCTGCGTTTGTCGTTTCGTATGCAATTTACCACGGTAATTGAATCTGTCCAGTATACTGTGCGAGCGATTTCTAAACGGTGTTCGCAGCGAATAACGTCGTTCAAACGTGCTCCGATAACGACGGCTTGTAGTTCTAGCCGCGGAATCGTTTGTGTGCGTCTAGATGCGACTTTCGCCTTTGCTGCTTTTAACACGACGTGTACGCGACCGTCGTTGTATGTCACGCACCAATACGCTGCTGCTGCATAAGCCTGTTCGCTCGCGTCGCACTGTATGTGTAGTGCTGCAAGCTGCTTCATCATTATCAGATTGTAATAACGCGACAAGCGCTGTCTTGTTACGTTCTCGAGTTGATGCAGCCAATCAACGAACGTTTCGGTATTTAAATGTAGTCTCCGTATGTTTTCTTGTTCGTAGTTGCCGAGCTTTATGTATAACTCGATCGATCGTGTGTGTAGCTCGGCCGGTACGTGGTCGCATCGCTGGATAGTCCCGCCTGATATCTGTTTCACATGATTATCAGTGTTGTCCGATCTCATTAAACGCGCCCCGCCGAGTGCGTTTATTCTAAAATGACTTTCGACAAGTTTGTGAAACACTTGTGCTACGCTGGTGTCCCCGCGTCCCGGTATGTAAGCATGTAATAGGTAGTCGTTGCTTTGATTGATCGTGTGTGGTACCGTTCCGTGTACCACCCAGCCCAGTTGAGTTTTACTTGCAGCCGGCTGGTTCGCTTTACCGATGCGTAGCTTCCTGGACACGATCATTTCCCAGTGATCCGTGCCTATTAATATGCGTGGACGTGCCTTTTCGTAGCATACTTGTTTCACCGCTAGGTTTCTCAGGTGCGCGTGTTTTAGTATACTTTTCGGTATCGTTTGTTCGCGCAACCGAAGTCCGTTTATTGTACGCGCTCGGAGGTCGTATGCGTTATCACTGTCTCGTTCACACAGCTTTAATTGTATAAGCTGGCTTTGTGCGTATTCTCTCCCCATGTTAACACCGTTTATTTGCAGCGGGTATATCGGTCCGTGCGCGCCAATAGTATTCGCTAAGTCCTCATCTATTAGTGAAACGGTCGATCCCTCGTCTAACAGTGCGTACGTATCTACCGCACCTTTGGGTCCCGATACAGTTACCGGACACACCTTAAGCATAATTTGTGTCGGTTTGGAGCTTGCAGCGACGGCCATTACTGTCTCATTTGAATCTGACGTCTTTATATCGCTCGGCTCGTTCAAATAAAGCGATGCGTGATGTGGGCGACGGCAGGAATCAACGCCGCACGGTTTTTGTTTACAGTTCGCTCGACGGTGGTGCTTGTCAATACACTTGAAACAGACGCTTTTGCTTTTCACTAAATCCCAACGCTGCTCGACGTTCAGTGCCTTGTACTGCGGGCACCGAGACAACGAATGGGGATTCTCACAACACGGACACCGACGTTCGGTTTCGGTGTCTGTTGTAGTGAAAACGCTCTGCTTCTTTTTCGATACGAACTGCGGTGCGGCCGGTTTGATGTCTCGCCTAGAAGGTGCCGTAGTATAAGCGGCCGTGTATGTATGTTTTATTGCGCGGCTTGCTTCGCGCATTAGAAATTGTGACAACACGACGATCTCTGGATCTGTAGTACCGTCGTTCTCTTCTGCATAGTCGCACCATCGAGCTTTCAGATGCGGACTGAGCTTTTCTAATACTTCTCGTGCTAACATGGGGTTGTGCAAATAATTTCGTTTATCTAAATTTTGTAGAATACACACTATATTCTGTAGTTTCACTGCGAATGTGTTCAATTCACTTGCAGTCGTCCCAGGTCGTGGTAACCTTCTCATATCTTCGAATGCTTGATCAATGATGACTTCCGGTCTGCCGAAACACTGCTCTAGTGTGCGCATGATGTCATCAGGGCTTGCCGCAGTATGTAATAGTGCCGACACCGCGTCGCGGGCGTCTCCTCGCAAGCTGTTACGTAGTCGTGCTATATTTTCAACCGGCGTAAGTCGATACAGTTTTGTAGAGTCACGCATCGCCGCTTTAAATGGTAGCCACTCATTGATGGCTCCGGCGAACGTCGGTAGGTCTATGGCTTGGCGTGGTGTGGGCTGTGTACGCGTCATTTTCTCTAGTACTGCGGCAAGTTGTTTAATGTCGCTACTCTGCGACGGTGAAGGCGAACGGGCGCGTCGTTCTGGCCTGCGTTCGCTTTGTGGCACATCGATACGTTTGCACGGTGCTTGCTCCCCCCGTGCTACATCGGATTGCGAGCGAAGCCAGTCATCCACACGGTGAATTCGTTCTTCTGACTCCTCGTTCAGTTGCTCGCGTTCATCCTCTGTTTCATTGCGTATCGATGTCAGCTTTACGGCGAGTCGTCTTCTAATCAACTCGGCCTCTATGCTTAGTTGTTCTCGCCGTATATTGGCTAGTTTTTCTTCCGCCTCTAGTTCGGCGAGGCGTGATCGCCTCGTCGCGCTCATTGTCGATCGTTGTGAGCGTGACGGTGAAACACGTCCTGTTCTTGTTGTGATTGTTCGAGTTGCTGGTGCGAGGGGCGCGTCTTGCGGTCGTGACACTCCCTCCATTCCCTGCTCGTCTAGAGATAGCAGTGATTCGTCTAAAACTCTTATTGTCGTCTCCTGTGCCTCCATTGCGTTGCTCTGATTTCTTGTAATAACCATTTTGAGTACGCCGATCGTGGATGCTCACAGAATTCTTGACGGTTTTGTGTTTTCTTCGAATCGCTGTTTCTTTTCTTCAATCCGGTTCTCGGTAGACCAAGCAATGGTCTTTTCTTGAAGCGAAGCTTTAAGTATCCGGCTCACGAAGGACCAAGAAATGTTCCTTTCTCGTTGAAACGAAGCTTTCAATATCCGGCTCGAAGGACCAAGAAATGTTGCGAATATATGTGAGGTGGTTGTAAATCAGCTCTATCCGTAACATTAAATTATTTCTCGTTCTATTTATACCATACAAGTTGTATTGTACAAATGTTGTTGTGGCTCGTTGACTCGTCGCTCGTAGAGTCGTTTGCCGTAGGTATTATTGTGCTTTGTTATCGCCGCGTATCTCTAATCTTGAACCTTTCGAACTATTTATCACAATTTCGCGTGTCTGTACTGATCAGACGCTACTCAGTCTCTGTCCGTTCTGATCAGACGCTATACAGTCTCTGCCATGTTTCCCATTCGTATTCCTTATTTAAATGCCTCGCAGCTGATCCGCTAGCGAGCGCACTCCGCGCGTGTGGCCTCCTTCCGTATTTTTTTTCTCAGCCCGACGCGCGACGACACCCCGTAGGGAGGGCTCGTAGGAATATTTTTAGCGAATGGACCCAATGAGTCCATTGTCCATTTTCTATTTATGACACCATTCTGTGCCCTGTATTTATAACTTCCTCTCCGACAAACTTATCCCTAATAAATTACGTGGTGTATTGTTCTTACAATCAATCAATATGTTCAGAGTTCTTACTCACAAAAACTTATAAGTAACACATTTTGACTTTCTACGTACTCCGTAATAACAAAAACCTTAACCGTAATAAATTATGTCCGATATTTCGTAAAACTAGCACATAAAACTAATTGTCCCGCACATGGCTCGCTGTCCGTAACAAATACAATAGCACTATAGTGACACTTATAACACCGTAGTCGTAGTTCTTATGAAGATCGCTTCCTAGTTTCTCTTCATTTTAGCTCTAATGTCGCGCTTATACGTTTCAATAAAGAAGGGTAGAAAACTCTCGATGCCTGAAGTCATTATTCGAACGTCTCGATAACGTTTGAGAAGAGCTATTTAAAAACCCAATTGTATTGCATTCTCAGGGTCGATGAGTCATTATTTGTTTACTTATATCGAGTTCGCATACATACGTATAAATTAATTCTATGTTATATTATTATCTAAACATATTCTGAATAATCTAGAATACTCTTTTTAGTGATGTATGAAAATGGTATCGTAAGTATATTCCTAGTGACAGCCCTACGCGAATATAACACCTCATCTATCATATCTCTTACGGTTTCTGATTACGTGTCATCGTAGTCACAGCGATTGCCTTAAAATATTGTTTGTAATTAATTTAATTTCGGCGTACATCACGTATACGACGAATATTTTGGGATAGATTAGATCAAAACATCGAAGTATAAACTTAGATAGGGGTGTCATTTACATTCGTTGTTGTTATTATACAAATTACTTTTTAAATTGATTTTTTTTTATTATTTACTACTTGAATGTTTTTTAAGTTGAAACTTTTTTTACATCGCCTCAAATATTTTCGTCCATCTAGCGCATGACATATTACTGCCGTGCTCGAAGTAGAGTAAAGTGAAAGGCGCTCGACAGAGCAAGAAAGGCCTATATGGCGGCGCCCATTGCTGAATTCACAATGTTTTACATAAACATTGTGCTCAGTTTTTTAAAAGATTAAAAACGGGATTTTAATACCGTTAGTCCAGTAATTTAATACCGTAAGTCGAATAATTTTGCGAAAATTTTCAGTAAAATGCATACGCCGTTTGTCTTAACAAGGACGGATCTCAAACACAGTTCCTGGAATACGCTCATAACTTTTGGATGACATATTTGTAAGATGCTAAACAGAAGGCCGTTAGTAAATACAATGTCAATGTTTTCAATATTAAAGAACTGACTCGTATAAAAAATTTATACATTTTTGGAAGCACAAAATTAAATTTATTATACTTATTGGCTTTGATTAGTTTAAATTCACCCAAAATGTTAGTGGAGCGACTAGCTGCCTTAACAGCTTGGCACGAGTGTATTAAGAAGGTAAATAAATCTTTTTTTTTTTTTTGAACTGACTACAGTGTTAGCCTGGCAAGGCCTCTACAGTTTCACCGGACTGCTAAGAGGAGCGCTCAAGGCACTCACCCGATTTTATATAGGCGACTAGCACAAGGACGCACGGCACGCCTCGGCTTGGGCTATCGCCGAATAACCTGAGTCTAGCTAGCTAAGCTAAACTATCCAGTTCACACTATATTAATTCGTGAAATATACTAGTGTGCCAAGCATGTATGTTTCACGATTTCATACATGTATGTTGTATCTGACTACTATGTTAGTTTAAACTTATTCAGTTCGAAAAAGGAGTGAAAAATAACCCAACCACTATGTGTACTTACATGTGTAAGTATGTGTGCACGTGTGTGGGGTGATCGGTGTTATGCTGTAAGAACTAGTGTTTGAATTTTTTTTCTGTGACACTATATTCGCGCAAGCAACGTGCTCGAGGGCTCCATTCCGGAGGATTGAACCTCGGCTTGAACAGCTGCCGAAACGACCGAAAACCATAGAGGCTTTGTTTCGCACTCTCTCTGCATGCGCCTTAAAAGTGAGGCGCCTATCTAACATGACTCCGAGATATTTGAGCTTAAGAACCCAAGGAATCTCGGTTTCGTATAACCTGAAGGGCTTTAGATTACTAGGTCGAGGACGCTGTACGGGATTGAAAAATATCGCGGCGCTTTTTCCGGATTTACTTCTATTCGCCATAGGGGAAACCATTCACCTAATGTGACGATGACCCGACTGATGCGATATCTAAGAACGGTCGGGCGCCAGTCGGAAGCTTAGATGACTGTATCGTTAGCATAAACAACCTACCCCGATCCCCAGGGATCGAGGTCGGGCACTGATCAACAAATCAAAGAGGAAGAGCGCGAGTATGGACTCCTTGGTCAAACCTAAGCGTATCGGGTGGAATAAATCCAAACCTTTACCGCACTACTATGTATAGAAATGAAACGTCTACCTTCTGACTCTCTCAGTCCCTCACTTTTTTATATGAAGATTTTACTCTTTACCGTAAAGTTTTAAAAAAAAAAAATTCAACTACGCCTTTTTACAATTACAAATGCAACAAAAAAAAAAGTAATCAAAATAGGTGCACCGTTTCGAAGTGATGCACTTACATACATATCAGTAATTGATTTTTATGCATATAGATAATTATTTAGGAATAAAATAAAAAAATGGTAAGTTCTTTTCTCAGTTGTCCTTGTAAATCGAATCTCTTTCATAGCTTTTGATTTTATACAACTGACTAATCGGCTCTTGTCTTTTAAGCTACACATCAAATAATATTTACGTTAAATTACAAAACCACTTCAAGATAAGCTCAAGAGTTATTATCCCAATTCTAAAATAACAATGGAAATCCCTCGTGGCTTCTATCGCTTGAGATCTTTGGTGTGTCGACTGTCGGTTGGCATAGCTACCGTCACTTGGCAACCGCGGATTCCCTACCTATACAGTGCCCGATTTAGTTAAAATAAAAGCGGGGGCATAAATCTCTTTAATCGAGTTTAAGTATTTTTTATAATACTAACTTTCTGCTGTTACGCTCTCATACATTATAAGAGTTAGGCATTTTTTTAAAGAAAATTTTGTTAGGTGCATTGAAGACTGAACGAAAATGAACCGCCATGCCCGGGTTAGTGATACTGAATTCGTTTTACTCGGATCCACTCGACATCACGCACACTCCAGTTGGTGAGGAACGGTTCCAATCCTCATCAAACGCGTTTACTGTCTGACAAAGAGTGCCTCGTTCTAATATTTTTTTAAATTTTAAGTAGTGAAGATGGCTCATTTGTTTTGTTCTACAAACCTTTTTTTTTATTAACGTAAAGAAATCCCTTATGGATACCCATCCTCCCGGGAGAGAGAATGGGTTATGTCCGACTCGCACGGACTAAAACCCCACGGTGTACCGGCCACCACTTAAGTTGGGGCAGCATGGAACGGAGCTGAGCTATCACCATGCCGCCCCCAGCGGTCAGCCTGGCGAAAGATGGCCGCCAGGATCCGTCCTTATAGCCGTCACTGGGTACACAACCAGCTACCTCCCCTCGCCCGCTGAACCTGTGCAATGAAGAGATGGGCCCCTCGACCCATCCCCTCAGGTCCGGCTACGGAGGTGGAAAGAAGCGCGCAAATCGAGTCTCCTTCCGCCTGCCCTCCTTTGGCGGAGAGGGCCGCTGAGAGGGTCCACCTCTCAGGCCCTTTCCGCCGCCTCCTTCTGCGAGATGACCTCCTCACAGAAGGAGGCCATCACCGTCCATGCGTGGTTGCGGCCATGCTCGGCAGCGAAAGATCTCCTCCTACCGCCCCAGCCAGAGTGCGACGCTGCATCTCCCATGCAGCACACTTGGACAGAATGTGCTGCGCGGTGTCCTCCTCAGCGTCGCACTCGTGACATGCGGCGGTCGGCTCCCTGCGAGCGATCTGGTGCAGGTACCAGCAAAATAGCCATAGCCGGTGAGTACCTGCACCTGTCGAAACATTAGGGAGCCCCACTTCCTATCAAACCACTGCGGCAGGACCGGGCGGACGGCGTCCACCGTATATCACCCATACCGCGCCTCCGCCAGATCCTGCCGCCACCGCTCTATAGCGGCCTCACTTTCTTCCTTTCACCTTCCCTCTATTTCCCTGGCAGCCGGAAACTTCCCCGAACGTTTTCCTGCTGCTGTGAATTCGTACATTGCGGCAAGAAACCCCGTCTCTAGCTCCCAGGGCAGGGAATCGGCGAGAGTGAAGGCCGCCGCCCAGGACACGGTGCGGTATCCCTGAATCGCCCTCAGTGCCACAATGTACTGCGCAGCTCGCAGCGCGGACGTTAGTGGCACCGAAGGCGTCGGCCCACACCGGGGCCCCGTAAACATCCAACGCCTGCACGACTCCCATGTAGAGTCGGCGTCACCCGGCACTTTGCCCTCCCACATAGCGGAGCAACCGGCCGAGTGCCGCCGCCGACTCTGCTATGCGCGGTCTGACCCCGCAAAATGGAGCTCGAACCGCCAGCGCCCGTCCAGGGTGAGGCCCAGATACTTCATCTGAGTCCCCACCCTGATACAGGCGCCATCCACCAATAAGTGGGCTCCTGGAGGTGGCCCTCGCCGAGGCCCATAGAATAATATGGCCTCGGTTTTATCGAGGGCCACCCTGTGGGCCTAAGGCCAACCTCTGTGGAACTCCACACCCTGTCTCCCGCCGGATCATTCTCCCTTCGCCGTCCACATAGGCGACCTTCCTGTCCTCCGAGTACGCCTCCAACAGCTACCACAAGTAAGAGGGCGCCCCGAAATATCCAAGTGCCTCCTTTATTACTACGTACGGCAGGCTGTTAAAGTCGTTGGCGATGTTCAGGGACACCGCCAGAACCCTCTCCTCTTGGGAGGTCGTCTCTGCAGACAGCGACTTCAGAAGGGTCAGGTGGTGGCCCTCGCCGAGGCCCATAAAACAAGAGGGCCTCGGTCTTCTCGAGAGCTACCCTGAGGCCCAACCTCCTTATGCGCCTGACCACGAGGTTTGTGGCCGTCGTGGCCAGGCGCTCCACCTCCTCCCAGTTCCCCCCCGGACTATGACTAACGTGTCATCTGCGTAACATAATAGGCGCACACCAGTTGGCAGCGCGCCGCGGAGCACCCAGTCGTAGCCCATGTTCCACAGGAGTGAGCCCAAGGCCGACCCCTGTGGAACACCCCGCCGCGTAACTCTCCGGACCATATGACCGTTGCCATCTATGTAGACGACCTCCCTATCCACCAAGTACGCCTCCAACAGCCGCCGCAGATACAGAGGCACCCCGATATATCGAAGTGCCTCACGCATCACACTATGCGCCAGGCTGTTGAAGACGTTGGCGATGTCCAAGGACACCGCCAGAAGTCTCTCCCCTTGGGAGGTCACCACCATAGACAACGACTTGAGGAGGGTCAGGGCGTCCACTGTCGAATGCCCCGCCCGGAAGCCAAACTGCGCGTCCGCCACGTTCGGCCCTACCTCCTCCAGGTGCTGAACAACCCGGGAAGCAACGACCCACTCCAAAACCTTCCCGGCGTCGTCCAGCAGCACCAAGGGCCGTTATGCGGACGCGCAGTCCAGAGGTTCCCGCTTTCATAGTTTGGGAAACCACCCGACCTACAGACAGCGGTCGAGTATTCCTTATACAAAACCTTCATTAACACAAGCGAAGCTACTATTCATATAAAGTAAAGAAAAGTCGTAATATTTTGAAGCCGTAAATAGTTTTCTTACGCTTGCATTATGCTTTCTAAACTTTATGAGATGATTCAAAATAATGTATCACACGATAGCGAATATCTTTAAAATGCTTATAGTATATTAGCGATGATTGTCAGTTTTATCTTTTACAAATGATTTCATAATAATTGGTGAGATTCACCGCTATTTGGAGCATTATAATATTTATATATATTTAATTAGTTAAGTTAGACATGATAAAGCCATAATGTATTGGTATGGTTTTTCTAAGCCCGTCTGGTTCACTACGATCCTCAAATTGAAATGGTTTTGAGGTACTTATAAGTATATTCTAGCAGCTACATTAAACAGTCTTCTCTTTCTAGGCTTAGCATATTACTATTTTAGACTATAGCGTTATTTAATATTAGTTTAGATTGTGATCAAACATTAAAGTATACAAAGAACAAAAAAGATTAAAAGCAAAAATATACTTGGCTCACAAATTTATTGTATAAAGTTATTTGTTTACTTTTCCTCTCCTGCGCATGCGCATCATACCGCTCGCCCCATTTCACACATCGCTGAATACGCATTACTTATAAAATGGTAGTTTGTTAAAATATTAACAACTCGATAGTAAATGAAGCCATCGTGATATTTTCTTTCTGGTTAAAGACCACGTACTTAAGGGGAAAAAATCCAACATAATCTATTAAAATCTATCTAATACTTTTTACTTGATGCGCGTACAATGACAGACCTCTGTCATTTTATGCAACCCCTCTTGTAGCCTCACTAGTAGAACTATGCAAAATGTTAAATTACACGTTTGCAAAGTGCCAATAACAAGTTTCTAATAAATCTGAGACGAAAAATATTATATCCCATATAAACTTAACCATCTCTTTCTCCTTGGGTCCTAACATATTTAAATACGACCCTGACACCCTACGTGAAGATCAATCAAAAACAAAGCATAAATTGAATATCTCATCACCTTATAAATTCGTTTTTTGGACGCGTTAAGTCGATACAGATTTAATCACAATAAAATATGGCCTACTAGCGAACGCCTGCAACTTCTTCTAGATTTGTATCTTTGTAAATAAATGATTATACCATACATTATATATGTGTGACTGCGACGATTTATGCGACCAGTTTTCATTATTTTTAATAATATATGTTCTAAATATTTGTCTACTGTATCATAATTGTTTATAGAGTACTGGCGGTATGTTTGTGTCAACTTAATTTTCTTTTAACCTCCGAACTTGTTCCTTAGATTACTTAATGTAACAAAACACACTAAAATCTGTCTAAATTATTTATATATTACTTCAAAATAAAATCATGTAAATTGGTTGAAGGGTTATGTTATAACCATACTTACACGCTGAGACAGATGTTTAGAATAAAAACAAAATGGCAAATTTCAAAATGACCGCCATACTCTGTGAAAATAAACCGATTAAACTTTTTAGCGCATTTGTATAAATTTGTATTTAAAATATTTTTTATATATTAATTAATTTATTTTTGTCTATCCGACTTCCAAGAAGAAGGAGCTTTTTAATTCGGTTGTTGTATCTATGTTTATTACCCCAGAACTTTTTTTATTTGAAAGCAATATAAAAGCAATATTATTAAGGCGATCTCAATTTTTTTTCCATTAGTATTAAAGCTTTAAATTCCAAAATAAACCAGGGAACTCTTCAAAATCGAACAGGAAATATATATTGAATGAAATATTTGTAGAGCTATGACAATCTAACACTAGATTAGAATAAAATTCATTTCATTTCATTTCATTTCAGTTTTCCTTTTTCTATTAAATTTTATTTTATGTCATATCAATATTTACACGATACGCGACGAATGGCTTACCACGAATGAACGTAACATTTGCGAATAAATACAAATAAACCAAGCGTAAAAACTTCAAACGTAATACAGTAAAATTGTCCAATGAAATTTTGTATTATGTACTTTGAAACGATAGCGAGGAAAAGTCGTAAATGTAATAAAAAAACATATTTATATATATTTATGCGAATGTACGTCCCGAATGGCTCCCATCGACAAACACGGTCACGCTTGACTGGAATTCACACATCAGTAACCTTGTTCGATAAATTGTGACAGATCTTTGTCGAGATTTTAATTTCAGAAATATAAATGCATTGACAACTAATTTTTAACGGTCGTTTTGTACGCTTTTTAAGATCATTTTTACAAATTTTTATTTAACTCTTAATGTTTCTCAGTATGTTTAGATAAAATCTTACAAGTTGAGTTAAAACCAGTTCTTTCAGACCTATGATTTTGCAATAAATGCATTTAACTTACCCACTCTTCTTTCATACCTAACTTGCACCGTTATTTAAATTATAATAACACTTGATAGAATTAACCGATTTTAATCAAACATAGACTAAATATTACTCGAGGATATAATTTATGATTTTTTGATGAAGTTTTATCAAATACGTTATACTTTAACAGTGATGCGCTTGCAAACAAACATACAGAAATGTCGAAAAATGATTTAAATGTATTTAATTACTTATACTTAGTCGATTGCACTTCTTCTTCACAAAAACATCAGAAAAGTACATACATATTAAATGTTATTTCTTATTATATGTATGTAAATAGCTAAAATAAATTATAAAGTTGGTCACCTATAGAAAATATCAATGAGTCTTTCAGAAATTATATATTACGTGACGAAAAAATTATAGAGAAGTAAACGCGTCATACATATCATTAATTTCAATAATATTAAAAAAAAATTACGAAGCTCGTTCAAAGATATATAAACAAACAGTAAGTTATATATTACTCTTATATATATATATATATCCAGCTACATGATATAAAATAGTTAAATCTCTTTAAACTCTCGTAAACTATTCAAACATTATTGAAACGGTCCCTTAGATATTTAACAAAGGTAAGGTCTAATTAAAATAGTTAACTCTACATTGTACGCTCGCTTATCATAACACCATGTATATTAGAGCGTCGAATGGGATCAACCGCTATATAAACCATTGAATTAATACCTAGAATCACTGGAAATGATACCGTTGTTTTGTTATCTATAACTAGATTTGCCATCATTTTCTCGAGTTATTAGTATTTTCCTGAATGTATTAAGTAGTAATGCCAACAAAATCACATTTTTTTTTTTAAATGTCAGTGCAGATAAGACTAATATTTTAAACGCGAATGTTTGTTTGTTTGATACGCCTTCATGCCTTAACCACTTGAATGACTATCATGTTTTGCTTACACTTTGTCAGGAGTACAGAAAAGGACGGAGGGCATATTTCATTCAGAAAAAAGTACTGCTTCCGAGGGATAGGTGAAATGTACATTCACGTAAGTGAATCCGAGATCAAAAACTAGTTATAATATAGTTGCATAAATGAAGTTTCAGACACCATCTACTATGCTACATTTGTTACTAATCTATACAAATAAATAAAATTGAAGTGTCTGTTTGTAGTGCCAATATAATAGCTTTTTATTTAATGGGTATGAATGTATCGTATAATAATATATCTTATTATAACAAAAGGTCATTTTTTTGTATATCAGTATGCTTGTCTGTTTGTTTCGGATAATCTAGAAAACGGATTAACTGATTTTGACGGGACTTTCACTGATAGATAACTAATGTTATAAGAAGTAACTTAGGCTACTTTTATTTTATATAAACAATTGGGTTTTGCACAAATATAATAAACTAAAGAAAGTATCATCCATTACCGAACGCACTCCACGTGTAGGTTACTCTGGACCGTCATTTGTTAAATTCCACGCGTACGTAATCGCGGATAACAGCGAATATAAAATAAGCTTTAATTCTTTACGGTTAAGTTTTCATTTTATATCGTCTTACTTATTTATCACCGAATCAGCGCAATTGAATAGTTATTTGGGACAACTTATGGCAAGACTAGGTATAATTAATCATTTATTCGAAAATAAACGATTTTATTTTTTATTTAAAGTGCAAACAGTCATTTGAGTTCTACATAATTCTGTGTGAGTTCGTTTTTTTTTTCAAGCACGATATAGCATGTCCAATGTAGTATAGAAGATATTGACATTGCTAATTCTCTAATAAATAAATACCATGTCTAATGCTTACAAAGTTTATTAATATGCACGCACTAAGACAAAATAAAAAATAGCAATCGTCTAAGGTTCTTAATTGGGTATCTTCTTTACTCGTAAATTTCTTCTAGTTATCGTTTCGAATGTACTAGTTTCTATATCTCCACTAGAATTGTCGCCGGGCGGACATTACCTCGTTCATATACCCGTATAAAATGAGGGATTGAAAATACTCAAGGATTGTTCATGATTTCTCGGAAAAGTGAGTGCATTCCGGAAATCGACGTGCGACGGCAAGCGCGTTATTTGTTCTACAAATCCGTATGCGGTTATATTTATTTTATGTTATTCTAGAATATTCCAGATATTTTTGTTCTGTTCAAATGTAATCCGTTTTTATTAATATGTGCCGTAACATATTATATACTAACTGTAACCGTGGCTCAGCTCGCATGAACTATACACACATTATTTTATAATTAAATAGTTATTGTTATAAACAATATTTATTACTAAATAATCCGAGGTAATACGATATCGTTAGGAACTAATCGATTAGTTCATAATTACAGTGGGGTAATTATTTAATACAATTAGATTTAATTGGTTTGTTATTCTAAACATGTATATGCTGTGTTGTGTTCGGTAATATTTAATTTTTAGGTAAAATGTTGCAACCTAGGATACGGGTAGTCATTTTGTACCGATTTTTATTTTTGTTGTTTTATCTCGATTGGCCGAAAACTCTGAAACATCATTCATTTCTAACCAAAATATCCCTTTACTTTACGCTCTTTAAGTTTTATTTTCGCGACAAAATGTAGCCTATATCCTTCCCCGAGGCCCAATCTATATTTATATCAATAGTAATCAAAACAATTCAGCGACTTATACATTAAAAAGTACCACAGAACGTTACCTTCGCGTTAATATTCGTATAGGTCTTATTTTTAAATTTTATAGCCCGTTGAAATAGTATTTCATTTACATATGTACCCCCATCTTAAATCTAGCTCGGAGGCATTATAACTTTTACTCAGTTTCAGTATGACAATGGACAATAACTACTACATACCAAGTGATACATCATTTTCACAAATGACAGCGACACAACGTCGGGGTAAATCTCTCGCAAAACCACACACAATCTCAGTCGAATCAGACGTCAGGTTATTTATCAGACGGGACAGGTGTTATCAAAGAGCTAAAGTGTATGTACAGTTAGTTTTTTTATTTCATTTTTTATCCAGTGATTCTGAAAAACTTGAAACTTCTGATATCAAAAATCCGGTAAGTGTTTGTAATTTTTGGTTGAAAGGTTCGTTTGATTTCAATTTTTTTTACTATCAAGCTCACCTGAATGGTTCTTAGCTATAGTTGATCCCGGTAGATGATGTTGTTGTGTAGGTTTAGATTATTTTTCTTTTTCAGCAAGGTACATGATCCAAAATTTTGAGCCTGATAGAAACTCTTAATATTTTATTAAAAGCCCGGTGAGTCTGTGAAAGCCCGTCATGCCGACAGTTTTTAGTCAGTCCGAAAAAAAAATACAGTGTTATAAGGTGTAGTAAGTGTGTCTGTAATATCGTTGTATAATAGTGGGTCTACCTGATATTTGTCCATACAAGTATAAAATAAATTTCATCCGACACAAATAGCATTTGAATTATCAACTGGCGTAGCAATAACATAAAAAAATTGAAGCAATTACAGCTCAGTGATTAGCATGTTCGGACACTGCGTCAATCGAAGAAGACATTGTGATGAAACCATAACATGGCAGTAGGGCTTTTTCTAAGTCCGCTTGGCTGATACCAACCTCGAGTTAAAAATCTGTCGTCAAGCACCGGTTGGTGTATTCTGGCAGCTACACTCGAGAGCCAGTCCCTCTAGGTTTAGTGTGTTTACCACCTTAGACCACATCGTCATTTGACATAAGGTGAGATTGTGGCCATAACCTATAATGTTATGTTTGTCGAATTCCTTAAGTGAACGTGTAAAAAAGATTACTAAATTCTAACCTCATCGTGAACGTAATAAGATTTTCAATGGTTTTTTTCCGGTCCTTTCAGTCCGACGCGGGAGGTCGATCAATCTCCGATAGTTTAGAAAGAAACCGAACATTTCCATTCAACCTTGTCTACATTATATACGCTGTGGTAAATTTAGATTCGAATATAGAACACTGAATGTACCCGTGGCTCTTCTCCCGTGGGTTACGAATTTATTTTCAATATATTTATATAAATTAAAAGATGGCGATCTGAATTTCTGTACGGTTCACTCAAAATGTACTAGTTGGATTTTAATCGATTTTTTTAGTTCTACTTTTTAGACACTCGGTTTTTATTTAGAAAATAAAATCACGGTAGCCTAATTGAATGTAATGTTATTAAATATTTAAGGAACTGCCATTTCGAAAAGAACTACTACTAACATAAAATATATTGGTGATATAATTAAAGACACAAACGAATTCGCAGATATCAGCTAGTTTTTCAATAAAGATGGTAAAACAGAACACTTCTTTAAGCATAACCAAAGTGAATCGTCACGCTGAATCAGGTTTACTCGACATCAAGCGCGCTCGGATCGATGACAGACTTGGTCGTGTATACTCGACTCAAGTCGTGATCAACCACGTTTAGATACCTAATCTCTCACGAGTGCACCATTCTATTAATTACGTTTTTATTATTATATTATTACTTATTATAATAATATTATTTATGTTTTATACATAATCTGTGTAGCATTGAAATGTACATATTATGCGTACTTACATATTATTACTATTTACTTACATATACACAATGATAAATATGTACGGATATTAATGTGCATATATTTATTTATAAACTTTCACTTCTATCGTGTGGTCATAACCATACAATCACTTTTTTATAATTTATGTCTCTATTTTTATTTCAAATGTTGTCTTTTGTACACAATAATTATTACCCAAGAAAACAGCATATAAATTGGATGCTGTGATATATTTAATTACAATGTGGGAGTTATTTAAATCGGTCAAGATTCATATATTTTGGATATCGAGTTTAACATTATTACTTTACTTCATCAAGTAAAAGCGGTTTCTGTTGTAATTTTTTTCCTCCATCTATCGTATATCTCATTACAGCCGGCTGCGGAGTAGGGGTAAAGTGAAAGGTGCTGAATAGAGCAGCTAAGTCCAATACGGCAGCTCTCATGGCTCAATTCAAAATGAGTCAATTATTTAAATAAGTATTGTGCTCAGTTTTTAAAATTCTACGATCCGAAAAAAAGTTTCACTGAAATTTTGTTTTTTTTTTTATTAATTGTGATTGTAAGTAATAGACGACAACATTTCATTTGTTAGATAAAATATTGCAACATAATGTGTGCTGGTAATCATTTTATTTCATCTTTATTACATTTAACCTTATAACTTCTTCCATGTACTACCTAATAAAACCAACACATACAAGAACTTGGACAGAGAATACACCTATGAATTAAATAAGATACACACACGTATGTCGGTCCAGTAGGTTTTGAGTTGACGCCAACAGACAGACAGAGAGATGCTGCTCGTGATTTCGTACGCGTTAATGTACATTCTGAGATAAAACATAAAGAAAATACTAAATACACAAAGGGTGATAGGGGACCCTATTATCCAGATAAATGGCACAGTTCCCGAGTGATCCTTATAGACATAAATAATTACGTTCGTTTTAGTGGATGCATAGAGAGTGATGATATCATTTCCAGACGTCACACATTGACGTTCGCATATTGATGAAGTTGTATGAAATTTAGATCATGATGATTATATGGTTGAAACTAGTGAAACATGAAATTGAATAAAGACACTGAATTTACAATGCATTTGGCGAAACATACCGATACGTGTTTTAAGACTGATTTTCGCATTATATTACTACAATGATACAATTTGATGGACAATTAAACGAGATTGCCAAACAATGTGTAAAATGAAATTCGCAAATAAGTCAGACTGAAGGTAGTGACCTCTTTAATAAGTCGTGGCAAATAGCAGTATAGTGTAGTTACTGTACATATAGTATCACCTTCTTCTTACACTTATCCCACCTAAGTAGGGTCGGTACAACATGTTTTACTTTTCCACTCTCCCTTATATTTGTACTCATTCTTAATCTTATCGGTTCTAGTTATACCACACATACATCTTAACATCTTATCTTGACTGTACAATAGTATGCGATGTGAAATTGGGATGGTTTGCATATGACTCGTTCTCGTATATGCCGTTAGTTGATTTCATTCTATTCTCATTCATTTTTTCTAGAAAATTACTATCTATATTCATTACTATGACTTTTGCCAGACGTTGAAGCTGTGGGACAATCTCCCGGCTTATGTATTCCCTCCTTCCTATAACACGAGGTCCTTCAAGCATAACGTGAAGATATATTTAAACAGGCCGGCATGATAGCGGGGACTGGTCAACTTTGAAATGCTACAATAAAAAAAAAACAATATACACAATTTTTTAACACAAACACATAAAAAAAAAATTGGTGCTTATATGTTCTGTCAAACCCATACACACACGCAACATACATCTAACAGTTGTATTTTTTGCGTCAGAACTTTAGATGAAAGAAAAACATCGTGATGAATGTGGTAGGGTTTTTACTAAATATCGTCTGATTAGCTACCACCCTCAAGTTGAAAATATGTCGCCAAGCACCTCTTGGTGTGTTCCGGCAGCTGCACTTGAGAGCCAGTCTCACTCTAGATTTAGCGTGACTACTATAAAAACGTTTTCTGTTTTCATTGTACTCTAACTAAGATTCTCTCGCATTGATAATGAATGATGAATGATTATAAAAACCGACACAGATAACAGTATTTAAACTATTATGCTAGTTTAGATTGTTTGTCAGTTAGTTTATATTAGAGCAAGCAAAAGCCAGTTATATTATACACATAAGTTCAATAGAGGTGTAAAAGGAAATGAAGATACGCGATCGAATTGTGTACGAGATAATGAACAATCAGATTGTCGTTCAATTAAAACGGCAATCGGAGTGTTCGTGTAATCGTATTGTGAAAAGGGGGGCTTGTAGAAGAGAAATTTGAAAACAAAGGTTTAGGATCTAAAGGTAATTATAACTCGGACTCCAAATATTAGGGTAAAAGTTACTAACTAGATACATCTAACCTATTTATCTTACTTGCCACCATAATTCTTAATTACAAACCCGACATATTAATATAGTTTTAAGATTGTTATATAATATACATGACACTAATTTAAATGATAATAATAGTTCAGTACAATAATAATAATATCCAAGTCTTGCTCAATATGTTTAAGCAGTAGTACATTTAAAACGATTTTTCGGTAATTAACAAACAATATTAGATAAAAAGTATCTAAACTAGTGATCGAAATATGACCATAACTGATTAATTTTTCAAGTTTCCATTATTAAAGGGAAAAAAAACTGTTTCTATTTTAACAGCAAAGCACATCGGTATTTACTAATGAAAACAAATCAAAGCAGTCTAAGGACCACCCACAGAAGTAAAAACTCAAAACAATGGAATAACTGTGTTCTTTCTTGAATTTTTAATTCAATTACAGTTTGAATTATTTAAATTTCATAGTTTGTAAATTGAAATTGTTAACATTAGACTGGTTTTCACATCTGTTGCTACTCAAAGAAATAATTATGTACATTTTTATACAATTTAGCAATGAATCAAACATATGATGGTCTGCATAAGCTCAATACAAAATATCAATACTACACGTAGCGTAGTAACGTGTCGCTAGTCTGGCATAAGTGCAATTAATGAGCATGTCGAAGTCATCGGTAACGCGTACCGATAATTTTGTTCCTTACTAAAAATCGTTCAATGCGGATAAAAATAATGTCACTTCAAAAAAAAACAGAAAGTCAGTTAAGAAACAGTGCAGAAAGATATACTTAACTGTTTTGTTTTTGCCGATTTATATATAGATATTCATACGTGAAGAAAAATCTTTGCACCACTTTTTAAGGACATTGTATGGACGAAGCTGTGTGAGATTTGACATAGTTAACATTTATGTGTAGAAAGAGTGTAGAAGGGTATAATTTTTATGTAATGTGTGTAATAAATACCTACTTTAAATTAAATAATTACTCATTGTTTACATTCATAGTAAATATCAAACACATATTGTAAACACATTTACGTGCGCGTTTATGTAGTAGAAAATATTTTCCAAACCCTTGGATATAAAATATAGTACTTAGTTTCTTGATAAAAAACATCCTATGTTCTTTTCTATCTCCTTGATAACATCATCGTCATCATCATCATCCTTACCTTTATCCCGCCTAAGTAGGGTCGGCACAAAATGTTTTCCTTTTCCGCTCTCCTCTGTCAGATGTCATCTCAGTGTTCACACCTTTTTTTATACACATATCATTTTTCACACAATCCATCATCATCTTTTACGGTCTTCCTCTTCTCCTATGTACGTCCAAGTTAAAACTCAAAACTATTTTACTACTTTCTGTCTCCTTGGCAACGTGTTTGCAAAATTTAATTATGATCGGCAGAGTATTTAAGGTTTAAAAGCGTAACAAACTAACTAACAGTCGTATCTATAACATTGGTTAAGATAGATTTTTGGTCTTTGACCACACCCTCATGTTAAGTCACGATTTAGACCAAGGGGTTAACGTGCTAATTGGCACACATAGGTTGGCTCTTAAGTGCAATTGTATGAAAACACCAACAAGCTTGGCGACAGTTTTTGAAATTGAAGGTGGTAGCTAGACAGTCGGGTGACAGAAAAAAATATGTTATAATTTAAGTTATATTAAGTTAAGGGTAAAGTTATTGTAAAATTTCGAATATACATAATAATAATTAAGCAATTTCTTCCATATTTGGGAAAAATTATTACCGTTGTTAATAAATTTGCTTAAAATTATTTTTAGTACATTATATTAAACTTCTTTTGTTGGAATATGGACCCCTGTTTGGGTAAAGGCCTCCTCCTTCTTCTTCTTCCTTGTCCTTAACTTATACTTCTAACTCTCCTAACTTCTCCAAACTTATACTTACTTACTTAATTTATACGTCAGTTACTGAGCTACTATTACTTTGAAAGATAGCATCAACGTTAGTTATAACTAAATGCGAAAGACGTTAAATGGTAGCAGTTACAGTCATCGTCAAAGTTTTTGACCGTTCTGAATATAGATGCTCAAAACACAAATGTATATAGAAATATATAGTACATTATAAATATAAAACCGAAACCACTTAAGGAAAAATAAAGGTCAAATTTATATACCCATAACAGCATTTTATCTTTATTTTGTATTAAGCTCTTGACTATATTATACACAAACCCGAACTTACATATTATATTCAGAGCTACCAGTATTGTATGAAACTAAAATACTATGTGTACAATAAGTTGATATTTTAATTTAAAAACTTTTTCAAATTGAGTTCTCCGACAAATTCGGAATTCATCAACGTTGTCGTATCATAATTTAACTTGGACTTCGAACTGTGATAATTCAATTAAAGGTCCGCAAACTTGGTAAAGTTTTCAATTCCACAGAGGTCTGCATAACAAACAAGAGGAAGATTGCACAGTAAAACTGCATTCAGAGAGCCTGTTAATGAGTTTCAGTCTATAATATACTATTATATATAGAAATATATGAATTTTTAGTTTATAACGGTTAAACTCAAACAATATTAAACCGATTTTAAAACTCTTTCACTTATAGAAAGCTATATTATTAGCGTGTGATATGGATTTTGTTTTATTAAAATTTATATTAACGAGAACGAAGCCACGAGCAAAAGCTAATTATTTATCATTACACTTTTGTACTACACGTTGGATCGAATTTTACTTTATACTTTATAGGTTTGTTTAGGATTTGACCACAGTCTCAGCTGATGTTAAATGATAATGTGGTCCTTAGACCATGTACACCATATTATAATCACTCGAAACGTCACTCTGACAAATGCATCCCTCAAATGCAGCTGCCGGAATACGCTTATAGGGGTGCAAAGTGTTTTAATACGCTGTGATAAGCTTGTTTTAGCAGCCAGTCAGTCAGTCATTATTACGCTCGGTTCGTAGACGCACGCCTGAGAAATAAACTCCAATAGTGAATATCATCTATTATTCTATTCACGAGATATACCCATACGACGAACACACCGTACAGACGTTAAAGGTAGTATAGTGTATACTTTACACGTTTATAAGTTTCAACTTGCGGATGATAGTTCGACAAGCGTGCTTAGAAAAAGCCCTACCACTACCTTATGGTGTCATCACAATGTTTAATTTCAACGGAATTTCCTACTAATTCACAAGGATTCGAACGTACGTCAAGCAATGCAGCGTCCAAACACGCTAATCACTGAGCTATCATCACTTGTAAATTATGTAAACACTTGGACAATTTTGATCCCATATTAATACATTACTGTATTTATAAATTATATATTTGAACTCAGCGTAATAGTTGGTAATATTCAAGATGGTGAAGTTGGCAATCATTTATACTTCGGTCGCATTAAATGAGACTCTCGTTAAGTCTAGTCTGTACACAAAAAATTAAATGTTCTATTTCTAAATACCATTAAACCATCAGTCTCTAAGGGACCCACTGCAGAGCCATAGGCTTAGCTCGAAGGAAAGTATTGACATAATCACCTCGCCAGCCCACGATGTATTAACGTTGCAAACACCGAGAAATCCACAATTCTATATTGTTCCCACATACGGTGGTACTATAAGAACATTTCTCAGGTTCAGATTTCCTTACGATGATTTCCTTCATCGTCAGCCGATAACGTTACCAACTGCAATTAGTAAACATATGCGACTTCCGAAAAATTTGCTGGTATATCCAGAGTTCCAATCCGCTGATATCGTGTTGATATTTATATTTATGATATATAATACTTTATAGATTAGCGTTTTGCCACAATCTTGTCAGATGTTAAATTATGATGTGGTCTAAGATGGTAATCACGCTAAAGTTAGAGGTAGACTGGCTCTCAAGTGCAGCTGCCGGAATACACCCAGGAATAGCTAGCCAGGCAGACTTAGAACAAGCCCTACCACCATGCTATGGTTTTATCACGATGGTTTCCACCGAACAAACCGCTCAACCACTACGACTTTATACATAACATAAATAACATTTATTACTTCAAACACAAAGTAGGTCAATTGACAAAGTTCTCAAAGTTATATTATTAACTTGCCTTTACACGACTCGCTATATCACGTGCGAAAACGTTTCGCACAGGAAAGAGTGCTCGTGTATAGACAAAAAATATCCATCACTTATGAATTCACATACGTGCATTCCCGCGTTCAATACTACACACTCTAATCGTGAGTGAAAGAGTGTTTCGTGGAAAGGAAGCTATTGACTTCCTTGGTTAAACACTTTTGGCTGTCTCAGTCCGAAATTTGAACTGATTATCATAATATTAGACATACATGTTATCAAAGGCTCAGAAAAGGACATTGGATCCTTTCCATAATTTTATGTAACCATGCGTAAGAGAGCGGTATCTATCCTAGGTAGACTACGCGACAGTTCCAACAGAATAATGAAAAAACTAGTAGATTCTCTTGTTCGAAACTGGATATCGGTGGTTGTATAATATTGTGACATAATATGGCATTTCAATTTGGTACAACATCCATATACACTCACAAAAAAAGTCTAAGCAACATGTACTAATTTAAATTTTAGGATGGTTCTTCACATTATAACGTTGTATTTTATTTTTAAAATAATATGTTTAGGGTTCTATGAAGTAAAAATAACAGCTGTTGTCTTTATAAGTTCTTTTAATAACAGAAATGAACAATATTAGAATATACTGTAGAAACTAAGATACATAAGAAACTAAACTTTTTTTTACAAAATGAAATTTCTAAAGAAAATATATTTATTGTGAAAGAATAGAACAATTTAATGCAAAGTATGGTCTCCTCTGCTATTCAGAACTTGTCGGCAACGATTATTCATTGAATTAATGAGACTGTTTATGTCATCTTGCGGTATTCGCTCCCAATGGAATTGTAGCAAATCCTTCAGCTGTTGGGTTGTTGTCACTCCGTCTAAGTCCTTCAAAACACGTCTCTGGAGCATGTCCCATGCGTGCTCGATGGGGTTGAGATCTGGCGATTGTGCAGGCCAGGGCAATACCCGGATGTTCTCCGTTGCAAAGTATTCACTGGTTCGCCGAGCTGTATGTGAACGCGCATTATCATGCATTAACCTAAAATCGGAGCCAAAGGTTTGTGCAAATGGATAGACATAAGGTCTGAGAATATCCTCAATGTAATTTTCAGCATTCATTTACAAAAACGAGCTCAGTTCGCCTGTTCTTAATAATACCCGCCCATAACATAACAGTTGAGCCGCTGTATGGATGAACTTCCTGAACGCACCTGAGCCTTTCAGTATTTCGGGGCCGACGATACACTCGCACCCTTCTTGTATCAGGCTTAAACCCGAATCGCGAGTCATCGGAAAACATAATTTTATCCCATAGTTCCTGGGTCCATGTTATGCGTTCTCTACACCATTCATATCGACAAGCGCGATTCCCGTGACGTATCGGTGGGCACCTGATTGGGCGTCGAGCTCGTAAAGCCGTACTCATGCAGTCGATTTCGCACAGTTTGAGGACTTACATCAACACCACTTGAAATTTGTAGCCTCAAACTTATCTCTCGAGCGGTTAACATCGGCTGGCGTCTTGCAGTCAGTTGTATGTACCGGTCTTGCCGAGTGGTTGGTACTCCTTTTACGGCCTGGATGCTGTTCAGCGGATTCTCCTGTATTATTGTAGCGCTGCCAGAGACGATAAATAACACTTCTATGAATGCCAAAATGTCGAGATACCTGAGATTGATTACTTCCCGCTTGCAACATCCCTACAGCTCTTTGCATTTCATCTGCCATCAAACGACGTCGCTTCATAACGTAAAGAATATCTAACAATTCAATTTTGTCGCTAACTTTATTTAAATGGTTGGTAAAATTATAAAATCAAGACTAAACGTAACAACTAAAACGCCCTTAAATTGAAACAAATTTGCAGTTATTTGAATTTTATGACAAAACAAAACATAATAGATTTTTTTTTTACAACCAGTCAATTTGTCATCAATAACAAAAAAGTTTACTTACCTACGCACTTTGTTTGAGTAAATACTTAGAAATTAATTAATATAAATGGTAAAATTTGTAATATCACGCATGTTGCTTAGACTTTTTTGATGTGTGTAGTTTAATTATTAGATATAGTTTAATTACATTTAATTTGTTATTTTAAGCACCTAGTATTTTTTTAAGTAATTTGTTTATATTTATGCTATCGACTCACGTTGTCTTATGAATAAATTTAGAATAAGATACTATCCCCGAGGAATAATTGATAATAATTAATCCGAAATATATGTAGGTACGTGAAACATTGGCTTAGTTCCTTTGGTTAGTTAAATTTAATTCGCAATTATAATGTTCATGGCAATAACCTAAGCCGAGGTTCAGCTGCTTTGGCGCCCTTACGGCCGTTGCCATTGCGGCTGAGTACCTTAAACGCTCGCCTCAAAAGTTATGAAGCTGTAGAGGAGCGTCAAACAAACAGCTTCTAGTCCGATCGAATAAAGATAATAAAGGACTAATTGTAAATTAATTATCAAAAAAATCTACACATTCGAAGTCTGTTGTTTCATTTCTCTTACGAAACCTTCTAAAAGTATCAACGTGGTTATTTCTCTTGCATCATCTTTCCAAAAAACTTCTTTATTTTAGAATGTAATTAGACAGGCAACCACTAAGGAGTGTATTAACGAAAATCAATATAACAACGTGTGTCTGCGACGAACAGTCTGAAAGATTGACTTCTGAGTAACAAACTTCCCCTTGATAACTTTTCACTTGAGCTTATTTGAGTAAACAACAATTTCATTAAGAAAATACCTTTTCGCAACTCTTAATTACTTTGGGATACACTCACTGTGAGGGTGAAATTTTGTGACTCTATTATTGAAGTAGAAATTAATAATATTACAAACTTTTCTAATAATGCTTACGTCGGCAATGTTGTTAAGGTTTGATAGCGTTTTCAAAGGAAATATCATGGTGAAACCATAGCACTATTGTATTTTCTAATGCGTACCCAACTTTATGCTGTGACCCATAGTAATATGTGGAATATATTATCGAAGCGATGATAGCTTAGTTGTTAGCGTGTTGGGGCACCGCATCGGTCGAAGTAGGTCCGAAGGCCGGAGCTTTCAGTGAAGGGAAACATATCGATGCAAGCATAGCATAGTGGCTTCTTCAAAGCCCGCCTGTCTAACTACCACCCTCAAGTTAAAAATGTGTCGTCAACCTAGGTGTGTTCCAGCAACTATACTTGAGATCTAGTCCCCGTGCAGATTTAGCGTATTTACCATTTTAAACCACATTGTCATTTAACATTCAGTGAGACTATGCTCATACGCTAAAACGAAAGTCTTTGATACAAAACATTTGAAAGGAAGCTATGGCAGTATCCTTAGTATGATCATACAACACTCTCTGAAATAGAACTGATTGCAGCATTCAGGAAATGTTTGCCTATATATGATAGCGAATATAAATTTGCTTTATTAAGTTTATCATGGTAACGGATACTGTTTGTAGTTGCTTATGGGAATCTGCTCGAACCAAATGCTAAAACATGGTCTGTTACTCATAGAGGATTTTAGAAAAGATGAATGTTATTTATAAGAGATCCTGTGTCTTTAGGGGGCACCGATAAATATTAATCAATTTGAATCTTTAGAACTTACCTATTAATTTGACTTATCCTATAGGGCTAATATAGTCATTATAGAACTAAATGTCGTTAAAATAAACGAAATAAAACGCTAACTTTATGCAATTCCCAATTAAAAAAAAAATTGTTATAATTTAAGAAGACAGGGTAGACAGTTTCGAAGATGATATAAAGGCAATAATAGCAGGGAAAATATGCACTAAGAAAGCACTTAACAGAACAGAATGGAAAGAAATCTAGGAGATCTTTGCCTTATGCAAACAAACTAAGTTCTCGATGTCGATTTATTAAAGTAACTTACAATTATCTATAACTGTTCATTATAAAAGGTTTATATTATTATCGTTATTTTGAAAAAAAGCGCTGAAACCATACAATGTGCTTATGACCATACGATACAAGTGACAACTGGAGGTTGATGATGACTTGAGCCGAGTTTAGTCGATTCAGTGTTACCATCCCCAGCGTACTTGGTGTCGAGTGGAGCCAAGGATACATGACTCAGCGTCAGCGATCCAAGCCCCATCATTCACTGTTCAACAAGACTGAAGAAGTTTTCAATACTAGAACTTCTTTCTCTCTTTTCGATACCGTTTGTTAGAATATGGCTGATGCGCGCAGTCTTTGTATGAACATATATTATTACTTGAAAACTCTTACAATCATTAATTTAATTAACATTTTTTCTACTAATCCCAATTTTAAATGTTGATTGTAATCTATAATTATATGAAATATCTGAATCCGCAACTTACATTACCTAATGGTTGAATTAATATAAGACCAAGCCATAGTGTGACAAATAATTAGGCATTGCATAATTAATTAATTACATAGACGTTGATAAATTAGTAGCTGTGAACAAACACAGCGCTTCACGTTCTTAACAATCAAAATTACACACACACGATAACCACAGCATTTACAGAATAATTTACAACAATTTATAGACAACTTGCGACCGCACGTGACTTTGTCTGCGTTTATATTTTTACTAGCTTTTCCTTTCGGCTTCGCTTAAATTAATGTAGCGATGTGTCGTATCTTTTGGGAACAATACTCTATTATAGTAAAAGGGTTTATAAAGGAAATTGTCACTTATATCGTTTTCTGTACCCCTGATAATGTGTATATAAAATTTCAAAATGATTGGTTCAGTAGTTAAAAGTGTAACAAACAAACAAACTAATATTCGCATTTATAATATAAGTAAGGATAATAATAATGACTACAAAACATTATCTTCATACAAGGCTAACGGTTTTTGCAGCGCACACCGAAATAACTCTCAGATAGCAGTAATTTGTTCCAACTTACTTATCATTTATTATTATAGTTTGACCAATTTATACGATCTCTTTATAAACATGTATTATTCTGATGTATAAACTATATTACTGTGGCAGAACACGGCACAATCATTCATTATTGGTATTTCCGTGTATAGTTCTCGCGAATACGTCCCAATTGAAAGACCTTCAAGGCACGCGGTGTCAATTGCCCCTTTGTACTCTTGAGTAATATGATCTCGCTTTAACTATTTTACTATCTCATAACGCAATTTCTTTTAGTTACAGTCCGAGCCAAACTTTTTAACCGCTCTTAATATAGCCGTAAGATCGGGCTTGAGCATAATATAATCAAGAGCTTAATATGTACAAATATGTATTTTTTTTAATACTTTGTTTTTTAGTAATTCACAAATAGGAATCTAAAATTTGTATTTATTATAGTAAAATAATACAAGAAGGCAATGTTGAAACACTTTGTCTGTTTATATCTTCGAAAACTATTATAGATAGTTTTTTAAAGGGATTTCACATGTAACTTAAGCGTACTTTCGAGCAGCATACAAGGTTTTTTCATTAAAATATTAGTTCATGTAAAAAAGGCACAGATCAGTAGGTGTAGTGAAAAAGTAAAAAAATTGCGTTTCTTAAAAGAAATGTATAGATGTTTATTTTATGAATACGATTATCAAGGCATAGTATATTCAAGACGAAATAGATGGAGCTGTTATTTTTTTTTACCTAAGTGACATCATTACTTCTTTAACTCGATGATAAACAATCTTGTATTCATTGCATTCACAGTTTAAAACTAATGTTGACTTTACTAAACGGGAATATAAATTTTGTGATAGATAGATACCAATTATAATTATAAATTAATAAACAGACATTTTGATATATGTATCTTGTTAGTCTTTGGTATAATTGTAATTAAGTTAGTGCGAATAGCTATGCCAATTAATAATAATTAC
Source organism: Antheraea assamensis (assembly GCA_035772565.1). Lineage (NCBI taxonomy): Eukaryota > Metazoa > Arthropoda > Insecta > Lepidoptera > Saturniidae > Antheraea > Antheraea assamensis. The sequence goes on from JAQQSE010000058.1 coordinate 1,669,347, forward strand.
TCACACACGTCCTGCCAACCACACTTTAGTCAAGCCCATGGAAATTCTAATTATCTAGTAAGTTTATTTAATAAATTAGTTTCCCTTGTAATGGATTTTTTCTCTTGTAATGTGGGCATCCTTTTTACTCTAGATTATCTGTAACCTTCAAAAGTGCTTCTGCTGTGCATTAAACATTCATGTCTGTATAAGAAACGATTTTCAGTGTAAATAAAATGAATGCGTGTTTTTGTACACTAACACCAGGAATCATTGTTTTTATTTATAAATTAAAAGCTTTGTCTACTATGTCAAATACAGAGAAAGACAATTTATAATTAGGACATCGTTACAGTCGTGTGTAATTAGCAAGCTATTTTACGACGAGAGAAATTCATTTGTACTAACAACGACAAGACTGAAGCAAACTCACTATTACATGGTAGTGATTTAGGCGTACATAAGCCTTACACTTCTCTGTTTGTAGTCCCTTTGTAGATTTCTTCCCTTTGTGTCTGTTTGTATTCGCTGCAATGTCCAGAACAGAACTGTCCTCGGGCAAACTGTGTCATATTTATATACTTAATAAAACGTAGGATGGAAATATCTAGAGGAGTACCACAGTTTGATTTATGACAGCAATAACGCTTTAAAGAAAGGCCGAATATTGGGTACGCGTTATTTTTAAAACCCTGTTGTTGTTATACAATCTTCACATCGATAAGGTTTAAATATGTGCGTAAATACGCAATACGCGTGGGAAAATTGCCACGCTTCGTTCGTAATCTATGGATCACTACATACTTTTCTCACTTATAACGAATTTTTTCGGGATATCTGAAGAAAATTCTAGAATTGTCTCGAGAATATATCTTCAGAAACGAAAAGTAATATGTTTTTGTACGGGCCTTAACAATAATAAAATATTACAGGCATTAATTTAGGTTTCATAACTATTAGTATATTTCAAGAAAGATTGCTAAGGCCTTCCGACTTACAAAACAAATAATTATTCTATTAGTTGGGGCATTGTTATAGTGTTACAATGCTGCCTAAAATGTAACGAATTTCTATTCTCTTGACACCTTTTAACCTCTTAACCTAGAGATGAATTATAATAAAAAAAAATTACCGAGGATTACCGAGGAATAAGCATTCGTTAAAAAATATGAAGACAGAAACGGTGTTTTAATAAATTATCGCGCGGGGTATCCGAAACCCCGGCGGCACCAAGTGCACGGGAGACGTTCAAAGGATTTTTTGTAAGTACAGCCCAACATAACCCATCTACTGTTCTCTGTAGCAGGCGGATACCAATTTGATTAATGCAAAACCGACTGGACTGTACTTGACCAAAAGCACAATACAATTCAAAGTTAACGGTGACTGCCAGAAGAGTTACGAACACACGTTCATTGGAATCTTCTATTATTTATACATAATAAAAATGCAGTTTCTTTTAAGTTCAATTACGTTAATAGTACTGAACGTGTAATATAATAGGATTGTGACCATTTTCTGCGGATTTTTTCGCAAATGGTTCTAGGTTATTATTTTTGGATTCGATTGAATATTTGTTATTTTTGAATGGCCAACAAAGCGGGCGGGATTCAACCAGTTTTATATACAAAGTTATAGTTAAAACATCATAAACACAAAAACAAATAATACATAACAGTTAATTTTCATAGCAATATTATAAACTAAAATTATACGTAAACATTTATCATGAAGCCGTTACGGAGGCGTGACTCCATTATAATTTAATAATCGAAATGGATTCATTGAAACCATCAACGCCCGGTTAATTAATTCCACTGGAAGATAACACTACAAATGGATACAGCTTGTTTAAATTAATATTAATTATTCACGATCGTTATGCCTGTGACAGACTGGAGATATTAAATTCAAATCTCAGTTTGTCTCATAACCGAGATGGTATATCCGCGGCTATGCACTATGACAATTGCACTATATTTTTATAGTTACTCCGTTACTGCTCCTGACGTCATTGTCGTAGAAATTGTTTTGTGACTTTTACGAGAGGCAGCGTTACATTTTAGATAGTGATTTTTGTACCCGTCAATAGTTATAGTATCAATCATTAGTCATCTGCAACTGAACCATTTGATGGCTTTTCCCACGCTAAACATATACCCGACTGTTGTTTTCGTACTTCTAATTATGTACACAAACCCAATAAAATTTCATGCACCTTTTTTACAAATTCGTGCAAGTAGCCGACGCATGATCACTATGATTATTTATAAGAGAAAGTTAGCTTACTATTACTTTATTCTTTTCACCACTTTCGCAACCTCCCACGCCAACACCCACCGCTACTTGAGCAGTTGACAGTTACTTCACTGATTACTTGTACAAGATCAACTATCGATATCAAAATCAGTCGCCCTAAAGTTATTGTGTTATTCGAGACGCTGCTTCTCAGGCTACTCGTGAACTAGAAACCATATCTGAGTTGTATTTTATATGCCGAGGGAATTATTATTGATTTGCGTCCGTACTATTGACTACTAATGATTTGTTGCTATTTCTCCATTCTAAATTACTATTGCCTGGACATATCAGCCAATCATAAGCATCTTGATTTGTGCTGGCTGCCTGTTTTGGTTGGATTCCTTAGAAGGCACCGGACAACTAGGCGCGGGGCATTCTCGCTTAGAGCGTTGGACTGCTCACATCTTCGGACACTTTTCAACAATATTTAGCATTGCATAGTGCATAGACTGATTGGTTAAATGACGTCATACTTTTTTGTGTGTCTCCCTTAATTTATAAAATCCTCGGGAAAATCGATACAACCGTTTCGGCCAGAAAAATAACTGACCCACAAATTTCATTTTAGGTATTAATTATTCACAAATTAAAGACCATGCTTCATACGACACCATATCGCTAAAAAGTAGACTAAATTAGTCTCTAAAATATTCAGTACCTAGCTACGAAAGGGCCGTAAAAATTTGTTTGTCCGTTATGAAAAAAAATATTAAAAATCTGTTTGGTTTTTTAGACGCTTAAATTAGAAAAGATAATGTATTCGCAGTGTAATACTCTTCATAGCGAATCTATTTTGGGTTGTCACATTCAAACATCACTCTGTGTATATCCAGGTGGTGCGAGGCTTGCATGCCAGGATGCCAGCGACGATTACCGATGGATTATAAATTCATTACGGCAATTATTTCTTAATCGCCTCTATTGTTAAATTGCGTTGTTTCTAAATTTTAGTACTGTATCGTCACATGCTACAGTTACAATGTTATCCGACAGGAAATGTAGTTGTACTTAAAACATTCGCTTTTCTTGGTTCAACGTATTACAAAACTCTACACCAGGATTTATGAAAGTGAGGTACGCAAACCCTCAAAGATGCTCTAGTTCATCGTAAAGCGTTCCCGATAAAATTTGTACCGTAGCGGCTGACTGGATAACTCACGTATACAACACGATTGATTCTGTAGACAACACTAATCCATAAATATTACAAAACAAAGTTATCTTCGCTTCTATATGTTTGTTTCTAAACTACGCAACGAATTTTGATATATAATACATAAAAACTCTCTGGCAAATTCTAACAAATTCCCCACAGTTTTGTAATTTTCAATAAAGATGCTCATGTTTCGCATAAAACTATCAAGATATCGTTGTCTAGCAATTCGGTATAAAAAAATTATGATAATTCCAATAAAATTATCATCGTTTTAGCATAAATATACATTTATTTGCTCATAGAATTGGTTCCATTATACTTAAAATATAATGTTAATAATAAATATTCTTACTAGGTTTACGATGTTCATAAAACCTTAGAATGTACGTCCACAAAATTTAGCTTAGACAATTTCATAAGTATTATAAACAATGGAACTCAATTATGTTTTCTTTGTCCACAGATAAACTGAAAAAATCACTGACCTTTGCCACAGAAAGAAATGATAACATGTCAGTGTCGAGTGTGACGTAACAGAAAAATTCAAAATGGCCTCCGAAGATGATTCATACGGTGACTACAACGCCTCAAGACTCGATTCCGTATCAAAACTTAACTACAGTTTAAATGAGAATCAAACTTATCTAGAATATTCGAATTTCACAGCAGATGATTACTGCTCATCGAATAATTCCCATACTTACTTAAATGTAACATGTGAGTTTCCTATAAAATATGCTGAACCTATGTATGGGTGAGTATTTTTGATGTTTTAAATATCATTTAACCCTGTCTCTTACAACCGTATTGAATAATGTAGCGAAGTTAAATAACGCAATACATATTTATACTTAAAATATTAGGCAATATATAATAATAAATTCATTGAAAAACATTAGGTCCTTAGGCTCTTCCTAACAGACCAAAAACTTCAATATAACAAGAACAAAAATTGAAATAAGATGTTTTAAATAATTGCACCGTTTCTTTTACAAAAGAAATTTTGTTGGACAGATTATCAGAGCAATATAATGGTTTAACTTACTAAGATAATTAATGGCTCTGTCATCTGCCGGTTATATATAATATGGTGAACAAATTTCCATGTAGGAGTCCTTGACGGGAACCCGAGCTATAATGCAGTTGCCAGTACTAACTGGGGTTTTACTTTGTATTAATGGAACTATATATTTTATTACATTGGTTACTCTTTAGGTGATATACTTAAATAGATTTTTATTATACCACACTGTCCTTATTCGCGGCTACAGTATTTGCGGGTAAAAAAACTGAGATTCAGTATTGCCGGTTCAATATTAGCAGTATGTACCTAATGAATTATTATGTACATTTTATAACAATCAAATAAGCGTTAAAATATATGTGTAGAAACAAAGTATAAGCCTAATGTTCTTCGATAATTCGATTCGATTCGATTCCTAATGTCCGCGATATTACGTGCGCAGTGCCTTTATAATCAATTCTATGATGTAATTTTCATTGATTGATGTCCATTATTTTTTCTTTCTGATGGTAAAACTTATTTAAATAAAAATTATTTAGATCTTAGGCCTATTATAGTTTTGGGTAGTACTCCCGATGATCTTCATAATAGTTTAGCTTAAAGCTCTGCATCCTAAATTAAATAGCCTATTAAAAGATGAAAGGCGATAAAAATCATTAAATTCTTTAAATCCTCATATAATTTCAATTTAAATAATAATAGATGATATTGTTTTTCTCATTAAATTGATATATCTTTTTTTTCTAACCTTTACGTATCTCCCATATTTCTACCATTCCATATTCACAGCATAATTATGAAACCCACCTCCCGAGAATAAGGAGAGCTTAATGTAAATCTATGCATATAAAAAACAATTGCCGACTGTATGGAATCGCATCACCACAGATCGGCTGCACCTATTTGACTAATTCTTTTTTAATGTGCCTGTAATTATCATGGCAAGGTTTGAAAAAAATTAAGAATGAAAGAAAATGTTTGAAAAACCACACGAAAAAGTCAAATAATGGGGGTTAAAAAATGTCATATAAAAAAATTGTGAGACAGAAAGCAGCAAGCCGCTCTAACCCCGCACGCCTGCATGCGCATCGAGACGTGATCGCACCTCGCGAATCCTGGACAAGGCGACTTGCTCCAGCCCTCGGAACCTTAAGCATCGCCTTCGCGCGCCCACACGCGCAGTACACTTTCACTCGAGCTTGTTAATTGTCGAAGTTACTTTAGACAAATTATAAACCTTTTACTTTATAAAGCGTTATTTATTATCATATACTTGTATTACATATAGTAGTCACCAGCGAAACTCTGAAAGCTTTCAAAGCGCAAATAATGGTTCTTCAAAGATATTAACAGAATTGACAATTTGGCAATTCCATTGCCAAAACATTTTATTATATGGTCGCACTGTAAAGAAAAGATTTAGTTTCAATTCCTTTGTCAGTACACCTGTGTGAAGACGGGGTGAGCAACTAGTCGTATAAAATTATGAGCAGAATGAATATTGAAAATTTTACATTATTCAGATTATTGGAAGTATAAAACAAAAATCGGTATTCACGTTTCTAGCCTTCGCTACAAATCATAGTAACGCAATTGTTTCTCTTGAGACCAGAGTTACTAGACCATTCACAAAGTTAACTTACATATTTCACGCTCAAATGAAAAATTAATTAGATTATAATAGCCACAGCAAAATGAGAATGTAAATGTTGGAACAATCAAATCGATTATTTTTTGGAATAGATAATAAAAAACTTCTATAAGCTCCTATTACTCCTGACAACGCGATTTTATCTCTAGATAAAAATTTGTTAGACAACATAGAAGGAATGCTTACCTACAAATGTGTAATTTTTAGAACGCCACAATTAAACTGTTTGTGATGCCACAACATTTGGAAAATTATAACAAGGGCATCACCATTTTGTTGGAACACAGTTTGAAAATCACCAACATAAAACTACATGTCTACTTCTATTACACCGAACAACTTGCACTGAAAAACAATATTTCTGAGTTCCTGAATTGATTCCTGAGACTGATTAATATGTTTGGCAAATTGTTAGAAATCACATTTAAATAAGCATAAATAACCATAAGCATAGTAGCTGTATAATGCTTTCATTAACGCTAACGTGATCTGTACTACCACCTGAGACATTTTTTTTTTTTTTTTTTTTTAATGTGGGAAGAAATCCTTCATTGGACACCCACAGCCCTGGGGAGCTGTGGGGTGTCAGACTCTTACTGACTAAAAAAACCCACAAGATACCGTCTGCCGCGCTATGGAGTGGCACGGGATCGAACAAGCAAGCACCATGCCACCCCGGCGACAAGGCCCAGCGCGAACGCCCTGACCGCGACGACAGCCCGGTCAAGCTGCCTACCCGTCTACCGAACCAATGTGCAATGGAAAGTCAGGTCCCCAGCCCCTTCCCTCCTTGGTCCGGTTTGGCAGTCAAGGGGTCACCCCCTCCAACCACCACCACCTGTAACTTTTTTACGTGGTTTTCTACCACGGTGACTTTTTAACGAGGTTTTCTCCCTCTCCCTCCGCCCGAAGGCCTCCCCTCTGTCACTTTTTAATGTGGTTTCCTCCCACAGGAACTTTTTAATGAGGTTTTTCTCCCTCTTCCTCCGCCCGAAGGCCTCCCCTCTGTCACTTTTTAACGTGGTTTCCTCCCACGGTAGCTTTTTCTTGAGGTTTTCTCCCTCTCCCTCCGCCCAAAGGCCGTCCCTCTGTCACTTTTTAACGTGGTTTCCTCCCACGGTAACTTTTTAACGAGGTTTTCTACCTCCCTCCGCCCGAAGGCCTCCCGTCTGTTTTTTAACGAGGTTGTCTCCTCAACACCCGTAACTTTTTAACGTGGTTTTCTCCCACGGTGACTTTTTAACGAGGTTTTCTCCCTCTCCCTCCGCCCGAAGGCCACCCCTCTGTCACTTTTTAATGTGGTTTCCTCCCACAGGAACTTTTTAATGAGGTTTTTCTCCCTCTTCCTCCGCCCGAAGGCCTCCCCTCTGTCACTTTTTAACGTGGTTTCCTCCCACGGTAACTTTTTCTTGAGGTTTTCTCCCTCTCCCTCCGCCCAAAGGCCGTCCCTCTGTCACTTTTTAACGTGGTTTCCTCCCACGGTAACTTTTTAACGAGGTTTTCTACCTCCCTCCGCCCGAAGGCCTCCCGTCTGTTTTTTAACGAGGTTGTCTCCTCAACACCCGTAACTTTTTAACGTGGTTTTCTCCCACGGTAACTTTTTACCGAGGTTTCCTCCCTCCCACCGCCCGAAGGCACACCCGTCTGTAACTTTTTAACGTGGTTTTCTCCCACGGTGACTTTTTACCGAGGTTTCCTCCCTCCCGCCGCCCTAAGGCACTGCCGTCCGTAACTTTTTTACGTGGTTTTCTCCCACGGTAACTTTTTAAGGAGGTTTTCTCCCTCCACCCTCTGACGGGCGAACCGAAGCAGGCCCGTCCTTACCCCATCCCCTGTCCCCTCTGATAAGCAGAGGGGTACTGCGAGGGGCGCCGTCTGCCGGGGTATACGCCCCGACCCGGTTCTGGAACCGAGCCCCAGGAGTGTTTATCGGCTCTCTAGCCTAGATCCGTAGTGTTCTGCTAGACAGGGTCACCTCGTGTAGGATGTGGCTCTTCACCACGCACTGACGGTCTTGGGAGGCAGGCTAAGGCTCCACGAGGGAACTGTATTCGCCTGTGGGTCCACCCCCTGCGGTTCCGAGGTACAAGTATCTCATCCCCACTTGACCCCTAACCACCTGAGACACAAGATTGCCTAGTTTAGGTGGCAGCAGTTATCCTGTATAATCCAACAATTTTCAATCTAGTTTGAGATATTTTTTGAGATTCTTAGTTTTCGAAATTGAGTATAAAACCTCTTCATTATTGTTGTTTTATTATAATGCACACTAATGTAACTGCCAATAAAATTGGAAAAACCTCTTTATCTATTTATTAGCCTAAATATTGAGGAAGTTCATAGGCTACCTAAAATCATTCTAGGATTGTTAGTAGCGGTGCAAATATCATGCAAAGCTTACATCGAAAAGTACGCAAAGTGATTATGAAGAATACTCAGGACTAATAGTATGGGCGGCCCGCAATACGTGGCACGAGGAGTCGGGGGTTTAGGACTCGTCGATCACCTGGCGAGAACTAAGCCTCATAAAGAAAGGTCAAAATATTAAAGTCTATTTCACCGAAATACAATACCAAAAAGTTTAGACTCATAGTTAAAAAATCGGGAACCATAGGACATAAATTTACATATATATGACTTGGATTTTTATAGAATCTTTATTCAGATAAGATCACAAAAAATACGGAATTTTTTGGCTCTTACAATCGCATTTACTTCATAGATTGCCGTATTGATTAAACTCGGGTGTAAGAGTTTATATTATTTTGTAATACGTCAAACGTACGTACGTGTAACGCTCTGTCCGCGGCGTTGATGCACGGAAACACGTTCAATGAAGCTCGATATTATCAGATGCGTTAGTAAGTATGTTATATAGAATAGTATATACTGTGAGAACAGTACCTAAACGGGCCCGAAAACCTTCGCCCAAATCGCTAGTATTACATGATTTATGTAATCCACCAAATAAATTGTGGCTCTTATAATCTTAAAACTTTCAGAGCAAACTAAATTAGCGAAGATTTGAATTATTGAATAAACGGTATTGACAGCCGGTTAAAATATTTTATTCGCGCTATCTATACAATTTTGTTCGACGTCTAATATCAACGCTTCGCCGAATCTCAATTACGATCAAGTTGCGTAAATAGTTGCAGACTAAACACAATTTCGATCACGAATATAAAGATGATTGAGTTATTGACATGTTTACTAGTGAAATTGCTTTTCACAATTAGGATATTGCAATCACGTTCGAAAATAGATCACATCTCCTGCACTATTTGTACATGAGATAAGTTTGTGATTGTTATGATTACTATATATGTATGAAGGCAACAACGATTGAACACTACCAAAACTATGACGACATCATAGATGACGCGATCTTTATCTTTTATCGTTATATCAATCGACGCAAATGGAATATTGACAATATAAGCGGATGACTTCCACACCGGGTACAATAAAAAAAACTGAATATTGTTCCAAAATATCTGCACATTAATGAATATACTAATGAATCAAATAACAATATTCCAATCTGGAACCATCAGAAATAGAGTGACTAACTCTCAAACAAAATAATTAATCCCTAATGTTAAAGCGAAAAACTCCTAAAATCGTCACAATTACTTGAAAATCTCACTAGAATCAAAAAGAATAATTATGACAATGACGTTGACAGTTTTTTAGACATAAAAAAGTATCTATACTTGTAAATAAAAAAGACCATAAAAATCCCAACCCGTTTATTTACACCCTAAATTTGGGAAAAAACCCTGTAAGTTAGGAACTTTGAAAATACATTTTTTAAAACAGATAATCAATAGTCATTTAGTACAGGTCAATGGTACAAATACTAAATCATAATCACAAACATTAAGCCAGTAATATACTTAACTTACTTAATATAAGAAACTTTTTGGGCGAAGAATTAAATCCAAGGGTAAATTTTCGTGCAATGTTATGCAATGCAAAATGAACAAATTATAAGAACTTAGACAAAGAAAGAAAAAGAAAAAAAACTAGATATAAACTGTGATATATAAATTAGCGAGACCTAAGGCAACAAGGCAAAAAGTTCGACAGCTTTGACACCGTTGTACTAGTTGCTAAGTCGGCTGAATGTCTTTCGCGCTCGCCGCCTAGTCAGATGAAGCTCTAAAGGTTCTTGAAGCCAACAGCATGCAGTCACCTTCATACGCAACACGTATGGTGATTTTTATGCACACGACGAAGTCGGCCAGCAAAGACCACTAAAAAGGCTTATCGCGTAATTTAAATAATGAACTTCTGTCATATATACTGTACCTTTTCTGTAAGGGAGATATCGGAAATGACCTTATAACACCAATTTTAAACAGGACTCCTGTCATACAAATATTTATATCCGAAGTCCATACCTAGCTACCCTCTGAAGGCAAAATAAAAACATATTGTCTTTACCACAATGAAATTCCTTAAAAGGGAATTTTAACATATATTATTTGAAAACTAGTACTGATATAATAATATAGGTAATAATAAAAGAGTTGTTTATATTCAGTAAAAAAATGTTACAAATTGGCAGCTCTCTTTATTGAAACTTTTTAGAAAACTTTTGTAACATTTCCAACATATTTTGAATCTATTTGACACTACAGCACAGATTCAAATATCGTAAAAAAACTTCTCCATTACAGTTTACCTTGTCATGTCGGTCATGGTAAGTGGTGTGTACCAGCCATTGGTACAACATTTAAAATAATATAATCTATATGAATGCAGAAAACTTTATTAAAATAATTCAAACTAACGAATACATGTGACAAGACTGTTGATAGCCGACTTCTGGAAGATCTCCAGTCATAGACTAATATTTAAAAATAATAAAATAGTAATATACTTTTTACACCAGTACACTACAGTAAGCATAGATTAAAAATACTAGAAGATAGTATAGAATTGTTCACTGTCTCCTTAAAAAAAATGCAGTAACTTCTAAGAAATGAAACTTGAATGTAATAATAAATTGCAAGTTCTTTGCGATAAAAGAAAGAGCAGAGACCTTAATTCCAAAGATTTACGGATGATGACGGTATCTCAGCGTTATTTATGTTAGCTATCATAATATCTGCTCGAAGGCGGCGCTAATATTGAGCACATTAGTGGCCCCTTTTCCGTAATGTCTCGTAAATGTACATTTTTTCATCTAATACGCTTGGAAGCGTTGTTTTAGTACGAAAAACATTAGTTTCTTGAAATTAGATTATATATAAAACCAGCGAACTGCCTCGGCTTCGCGTGTAATTCTTATCTCTGTCGTACGGTGAAAATGTGAAATCGCCTCCCAGCCAGTGTGTTTCCTTCATTTTATGATATAAACGAGGTGTGAGGAGGCACTTTTGCAGGACTACATAATGGCGACGACTGCCGTTGGTATTTAACACTGACGGTCGCCACTGTTTCTAAACTGTACCGTACTTTGCATCTGGTATTGTGCACTAATTTTGCCGAACTATTATAAAAGAAATAATATACTGATTCATGAGATGTCTCAATGATATACAATCATTTTTTATGCTTTCATATTTACTGTTCATCAAAATCATAGAAGCTACGTAAAAATCTGCACACGAACTCCTTTTTTGTTGCACGTAATTTTAAAACTATGGTATCTTCTAAGATATTCATTAAAAATAGTCAAACAAACATTTATTGGTGCGAAAACAAACGAATTATATAATTCGAAACACAAACACACAAGCTTAAATCCATACATATAATAAAAATGAAGTGTCTGTATATAATATTAAATAACAACTTTTTATGGACTGGATACGAAAGAGTATAGGTTACTTATAGTAAAAAGCCCATTTCTAAAATTTTCGTCGTCTGTCTGTCTGCCTGTCTGTTTGTTCCGGGTAAGCTCCGAAACGGTTGAACCGATTTTGATGGATATTCTACTATCTACCCGCAACTTTTCCCGCACTGGAATATCCGAAACGGCTAAACCGATTTTTATGAGACTTTCCCTATCAAAAAACTGACTTCATAAAAAATAACTCAAGCTATTTTATTTTAGAGAACCTTACGCGCGAAGTCGCTTGAAATTTAGCAAAAACATGTTGTTCACTGTAACCACGTGTTAAATATTAAATGAAGATATGGTGATTGATAATTTTCTTTTTCAATAAATGTCGATGATGAAAATGATATCGAAATCAATGCAGTAGTTTTTTGCGCACAATTACAAACCTTTATCATATTATTTTCATAGATAGATTGCATCACAATGAACAGTGTTTGATCCTTTTCCCCGACCTCTCGCGTTTCTCAAGCACCCTCATCAATCGCCATCAGACGATTTATTAGCATCGGATCACTTAACACGGTAATTAACTTACTATCACTCGTAGTTTGGCTTAATGTTATTATTTTATGTTTATCTAGAAACCGTAAGAGCACAAGCCCAAATGTTTTTTAAATTTCAGTTTTTTTTTCCATCTTTAATTTCCTTCTTTGTACTCTACATTTTTTATAGCGAGATACGGAAACTTATAAATGGCCGTCATTTATGTCTAAATACTTAATTTAAATTTATTATGAAACTGGAAGTTTTCCTAAGAGTTTAAATTAAAAAAATATACATATTATACAAATCAATCTTCCGGAAAAAATCCTAAATGACAGTGAAAACTGTATCTAAAACTGTTGCATGGTGGAGAAGAATTAAGGGAAGACAGGCGAAAGTCGACTTGCTTTTATAAAATTTATAGATTGTACTTGAGTGGAGAGACTCTGTACGGACTAAGCGTTACCACATACTAGGGTTGTCAAACGTACTGTTTCCAAAGATGCGTCCTTTAATATAGCACCTCAACATGACAGCACAGCATACTTAAAAAAACAAACGGTTTCCACCGAGAATCAATTCATAGGCTTTCACCATGTTATGCAGATCTACAAGTCTCTTTAGAGGTCTAGATACTGGTAGAGATAACCTAGTTTATCACCATAGTCGGATCTGTTACTATATCTTACTACGCTATCGCCCTACCCTTTGAGATGTCTTAATTTGTCCCGGGATTCAAAGGTAGGTAAGGGAAGCAAAGTAATGATGGCTCATTTTATAGCGTATTCGGATACCGCGTTGATCAATGTGCATTCGAATCGTTGCAATTAAGGTGGAACTTTCAGTGAAGTAAAACATCGTGATGAAACCATAGCATTGGAAAAGGTCATTTTCTAAGTCCGCTTGGCTAGCTTCAACTCTCAAGTTAAAGATCTGTCACCAAGCACCTGTTGGTGTATTCCAGCACCTTTAAAAAGCATTTGGGAGCTAGTCCTCTCTATGTTTAGCGTATTTAAAACCTATGAAGTTTAAAAAGAAAGAGATAAAGAGATATATTTGAAAATTCATGCCCCAATACTGTATTGAATCTTGAACAAAATTTCAACTGCTATTATTTAAATTTCTTTTGGTCAATCTTTATTTAGGTTTTTTTATATTTAGGAGCTTTTATTCTATCGCACATATCAGTCCCATTCTTTCAAGCCCCATTCATTGATCATTACATAGTCATTTAACATCTTTAATTCATCCGAATAGGGTTCTGCCAAATGTTGTGACAAATACCTATTTTGGCAACTTACACACTTTGACAACTAAAACTTAATACTCTTCATCGACTTTTTTTCGATGCTGTTCTTACCATACTCCATCATCAAGTGACGTACATCGTCAATTTTTCCACATACATTGCAGTTAGGTGACTCCATTTTTCTCATAAGAAATGCATAACTTCCAGACGGATAGTGCCCTGAACGTAGTCTTAACGCTATTTTGACATATTTTAGATTTAAATTACATTTATTAAACCAAGGTAAATGAAAAGGTTGACAGTGTATTTTTTTATTCCTCTTATATATATTTTTTTTCTCATACTACGTCTAGTTTTTAAATAGGGTGGCAACCCTAACTGATGGCTGATATTCAGATGGCGATAATACATCTCAGCTAATAAAATCGCATTTTTGTACGAGCCTTTGCATTTACGTAATCCTCTGAGAATTACTGAGACAAGTAAAGAAACGCTACGCAATGTTCAGACATTAATATTGGTAAGAAACAAATAAATTCCACGCTGAAACAAACGAACATTCCTATTCTTTTTTCTCTGTTTTGAAATTTATACTACAAAGGCATCGCCAAAACAACAAAACGACAACACTTTGTCTATTTTCTATCTAAAACACATAAAATTTTATGTTGATATATCTAAAATCGATAAACGTCGACATTATTTTCAATGTTATCCATTTTACCATAACTAATCACCAGGTGGCGGTAGTCTTTATCTTAGTGTTATTAAGTTTAATATTTCAATGTCATTATCAGCTTGTCAGAGACCCACTGCAGGGCCATAGGGTTCATCCCGAATGAAGATATGGGCATAAACACCAAGCCAGCCGACGACGTATTGGCGATTTCAAGCTGTGAGGAATTCACAGTCCTATATTGTTTCCTAATACGGTGGTACTACAAGAACATTTCACAGGTCCAGGTTTCGTCACGGTGTTTTCCTTCACCGTCAGCCGATAGTGTTACCAATTTAAATCCGTAAATGCAAGCGAATTCCAAAAAAATCGTTGATATATTATATCGAGGTTCGAACCCGCAGACATCGGTTTGATAGTCCACCGGTCAAACCACTAGACCATCACGTCTGTAATATAATCTAAAATAGGAGGCGGACAAAGTCGCGAGCGGTTGCTGCTCCTAACTCTATTATTATTAACGGGAGTATGAGTTAATTTTTTTGTTACCTTTTCACACCTGAACTACTCCGCCGATTATCATGCTAGGCCCTATAACATTAGGTATCTGCCAATGAAAGTCCTGTCAAAATCGGCCAAAGCGATTCGAAGATTAGTGCGAATGGGCCAATTGTTATAAGTACCATATATACTTTTCTATCCATTTAGTAATAAGTTGTTATTTTGACATTACAAACAGATACTTCAGCTTTACTTACCCGTGTAGCAGATATGTTGTCGCACAGTTATAATAATCTAAAGAAATCGTGTCCAGACAGACTAGCCCACGCGTGCGTTTTTACTTGACATTTTTTTTTGCATAATTCCACGCGATCGACGTCTCAAGTAGTATATTAATGTATAAGTTCTTTACGACCTCGGATTACTTGCGATTATTTATACCAAAGGTCCTAAAACATTGTATAATTATTTATAATAATATTTTTATAGTTCACGCGAGCGAAGCCAATTTTAAAATCATGAAACATAAAAAAACAGGGAGAAAGAAGTTAGAGAGGCAAAGGAGCTCTTTCCTTACATGACGATTTTAGACATTTAACTCGTACCGCAAACCATCTTAAATAACTTTGTTCCAGTAACATCGCGCAAAGATAATCATTACCCCGTAACAAACAGGCATAGAGCCGTGAACAAAGCTAATTCATACATATTTTTCGATAAAAGTAGCACCAAAATAAAAAACAAATTATTGTTCACAGATATATCGCACCGTTCCTACTCGGAACAACAATAATCGCGAATACCCTGATCGTGGTGGTACTCTCACGACGACATATGCGAACTCCAACTAACGTGGTGCTGATGGCGATGGCGCTCTGCGATATGTTCACGATGCTCTTCCCAGCACCGTGGTTATTCTATATGTACACATTCGGCAACCACTACAAGCCGCTGAGCCCCGTGAGGGCTTGTCAAGCATGGAATTATATGAATGAGGTTAGTATTAACGATAACTAGTGAACGTTTCGTGATAAAAAAAATTATTTATGTTCAACACTATAAAGTTTTTCAACAGCCATTAAACAAAAAGGAAATGAACTAAAGTGGCTGAGAAACAGAAGAGGGAAAAGATGTTCAAAACTGTTTTCCCTCGGCCCGTATAAATAAAAGACAGTTCTGGCATAGTTAATAGGTAATATCTATTTACTAGGTGTCGTCCATTTATTGAAATTTACTTTTCGAACAAGCTATCTTAACTGACTTGAAATAAGAAACAGTATAGCATACGAATAGCTTATTTAATTTTTCAGCTGACAAAGGTGTCATAAAAGCGAAAATTATTTCACGGTCCAACGCGATTAATTGAACGCCAGTGATGCGAAACATGTAGAGTCACCAGGCGTACTTTATTATTAAAAAAATAAACACACTGTATACTAAATTACTTCTTACAATTATATTTTACTCTTTATAAGAACAACACGTTTTTAGTACCACAATATAACCGTATGTGAAATGACAACGTTATCTAAGATTTATAAGCGCGGACTAGAGGGGGACTCATTCTCAAATTAACCTACCAAAACACACCTCACCCACAGATTTTCAACTTGTGGGTGTTGGTCACACGAGCTTAGTAAAAACCCTATTTCCATATAAAAAACTTATCTGCGCAATAAATATTTCCTACTTTATTTCATCGTTATGAAAATTATTTTAAGTAAATTATTAAAAAACTCAAAAAAAATGAAATTTTGTGTACAGCATACTCACTCGGTTACTAAACTGAAGAAGGAAATTTGAAACCCACGATTGATTTGAAACAATAATAATTGCCTATAAAAGAATCTATATAAAGAAAAACTATTTGCTTACTTGCCTAATTTATTTTTGTTGTGTGTATGATTATCATGAGAAGATTTGTATGAAAGAAAACGTTTGAAGAATCTGACGGAAAAGTGAATAATGTAGCTTAGAAAGACGTCCATATAAAAAAGAGTGAGTGGGTGAAACAGAATATAGTAAGAATCTTCAAAACTATTTACAGATTGATTTTCAGTTGCCATTTTATTTCATTACATGGTTGTATTGTAAAGATTTATTTTAATTGTTAGACCCGCAGTACACCGGTACTATAATTAGAATACCCGTGCGAAGCCGGGGCGAATATCTAGTTATTTAATCAAAATTAGCTTTTTTTAAATTAAATTAGTTTTAATACACATTAAATGAAAATGTGAGAAATGAAAATATAACTAAAACAAAACCTTATTTATTGTTCCCTCACCCCTAATATACTACAATACACCGTATTTCAATAAAATATACTTATTACTTACTTTCAGTAACATTGACTATGTTTTTTAGTAAAAAAGGTAAACCTAGTTTAATAATAAATTAGAGGAAACATCGATACAAGAAGGCGGAAAAAATTATATTAATTATTAGGCTAATATGATTGTACTTCACCTATCGAGAGTGGAAAAGGTAATCGACTAACATACGATTACACTACCTTTGTACGTTAGTCAATTAGCCTTTTCCCAATTGACATGTAGACAGCCTCCTGTTATTGCAGTATATGTTTTACAAACCTCAAAACACGACACGTTGAGAGAAATTATTGTGGCAACGCATTTGTAGTAACTGGAATCCAATAGGGCATAAGTATACTACCATTCCATTATTGATATTTCTTTATTAGCCACCATTAATATGTTCGCAATATTACAAATATTAACATTGAATAGACAATTTAACGGTGTAGTGAAGTTAGAATTTAAGTTTCCAAAAGGACGGTCTAGCAGTTTAATCATTTAAACTGCTAATACAAAGGGAAAATGTATAATTGTGTAATGTTTCTAATGGATAAACTCAAAAAATACTTCATTTAAAAAATTCTTGCATTATAGTAAACTACATTATCAGCGAGTAACATGTGCTTTATTTTATATTCAAAATGACATTAACAGGAGCGAAACCGCATGCCAAAACTAGGAAATTATAAATTTAATGTCTCAATAAATACAGGGCTAGAATTTAGAAACAAATGCTCTATCATAATTTCGAAGATTTAATTAAAACAGAAACGCGGTACACATGCCAGTGACAGTTGTCACGTGACTCAAGATGGTCGCGTTGAATATTTGCCGGTATCGTAGTTTGTTATGTAGTGTTTTTTTTCCAAGTTTTGTTAATTAACTTGCATATTCTAACTTATCTCTCTAATGTTGGTGAGATTTACCGTAATATAGTTTTGTTATTTTGTCCTAATGAAATGGATTACAATCGATAACATTAAAAATATTAATTCTGATATGTCATAGAACTTCACTGGAAATTTCTAACAATGGTACTATCATTATATTGCCAGAATACACGAACTGTATACTACGAAACAATTACAAAGTTGATTAAGATAGTAATATTTTTTATAACAGAGAATGGCTGTCAAAATTAAAAAAGTAAAAAATGGCTGATTAACTGTGCAGTAACATAACAGTTATGTCTATCCTAAATGTGTAAGTTGTGATTACGGTATCTATACAAATAAATAAAATAGAATTGTCTATTTTGATTTTGTCGATTAGCTCTACAGGAGTTTATTTATTGGTATCCGGTTTCCTGAGTCATGTGTTTGCAGTTAGCCGATACGATTCAATATTTACTCAAACCCTCAGTCGTAAATACAGTTCTCTATAGGATTGTCTTTTCCTTGTTTTTTATAAAGAATTAATGTGTGAGAATTTATCAGTAGCATAACTAGACCTGAAAGTGTAAAAAATGGTCTAAGATTTATTCCTTGTTATCCACGACGTGAGACCTAAAAACTACCTATTTTATCATAAAGCTATTTTTTTGTCTCTCAAAAACAACCCAGTTCGTCAGTTTCTTTTTTATATCAAGGCTCCGTTGGTATAGTTCCTTTCTTTTCAATCACATTTTAAAGCACCACGTCAGCCTATTAGAGACCTACTGCAGGCCACTTACCGAAGGAAGCTATGCACATAATCACCATGCCAGCCTACGACGTATTGCCGATTACTAACTCGGATATATTCAGTTCTAGTTTTCCTTTACCGTTATCAATTTAAATTAGTAAATGTACGAGAATTCCGAAAAATTCGTTGATATTCGTCAAATCGATATTCCACCAGTCAAACTACTCGACCAATAATAATTAAATAACGCACAACTAATTAAACATTTCTTACGTTTGAACAATTCGGAATTACATACAGAAATTAAAATAAACCAGTAAAGATTATTTACACTGTTTATTCACCTAAACCAATAACGGGTAGTTCCCCTGGCCCCAGAGGTAAATAAAGTTCGTCACCGGAGGAAATCCTGTTTTGCAAATAATTATTTTATTTTAGTCGCCACAGACTAACACTATCATCTTTTTTAATTTTTTTATTAGAATCCCCTTTTTCGATAAGATTTTAAGGGTATCAGTAATACTTTACGAATATTTGTTTTACACACTACAAAACACCCTATAGCTTGGGGGCTCTATATCATTAACATAGCTAATAGAGGGCTAATTACGACCTTAGTGCTTTTAATAAAATTTAGAAAAAAAACAGGGTGTATTGTAAAGACACACGACAGAATTGAAACTTTTGTGCTACAGGAAAACATTTTGATTTAAAAATTACAACAAAAAGCCAATGTCATACGGTGTTCTACCCAACCGCGCCCAACGTTGAATTATAGACGTGAATG
Organism: Antheraea assamensis; assembly: GCA_035772565.1. Lineage (NCBI taxonomy): Eukaryota > Metazoa > Arthropoda > Insecta > Lepidoptera > Saturniidae > Antheraea > Antheraea assamensis. The sequence goes on from JAQQSE010000058.1 coordinate 1,688,949, forward strand.
TAATGTTCATGTGTTGTCATTGGTTGATTACGTGTACTGCAAATTTGATTGTTAATTGTTGTTCGGATAATAGAACAAAGGATATGCCTTGCGGTTGTACAAGTGATACAAACTACGTAGATAGAGATCTAAAACATTATAAAATATACAAACTAATACACTCTAAATACCTTATAAGACTACAAAATGCAAAATTTACATGAACATGAACCAAAAGGTAAAATTTACCCTTACTTTTGATGATGATATGATGATGTCCGCCTTGACGTATCTGTTAACGGTGAAACCTGTTATTTTCTGAAGTGGGGCCGAATGTGACTCACAAAAGCAAATTTTATTTAAAAGATACATTTACAACGCGCACTGTGTAACTGACCGAACGAATTTTGCGTTATAGGAAGGCATAGGACGGTTCTTTTTAAAAAGGCATTTTACATTCAAAATCAAAATTACTTTATTTAATTTAGGTCCTAGGTAAGCGCTTATGACCTTATAACTACCACCTCCATTGCCATCGTTCACATATTGATCCACTCTATAATATCCTTTTGACACCAAAACCCGCTTGACATGGCGCTTAAACTTACAGTTTGGCAAATCAATAATATGCTTTGAAAATTTGTTGTAAAACCTAACAATATCACCTAACAAACTGTTACTGCTTTGAAACTTGGGAGTACCAATATGTCACAGCGCTTACTATTTAGATCATGCCGGTCTTTTACGATATCCAGTCTTTCAAAGTTTTCGTAAACGTTCATTAAATTATCAAGAATGTATTGGGAGGGTCGACATAAAATTGAGGTCTTTTAGTCGATAGTCTTCGAATGCTTCTACTACCCTTTTAATAAAGTTGGACTATTCCGGTCTTTGTTGCTCTTCCCACGTATCTGTAGGTATATTGCATGCGATGAAATATTGCTGACTCATTATATATCTGCAATAAAAACATTGACCCCCAATTTTACACTTTGCATGCTTCAGCTGTAAATAAAACCCAGACCTAGGCAACCTAATATTACTCTTACGTACAATGTAACTGCACCAACCTATGTGGCGTTCAATAAGTATAGGCTTTTGAAACATTGTGTTGCCTTTACACTTTTATCTTATTACTATTACACTATGATTAATTCATTGTAGTGCATTTTAATTCATTGTAGTACTCTGTAGTTCTTTTTCTTAATAATTTAAAGCGATTGATATTGACGTATGACTAAAATACAGCAACATTTTGGCAATGACAACTTTTTTTTCTCCGGTATAATGGAAATTACCATTTCTAATATTATACGACTCAGATATTCAATTGGATGAGTCTCGATAATATATTGATTAAAGTAATATGACAAAGATTACTATTACTATAGGGAGATCGACATATACTGTCGTGAACTTTGCTGTAGGAAGTTTTAAGATGTACCAATTCCGTAGTACATTATTTTGATGTTGGTATAAGGTATTTTAAGTTTTATCATATCGATATAAATATCGATAAAATATTGTCGAAATTATTTCTTTTTTTTTTCGATGTATCATTGCGTGTCTAGTCATAACCGATTTGCAGGTAACAAACAGAACTTCTGTGAATAAAGATAATAGTAAAGTTATATAAACGTCGATTGTTTGACTTACAACCATTTAACTTTCAATTTTGTTGAGTTTCTGGTTTTACCAAAAAGTGTACTAATGTTATGGATCCGTAGATGTACTTTCTTACGTACGTTCTTCTTCGCCTATCCTAGACTAGATTCCGAAACTAGTGATCGTCTACTGGTCGAAATATGACCGTAACTCATTCATTTTTTAATAATAAGGAAAAATAGAGAACTTTTCCAAAATAAATACTGTTAACAGTCAAGCTCGGCAATAGCTACAGAAGAAGAAAAAAAAATAGGTTGAGAAACAATAGACGGAAACATATTATACTGTTTTGCCTCTTTCTATTTCCTAAATACAAACTAAAACTTGTAGTCCGGTGAATATGTAAAGGCTTCCGGGTCAACAGTGTAGTCAGTTCGAAAAAAAAAATACAAACTAGAACTAAATTTCAGCGGCTCGGTCTCTCAGTGGTACTGGTCAATGTACTCATTCATAACTTCGAGAGACATGCGTTCGGACCGTTTTCTTATTGTCATGTAACCTTAACATGGTAGTGAGGGAACGATCTAATTATTCTTTTGGAAGGCTTCTATTGGAAAACTGAAGTGAAAGTCATACTGTATTTCTAGTATTTTTCCATTTTCTTCTCACGAAATTTAGGTTTGTCTGTAATGAACCGCAGAGTGTCAACAGAACAAGATCTACCGTTGTACGCGCATCAAACAAAAACTACTGAATGCATTTGAATAATCTTTTTCATTTTGACTTCTTAGACACTTGATCCTTATCTCAAAAAATTGTCACGATAGCTTATCGAGCGACTAACATCAAGGTTTGTATACACTTTGTCAGGGATACAGAAAAGGACGTAGGCTACTTTTCATACCAAAAAAAAAGTACTTTTCCACTGGGATAGGTCAAATATACAATAAAGTGAATAAAGCCACGAGCAAAAACTAGTAACAATATAAATCAAATGGAAAATATTAACAAATGATAAAAACCTAAATGTAAGATAAATTTCAATCTAAGAAATGTAGATGACGGTATAGTAATGAATCCAGAGTAATTGAAATATTGAAAAGCGACCAGCGGTTCGGAAATATCGCGTCGCTGCCGACGAAGCTCTGAACGATAACAATGACGCCCCCACACTACACGCCGAGCGCCCCCATCGCGACGCGCATCTCCGTATCGACAATGGAAACGCGTACTGCTCTCCAATTGCAGTTATTATTCAAACACGGAGATTAAAAATTCCTAAATTGGCGTTTGTCAATCTCGCCTTTTTTTATTCTGTCTACACTGGTAGTGTTTTTTTTTTTCATTTTACTTTTCTTCTATTTATATCAATATGGTTTGATTTTATGTATATTCTACGTATTTTTTGTCTACAATGCAAAACACGCTATGGTTTTAGCACAACATTTTCCGTCACCGAAAGGTCCTGTTCCTTCGCAAGGATTCGATCGTACGTCGATCGATACGTCGTCGGACTACGCTAACTATTGAGTCATCATAACTTTAACGCTTGTAACGCTGCCACAAAAATGGTACCATGGTGAACAAATATTACTGGCTCCCAAATGATGCTACTGGCACATGTTATTGATATAGTCTTGTCTATAAATCTTCAACTTAAAGAATGTATTAAGTGGTCGTTAAAAACTCCGCAGCCACTAAGGGAAATGCTGATTCAAGATACATAAATCGTGAATGCACTAACCATTATTGGTTTCCTACTTCCAAGTATTTTGAGACCTGAGACCAACCTGCTCCGTAGGGTAGTTAGTGGTCGGTAAACCGTGGCTCTTGCACTCCTTGGCTCTTTCACAAATTGTTTATTATTTTTAAGGTTATAGGCTAACGGTTTTAAGGTAAGATCCGGATACATTCAATTGAACATAGATAAACATTTAATAAAAAAATCTCCTACTGTGAAGTCTGTGGGGTAATAGAAGATATACATCATGTATTAACGAAACGTATTCGTCTCCAAGCGGATTCACAGTTACCGATGTCGACTCTCAATTTGAATTTGCAAGATATTGGAATGTTTCATAGGTTACTGTCCAAACCTAATATGGTTGAAGCATTCAGTCTCAAGTTGTTGACGATCCCGTACATTTTAGCTTTAATAATTTGTATTAGTTATGTTATTCAGTCTGTATATTAAGTTAAAGTTACTATGGGGTTGATATAGTCATAAAAGCACCTAAATAAATATTAAAAAAAAAACAATTAAATATGAGATAAAACATATAAACAATTCTAGCTCATACCCGCGGCTACATCGGCATAGTTTAATACCTTAACAATATATTTTATGTACAAAGGAAAAAACATAACCACCACACCGCTTACCCCCTTTTCCACGGCAAGAGAACACACATCGTTTAACGTGCGTAGTGTTTTGAAAAATCGTAGTTCTTTAAATCTCTAATAACTTTGTATTAAATGAAGCCATTATGACTATTTTTCTAGATAAAGACCTAGTGTCTATGTAGTACAATAAAAAAATATGATCAAAATCTATCCAGCAGTTTTTGAGTGATGCACGCATAACGGCAGACCTACATCATTTTATTTATATATGAAAAAGATACCATATAATGAAAACAATACATGTTTTATAGTGACAGTTTTTTACATCGCCTCAAATTTTTTCGTCCATCTATCGCTTGTCGTATTATAGCCGCCCGCGGAGTAGGGGCAAAGTAAAAGGCGCTCGGCTGAGCGGACAACGCCAATATGGCAGCACCCATGGTTTAATTCAAAAGGATTCAATGATTTAAATAAATATTGTGCTCGGTTTTTAAAGTGCGTCCTTCCATCTGAATAATTGTATTTATTATGAACTCCGTACTCTAACACGCTTTTTTTTTTTTTTTTTTTTTCGAACTGACCTACACTGCCAGCTTCTTAGGCTTTCACAGTTTCACCGGACTACTAAGGGGAGCGCTTAAGGCACTCACCCGATTTTATATAGACGACTAGCACAAGGGCGCACGGCACGCCTCGGCTTGGGCTGTCGTCGAAAACCCGAATCTAACTAGCTAAGCTAAACTAAGCTAAGCCTATCCGTATCATACCTGTATGGGTTCGTGAAATATACATGGTTACCAAGCATGTATGTTTCACGATCCCGTACACGTATTTTGTATCTGTCTATCTGAGTTCTAAACTATTTCAGTTCGAAAGGGCAAAAAAACAAACAAAAATAGCCCACCACTATGTGTACCTACAAGTGAGTGTGTGTGCACGTGTGTGGGGTGATCGGTGTTATGTTGTAGACGAGTGTTTGATCAAATCTACTCTAACACGCGGATTAAAATTAAAATTTATAGTCGGATATCTTGTCGACTATTGGCCATTATCCTTCCCATTTTCGAATTATGAAAAACGCGATTGTAATACTCTAAATTGAATAATTTTAGTTAAGTGCCTACGATCCAAAAATAAGTTTAATTGGCATCGTGGTTTCATAAAAACATACAATTGTTTTTTTTTTGGTGATTTAAAAATTTGAGGAACCACTTGAAACAAGTAACTTAACTGCAAAAAGACAACGATTGTAATTTCAGAGACTAATCAAAAGATTGTATAATATATACATAACTTTTAATGACATTTCATACGTCACTGGGCCGAGTTGCAAGGAGTGAACAATTTCCTCTCCGACGAACTGAGCAACACTTGCTCGTAGGAAATAGCTACCAGAATGTCGACAGCTAATTTCTTGTTCAGAATTCGATTAACTCTTTATATTTCTAACTATGTGTTTCTGTTTACAGTTGTTTATTTATTTCTTACCAGTTTTGCCCGCGGCTTCTCTCGTGTTAATATAATAAAATATATTTTGTATCCCTCGGAAACAGTTAATTTTTATGAATAAATCTACCTGTAATACCTTCGTCATATTGAGTTTATTTAGCACTACATGCCACCTACGGCTTTTTTTTACATCTCTCCAATGGTTTATGCAGCGCACACCAACATAGATCTAAGATGACAGGATTCTTTTCTACGTACATACTTTGATCAGTTTAAACAATGCCATCATCAATTGTAATCTGTGTTGCTCTGATATATAAGCGATATCATTGTAAATATTCATTAGAATCCGTTTAATACTTTTTGCATGAAAAAGTAACTAACATCCGTACATTCTTACAAACGTTTTCATGTTATATATTAATAAGATTTTTTATGAGATATTAGCCCAGACAAGCAATAGATATGTCTACATCAATTTAATTTTTTCGTATTTTGGAGCAATACGAGTTAAATTATTTTCAGTGGAAAGCAAATAATAATGAATTTCATTTTCCAGGTAATACCGGCTATGTTCCACACTGCAAGTATTTGGCTGACTCTGGCTCTGGCCGTCCAGAGGTATATCTACGTATGCCACGCGCCTGTCGCCAGGACCTGGTAAGTATTGTATATACATATATGAGTTAATGATAACATATAGAAGTTGAGAACAAAATTATTTTTAATCAATTTTTAATATACAATTTACAATCTTCTTTTTAAAGTCTTAAATCCTCGAAAAGTCAAATGTCATTCTCTTCTCCTTTTAAATAATACAATTACTGGATACAAGTTTTTTGAGCCGTCACCTACTTCTCAGCTAATGTACGGAAAATTATAATTTATAAGAAATTATTCATTCGCATATTTATTTATACAACAAACATTTGCTTTGTTTCTAAAAACAAATTTAACTAGTTGTCTGTCACTAACTTTAGTCGGAAGGTACTACATCTTTAAGACTGATAAAGACGACTGGAATCTAAGAATCCAGTGATAGCAAATCCAAGAACATTTCGTGCAATGAAACTAAACGCTCTTAACAAAGTTTTTAAGCGGTTAATGTGTCATTGCGTCGATCGACGTAGGTTTAAATCCTTTTTAGTGAACCAGGTTTCCGATTAAGGAAAATATCGTGAAGACCCACCCTCAAGTTGAAAATGTGCTACCGTGCACCTATAGGTATGTTCCGGCAGTTGCAAATTATAGACATCTCAACTCTAGGTTTAGCGTGTATACCATCCTAGACCACCTCGTTATTTAACATCACGTGGGATTGTGGTCAAAGGTTAACCTCTATAAAGTCTATAAAAAAAGAGCTAGCCTTACAGTAGTTGCATATGATGTATAACATTTTACATTTTATTGCGTTCTCCTTCTCTACTTCCCTTTCTCTTTCTCGCCATACACACGCATACACGATTATGATCGACAATACGTCGCGGTACTAAACTCACGCAAAATGCGTTGACACCTTTTCGCAGCTATCTCTCCACCACCTTGCGCACTCATTAGTGAAATCAAATAGCGCGTGCATCCCCGGTTTCCACATTTAAATCCCTTTTTCAAAATCACTCGCACAAAAAACACCCAGCAACCGAGAGGAAAGATGTTACGCATCATACAAGAAAAACGACAACATTAAGAAAATATGTCTGTTCACTGTATGTCAATAACCGATTTTTCTTCTATGGCTAAGTAATAAGGGAGTTATCAATAAAATTTCAATATATTATAACTATACTCGCTTCAGTAGTAAAGTAAACAAATAGGTACTCAATCCTAGGATGTTTCGCATGAACGCTACGGATTCCACAGATGCCACGCCCACATACAATAATCCGGTAATCGATTATGTCATTATGTATATCAGTACAAGTCGTTGATATAATGCTAATACATCTCACATTCCAAACGTATAAATGGAATGCTCACGACTATAGTAGGCATATGATGATATACTTGAGAGATTCATGAGAAATATTTGTCGAAATTGGACCGTTATTTTTAAATCTTAACATTACTGATGTTCCTTTGTCACAGAGTTTACATACAAATTACTATGCATATTACATAGTGACAATCTATATTCTCTGCGACTGTTGACTTATAACATGTATTTGACAATTTTGACACTGACGAATTTAAATCGTTCATATTTTCTATGTCACTCTAGAAAGGTTTTTTTTAGATAAACTCCCTCTCGGAGTGGATTTTACTGCAGGGAGATTAAATCAATTACAAATAATCCACTCTGCATTCTTTCCAGGTTTATTTCGCAAATTGTATTGTCAAAATACTGTCCGAATGTAAACAGTGAATGTTTATTTTAATTTAATGTATTAATATATAATACATAAATGTTGTTTTTCTGCAATCTTTTTCCATATGAACTTTACCTATACCAAATCTCAGTCTTCCGTGCGCGCATTGTACTTAAAAAGGAGTGCGAAGTAATTCAAGTATTTATATATATGTACATAATACAAAAAAATGGACTTTACTTTCTCCTCAAATTATGGTGAAATTTCAAATTTCTGTCAATATTTGAGCCTTATAGGAAATTGAATGAGCTACAAAAAGGTATGTTATGATTTTTTGATAAATCCATTCATGTAAAAGTTATTCAAGGTGAAACTTAGACATTTAATTAACAATATACTAGGTATAAAACCAATAATTATTATTCACGTATCTAAAATGTAATATACTAGAACAAATTATTATATATTCATTATTAAATATTAAATTTTCCACACTTCGGTCTACCTCAGCAACGATCTCTGGTAGTAATTCATACAAGAATTATTTACACACAATTTTCTGGGTTTCTCATTAACTCTCGGCCGCGTTATACAACGCACAAAACGAACGGTCGGGTTAGAATCATTATTAAATATTCTCGTATTCCCTAAGTCTTTAATTTTTGATTAAAAATAATATAGAAATAATAATATTCAAATCGTACTTTAGAAGCTTACCACTTTGCAAGTACTACTGTTCGCACCGAAACACGATCGAATTTCGCTACGATCCTGGGTTTTCCACCCTTGAAACATGTTCCACGAAATTCCTTTTAGTTTAACGAGCAATGCTGGTAATTTCTATTTTATATAATAACAATGATGGGAAGGTATATTCATCACTCTCAGAAATTGCCGAAGGCTATGTAATTAATACTTGAAACATAATAAACCAAAATCCCTTTAGATTACCTATTTAATACATTTCATCTACGTGAATTACACTATTAAAAGAATCTCGTACTTTATAATTATGTAATGTTTTGCTTAAACCACCGCTGCAGTTTCACTTAGTTGTACTGCAACATGCAACCGAATGGGGGGTGTTGTTGTCAGAAATTTTTAACCTCTTGGCTGATTTTTTAAGACCCAGATCTCGAAATGGCGGATTATGTTTTTATTCCACGACATCGTACATTGTAAATTTCACGGTTTAGTAAAAAAAGTTCATACAAACGAAAAAATGATTTAATAATACATTTTACATAAAAATTAAAATTTTACAATATATTATTTGTAATTTTTCAAAGTTTTGTAATAAATCAGGTGTTTTTTTAAGCTTATGCTGCCAACAGTCTGTTGGCCTGTGCGTCCTGAAGTCTACATTCGTTTGTATGCAACTTAAACCTTTATGGTTTTGGACAGACCAGGGGTTTATATTCTAACAACAAAACTTTTCCTTCGTTTTCGTGTAGATTATATTTCTAAAAGGTTTTAAATCTGTATAAACTTAGTCTTTTACACCATAAATGTAGAAGTCAATTCCAGTGTCTCGGAATCAACTTTTCACGTAGCATTATAAGAACATATTGAAAGCGGGGACTCATTGGTGGCATTTTAGGACAACGGATCAATCGATTTACGTTCAAAAACCATCTTAGGCAGAAAAATTAAACTTTATAAATTTTTGCGACTGACTACAGTGTCACCTGATGATAAATGACGATATGAGCTAAGATGGTAAATACGCTAAACCTAAAGGGGGACTTGGCTCCCAAGTGCAGCTGCCGGAACACACCTATGCAGTCATTGGCGATAGGTCCTCAGCTTGAGAGTGGTAGTTAACTTGTCGGGCATTAGAAAAAGCCCTACCACCATGCAATACGGTATTGAAACATATTACGCGTGAATCGACCTTAGCCTTGTACGAACATTAACAAGATTTTTCTACGAACTTGTTTTTCAATGTTTTATTATAAACAAACAAACGTGCGGTTCGTGGAATTAATTACATTTAACCACGTACCATGACGTTATGTTGTTTGTTGGGTAATAGGATACCTTTATATTTCTGCTGACTGAATATTTTTCTCATGAAAATACTTTCGCTGTTTCATAGGAACTACTTATTGTGACTAGATATATAGGGGGTATTTTATTTATTTAGTTGTAATATTTTAATTACCATTCTTACCCCATATTCTGCTATAATTAGTTCTTAACCTTTATGAAAAGAGGTATTGTTGATAGTCTATCTAATACAGGGTTACACAGAACGCAGCTCGCGGGCCGCTTACAGCACATAGTCGAGGTACGTGCGGCCCGTCAGAATTGTGACAAATAAAAGGATCGACGCTTTACTCTGCAAGTCTGCATTCGGAACTAATCAAACTAGATTTAGATTTGTTTAATACGTATATTCAATTGTTCTAATTCACAGCGGCCGGCATAATCTGTCAGTGTGGCCTAGGTGAACTAGGGTTCCAAAAATTCTGTGCATCCCTGATCTAATACAAGAACAAATAAAAAAAATTGTTTGTAAAAATCTTGTCAAAATATGTTTAAATTAGACAAATTAGACACGTCAAATGTCAATATATTTATTTCAGTTTAATTTATCAACGTATACTAAACTATTCCCGACCGCTTCGATAGGCATTAACAAAAATGGTTAACGGCCGATATAAAATCAAAAAAGTAAGTAGTCTAAATATTTAATTGATGAATACGTCACTGTGAGGAAATCCATCATTGAAAATTAGGGTGGACGTTACTTCGCACTTCCTCTTAGAATTGTTTGGCCGCTGACACGACAAGTGGAAGTGCGAAGTAACGTCCGCCCTAATGTTTAAGTTGTCTACAAACCATCTACGAAAAATTGCACATCGAATGGTCTTAGTCCTATGCATACATTCAATAATTTTAACGTGATTCAGTCTCAAAAAAACGATATTTTCATTATAGCTAATGAGTATATTATATTAAGAGGGTATAAAACTACGTTTTGACAAAACTTAGAAGGATTTATTGCTTTTATAAGTTCTATATAATAAAATAATTTTAAGGTGGCATTAAAATATATAAATGCTCCTTGATACTTGTACTTCACACTAATCGGCACTCGAAAAATTATTGAATCGTGTCCCTCGAATGCGAGCTAAGTTTTTTCGCTCGTAAATAACAGACCCGTTGTAGAAAATCAAGTTATTTTCGTCACCACGTCCTAAACTACATCAAATAACACTCTTTACGACTTTCCTGATTTTCTCTTTAATCCAACTATTATTTTCTTGCTTTGTCGTCGAAAATTTTGTACGAGAGACGCGTCTGAAGCCCTACTTTGAGTGAACGTTCGATAATTTATCTATCAGTATTAACTTTTTTAATGTCCCAGGGAAAGATTAATTGCGTTAGACCACACCCACATTTGATGATGCAAAATGTACTTAATCATAATTAAAGTGTTGTCAGATCCAAATTAAATATCGTATAAATTATAACCCAATATATAAATCTACTTTTGATGAGTTAACTGTAATTAACCATTAATCATTAATTCCTTAAGCTTAAATATTCTTCAGTTTTTGTCAAAGAGTAAACAAATATTGTAGAATGGAAGAGGTAAGAATCGTGAAGTTTGATGTATACAGACGTAAATAAAGGTTTGATTCGTCGGTGGTAAGAAAACTCTTTCCAATAGCATTGTTGATAACAACTAAAGCTCGTTAATAATTTCTAAACAAAATGTAATTAATTAATTACACAAGAAATAAAACCGATTTAAAAAAAATTACTCTTACGAAAGTGACTACATTATCCTTGACCATACTTAAGTTTCTACCTAATCTCGGATTGTGATGAACCTATAAAAAAGCCCAAAATTAATACGCACAAAACTGTTTACTCATTTTTAAAAGCACTTGTGCACTAACATGTACTTAATTTCTATAGTCTGAGCTGAAATGGTTTATTACCGTTCTTCGTCTTCTTTTTTTTTGCTTCGGCACGGTTTGTGCACTAACCAGCGTCAAGTAACAAGATTTTGCCAAGTAAGTGTCTTGTGATACTTTTAATGTTCCAACAAGATGGTGGCTCCCTTGTTAGAACTTTCCATGGAGTTTTGTAACACAGGATTATGAATAAAATATTAAAACCACTACATTACAGACTAAGATTCTGCCAAAAACACCCTTTATTACCTTTATTCTTCTATTCGTCAACCGATTTTCTTTTTTTTAAACGACTTGAAAAAGGACGAGGTTCTCACATCAGTTGTATTTTTTTTTTTTGTTTTGTAAAATTTTGTTGTTTTTGTTGGAAAATGAATATTTTCAAAGCGGTCCCATTTCAAGTTCATTAGCTCTAGACCTTGGATTTCAAAGGAAACTGCTCAAAAGCGAATAGGATATTTATAATTATTGAAATACTGCCAGTACCAGTGCCAGTTACTGCACAACCCCATGAAAAACTACTTTCTACACCCCTATGGAAATACTTCAATCAGTCTTCTCTATCTTCAAGTAAAAATGTCGTCAAAATCCATTCGGCCTTTTCGGAGATTAGTTCGAACAAACAATAAGCACTTTTATTCGTACTACTGGTCATCCAGTGATCGAAATTTGATTATAATTCATACATTTTTGAAATTTCAATTTTATTCACTATTTTTTTATAAAGGTGTACAAATATTGTAGAATAATAGTGGTAAGGATAATGAAGTATGACGAATAGAGAATTTATATATGAAGGCTTTGGTCTCGTCAGTGGTCAGGAAAAAAAAATGTTTTCAATTTTTTTGGTCGCCGTTGTCGTGGTCTATGACTACTGAACAAAAAAAAGCAAATCGGTTGAAAAACAAAAGAGGAAGGTTACGTAATCGTTTTGTCACCACCTATATGTAATGTAATAAGTATAAGTTAGATATACGATGTGTTAAATGTGTGTGTATGTGTGTAAATTGACGAAGGAGAGCGAAATAACAACTATACTGACTATTTACAAAGGCTTATATACGAACTCTTTTAACTCCACTATAACAACACGGATTGTATCGAAAATTTGACACCATTTTAAAGGTAGCATAGCATTACTTTAATAAATAGCTTTGGTAATGGGTTTTTTTTCTTCTAGGAATAGAACTCTAAGCAAAATCGAATAAGCGCAACGATTAAACGAATCAAATAAGTAATGAAATTAAAGAGATAATTTATAGAACGTTCATTTAGTAGCTATGTGGCAACGTTTCGGGAACGAAAGCAATCGTTTACGACTGGCGATAAAACGGTGAACTCATAAAAAAAACCGCAGCGAGGTTCACTATTGCCGTCGATGGACGCCAATATTATGTTTATATAGCGAACACACCACGCGTAAGAAATAGTCGTTTACACTATCTACAACAATTCTTTTTACTCGACTGCGTAGAAATAAGGTATCACTTTTCGTTTAAGCGATTATGAGTCTTCTTTTTACTCGACTACTTAGAAACAATGTAACATTTTTCATTTAAATGATGATGAGTCTTCTTTTTACTCGACTGTGTAAGAAACAATATAACACTTTTCATTTAAGCAATGATGAGTCTTCTTTTTACTCAACTACGTAGAAACAAGGTAACATTTTTCATTTAAGCGCAGATGAGTCTTCTGATTACTCAACTGCGCATAAATAAGGTAACATCTTTCGTTTAAGCGATAATAGATCAGTGGTAAGCGTGTTCGAACACCGCTTCGATCGACGTAGGTTCGCATCATTGCAGTGAAGAAAAACATCGCGAAGAAAGCATAGTATCGCGGTGTAGGGCTTTATCTAAGCTCGCCTTAGAAGCTTCTAAGTATACATAGGTGTTTTCCCACAGCTGAACTTGAGAGGCAGTCCCCCACTAGGCTTAGCATGTTTACCATCTTAGATCACATCGTTAACATCAGGTAAGATTGTCGTCAGGTTTTATTTTTCTAAAAAGTCCTACCACCATGCTATGGTATCATCACGATGTTCTCCATCACCGAGAGCTTTGGCTCATTCGCAATAATTCGAACCTACGTCGACTGGCGTGGTGTCTGAAACACGCTGTCAACTGAGCCATCCATTTTGTACATACTATGTCCGGGGCTTCGAAAACCTACAATATATTCAATAAAAAATTTATGAATTTTACTTACGTGAAGATTCTCAAGTATACCATGACTTTCAGACTTCGGGTTAGCAAATTTATACAATATTATACACATATTTAAACCTTTCTTGAAGAAAAATTATAAAATTCAATTTTGGAAGAGGAAATAGGAGAATATGAATTATGATTTCGTCTACGTTATGTGGCTAAAAACTGTGCACGCGTTTTCGCACACTTTCGTTATTATTTTTTGGTATTGTTAAATATAATTACAATTAGTAGTAATAAATATTTGAATGAATGTGTTTTTGAACAACCCGGTTTTAAAACTATAATAATATGATGGTATAAAAACGTTTTCTTTCACCTTCTTCTTCGTATTAATTTTCATATCTGTCAAATGGTTTGTAGTTTCTCCAAAAACGTACAAAATTCATCAATACAATATAATTTACTGTGTTGGCTATAATAATGCTTTCAGCAAATAATGATTGTTTCTCGATTAAAAATAGTAAATTTTCTCACTCGGAAATCTAGATGCATCGTCGATTTTATTATTGACAAATTAACACCCACATGTATACGTAAATTATTAAATGTGTATCTCCGCAGATCTCCCGTCATCTCTGAGAAAATATGAAGTATTAATAAGTTCCGAATGACGTCAAGGGATTGTTTAAGGCCCCACCATTCAATAAACATTTAAACATCGCTCACGTCAGAATCGTGTTGCCAGTACTCTTTTATTCCAACGTAATATCTAGAGTTATAGTGTACGCAAAATATTTTTTTAGTACGTTATGTCCGCCCCAGTTTCGCACGGCTGTGATAACGTAGAAAACTAGACCTTATCTTCCCTTTGCAGTATGTGTATGTAATGTCTGCCGTTGTGCTAGCATCGCCCAAATACTACGGAATAGATTTTTTTTTTTTTTTTTTTTATCGCTTAGGCTCTTGGTCCTTATCTAAATTATCATAATAGTGTTCAGTATGCGGGGTACTAGGTATACCGGTACCTCAATAAGGTGACATAATTAACACACTTAGATCTTGAAGGTAATATTTATTGCGCATCCGTACTAATGACAATTCACAACGCGTACTGTTTGACTTTTGCTACGCTTGAGGTACGAGTGGGTTCCTACAATAGCTTCATTTAATATTTAGTTATTACAGTTATACAAAAATACGATGTCATAAGCATTCCGCATTCAGCGGTGTGTAAAATGGAGGCAAATGGTATAGTGCACATGCGCAGGAGAAGGGAAGTAAACGGATAACATTGTTTACAAATAAATTTTATAAGTAAAATATATTTTTTCCTTTCAATTATTTCATATTTTTTTCCGATGTACATAATATATATTTATATGATAATAAACAACGCAGACGAAGTCGTGGGTATCAGCTAGTCTTCATATAGCCAGAAACACACATATGAACACACGTTATTGTTATAAAATTAATAAAATCGATTAAAATTATTTGAATAATTTCGTAATTTCATTTCCTAATCAGTTATCCAGTAATTTTATAGCGTCGATGGCAACACCATAGCGAATGCAAAATTAAAGACGAATTCACCAGATCCACATTCGATTTACTAACTAGAAACCACGGATGTGTTTTACAGCATTTTAATGTTCACGGAGGAATAACGTCTTGAGTGGCAAACGGAAAGGTTGTAAACTTGAAGAAATTTAACATCTTTGCGGTTTTGACGAGCTCCTTTGAGTTAATGAAGCTGGTCGAGTGTAAAGTAGTCTATCTGAATATCAGTTATGGTGTGTAAAACTACATTTCGTTTATATTGTTGTAGTGAAGCGGGTTTGATGTGCTCAATGTCTATAAAACGAGTTTTAAGATTACAGTGGGATGAAATATCTTGATGTAATTATTATATAAAAATGTTTTCTTCTTTGGAAAACACCTTTCTATTTGTTTGTCCGTTAAGTTTTATCATTTAACCGATTTACATTATTAGGTTTTTTTACCATGATAATCCTTATTAATATTTTTAATGCGAATGTAACTCAGTTTGTTTACCGATCGTCGTTATATCTGACAAACACGTTATCAGGATTCACTTTAAGAAGTATAGTAACTTTCATTAAAAAAAATACTGTTCCTGAGAGAAATAGTTCAAATCACCATTTACCGAGCTTAACTGCGAACAAAAGCTAGGATTCTATTAAATCGTGAGTTTGTTGATGTGTCTGTCTGTTTATTACGCATTTATGTCTTAACTACTTAATCAATTATCATGATTTTTTTTATACATACACATTGTCAGCGGTACTTAAAAGGAGATAGATTCATCCAGAACAAAGAAATGTTGGTCCCTCACCAGGGCCTCGACTTAAGATGGAAAGTCTAATATTAGACCCACCTCTGACGAATTGGTGGGAGGCGCAATGTTTACTAATGCGTTTTAACCTCATGGACCTGTATAAGAGTTAAACCTATATTAACTCGAGCAAAACCGTATACAAAATTAAAAGTTAAGTAATATACAGAACAAATTATAAGTTTGAAAGTAAATTAATTTAGAGACAAAGTAGCTATTATTTTATTATATTTTATCTAAAGTAATAAATAGTAACCAAAATGAACTGGTGAACAAATGTACCATAAATGTTGTTTTTACATGTAATTCACACCGACCGTTTTAAACCTAAAGGAAATTAAAACAATTAAAAGCGATGTACAAAATATTAATGTTGATCGGTTTAAATAATTCAAAAATTATTTATTGACATGTATCATTTTACGCGTAATTTTAAATTTAATTTTTAAATTTAATTTTAATTTTAAAATGGCTTCCAAGCTAGACAGGGCCTACGATATCCTTTACGACATTCAATTTGTTCTCATTGATTAAGTAATAAATATAGTGTACATAGACGCCCGGCAATACATATTTTGTTTATATGTAACAAACCATGTAGTATTTAAAATGCTTAAAAAAAACAATAATTGTACAATTCACGCGAGCGGAGACGCAGGCTCATCTAGTATATAATATATGTGAAAATATGTTTTTTTGTATATTTTATACTTAACGGTTATACGAATTAAATTAAAATGTAGCTTAGAACTCTATTATACCAAGGACTTCAAATCTTTAAGAGACCACATTTAATATACCTCTAGAGAAAGGCCGACTATGACATAGTATATAAATATAAAGAGATAAATAATGGTCTACAACAAGCAGAACAGTTTTATTTTAGAGGTTACTAGATGATATTCACCCATTTCTTTAGGCATTACAAAAATTTATAAAGAGTCGGTCGAAACCAAAAATTAAGTAGCCCATGACCATCTACGTAAAATTCCGCAACGAATGGTCATAGACCATTGACGTGATTGAACCTCAAAGAAATTGTATTTATATATGTATGTGTGTGTATATATAGATAGATTAGGAATTCTGATTATGGAAATCTTTTATACTTTAATTATGGCGCTTGCCCAAAATCACGCCTGATGTCAATTGACGATGTCGTTTAAGATGGTACACGTGCTAAGCCTAAAGACTGGCTCTCAAATGCAACTGTCGCAACATTTATATGATGTGTGGTGAAAGATTTTCAATTTGAGCACGGTAAATAACCGGGCGAGCCTAAAAACACACCTCATCGCCTTACCACCTATCTTAATCAAAAAGTCCGGTTCATTCGTAACAAAATTGATCGAAGCCATGTCTAAATACCGTATTATTGTTTCATAGTTGATTAAATGATATGATAATCAGGTGCACGATGCCTCGCGTGATGAAATGCCTCATTTACATCGGGATAGCCGCCTTCCTTCATCAGCTACCAAGGTTCTTCGACCGGCGGTACATGCCGCACGTCACCTTCTGGCATGGACGCTTTGAAGAAGTTTGCAGGGTGAGTGACTATATTAGGAATAGAATGTATAAAGTATGAAGATGTATGGATTTGAGAGTGAGAAAAGACCGATGATGCTATGGATCGACTAGAAATGTGTAAAAGAAGAGAGTGATAGAAGAAAATGTATTGTATCTACCGTACTGAGTGTAAGATAAGGATAAAAAGAAGAAGATTAAGTATGTACTGACTATCTACGTCAAAGATTCTAGTAGACAAACGGCTATTTTTTTGCTTACTACAATAAAAATACTTAGTGCTTACTATAATGTGATTTTCGTATTTCTTCAAATATCTCCTACAGTCTAATAAAGTAGAACACAACTAATTTTGTCACCGGACTACGACGATCAACGTTGGTCCGAATCTTTATGAATGAGCCTTTCGATGAAGGAAAATATCGTGAAGAAACCATAGTATGGTCATAAATATTTTTCTGAGCCTATCTGCCTAGCTACCAACCTCAAGTTGTGGAAATCTGCCGCCAAGCACCTAAAGTGCATTACGATTGCTGCACTTGCGAGCCAGCGCCACTCTAAGTTTAGAATGTTTACTATCTCAGGCCACATCCTCATTTAACATCGGGTGAAATTGTGGTCAATCGCTAATTTTATAATATATAAAAAAGTTTTACCAGAACGTTACCTAATGAAATGACGATGAGCGACAAAAGAAGACCATATGCTAAGGTCTGGAACGCAGACCCACTTCAATTGAACTTCAGAAACGCATTAATAATTGCTTGGCGACAAATTTTCTACTTGGTATTAGACAAGCATTAAAAAATGTTGATCTATGCTGTGATGTTTTTCTCTCTATCGAAATTCCAGTCTATTCTGTCAAGTCACGTTTCTATTGTAATATACAGAGAAGATGCATTACAAGTCTGTCTATCTATACGCATTTTTGTGTTATTAAGAAAAAGGCATTAAATGGCATTTATATTGAACGTACTGACCAACCTCAAAAGAACCACAGTCTTAAGGCTAGTCACAAATTTGATATCACGAATTGGTACTCAGTTGGAATCTCTCGTTTATCAATACACTGTCAAGTCTGTCAAGCACTGAAACAGTATACTCGTGACGATAGTGCTCCCATAGTTTACCTCTGAATAAGCTTCTACCACCCATTTCTTGTACTCGCATTTTCTTAGACTAATCAGACCTGTGCATCTGTACCTGTTTAGGGCACAAAATGAAAAGAAAACTACATGTCCTTGTATATTATATAGACGTAAATAAATATTTCTGTAAATCGATAGATTCCGAAACCGTATTACCGACTACGATGAAAATGTGACAGTTAAATGTTCTTTTGTACAGAGAAAGTTTAAATGCTATCACCATTAGATAGTGCTGTAGTACATCATCCTCTGTACAGCTCAAGCAATCATTATGTGGATATTTCAACATCGAAAATAAAACACATATTAAATTGCCCGTGGTGCAACACACCCAAAATTTATTATATACGTATTCATTGTTCCAGATCCAGATGGCTCCATGGGTTCACGCGTTATCACTAGATGCTTATTTCATAACATATTATGGATTTCGAGTACTCTTCGTTAATTTAATACCCTGCACATCATTAGTAGTTCTAAATGTACTTCTATTCAGAGCGATGCGTACGGCGCAGATCAACCGGCAGAAACTGTTCAAGGAGAATAGGAAATCGGAATGCAAAAGACTAAGGGATTCGAACTGCACAACTCTAATGTTAATCGTGGTCGTTACGGTGTTCCTTATGGTCGAGATACCAGTCGCAGTTGTAACTATACTCCATATAATATCCAGCACTATAGTAGAGATCCTGGATTACCACATCGCGAATATTCTGATACTTATAACGAATTTCTTCATTATCGTCTCGTATCCTATTAATTTTGCTATTTACTGCGGCATGTCGCGTCAATTCCGAGAGACGTTCAAAGAACTCTTCATAAGGGGCGCGGTGACGAGCAGGAAAAACGGTGGATCGAGCAGATATTCACTTGTTAACGGACCCAGAACTTGCACAAACGAAACTGTCCTTTAAATTGCGATTATAATGACATATTTTCGAATTATCGTCGTCATGTCAAAACGATAATTCGCAAATAAATTACATATTTACTGATTATCTACCCCGTACTGGTATTGAGTTTTTATTTAGATTTAAATATTATGCGATAAGACCCGAAAATATCTATTAATATATAAAATAAGTATTGTAATAAAACCATTAGATTGTATGTGATATATTTGTAAATATACAAATCTTATGACTATAATTTAAGAAATTTCAGTCATTCGTATTGTTTTCCGGATTTTAAGAACATATCAACAAACTTCTTGGATATTGTAATAATCGGTCCTAATTACAAAACTACGAAATAATTAAATTTTTATGAAGAAATTTTTATTTACTTTGTAATGTATGATTTACTTGCAATAAACACAACGAAGTTATTTTATTATGGCAATTTATAAATATATGTTGTATAAAATTTTTGCGAGATATTTAAACGAATGGATCGTAGATTACATTTAGATAATTGTTTAGTCTCGTATTTTTATATTTTTCATTATCATATATAAATGTATAATTTGTAGTCATATAATTAAAAACAAGATACTTTTACGTGGTTATACGGTGACCTGATCATAATTAAATAAGGTAATTAGTCATTATTCATAATAAATAAAGATTTAATTTTAATTTATGATCTACTGATCGCATAGCCTTGTAAATGGTTGAGCCCTCATTTACTAAAAGTATCTTTATTAACATTATATTAGATCTGTAAATATATTGTATCAAGTTGTAATCAATTTGAATAGTGTCAATGTGCTTAGATGTGAAAATAAAGTTTACAAACTTCTATAATAAAAAAAATATGTAAAATACTTTATTAAATTTGAAACTTGTTAAAATATAGAACGATGTGTATAGAATTAGATAACAAGGTACTTAATATTCATGTTGCAATTATCTACATGATAATGCTTATACATTTTATTTCTAAAGGAATGTAAATATAGCGATGCAATTGTTCGGTACACGTGTACTCAATAATCTGGTTCGTTTTTTAACGTACATAACGGACCACGGCTATATCATAGAATGGCATTTTAGGTGAATATAATTTAATAAAACATTCTACATTATTTAATTGTTTTATTTCTTTGAACACTTTGTCATTTCAAATTTAAAGCTATAACTATGTAGTTACTTATATATAAATAAGAAAATTAGAATAGTTTAGTACTATTTCTCCATTAAAAATAGTATTCTTTCCGTACCATCAACAAGTCCAACCTTTATTTAGAAGTCTCTACTCGCCATACACTTCTATAGTCTATAACCTACAATATTTGTACAATTCTCAATACAGTTTCTAGATCTTATAAAAAATCAAATATCTAAATATTAACGTGTGAATATAAAACTTTGTACCTACCCATTATTATGACCGAAATTCGACCACTGATTAAAATAAAACTGCAAGTACACAGTAGTTTCCATGGTAATAAATAAAAATTAAAAAAACACCGTAACAGCGCTTTCCCACAAAGCGCTTAACGCTCTACATAAATTGGAACAAATTGTCATACGGAATTTTACGATCGAGCCCCCAATATTCACGGCTTTGCATCATTACCATTCGTCCATTTTTATAGGCAATAAAATAATATGGTAATATCGTAAACATGCGAAGTAAGTGTTACACAATATCCGCCCTTCCGAATAGAAGCAATTTTGAATTGATTATAATACAAATTAGCCCTACGTGTCAGCTTCGCACGCGTGAGCTAATGAAGAAAATAAGACGAAGTTTTACCTTTACAATCATACCTTGTAATTAAAATAACAACTGAACCTCATGACAATTCTGTCAATATTTTTAAGATTTTCCTTACTATCTTCTGTCTCATTCACTCGCTCAATTTTTTATATGGACTTATATAACCAAACTTGTTCACTTTTGCTTATGATTTTTCAAATAGTTTGTCGGCAAGCCGCGGCCCGCGAGCCTCATGCGGTTCTTTCACTCCTTGACTGAGTCTCTTCCACAAAATGTTTAGTGTAGACATAGAATATTATTCATTAACTTACCTTGTAAGGACATGAGTAAACATTTTTAGAAAACAATAATAACTCTCAAAGAAAGACAAATTTAGGAAAGACAAGCTGGAGAGTGTATTTTAATGTAATTTATCGACATAAAAATGTCTCTAGCAAAGCAAAACTGAACTTTAAAGAAAGCTCTTTGAATAAACTTCTATTTTCCATTGGTCAAAGATATATTTTGTTACAATTATCCATAATGACTAAGCAATAATGATAAAATTCAACAGAAGTAACTTATAGGGCTATATGGGATAATTATATAAATGAATTAAAATACAACACATTTGATTCATATAAAACACGCAGTACACCCATAAAACGACAAATTTAATATCATGAAAACGAAATCGCGGGCACCCACTAGTCTAATTATAGATAGACTTTTATGATATGAATTACTACCATCCGCTCGCGTATTTCATCCACCGTAAGTTACAATATAAAGCTTATATAAAATAAAACAAAACCTACATCATTCACACAGAATTGGTTAAATAAATTTGAGAACTGAATCATTCGTTTCAAACTTTATTTGATAAAAACAAAAGTTTTTATATCTTTATAAAAATTGAAGGGATGGAATTAGTAGTAGCATTTTCAGACGCAGCGTCGATTGATTTTAGTTTAAATCCAACGATAGTCTTGAGCTTATGGGGTAATGAAAATGAGTTGGTAAAACTATACCATAAAGTCACCGGCCGCCTGACTACCGATTTTTTTGAAGTGATAATGGCTCAATTGGTCGTGTGTTCAGACACAGCGTCGAAAGACGTAGGTTCGAATCGTAGCAACTGAGTCGGAGCTTTCGCTGAAGGAAAACATCGTGATGAAACTATAGCATGGTGGTGGGCTTTTTCTAAGTCCGCCTGGCTGGCTAGCTACCACACTCAAGTTGAAAATCTGTCGCCACGCACCTATCGGTGTATTCCTGCAGCTGCACTTGAGAAGCAGTCTCTGTCTAGGTTTAGCGTGGCTACCATCTTAGACCACATCATCATTTAACATCAGATGAGATGGTGATCAAACGTTTACCTACAAAGTATAAAAAAAATGCTACAGCCTTAAAGATGAAAATCTTCTCTTAAATCGCTATAAGGGTAGCGCCGAAATTATGCTAAGTAGCAATCGTTCTGGCTTACTAGATGAGATTGTAGTCAACGTATAGAGAAAAAGCCTAATATCGAACGATTAAAAGTCTTCATCCTCTTTCACATTGGCAATAATTGCTCTTTATTAAAAACTTGCCCAAACAAACTCACTACCGCATTTATAACAATAATATATAATAATAAATTATTCGTACAATATTTTTGTTATACATCTAATTTACATTTACAGTATATCTTTACTTATTTATATGGAATATGTTGTTACACAAATAATTAAAACTAGAAATCTAAAAGATATTAAAAACTAGCTTGAAAATAGTTGGATACACGAAGACTGCTGCCACCTAATAATCCTGTGTCTCAGGTGGAGCAGTACAGATTATGTCAATATTAATGCAACCATTACACAACCGCAGTATATATAATGTATTGGAATACTATATAAAAGCCTGAACGATTTTAACGACATTTTAAATACTCTTAAATTTAAAATATTGAGCAAAAATAATTAGTAAATTCAATTTTGATAAAACTTTTCCCATTCCATTAGATATTTATGACACTAATGATAGTTACTACTCTCTATCCATCTGTCATATCTGTCATATTTTTTCAGTTTCATGGTAACTTAGGTTTTAAAATCGAGATCTAATCTTAATTTTACATATTTGCTTATTAGCATGTGTAATTTTTAACAATCTGTCAACTTTGTTAATTAATCTAGAACTCAGGATTTAATTTTGAACAAAATTTGTTTAGCAACGCAAGTTGTTTGGTGTTACATACACAGTTTTATGTCGATGATTTACAGAGTTATCAGAATCTGTTGTCAGATTGGAATTGGACGGATTGTAGCTTTAAATATTTAGAGCTGTCTAAGCGATAAAGCTTGACATTCTGAATTTTTTTTTTTGTTGTTATGTTTAGACGGCATAATCTTTAGAACAGCTCTTTGAGCTCTTTCTTGTGCAATAAATATAGATTTAGAAACACCACCCCAAACTGAAATACAGTATGACAATAGTGACTCACCTAACATAAAGTAAACAGTCTTGAGAGTTTGATAATCCGCGGTATCTCTCAATCTTTTTAATATTTTTTTTAGTAAGGAAGTAATGAATATTACTGCCATTATCTAAATGGCTAATTATTAGAAAGTGTATTGCGATGATTTCAGTGTTCCAACACGATGGATCGGATCTTTCCAAAAAGGTTTTGTGACACCCTGTCATGTGCAGTGCTAGTATTTCCCACCCGCTTCATTTGTGCCCAATAACCACGGTATATTACGAAAGATGATACCAATATTAGCGCAAATAATACTAGATTTAGAATAAAAAATAAAACCCGTGAATAAAAAAATATGACAAAAAAAAATCCCACTAAAGATTTCCATGAAGAATTGCGCCAATCCTATAGTGGAAACTGGATGGCACCTACAACTATCGGAACCCACCGATGTGGTAATAGATTTTCAACTAATTATCTTTAATGTTACACTCATAAGTAATCAATTATCGATTTCAGTATAAGAAACTAATTCGTACAGACAAAGATATAAGTGCAACAAAGTCACTGTTCGCAACAAAGCTGAATATTGCATTTCACTTAACAATTTAGTTTTTTGTTAAGAGATGGCGCTATTGGCAAGATGACTTGCGCTTGCATTTGGTTGCTATCTTTGAACGACATGTGACGCACAGTTTGACATTCAATCAATTCGCCAGGTGCTATAAATATACATTTACCCTGTGATTCTTGTCCATACCGCGAACTATCGCGGGTGTCCCCGTGCGCCTCGCTCGACCTATCACCGTCGCGGCGGTCGTGCGACCCGGTCCAGGGCGCACGGCCCGCCGACTCGGACGAATCGGCCTCCGCCTCCGCCCATACAAAGCCAGAAGGCTTTCCCCGAACTGCCGGGCACCTCCAGTGCGCCGGCAGCATCCGCTACTCCGCCGAGCGCGCTCTCCTGGCGCGTAAGGCCTTCCCCGCCAGCTCCCTCGGCTCCTAAAGCCAAGCCCCAGCCCCCAAAGGCTCTGTCCACTCCTGCGCCACCTATCGCGGTTTCAGCATCGACCTCCGGTATAGACTGGATAGCTCGCTTACTCTTGGTACACGATGTACAAGAGATAATCGCATTTAACGCGTTAGTTAATAGTACGTCTGAGCTCGGGCTCTTAAACGCTATCTCCGCTTTCCCGGCCGTCGCGACCACGGTACAGCAATTAACCCGCGCCGCGCATAAATAAATTGGCGTAAATCAAAATATCAGATCGAACCCGCGTGTTCATACATAATAGACCGATATATTAGGATTTGTTACGTAATTATTTAGTTAAATCGGCACCGTGCCGTTGTACTTTATTTTTTAGCTCGATTCCCTCTCAAAAGATGCGTGTTTGCGCCCACGCCCGCGACTCTCTCTGCTCACGCCTCCGTGAGCGGGGGGTGAAGATTCGATCCCGCACACTCGTCGCGATTTCTCTTGTAACTGCTCGAGCCTAGGTAGTCCCTCGGTGTGGAGCCCTCGAGTATGTTACTCGCGCGAATACAGTGATTTACACATGTTCTACACTTACACGATCACCCCACACTCTTGCACATCTAAGCACTCAGTGGTGGGCTGTTTTTTTGCCCTTTTCGGACTGAAATAGGTCACGTAACACAGTAGTCAGATACCAAATACACATATACATTCGTGAAACATGCATGGTCACACATGCATTTTTCACGAATTCATATATGAGTATTGTATGGATAGATAGCTTAGCTAGCTTAGTTAGTTCGGGAATCCGGCGACAGCTCAAGCCGAGGTGCACCGAGTGCCCTTGAGATGTTTCGCCTAAAAACAATCGGGTGAGTGCCCTAAGCGCTCCCCTTAGTAGTCCGGTGGAACTGTGAAAGCCTAATAAGCTGGCAGTGTAGGTCAGTTCGGGAAAAAAAAAAAAAAAAAAAAAAAAAAAAAAAATGATTCTTGTCTGTAGTCCGGTGAAACTGTAGAAGCCTTGCCAGGTCAACAGTGTAGTCAGTTCGGAAAAAAATTATCCTTGTTTAAATTGTTGTTTTGTGGTGATTGTGTAGTTATTTCATTGTCTTCAAAAATAATAAAAAGCTAGTTTCTATAAATACTCACTTTTACAGAGAACATGATCTGTACATATCTGTACCTCCGTGGTAGTGCTTACATCTTACACTACTCTGTGATTACAACCCTCTCGTAACTTTCTTCCTGTTGACGTTCCTTGTTCACCCTTCGATGTTCAAAATATAACATCGACCTCACCATGGCTCGCTTATATATCTGACAAAAAATATGGGTGGAAATCTCTAGGATGTAACTAAAATTAGATTTATTACAGCGATAATATTTTTAGGATGAGATAAATTTTAAGATTTCAATGCGTGTTCCGCATACCGGTAAGTCCACATGCTGTCTTATCTATTGTCCTAATTAATCTATAAGTCTATATTAGTCCTAATTTTTCTTCGGTAATCGGAAATAGTGCGTGTTTTTGTAGGTAGTAAGAGAAGTAGAATTTTCGACAAACTAAGTAAAAGAATACACTCTATGATACTGAATATAAATTTCTAGATAATATAAATATTCAATAAACATGTATAATATCTATTGAAAGTTGTGTTTTACGCCAAATACACCTTACAGGCTTATCAAGAAGTGCCAAGACAATGTATAGCGTAATAAAACTGTTTTATTTGTAAATTTTTTTATCAGAAACTGACTGCGGGTAATATAATGCTATTAAGCAAATAAACTATTTTTGAAACTGTTTGTCTGTATAAGAACACCAAAACTATTAATTGATATATCATGGAAACTTTTACTAGTAACTTATTGCAACATATGAGCATTCATTTAAAAAAATTTATGGGTAAAAAGATATTATGTATAATTGAAAGTATCCGAAGTTTCGAACTTATTTTTTAATTATGGACTGAAATGTATAATTTTGAAAAGTCATTAGTTAGTTTCTAGACATTGTGAGTTTAGGACATAAAACTTAGTGCTATTTGCTTTTCCTCCCATGGTAGTAATGTAGACAATATCTTTGTTCATATCCTCAATTTACCCCAATCACTACAAACGTTTTAAACAAATACACGTATGAAGTCAAAGATGCAGCTAGTTATAAATGAAATAGGTTAAAAACCTCTTTTAAATAATAAGAAATCTAAAGCAACAACCTCTGCTAATTGGAAAAGAATACTTCTAAATGTATTTCTACTAACATTTTAAAACTTATTTCATTTTAACAGCTTTATTAAATAACAATGGAAATTGCTTTCACCTAAAGTGAAATAAAATGAACCTTCAATAGAAGTAACGGTTAGGGACTGTAAAAAACTTTGAATTATTTTGAAACCTTTTAAAACTTATCTCTCGGAAAGATAAAGTTATTTTTACAATGAGAGAATGGAGATAACTTTAGATAAATATTAACTCAACCAAAAATGTCAGCTTGCGTTTTTTTTTATTGTGTATTTAGGTAATCTTTGAATTAGTACATAAGTTTAAAAAAACCATTTTCTTTTATTATATTAAATAATATCTAGATCTATTTGTCTTTATATACAAAGTTCTTGTGTATATATGTTCATAATTCTTTTATTTCTAAACAGGCTGAATTAATTTAACGATATTTATCTAACTACCAATGAAACCTGACTACCAGTGCATCCAACAATTATACCTTGCTACAAAGTTACAGGCATTGTCTACTCTCTGGCTACAAAGATACAGATTTTGTCTACTTTCTGGATACCAATTCAATTGTAGTACCAGTAATATCCACCAATTAAATATTGGCTACAAAGTACTAGGCGTGGTCGCCCTACTGTCTACCAATTAAATTTGGCTACCAGTTAAATCTGGCAACAAAGGTCCGGTTGTGATCAACTTTTTGGCTATCATTTAACTTTCAGTACGAGTTAAATTCGCCAGTTAAATTTGGCTATAAAGACACAGACGTTGTCTACTTCGAAAACCATTATATACAATGTTAACATTAACAAGATATTTATAAAAAAATATTTATTACTTTCTTGATAAATCAAAGACACTCTGACAAAATATTAGATATTAGAAACCACCTGGAAAATACCCCCTTCTGGTAAAAAAAAGACATTTCCAAATCTATTGATAAATTACAAAGTTAGGTAACAAACATTAAAAAAAAATACTACCAAGTTGACAACCTCGTCCTTTTTGAAGTTAGGTAATAAAAGAGATATCATCCTAACAGTCCACTTCGAAGGCATCAATCTAAAGCGATTAATACAAAAACCGAATTTTTGTCGGCATCTCAGTCTGTCATGGAGTGGCTTTTATATTTGCTTCACAATCTTGTGTTATTTGACTCTATATTTTGTAATACCGATTGCATTTTATTTAATATACATCGGCTATTGTGCACAAGTGAAGTGGATGGGAAATAATAGCAGGAAGCATAAATTCTGAGATGCCACAAAAACTCTCAGCAAAGTTATTTACAAGGGGGCCGCCGTCTTGTTAAAATATTGAAATTATCACAAGACCCTTATAATATTATTACCTACTCGACAATGACAGTAATTATCTAGAGGATCGGTTGCCAAAAAAAAATACAAATATCACTAAATTATAAGCTTTTAAAATGATTATGTCATGTGTAAAGCTACGCCCTTATTCTAATGGCATTTCTATTCCAAAATTTACACTATACGTATACTTGAAATATCTGTTTGTGAAGGCTAACCTCCGAAGAAATTGAACCAATCCTGACAACATTTTTATCGCCAGATACAAGACTTTTCTGACTATATACTAAGGATATCACAACAATTTTCTATGGAGTTTATAGAAGTTTAATAGTAATAAAATAGTCCTCGTTCTAGGATTTACATTTTTGCTCTTATCAATAACCAGAGAAAATATTCAATAAGATAAATACAATCCCCCTCTCATTGTAAACGTGTTTTCACGTACGCAATATCCAAGCGTTTTCCTTATACATAAATATTTTACCTTTAGCTTTTATCTTGATACTAGCTGATAATCGCAACTTCGTCTGCATCGCTTATTATTTTAATAACGTATTTTATTATTTTTTGCTTGTGGTTTCGCTCGTGTTAATGTCGATGTGATCTATTCCTCATGAACTGTGCATTTTTTGTGAGGTACACGTACCGTAGAAGTTTTCTGTATACTAAGTACCCTAAAAATAGTTATAAAGAGTAAAAGCTCAATCAGATTTTTTGGAAAAAATTCTCATGGCTACTACAGACCCCTAGGACCAGAACCTGTGGAGATGCCGTACACGAACACATCGTACATAAACGCGTCGTTTCAATCCTTACCACCTGTTATCGAAGTGTCAAATATCCACATTTGCATCCATAAGAAGGTAAAAAGTTGAAGTTATATTGTTACTACAAAATAATCCCAAGGAGGGATCATGTGAGGCGCGCGCGCTTGATCGTAAAAATTAAGCCAAATCATACATCACAACATGACAAACATGTTGTACCCCCCTACTTAGGTGGGATGAGGGGTGACAATAACAACCTTTTACTAAATGGTTATGAAAATATATACGGTAGCTACCACAAGAAACTAATTTTTAAACATTTTTGACTGCCTGTGTGTTTGATTAGGCTAATCTCCGAAATACCGGGACATAGGTGATCTTATAAGTAAGGTAGGCTATTTTTATTCTACAAAAATAATTGGTTTTCCATGCAAGTATATAAAAATAATGAAGCAATGTTCAGAGATCCGCGCACCCTACCTGCATGTTTACATTGAACAAAATGTTTGGTGTTAAATTCCACGAGGTCGAGATTACGAGTAACAGTTAGTAAATCAACATAATAGATATAATATTTTTATTGGATATAATAAAAACCAATAATTTACTATTTCCATATAAAAATTCAATCACACATTACACCCGCCGAATATACAACCGGAATGGGGCAATAAATACATTCCCGTAGGTTTATGTCCCCATAATGAAACGAGCTCTTAATATATGGGCCGAGCCCAACTTTGTTTTGCTCCCGAATGTTATTAATATTGTGTTTTCACGTAAAAATGCGCAAATATTACGATATGAATATATATTGGGAATTGGAGGTGTTTTATTACACTTTGAGTAACAAAGCTTATTATACTCGAGATGACGAATTAGCTATAAAAATGTAAGAACCGAATATTACGACAATAACGATAAAAGACATATCGGAACGAAGTTCTTTAACGCGGCTTGCGGTAGAAGTTGGCTGGTAGATATCGTCACGTTAGGAAAATTTGTTATGCCTCTCTGAGCGACTTTCTCGCTCTATCTCCTTCTAGTGCGTAATGCATGTATAAGTATCGAAGTATCGAAAGGCAAGTAGGGGAACATTGTTCGATATACAATCTCATCCAGGCTGCTTTCTATCTCTGTCTTCTTCTATCGTGTACTATTTCGTGTGTACGTGCAAGTAGCGAAATTCGAGTAGACGAATATGGTTCGTTATATAAAGTCAAGATTAAACGCATGGATCTCTCATAAAATCTTATTTTTATTTAGCATTTTTTTGTAATTTGCAATTAAATATTTTGAATATAATTTAGAATACATACTTTTCTAGAATATTAGATGAAACTTTTTGATGTAATTCCTTACTTTATATTAAGGGGTGTATTTTTTTAATTTTTTTTAAATTTTAAATAAACTTCAAACCCTACATTTAAAATTTTTATAGTTTTTATAACTCAAAGTTTACATTTAATTAGTACAGTTATTTTTATAAAAAACGCTAACTACATAATATAGTTATAGATTATTACAAATACCATAAGCTACGCAATATGCCATTTGTTGAAGTTTTAGCGAACTATTTTATTTTCAAAATACTAGTAACTATGAAATACCGCCATCTATTAAAACTTTAGAGAAGTATTTTTATCTAAATATTATTAATATTGTACAGAACTGATTGCACTATATTTTTATAGGAATACCTAGTAAAAATTGTATTTAAAATTGACTATTTTACTATTTGATAATGGATAAAGATAAATGCTGAAATATGTTAGTTTTTTATACACACAATTAATTTTGAAGTATCTGTTTGTAATGTCAAAGTCACAGCTTTATACTAAATGGTTATAAAAGTATATACGGTAATTAAAAAAAAGAAACATGTTATAAATTTTTATCTGATTGTCTGTTTCTTCCGATTAATCTATGAAACGGTTTTAACGGGACTTTCGCTTCGAATGCACCGCGGTACACTGTATATGTCTTTCAATAATAAAGTATGGAAAACTCTGGAAAGAGGACATCATTATTCGAACGATTCGATAAAATTTGAGATGGGCTATTTTTAGAACCTGATTGTATTCCGTTCCCATGTTCAATGAGTTATTCTTTTTTATTATTAAAAAGTTCGCATACAGGTTGTATTGATACTAAATTTGTTACATCTTATTAAACTACGTTAATAATAATTTAAAAAAATGCGAGTGGAACTACGTGCCCTAGCTACTTGTTTGAATACCTAGGTCACTTAGTGCACATAAACTGCACGATATACTATAATATCGATGAACTGAAGCTTAACTGAAGGCTAAAAGCATACTTAGCCAACAATTACTGAAGTAGGACATAAGTTCCAACTAATCCCGTAGAGTGTCTCGGTCATTTGCAAACAAATTAGTTCACATATTGTCTAGCTCTAAACAGTTATTGTGCCCGTATAATAATGTGATAATGCGATATATCACAATGACTGTGCTCGTGGTTTCGTTCACATGATTTTCAATTATTTTTTTATTTAAAGCTTCTTCAATATTGCATGTTTATTTTATTTTAAGTTTAAATATTTATTATACCTATTGTCTTTTTATATACCATATTTAATACTTAAAAATAGGACTAAATTAAATGAGAACTATTATTTAAATACTAACAACGGCTCGCGACTTAGTCTGCATTTGTATATATTATCTTAATTCTAACTAATATTATTAACAGAAATTGAGTTTGTTTATCTGTCTCATATGCTTTCAGGGTTAAGAAACAGACACCATTTCATCCATACATTATGAACTACTCTACTACTTAGCTGATTTGACTTATTTGAGTAATAATATAGTCAATGAAATTGTAGACTGTCCAGAACTATTATCTAAAGTTCAGTTATGTGTGCCCGCAAGTATATTAAGAAAACTTAAACTATTACATGTACCACTTGCAAAGACAACATATAGACAAAATGAATTTCTAATCCGGGCATCTAAATATTTAATTCTTGTAATAATGGTGGTAATAATGTAGATTTATTTTACACTAGCGTACTGTGCCGTAGACAATGTTTGTCATGAGACTTCTTTCATTCATTGTAACCTTGTGTTTGAAATCATTATGTTTTTTTTGTTTAGCTGTCTTTTTTAGGTTATTTATATTTTCATAAGTGAAAACTTGTAATTAGCCTGTTTTGTTATATTATTACACATTGTTTGTCATGAGACTTCTTTCATTCATTGTAACCTTGTGTTTGAAATCATTATGTTTTTTTTGTTTAGCTGTCTTTTTTAGGTTATTTATATTTTCATAAGTGAAAACTTGTAATTAGCCTGTTTTGTTATATTATTACACATTGTTTGTCATGAGACTTCTTTCATTCATTGTAACCTTGTGTTTGAAATCATTATGTTTTTTTTGTTTAGCTGTCTTTTTTTGGTTATTTATATTGCCATAAGTGAAAACTTGTAATTAGCCTGTTTTGTTATATTATTAGTGTTAGCTGTAAGTTTTCCTGAATAAATAAAAGAAAAATAAAATTAGCCTGAGCGTCATCGCAAGCAACAGCTAGTAAAATATCTTGTTAAAATAATAACCAACGGAGACAAAAGAAAATTAAATGAAGAAATAGGTTCGTCAATGTAAATCGAATTTAGATTGAATGGTAAGCTGATTCTGGGTCTCCATTCTACGTTTAAACGTCATAACAAAGTTTAGATAGTCCATGATTAGGGTTGACAAGTTCGTATTTTAAATTGAAGTAATCATACGGGGAATGCAGCTGAAAAAAAAAACAAAAATACTCGAAATATTGTTGCGAAAATTTTTTCATAACACCAACAGGGTTTACACTAAGACACTTTAATACATACATTTAGAAACAATTACTCTATACAAGTGCCACCTTAGTTATAGGTGTTTACTACTTATTATTACATAATTTAGTAAATAATTATAAGGTTAAAAACAAAAACTATTTACTCAACAGTACGTACAAATCTATTTTTCTTTACTTATCTTAACTTACTTATATACATCTCTCTATATTTGTTGAGACTGTTTGTGAAGATGACTAGACCCGAGGTTTTGGAATTAGCATTACAATGCAATAACATTATATTCAATGGAGAATAAAGGCCCAAAATAGTTCGGTAATCATTCGTAATAAAAATATTAAAACGTGAAGACTCTAGGCAGCTTGACAGGAACAGTTATATCAACTCTACTTAGTAGTTCAGGTGCATTCAAGATTCCATTAATTATTTTTGTACGGAAAAGTGTGAGAGGTAATAAAGAGGTTACAAGTTTAGAATAATTTTACTAAACGAAATTGCTTTTGTTTTATGTACTTTATAGGTTAGCGGTTGACCACAATTTCATCTGATGTTAAATGATAATGTGGTCTAAGATGGTAGTCACGCTAAACCTAGAGGGAGAATGGCTTTCAAGTGGAGCTGCTGGAACACACCAATAGGTGCTTGGCATCAGATATTCAACTTGAGGGCGGTAGCTAGCCAGGCGAACTTAGAAAAAACTCTACCACTATGCTATGGTTTCATCACGATGTTTTCCTTCACCGAAAGCTCCGACTCAGTTACTAGAATTCGAACCTACGTCATTCGAAGCTGTGTTCAAACACACTACCAACTGAGCCGTCATCGCTTAATAAAGTTTTATTTTATACATTAGTAGCTGCCTGCCCTGACTTCGCACGGCTGTGCGTCCGAGTAGAAGAGAGACACAACCTACACGTGAACTGATTTGTCAACTGTTTTTAAAGTGAAATGAAAAGTTCATGTGATTTCCATTGTTTATTACAACAACAATTGCTGTAAAAAGTATGCAATTTTTCATCAATGTTTTCTTATGACATTATCACGACGTAAAATTATTATCGTCCGTAAACCGACTTTACATACAACCAATTATTTATTTATATAGATTTAATTTACTTTTCATAAGAACTGCACAGGACTAAGTAACTGCGGTAGTTTAAAAACATTTATACATAAGCTTCTCCCGTCGCCTTCGCTCACGTTGATGTAGATTTTCTATACCTTTGACAACGTATATGCAAAATTTTATTGAAGATCGGTAGAGTAGTTAAAACGTGAAAGCGTAACAAACAAACTGACTTTCACATTTATAAAATTAGTTTGGAATTTTTTAG
Source organism: Antheraea assamensis (assembly GCA_035772565.1). Classification (NCBI taxonomy): domain Eukaryota; kingdom Metazoa; phylum Arthropoda; class Insecta; order Lepidoptera; family Saturniidae; genus Antheraea; species Antheraea assamensis. The sequence continues at coordinate 1,723,309 of JAQQSE010000058.1, forward strand.
TGACAATTACGATGTATACGTTTTATATTGCATATAAAGAAATACTAAATATACATATATATATTTAGAATAGTGTGTAATAAAAAGGGCGTTAGTGTGTGTTTGTTATGGTCCTTTTTTGAATTTTTTTAAGTTTCTTATATGATACCGTGACACAAACTTTATACGGATTTTTTAGTTGGAAAATATCCATATAATTTAAAAGGTTTATTATATTGTGTAGTAAAAATATAAACATTTTTTTTTACTTTTAGTGTCTGCTCGCGACTTTGTCCGTGTTTATGTATATTTAACATATACCTCGGGAATAGTAATTTTTCTCAATAAAAAATACCCTATATTTTTTTCTATACTCCTGACAATGAGTGTCCAAATTTCATTCTCGATTCAGTAATAAAGGCGTGAAAGCGTTACAAACGGACAAATTCACATTTGCATTTATTATTTTAGTAAGGAGGATGTGTCACCAAAACCACCTCATACAACTGAAGAGTCTAATAGCAGGTAATGCTCGCAAGATCCATTTACCCCTGGCCCGTGGTCCCACGGAAAATCCGGGCTGCCGCAAAACAGTTGGCGTACCCTAGTCGTGACCTACATTCACGGAACTGATGTGTTGCCGATCAAACTTGCATCGTTGACCGCACCGACATGTAACTTCTGCTTCGAAGTGCGAACTTTGCTGAAGGTTATGTAGTAAATTACTTTCTTATTATACTCAACTTAAATAAATTTTCTTAAGCGATGATAGCTCTGTAGTTAACTTGTTTGGACACCACATCCATCGACGACAAAGCCAACAATCCGGAGATTTCGGTATTATGAAACCACAGGAAGGTGGTAAGGTTTTTTCTAAACTCACATGGCTTGCTATCAGCGTTAAGTTGTAAATCTATCGCCAAGCGTCTATAAGTGTATTCCAGCAGCTGTACTTGAGAGCCAGACCCTCTCTAAGTTTAACGTGTTAACTATGTTAAAGCACAAATTATGATCAAACACTAAAACATATAAATTACAAAATAACGTTTTTTTTTTCGTCACCTTATGGGATTACATATTTTATGTAAATTGTTGCCTGTCCTCTAAGCATTCAATAGTACCTTTTTATTATTTACCCTTTATAACCTTGTCTCCGTCTTTAAGTTACATTTGTTAAATTTAACCATTACTCCTTAGCACTTATGAATAGCCTAAGCATAATGATACTAGACTACACTAGGAAGAATTCATTATCTGCTGGTAAAAGCCAAGTTAAAATGGGTATATAGATAATATATATAAAGGCGTATATATAGACAGATTTACATTGTTGAGTAATTAAAATCAAAACTTGTGCAAATCCATAGGTAAATTTTGTTAAACATAAAAGGTGACTCGGATATTTTCTAAAAATAGACGTTGTCGATCTCTATGTAAATATGGGGAATGCGTTTCCCATCCATCATTGCTCAACACATAAGATCTATGGGTCGCCATTATTTACCATACCTTTCGGAAATTTCAAGAGCTTGATACATTAGTGTATGGAAAAATTTGAAAAGCCAGACTTATACAGGATGTTTAAAGCTTATTGCGAATGTATTATTTGATTTATAGGTGATGGAAAATAATATAGACGTTAATAATTAGTAGTATTTGTATCCTATAATAAGTATCTTATGCATAAGACTACATTGCAGTGATTTATTTGTTAGTCTAACCTAACCTCACTCTCAGACTGACCACGTAGTTACATATGTAGCAAGAACAGAACGATAACAGATATATTTAGCTAAATATCGATAATAGGATAGAACATTCGAATCATATACTAGTCATAATCGAGCCTTAACATAGATCTACATTATTAAAACACCAATAATGTAATGCGTTATTTGTATGCAATAAATAACAAATTATTGAAGACATTGTTATTCTGCTATTAATTATTCGTTATTCGTTATTGTTATAAAAAGAAAGTTCAACTAGTATTATCGCTATATAGTAACAAATAAGTATTACGTGATAATCAGTAAATGTGAAACAAAGAAAGTTTAAGATATCTTATACTCAAAATGACTATACGGAACTAATTCTAAAAATATTCAATATGATGGTTCTAGGCTATAATTTATTTTGTACAATTTTTATAGTTAATGTGAACGAAACCATGGGCCAACTGTTAGTTTATAATAAAGTCAACGATAAACAAGATAAACTTTGGTTTTACAACAAGAACTTTAGACGACAATTATGAGATGCAATTAAAATGTGCAACGAAGTTTAAATCAAAATTACAAATGGAAATAAACTCATCTATGTTTTCCGTGTTTGAGAACTCAATTTCACGGCTATGAACAAACTAAAGAACTATCAGAATAAAGTGCATGGATTATACACAGAGTTTTTTTTTTTTAATTACAGTACTCGACTTTTAATTCGGCACGTCGGAAAGCAAACCAAGACAGCTGTCTAAATTTGGTTTCGTATACCGTTTTGATTTTGGTTATCTTTCTCTGTCGTTGTTATTACGTTGTGTGAGAGAGAGAACGCTTTACAAAACTGAAGCAAGCCGATCTCAGCCGGACGTTTCGCTCTTCTCCCCGACGTACCATATCAAATACTGTTTTTGAATACAAGATGACAACGATTTTATTCAAACAAACGATTTTCGTGCTCGTTGCGTTTCGTTGGACATCTGTTTACTTGAAACTTTGAATTCTAAAAGGGGCTGTATGAAGATTTTGTACGTATAATTTTATATACAGTGGTAAAACACACAAATAGCAATAACAACTTTAAAACGTTAATTAACTGTTTTATGCTATTTTATAATAGTGGTTTAATGAAACCATGATGCAAGTGAAACTCTTTTTCGATCGCGCCTTCATATTGGCCTTTGCTGCTCTACCGAGCGCCGTTCACTAAACACCTACTCCACGGCCCGCTGTAATGCGACATGCGATAGATGGACAAAAAAGTTTGAGGCGATGTAAAAAAATTTCACTTTAATAATGGTTTATTATAAACTGTTGTCCGACTGAGTCGCGATTAACATTCACATGGTGATAGTCACAGTAACTCTCTTTATATTGTCGCGATTCGAGATCGGTCAGTACACATCCAGTAGCCAAAATGAGTATAGTAATCTGTACTAGGTCGCGATCACCATATACACGGTAAGTCTAAGTAATGAAAAGTTTGCAAGTCGACATGACAGTGATGGTCAGCGAAAGATTGCAGATTTCCTAGTGATCACCATTGTTTTAGCTTTGTACTGTGATTGTCATCATAGGTACAGTGTCGTCACTTTCCCATGATACTATAAAAAACAAGTAATTTACAATAATGGATATTGATTATTTTCCTATTTAATTCACAATCTTTCAGTTTTTTTTCTTCATATGACGCATTTAATAGCGAAAGAAAGTGAATCGTTACGCTCTGGTCGGTGACGCATTGCATCGTGTATACTCGGTTCCAGTCGTCAAACTACCTTTACTGTCTTTATTCAATTTTTATTATTATTAAAATAATATTATGTATGCTTGTATACAATCAGTGTATTGTTTCACATTGCAATTTGTAACGATAGTTAAATAAACATTCGTTTACTGTTTCGTTACAATAACATCGGTTGTCCATTATCATTGTCAACAATAATATCGAAGAAGGAATAGTCGACAACAGAATACACTTCCTAAATCATTTATAATTCATTACTTGAGGATTATAAATTACATTATTTGCAGTCGAATAATCGCGTTACACAAATTACCAAAAAAAGTTACCTGATAATGTAATATAAACAAAGTGAATACATCAAACATTACATCAATATCAACAAATAAATATATTCAAATAAACGGAATATATGTAATGACACAAAGAGAATAATCCATTTTATAACATTCCCAGAGACTTTTCCCCTTTTAGCGTGTCCCGATACTGGAAATATGGAACGTGAGCTTGTCGCGTCGTCTCATAAATTATTTAAATCCGTACTCGACAGAGCGAAACACCTATATTACACACTATGTTACTGTTGAAAATTTTGCATATTTATACTTATCATTTTATTGCGTCGTTAGATAGGAATTTAATACAATCGCTTAGAATATTACTTTCATACTTTTATTTACCAAAAGTGGTGTATGTATCAAATCCGATCACATCAACATTTTTTTTTAGAGCAAATGACTCGAATATAGTAATCAAGTTCGGCTGAACAAGAGGGGGTGGCTGGTGTGTATCCAGCTTGTCCCCCATTATTAGGACGACGCCCGGCGGACACCTTCCGCTAGGTTGGCCGCTGGGGTGGCATGGTGATAGTACTGCACGGTCCCATGTTGACCCAACCGAAGCGGCGGCCTATACACTGTGGGGTTTTAGTGAGTAAGAGTCTCACACTACCCACTCTCTCCCCCGAGAGGGTGGCGTGTCCACGATGATGTTCGCCACGTCAATAAAAAAAATAGTTATATAGCAAATCAGTGCTGAAAAATAAAACTTCAATAAAAAAAGTGAGTGTCTGTTTATAACCTCATGATAGAAGTGAAACTTATAAATACATGCACATTGAAATTTGTACAGATTTATCATTGTTTGATTTATCATCGAGTCATACTGTCTCCTAACGCACTCGCCGACTCCATTGGAAAAGTGTTGGTCACTGATGTTATACTTTGACGGTTTGGAGTTGGAGTTATATTATAAACGTGACGCCTCGAGGTACAAGTAGCAAGGAGTCGAACAGTCCATATTTTGAAAGAGTCAAAAGCCTTCTAATAGGTGACGAATGTAAGACGTGAGGTTTGACTATACTCTTCGGTATTTTGTAGTCTGTAATAGTATAGATTGTTATGGTATATAGTGCAAAACCTTCTTTGGGACTTAACCTAAGTGTTAAGTCTTTGTGTAAAAAGATTTGTAACTACTTGGAAAAACAGCTTTTAAATGTAAGTCATTGCCGAGGTCGGCCGGTAATTTTTCCATAATCACATGTCTTGAATAATTGTTGACTAAACATCGTTAGAGAATCCATCACTCAATTTGATTACTGCTACTGGATAGGTACTGACTGATGCCAAAACGCGACAAAATAATAAGAGTCAATGTAGGTTACCGGATATAGGTGACACACCAAACATTACCTACATCACACTAAAATGTGTTAATTTTCCAATACCAATCCTTGTTTCCTACAATATTCGAAATAACTACCGCTAATTATGGCTTCAACGTAACTCGTAAACACAAGTTTCAAGTTACTCCGTGCACACCTAAAATGAAACCACACAATAACCCATATAACTTGGTCTGAACTGCGCTGAACGCTATTTAAGTCCTTGATGAACAAAGTTCGCACAACTCGCGAGTTTACACAGCGTTTATACAAAAATAGACACAATCGCAGTGCAGTTATTATCTGTTGTAAAGCAATTGAGATAACGTCAATTAGTGTTTTAAACTGAGGCGGTTCAAAGGAAGTATTACAATAATAAGAAAATATCAAACAGTAATAATGAAGCGCTGTTTAGATATAATTATTATAAACAATTATTAAAAATAAATTTCGTTTGAAAGTTATATAAACGGTTTCAAAAGAATTAATTTTGGGAGAATGTTTTTTATATTAGGTACATTTAATAATTAGATTTTTAACGTTTATAGTTTGCGTTCGCGTGGATCGCTTTTGAAGCGGAATTTTTCAGATCATTAGTTAATGTTTACCCATACAGCATAGTAAATCGTCCGTTATTATTATTGAAATTTTCAATAATCGATCAGAATTATTGCAACGTGCGAACAAGCTATCGTTGTGATCCAATAAGTGTGAAAGGGAGGCACTTGGCGCTGCTCAGACTCGTGTTATTGAGCAAAACTAAAAAGTTTACAGGCAATAATTTATATTTAAAAAAAAACAATTGTTAATCGTTCTGATTTCAATATGAATTTCAATGAATACAACAATTAATTGTTTTTCAAACATTATTAATAGTATACATAAATAATACTTTTTTTTTAATTAATATTAAAGCAAAAGTGAGGTTATATAAACGATACCTATCGCTCTCGCACCCGCACTCTTTAATAATCTATCTCACTTACTCTCATAGACACAATACGCGTTGTGCAACTAATAACAAGCGTTGCACGACTTCCATTCGTGACGCTTCGTTTATTCAGAATGCGATCTTCGTCTAGAACATACAATGAAAAGATTCCATTCGATTGCCTGAAGATATATAGTAAAATTAGAAATGAAATCTAGATAGACACAGGTTTTAAATTGGAAAAAAGAAGATTATTGTAAACAAATAAAATGATAAAAAAAATAATATAATATTATTGATATTCGTATAATCAGATATAATAGAATAATGCAAAGAATAAATAAAATCAACAAAAGAAAATGTTATTGTAATTATTTTTATCATTATTATTAATATCAAAATATTAATAAAATGAATATTTAACCATAAGGAGAAATAAGTTTAAGAAAGATTGTATTAAACACCAGACCTTATCTAAAAAGTATTTTATTAAAATCAAAGAAAATGTTTAGTTAAAAATAGATTCGCTTCAGAAGCACCGATCACAATATTTTACTACGACACACGTTTCACTTCATAAATGTCTTCATACGAAGTAAATTTGCTTTGCGAGAATACCGTTTGACATATTTAGAATGTTCCCCCTGGTCTTTTAAGACGCGATGAAGATAGCTTATTTCATCTCATTTATTATAACGTACATAACATAAAAAGAAGCGTCTTTGAATTATAATGTAATAACAAAGTCTAATTGGCATGAATTATTTTACTTATTAACTGATATAACAAAGGACATACCTATAGTTGATATTTTTTTATATACTTTGTAGGTTAGCGTTTGACCACAACCTAATCTTATGTTAAATGATGATGTGGTCTAAGATTGTAGTCACGCTAAACTTAGAAGGTACTGGCTTTTAAGTGCACACACATCAACACCCACCACACCAAGAGAGGTTTGTCGACAGATTTTGAAGTTGAGTGTAGTAATTAACCAGGCGGACTTAGAAAAAGCCCTACCACCATGCTATGGTTTCAGTACGAAAGCTTCGACTCAGTTGCTAGGTTTTGAACCTAGGTCCTCGACGCTGTATCAGAACACGCTATCAACTTTAGCCGTTATCGCTTTAAACTGAAAATATTTTCATCTAACATCGAGAAATTTACTTAAACATTATGGCCAATTGTGCAATTAATTCCTTTGTATTACAATTTTTACTTGCAATTTTCGTTCACTTGTATAATTAAGTATACATGTTATGGCCTTATAGACCAAGTGATTAATCAAGGCATTATGTATACAACTCGACCAATAATAGCAAGTGTAATGGGTTATTTAAGTTATACTTATTTAAACTTAACTTTGTAGTTTTATTTTGTCTGTTCATTAATATGAACTACTAGAAACTGCAAAATGTTAATTTTATAGGGCTAATTTGTTTCGCAAGTTCTGTTTCTTTTCGTGTAACAAGAAAACAAGAAAACTTCATGAGGTAACCTAAACGTGAGATATGTTTTTGTAGTTAGTTTTTATCTATAAATAAGATTCAAAATCAAAATCAAAACTACCACCGGTTCGTAAAACATCTCAGTCATCGAGAAGAACTGGCAAGAAACTCGATCGGGTTATCTTTTTAACATACAATTATATATTAAAAATACGTTATACGTTACAATCGTTTTAGTGGATGCACAGAGGGGAGTCAATTCCAGACATCACCATCGTTCACATATTGATCCACTCTATAATAGCCCTTTGACACTAAAACCCGCTTAACATGGCACTTAAACTTATAGTCTGGCAAACCGGTAATATGCTTTGGGACTTTGTTACAAAACCTAACACTATTACCCAAAAAACTGTTACTGGTTTTACTGAGTCTAAAACATGAAACGACCAGTTTATCACAGTTTCTAGTCTTTAGAACATGCCTGTGTTTTACGAACTCCAGCTTTTCAAAGTTTTTGCGAACATACATTAAATTATCAAGAATGTATTAGGAAGGCAGAGTTAAGATACCGAATTCTTGAAACTTAGTCTTCAATAATTCGCGAGGTCCCATATTGTATATTGCTCGCACTGCCCGTTTTTGCAATAAAAATATGGTGTATACCTCAGCTGCTGTCCCCCATAGCAAAATACCATAGGACATTAAGCTATGGAAGTAAGCGAAGTAGACTAATGTTGCTGTGGCAATATCTGTAAGCTGGCGAATCTTACGTACTGCGAATGCAGCAGAACTTAATCTGCCAGCCAATTTGTTTATATGAGGACTCCATTGTCGTTTGGAATCAAGTGTGATACCCAAGAATACAGTATTGTTAACTAACCCTACCAAATCCCCTTCGATCTTGATTCTATTATTAACCTGTGGAACATTAGGTAAAGTAAATCTCATACAATTCGTTTTATCTGTATTTAGCAACAGGTTATTTAACGCAAACCAATGACAAATTTCATTTAACTTATTATTCAGATGCCCAACCTCTGAATCTATCATTGTTACTTTAAATATAAGTGAAGTATCGTCTGCAAAAAGCACCATGTCAACACAGTTATTAACCATTAGCGGTAGATCATTTATATATATCAAGGATAAAAACGGCCCTAAAATAAGAAGCTAGAAGGCCGAGAGAAGATTTACAAACACCATCGTGTTTTAATTTAAGAATAAGCATGCTATGGTCAACACAATCGAAGGCCTTAGACAGATCGCAGAATACACAAATTGCATCCCGCGAATCCTCCCAGGCCCCCAATATATGACTTATCAGCGTTGCACCAGCGCCACTAGTGGATTTTATTTTCGTGAAACCAAACTGTCGACCATCCAGAAACTTATGCACATTGAAATATTCTACTAACTGTGAGAGCAAAATCTTTACTAATAACTACTAACATAAGCATGAAAAAATTCAATATTCGTTAGTGATCTCTTATAATAGAGCTCATACAATCGATCTCTACTTTTTTTAATGCCTGTAGTTGCCCATTCACTAAGATTAGTTTTTTTCCTTACACTAATAACCTTTCTTGGGCAATGTTTACTAAATTAACACGATTAACACGATAGCTTCATTTAATATAAAGTTTTAACCAACTACGAGTTTTGGTGACGTGTGTTTTCTTGCCGTAAGGATATGGGGCAAGCAGTATGATGTTCATATTTTTCAACTATACATAAAATATATTTTTAAAATAATAAAGAACACCGACAAAATTGTGAGTAAAACCAGTAAAAAACAAAGTTAATCGAAAAACCTTAAGCTCCAATACATTTCCATTCGCACGAGTATCGACTGAATGAAATGCTTTTAGATTGACTAGTAAATTAGTTGTCGGCCGGTGTTATCTCACGTAGTTACTTAATACTTACTAACCCTGAGATAGTGCTTACATCAGTAAAATATCAATGAATATCCCGTGTACACTTGTACAGGGTTACCAGTTTCACAATAATTCCTAGAAAATAGTGCAATTACATGAATTCCTAAAACATAAACTATTTGCTTTTATTCTGATAAAATATTGAATTTTTTAGAAAAGGAGTCTATGAATTTTGTTTTTTTTTATTAAATTTTAAAATGTTCTAGAATATGTAAGTTTCGGTTTTGATACTTTCCTATGAGAAATTACAAGTATAATTCTATGAGAAAAGGCAAGGTTACTTAACGTAAAAACGTACTAAAACTATAACAAATCAATACTTTCACTGTTTTAAGTGTGTACGAGTTTGTCCTCATGTCTCTTTAGTTAGAACCGATGTACGAATCTTCTCCGTTAATCGTCACAAAATCTCAATAGTAACTTATTCTGTAAAATATATTCTCGTTATTCTCGAAAATTTCGCCTAAATGTCTTTCAGAAGCAGTACATTTTTGTGGATGAAAATGACCCTGCCTTTTTTGTACTTCTACGAACGTACATGTAAAAATTGTATTCGGTTGAGTATTGAAAGCATGAAGACATAACAAACAAACTGAAATTCGCTTTTATAATATTAGTTGCGAACTAATGGTCCACAAAAACGACAATATTTATGATTATATGATTTATTGAAAACTTAGAGTTTAAAGTGGAGTTATTTTTGGTTTTAAGGATAATAATCTAATCGAGTGATCGATCTTAGAGTGACATGAATTAATCAAGTTGATTTTTTATCAAGAGAGAAACAAAAAAATAAATATTACCATAATTGCAAACATAATCACTTAAGAGTAATTGTTTAATTATAGATCTCTAAATAACGAAGATTTTTCTTACTTATTTTTGTACATTGACCAGTAATTAACCTCAGAATTAGTGCTGTCACTTTGTCTTGCTTCAGCACAAAAGAAACTTATCTCGACATGAAGGCTATACATACATACATAAATATTAAAAAGTTCAAAACGTTTATCGTTTATTATACGTTTATATAATTTTCGAAATAACAAAGTGATGCACCCTTTTTTTATTTCAAATAAAGCTTCAACGCGAGTATTTTTAAGGAGGCGTCAAATAACGTCGATTCCGAACTTTGGCTGCCGTCGCGTCGCCCCGGGACTTCTGATTTGTAAGCAGAACCCTTTCATGAAACCTTTTTTCAAATTTGTCTGCGTCTCGCTTCAAGTAAAAAGAGTATATTCCATAGAAAACGATATTATTACGTTTTTATATATAAAACTAGCTTTTGCTCTTGGCTTTGTTCGGATTAATGTAGATTTGATATGCCCCTCGGGAACAGTCGTTTTTTTTCTAGAAGCCGTAAAAGTGTAATAAGCAAAGAATCAAGCTCAGTTTCGCCATTGTAATATTAGTTACGATTCTCGAATTCGTGTGTTAGTAATTATTCATAAACAGTTTCACCGAAATTGATGATTTTTTTTCTGAAGTTGCGACATCTCCCGTATCTTTTTAAGCTGTAGTTGAACCCGGTAAGTTGCGTAGTCTTTCGTAGTAGCTGGTACCCGCTACTTCGTCTGCGTTGATTAAAATGTCAAAGAAGTTAAACGAAAAATATATATATATAAATATATAATCAAAATATATCCAACAGTTTTTGCGTGATGCGAGTAATTACATGTTGAAAGAACATGATTTAGTAAATAGGTGTTAAACGAAATTACGCGACATAAGCCTCTTACTCCTATTGTTTACTAATAATGAACAATTCGATCAATTAATATAACATATAACACTATATTCAGTGTATAATATGTAGATATCTAAAACGGAGCATCGCAGTGGAGTCCTTTCCAAACAAAGCGTCACACCACGACTAAAAGCATTCCTTTGTACTTGTAACGTATATCTAAGTGTCTATTAATTATTTCGGATCAAATAAAAACCATGAGACGGCAACGGAACATGTAATTAAATCGCTATTCATTTAAACGAAGTTCCTGAAATTTATAAAAAAATGCATTCATAGATAAGCTTTACAAAAAATACCTGAAAACACTGTTTAACCCCTGGACTGTTACAAATACAAACGAATGTAGACCTCATGAGGCCACAGGTCAACAGAGTATGGGCAGCATAAAGTTAAAAAACCACCTGATATATTACAAAACTTTAAAAATATAACAAGTTATGTATTGTAAAATGATATTTTTATATAAAAGGTTTTTTAATTATCTTTTAATTTATACAAACTTTTTTTACTAAATCATGAAATTTACGATGTACGATGTCATAAAATTTAAAAAATCATAATTATAATCCGCCATTTCGAAACCTGGGTCTTAATAAATCAGCCCAGGGGTTAAGATATACAAACAAATTAATCCTAAGTAAGCCAAGAACAACACGATATGGTATACAAAACTTAAAATTTGAAAGAGCTAAACTGTTTAATGAATTACCAAAGGATTTGAAAGAAACTGATTCCTTAACATTTAAAACTAAAAATGTACTTATCTAAATGATAAATATTTTCATATATAATTTTATAACTTTTGTCTACAATTTGCTTTGTTGATAGCGTGACATTTTTTGTTTTCTTTTATCAATATTCTAACAATAGGCATATTGTAAACAATTTTTATTTTTTGCATCACTGGATGATGCTAAAGATTATTCATGAAAATTAATGTTTTAATGTAATTCTCATTAAGTGTATTAAGTGTTCTTTTGAGTAAATAAATATCTTTAAGGTGAGATTTACATCGTTTACACACTTTGTTACACTTTTAGTACATTTATTTTTTTAATGGACTAACCATTAATATAAAAGAGAACTTTGCTGAGAATGTTTGCAAAATTTCATGATGAGATTTTTTTCAATGACTGGGTTGTTTATCCGAACCAGTGGTATTTGACGTGTACAAGCACTTTCTCAAGGCCCAAATTAAATAAGTATCTTTTATTTCGATAACTTTTTACATGTATTCATGTATTATCCCACCGTGGCTCTCCATTCCAGTGTCTCAAGCATACGTCCGATCACCCGGAGCGAAGCCCTGGAGTACGCTGATAGCGCGATAGAGTGACACTGAATTCACCAATTAACAACATGCGTTACATATATGTTTCTGTAGGTGGTAGAGCTACGCTGAAGCTATTACTGGTTTCAGTATGAAAGGGTCGGCTCGCCCGGGGTAGTACCACCCTCTCACAGAAAACCGACGTGAAGTAACAGTGGTTACACTGTTGCGTTTCGTTCGGTCAGTGAGAGCGCCGGAGGCCCACATATTTAAAAGGCCGGCAACACACTTGCGACTCCCCTGGTGTTGCTAATGTCTATGGATGGCGGTGATCACTTAACATCAGGTGACCCACCTGTTCATTTGCCCCCTATAATGTTAAAATATATATATATTTATATATGTGTACAAACACACAGTAGATACATAGGTTATGTAAGGGTTTTTTCCTATTTTGGTTAGTCAGTCTTATCAACATCGTCAGAATCGAAACAAGTGTACCTACGCATTCGTGCGGCTCATGTGAAGGTACACATATATATCTCACCAACGTATACATGTATAGTTAGTTTGTCTCATATGGTTCGTTACTTCGGTAGAAATCCGGGGAATTTGCACGCAAGGTACATATTCAGCCACATTGATACCCTTGAGCTTATCACTTTGAGTGCCTTATGCGCTTGCTACAAAGCGCAGTGAAGCTGTTTAGGCTCTCCAGATCAACAACGTTAGCCGGTTGGAAAATAAAAAACAAAAAAATACGCGGTAGAAGTGAAACCTTCCACAAATTAAAAATAAAAGAATACTGCCAATATAAGAAACACTGTATAATGAACTCTATATCATTTTCTTACACGTTAAATCCTATAATAGCTGTATACGTCTGTCTCTTTCGTTTCATCGAGATTCAAATCACAACGGAGCAAAGAAGTTATTACTTCAAAAAATCAATCCTTATCCTTAGATACTATGGCGACGTGTCTGTGTTTAAATATTACAATTTTTTTGGCGAAATAATAGTTTGTCATGTAGTACCTACATTTTCATTTTTTGATCATAATTTTGCGACATATCATCCTATATTTTATGATATTGGTGGTATCTTGCGTAATATAGCTTGGTTATTGTAGACAAATGAAGTGAATGGGAAATAATTGAACAGAGCAAGAATTCTGATATTTCACACAAACACGATGAATAGTTTCACTCTCGGTAGTCGCCGTTGCCTTTGGATTGTACTGTACTTACCAACAGGCATAGTGCAGTCATTTTGCCCTGCTACAATAAAAAATGGTATATGAGTAAAAAAAAATTTCGCTGTAAGTTTACAAACCAAGAATTATTATTTAGCATTTCTTACGTAAAATTGAAGGAAGCTTATAAAAGCTAAATATAAATCCTTGAAAAATCTCACCTTCCACGGAAAATTCTAAATTATCTATTACAGTCGTGACCCACCCAGTAATAGCATTTTAAGAGGCGGGAGGGACAAAAACCGAACCTTTTACCGACCCCTCCTAAATGTGTCAACCAGATCAGTACTATAGAGACGACTGGGGCATTGTGACCCCCCCTACGTACACAATTACAGTCACTCCAAGTACTATAAATTAATAATATAAGTGATTGCCCAGTGGACGAAATTCGATAATATTTCAGTAATATTTTTAAGTGTCAATATAGTATAGGTTTTTTGCCAAAGAAATATACCTACATGAATAATGTACAGTAATAGACGCGCGTAATGATGGTGAAGTATGACTAATATTATTCCCATATCTGTGTGTATCGCAACAAAATTTGTCTATGGTCGCAATAAATCCAGGTGTAGGAAGACATTATCGTCATGGATTACGAACTATCGGGCTGCGTGACAATAGATGCAGCACGATAAATGGGCCGGCGGTTTTTACGCACACAAAGAAGTTTAGCGAATGCTAATGTCGAGTTATTGGAATGACACAGGTGGGGGAACGTTTAATTCGTATTTATGACGTTAATTTAGCGCAATAAATTGTCGAAGCTTCGTCACGCAAGTATGGGAGTAGCATAATAGATACTTATAATCTAAATCTTCGCTTCGTCTATAGTAAGGAAAAAATATTAACTGTTTCAAGTTTTTAACTAAAGCTCATCAATAGCTACGAACCAAAAATAAAGAAGTCGGTTAACAAACAAAGGAGAAAAATGTACTGAACTGTTTTATCTAACAACGTCTAACAAGAATGGATAAGATTAAGAATGAGTATATCAGAGGAAGTTTCAAAATAACACCAGTGACAGAGAAGTTGAGGAGTAACAGGTTAGCATGGTACGGGCATATTATGAGAAGAAATGTAAGTCAAGTCAAACAAGAAGTTTTAAGTTTGAAAGTGGACGGATATAGGAGTAGAGGAAGACCAAAAAGGTGTGGATGGTTCATGTGAAAAATGATATGTGTATAAAAAGTGTGATTACTGAGATGACATCTGACAGGGGAGAGTGGAAAAGAAAAATATGTTGTGCCGATCCTACTTAGGTAGGATAAGGGTAAGATGATGATGATATGTATAAATCTTTGTATTTCTTATAAATATCTCCAAATTCTGATCACTCAAAAACTTTCCCATAATAT
The DNA here is from genome assembly GCA_035772565.1 of Antheraea assamensis. Taxonomy (NCBI): domain Eukaryota; kingdom Metazoa; phylum Arthropoda; class Insecta; order Lepidoptera; family Saturniidae; genus Antheraea; species Antheraea assamensis. The sequence continues at coordinate 1,738,366 of JAQQSE010000058.1, forward strand.
AAAAATCGTTTTATGAAACCACGATGCAAGTGAAACTTTTTTTCGGATCGTTGCATTTTAAAAACTGAGCACAATATTTATTTAAATTTTTGAATTGAGCCACGGGCGCCGCCATATTGACTTTGACTGCTCTATCGAGCGCCAGACTTCACCTTACCCCAACTCCGCAGTGGGCTGTAACGCGACATGCGATACATGGACGAATAAATTTGAGGCGATGTAAAAAAGGTTTCACTTTAATAATACGAAAAATAAATACACTATGACTTTTCTAAATTTGTGTAATTTATTAACAGTATTACTAAATACTTATATTTTTTTCTAGATAAATTGTCATCTGAACATCAAAGCTTTTCTTTACAAACACTAAGATAATTTGTGAATTACCATAGTTATAATGTACATTAAATCACTAATAGAAATACTAAATACGCTTCTGTGAAGGTACAATTAAAACATGTTTTAATAAGACGGACCTATTCATTTTCACTAAAGGGGCTTTTAGGCTTCAATAAGATTCACCTCAGTCGAAATAAATTAACTTAGGAGTGGTGAAAATACTTATCTGTTAGAATAACACTATTAATCTTTAGAACAAAGAGAAAACTATAATGATAATAAATTATCGAGTCAAATAAGTCTAGTTGAAGTAGTGTTATTGTGTATTATGGTAATAAATATGTAATTAGAAAATGTTAAGCTTTAAATGTATTTAGAAAAACTGCTTTTCAAATGTATATATCAATTAATTCATTTATTAATTCAAATGTAAATATATATAATGTTAATCAAATGTAAGTAGCGGAATTAATTACTAGTCCGCATAATATTTGTATGATAATATATATACCTATTAAGCATTCATCAACTTAGCTACTTGAACGGCTTAATACGATCAGGCCTGATGATATTGTATTTACTTATATTATAAAGTAAGAAAATCAAAACAAATCCAAAAGTAACACAAATATTATCGTACATAAATTGAATTTAACGCCATCTACAAAAGTTGGTTGGAAAGACTATTATTTAAACTACCTTGGCTATCAATATTTTAATTGTATATTACAACTTATCGCTAGATGTCGCAATAATAAGCCCTGGCACAAATTGATTTATTACTCTATGAATTTTTAACATTTAACTGCAAATTTAACTACATTCTTACCAGATGATAAATGACGCTGTGGTCTAACATAACCACGAAGCGGGCTGCTTCTCACGTTCAGCTGTTGAAACACACCTAGGTATATGTTCTTCGTGACAGATATAATATTTGACAAGCAATGACAATTTGCTCAACATACGTTTTTGTCTATTCATTCCCCCCGGAAATTTCTCGCCCCATAAGCATGTAACTTCTTATCTGAATGAAATTAAACTTTAAATATAATTCACATCTACACTACCCAAAAGATTTATGGACTTATCATTAACCATTTTGCTTTAGTTATGGATTGCTTGTCAACTTGAGTTTCATATTAAGTCTTATCAGTTACTATTTTACATTTTTACAATTACTTTCCTCACTTAGATTACCATAATCATCACAAGACATTGGCTGAATTGTGTACAGGAACCACACTTACCCATTTATTAAAAATAATGTCTATAAAATTGTACTTCATTACAAAAATGAAGTAGAAAGCCTGATTACCTACATTTAGTAGAAGTAAAATTATTAACTTAAAAAGAAAAAATCGACTTCATTTAACACTTATTTATTAAACTACGTCAAAGTATCTTCAGAGCGTATATATTCCCCGATATCAGCTTGATGGAAGACAATCGTGGCCAAAGGATCGGCGTGTCTACATTCTGCTGTTGTACGTGCAGCCACTCCGAAACCTATCGGTATGTCAGACATGGTAAGGACGACCACTCCTTGGTGCTTTGGAGTGTTCTCTGTTATTCTTCCCAAACCTGAAACATGTCGTTTCCACTTCATGAAATACCATATGACTCATACACTTAAAACAAATACTAAGTACATCGGGATCACCTGATCGCAAATTTTTTAGTTGTGCTAGTAATAGTATCTCTGTCTATGATCTTCTACGTCCTTCTATTCGCAGTCCTATTAACAGTATTAACTCTTGTTGCGGCCAACCACTTAATTCTAGAATGTTTGTCGAAATTTATTAAAACTACCAAAATTAAACTTGTAGAGTTTAGTGTCATTCTCTTGTTTATATTTAGAACCTAACAATATGTTGTAGGTCTAGTTTACATGTGTTTTGTATGTGTTGTCTGTTTATAGATAGCCCTGTGTGGATATTAAAAACAAGTAAACAGTTTAATTGTCTGGTACAATTTATATTGTTTATCGTTTGACATTGGCAAAATTATGTGCGAACACAGGTTACCATTTTAAAAGAAGTACTTAAAATAAATGGTTTATGATTTAAAATCTAAGTGTCCAGACAATAACTTTAAAGTAATACTTCTATACTATCTACTAACACCAAAAATATAAACATACTTTACTTCAATTATGTCAAAACATGGTCCAGCAGATATTTAAATCAAGTAAAAATTTCTAGTGCAAGCCACCCAGCCTTCTCCCATATGTTCTGCTATTACTATTCCTACATAACTTTATTTCTCCATTACAAACAAAGTCACATAAACTTAAATCAGTTTAAGCCCTGAGAAGGCACATTCAAATGTAAAATCTAATTACTTAACAACTTAATTACAACTGTATTAGAAGAACAAATGAATCACTAATGATCTCATTGATAATATTTGATTTTACCAGTGCAATAAATACAATAGTGAATTAACCAATTAAAATCACATATAAAAATTACTCTAAAAAAAAACTGGAAAGGACACAGTATAATTTGCGATTCTTTCATTTTCTACTACAATCAAGTAAACATTTAATAACATTTAACAATTATTAAATAACGTTATTTAAAGTAAATGTCCTACAGTTTTCATATCTACTTAATATGTTTATATTCATATTATAAAGAAGTATTTTGTACATAAGTCTATAGGAATTAATCTCTGGAACAACTAATCTGATTGTCATAATTATTTGTTAGGAAGAATTGACTTACAACATTTTTGGATCAGTCTTTTTCATTTATAATTGTGGCCACCTACAACAAATAATATAAATTTCCTATCAATATGACATTGGCAATATTGTGTTTTATATACAGTACTATAATAAAAAAAATAGATCATGCCTGAATACTATAACCCATGTTTTATTATTTTTTATAATGTAACTAACACATTAGAAACTTAGGGTGGTTGTTATTCTTCATATATAAATAAATTGTTTATGCATGTATCCATAACTATTACACTAAAATAGCATTGATTATGATAAAAAAATGTACTTATTTGTTTACCTGGTTAGTTCTTAGTTATAGTTCAACCCGGAAGATGGCGCTGTTGTGGAAATCCAATTTTATGTATTGCTTTGTGACCAATTTTTCTACACATTTATTACGATTTCGCACATAAATAATACAAGCCCAAATTTTCAACCTACATGCATGTGGCAGACAAACATCTACCTACCAGGATACTATATAATATATGTTTGTCTTTGTTTGTCTTTGTTTGCATGAACAACCAGACAGATTGTAATGAAATTTGATATAAAAATTAATTATATTATGGAATATGTGATATTTTTTATAATATATTACTAAACATTAATTTACTTCTTATATATCGATATATTTAAATCTATAATCTATCTATATAATCTATAAGATTTCTTACCACTTTTAATTATATGATGCCCATACAAGAATTGTTGTTCAGCTGAAGGCTTTACCCATATTTTGAAAGGGGCATATGGTGCAATATAAGTTAACGCAGTTATGTGAAGTCTAAATTTGTTTGTTTTTGTGAACTTTCCGAAACATGTGCCTGCAGCCACTAAATGGTCCGGTTTCACTGTCTGTGCTAACTGCAACAGCCTCTCTGATATGTAGTAGATGCGATCTTTTTTCTCTCTAAAGCAGTATGTCCCATCTGGTCTATCTATGAGAAGCTTTACATTGACTCCAATACTGAAATATGAAATTAAAAATATATGCTAAATTAGCAAAAGGTATTTCTTTTAAATTCTTTATAGGTTTAAGAGTTTGACCACAATCTCAGCCGATGTTATATGGTGATGTGGTCCAAGATGTTATACATGCTAACTCTAAAGAAACTGGCTCTCAAGTGTTGTTACTGGAACACACCCCGAGGTGCTCTGTAACAGATTTTCAGCTTGAGTATGGCAGCTACCCAGGTGAGCTTAGAAAAACCCTACCACCATGCTATGGTTTCATCACAATGTTTGCCTTCACCGAAAGCTCCAGCTTATTCACAAGGATTTGAATCTATGTTGATTGACTCAGTGTCCGAACAGACTAATAACTAAGCTAGCATTACTTCAATATGCTTTAGAAACGATTTACAATTTAGAGTTTATATAAAGGAAATAATTTCAAAGAGAACATTGAAAATGTACTTTCACTAATAGAAAGCTACGCTATCCCTACCATAAAATCTATTTACTTTATAAGATTCATAAGCGATGATGGCTAAGTTAGTAGTGTGTTCTGACACAGCGCCGAAGGACGTAGGTTCGAAACCAAGCAACTGAGTCGGAGCTTTCAGTGAAGGCAAACATTGTGATGAAACCATAGCATAGTGGTAGGGCTTTTTCTAAGTCTGTTTGGCTAGCTACCACCCTCAAGTTGAAAATCTGTCGCCAAGCACCTGTTGGTGTGTTCCGGCAGCTGCACTTGAGAGCTAGTCTCCCTCTAGGTTAAGCGTGACTTACCATCTTAGAGCACATCATCATTTAATATCAGATGAGATTGTGGTCGAAACGTTTACCTATAAAGTATAAAACAAAAATATTGAAACCATGACATATGTATGAAGCAGTGAGCTGTTTCTAGTTTGAGATAAATTATCACATACACTTGCAGCAATGATGGTTCAATAGTAGTATGGGCATTATGTGAATTGAAAAAGGGTCAAATCCATACTATAAGCTTGAGCTTTCGGTGAAGGATGGCATAATGATAAAGCAAGAACATGTTGGTAGGTCTTCTAATGTTAACCAGATTAGCTATCGGGGTGACAGCTGAAACTCTGTCCCCTAGTACCTGTATGTGAGTTCGGACAGCTCTACTTGAGAGTCAGTACTCTCGAAGTGTAGTCTATCAGAATATGAACCATATCATCAATTAAAATAGGGTGATAGTGTGATCAACACTAAAACCTACAATATAAACATTGAAAGAATTAAATACAAAAATATATTACCACATTGGGAATTTTTTTTTTATAAAAACTCTGCTTTAATTTGTGGCTTTTTACATTAGTATGAAATGATATATTTAATAAATGAAAATGTGATTTAGCTTTATTTCTTTTACTACAAACAATTAACATGCAGTAAGCTATTTCTACAGTAAAAGCAAATTTTGTGGTATGTACATAATGTTGTTTAAAAGAGTTCATTTATTTACTCATATAGGATACAAGAGGCCTATAAATAAAAGTAAACTATAGACAAATACATTAATTGTGACAGATACAAAATTCAATTAAACATACTAAAATCTATTTTTACAATTAAAATACTATTCAGTACAATTGATATACAGTACTTTCAAGATATTCAGGGCATAAGGTTTTTTTTTCTACATGACAATATGCTCTTGGCCTGATGGACTTTTTCAGCTTTACTAAGCTTTTTGGATGCATGCTTGCACTCAGCCATATGGTGACAAGCTCAAGGGTGCCAAAGTGACCAAACCTCGGCTTGAGTTGTTCTCTTGATTCATAAAAGGACTATCATTCACACCTATGAGTAGTCTCATTATCTCATTGAGATTATCACAAAGCTTACCCAAGTTGATAATCGTTTTAACATTCATGCATCAAAAGGTTAGTTAAGTTTATTTTTATTTCAATACTAAATTTTGACTTTTGCTTTTGAATATAGCACCAGTGACCGGAAGGTTGAAGAGTAATATATCAGAATGGTTAGAATGGTATGGGCATATTATGAAAAGAGATGAAAGTCATGTAACAAGAAACGTTTTGAGTTTAAAAGTGGACAGATATAGGGATAGAGAGATAGAGGAACACCAAAAGAGGAGTGGATGAAATGTGTGAAAGGTTTTTTTTATTTATCGAGTTATAGTTGGCAGAGATGTGATTGTTAAGGTCAATGTGTTGTATAACTGCAATCGATAAGATTAAAAATGAGTAAATAAGAGGAAGTTCAAAAATAGAACCGTCACAGAGAAGTTGAGGAGTAATAGGATAGCATGGTATAGGGATATCATGAGGAGAGATGAAAGCCATGTATGTATAGATGTGTAGGTATGGATAGATTATATGAAAAATTATGTGTATAAAAGGTGTAAATACTGAGATGACATCGGACAGAGGAGAGTGGAAAAGAAAAACATGTTGTGCCGGCACTACTTAGGTAGGATAAGGGTAAGATGATGATGACTGGCTTTTGCCTATGACTTTGCTTCCTTTAACATAGTGAAACATATTTGTATACCTTATATGGTGTCTTTTTTTTGGTATTAATGGTACCATATATCTATGTTCTTTTCTGTACACCTGACAAAGTGTAAGCAAAATTTCTTGATTATCATATGTGTAGTTAAATCATGAGAGTGTAGCAAACAAAGTCACATTCGCATTTATAACATTAGTTAGAATGGATTACAGAAAAGTTATATTAACTATCGTTTTATATACTTAGTTTGAAATAATTGCAATATTGTAAGTCATGCTTACAAGAACTCTATTTTAACATCTGTTAGTGTAGTCTTAAAACTTAAACTTAGTTAGAATTTAGTGAAAATAACTTTATAAATAATATGACCACACTCGACATAAAAACAGGTATTACACAAACATTTCTTATGTTTATACACTTTTTGGACAATTTTATAACACGAAAATAGTTTTATGTTGCATATTTATGTCACCTTGATTTGAATAAACCCAAATTCAAGTATACCTATTGCAAATTACAGATTGAGCACTTCCGACGCCGGTTTGAAAACTTTGAAACACTCGTCGAGTTTCTATTCTAGTTACATAATGAATGTTACACTCACTATTTTGTTAGCTTTTCAAATAAAATTCTCGTCCGGTCCTCTGACAAAACTTTCATTTTTATAATTACTACACGATTATACTACAATAATAAAAACACGTGTTTATGTGATTTGACAGCTGACCGAATGAAATCAATTTGAATGAAAGAGATCATCAGGTTTGCCAACATCAACTGTCAAAGTTCTTCAAGACTGAGGGATTGTTATTATTACAATATATAAAATTACTGTTTTATAGCGAAAAAATTAAACAAAAATAATATTATGAGATTATATATTTACTCAATCGAAGTATGTACCATAATTATCTATACACTTTCGCCATTTTATAGGTCATTCATTGATTACATTGTTGAACAAATTGTGGGGGCGAGAATGAGTGAAATCTTTGTAAACAGTTTGGACTGCCTCATCGGATTTCATTTTTTTCTCCTTACAAGAAATTGTCTAAATTACAAAAAGTGTGTGTGCTTATGATTACATGAAAGAAGTGAAAACTTCTTTATACAAAGTACAACAAAAAGTCAACGTCATTTGGTGTTCCCAGGCGATCACACATCCAAGTAATGACCACGCCCGACGTTGCCTATCTTCAGTAATGAGACGAGAACCGATGTTTTCAATACTCTACCCGACACAGTGTTTACTCCCACTTCTTTTCGTGACTCAAAAAGGTTACGGATCAGAATTTCGAAGCCCTCCCAAAAGAAGTTTCACTTCAAAAAAGTGGTAATCTGTTGGAGCAAGGCCCGGGGAGTATGGAAAGTGTCGAAGATATTCCAATACCAGTTCCTCTAATTTAGTGACCGTCTGTATGTATGAGGGTTTAGCGTTAACCTGAAATAGCAGTGGACTAGAGACATTGATCAATCTGGGTTGTTCAACAGCTATCTTTTTTATTACAGTTTGCAATTGTTGACAATACAGATCTGCCGTAATCATCTGACCAGATCTTTTGAAACTATGGTATATGATATCAACACTGGTTTACCAAACACTTGCCAATAACTTTTTCTGAGTTAAGTTTCGCTATGGACAAGGTTAGGCCGGTTCTTCTGGATTCAAACCCTGTGATGAGCATTTCCGACTGTCGTAAAGAATCCCTTTTTCATCACAAGTTTCCTTATTGTGATGGTTTAGTAATGTAACGCAGCCCATAATGCTTATTTGTTGGTGTTCTTCGGTTAATTCACACTGTACCCATTTCTCAAGATTTTTTACTTTTCCAGTTTATTCCAAGTGAACTAAAATTGTTTTATAACTCACATCAAAGCCTGCCACTATCTTTGACGCGATTTACGATGGATCCGTTTACACGTTTACCTTTAATTCTATATTGTCAACTAGAGTCTCGGCCGTTCACGGAATTTGTTTCCTATGTCAAAATTTCCAGAACGAAAATGTTGTAATCAAAAATGTACTGTGCTGGCTTTTACAGTACCTTACCCATATACATTAATCTCTCGAGCTATTTCTGCAACGCTGATGTCACAGTGAAACTCGTGTTCGTAAATAATGTGATGTTTAAAGTTTCCATTTTGTGAAAAGAATAATGGCAAAAAAGTGAAATAATGCGAAAGTACTCGTAAATTAATCACTAAGTTCGATACGCAAACAAATAACACATAGTATCATCTAATATTTTATATTATCATCTAATTATTCTATACTTCATCTAATTAATTATATTAGAAGTGTCTAGTCATCTTATTAAAATGTGAGGCTTCTATGGAAAAGATGGTTCTGCAAATTCATATTTCATCTAAATAAAAACTAGGAATATGCAATTCAAACAGTAAAGCCTAATAAAATGTCGCATTTTCCTCACATATTGTCAATTTGGAAAAAAATCTAATAGAGTTGAGAACACTTGTAGTTTGGAATAATTTGACAGCATCGCCTAAAACGCGAGTTGACAAAATATTGCATAAGCCACATATTTATATTTGCAACTTTCTAAAGAAATGTTTATATGTAGACTTTATTTATAAGAATAATTCCTCGTAGTAAGAACGAAATATATTTATATGTCCATAAATATCCATAAAATCACCCATTATGCTTTTCAAAATAAAATGTTTTAACATTTGTAATAAAGCTATCAAAATTTGGAATGAATTGTAAGTATCTTCTAGAAAGCCTAAATAACATATCTTATCTTTGTTGTTGATAAAAATGCATAAAGATCTTTCCTCTGTATGTCGACGCGCTAATTTCAAACCAACTGATATAAGAATGACCAAGCTATCTATTCAATGCAAAGCAATCCATTCACTCTTCCATTCCATCCCATAGATAACACTTTAATATTCCATTCCCTAGTGTACGAACTACGGAGAGTACTTATCGGTGGTAAGTATATAATTTCATACTTTGCCAATTAAAATTAATTACACACCTGTCATTGTGTTTTCGGTATTTCCAATAAGAATGTATGATAAGTAGCTATTTACGATTTTAAATTGGTCGTGATTCACTCAGATATGATAAGTTTGCTCCGTGTTTAACACATCTGTTTTGTTTTGCGACCCTGAATAAAACAAGTGAACGTCGCGACGCACTTGACGACAACAAACTGAGTTTACTTAGTTAACTTTTTTTAATTAAATTACAATTAAGCACAATAATAGGTCAGGTTTTTTTAACAAATAAATAGTCTAACGCTTTTCTCTCTCTCTATCTGGTTACTTTACTGTAATTAATTTATCAATTTGTACGACTTCTAATATAACGCTAACGGATGGTTAACAATGTATGAGTCTAGCTCATGTCTAGAGCTAGGCATTATACTTGCTTCGTAGGTAATCGTCCGTTGCAATTTTTAGGTGAAAAAAGCCGTTACTGGAATCACCTTAATCACGATAAGTCAGCTTATCGGTTTATTGAATCGAATTACTTGTGTTTAATATTTAAATTTCGTTTTTATAATATTGATACTGTAATGAAACTGATAAATTGTAAATGTGGGGAATGACGCATGTTAAAATAGTAATGTTTACAACCAATTTATGACATATATATCATATTGTTATTGCATGTTTTGTAGATTATCAAAAATTAGGGAAAATGTTCTGGTATATACAACACCTAAAAATATGGATTTTATTATTTAGCTTTTGCCCTTTTTAATTTTATCAGAACACAATAAAGACTATGCACTTTACTTGGTTATGAGCCCAGTCCAATTGAAAAACAATGGCGACTACCAAGAATTCTATAATCTTGCCGGCCTGCAAGACCCTTGACACCTGGATATACAGTGGTGAGTCCCGAAACGCAACATGCCTAAATATGCCACTATTACAGGTATCACACTCAGTGTATGGTGGTTGCATTCATGGACATAATATACTAAAAGTCTATGGTTGCATTATACTCAATTATCGTATCTTACGATCCCGTGGCATAATAATATTATATAAACAAATTGTTATAAAACTGGATTTAAATATTAAACTTATATATACTTTCAAAGTTACAGTTATTTATTTAGTTTATTGACGTTCTTCTTCTACTGGCATATTCGGGAATAATGTTAAAAGTGAGATTTTACGATACGCGCACACCGACACTTAAAAGCGACACCATGAAGTTGGTTGGTAATTATCTGTCAAGTTTTTGTAAGTACTGATAACGATCTTCAAGGTAGTTATTCAAATATGTATCTACAATACATATTTTGTATCAGTGAAGATTAAAAATATATTCATACATTGCATTCATACATGTACATGTGTATTTGTGTGTGATTTTAAATGATTCTTGAATGATAAATTGATTGCAAGTACTCGTGTAAAAATAGTTTTTTTTAATTTTTTATCGTTTTAATTGGGTTTATAGATTTGAAGTTAACTGTCGGTATGTATTCTTTTTATTTGTTTATACAAATAATACATTATTATCAGATAACTAGTTTATTCCACTTCTATTTGGTATCTTACTGGATTTTGTATACAGATATATAGAAAATTAATTTTATTGCCTTATAATGATAATTATATGTTATTCATGAAAACGTTCTCAATTGAAGTTAATGTATTTTTTTAAGCTAAAGGAGTATAATTTCTTGCCTGCGTATATAAATACACACATATGTTTTTTTTTTTTAATTTATAACATTCAGTATTTGAAACTATTAGGAGCTGTTCATAAAATGCGTTCGCAACTATGGGTTGAGGGGGCGTTGCTTACTGCGACAAAATGTGACAAGAAAAGTTGGGGAGTCGAAGGTAACATGATATTCGCAGCTTATCAAACAATTTTTTATTATTATTTTTACGTATATTTGTACATGTACAAGGGATCTCGTGACACAATATTTATAGAGGGGTCGCAAAAATGTGACAACATGACGAGAGTCTAAAAAAGTAAAAAAAATTCGTGATGTGTTTTATGAACGGCCCCTTAATCGATACGTGTTATTTTTGAAATAATGTATTCAGGTAATTTCATATGCCTTCATTTTATTTTCTTCGTGACTGTAGCCAAACATTTATAATACAGTACGTCTGAAATTTGCATAACAACGAATACACCAGTCAATGGAATGAGTCAATGACACAATTTCTCACCTTCCTATTTTGAGGTATACTTCGTTTATTTGTTTATTATATAGAATAAGTAATTCAATAGTTCCTTTCAAATCACTATTTTACGTGCCCATTAGTTTCAAATTATTATACACATATTTTATTACAAAATACAGTGTAAACTCCATATGCAATTCAGCGGGTCCAACTATCAATTAAGTTATAATAAATGATTGGTTAATTTACATAATAAACGTATTTTAATGATGAGGAATTCATGACTTGCCAGTGAATCACAGATGTAGAAATATGTAATTCGAATGCATGACAGTATAAGGATTATTATGCACGTCGCATGTGTTTGTTCATTGGATTTTAAAAGCTTATACTAGACGATTACATGACGCCATACGCCAGGGTTGGGATCTACTAACGTGCATGCGATCACATCGTGCGTCTCTTTCGCTCATTAAAAATAATGTTAAATTAGCTATCGGACCCGGCTTCACGCAAGTGTAGTAACGAAGAAAATGAGACATATTCTTTCCTTTACAATACGGCCATGTAGATGTCAATAAAAAGGTGCAACTAAACGTCAATTCTGTCAATATTTTTGAAGATTCCCAACTGTCTTCTCTCTCATCCGCCTGTTATAGGGAGATTTATTTAACCTGAATTTTCCATTTCTCTGTGAGATTTTCCAAGCATTTTCTTACATACGAACTTTGTCCAGACAATTACGGACACAACAAAAAAAGAAATAGCCAAATAAATGTTTATTGTTAGAACAAGGATACTATGACAGAAAATGTTTGAATAATCGTACGGACAACTGGAAAATGTAAGTTAAATAATCACCATATAAAAACGGCATGAGTGAATGACACAGAAGACAGTAGGAGTTTTAATTAATTTTAACTTTTATACTTTACAACTAAATACCATCAGTATCAACTATAAACCGATAACGGGTTCAACTATCACTGTCGTTTGGTTACATTAAACGGAAGGATAAGGTTCAATGTGTACGTTTTTTCCCAGGCTTCGATGACTTGAGAATGAGAAGAGATATTAAAGCTATACTTATAGATTTTGGAAGTTGTAGTTCTTTTGGCACTTTACAAAAAAATGATGAGAGTGAATTTTTAAGATACGCGTTAACCGACACTTAAAAGCGACACTATGAAATTGGTTGGCAATAGTCTGTCAAGTTTTTGTGAGAATTGATAACTATATCCAAGGTTATTCAGGTAGTTATGTGTATTTGTGTTTTAAATTATATATGATGGTGACTGATAATTTATTGTGAGGATTTGTAATAAAAGTGGGTTTTATATCATAAATATTTTTAGTGGGTATATAGATTTAAGGTTAACTGTTGCTATGTATTATTTTTATTTGATTAGATTATAGATTATTATTATTACATTATTATTTGATAAATAGTTTATTATTTTTGGTATCCTTATTGATTATTTATACAAATATATAACAAATTAATATTAAAGCATTTAAAAGTTAATTATGATTATATAATTAAAACGTTATCAATTGCATTTAATGTCTTTTTTAAGCTAAAAAGTAAAACTTCTTACGTACGTACATAAGAACACACATACGCTTCTATTATAACTATTATTTATTACTTTTAATTACTGCAACAATCATCATCTTACCCTTATCCCACCTAAGTAGGGTTAGCACAACAAAGTACCGCAACAATAAAAAATAATAATATTTGTAAGCCACGACATAAACATTACCAAAAACCAATTATGATTCAGTCATTTGAATAATAATAATAGAGAGTGGTAGTATCTAACCTTATAATATGTGTTCACACTTTAGACCGCGCCCTTTAGTTTGTATTTCAGAGACAGAGTCGTAACTAGGTGCTTAGACCCCCATAACGTTCTTTTTACCGAAAAATAATGTTAACGTTTTATAAAGAGTGACAAAATATAATATTTACTGAATAATTATTTTTGTAAATATTCCATTTCTAGATAAAACCCGCCCGTTTCGCTATGCGCGTCTTTTGTTTTTATTGGCAGAAAAATATAGTAAAAGCTAATAATATACACCAAAGTAAACTGACAATATAAGGGTCAATGGAATTAAAAAAAAGATAATTTAGAACCATCTATGAGATATTCCACATCGAAAAGTCATAGTTCTATGTCGATACGTTCAGTAGTTGTGACGTAATTTAGCTTCAGATGAACTGCATATTAATGATATATATTCGGTCACAAAATAAGATGAACCTTAATTGCTCCTACCGCATATATACATAATATATTAAAGTCTGTTATACTACGCCGGTAAGATAATCTAATGCCGTTCACGTCAAGTCTTTTGAAGTCTCTTTAAGCAGCATCGATATTAAAGGTGGCTCTTCAATAACGCGATATTGTGCTTATGAATCGATAGTGTTACCATAAAAGAAATTAGTTTTACTTTTGTCGGATAGATGGCGTTTACTTGAACAATATATTTTTATAAAATCGATATTTTTATCGTTGTGGTTATAACAAATAATTATAGAAAATTGCTTTTTTATTCATAATCAAACAATCGGTATCAGAAAAATGCCAAAATTTAACTTGTCAACGTGATATTTTGGTTGCTAGTTTAACATAAATAAAAATGAAACAGATAAAAGAGAGCAATCGAAAAATGTTATTTAATTTGTTAAATAGACATACCATTACAAGTTTGTCATATATAAATGTAAGCTTTCCTGAACTCTGTAAAGAAACTATATGCGCGTGGATCTCACTGTTTTTATTTTTGTTGTTAAAAATGACAAATATTTGGTCATTAATTCAACGGACATGTATAATTATCCTTTGTTTAAAATAATTTTAACAATTTATTTTTATAATTTTATTAATAATTTTAAGTATTTCGAATACAATTTACTTTTATATTAGTAATATAAATTCCAATAACGACATCTTTATAATAAGGGATGATTAAATTTATACAAATTTTAATACACATGCGATAAATGGAGAAGAGCGTGCGCATGAGCACTTGGGTGGGTGGACTCGCCGTGCATAGACGACGCGAACACAGCCGGGTGGTCGTGCGGGTCTTACCGTTTCTGGTGACCCGCAAGCGTCTGCGTCGCCAAGTCGCGCACTTCATCGGATATATATGTATATATAAGAACCGGTATCGTGGCACACTTAGGTCCCATATAATATCGGTTGAGTGTATTAAGCACTCCCCTTAATAGTCCGGTGAAGCTGTAGAAACCTGTCAAGCCAACAATGAAGTTAGTTTGAAAAAAAATAATTACGCACTAAGGCTTACTAAAAGTAATTAAAACGGTTGTACTTTGCTGTGTCACGATTACCATACTCACTCGTCACTGTGATTCTCTGAGTTTGTCACTTTTCGTCCAGTTTATGTACAGAAAAGCGACAACCAGCGATGGATTGTTTTAATATCTCACTTATTACAATAATTTTTTCAACAAATAGTCAACCTTGATATAGAATCTGCTATTTTCTTAATTGGTTCAATAATATGATATACTTGGTTTCATATTTAACAGGGGGCCCTGAGGCCCCCCCACCATTATGATAGGTCCCTGTTCAGATGCCGTGACCCACCGACCTCGTAGTGTCCTAAACACACCCTGTTGACTGTGAACCTTCATTAATTTAAACATTTATTGGTTGTGGAATTTTATATAAACGGAGTAAAGAAAGTCATATTTATCTATCAATATATAAACATTATAAAACAAAGTCACTTTTCGTGTCTGTCTGTGTGTTTGCTTATTTATTCTAAACTACGCAACGGATTTTGATACGTTTTAGAAAATATTTTAGATACGATGAGCATTTATTTTTTGTAGTTTATTTATTTACCTGTGGACTTTTTCTTGGTCGGCACCTTTTTTTTGAAATGGTTTTAAATCTAAATCATTTTAAACGTAGTGCATTATGGATACATCATTAAAGCGAGCATGATAAGATATTATTTTTATACTTAAATAACAGCTATTTAAATATGTGCATATATATACATATACATATATTAAATCTATGTCGGTGACTCTGGATTTTTTGTTGAGATTATAGTTTTTATGGTGGTTTAATTATGTGTATGGCCATTTTTAGTTTGTAATCCACAATGTATCGCGCCGAAATGTTTACAGCCTGATAGATGAGCTTAGTATGTGTAACCGATGTGACCGACGCCGTCATTGCCAGGTTCACGTTTAGCATTTTATATCGATTAAAATTGCCTTTTACAGCATGATATTTTAATAAAAATCTTGGAATTTATCACACATTTAAAGTTTTGCGAAACGAAGAAAAAGTGTTTTGTGTGAAGACTCCAACCTAGCTTCTACATCTTTGGTGAAGTTTAAATTATCAACCAAAGAAATAGGCGTAATTGTTTAGACAATAATTATGTTATTAGTTATTGCATCTATACGAAACCGACACGGATCGCTAGTTGCATATAATTGTAACAGACATAGGTTGTTCAATTTAGTTTGCCAAATTAATTAATTGGTCAAGTATAAGGAAGTGTTCTCATTGTCCATTACAACGAAGAATTCAGACATTCGTCACAAATGATAAAACAACGCAAGGTCAAACACCGTTACAAGTGTACGGGTTTCACACGTTTTTCCTCGGCGAATGACTCAACGTGGGTTTGTTTTTAAGAAGTATAAAAAAATTTGAGAAACACGTTTTCCCTTAGCTTCTTACGCTTAATTGACACCCACTCTTGACCGTATGATCTACAATGCTAATTTGGCGTACCTGATTTTTATAAAGTAACGAACCAATAGTTTCCTGTTATAGTAAGGAGGAAATTCAGATCATGAACACAAAAAAAGTACAAAATTTTCATCGAATAACAACTATTACACGCGAACCCCATACACTATGCGTATCACCCTTCATAGTGTCACGGTTAGTAGGGTGTCTATTATTTACCAAGTTCTATTTTTTGACTTCGGTATAATTTAAATCGTTAGCTTACAGCTTAAAAACAATTAAGAAAAAAAAATCCGATGCTGTTTAACCGTGCCTAAATTACTATACTACTATTCTACTTATACTATACAATACTACTATTCCCATTCATCTAACATGGGGTTCTTTGAGTTTTTACAAATTAATTTTTATTGTGCTTTTAATTTGTATATTTTTATATTACTATGATTTGATTTTAATTTATTAAATGTTTGACGTCCATATCAAAAGGTTTCCATCGCAAGAGATGATAGTAGATGGGAATTAACCATATTTGGTAAGTTATTGAATAAAACAAACAAGATAAAAATTTTGCAAGCAAGATATAACGATATCGAAATCAAAAATGTCAACTTGGTAAATAAAGGACACCTAATGGTTAGACACGTCGCGTCCCTGGAGCAATAATAGTTAAACGTGGTGTTAGAGTGTCGGAACTGAAGTGGTTCCTTACCACCGTAACATAGATGATAAACATATACCTACATTATAGATAATATTTATATAATTCTTCAACGTAATCCTTACTAATATAATAAATACGAAAGTGAGTTTATTCGTTACACTGTCACGCCTCAACTACACGATCGATCGTTGTGAAATCTTTAACTGAATATAGGTTGCCTTCAATTCAGAAGAAATACTGTTCTTAAGGGATACGGTAAAATTACTAATGTGAGCGAAACCGCGAGCAAAAGCTAGTAACAACAATATAAAAAGTCTTGAAATGTGCAGAACCCGTTGCACAGGACAGGCAGAAAATTTCATACAAAAAAAATGTAATCCTTACAACGTTCATTACTTCTAAAAATACAAAATATTCCGAATTAAAAAACGTTCACAGAAAAGGACTGACATAAAAAGAATTATAAAAATATCCTTTTAACTCTTTAAATTAATCTATTATCTCTATAATAATAACATCAACATTACTGGTGAATTTTGTTATCAAAACAAAAGTAAAAAGATACTTTCTCGCGCTGAAAGGTGAATGAATCAGCAATGAACAGGAAAAATCTCTGTTACAGATTAACAACCTCCATTCGGCGCTCGAACGTTCTTAAGTGCAGACGCGATTTATTTTTAACGCTTCCGTGAAACGCATGGTGTGTCTTTGGTAGTGTTTGGAACAAACATTTGTTACAATGTTCAACTATTACCCGAAGAATTTTAAGGCCAACGGTTGGGGTTGGCATAGAGCTGGCAACGCCGCGACTGCGGTCAAGGGATTTTTGAAAAGGGAACGTGGTGGAGGCAGCCCTGAACCTTTGCTCGGTAATGGCAGCTTGTATCCAACGTTGCCAGCTGAAGATGACGCCATGTTTACTGGAGTTAAGCTGTATCCAGCTTTACCTGTTGAAGAATATGAGAGCGGAGCCGTCGAGGAGGTGGTGGAAGAGCAATGCGCTGCGGTGAATGTTAATATGGTGGTGAGTAAATTGCCAGTCTTATTTTAATAGAAGTTTAACTTTGTTTATGTGATAATTTCAGTATAAACATAACAGATGGCGCTAATGACAACCACATAGGGTTACCTTTATTTTTTTGCATTTCATTGATACAATAGCGATATGAGTTTATAAAAATTAATTATTTTTAAAATATCAGTAAAAGCGCGTAACAACTTAGTAGCATTTTTTATTAGACCTCAAGAAGGAAGTGATTCTCAATTCGGTTGTATTTTTTGTTATTGTTGGTTTTACCCCGAACATCGCCGGTTATATATGTATTTAAAAAATTCGTTTTTTATTGGAAAGGAGATATTTTCATGGAGGGCTCATTTCAATTTCATTACCATTGGACCTCGGATTTCGTAAATACACCAGAAAACTCCCCAAACTCCAATTTTTAGAGTAGATTTTTTGTAATCGGTTTTATTATTTGTTAAAACTTTATTCATTACGGGAAATACGTTATACTATTCGCTATGCAGTAAGATAAAAGTCGTTTTATTTTATGAACAACGATACTGCATATTCATAAATATATAAAATCATTTTCCTTATCATACTCGTAATGAAAAATAAAATATAGATCAAGTACAGACTTATTTATTACACTTTTTACCACCGTCACTTCTTAGACACGTACGCAGTTGTTATATATTTATTTTATTGCACCGAGTCTAACCAAATGACGTCAGAAATGTACTAAACATGTTTACAATACTATAAAACTAATTTTGGGTTGCAGTAAGTAGGTACGTACTTATCTTAGCATCCATCATACTATCTGTTTGAATAGAAACAATTATTTCGATGTTGTGAATATTTCAGTTTTTAAAAACCGGTCTATTATTTGTTATAAATATTTAAATGAGAACATTAACTTTGCATATCGAATAATGTTAGTTGATGAGAATAAAAACTACCTATAATACATTTTCGATGATTAAGCTGTATAATCTATACAATAAAAGTCTATGACTATCTACCAAACAACGTACGGCTTAAACTGTTGGGCCTATATGCATGATATTTTCGCAGTGGAACAGCAGTGTTTTTGTGTTGTTTTGTGTATGAAAAATTATTTCGCGACCTCCTACCCTTCGCTGTTTCTAACCTGTATTTTCTATGTTAAAAATATCAAATCTGTATAACATTTTTATTTATTTTCCTGGTAAGTTATCAGTTAAACATAAGTACAAAATTGTGTAATATATATTTTTTTGTTGATTCGTATTAATGTATGAAAGTCTTTTAATTACATTTTCTTAACAAAAATATATTTTTTTAACTTTTTAATTTTCTTTATTACTAAAGCTTCGCGACCCTCTGTGACCCCATTATATAGTTTTTGCGACCACCACAAGGCCGCGACCCACACTCTGAAAAACACTGGTGTACAGAACATTACTTCGCTCGCCATAATCTAGATTTTCAAAATCTGATACAGCCCACTTTACTCGCTGATATTGTAGATTTAGTATTTTCTGAGTTTGTCCATTACAGATAAATAAATGTTTTTTTTTCTCTTCATTTTAGTGATATATGTAGATAGATAAGTTTGGACATATATTTCTAACGTATAGTGACCGGAGCTAAACACGAATTTTATACTCCCAGATAATTTCACTTTTTTAACGCACTATTTCATAATGATGAGTAAGGCTCTTTGACTATTAATCCTAAACGAAAAATTCTACACAAAACATTAATTTAATAGTAAATGTAGAGAAGAAAATTGCTTAACTACGTAAATTATCTCCTTTGTTACCAAAATATTAACATAATAATTAAAGAGAACAAAATAATAATTAAAGAGCCACAAAACTTTAAAAATAGGTCTTTTCTCTCGAGCATAATGATGGCCTCCAATAACAGTAACATCCGATTGAACAAATGCTATTGTAAAATCGTTAATTACTCATTAGTTTTATAACACCTTTATACTCTGATATCATACGTTAAACAATAAAATATGTTTAGTCAGGGAAATGAGTCAAAGTTTGGTGACCTGACCAAAATACTGACTCATTCTATGACGTCAAATTATCCTGTATAATTCGTTAAAAATGGTAGATTTATGTATAGTAGTCACATTTATTAAATACGTTACTCCCACGACTAGTAAACTTATGTTTCTGTTACTTTATAAGTCGCGGGAAAAGCTGGTTATATATAAATATTTCTATTAATATGTTATTGTAAAGTTCAATTCGATAACCCGTTTCGAAAAATTCGTATTTCAAATATGACTGTTCTTTAGAATCCCATAATAAACCTCATAGAAAATAAACAATTTAACACATGTATACCCTTTAGAACTACAATACGGTTGAATATGACCAAATTCTAGAACCTCACCTTTTTCATATTCCACTTCGAGTGAATTACTCCACGTGTAACATAAGTTATTATATCTAAAATTTAAAAATATTATACGATTAGTTGCTTGACAGATTGCTGCCAATCCATCGCGAAAAGACCTTGACGTTGTCAATGCCCTTATAGATATGAACTCACTTCAAATGGTTGCCAAGTTAATTTGAATTACCCAAACGGATACGAGTACTGCTAAATAAATTGAATTTTGGCAAAATATTCACTGGAAAATGTTACTTTATAGATGTATTTTGGTCTGGATGGATTCTGTTCTGAAGAGTTGTTTAACCTTATCTCACCTTCTCCCTTCCATTAGAGAACTACGCGGGTTGCTGTACGTAGTTAATAATTCACCGTAGCATCAATCTTGAAAAAAGCAAACATGATTGCAATTATTTACGGGGTGGCGGCTACCACGCCCCCACAAGTTGCGGTGTTCAACTTTGGCAGTCGATTATATTTGTACATTCATTGCCAAATATAATAAACTATAACTTAGATTAAACCACAGTTACTCTTAGTCGATTGCCTGCAACCCATCACATATTTCTAAATGTTCTTTACACAACATAAATTCAGAGGTATCGAGAGAGTACCAATTTCCGTGCCGCGCCGGTATAATATAAGAAAAGGGAATATATACGTATTGCAAAAAAAAAATTGTACACTACAACCAGTTTTGTGAAGACGTGAGATCGCCTCCCGACCAACGTTTACCCTCTCTTCTACAATATCAGGACCTTCAAAAGAAGCTTATGTAAGCATTTTTGCAGTCAGCATGACGGCGACAACTACCGATCGTATTATCAATTTTAGTCGATTTTGTTTCGGGACTGCACTGTACTTTTCATCAAGTAATATGTACCCATTGTGTCATATACAGAAAATATTATATTTATATATGTACATACAAGTCCATAAAATTTGTTTTTTATATCATCATCATCAATCACCCCGCACTGCAGGGTCATAGGCCTCTTCTCGAAGGAAGGAATAGGCATAATCAACACACCAGCCCACGACGTATTGGCGATTTCAAACTCCGAGACATATTTATATTTTCCACCCATACCATGTAAAAATATGTCTCATGTTCAGGTTTCTTCATGACATTTTCCTTCAGAGTCAGCAAATAGTGTTATCAATTTAAATTAGTTAATGTACGCAAATTGCGAAAAATTCGTTGGTATATGCCGGGCGTCGAATTTGTGGACATCGGATTGATATTCCATCGGTCGAACTACTCAACCACCACGACTTTATGTATAGTTTAATAATCATTTACTTATACTTAACGATGCAAATATACGTCAACGCACTTCAACAAGCTTGGATCGTGACCAAAATAATTGAAGCTCTATATCGAATACAATAAATTACATACAATGGTCTTTATTCTATTGGCCTACAAACTAGCTGCATAAAGAACCATCACTACTGGCATTTTACGTCTATAGAAGACGGGTTAAAGACCGCTTAATAAACGCTGATAATCTTGCACATATTAGAGGAGTATACACTTATCCAAGGATCCAAAAGAACGATTCGATGTGGGCTAAGATCAGCTACAGGATTTAGCTAAATATTTCAAGTTGAACTTTGCTTGTCTCTAACACAGTTCTGCTACCGACTTTTATTCTAGAATTATTTTTTTTGCGGTTATAAACTACTGATAAGGAAGCTCGTCCCTCCAGTTTTTGTGAGAGTTCGTTAATTAAATTGCCTTTTTTACTAGTACGCTTAAACTAATCCTCACGATAATTAGTATGCCTACATCTTTTATCACAGATAATATTTACACAATTGTCTTAATTGACTGTAAAATTAATTTGGGTCAAACCTCTTTACAGTTTTGAATTTACATTTTATATATACTTTATAGGTTAGTGTTTGACCACAATCTCATCTGATGTTAAATGATGATGTGGTCTACGATGGTAGTAACGCTAAACCTAGAGGGAGACTGGTTCTCACATGCAGCTGCCGGAATACACCAACAGGAGTTTTGCGACAGATTTTCAACTTGAGGATGGTAGCTAGCCAAGTGGACTAAGAGGAAGCCCTACCACCATGCTATAGTTTCATCACGATGTTTTACTTCATCGAAAGCACAGAGTCAGTTGCTAGGATTCGAACCTGAGTCCGTCAACGCCTTGCCCGAACACACTACCAAATGAGCCATCATCGCTTCAAATCGCAGACATTGTGTAATTATGAAGTGTAGATGTAAGGAGAACCATATCGTTGTATGAAAAAGTGTCCGTCAAAATACGGTAAATCAGGATCGTAAAACAGTAGCTAGAAAATGCATAATTGTTTATTTATTGTGATAAGTTTTATTACAGTAAGTACTTAAAAATCACTAAACGTATTATTTAAAGTTTACAGAATATTTTATCACTGTCCACTTGCAGTTATTTTAGCTTATATATACAACATTATTTCGGACTAACCATACACTTTGCGTCTGCTAGCGCAATTTTGGTGGGTTTTGGAACTGTTGTACACTGCTGAGAGCTGGACACTTTTTTAACATGACCCCTATAATACGGTTCTCCATACTTATACCATTCAGAGGTTTATTGGAAATTCAATGTTTTATTTTATCAAGAATTAGAGTTTGTTTACGGCAGAGATTAAGTTTTAGAACCGGTAAATAAATTTGTGGGCATTATACATGACAGTATTTGTAAGTTCTTACCAAATTATATATGTCAAGGATTCGGGCAGTAGAGATGAGCATTGATGCATTGGTAAGTGGCCCTTTAAACCTGCACTTAAATCACTAAACACTATCCCGGTCTCCTCGTCCTACAACACGATGGATTAGGTATCCATACATCACAAGAGATATGTTTGTTGTTATCTTATGAGTATATATAATATAATTTAACAATCTATGGATAATTATCATTGTAAGTAGCAGGGAGAATTAGATGATTTAATTGATTAAATACTACCTGCCCAGCCCGGCTTCGCAGGGCTGTATAGACGAAGTAAATTAGATCAATTCTTCCCTTTGCTTTACGACTATATAATTAAATAAAATAAAAACTGTGCAACCGAATGTCAATCGGGCAATTATATCATTTTTTTTTAGATTACTGTCTACTATCTCACTCCTTCAATCACTATTTTATATGAAGATACTTTAACACAAACTTTCCACATTACATGCAAACCTTATCCTGGTCCTCATCCTTATCCTATAGGTGTAGTCGTTCTGAAGTGATGCATGTGATACATTCGGCAACTGATTATATATATATATATATATATATATATATATATATATATATATATATATATATATATATATATATATATATATATATATATATATATATATACTTATGTAAGTTGTGACATACAATGCATTTGGTATTTGTTTTAATTATTAATCCGAGTTTAACATAATATCTATTTTGTTATAACTCATAACGAGGTTGATAAGATTAAGAATGAGTTTATCAGAGGAAGTTTGAAAATAACACCAGTGACAGAGAAGTTGAGGAGTAATAGGTTAGCATGGTACGGGCATATTATGAGAAGATACGAAAGTCATGTAACAAGAAAAGTTTTGAGTTTGAAAGTGGATGGATATAAAATTATATGTGTATGTATAAAAGGTGTGAATACTGAGACGACATCTGACAGGGGAGAGTGGAAAAGGACAACATGTTGTGCCGACCCAACTTAGGTGGGATAAGGTTAAGATGATGATGTCTATTAGTGAAAATGTCTAATTAGCTCTAAGTTGAATATTGTATTTTGAATTGTCTATTAACGGCTGTTGATATTGCTTGAAATAAATAAATTTATCACAGCAAATATTGATAAAGTATTATAAACGCAGGCGAATCAGCGTGCACAACTAATAAAAAATAAAAAAGTGTTTTTTTAATTGCTACAATATTGCTAAATTCTCATGTCCGGAAATTCATACGAAAATTTTAATAAATCTCAACGACGCACGAAGTTAAATAAAGCCATAGGGCAGTAGTTGACATCATACGTGAAGCATGTGACTGTGAGATTTCGAAGGGAAACCGCTTGTAGTTTATTTTTAACTCGACGTTTATGAGCGTAGTAGGGGCGCCTCACGTCTTCCGTATGTTCCCAACTAACTAAACAACTGGCATATAAACTGAATTCTATAAACATTCACTGTACAATTGATGTTCGATGTAGAAAATCTCTAAAATTTATACATTTTTTTCTATTGTGACCACATTAACCAAACGTCCTTGGACTTTATACTCTTGCATATAGAGGAACACAAAACTTCTTATAAAGTGAAAACCCAATAATAATGCTAATTTTAAAATCTTTTGTCATGGATTTTTTAAAATGTAATAAAATCGAGTAGACTAATTGTAATTAATTTAATATGTAAATAATTTGTTTGTACAATACAATCTTTTAAAATTCGTTGTAATAATCAATTAATTAAATTAACATTTTAGAACGCAAACAAATTAGACTAAACAAAAAAAATAGAGAAAAAGAAATAGTCTAAAGAAATTATAGGAAGTAAACTCGGTATTATAATTATAAAGAATTTTGACCTAACATAATAAAAATTGAATATCGTTCTAAAGACTGCTTGTTTTCATAATGGGTGACACAATCAGTATTAAGCATTATCTCCTCTCGCTGTCAAACCTGCCTACATCCCTCGGGGAATATTTTTTATTATATTGTCAATAAAACTTTGTGGCATTAGGTTCCATTCTTCAACGAATGCCGTTTTGACGGGTCCTAAGTTACCTGGTGATCGATTTCTTTGTTTAATTTGTTTTCCCAGTTTATCTTAAACATATTCAATTGCATTTAGATGTAGTGATGCGAGAATTAGCATTATCGTGCATAAAAAGAAAATATTCTCCATGAATGGAACCAAAAAGCATCACAATGTGCTCTGAAATGTCTGCTACGTATATGCCGCAGTCTGAGGCCCGTTTTCTACGATATGTAGCTCCGTACGTGCTCCTAAACAAGTACCACCTCATACCATCACTGATCCTCTACCATGAGGCCCTCTTCCAACAATGTTATACTCAGTGTATTTTTCTTTGCGTCGTCTTTATACTCTTACCCTTCTATTATATGATTTAAGACGGAATTGTCAGACTCGTCAGTAAAAAGTACTTTTCCCTAAACGTCATGCCAATTTCGGTGCGAACAAGCAAAGTTGGACCGAGGTGTACGATGTCCTGCGGTGAGCAAAGGGCCTCTTGCGAGCAAATACGCCCTTATACCAGTCTTCTTAAGCCTTCTTCTAATTGTTTTGGTACTAACTGTTACTTATCGAAATTCTTGCAGCTTGTTTCATACTTCGGTATACATAAATCTATATGCGGTTTCGGAGAACACTGCTTACAATAAAACTATCGTTATTGTTTTGCGACCTTGTCCTTTACGTTTTGCTTACTCTACAATCTGTCGGTATCGTCTAAAATTGCGAAAAATCACAGGCTTGGACACTCCTAATGCTTGAGCCACTTCATTGTAAGTGTAGCCATTTTCAATTAAAATTACAGTTTTAGACGCCTGAACAACGTTGAGATTCGATATTATCATTCAAATTTATCAAACTATCCTTGACTTAATAATAACAATTGTTGTCAAAAAAAACAACAAAAACCTGCAGAATTTCATAGACTACGTATCAAAGAAGTTAACAGGTAGCAAAAAAAACAATTGAAAATCGTAAATCATTATGTTCAAAATCTTCTTTTTTCAAATTACATAATTTATATGGCCAGTACGAAAATAGGAAAATATTTTCCGTTTTTCTACCTTCTTTTTGCGTTCCTCTAAATATGCCCATGAGTGTAGTTTGGGTAACTTAATAATTTCCATTTTTAATCCTATTTGCGCTAACCATGTTAGAATAGTAACGGACACTAACACTTCTATTTTGGTCATAAAAATAAAAAATAAAAAATTGTTGCATGTCACCTTTATCGACTCATGTCTCCAATATTACAACGATAGCACTAATACCACACCTATTTCTGTTAGAAAGTAGCCAAATCTCATATTGCCATGTCCTGATGTGAAAGGTGCTGTTGGCAACACGAATAAAAACGAGGTATTATAACTCAGTTCACAAAGCACCTTAAATAGTAGTCACCGGCCTTGGGTACGACTGCAATTCTATTAGTAATTGTTTTTACAAAGCTATAGGGTTCCGTTATATCATGAACTCAAATGACTAATTCTTAATTGGATACTTTATTCATATTAAAAAAGAATTGTAATGATATGTTACTTAGATACTATGGAAACTCTTCTATCTAGTAGTGAAAGTCGCACCAAAATAAGTTCAGCCGTTTCTGTGATTAGCGCGAAAAAACAATAGAAATTTCACAATTTTCTCTTATATATTTAATGTCGCATTACCGATATCTCTGAGCATAGTTTATACATAACATAATAATAAAACCAATTCGTGTCAAATACGATATAACACTTACAATAATTTTCATTAATAGTAATTTCAATAATTGCTCCCTGTTGCGTGCCGCGTTTAAACCCTCGATCGTTCTGAAGTATGGGTGCGCCAATTCAACGTAAAAATAGTTCATTTTATGATAATTACAGATGTTATACTATAACAACTAAAACTAATCTGTACTGACAGTTGTCTTTTCGTTCAATTACATACCAGGAACAATTATTTTTCAGTTCATTGTAATCTTTATTGAGTCAAACCTTTTTATTATTTTGCAACTTCACACCGTAACAGTTCTCGCCAAACTTTTTGACCGCGCTGAATATAGTTGTGCAGAACACAAATATAGGTATAAATACGAATTATATTAAATGTCTAACATCGAGACAACTTATGTTCAGAACGGCCAGAAACATTGGCGAAGATTGTAATTTCATTGTTTAATTTTTAAAGTGAAATTAAATAAGGATTTTAGAAATTGCTTGACAGCGGAGATTAAATTTTGGTTTACAAAACCATAATATAAATGATAAAATCAAATAGAAAGAAAAGCCAACATTAGCTTATAGAGAGAACTAAGGCAGCTTTAGTAGTTTCTTGCCAAATTTGATGAGTAGGGGAAAGGAGTGCGGGCAGTACAGGTGATCGTTAATTTAAATCGGTGTGAGACCCCTTAAACCTGCACTGGTGTTGCAAGCCCTAGTCAATGTACTACCACCTGGAAGCTTGCCAATGATTCACCCTGTAGGACGCGGGAGCGGCGTCGCGTCACCACTTTAGCGGAAGTGGTAAAATGGATACCACTTTGCTATTATCAGAAGATTATAGGTGTAAATGAAAGATTTGACTCCGTTTGTGCAAACTAGTAACCGCTTTGGCAGCTGGATTACGAATCTCGGTTTATTGATTTGGGTGCATATTTATAAGCGACAAAAACAGAACACGTGTAAAGGATTACATTTGTTCAAAATACAGGTATAAAAATAAAAACAATATTAGAACAATAAAATTAAAGTAAAACTAGAAATGGACAGTAGTATTTGGGCAATAAAATAATATAAACAATAAACTAAGATAATTCGCCACATTGTGTGAGCGGT
The DNA here is from genome assembly GCA_035772565.1 of Antheraea assamensis. Classification (NCBI taxonomy): domain Eukaryota; kingdom Metazoa; phylum Arthropoda; class Insecta; order Lepidoptera; family Saturniidae; genus Antheraea; species Antheraea assamensis. The sequence goes on from JAQQSE010000058.1 coordinate 1,766,409, forward strand.
CTGTCGTGAGAATACAATTACACCCAGGTGGCATATGGTCGCCACCTGGGCGGCGAGTCTTTAATAGTTTCTTTGTTAATCCGACTAATTTTGGACTTTCGTAGTGCCGCTTCTGAGCCTATGTCTGACTTCTTGTAGTACACACATACCACGTTTAATGTAGGTATGTGTGCCGCTACAACCCTTTTCAGACGTTCCAACAGGCAACGAAGGAAATGAGAACAAACCTTCGTTTACAATACGACAATATAATTAAATAGAATGACAACTGAACGTCAATCTGTCAATTCTGTCAATAGTTTTGAGGATTACCCTAATGCCTCCGGTCTCACTCATTTACTCACTTACACACATAAAAGATGTACATTTTTTAACTAAAAATCTTCAATTTTGCATATTATTTTTCAAACATTTTTTTTTATAAGGACCTTGTCCTAACAATTAAAAACACGATAAAAAGACTTACTCAAATAGATGCAATCGTTCTGATATGATGTGCTTACATACATTCAACAATTCATTTTTATTTATTTAGCTTTTAGGTATGGAACGATAAAAGTATATTAATTCGATACAAAATTACTACCAATATAGTCACTTATAATATTTTGCACTATGTACACAATTCAGAATAGAAATTAAACAAAAAAACGGCAGTACCTACCATAGATATAATAAGTAATAGACTTTTATATGTAAATCACAGTGACCGCTTTCTCGTGACAAAGTTAGAGTGTAACATTAGTTTCTAGCAAGAATATCACATTTAATCAAATTAAGTAATTACGTCATCACAATTATACACCTTCCTTTGATGCAACTAATTTCGTCGCACTGCTTAAATAATAAATGTTGTCTATAAAAAAGATCTGGTAATATTTATTTATTAAAAAAACACGTAATATTAAAAAATACCTTAATTACAATATTGTCATTCATGCGATTACCTTAACGCGATTCACATGAGTACAGATAGTAAATACTACAATATAGATAATTAGATTTATAAATAGGCCAACTTTTTACCTTGACACATTGAATAGACTATAGGAAGAGCTAATAATTTTTGGACATTAGACAAGATAACGATTTTGTCACTAATATTTATGTGAGTAATAGTTAAATAAATTCCGATAACAATGTTGTTGGTCATCATCAATGGATACAGCTTTTTTGTAATTAATTTGCTTTGGCTTGTCGGCAATGCATTACCTTATGCCCATAAGAGTAATCAATAATTTTGGTAATCGCTTCTGAAAGTAAAACCTTGAACTTTATTTCAAGGAAAAAAATAATTGCGACCAACCTTATTAAGAAATATTTATATGCATATATAAATCAAGTCTACTGTACGTATCATTCTATAACAGACTAGTACATTCTTTTTGAAAGAAAAAAAAAAACAAAGTTAGACCTGAAGTTTTATTTATTTATATAACGTAATACATATATATGTGCTTAAAGGAATTTATTAAAGAGATTATTTCGTGCTTTGTATATTATATTTATTTGGCTCACATTGTCACCCTGTCTTCAAAGTTGCGCCACCCAAATACATTTTTTTTTTCAAGAAGGTATCGTTTGAAATGCGGTACATTATAATACTGTGAATTAATTATGATAATGGAGTATAAAAAGTTTGCTTATGTTAACAGATTGAAAGTTCTAATCGAATTTTAAAATTTGCCGATTCCAAAACTACATAATTCTGGCTAAAATAGTCAAATACCTAGAGAACGAATTACATAAACTTACGTCCACTCGTAGGTAATTTACATTCTTGAAGCTCGAAATACCTCAAGCGAATGTGGTAAAGTAATATTAAACAAATTGTTTTAATATACTCCAGTTACATACACTGCCATTTTTCAGTTGCAATAACATATAATTATTCCATCTTGCATTCGATTCGAATCAGACTAAACCAACTCGAATAACAGCTGACGTCATTTCATTCGTTGGCAGTAATGGTTATAGAAGCCGACTGAATCACATAGGATATGATGTCATAGTATCTTTCAAACAAGCGACTGCTCTCGGTTATCGCCGGTTGTTTCGCTGTCAGTTTCCGTGAGAAATTTTTAGGTATGGTTGTTGCTTGTTGAAAAATCTTTGAATAACTTTAAAAATAATTCGTGATCTTCCGTAGAATAGCATGTGTGTTGCGAAAAAGATTATTTGTTGTGCTGTGTTTTTATATGTTTAAAATATACGTGTTTGTATTGAAAGTGTATGATACTTTGTTTGATAATTAATAGAACATTTCTTAGAACGGGAGTTTTTGAGGTACCTCTAAAAGATGACCTCACTAATGTTATTATAAAACATTAAGTGTTATTTCCGATAAATGTATTTTAACAATGTATTACCAGAAAGACTTCCAATGAATGTAAATATTTATTATAAACGCTCCTGCAACTTTTTTTGTGACCTACTTTGGCAGACGAATTTTTCGTTTTTCTGATAACTAATCAATATTTTTATCGCATTTTACAGAAAGGAGTTTTAAATTCTAATAATGTGTGTAATTAGCGTAGGTTAGCAAATTTTTACCGTACATTTATAGTATTCTGATAACTATTATTTATAGTACAAAAAACCCAAATAATATGCTAAATATACAGACAATTTATATTAATATAAAACGATATTATAGTAGACTAAATTAATTCATATATATATATATATATATATTTTGTTGCATAATCAAGTGTGACCTTTTTGTACAAGATATATACTTATTGGATTCCATTAAAAAAATAAATGTTTATCAATGTACGCAGAAACTATTACTGGTTTCAGAATGAATGGGTCGGCTCGCCCGGGGTAGTACCACCCTCTCACAAAAAGCCGATGTGAAGTAACAGTGCTTGCACTGTTGCGTTTCGTTCGGCTAGTGAGAGTGCCGGAGGCCCACATATATTAAAAAGCCGGCAACGCACTTGCGACTCCTCTGGTGTTGCTAGTGTCTATGGGCGGCGGTGATCACTTACCATCAGGTGACCCACCTGTTCGTTTGCCCATAATATAAAAAAAAAAGTATTATTAGAAATATGACATGATAATAACTGAAAAATATTTATGATTGAAACATTAGTCAATACCATAGCTTTTCTTTCTATTCCATTGCCTAAGAATTCCCACCATTTAAATATTTTATTTAGTTAATAATTCTTAACATATGTTAATATCAGATCATGAAAATGTTTATTATAAATCAAGCATTATTTACATATTTAAATTTATGATTAAAAATAGACTGTTTATGTTATGTAAAATAAACAATTTTCTTATCAAAGAATTGACAAACAAAACAGTAAAGCCTTATCTTTGTAACAAGTCTTATATTGTAACAAATATTTCAATATTAGAACAAGGTTAGTATATATTGTTGAGTAAAATAAAAATATGTTGCCCATTGTACACATTTTTAATTAATAATAAGCCTGTTCCTATCTGCACTGGATTGCACCGTATCATTATTGTATTATCACAATAATTATTAATTAAGTTGAGGTACTAAAATGAACTGGCATCTATGTGTTCATAGTAGGATATTTGAAATTGTTAGTACATTATCTGATAGATTGGAGTAATTTTGAAAATTTTAACCTATGATCCTAAAGGTATTTTTTATTAATTAACACATACTGTGCCACATGTATCACCAGTGGTATACGTTAAGCATAATCTTCAAGCCACATGTACCACATATTGTGATGTGATACTTACACCACTTCCTTACTTACATTTACACTATGTGATAACTATTGAAAACAAAAGAATTACTTATGTATTAATATTGTAATGTAACAGTGTATGATAATATATCAATTTTAAGTCAAAATATAAAATGGCCTGAATGACATATCATGAAAAATTTGCTTGGTGCAGAAGGTGTAAAAAGTAACTCAATATATAATTATTAAAAATATAAACATTTCAAATAAAAGAGCATAATGAATTTGTGAACAGGAATGTAAGAATATAATGAATAGAAACAGGTTTAACTGTAGAATGTGTTATACATTTTTCAACTATAACATTTATTCACTAAGTCAAGAATATTTAAACTTTAATTTTAATAATACATTTAAAAGCTTTACATATTTATTCTAGAAGAAGACTGATTCTTTTTCTTCATATATTTGCAATTAGTTAAATTTGGTTGTTTAAATATTACTTATATCAGTCTCAAATTGATTGGCTGGTCTTGTGTATATCTGCAACAAACATTTTATTTATTACATGTCTATATTAAAAAGGTAACTAAAATCAAATGTTTGTTGTAAGCTGACAAGATAGCAGTTATCTGTTCAAGGCAGAAATATGTAATTAAATATTATTAGTGCGTTTCCACACAGCAACTTTCTTCAATCAGTTATCTAGAGAGTATTTATATACCACATTTATGCATGAAACAGTTCCCTTGATCTCTGTCAAGAGTATCAATAGATTATTGATTGATTATTTATCCATGCCCAATGAAAACTCCTTCAACATTTTCTTTTACAAATTATGTACATATAAACTCTTTTTCAGTCTTCTCTAAAACATATTGTTAAGAATATTTTTGCGTGACATAGACAAAAATAGCACTGTCATTGATATTCTAATGATATTTATGACAAGTGTTTAATATAAATTGGAAGAATCTGTTGAGCCACCTATCCCAGGAAAAGTTAATGTCTCGACAATATTTTGATATCCATAACAGTTGCGATGTAAATTATTTACCTAAACATGTGGTAAATAAGATGTAGAATTGTATTACTCAATATATTTGTTGTACAAGAATAGTCACCATCATTTTTATAAATAATAAATGTGAAATAAGAACAGGTAGCCTAATTATCGCTTCTAACAATGATGTCATTAGGTAACCACAGTGTAATTTGCGTGGCCTTCATTTCCTACACTAATAGTATATACTATGATCGTGTGTAATGTGGAATGAATACTTCATGTCTGATATTTATTTTCCTTGTAAGATTTCATTTTGAATTCATAAGAGTGTACCAGAGTCAATTAAAAGCATAGCACAACAAATTAGGAATGTTCATGAACAAGCAATAAATTCATAATTATAAATAAAATGTTACAGTAGGCACTGGTAAAATGTCTTAGATAAAAAAAAATAGAATAACAATAGTGTGTAGTAGTGTGAGTGAGACAGCGCCATGGCGTTGCCGGGTCAAAACGGCGGCGCTAATTTTGGCGCCGTGTTGCAAGGTGCAGGAAGACAGTTGTTAAATCAGGGAGGTCAAGCTTTGTTGAATTATGGTGCTCAAGCACTCGGTAACATCATCAATGAAGTATTCCAGAAGAAGGAAGTCGAACAAAAGAGATTTCTACCAAGTATCAAGAATTACAAAGTGGTGAGTATTCATAGCTTTTGAAAACATTTCAATTGAGTTTCCAACCTAAGACATGTGTGTACATAATTTCTGTTCTGAGAAATCACGACAGGAATGACTTGTATTTGAGGTCGTTAACGTATGTGGTTCGCGGTATGGATGTCATCAATTGGAAATTTCATTTCGTATATTATTGCTCGATTTTAGCTACATCGTCATATATACAATAAGATGCCTATACAAATGCGTATACTTAGTTGGATAGCCTTCATCGCTAAACGCGGTATGAATTTAAACATAAAAAATAAAAATGATAATTAGTATAAATAGAAAGAATACTCTATAGCTAGCTCATTTCTAACATTTTAATCGATTTTGGCGGAATTATGTCGTGTCATAGTTTTTATTTAATTTGGGGATTACTTTGAATTATAAGTTTATATAGTGTGGTACATGCTTTTTTGAATATACATAGCATAAGGCGTATAACCCCGAGTGAATAATCGACCAAAGAGTTTTTTACGCCATCCACCTACACAGGTTTTTGATCTTTCAGTCGATATTTATCTTATGATAATTCAAGAATATCTTACATGATATAGAGTACGTATTCATAATATATTAAGAAATTACCTGTACACCGGATTGGATTTAAAAGGTTAGACTTTAGGATACTGCTGTATTCCAGTTCGAAGAATGCGGTTCATTTGAAGAGGTATGTCTTACCAATGAGCGTATGTTTTATACAATAATATGTATATATATATTATTTTGGACTAGCTTTTACCCATGGCTTCGTTTGCAGTACTATCTCCAAAACGTTTGAACCATTTTTCACGGAACTTTCACTAACAGATAGCTGATCTTATAAGAAGTAATTTACAATTATTAAAAAAACGCATGCGAGCTAGGGGCAACAGGTAGTATATATATATATTATATAATATTTTTTATATAATCAATTACTTTACTAAACTCGTTTTATGATGCAGTTTGTTAAATCACGTTTATGGGATGGCCGCCATTATTGTTTTAAATTTTGAATGAGTAAAGAGCAATCAAAATTTACTAGAAAGAAGAGTTAAGAAAAGGGAATTTATGTATAATTTTACTGCCAATAATTTATTATGTACCGACAAACGTTACCCAGTAAGGTTTATCATAAAACCAAACTCATAAGATAAAATAAAGGTATGGTATCTTGTGTTTACTATTTTTATTAATAACAAAGAAAATATACTAAATCTTTTCTTTACGGTACGATCATGTAATGAAATAAAATGGCTACTGAACAATTGGATGTCAGTCTGTCAATATTTTCGAAGATCTCTCCCCCTACTGTCTTTTGTCTCATTAACTTTTTTATAAGGAGATTCGTGACAGAAATTTTTCGCTTTACCTTACGATATTTTAAACATTTTCTTTTGTATAAACGTCCTGACAATTACAAACACAACAAACAGGATTAGTCAAAGAGGTGTAGCCATTCTGAAGTGACGCGCTTACAAACATTCGCCAATTTATTATTACTGATATAGAGTACGTATTCATAATATATTAAGAAATTACCTGTACACCGGATTGGATTTAAAAGGTTAGACTTTAGGATACTGCTGTATTCCAGTTCGAAGGATGCGGTTGGCATCATATTACGAGGCGTTTTTATACATTCTATCGAAGAGCTAACCGATTGTAACTATTTTAAAGATTACGCTCCGATAAAGGTTGTTTATGCATACAATTAACATGAGCATACCCGATTTCTACTTCACGACATTAAAATTATACAACTGAGACTATAGTCTTAACATACTACTAGAAGTACTTACAGATTATACAAAACTATTATACCTGTTTAAATGTTTGTAACTCCCAATTTAACATCTTTAGGCGACGGATAATCAATAATCTTTTTTATTTGCTATCTTATATAATATAATAGTACGCGTAAGCAACTATTTTTTTGCTTCTGGACTAGACCATCCGGTTTAATCTGTGTGTTGGCTGCCAATCAATCATAGTTGAAGTTTTATAAAGTAAAATGTGAAGATTATTTCCAAAGTTCATGAAATTGTGCTCGAACCATAAATATAAGTAAAATTCATATGTCTGTTGTTTCTTCGGAATAATCTTTGAAACGTATGAATTTTTTTTGACGAGACTTAGCAAATAGAGAATTTTTATTAATACTTTCTAATTGTTATTTCTTCTTATTGAGATTATCTAAAAACCTAGACTAAAACTCCACGGTGTACCGTCTGCCCGCCCGTGCTAATGGGGGTCACGGGATCGCGTGAGAATGCACCGCAAAGTCGCGGTGGCTACCCCGGTTGACCTAGCCGTCTCCCCGTTCACCGAACCGTCGCCTGTTCGTGTATTCTACCGAGGTTATCTCAAAGACACTTATAACTTTCTAGCACTCAATGTAACTTTTTCACTTGGGTTTTTCCCACACTAACTTTTTAAGGAGAGTTTCTCCCTCTATTCTCAGACGAGCGAGACGTAACAGACTCTTCCGAACCCTGTAACCGTCTCTTCTGATAATCAGGGGGATACCACTAGGGACGTTGTCTATCAGCCCTGGCCCGGTGCTAGGTACTGAGCCCTAGGATTCATTATCGGCTTTTCAGCCTAGATCCGTAGTGTTGACATGACCACCTCAGGAAAGGTGTCGTTCTTCACCGCGCACTATGTTCTTGGAGTGGCAAGCTAAGGCTCCTCTGAAGGGAGCTTTTCACATCCGTGATTCTAGCCCCTGCAGATCAGAGATACACGTACCACATCACGGTTGCTCGGTTCCACCATACTGCACTACTAACGTGTCTTATAATAGTCAAGCTTTAGATGTTCTCTAGGATCTCACAATATTTGTGCAACTGCATTGAATGTGCAACTTTTTAATCGGACTACAAATTTTACCATGACAAATTTATTTTCGTTTTTCACTAATATGAATTTAGTTTTTTTTTTGTGGCAATGCTTTTTATAAATTTATAAATATTTTTTGCTATGAAATATGAAATAGGCGTCAAGTGCACTTGACTTTAAAAATGTTGTCCATTATTTTGAGATCTGAGTCTTAAAAAAACAGCCGAGTGGTTACTATAATTAAATCTGTCGTCTGATTACCTATTCTCTAATATTAATATAATTTTTACTATTAAAATAGTTTATACATACTATATATTACAAGATAACTAAGCACAATTCAGATGACCCCGATTAGTACAAAAAAATATCAAAATTGGTGAAGCCGTTTAGAAAAAGAAGACTTACAACACAATTTAATGTATTACAATTACTCAGTTAAGCTTATTAGAATCTACATAAAATACTTATCAAAATTACAACGACATATGAAACTAATAATATATATTTAGACACGTAAAAACATAACGAAACATTTTTCGTTTATGTTGAATTTCTTCAAGTAAACAATAAATTAGCATTCAGGAAGATGTTTACGTTATGAATCCATAAGTACATTATATTGGAAACTATATTTTCCTTGATACAAAGGGTTTCATTGTATTATGTTGTTGCCACATTCAAATTATTATTGTATACTTATTAATAGCTTATTTACAGATTTAATACGTTTATTTTAAGCATCGAAACTTTTATAACAATTGACTATTTTCTAATGAACTTCGTTAGACAATTTTCTTTTTAGCAGCACGACTAGTGTCTGGATTTTCTGATAGAAAAGCACAGTACATTTTAACAGCAGAAATAAAGGTAACCAACGAAAGTATGGCAGTCGTCCCTACCTTCTTGGTTCGGAGTGTCACTAGAGGAAACGTCTACACCAACCGCCGTCCATCCGTGTTTGTCATCGAAATTGTCTACTCTCCCACTGTACATTTTTTTACGTGGGTTTCTTCCACGGTAGTCGTCGTCGTGTCGTCGTGTCGTCGTCCACCGTCTGACGAGCGAACTAAAACAGGTTTACCCTAACCCCGTCCCCCTGTCCACTGTAATAAGCAGAGGAGCACTGTCTGCCAAGATATACACCTTGACCTAGTCCTGGGTATCAACCCTCAAGTATGTTTATTGGCATAACCTAATTGGCATGATGTACCTATGGTTATCGCTATCCAGTCGAGTCCAGCTGTCGTGTTCTACAACTATGCATTTTGTGACCTTCACTCTAAAGTATGCAATTCTACGTATACAGAGTAGACATTTGTTATCATCGCTTATCAAAATGTGTACTTCGTTTTATCAATATTAGAAGTGGTAAACATATTATGATATTTTTGACATGTTTCCGCACTGATCGTTAGTTGTTTTTTTTCAGTGATATACTCTGTAAATGGCGATGCAAATCGCTTGCCAAATGCGAAAAAGTCATAAAACAGTAGTTAAATAGATTTTTTTACATCTGTTTCAATTTTTTTTACGTAGAATATGTGTTAAAACCCTTGACAATTAAACAATTATGCGCATATTTGCATCTGGGATGTGAAAATATTCTGAGGATTATTACATTGCAGTTAAACCTACACAACTAAGCGATGTTGGCTGATATAGTATTCAGATATCGCGTTGATCGAGTTTGTTTGAATAGGTCAATGCTCCTGAGTTTTCTTCGGAGAAAAACATCACCTAGTTAACTAGCACACTTAGGTGGATAATCTGCCACCAAGCGTCTGTAGGTGTGTTATAATAACAGCTACACTTGACAGCCAGTCCCGTCTAGATCTGAAGCTATATCGTTGACATATCTTCATCTACACTATGTAAAAATATCGTAAGTCAAGTCTAATCAAAGGACAGCGCCGACTGTCGAGAGATGAGGCTTCAACAACAATTACCATCGCCTTGCCGGTAAATAGACTAACCAGATTCAAATCCATTGGTAACAGGATATACACGTGCTACCCTTGAGAAGCGATACGTCACTAACCAAAGCTATATCAGGCGTTTAATTAATTTGGTAGTCTCGGTACAGTCAAAAACAAGTACCTTACCATTACATTCTCAGTATTTATGTATCAGTGGGACTATTACGTATATCAAAGTTCGAAAGTTCGAAATAAATATGTGTAATGAATACCAAAAACATATTATTTTTAGTGTCAAGTTTAACGGCCTGTTTGAAATATTGACAAATTGCCAAATACGAAATAATATTCAGCCAAAGCTCAAAGAGATTCACTTTGTGTTGTTGAAAAAGTAAAATGTACGCAAATGAGACTAATTAAATATTTTGATAATTTACAGGTACAATTAATCTATACTTGTGACCGAAATTCAATCATAATTCTTTAATTTTTCAAGTTTCAATATTAAAGAAATAAAACGGAACTTTTTCCGAACTGTATAAACGACGTTTAAAAATGATCGCTGGTTACAATAAAATTGTAAACAAGAAACTGAACTATTACTAAGATAATAAACTTAAAAAAAATTCAATTATAAAAATTTCTGCTTCTTTTTCGTGTTGTTTCAACCAATTCTCATGATTGAAAATTATTACTGCCATCATGAAGTGGGAAATATTCCGAATCACAAAGCGTCTTGTAACAACTTCAGTGTTCTAACAAAATGGCAGCCCCTTTCTAGAACTTTCCAGGGAGTTTCTGTGATGTATCAGAATTCGTGTCGCCTGTTATTAATACGAGTCCACGTCACTTATGCACAATGATAAAGCTATATATTACAAGCAGCGTTTGCTCGCGGATTATTTCATGTTAATGTAGATTTGATCTGTCCTTTGGGAACACTATTCTGGACGAAAGCTACCTATGTCCTTTTTATGTCCCTGATGGTGTGTCACAAACTCATATTCGCATTTATTATATTATAATTTGTAATGATTCCCTCAAAATTATACCTCACAAAGTCAAATAACACATGACTATGAGTGATATTCTCAAAAATCCATTTACATAAAAACTAATTTTTCTTTATTTATTGTATAAACGTTCCTAAATTATTATTTTTGATAATATCCTCGCAAAGGTATCTTATTAGTACAGCTATTTTACAATAGGCGGCGCGCGAGTTGTTATTGTACAAGAGGTGGTATATAATCTTCTCATCCGTATACCACCTACGTAAGGAAGACACAACATGTCTTCCTTTTCTACTCTCCCCTGCCAGATATCATCACAGTATTCACACATTTTATACACATATAGTTTTTCACACAATCCATTCATACCTTTTCTACATAATCACATTAATTAATTTGCGATAATCTTGACTTTTTATTGCGGGATTACTTTTAGAGAAATATAATTATTTATTTACAGTACGGTAAATAAAATTAATTACTGTCTGCTTATTGTTAATTTAAATACAGTAGGACGATTGTGGAAACAAAAGAGGCACTTGAAGTCATTCTTTAAAATAAAACATATATATATATTCACAACATTTCAATTACTATATATATTCTATATATTTACATAGTTATAGGATTTTTCCATTAATTCAAATCAAACACGCCTTTGAACGTGTATCGTCTTTTTTAGCTTTATATTAAGTTTATACACGGCAATTCGTATTTTATAAGAAAAAAGTTGAATAAAAAATAAAAAGAAATTATATATTTAGTCAACCAATATTGTCCATGCACTTTCACCATTTTATAGGTACCTAGTTAATTGATTCCATTGCTGTAAAAACTGTGGGAGCGAGAGTCAGTAAAATCTTGGAAGGCGGTTCAGACTATCTCATTGGAATTGAATTTTTTCCTTGCACGAAATTGTCTAAATTTCGAAAAAAAATGGTAATCTGTCGGAATCTTGTTTCGGACTGATTACGCTATTGGCCGATTGGCTTTCATAGCTCTACAGGACAACTGATGATTTTTCGGAGCTATGTTTGGAGAAGTTGTAACCGCAGTTCTTATAATTTAACGACAGTTTATCGTGAAGTATTGGGTCCAACGTTGCCTGAAGTAGCAGAGGGCTAGAGAAATTGAACAGTCTCGGTTATTTAAAGGCTAACATTTTCATCGCGGTTTGCAACTACAAGTCTGCCGTAATCGTCTAACCAGGTGTAATGTATGACACCCAGTACTAGTTCACCAAACACTCACTAGTACCTTTTTCTGAGTCAACTTTCATTTGAGGCTGGATTTCGCTGGTTCTCCTGGGTTCAACTAGAGTCATGAGCATTTCTGATTGTCGTAAAGGATTAATTTTTCGTGGCAAGTAACGATATGATTCAAAATTCCCTCGTTATTGTGACGGTTGAGTAATGCAGCACTCAATGAGTGTTTGTTGGTGCGCTTCAGTCAATTCATGTGGTACCCATTTCTCAAAGTTGTGGGTTTCCAGTTTGTTTCAAGTGAATTACAATAGTTTTATCACGCACACCGAAGCCTTTCGGGAACTCTAACTTGGTTCGCGATGAATCCGCTTTCACGGTCACCCATAATTCGTCAATGTTAACTAGGATCGCCAGGCGACCACGCTGTTTATTCCGTAAATAAAAATTTCCAGAAGGACAACGTCGGAACCAAAAACGTATAGTGGATTCTTTTACAGTAGCTTCTCCGTACACATAATTAATACTTCCAGGTGTTTCTATAGCGCCGATGCCACGGTGGGACGCGTATTCGTATATAACGCGATATTTTAAGTTTTCTCTCCCATATTTTGAAAAGAATTATGTCAAAGAAAAAACAAGTAGTGCGAAAACAAATGAATCACTAAATTCGAAATACAAATACATATGCCAAAATGGAATGGAATTCCTAACCTAACGTCAGATATTTGAGATCAAATTGGTCAATTCGACAAAACCCCAATTTCATGTGTAAGGACTTAATACTGCCTTTCGCGAAAGCGTTTTCGCGCGGGAAAGAGTACGTGTGTAAAGACAAACCTTATTAATCGTTTATGAAATAGCGTTTTAACAAAAATAAAGAATAATTTATAATCTAAATTAAAAGGTAAAAAGTACATATTTAATTTTTAAATAACCCACATTTTACATAATATGAGTATTTTAACAAAGTCAAGGAAAAGTAAATTGCTAAATATATTAATATCATATTTATAAAATATATTCATATTAAATTACTCATGTAACAAAAAAAAACCCGACTTCGAACGCTCTCTATTTTTATAAGCAAACGTCATAGTTAAATATGACATAGTCTATTATGATACTGGTATTAATGAGGGTGAGGGGGAGAAAATCACTTTAAAAAGTTACCGTGGGAGGTCACCAGTTTAAAAAGTGACAGAGGTGAGGCCTTCGGGCTGGGGGTGGCGGTTGAAAAAGGCATCTCCTTCACTGTCAGGCCGGAACAAGAGGAGAAGGGGCTAGAGATCGGACCATTCATTGCACTGGTTCAGTGGATGAAGAGACAGTTTGGCCGAGCTATTTTGGTCAGTGGGCGGACTAGCGTTCGTGCTGGACCTTGTCGCCGGGGTTTCATGGTACTTGCTTAGCTCGATCCCGTAGCACTCCATTAGCGCGGCAAATGACACCTAGTGGTTGTTGACCGATACCCGATGTACAAGTGAGTACATGTCCAATGTAGAATATCTATCCACGTTAAAAAAATAAGAATCTGCGTGTTCATACTATAGAGGAAGTAGTTGTATATACTTGTATACACTTTGTATAACAGTGACCCTTTCTGCGCAGTCGCCTATAAATCCCTTATGCGAACATTAAGAAATTAATCAAAGTATTAAACTCCCAAAACACGTTGCCGACCGACCTGACGGTTAGTAAATTCAAGCACCATGTCAAGCGGGTTTTAATGTCTAAAGGTGTATTATACGATGGATCAATATGTAAACGATGGTGATGTCTGGAAATGGCGCCCCTCTTTTCTTTGAGCACCAGCCAAAAACGAATGTAACTATCTATGTTTGTAAAAATATGTAGGATGAGAAGATAAACCAGATTTACAAATCGGTCGCGTTATAGGGTTGCTAGTTTGCCTGAACAAATGGGTTATATTTTAAATTTTGTTGTTTTCGCATGTGTTCGGAATTAGCAACATAATAGGAGATAAAGGTGGTCGCAATTTGATACGAGCCACTTCCCTCCTCCTTGGCACGTTGCATGAGCATTATATAATAATCACAAAGATTCGTCGGTCATGATTTAGGTACAAGACAGAGAGTCGTAGTAATTTAAAAGTCCGTTAAATGTCTTCAGATTAATAATGGCATGCTTTACAAAATTATCAAACGATTTGATAGCAGGCGCCTTCTCCATCGGGCCCAAAAGATCGACGACATGTACGAACATTGTTACAAAGTATTCTATTTTGCCCTAGTCCCTTCATACTAAACCTGTGGCATTCTTGAAGAAATTGCTAGTGAAATTAACTGAGAACTCACAGACAAAGGAAATTTCGTAGTAGTTTTTCGCTAAGGGAAAAAACTAGTCATTTGAATAATTATTTTAGACTTGTGCTTAACATTCCACTACATTTTGTAATTTAATAAAGTAGATAAAGTAGATAAAGTCCATAAACAAAAGAGATTTTTAAATAGGTTCCGTAGTGTTGAAAGTTTAGGAACTGCTTTATTATATTGGAGATTTAGAGGCATTTATCTCCTGTCTAGACGGTTAGACGCTTTTGAAATATCTAGTCATTATTCATATCTGTTAATGTGATTTAGGTAAACGGTTTTTTTTTATATATATGTTGCAGCGTTTGACCAATAACTCATCTGATGTTAAATGATGATTGGTTCAAGATGGTAAACACACTATACCCAGAGGGTCTCGTTCTCGAGAGCAACTGCTGGAACACACTTATAGGTATTACACTATAGGTGCTTGGTGACAGATTTTCAACTTGATGTCTAAATCCTGGAATTTTATTAACTTTGTCTTATTGTGTTTGTAGAAGCAAACTTTATTAAATTCTATTTATTCAATATTTTCTACGAACTTGTTTTAATGTAATTAAATTGTAATTTTTTTCCGTTAAGAATTGTATTCAAATTTAATGACAAATAAAAGACTTTTTTTTTTCTTTTTTTTATGTTATAAGGTCAAACGAACAGGTGGGTCACCTGATGGTAAGTGATCACCGCCGTCCATAGACACTAGCAACACCAGGGGAGTCGCAAGTGCGTTGCCGGCCAAATACATTGTTTCCCAAAAATAACTGCAAATAGTAAACGTTAAAGGATTACGACTTGTATCCATAAGTGCAATTCTGTTTGAACATGGTTTCAGTCGCGTATAAATTTCTTTTTTTTTTTCGAATAAAAAAAATGCTTTATCCGATATACATTATCTTATCAACAACAATATTTATACCAATACTCTATGATATACATTGCGATAACTCATATAAGCGCTTCTGTACACACTAGTATATATAATTTATGTTCGTTTTTTTTTTTCAAAATAATAATTTCACATATAAATTCGATTTCTACGTTTAAGGAAGCTAGCTTTTGCTCGCGGTTTCGCTCGAGTTAATGTAAATATGACCTATCCTTCGGGAACAGTATATTTTTACTTAAAGAAAAATCCTGTTCTTTTCTGTACTCTTGATAACGTGTATGCAAAATTTCACAAGGATCAGTTGAACGTAGTTGAAATGTAAATGTGAATAAACAAACAAACTCATTTTCGTATTTAGGATGGAGACAGTCATTTTTTTATTGCAATATTATCTAATATTTTTATGAAGATTTATACATTAATAATATAGTATGATTAGAAAAACAAATGATGTAATTAATTGTTTGCTTCCACCTTTACATAGCTAACTAAATGCTTTAATATATCAGATTAGCTTTTGTTCTCGGATTTGCCCGGTTTAATGTAGATTTTGAAAATAAAATACAACCCATATCACTTGCTGATAATGTGATATCCTACAGATTGAAAGAATTATTAAAATATGATGAGTATTTTTTGAGTTTATTCGTTACAAACAAAAATTCAAATCTTTTCTATTTATAATAGTGTTCTGCCGGAACAAATCAACAGATGTTTGGCTACAGATTTTCAAGTATAGGGTTGATAGCTAGTGAGATGGAGTTAGAAGACACCAAGTAACTGGAATATCAACGTGCGTTCGTTATCTGTAATGAACCTTAACATTTGGTGAAGGAACACGAAAAAGAAACCCATATTATAGTGGTAGGGCTTTTTCTAAGTATTTCACAAGTTTGCCGTTTTGATAACAATCTCATCTCTTGTTAAATGACGATGGGGTCTAAGATGGTAAACACGCTAAACCTGGTGGGAACGACCCTCAATTAGGATGATCTCATTCACCAAAAGGTTCGACTCTTCGTAAGGATTAGGCCTTACGTCGAAGTGCTGCAATTACTTAGTATTTCCAGTAAAGGGCGTGAAACCGAACAGAACACGAATGAGGAATGCATAAATCCGTTAGACCTCTTATCGTAATGTAAATAAAGGAAGTGTCTATGATAATATTTGTACAATCGACAAAACCGGGTAACCGAATGGTTAAACTATATCACGGACTCGGTCAAGTTCGGTGATATGACCTAGATGTACTCATATCTTAACAATTATTTGTATTACTGTATTGGTATTTATATTATTGAACTGTACCAGTATTGTTAAAGAAATAGGATTTGTTTGTTTATAGGAAGATCATCTCAGAAAGTACTGTTCGTTTCTGGAATTTCTACCAACCTCAAGTTGGTAATGTCGATAAAAACTTACAGGTGTATTTCGATAGCTGCGTTTGAGAGTCCAAGTCCTCATCTGGGTTTAGCGTGTTAAACATGTCAGACTGTGTCGTAATTTGGCATCAGTGGAAATTGAATCTAAAAGTATTTAAAAAAATCAACGATATTCCAATAATCCCGACAGCCTTACTATAGCTACAAGGTTTTTTCTTGCATCCTGTTGTCCCAATTTCGTGAAAGCAAAAAGAACTGACAGCTAATAGCAGTATTGTAATAAAAATATATGTCCATTTGCAAATAGCAAATATTTCTATGAAAGTGTGAGCTAACTACTATGTCGCTAATAACTTACCTCTATTTACTATCAAATTTAAAATTTAATTACTTTGTCATCATTAAGCAGAGTGTCCGGCCGTTTGAGGTGACATTTCACAAACTACTCATTACTTAGGTTGTCACAAGGGCCTAATTTGTATTTATCTACACGTATGTATTAAATGTAATTAAAATAATATAGTATTTCACTTGATAGATCAATAACTAACTACCCTCCCCGGCTCCGTACACCCGTAAACGATGAAAATCTATCAATATTTTCTAGGATATCCATGCTGCAGCGACTGGGGGCGTGCTGTACTACTCACACACTTATTTTTTATTTATATGGAGATCTTTCACGTTTCTTTTATTATATGCCTAGCTAACTATCACCCGCAAGTTGAAAATCTGTCGCCAAGCACCTATAAGTGTGTTCTGGCAGTTACATTTGAGAACCGGTCCCTCTAGATTTAGCGTATTTACTATCTTGGACCACATTTTCGTTTAATATCAACTGAGACAGTCTCAGCTAAAACCTATAAAATAGAAAATAGTTGTATAAATTGATATAAATTACTAAAGTCATAATTCTGCCTTACATTTAATACACTACATTGAACTTTCCCAAAGCATAGAGATGTACCTACCAGGCCTCGGTAATCATATTGATAGGACATTTTGATATTATTTGCTCCAGATAATAATGATAATTTTGGCGGCCTTACCCATGTATATCACATGAAATACCTTCAAAACTCTATATAGAAATGTTACATAATGTCAGCCTGTATGTCTACCACTGCTGGGCAAAACTTTCGGCCTCGAGGAATCAACAAAGATAATCATCTCTTCAGTCCACATCATTATAGTAAATGAATCGAAATCAACAGTTACATATTTTTCCACATATAGTGATACTACAAAATAATCCCAAGGAATGTTGATGTCAGGCAGACGGCTGATCGTAAAAAATAAGCCATATCATACATCACAACATAACAAATATGTTGTACCAACCCCATTTAACTGAGATAAGGGTAAGAAGATGATAATAAACTTTCGCAAAAAATTCGATGCAAAATGGCGATTCAACAATAGTCTCTTCATTTGTAACGCTTATTGACACATAGCAATTGTATTTTTAACACGTTTGACAGATTTCCAGTAAACGGGTCATTTGTAATTGTCAGGACAAGGTTTCTGTAATGAAAATTTTTGAAAAATCGTACGGAAAAGTTTAGGTTGATAAACCTCCGTATAAAAAAGTGAGCGAGACAGAAAACAGTAGGGAGAGATGTTCAAGACTATTACCAAATTGACTCTCATTTTCGTCGTGAACCCGGGGCGGGTAGAGCTAGTAAATAATATTTAAGGTTTCTTGTTAAAATGGAGTGTTTGGTCGACGATAACTCCCATAGCATACCGCAATATCTAATCCCATAACGTCGGGTAGTAGTAGAACACGCCAATTATGTCTGACTGGATCGCAACCACCAAATACGCGTACCATGTTTTTGAATTACCTGATGTAGTAATCAAGTGCATATTGTGGTCATAAACTCCTTTTAGTTCTCCTCTTTAGTTTCGGCTCTCCCAGTCAACTGTCGGAGCCGGATTCAACGCTGTTAGATAATCACAGAGACTATGGGCGAGCTCAGAACACTTGAAAATCATCATATGTTCACAGTTTTGAATTTTATCAAAATGGCTAGCAATCGGGACTATCTAATTAAATTAACCCATTTAGAACTACACGCGCTTACGTTTCTTTTTACGCATACTTTAACTAAATACACAGCATGACAAAGAGGACAGTCGATATTATATATATATATTACTCGATGGTTGCCGTTGTTTTCGTATGTGTTTACCGTCATGTACAGTGCAGTCACTTTATCCTGTTCATCATGATCACCAGCCTGTAAGCACTGCAGGGCCATAAAAACCTGTCTCTTAAGGAAGGTATGTGCATATTCACCACGCTAACTTACGACGTATTGGTGATTTCAAACTCCGATAAATCCACAGTTCTATATTTTCCCAAATTCGATGGTACTATATGAACATTTCTCAGGTTTATGTTTCCTCACGATGTTTGTCCTGACCGTCAGCCGATAGTGGTACCAATTTAAATTAGTAAATGTAGGTACGAGAAATTTCGAAAAATTTGTTGGCCGAGGTTCGGACACTATATTAATATTCCCCCGGTCAAACCGCTCGCCACCATAACTTTTTATTGTTTTATGTTAAAATATATAAAAAATGTTGTCCTATTATTATACACGATCATGCGCCTTCGCATATCTATTTTAGATAATATCAGAATACAATTATTACGAAACTAGTCGTTGCACGCGGCTTCTTTCGCGTTATTGTAAATTTGACCTAACCCTAAAAAACTGTACATTTTCCGGGATGGAAGGGGTAGCCTCTGTCATTCTCTGTACTTCCGACAACGAGTATGCAGAATTTCATGAAGACCGGTCGAGTAGTTACGCGTGAAAGCGTAACAAACAAACAAATTCACATTCGCTTTTATAATACTAGTAAGGATAAAACAATTTACTTTGGTATCATATAAAAAACGTGGAGTTTTTAGCAGGATTTTAGTCTGTCATGTAGTGGCTTTTATATTACATCCATAATTTTGTATTATTGACTCTATATGTTGTAATATTGGTGGCATTTTACGGAATATAGTTCCTTTATTGTGCACAAGTTAAGTGGGTGGGAAGAAATATCACGGAACATGACTTCCGGGATGCTAACAAAAACTGCCTGGAAATTTCTAAGATGTTGCGAGAACATTGAAAGAATCACATAACTCTCGTAGGATTGTAAACGACAATGACAGTGATAATCTAGAAGATTGGTTACCAAAAATAAAAATACCACGTGATGATTACTAAAATCACCACGTGATGATTACTAAAATCAAAAGTGTACTTAATAAATCATTCTATCAAATTTATTGAATAAAAATGAAAGAAAAACTAATATATTCCACATTACTGGTACATAATAATTAAACAAAACACTATATCAATTAACAGGTTCGACTCTAACTTTAACAACTATGTAAGCTTATCAAATTAAAATATCCCCTTGGGTTTCCTATACATGGACGTATGTACACTCATATGCGTACTATATAAAGAGAACACACACATACACATGTCCATCACGTTTAATAGGGGGACGTTATCAGTACTTGTTCAGTCGCTCGATAGTTTCAGTTGTATCCGAAGGGTGTTGCATTTTTGTGACAATTGTGAATAAATGTGTGATATAATTTTTGAATATTAATTAATATTAAAAGTAGTTGAGAAGAATTCATTAAAAAGAAATATAATTCAAAAAACATAATTACATTTATTTATTGAAATTTTAAAGTTGTTTTAAATCCAATTTAAAAGATATAATACATTTTATGTTATTTTGTGTATAAATATAGAAATCAAGTTTTTAAATACAGTGAGGCTCTGGAAATCGAAGTTCGATTTATTTCTAACACTTTATATATAGTACTTAGTTAATAATCAGAATTTAATATTTGAAATAGGTGTTATAGCAAAGAGGAAAATATATATAAATAAACGAGCAGTAAAAAATATTTACAAATCATTTTACTAATAATTTTAAGGAAAAACGAAGTGTAGAGGATATTTATATAATTTAATAATAATACTTATAAAAGTCAGTCGGTTAAAGGAAGTGTATATTAGATCTGAACAATGTCAATGGAAATAGCAGAGGAAGCATTTTTAAAATGGAAAAAAGAAGATGTCGGCTTCCTAAAGACGTACTACGCCGCATCCAATGTTTCTAACGTAGCCGAAAACTGGCGAGAAAAATGTGTTTCCTTCAAATCAACGAAGTCTGGAAGCATTTTGCAATGCAGAAGTCAAAGCATTGAGATGAAAGCGAACAAGAGTGGAAATTCTAAAGAATCCGGTGGTTTCTTTGCGAAACTGTTCGATGATTTCAAAAGGAAGAAAGTCTCCGATTACACGTACGAACAGCCGAAAGTTCGTAAACAGAGCTTTTACAAACCTTTCTGGGCTACTAATAAGAATCGAGACAATGAGACAGAAGTCACAGAACTAGAAGCAGGCGTTAATAGACTAACAGTTGTCGATAGAAGTAATGCGGTTACTAATAAAAATCTGATTTTCGAAAAGGAAGCTGTCAGATCTCCTAAAGTTCCGTTGTCTAAAGATGCTAAACATTTTAATTATCCCAAGAAAAGATTATCTACTGTGGTACAGCACAAGGAACATAGATTGAGATCTCCTCCAGGTTATAATGGAAGCAAAATGCTTATGCCCACCGGTGAACAACTATTTTGGGTTTGTTTTACCATTTCATCCTTACGTATTAGGTATAAAAGGCATGTTTATTTAAATCATAGGTGAATTATCGACCCAGGTTTTAGTATATTCTTTATTACATTAGGTATTATGTATATAATGGAACAATACCTGTATAATTTATTGTTAAAAAATATACTGATCCAGGGGAATCAGCCAAATCGAAATTAACAAGTACGAAGCGGGGAACAAAAGGTAGTATTTTATATAAAAATCAAAGTGACCGCTTTTACGTGATAAAGCAAATTAAAAATGTGAAACGCGACATGCAACACATTAGTCTTCATGGAATTAAATAATTGCGTTTTCATTGTAAATATATTATAGTCTTTTGCGACGTATAATTTTATTATATTGTTCACGCGAATACGTCCACGGGGTAAGCTAGTTCTCAATTAAAAGAACATAATAATATACAATGTAGAACATTTTTATTTCAAATCAGTTGATACTCGCGACTTCACCTACGTCGCTTAATATCTACGAAACATTGTTAACAATGAATTTTATGTACAGAGAAAAGAACAAGTACCACCCACACCGGTAGCATCACTTCACATAAACTAAACGTTGTCTACGTTGAACGTGTAGTGCTTATAAAAATCGGGGCTTATTAAAACATTAGTAACTTTATATTAATTTAAGTTACCGTGATTATATATATTTTTGCTAAAGACCAAGTGGCTAAGAAGTAAAATTAAAGTAGTTGGTCGAAATCTATCCAGTAATACCTAACGTTAACTAGTATTAGTATTTAACTAAAGTAGTAATATCTTCTACTTCTTGCCCTTATCCCAATTATGTAGGGTCGGTGCAACATATTTGTCATGTTATGATCTTATCTGCTGGCTTAGTTTATACTATCGGCCGCGCGCGCCTCACATCTACCCTCCCGAATCCCTCCTTGGGATTATTTTGTAGTACCACTATATGTGGGAAAAGTATGTAACTATTGATTTTTCTTCATTTACAATAATGATGCGGATTGTGGTGATGATTATGTTAGTTGTTTCCTCCAAGCAGAACGTTTTGCCCAGCAATGGTACACACACAGGCTGAAATTATGTAAAAAAACTATATAGAGTTATGAAGATATTTCATGTGATATAATAATTGATTTTATATTACTGCGTACAGCATTTTTTTTACAACTATTCGGTATGCTTATCCGTTCTTGAGATTATTGCTTCAAATATATTCTATAGCGATAAGTGATAATGCAGGCGGTATTTAAATCATAAAAAATAAATCCAGAATATTAAAAATTTGCGGTAAAACAATAAAGTTATTTATCAGGTCTTTATTTTTAGTCTATACTTCCAGACTATTATTTAGCACGCGTTTTGTATGCAGTAATCAGTTTTAGCTTGTTTATTTTTTCTGTCATGAATTAAGTTTTCTAAAAGTATCTTTACTAAGATTGTACATTATAATTTGTTGCGTTTTCACGGCTTGACTACTAAACCGTTCATCATGTAGTTTTGCATGCTCTTTCCCGGGAATTGAAGGACCTGAAAAAGTAGTATCCTCGAGAGGTAGGTTAAATCTACTTTAACGCGAGTGAAACCACAAGCAAAAGCTAGTTGATGATAAACCATAATATAATCTATTGAATTCAGAATGATAGAATTCCCATGCACAGAATGACAGAATATCGCTATAATCATTGGAGATTAGATAAGATTTTCAATCGGGTGAGTTCCTTAAGCGTTCCCCTTAGTAGTTCGGTGATACTGTAAAGGCCCGTCAGGCCAATAGCGTAGTTCGAAAAAAAATATGATTTTACTTTTACGATTTCTTGGTTTGGTGTCGCTCGCGTTAATATAGATTTGAGACCTATCCCTCAGGAAAGGTACTGCTTTCCTAGATGAAATTTACCCTAGATCCTTTTCTCTATTTCTGTTAATATGTATGCAATATAACATGATCGGTTAAGGCATGAAAGATAAAAAAACATGCTGACAAACACATACTCGCAATTATAAGTTTAGTTAGGATGCATTTTGGAATGGTATAACTATATAGTCATACCTTATCAGTGAAGGAGTGGCATGTACTTGCGTCTACGAAATATTGTGTTTAACGCCATATAGATAATTTTTTGACGTGACGTCATATTATTTGGAATTCTTTTTCTATTATTTATATTTTATTATTTTATATTTTGTAATGGTTTATTGTATCTAAGTTTTATTTATTCGACAATGAGTACTGCGAAGGATACCAATTTTATAAATTCTAGTCAACATACAACGATTTACGTGATACAAAATCCTGGAGCCACGCAATCGGATTATGTTATGAACGTCGACAACGTTAAATAAATATCTTGGTACTACAAAGCCATACAGATCTATTAATACCTATAGATTATAAAAAGGTAAATTTTGTGTATGTATTTATCAGATTTAATCCGTGAAACTAGGAACTAGGAAAATCCTTTCATTTATTAGAGATTAGATTATGCCTAAGTATATCATAACTAGTATTATATGCGAAAGTTTTTTTTCTGGAACTGACTATACGCTGTTGGCCTGATGGGCCTTCACAGCTTCACCGGGGTAATAGAGCGATCGCTTATGGCGCTCAGCCGTTTAGCAACAAGTTTAAGGATGCCAAAGTGGCCGAACTTCTTCTTGGGCTATTGCCTTGGATGCAACAACGCAAATCTAGCTAAGCTAATCAATATCAATACTAATTGGTGAAGTACACACGTGTAGCAGTATGTATGCCTCACGAACGCATATACTTAGCCTAGTTGTAGGATACTTTGACCCTTAATAACAGTGCTGTTCCCGAGGGATCAGTTAAATCTATATTGACACGAGCGAAGCCGTGGGCAATAACTAGTCACTTATATTATATTGTCTTTCAATTTTGTATTGTTGTTAATGTTTACAAAATCGCGATCGGCTATTGTAGTAAATAAAATACATATTATTTACTATCCTTATCAATGTGAATCATTTGTTAAAACAAATGATTAATACTCTTTGATTTAATTTTTAGAACTTGGAAAAATTACTTAGCCGTTATTTATTTTGATTAAAATTAAACTTTGTTACTACCAAACATAATGCCCACTTTTAAATAACTAAAAAATTAAGTTAAAATCCACTGCCGTCAAATAGAAACTTAGTTAATTATATTTTATATTTATGTGTACTATATTTTAACCAATTTATAGATTTTATTTCTGAACATTAGATTTTATTTCTGAACATTAACGAGTCGAAAATGGAAGAGCTAGCGTGTTATGCGTTATGTTTATGCTGTCTGGTTAAGCGACTTATAGGCGTTTACTAAAATAGACAATATTTTAAGTCAGATATGTTTTATCAGTGTAGTTAACACCCTCGCGAAAATATTCTAGACATCAAGATGGCCTCGTGTAACTCAGCCGGACGAATATTTTTTTTGTAAAGAATTATCTTTAATTGACAATTATAAGCATCTTTGTTAGTCTTTATTCTTATAGACTTAACTTATGATGTGACCAAAGATGCAATGAAAAATGCACCCAGATGTGGCCGCCAAAACACAAAGATGTGTGATACCTTCGAACCTTCTTTAACTTTGCTGTGCTTAGAACTATTTGATGGTTACATCATGATGTTTTCCTTCACCAAAAGGCCGGGCTTACCATAGGTCTCGAGTCCATGTCGATTGAGACGATGACCGAGACCATATAGCTCTCCACCATTTTAACTTGTTTGATCATATATTTTAATTGCATCATCATAAATTGTCGTCAGCTTTCCGACGTAACTATATTTCTGTCAGCTTATCACTCGCGATATCTGATTAACATATCTTATTTTGTTATTTTATTTATAGTTTTTTACGAGTAATTTAATTGTAGCCTTAAAAGAGAAAAAAAGCTTAATATTTTGCCGTGTTCCCTTGGAATATGTTGCCTAAACAGTTACGAATAAAATGTTATGACGTCAATTCTACGTGGATTGAACCGCTCTCATACTTTTAAATATACACTAGCTGTTGCCCGCAGCTCCGCATGCGTTTTTTTATAATTGTATGAAGTCGCGAGTAACAGCTAGTAGAATATAAAATGGCTTAAGATAGTTCTCATTACACATTAGTTAAGTCCCATCAAAATTGGTCTAATCGTTTTGGACATAGCACTACAAATGAAGTCATGGATAATAGTAGTCTAAAATAAAAAAAACTTCAATTACTTCTTATAAGATCAGCTATCTGTTAGTAAAAGTTTCGTGAAAAATGTTTCAAACGTTTTGAAGATAGTACTGCAAACGAAGTCACGGGTAAAAGGCAGTCCAAAATAAAAAAACTTTAAATACTTCTTATAACGCTAGCTATGTGGCAGTGAAAGTCTCGTGAAAATAGGTCCAATCGTTTCGGAGATAGTGCTACAGACGAAGCCGCGGATGACAGCTAGTCTAAAATAAAGTAGCCTATGTTACCCGCTGTAATTTTAACTATCCGTCAGTGAAAATTCTGTCAAAATTGGTCCTGCCGTTTCGAAGATTACCCGAAACAAACAGACAAAAATTTTAAAAATTGTGTTTTCGTTATCGATATTGTGTACACGTTCATATCCAATCAGTAAACAGTTGTTATTTTGCTATTACATACAGACACTTTATTTTTATTATATGTATAGATAATCGATTTCTTAATTTATAAATGACCACATAAAATGTTCCAACATACTAAAAGGTATATATATGTTTGTACCTTAATATTTGTTAACGAATTTTGAGCGCTAAATTTTTTTTATTTTATTTATGTGATAAAAAATAAGAGCACAAAATTCTACAAACCTATTAATATATGAAATTATAGAAATACTGAAATTTCTTTGAAATTAAATAATTCAGCTATTTCTATCGACATTTTGTTAAAATCGAAATGCTATAAAAATTATTTAGATTTGACGGAGAGAAAGTATATTTTTAATAAATATTTTCATTAATAGAATTTTTCTTTTTTAGAATTGAATTACATAGTATTTTTTTAATGCATTTCAATCTTGATGTTTCAATAACAGTTTTTTCGATGTAATACATTTTTTTTAGTTTGAATCATTGAAATAGTGAAAAATGTTGTATCTTTTCCTATAACTATTTGTTTAATAATTCTTCCATATTTTAAAAATAATATAATAGTTTGAATTTTCTATTCGAAATCGGATCGGATAGAACATCATTATTCGATTCGAATTGGTTCAAGCATTATTCGCATAGACCTAAACTTAAACTTGTTACCATGGCAACGGATATAATATTATTGGTTACTATAACAACGGTTGTCTAATGTCAGAGACTGTAGATGTCTGTAAGAGAATATTTAATTGTAACTGAAAAATGTATTTAGGATAGGTATTAAGTAAAATCCGTTCTTAGTGAGCGTCTACGTCGCAAAAGGAATAACTATGGTGAATTTCATGTCAATCAGACATAAAGTTTCGAAGAAATCGTGATGAGTCAGTCAGTGGTATTTCGCTTATATATATATATATAGATAGACAGATTTGATATAACTAATATGTACTAAATTTTCTTCCACAGCTAGGCGAAACCCGTTCGACGTCGTTCGGTCCGGCCACGTACCAGGATTTTAAGGACATCCGTTCACGGTGCCTAGGTGAAGGTAGGCTGTTTGAGGACCCGGAATTTCCTGCCATCGATCGCAGCCTTTACTACAAGGAGAGGTTGGATAGGCCTATTACTTGGCTCAGACCTGGAGTAAGTACATCTCCTAATAATACAAACTTTGAAATATTTTACATGAGCTTCTTCTAAGTAAATCAAGGGCTTAATCAGTACACGAGATCGTCAGCCACTGACGATTTCAAAAACGATAGAATTTATAGAGAAATTGATATTAAGTGCTTCAAATGAGAAAATAATCGAATCGACATCAACGTCATTCACTTGTTTTCTAAAATATTACCGCAACCAATAAAAATCTAAAAAATGGTTTTTATTTTTTTTCTTTCTATAACACAGCGGTGAACGTATGTATTTAAGATATAATATAGATATTGTAATGATTTTTTCGGCCGCTCTGAACATAGTTAAAAATAAGTTTGGACTTGCACATAATATGGTCAAGAGTTTAATACAAAACAATGTTAAAATAATATTATAAGACTCTAAAATTAATATTCAATTATCCTTAAGTTGTCTCGATTTTATGCGTATTTATACCTAATTCTTTATTCTGCACAACAACTATATTCAGAGCGGTCAAAATGTGTGGCGAAGATACAACGACAACGAGATACAACAAAATACTGGCTCATATCGACGCATGGTGTATGCGAAAATAAACATTTAAAATTATTAAAACAAACACTATTAGTTTGTGGAGAATTACAATTTAGCTATTTAATACTTGTTGTTATGATAGATTTACGCTCAACGAATTTTTACAAAGTTTTAATATACAGTGGCATTTTAAAACCTATTTAATTTAAAAAGATATTAAATCATACGTCTTAATATTATCATATAGTTTGTTATAGACTGCAATTATGGAAACCAAGATTTTTTTAGATTTTTAGTACTAAATCAGTGGTGGGAAACGCCGCGAAGTAGTTGACGAAGAGTAGTTCAAATCAGCGAGCGAAGTCCCAGGCAAAAAGCTAGTATTCTATAATATGCATTTAGCCTGTAACCAGTTTTTGCTCACATTAGTGCAGATTTAATCTCTTGGGAATAGTACTTATGGTTTTATCAGTACCACCGACAACGCGTAAGATGATGGTGCTCACTTTAGTGGTTAAGGCTTGAAAGCGTAACAAACAAACGAGTTCATATTCGCATTTATAATATACTAGCGGCCCGCTCCGGCTCCGCACGGGTATAAAATATATAGCCTATGGTCCTTCACTGAAAAAATGATTAAAATCGATCCAGTAGTTTTGATTTATTCATTACTGCCTGTGGCCTGCACGCGTTAAATTTGGTGTAACCTCAAAAATAACAGTATTTCTCCACTATTTAATTTATGTTATTATACATATAAACCCTCCTCTTCAATCACTCTATCTATTAAAAAAAACCGCATCAAAATCCGTTGCGTAGTTTTAAAGATTTAAGCATACATAGGGATATAGGGACAGAGAAAGCGACTTTGTTTTATACTATGTAGTGATAAGTTAGGATATACAAAGCAAATTGCGTTTCCTTTGGGTGTTTAATATTAGTTAGGATATACAAAGCAAATTGCGTTCCTTTTGTGTGTTTACCCAAAATTCTAATGATGGTGTTTTGGTCGTAGGAAATATGCGACGACCCTCAACTCTTCGTGGAGGGGTACAGCCGTTTCGACGTGCAGCAAGGTGAGCTCGGGGACTGCTGGCTGCTGGCCGCCGTCGCTAATTTGACCCTCCACCGAAAGTAAGTCTAAAAGGATTACAACATATAACTGTCATGATTGGTGTTCTTGTTGTCGCCAATTTGGAAGCGATTATTGCTCTGAAGTCAGCGTGTTCGGACATCACGTCGGTCGACGTAGGTTCGAACGAGTCAGAGCTGAAGGGAAACAACGTGCTGAAACCATAGCATTGTGTCAGGTCTTTTTTAATATCTAGATAGCTACCACCCTCAGGGTAGAAAACCTGTCACCAAGCGCCCATAAGTGTGTTCCTGCAGCCGTTTGGCTCTAGGTTTGGTGTGTTTACCATCTTAGGCCACATCGCCGTTTAACAACAAGTGGAATTGTGCTCAAACCCTAAAATCTATAAAGTATAAATAAGCTCTGTCTACAACAGATACCTATTTGACCTATTTGTTAGTTATTATGTTAAGCCTAGCAACGAACATCTTCAAAAGAGAGTCACTTTTGAAAGTTTATCGTAGAACCAACTAAGGCGACATCGTCACTTTAAAAGCTTGGAAACTTTTCTATGTAATTATTTTCGACTCTATTTTATATCTATATATGAAAATCGTCATCATGCGCAAAAAGTTTGAAAAACTGGATTTCGTAAAAGACTGGCATGATCTAAATAGGTACGAGAAATTGTGACAAACTGGTCGTCTCATGTTTCAGACTCAATAAAACCAGTAACAGTTTTTTAGGTAAAATAATAGTGTTAGGTTTTATAACAAAGTCCCAAAGCATATTACCGATTTGCCGGACTGTAAGTTTAAGTGGCATGTCAAGCCGGTTTTGGTTTCAAAGAGCGGATATAGAGCGGATCAATATGTGAACGATGGTGATCTCTGTGCATCCACTAAAAGCGATTGTAACATATAATGTATTTTAAATATATACTTGTATTTTAAAAATTTAAATCTGATTGAGTTTTACGTCGGTTCTTCTCGATGACTGGCTTGTTTTCCGAACCGGCGCGGTGGTACTTTTGACGTTCATAAGTGCCTTCTTAGATCCTATGTTGAATACAGTATTTTTATTTTGTAAAAGAATAATCTACTGACGTAAAAATGGCAATTCTTCTTTTATTTTTCTATCACCTTAGAGGTTAAATTTTCAAAAATCGCTCAAAGTGTAAAAGGATTCCATGCAAATTTTCAGGGTCCTAGCCCTTGTAGTTTGAACTGTGCGTTGATATGTCAGACATTTATTCTTTTATATATCTAATATAGATAATAAAGAATATGATGGAGCATTATTGTGTTCATCCTCGCAAGTACCGATTTATCTAAAATTCTAGATAATCCGTATGAGGAACTAGTCCCCTTTAATTCTTGACTTAAGCGTATAAAATATATATCGAAGGTTCCAGAGTCTGTGGATGAATTTTTATTTCTAAAAAATGATTTATAGTTGTGGTTAATATAAACGCGTTCCGAAACGATATCACTTCGTTTAACGGAATGTGAAGAGGCGGGCCGGTTTCATGTAATATATTACTGTGATAATATGAATGACGAACACCGATAAGAATGACTAATGTTTGAGGCAAACACGAGATGTATTCATATTCTAAGTTCAACTCTAAATTATGTATGTTCGTTTGTTTGTCTATCTTATATATAAGTAATTAAAAATCAATTACCGTACGTATGTAAGCGCATCACTTCAGAATGGTTGCACATATTTGGTTAATTAAAGTGAACTTTTTTTTTTATATCGCCTCACGCTATTTCGTCCATCTATCGCAAGTCGCATTACAGCCGGCCGCAGAGTAGGGGTAACGTGAAAGACGCTCGGCACAGCAGACAAAACCAATATGACGAGGCCCATGGCTCAATTTAAAATGATTCAATGATTTAAATAAACATTGTGCTCAGTTTTTAAAATGCGTCTGTCATCTGAATGATTGTATTTATTATGTTTTTCGTAATCTCGAATACGTAGATTGACATTAAAATTTATAGTTGTATATCTTGTCTACTGTTGATTTCGCATTATCATTCCCATTTTCCAATTATTAAGTTAAGATTAAAAAGGTGATCATAATACCTTAAATCGAATAATTTTGCAATAATGTTCAATTAAATGCCTACAATCCGAAAAAACT
Organism: Antheraea assamensis; assembly: GCA_035772565.1. Classification (NCBI taxonomy): domain Eukaryota; kingdom Metazoa; phylum Arthropoda; class Insecta; order Lepidoptera; family Saturniidae; genus Antheraea; species Antheraea assamensis. The sequence goes on from JAQQSE010000058.1 coordinate 1,797,541, forward strand.
TTCATTTGCATCGTGCTTTCTTAAAACCACACAATTTTTTTTTCTGTATTAATAATTGTCAGGATAAAATTTGTATCAAAGCAAAAAGTTTGGAAAATCGTATGGAAATATGATTTGGGTTAAAAACCTCGGTTAAAAAAGTGAATGAGCGAGAGAGACAGAAAACAATAAGGGGATATTATAAAATACTGCAGAAAAGGTGTTCAGTTGCAGTTTAATTTCATTATATGAGAGTAATGCAAAGGGGAGATATTAGGTCTCACTTTCTTCTTTATTGCAGCAACTAGTTTTGAATAAATCACTATGTAAGTCGTCATGGTCGTGTGATTTGACCGATGAAATCTCAATTCGATGGCCGCAGGTTCGAACCCCGGCATGTACCAACGATTTTTTCGAGACTCTCGTCTATTTACTAATTTCAATTAGTAACACTACCGGCTGATGATGAAGGAAAACATCGTTAGTATATGTGAACCTTGAAAATGTTCTTGTAGTACCACCTTATGTGGGAAAATAAAGAACTGTAGAATACTCGGAGTTTGAAATCGCCAATACGTCTTGGGTGTGGTCATTATGCCCATACCTTTCTTCGGGAAGAGGACTATGGCCCGGTAGTGGGTCTTCTTACAAGCTAATGTGGTGATGAATATTTAAGAAATTAATCAGAAGTATGCAACCATATATTTAGAGTTACCGTTAAAACGAAATGAAAGACGACGAGTCTATTTCTTTTATTTCAGACTCTTTTTCCAAGTGGTGCCGGATGATCAGAGCTTCGATGAAGATTATGCTGGAGTCTTCCATTTCCGGTAAGTTGATTTTAATTTTAAAAATATTAACTTCACAGTACTGACTACTTTATGGATTTACTAGCTTTTTTCCGCGGCTTTGCTCGTGTTTATATCGATTTAACCCCTGGACTGTCCAATACCATATAGATTTAAGTTCCATACAAGCGAATGTAGACTTCATGAAGCACAGGTCAACAGACTGTTGGCAGGCATAAACTTTAAAAAAAAACCTGATTTATTACAAAACTTTGAAAAATAACAAATTATATTTTTAAACTGTTTCTTCATTTATATGAACGTTTTTTTACAAAACCATGATATTTACAATGTGCAATGTTGTGAAGTAAAAAAATCAAATAAAAACATAATCCGCCACTTTGAGATCTTAAAAAAATCAACCGAGGGGTTAATCTATCCTTCGGGAACATTACTTAATTTCGGGATGAAATATACCCTTGGCCTTTTCTGTACTTCTGACAACATGTACGCTAAATTTCATTAATATCTGTGGAGTATTTAAGGCGGGTTAGTGTAGTTTATTTAATACTAGAATATTATAAATGCGAATTGGAGTTTGTCTGTTATGCTTTTACACCTCAAGTACTCAACCTATCATCAAAAAATGACGGTTCCCGAAGGAGAGGTTAATTCAACATCAACGCGAACGAAGCCACGGGCAAAAACTAGTTTAACATAATCCGTTCGTAAACATGTATGTAAAACTAGGAAAAAGGTTATCCTACCGAGAGATGTTAAAAAATAACTATAGCTAAGTAATAATCGATATTTTAAATTATGTTCAAATCTTTCATAGATATTTATTTCCTTGTGACAATTCGTCATTATATAGTCCAGTAGGTTTACAGGTAATCTCATTTTTCTCAATATAAAATTCTCATTTTTGCCGGGAGCAAATAATACCAAAATGTCGACATCAATTACAAGAGAAACTCAAACATTATAACTCTCTCGATGGTTGAAATCTGAGAAGTAATTAATTCGTTTGCTTTTCAAAATCATAAACTGTACTTAGATTAAGACTAAGATTATTAAATAAAAATATAAACTGAAATGCTCTTTGTAGTCCAACTTTAGGCAAAAATACAGTGTCGTTCATTGACGTAAAATTTTATAATTAAGATATATTTTTTTTTAAGTTTGATAAATCTGACCTTAAAACCACATTGAGTATAAGAAAATTAACTCAAATTATAAGTTATTATGTTCAGAGAATATTTAATATTACAAGTTTTATGTTCTGTACAGAATATTTCATATTTTTTATTACTTTTGTATTACGAATTTCATACGTTTTATATGGACCAAGCTTTACAAAATAATTGGGTTTACTTTTGTGTTACATTGTTGCTAGCGTAACATATACAAGATACTGTGTAATTTTTGTTTTAAAAGTGAGAATTTTGTCGGCCTTACCTATATATGTCTGGGCAATGTTAGGGAGGTGAAGGCAGTTTATTAAGTTTCATTAATACATTTATAAAAAAGTAAAGATGACTTAAAAAATCAATGTGAGGTCTGGAGTCTGAAAAAGGTACAAAGACCTGAACTACAGATCTCCAGATCCTCGTTTAAGAATTAAACTAAAATCTTATCATTATATGTATAAGCAAACAATAATTGTAACAACAAAGTTCTTATGAAATTATAGATAGTAAACTTTCAGTGTTATTGTATGAAAGTGTAATGTAGATCGCGACCAATGTATACCACGACGAATATATGTAGGGTGTAACAGTACGACGGTCCGCGCGAGAATGATCCCCACTCCTTTCTTTTTTTGCGAAGTGACTACGCTATTGGCCTGATGGGCCTTTACAGCTTCACCGAACTACAACGATTCCCGTTCCTTTTTCGCTTCGACTTTTGTAGGGTTGCTCCATGTTAGACGGTTAGACCATTCGATGCGGATTTTTTAGCAGATGGTTCTAGGGTATTTCTTTTTTGCATTTGATTCGAGGCCTTCTTCAATATACTTTTGGATACATTATTTTAATCGCCAATAAAATTAAAAGGTGCACATAATGAAGCAGGCGGGTATCAGCTAATGTATATATAAAACTATTTACATTTATGTATAAGTAAATAAATATATAAATGAGTAATATTTGTCATCTGTTTCCTTGTTTACAGTACATATTTATATGAGAACGATTATGTCACTGCGCAATGTTTACTTACTAACTTAAATAGGGAAAAAGGGATCATTCTCTCGGGCACGACACTAAGAGATATGAGTCATGTAACTACAAAAGTTTTAGATATGAAGGTGGACGCTTTTCTAGTTAAACCTTTTCTAATTGCATAACTGTCATCTCTTCTCATGACATACCTGTACCATGCTAACCTATTACTCCTCAATTTCACAGTCACTGTTGCTATTTACAAATGTCCTCTTATGTACTCATTCTTAATCTTGTCCATTCTAGTTACACCACACATCCATCTTACCATTTGCATCTCTGCCACATGCAATCTTCTCTCATCTGTTCCTTCGGTAGCGCAACACTCCGATTCATACAGCATGACTAGGTTTATAAAAGTTTTATATCCCTTCCCTTTAAGTTTTAATAAAAAAAATATTCTCTATCTCTAATAGTATTGTTTTATATAACGCAAACACAATTGAATATAGTAGAAATCTATATATCAATCATAGTGTTGCATGATTTTATAAGAAGTGAATATCTTAGTAGGAGTTTTTGGCGGGATCATAGACTGTCATGTAGTGGATTTTATATTATTCATAATCTTGTGCTATTTAACTTTATATTTTGTGATGTTTTACGTTATACAGTTCGGTTATTGTGCACAAGTGAAGTGGATGACAAATAATATCACGGTAAATGAATTTTGAGATGCCTCAAAAACACCGTGGAAAGTTCTAAAAAAGGAGTGTCACCACCTTGTTAGAACATTGAAATGATCACAAGAGATACTTATAACATTATTACCTAATCGATAATAGCAGCAATAATTTAGGAGATTGGTTACCAAGAATAAAATAATTACAAAAAGTATCTAAGTATATGAATAAAAAATAATGTTGTTATTATGTAAAAAAAAATGTGAAAAACTTATTTTTTCTTTGAAAGGAAAGACAAAAAATATTGTACCTAAAAAGCATTGCTATAAATTATGGTGCAAATTATTTAATCGCCATCTTATTTAATTACATTATATATACATTACATTACATTATACCATGCGTAGCCGGGTCGGGCAGCTAGTTATTAATAAATATGGTTCATGACCAGGTTCTGGCAGTACGGCAGATGGGTGGACGTGGTGATCGATGACCGTCTACCGACGTACAGAGGCAAACTTGTCTTTCTTCATTCCTCGGAGAACAACGAGTTCTGGAGTGCACTGCTCGAGAAGGCTTATGCTAAGTATGTTGAATTAAGTTTAGATTCAGTTAACAGTAACTAACTAATTACAATCACTAACAATGTCATATTATATTATGTATAAGTTAAAAGTAAATAAAGTTGATGAAGTTGAAAGTAATTATTGACAATATATAAACAGTATAATTGAAATATTTGGGATTATTGGGAATTTGTTGTAAATCTTAACACTATCACCTATAAAATTATTACTGATCTTATTAAGCTTGAAATGTAGGATTGCCAATTTGTGGTAGTCTCTCGTATTTACATCACACTGGACTTTTATTAAATCTAGCTCTGTTTTGCGGGCGTATATTAAATTATCAAGAATGTATTGGAAGGGCACAACATTAAGTTCCCGTATTATTCGGGAAGCTCCATTTTGTAAATTGCTCGTTTTTGTAGTAGGAAAATAGTGTCCACCTCAGCTTCTGTTCCCCACAGTGAAATAATAATAAACAGTAAATACATTAAGTTATGGAAGTAAGCAAAGTAGACTAACTTGACAAAATAGTGGGAAATACAATAAAATTAAAATTTGTAATAAGTTTCTATGATTTTTTAGGGAATGAATTTCCAAAGTATCTGCCGTGAGGCTTTAGGGAGTAAGCAGAGGCGCCATAAAGTGCTCCTATTTTTTCTTCTTCAATAACTTTAGACATTTTAGACTTCGGAGAATAGGAAACTGGAGCTTATAAAAAATAAGACATACTTTAATGAACCTTTGTCTGTTTAGTATGATTCTAGATAAGTAAGTTTACCATGAACTTAAAGAGTTTGAGAATATATGGAGAAATAATAAGAATGTAATATATTTTTCAGTGAATTAGAATACATAACCACATATTGGGAAAAATAAGGATGTTTTATATTTTTTGAATGTTTTGAAATATATCCCCATATTTAAATGTCAGGGCTAGGCCATAGTTGGAAAATGATAATAGGGATGTGTTATATTTTTTTTATTGTTTTCAAATGTAGCCCCATATTTAATTGTCAGACATATTTGGAAAAGTGCTAAATAAATATAGGAATATAACTAAATAATAGAGATGTATTATATTTTTTCAATTATTTAAAATATATCACCTTATTTGTCAGGTTGCATGGCTCCTATGAGGCACTTAAAGGCGGTTCGACATGCGAAGCTATGGAGGACTTCACCGGTGGTGTCACGGAGATGTATGAAATGTCTGAACTACCACCGGACTTCTACACTATACTCCTGAAAGCCTACGAGAGGAGCTCACTCATGGGATGCAGCATTGAGGTAACCGATTCTAATATAATGATTAGACCGATCAATTTAGAGTGCATTAAGAATTTTTCTTTGATTCTTATAACATGAAAAATATTACTATGTATTTAAATATGTTTCTATATTACATCATTTCTACACCAAAAAAAGACATATTCATTAAAAGAATTATTATTAAAAGCAAATTTATATTTAACTAGATTTTGCATGACCCCATTCGGGTTTTGTCCCATCGCTCGGTAACAGTACATTCTTTCTGGATGGAGGGATAATCCCTTTGTTTTTTTCTGTACCCTTGATAACGTGAATATAAAATTTAAAAATGATAGGTAGTAGGTTGAAGTGTAAAAGTAACAAATAAAAAAAACACAATATTAGTAAGTATAACATCACTCAGATAATCCTTTAGTGAAATATTATTATATTATATTCTTCATTACATCTTAAGAACTATTGCCTTATTACATTATTATCTTAAGAATAACTGTTCTTGTTACAATATTTTCTTAAGAAACTTTGTTCCTGGCTGAGTATTTTCCTAAGTAACTTTTTTCCTGTCACTGTATTTCTTAAGAACTTTGTTCCTGTCACGGGGTTTTATTATGAATCTTTATGCTTGTCACAATATTTTCTTAAGCATATTTTTTCTTGTCCTAGTATTTTCTTAAGAATAATTGTTTCTGTAATGAAATTAGGTTAAAATGTTTTATATTTGTTTACAGCCTGACCCGAATATCCTAGAGGCAGAGACCCCCGCGGGCTTGATCCGGGGGCACGCGTACTCAGTGACTCGCGTCAAGTACGTGGACATCGAGACTCCGGGCCGCTCCGGGAAGATACCGCTGCTCCGGCTCCGCAACCCCTGGGGGAACGAGGCCGAGTGGAACGGAGCCTGGAGTGATAAGTACTTATATTTGAATACTAACTTTTGCCCTCGGATTCGCTTCCTTTAATGTATAATTGACTAATCCCTTGGGGACAGTACAGTTTCCCCGATTTAATGTACCCTTTTCTATACTTCTCACAATATTTATGCAGAATTTAATAATGATTCGTTGAGTAGTTAGTTAAGTCGTGGAAGCTGAAAGAACAAAAAAACAAAGTCGCTTTGGCTTTTATAATATTGACTATAATAAATGAAAACATGCAATCTGTATATACATATACATATGTTTGTTGTTTTTCCGGGCTAATCTCCGAGAGAGTTGAACCGGTCATGATGAGCTATTTCTTAACAAATACAATGGCAGTCACGATAAACCTAGAGGCCGACTGGCTCATAAGTGCAGCTGCCGAAAGACACCAACAGGTGCTCGCTGATAGATTCCCAACCTGAGGGTGGTAGCTAGCCATAAGGACTTAGCAAAGGCCCTACCATTATGGTATGGTTTCATAAAGATGTTTTCCTTCACCGAAAGCTTCGGTTCATTCAAAATCAAAAATATATATTCAGTTTAGGTCTTAAGAAGGCGCTTATGAACGACAGTCGACGACGAAACGGTTCGGAAAACAACCCAATCATCGAGAAGAACCGTCAAAAAACTTGATCAGGTTTATCTTTTTAACATATTTAAAATGAATAAATAAACATACACATTTAAACATATATTTAAAATACGTTACATGTTACAATCGATTTTGGTGGATGCACGGAGATAAGTCCATTTCAGACATCACCATCGTTCACATATTGATCCACTCTATAATAGCCCTCTGACACCAACACCCAATTTACATGGCGCTGCCAGCAAATCGGTAATATGCTATGAGACTTTGTTATATTCACAAGGATTCAAACCTACGTCGATCTTCCGGTCACTTTCTCAAAATTGTATGTAGGTTAGTATGTCTATAGGAGTTATATTAATCACTGGGATTTCAGATCTCCGGAGTGGCGCTTCATACCGCAGTCGGAGAAGGATGAACTCGGCCTCACCTTCGACGATGACGGTGAATTCTGGATGTCGTTCAAGGACTTTGTCAGTCACTTCTCCAGGTTCGTCTTACTCTACCAGTATTTTTTTAATACTAAAAAATTCCAAATGATCTAATATAATTCCTTTTGAGGTACAATCCCCTCAAAACTACTTGTGTCGATGAGGAAATTTTCATAGACAGTTTTAGACTACTCATTTTTTGGATAGTACTCATTTTTTTCCCATTCATATATTTTGTATCACTTTTACAACAATCATTAACCAAGTTCATATACCACAGTAACGTCAATAACAATCCTTCCTGAACATAAATGATTAATACTACATATTATTAATATAACATTCAGTGGTGTACCAAAATAATAAAAAAATGTAATCTTGCGCGGCAATATTAAACTATTTATATATCACGGTCTGAATGCAAAAAGGCGTATAATTTTTTTTTTTCGATTTTGTAGACATTTTCTAATCTTAAAAATTGAAACAAAAAAAATGTGCCATTTGGCATTTATTTTCTTTTAGCATTTGGCACGCGATATCATTTATGAATTGAGTTATATATCATTACATTTGTATACAGAGTTGAAATTTGCAACTTGAACCCCGAGACGCTGGACCCTGAAGAATGTCCTGAGGGTTGCACTAAGAAATGGGAGATGTCCGTGTTCGAAGGAGAATGGGTCAGAGGTAAGACACATATGAAAGATAGATCTGTCAGTTTGTTACAATGTGCCTATTTAAAAATAATACCTATTAGAACCTCGAACCAAAAGATGATTAAATCAAGAAAGATAATCCAACCATCGGGAGGGTTGTTTAAGTTTCTCTTGAAATTAACGTTGACATTTTGATATTATTTATTATATATTATTGCCAGAAGGCAAAAGTGATAATTTTGGCGGCCTTACCCATTTATATCACATGAAATACTTTCATAACTCTATATAGAAATGTTACGTAATTTCACCCACCCCTTTGTTTGAGTAAAAACGAAGAAAATGAGACCAAATTTTCTCTTTCTAGTACGACCATGTAATTAAATAAAATTACAATTGTCAATTCGGTCAATATTTTTGTAAACCTCCCTACTGTGTTCTGTCTCACTTATTGATTTGATATGCTGATTTGTAACGCAAAATTTTCAATTTTCCATTTTTTTTTCAAACATTTTTTCATACAAACTTATTCCTTGTAATTACGAATACAACAAAGTCAGAATCAGCTAAATAGGTGCAGCCGTTTTTAAATGATATACTTACATACATTTAACAATTTGATTTCTATATACATTATACGATTAAAATAACATTATAGAAAAAGGAAATAAACTTACATGTGTTGCTCTGTAGACAAAGACTATTTATTAATTATATATTCCATTACCTAAACCTGCTCTATATTACACAATTTAACAAAAATAACCTACCTTTAGACAAAGAAACGACATTTACAAGTTTATATTTCAATTTTTACTTTCTACTATTTGTTTTAATGGACTTTAACATGACATATATTATTACGTTTCTTTTTATCATAAGTGATTTATTAAATAGTTTGAAACCTACAACATGGAATATGACAAAACTCACAATATTAGTGAAGAAATATGTTATCTTTACATACATGAATACATACATACAACACATTACACACTGTAATGAAATGTAATGGAACCATAAGTAAGCAAACAAATACATAAAAAAAAAACTTAATGATATAACGAATGAGGCATCATAGATTAAAATTGTTTTTGTTTTTCCAGGAGTGACAGCCGGTGGATGCAGGAATTACTTGGAGACGTTTTGGCGCAATCCGCAGTATACGGTCACCCTCAAGGACCCTGACGAAGGTGACGATGAAAACAAATGTACTGTGAGTATTCCGTCATTTCAGCAAGTTAAAATGGTGTTTAAAACAAAAAATCGTACTCACAAAGGCATAAATTGAACTAACTTACAGATGACACCATTAATATAGTGCTCTGTTGTAGAACTCATAGTATTAAAGCTCCTTTTATGACTTTCCATGTCCAGAATATAATTTATTTACTAGCAGTTGCTCGCTGCGTCGCATTCGTTTCTTATGCTGCAATTATTTTCCACTCGTATTTCATGTTATTAATTTATGAATACCTATATTTTATAATTCTAAGACTAATAAATTAGATTGGCTGTTATTTTTAGAATGACATGCCAATAATAAATATATGCTGCTGAATTGATTAATACCAATTTTCTTAGATGTAATCTAAAAAATTACATATTTGCATATAAACTCTCATCTTCTTTTTTACTAGCTACCTTAAGCATTTCATTTCCAAAAATCCTTCATTAGAGCCCATTTGTTGTGACAAAGGAACCCGCATGTTTTCACTGTCCTAGTATCAAGATTTTATTTATATATAAGATAGTATTTAGGCTGTGCTTTGATATGTCATTCAATTATTCTCTTAGATATATAGATATAACAAAAACGAGGGGTGGATATGTCTAGAAAGCAGTTAAAATTAAATTAGTGACACGGGTAACGTTTAAAATAAGGGTGAAATTTTGATGTATATAATATTTTCAAAATTAATGTTTGTGTGCAATACTTGAAGCGATGAGATTTCGTAGTGTGCGTGTTCCAATTATTGAGTCGTCACGCTGTCGTGACACTTGTAGAGAATTCTACATTATAAATTTAAATTTTTCTGTAGTAAATAAATAAATTTCATTGCAGATCATCGTCGCGCTGATGCAGAAGAACCGTCGGTCCCAGCGTCATCAGGGCCTGGAGTGCCTCACCATCGGGTTCGCGGTGTACCGGCTCCCGGACTACGGGCACGTGCCCAAACCCCTGGACGTCAACTTCTTCAAGTACAACGCTTCTGTTGGACGTTCCCAGGCCTTCATCAACCTCAGGGAGGTCAGCGCCAGGTGAGATCTTTTATTTTTACTTCTTTTACCACCACCAGTATATGTGGAAGACTATTTCCCTTGGGTAAATAATACATTAATTGCATTGTTAAATGCCATCTAACAAAATGTTAAGCATCATCCATTAAGAACAATGCAAATATCTTTAAAATCAATGAGATGGCGCTATATGACATAGGCATTAATAGAAAATAGGGTGGACGTTACTTTGCACTTCCTCTAAGAATTGTCTGGTTGCTGTCGTACTCCAATAAAAAACGGTTGTGAAAAACTAAAAATAATAAAGAGTCGTGGTTGGTCAGCAGTTAAACTCGATGTTGGCAGGTAGTTAAACCTGTCGTCGATTAACACTGTGACATCTATCTGAAAAATATTAAAAAATATGTATATATAAAATGAATAAAAGATGTAAATAATATCATCATCATCTTACTCTTTTCCCACCTAAGTAGGGTCGGCACAACATGTTTTCCTTTTCCACTCTTCTCTGTCAAAAGTTATTTGAGTATTCACACCTTTTTCGGTTAAAGATGAAAAAATATAAAAGATGTCAATAATATAAAAAATACAATAACAAAAAAGTTCGTAATGAATTAAAAATATGTTGCAGATTGACGTGTAACGACTAAAGCGATTACACGTGTTTCGCTCCTTCACTGAGCATCATTGAAGTCGTTAAAGTTAGAAGAAAATATAAAAATCGTTATAATAATTAATTAAAAACTATATAAATGTCAGTGTGTAAGAAAGTGTTATGATTAGTATGAGTGTGTGAACGTAAGTGAGTGTACGTGTATATACTCGTATGATAGAGATGTATAGATCCTGGGATGCCATGTTAGCAGCCATGCTAACATAGTATCTTAAGTAGATATTTCGTGTGTTCGTAGGAAATGCTAAGAAGCCAGCGTTTGGTAATAGTTATAATGTTATAATGTCAGGATAAATTTTTTACTCGTTCAATTCTTTTCAGATTCAAATTCGAGCCGGGTCAATACGTGATCGTGCCTTCAACCTTCGAGCCTGACGAGGAAGGTGAATTCCTCGTCCGCGTCTTCTCCGAGAAGGATAACAACATGGCGTGAGTTCCATTAATCCTTATTTACCATATAAATGATTTATTTTTAAGGATGAGGTTGAATATTCTAGTAAGCATGTTAGTTACGCCATCTATGAGCATTATGTGTATATGTCAGTAAAGAGTACTTTGGGAACGAATTCTCTTTAATAAAGATTCTTAATGCCGTTATCAAGTGGGTTATATTTGTATAAGTGTCCTGTGATTTGAATGTTCCAACATGTGCTTGCTAGAACTGTCTGTGTTATTTTTCCCCATACACTTCACTTGTGCTCAATAACTAAGCTATATTATGTAAAATGTTATCAGTATTACAAAATATAGGGTCAAGTAACCCAAGATTTAAAAAGTTATAATAAAATACACTTGTAAATTATGTACAGCAAGTATAAATAGTAACACTAGATGGCGCTATCAGATGTACGACAGTAAATAAATATAGTGGATTAACCCCTAGACTCTCCAAAGCCCTTAAGGGTTAAGTTCCATACAAACAAATGTAGACCTCATAAGGCACAGGTCAACAGCCTGTTAGCAGCGTAAGCTTAAAAAAAACCTGATGTATTACAAAACTTTGAAAAATAACAAATGTTGTATTGTAAACTGTATGTATAACGTACTTTTAAATTATTTTTTCAATTGTACGAAATTTTTTTTAACTAAACCATGAAATTTACAATATACAATGTCGTGAAATTAAAAAAAAACATAATCCTTCATTTTAAGTCTTGGGTTTTAAAAAAATCAGCCGAGGGATTAATGTAAATATATATAAATATAACATTTCGTTGTTCATGTCGTCGTAACTACTTTTCTAAACGATAAGCCTAACGAGAATATTCTATATTTAAAGGTTTTTGTACTTTAAGTTTCGTTTAAACAATAATAATGTTTTCAGTGTTTATGTTTGTATATGATTTTTCTTTTTTTTTTAAAGTGAGAATGATGAAGACATCGGTATGGGAGACGTCGATGATAGGGTGAGTTATATTACTTTGCCTAATTGACAATATGATTGATTAGAAAGACTATCCTTTTTTTCAAAATTTAGCAATTTTGAGTAGAAGTCGTAATTAGTTTTTTCTTTTTTATGTTTACTTAGTACTTTCTTCCACATGTACAATATTACATTCGTAAGTAATACGTCCGCGATCCACAATGCACTAGCTATAGTGAAGTCCGGTGTGCATGCTGCCGAGTGGGCGTTGCGAGAGCGGTGCTGGTAAACCTCATTGCGTTAACTGGCGGTGCAAAATTTAGAAGCGGAGCGGATTATGCTCCACAAAAATATTAAAATGAACAAAAAGATAGACTTGAGTATTCCCGATATCAAATCTGTTAAAACATAATAAAATGTATTTATGCACAGAAACAGAAGGACGACGGACTAAACCGTCCTATAAAAATATACAAACAGACAGAAAACAACTAAAAATTCATCCTTGATAACTCATGATTGTTAAAAGAACCATGATTACAGTCCTTGACAATATTTTTTTAGCCGCTTTGAATATAGCCATAAGTTCAAACTTGCACATAATATAGTCAAGAATGTAATACAAGACAAAGTTAAAATATGATTATAGTAGTATAAAATTGTTATTTATGGTATCCTTAAGTTGTCTCGAAGTTATACATATCACGTAACACGTATTTATATCTACTTTGTGTTCTGCACAACTAAATTCAGAGAGCTGAAAAAGTTTGGCGCGGACTGTACCCTAGCGGCAGGTCTTGAACCTATGATGAAACATGACCATAGATCTTGTCTGTAGGTGAAAGACATAGCCCCGAACCCAGAACCGGCTGACCCGGTTCGCGACTTCTTCAACCGGTTAGCCGGCGCTGATGGTGAGGTGGACTGGCAGGAGCTGAAGGAGATCCTCGACTACGCCATGAGGGAGGGTACGTCACCGACATATAACCTTAATTACACACTCGGGAAGTGGGAAGATTATAACCGGGACAATTTTATACAGGTCATGGAATGGTGATGGTACGGAAAGTACCCCATTTGGGTCTTCACCCAAAAAACCCCCCTGTAATGTATGAAATAAATATTCAGTAAATTGTACCTTCGTGCCTGAAAGAAACCAATAGAGTTTTTGTGCGAGATCTCAGTCTTTTATGTAGTGGATTTTATATTTTATTCATAATCTTGTGCTATTTGACTCTATATTTTGTAATTTTGGTGTTGTTTTACCTAATTGAGTTAGGTGAAGTGAAGTTAAGTAAAATAAAGTGTAAGGAAAATAATAACACGGAGCATGAGATGCCACAAAAACTTCATGGAAAGTTCTAACAACGGGCAACCATCTTGTTAGAACATTGAAATTATCACAAGACACTTGTGATATTATTACCTACTAAACAGTGGCAATAATAATCTAAAAGATTGGTTGCCAAAAATAAATTTTAAAAACAATGATTGTTTTAAATATCTATGTAAATATAATGATATATGTCTATGTTTGTGCGCGCATCACACAAAAAGTACTTAATTGAATTCGAATAATTCTTTTTTTGGTCCTTATCTAAAAAAATTATCACAAAAATTTCATGTGTGTAAGTAGAAATCAATTTTCATATGTATGGTAAACGCATCACTTCAGAACGGCTGCACCTATTTGGTTGATTCTTTATTTGTTACATTTGTAATTGTCAGGACACGATTTGTATGAAAGAAAATGCATGAAAAATTTCACGGAAAAGTGAAAAATTTGATTTAAAAAATGTACACATAAAAAGCGTGTGAGTGAGACGGTAAATCTTAAAAAATATTGACAAATTGTTGTTCAGTTATCATTTCATTTTATTACATGGTCGTAATGTAAGGGAAAGATTTAGTCTCATTTTCTTTGTTAGTGTACACCCGTGCAAAGCCGAGGTGGGCAGCTAGCTTAATATAAAGTCATTAAACTTCTAAGAAACCACGATTTTTATAACCACTACGCGGTCAGCGATTTGTATTTTGTCCTTCTGAAGATATGGAACAAGCGGTGTGGTGCGCATGTGCAGGACGGGAGTACGTTATATACATCGATCCAAAGCGACCTATTAAATTGTCCCGAGTATAATGAGTTGATACTATTTCTAAATCGATGGGTTTTAAATTATTCGATGTTCTTATGATAGTGGGTGCGCAAAAATGGCCTATTGCTGTTGACTTTTTTTCTTTTATCTTTTTCAATAGGTTATAAAGAATAAAGTGTTCGGATCTAAGATTTTTTTTTAAATTATCATTCTTAATAATAATTTGAGAACCTGTGGCTATATTTTTTTACTTTATTGTACCTAATCATTTATATAGCTGAAGTTTGTAATTTCCCCATAATAGCTGCTGGTCTTAATCTTTAGCCTAAATATCTTTAACGGGTTTGAAATGCAACTTTAATACCAGAAAGCTTCTTAACTTTAAAAATACATCACTACATGTCATATCTTTGACTGTGTTGCTAGATTAAAAAATAAATTTATTTTATTTAAGAACTGCTTTCGTTTATGAATCTTAAAAAACATCACCAAGTGTCAGAACTTTGGTGTCGCAAGAGTAAACAGAAACCCATTTTGATGGAATTTCTTTGATTTAAGGATTATATATTTTCTATGTTTTTAATCCGAAACGCATTGTACAGTTAAAACTTATCATATTTTTATTAGGTACATATGTATATACTTTGTAAATATCAGAATTGACTATATAGATTTGTGCTAATTCGGGAAGAATTTTCTAACATAACGCATATTTACTAATTATATTTCATTTTTTGGTAATAATATACAATGGGAGCAAAATGAACATTGTACAGTCGAAGAGAAAAGTGTATATTATATATTGTTTATGTAAATTTTATTTATTTTTATGTCATCGACTGTACATTGTAAGAGATCTTGAATAATATCCTATATGTCTGAATAGAAATGTGAATATTAAGTATTCCCGTTTAAATGCCCATTTTTATGCTTTCTTTGTTGTGCTTATTGTGAGTAAAGCTCTGCTTTATCCGTTACTTTTGCTATCCGTGTGAAGATAAAATTATATGTAAGTATATTGTTTATAACGTTAAATAATATGTGTTAATTTTGTTCGGGTTTTAATGTTATGTTTTTCAGTACTAAATGATTTTATTTTGCTTTGTGAAGCCCCCTAATTTTTTCCCTTGTCTTATTTAATAAAGTTATTAGGCTATTACTAATTTTATAAATAAAGTTTTATAGGAATTATTTTGTAATTATGTTGAAATACGTAATTCTTGTATTTTAATGATTTAAATAATTAGAGTGCTTGTTATGGGGGTAAAATATAAGATATTTTTAATAAATAAATAATTAAAAGAATATTTTTTCGCATGCACACACTCTTCTATAGAAAAGCTGTATATTAATAATATTGAAACGATTTCAATCTAGCTTGATTCATACTATGAGATTCGTTTTAAAAATTACGGGTTGGGATTAGCATATCTACTTTGATTATTGAATAAATGAAAAATAACATAAAGTTAACAATATTATATAAATTAGTCTAATTTTGGGAACTTTTATCTTTTTATAAATAAAATGCAAGATATCTGCTGATGTGCACTCATGACAACAAAAAACTGTAGATTGATTTCGATCATGTTTTTGCTTTCACTTCATACAAACTTGGTCCTTATTAAAAAAAAAAAAAACAAATACTATGATATATTAATTTAACGTAAAATTATAAAAAACTACAATTTTGTTAGTACTACGCATTCAGGGACATGCGTTTTCTTACAATGGAGAGGTGGGGCAAACGGTGTGGTGGTTATATTTTCTGTCCTGTAAACTTAAAAATATATTGTTAAGATAATAATATAAAAATGCAGACGAAAATACGGGTATCAGCTAGTAATATATATAAATATCGTTATTCACACTTCCGTGTTGTACATAAAAGCGAATGAATAAGGTGGTAATACGGTTAAAGAGAGGGGAAGTGTATGACCGTATAATGTCGGACGCAGAGCTGGCCATGCGCCACGGCGGCGCGTACGATGGCGGAGGAGGGGGAGGAGTTTACGCCGGGGGAGGGGGTGTACAGTCTCCCCCGCAGGAACAGAGCTGCCTGGAACAGCTGCTGTGCGCGCTCTGTACACCCATCTGCAAGGAGGTCGGCATCGACCTGCAGCAAATGCAACAACAAAACCAAGAACAGGTGCACCTCACGCAGCCGCAGCCACAGACGCAAGGTATAAAGATGTTTTATCGGCAATATTAATCTCAGTGAATTTTGGAAATCTCCTTAAATTCTGATTGTGAATATTCAAATAGTAATGTGAATGATAGGGAATATATGAAAATGGTAAATAATGCTGAGTAAGGGTGGAGATATGAAACAAAAAAATTTGAATGCATATGTTCAAAGAGCAATATTCTGAGTGAACATTAAATAAAAAGGAAAGTACTGTGAATGTTTAGAGAATTAGATATGTTGAGTGAGGATACGTGAAAAGCAAAGTATTCCGAATTTGAATATTAAGAGGGCAAGGTATTCTGTGTGGAGATATGTAAAAAGCAAAGTAGACTAAACCTGCATATTTGACAAACCAAGGTATTCTGAGCAAAATATTTTATATCAGCAAAGTCTCAATAATAAATATCAAAGAATAAGATAGTTTTGTGTGTAGATACTTGAAAAACAAGGTGTTCTGAAATGGTTATTTGTAAAGCAGGGCTTTCTGAATGAGAATATTATAATAATGAATGTGATTATTCAAAGAATAAGGCAGTATGTAAAAATTAAAGTTCTAAACTTGCGTATTCGAAGAACAAGGTACTCTGAGATTCATTTCGAGTGAACACATGTGAAGTCTGAATAAAAATCAAAGAATAAGATAGTTTTGGGTGTGGGTACGTGAAAAATGAAAAAATTGGATTAAAAAATTCTAACACAAAAAGTGAGTGAGTGAGACAGAATAATTTTAAAAATATTGACAGAATTGTCATTCAGTTTCTATTTTATTCCATAGCATGGTTGTACTGTAAAGGAAACAATTGGTCTTAGTAGTTAACCTGTGGACTGTTCAAAATCATATACGTTTAAATTCCATACAAACGAATGTAGACCTCATGAGGCACAACTCAACATACTGTTGCCAGCATTGCAAAGCCTTATTACAAAACTTTGAAAAATATTAAATTATGTATTGTAAAATAACAATTTTTATGTAAAATGTATTTTTAAACTACGTTTTCATTTGTGCGAAGTTTTGTTTCTAAACCATGAAATTTACAATGAACCATGTTGTGAAATAAAAAAAATTAAAACCATAATCCGCCATTTTAAGATCTGGGTCTTAAAAAATCAGCCGAGTGATTAATATAGTCATACGAGAATAAAGTGTATAATTAGATTTAAAAAATATGTTGTAATCATTCTAATACAATATTGGGTTTCAGAAAGTAATACTAAGTCTATTATTTAAATGTTTTTGTTATTACAAATGTTTACATAGATTATTGTAATGTTTTTGTTAGTTTTACAGGTCTCCATATCGGTGCGGCGTTGTGTTGCATGCAAAGCTATTATTTTAAAAATCCATTAATTTTTATTGAAATGGAGGCACTATTTATTTAAAATGTCTATTTATTCTTGTGTATACAATTTTTTTTTGTCTGTGTACTATTTACAGGTTTTACAGATAGCACAAAATATTGTTTTGTGTTGTACATAACTTTTTTTTAATGACGTTTTTTGATTGCAATTTTTTTTGTATATCAAATGACGTATTTAATTCGTTTTCTTTCGTAACGTTGCAAACTAACACCCAAAGAAATGTAGATATTTCCAATGTATTTTAGTTTGGAAATGTCTTCAATTCTACGCTTTGTTGTGAGCATGTCATTTTATTTTATTTAGTTGAAAGTACGAAAATGGGCATTTTAAATACATTTAAATCTATAAAAAATATTATTTAAATATATACATTATAATTCACACTTCATACTGTTCACATTGATGACGTCATCACCTCCATTTCCATAATAAAAATCTGTTAAGACTTTCATATCTATCTATGTGACACTAATATTAAAAAAATAATGGGTTATCATCACGCTATTCATTTTATAAGCTAAACAAAGATTAAATTAAGTTAAGAAAAAACTTTTTTATTAATCAATTATGTATAACTAAAAAACAATAAATTCATTAAGATTCGTAGATATTTTCTAAAATTACTTATTACATTAAAAAAATGGTTACTGGTAAGAATCCAGGTTCAAACTGTTTGTTGTAGATTTGTTTTGTAGTTACAATCAACGTGAACGAGGCTACTTCGAAACTGAGAAAGAGTATGTACTTAACCGTTTTGCTTCTGCCCATTTATATGAGAAGATATAACTTAGTTAAGTTTTAATTTTAGTGTCACATCTTTTTTGTGCAATTTTAGGAACTATAAAAAAATAATTATAATTTAGATATTGAATGATAGCGAATGTAAATATATTGCAGAGTTGAAAGGCGAAGGTTTCTCCAAGGACGTATGCCGCAGTATGATTGCGATGCTCGATAAAGACGGCTCCGGCGGTCTCGGGTTCGACGAGTTCAAATCCTTGTGGATCGATCTACGTAACTGGCGTGTAAGTTATATATGCTAATTTTATAAAAAATGAGTGCGCTTTAGACCACACAATTAAAGTAAAACTTAACAATGTTTTGCTCCTACAGTGTGATACAGACAATAGGGCTGCACTCTGTCCTAGATATACTAAACGTAACTGGCTATGACAGAAAAATAGAAAGAAAATGTATGCTCGCACCTCTCTCTCTTGCCACTATAGTAAACGTAACTATCTCTCTCTCCCTTTTTATCTCCACTAACATTTATCTCCCTCTCAATTTCCGTTTGTCGTGTCCGATCACACTTTTCGTAACGCTCTCGTCACGCATTCATCCGCCTACTCCCCTAGTCAAGCGCGCGCGTAAAGAAGTTTAACTTCAAAAAGAGCGAAAGGGTAAAGGAAAACATCGTGAGGAAACCTGAACCAGAGAAATGTTCTTATAGTACCACTGTATGTGGGATAATATAGAATTGTGTGGTGGTTAGGGTTTTTTTCAGCCCGCTTGATAAGTTGTAAATGTGTCAGTCACTAAGCACGTATTGGTGTCTTCCGGCAACTGCACTTGAAAGCCATTTGTCTATTAAGGTCAGCGTGTTTACTATTTTACACTACATCATTATTTAACATCAAATAAAATGGTGTTCAAAGTATTAAAAAAAAACCTGTATTTATCGGAGTTTGGAATCGGCAATACGACATTGGCTCGCATCGTGATTGTACCTATACGTTACTTAAGGAAGAGACATATAACCCTGTAGTGGGTCTCTTAAAGGCTGCTGTCTTAATGTTTGATGTTAAACCTGTGTATGTGTGTGCGAGCAGGCCGTGTTCCGCCTGTACGACGTGGAGGGCCGCGGCGCCATCCCCGCGCACGCACTGCGCGATGCACTGCACTCCGCCGGGTACACCGTCAACGCGCACGTACTCAACGTGCTCGCTCACAGGTACCGTCCCCCACACCCTACCACACGAATCTACACAACCACCCACGCTTCACCTCTACTCACGCGCAGACGCACACATGCACGTATTCAACGTGCTTGCTCACAGGTACCGCCCCTCCCCCTTCACACATCCCACCTCGTGCATAGGTACACACGTCTCTACTCACACCTATCAGTTTAACCCTGTTACAATCCTTGCCACTATTTACACTTTGCTAATAGACAATCTTACTTGAAAATTTTGCTTAGGAGATTTTACAATTTGTTTTAGTTATTAAGACTGTAATAAAAGTGAATAATACGAAGAAAATGTATTTTCTTTGTTACAAAGCGGACGGGATTAAATATAACACGCAATACGTTTGCAATAGTCTACATATACGATTATCGCCTCGCGTTTTATAAATTGAAATAGATAATACAATTTCTATGACAAATAGACTCGTCGTCGGTTACATTATGATTCAAAGTTTAAAAAAAGTGTTTTTTTCTATGTAAATAAATATGCGGATACTAATTCAAACTAAGCACAGTTTATGTCATAATAATAGTTTATATATACTAAATATTTAAAACCCAGACACACATCTAACACTTCTGCTCATCACACAAAATTTTAACATGTGCGAAGGTGGAACAATAATAAGTCACAATCACTATGCAATATTGTCACAAATCTTATATCCTGTATATTTAAAAGCGTTTCCCTTAAAGGTTTAATTTTACATGCCTTTTCCTTATTTATTAAAATTAACAAAATCAAACTATAATCTGATTATCTATGTCTCAATTGTTATATATCTAATTTTGGCTGTATTTATTTTTTTACAATAACTCGGTCTGAATATAGGTTACATTAAATAATAACCATTTTCCAACATTATTTATTTATTTTGCCTTCAATCTTTTATTGTAAATAAGAAATAAAATATAAGAACAAATACTCAGACACTATGACACAATACACAAAAAAATCTTACAGTTAAAATTAATAATACCAAGGGCTTAACTTCTGAAATGTTTTATTTCTTTATTAATTTAAGTTTTACATCGAGATTGTGTGAAATATAATCAAATATCAATCCTCAGATACGGTTCTTCAGATGGTTATATACAGTTCGATGACTTCATTATGTGCTCTGTGCGACTAAAGACCATGATCGGTGAGTACCATATTTTCTCCCTTGTTCTTTCTGTACATATTTGCTTAAATCAGGTTATTTTCGGGTTAAACATTTTTAATCGATTACTATATACAGAAATAATCTATTTATATATATATATATTCGATTTTGGTTTCATAAAAAATCCGCGTACAACTCGGCATTCATGTTAGTCTAGAAACTTCTTTGGCGAACAAAAACCATACTATTAATTGTAAAATTATACTTGATTACCAGAAACAACAAAATTGGAGCAAATTATTATTACTTTGTATATTACAACACGACAAAACGACAACACTGTGTTCGAGACAAAACTGAATTTCACAAATAATGTTTATATTCGTCGTTAAGAGATGGCGCCACAGTGGAAATAGATCGCGCTTTCATGTGATCGCTGTCTTTAAATGGAATGCGGCTCTCAGTCCGACATAATACAGTTAGCTAGGTGTCCCAAATAATCAATTGTCCTCTTGTCTGTTTGTTGCCTTATTGTTGTTACGTCGCCTTGGTCGTATTAGTCAGCAACAAGATGTCCTCGGGTCTACAAAATTTCTGTAAACACTGTCTCATGGTTAGCTGAGTGCAATCCAAATATAACGGCGACGCTGTCATACCGACCTGCAAGTGTCTCAGCACCTGGATACATCTCTTACTAAATTTGAAAAATGCCACCATATGTATAGTGGTCGCGAGTTAATTACATACAGACCTTTACCACCCCGTGGGATATTAGTAAATTCCTGAATTCGAAAGGTCTAGTAATGCCACTATGATTGCTATTACGCCTAGTGTATGCAGACCGAATGAAAATTATCGTACGAATTCTTCAATAATCTCATAAAATTATGACTTTCGTCGTTGTCTAACATTAGGTTAGGTATACCAAAAAGATGGGGTCAAAGTTTCAAGAGAGGCTAATTAATTACGTTTCACGGAATGGTGGAAATTGCTAGTGACTGTATTTTTTTAATAGAGACTTGTTATTCAGCGGTAGTTTGATTACTTTATATGAGTGTTTCGCGAAGAGACATGCGATTTATCTTTACATTTATACACGGTCTTTCTAGCATTTTCTTTACCATTTAATGTTTATCATCTCAGTTTGTAGCATATTGGTTTATTTTTCGCTCTCTAGCCAAATATCCATTTTTCGTTATAAATTTCGTTCAGCAGCCAATATTATATTAACTTCGGAAAAGTCCTTATGTTGACTACTCCTGAGGATGGCGTTGAAAAGACTCATGTATACTACCAACTACACCCTTCTCATGAGAATCCGTTTTACTACATAAATAAATGTGATTGTAGTACTTACTCATGGTTTACTACTTCTAGTATTTGACCAAAATCGCAATTGATATAAAACCACGATACGGACTAAGTTATTAATAACAGTAAACTTAGAACGGGTAAATAAATACCCTCAATCAACACTCTGGCATTTGGAATTTTGTTCAATTAAAACCTTGGCCGAACATTTTCGAACAGTATGTTTAGAGGGAATTTTGTCATGTGGTAATTTTATTTAAATACGTAAACTTCAATTATTTTACCGCATATAATATTTAATTGGTGGCAATTTACATGATTCAGTTTAGTTAGTCTGTATGAGTGAAATTGATTATAAATAACATGAATTTAGGGTTGCCACAAAATGTTTTTTTTTTACAAAGATGCCGCCACCATTTTGTTACTATAAAAAAAACCCCACTCAAGGTTTAATCCCCATTCATACAAAAATAACTACCTAAGCGAGAAACTGTATCACGATATAAAACAAGATCAGGGTAAAGGTTTCAATAACAATAAATAAATAAATACAGCAAACAACGAACCACTCGAGAATCTCGAGCGCGAACTGCAAGGGAACGTGTGAGCCGAGCGCGGAGTGTTGCCAGCCGCCGCCGCGCGCGTCTCCCCGCCACGTGTAACGTGTTATCGACAACATACCTACAAAGCTACACATTATTATATCGAAATTATTCGAGATTCATAGTAATTTTATCACTAATATTATTATATATAATATTATTTTATATTATTATTTTTTTATTCTTCCCAATAAAATCAATTATCGATTATTTTTATCAATTCTAAAAATTACCAATGAATTTCTGAGTCTCGTTTAATTTCCCAAACGTTGTTTGCTATAGTATTGGTTGTGTTTATTTGTTTTATTAAAATTATAACTTTAAAATAATTACAGTTATAGAAAAATTATTTGAAACTATTAGCAAACAGCAATCGATATGACTTTGGACTGTTTACAAATCGATTACTGAAAATTAAAACTAACGATTTCTCGATGTTACAATTAAAATGCACCGACATTTTGTAAACGGTTCGAGTTACGCACTAACACGCTTACTAAATGTGATCATAACGCGACAGTTTTGAAGATGATTTGATTGATTATATTATTATCATTTACAGATACCTTCAAGCTGAGATCTTCAGGTGGAGAATACGCGACTTTCTCCCTCGAGGAATGGCTAAATCGCACAGTCTATGCATAGAGAAATATGCCTTACTCAATATAACATTATGCTTAAATTACCAGGATACCACCAATATCAAATCGATTATACTCGATTCTAATAAATCGATATATGGCAATGAAATTTGAAACCCAATTTTTAATATTTAGCTTCTTGGTATTAAAAAACGCGTTTGTATCGGTAATATAATCTCTTGTCTAAATCTCAAATCAATTTTGTATTATAATATTTACATTGGCTTATAGAAATTTTAATTAAATTCGTAATAATCACTTGCATTTATACAATATTGACTACCTTGTAACACACCCACCGGTTAATAAAATAAAACAACAAAAATTAATTTAAATAAAAATTGAATTAACATTTATATGTTTCTATCCTCGTCTAGTGAATAGTGTTGAAAGAGGACAGAACTATCGATATTAATTCATGGTTTTTGCATATTATTATTGAGGTCTGCAATTAAATGTCCAATATTCTACAAGCCAATGGCAATATGTAGATTTAATTATTTATTTAGTAAAATGATTCGTCACAAATTAATTACCTTTGAATTATTGAATTACGGGTATTTTGATAACCGAGTCATTGTTGTAACAAAACACGTATAATTGAATTAAAATGTATTTTTCTAATAAAAAAAAACTATATAATGTTGTATTTATATAAACTAAGTTGTAAGTTATAAGAGAATAAATGTTTTATTTCGTTCTATCCACCGAATCTTCCATTCCAGTTCGCGTTTGTACGACTTCTTGTTTAGTTACTGTGCGATTTTAGCTTTTATTTTCAATATATACATAATACATATTTTATGATATTTATATAAAACAGCACTTATGGCATTGACGATGCATTTTTTTGCAAATATATATGACAGTATACTTTATTTTGTATTTATGAAAGATCTGAAATATAAATGTTTTAAATAATTCGTGTTGTTTTTCTTTCTTTCATTTCACATAGTCGTGATTAAATTGCATTTAACTGATTTTCCAAGGAATAAAGACATACTGATTCTTTAAGAAAGTAATGACATTTGCCCAAATTTGGCAACATTCATGTCTGTCAGAGATATGCGATAGTGTTGCTAGCTCTCCTATCAATATTGTATATTATCCGACGTTTGGTCTCAGTTAGATTGCCAATAAAAAAAATACTTTTTTTCCTTTTTTGTGTTTAGCTTAAGTTTAGGTTAACAATTTTATTGTATTTAAAGTTTCCTAATTATTTTTAATTTTAAATTACCAGTTGCGATAAATTGATTTTCCATTTTTTATGAAATATATCGGAAAACAGATAACGGAAGATGCAAGCATAGAGACTAAATTAGAAATATCTTTTAAAGACCCCGAATATAGTTGTAGTACCTCTTTTATTCAAAAGTATATTTATTAAAACTAAAGAAAGATAAGTTACAATGTTTTAATAAGTTCTAAATTATAATAAGTTAGTAACTCTACACTTGATTTACAGCAACCGCAGTAAAAACTGATTTACTTCATAAGACCCCTACCCAAATCTGGATTTATAAGTACGAAACATTCCGAATAATTAATTTAATATACTTTGAATGGTACAAAAAAAGTTGAATTTCATGTCAAGGACGCGTATTTAATTTTACGCACTTCAGTTTTGGCACCGAGTCTTACCACTACACGTTCACAGTGCTCATAGATAACTATATACTGAAACACAGTGACAGTGCTCATACACACAGCGACGACTAACAAGCGGGAAAATTGTTACTCAAGTGAAACGACTTTGATTCTCTTATAAAAAAATAGAAAAAATATTTTTTATTAAAAACATTTTATGTATTATGTTTAGTCTCATAGTGCCGGATCAAAGTATGAGTTTTCAAAGTCATGGTGACGGCAGTAGTATCTTGACAACTGAATCTAAGCATACGTAATAGATAAAAACATCTAGTTTGCACTAAATTTTATTTTCATAGTGTCAGATCAAGGTTTCATTTCGGAAGGGTCAGATGACGAACTGTGTCGTGATAACTGAATCTTAGTATACATGGTGTCTAGTGTAGCGTGCTGGCCATAAAGGCCTCACATGCACACTGGTCACTTTAAAAATGGACGTCACACTATGTTGATGAACGACACCAACCGACGCTGGTCGGCTACGAGCCTTCGAAGGACCTAAACCGAAAGGATTACACCCCTGGAATTCGGTATTCGAGTACCCCCAAGCCAGCAAAAGGTCTACAATTAATAATATAAATCCACTCACCGTTCTTCTGGAACTCCAGCTGTCCAGTCCGGTCTATTGACGTGATGATGAGCACCTAAGGAAAATTACAGCGCACGGCGCGAGAGACACTTTGTAGTTGTTGGCGGTCGAACACCCACGAGCGTAATGTCATTTCAAAAAATGACCGGTTCGACCGTTATGTCACGATAGGGGTGTGCCCTATCGTTCGGTAGTGCTGTTAGTTCCGCCGATTCAGTTTGTAAATCTACGAGTATATTATTATTATAACCTAACCGACAAGTGATACTGAATACCGAACACACTAGATGTCACTATTTTTCCTTGAGACGACAATTCAGTCGATATAATAAAGTCTTACGTTCCAAAATTAATATTTTCTTTTAATATCCATTATGTTGAACACACAAAACTGATGACACCGACGTGATCCACAAAATTAGAATTAACGAATTTGCATTTAGGAGGTTCGGTGTCATAGTTTCTCATCAAGGTTTCATTTCTCAATGGACAGATAAGGATCTGTATCGTAATAACTGAATCTCAGTATTATAGTAATTAGAAATATCAAGTTTGCGCTCAAAGTTTCAGCCTAATATTGTTATACCAGAGTTCAGTCCTGTGGTAAGCTCTTGTTACTAACAAAATGGGTACAAACACGATATATCTATTTCTCCTAGGATTTCATAACAGTTTAAGAAGTTCGTCATTAGGTCAGTCAAAACGTAAAAAAAAACTCGGAACTTGAAAAACAACAATATCTACGCGTTCAAACTTGCTTTCGTCTGAAATTTGAACCTAGTTACAATGGATCTTACTACTACGAATAGAAAACGCTACATAAAAAAGTGGTTACTCTTTGGAAATTACCGAGAAGTGTCTGTTAGGACATTCGTACGGAGATGCATTTTTCTAAAGCAGTCGGCGGTAAAAAGTCGTAGACTCACAACGTCGCGTCGCACGAGCCCGGAATTCTATACAAAAATGTAGTTTGTGCGCGGGCTGCATTCTTGTTCAAGATTGTTTTCCAAATCGAATTTAAATAAGGGACTAAATTGGACCTTATTCTAACATTTACAGATCCACGTTAGTTATGTAGATAAAGTGGTGAAATTTTGTTTAAAACTAACAATTTTTCTCAGATATCGTAAACATAATTTAGGTATTATCTGTACTAAACTTGATTATATGTAACATACAAAGAGATTTTTTTGTTTATTAAGATTCTCTATTGAATATTTCTAGTTTCTAGATGATTAGAGTCTAATTTAGAGAAGTTAGCATGTAGCATGAAAAAATGTCAATTTTCACTGTTTTTACAGACCCTAACCTTCTAGGAACTAGATATATTTAATAGAGATTTTAGTTTGCGATTCGCATTACAAACTAAAATTGAAGCGCTTCAGAAAAGGATAGCAACTTTTATATCTTATAATTACGTAATAATTTCTGTAAATATCATATGAGATGTATTTTTATGTTGACATTCAATGACGCAATTTAGGGTAAAAATATTTGTAATTAAACGCCATCTATCCGCTACTTCTCTCAATTATCTCGTTAACTATGCGTTATTTAAATGTTTGATATTACCAACTAATGTATTTCGAATGCCATCGACACTGAGATCATTCTTTGAAATTTATTTTAGTGCGGAAGAAGAGTTGATTTTTTTACGTTGCATCGATTTTCAAAACCAAATAGCTTATGTAACATATTAGGTGTTTTTTAGAAGATTAATTAAAACACGAATAATTTAATAATGTATCTATATTGTAATTAAAATTATGTTCAATACAAATTTTCTTCATCTTCAACGTCCATACACAAGTCATCTTCCTGATCAGGTTCCTGGTTCACCGAGCCGGATGTATTTCCTTTGTCGTTATGTCTAACCACAGGTAAATTAGCCCGACGTATTATCAATTTCGCACCACCTGACCAAAACGAACGTGTTTTCATCTGATAAAATCTTAATTATCCAAAATCAGCAGCCAACTGCGACTTCGTCTACTACTACGTGCACCTTTATCAATGAGTAGTTTCTGCTCACAGGTTCGCCCGCCGTGAATATGTATAGTACTGTCGGGAGCAGTACGTTTTACTGGATGTGTTTGGCTCTACGTCTAAGTATATCTATGCAAAATTTTATAATGATCAGTTCTGTAGTTTAGATATGAAAGAGTAACAAACAAACAGACATTCACATTTATAATATTATTAGTACGGGCTACCTTCCACCCGCGGTGTTGCTCATTTAAATGTAAATTTCATCTATTCCAGACTTGTATGTAAAATTGCATGACGAGCGATTTAGTTGTTAAGGCGTGAACAAACGTTCAACTCACATTTGAATTTATAATGAGATTTATAAGGATAATAAATCACATTTTTTTAAATAGTAGGTTTACCATTTTATAATTAACGTTGATAATGAAAATCGCCATCTGTTAGACGTTTCAGGAACTAAACTGCGTTTTTATACGAATTTTTGTTGACACATTACTCACGTGGAGCATATCCCTAATATAACTCAACAGCAGTATAGGTAAGAATGTATAGTTACATTTTAATAAAACCCCGTCCTCTGCCATCAGCCTGTCGTAATGCTGCGGTAAGATTTCAAACATGATCAAATTATACATATACTTCGATCTGATAACATTTAGAGCGTGATAGCCTTTCAGGAAGGGTTTCATGACTTCCTTGTTCGGTAAGAACGGTTCGCCATACAACTGAAAACAAACATTTTTGGTATTAAATAGCGCTAAAAGCTAATGCTAAAAGTATATGACCATAATGACACCAATGTTAACAGTATATGATCAAAATAGCGCTAATCTTAACAATATATGACGCAAATGGCGTTAATGTTGAAATTATATGACGCATATACCGCTAATGTTAACAGTATATGACACAAATATCGCTAATGTTAACAGTATATGACGCAAATAACGTTAAAGGAAAATGAGGCTAATAAATTAACCCCTCGGCTGTTTTTTTTTAAACTAGAATGGTACTTCTGCAATAGTAAAATCTAATTTGGTAACGCCATTTATTAACTTACAACACCCAACTCCCACCCCTTTCCAGTGTTACACTAATGGTCGCCGCTTCCTTCTCGCTACGTCCCTCGTGCCGACGTGGCATATTACTTGACATTTTCGTATTACCGCGCTCCTGTTACTATTACAGCCCAGGAGATATTATCACTATTATAGGTGTAAAATCATATAATTGCTTCTCGACATTCCGCATGGTGGAGTAACGCGACTTACTGAATACCCGACTTTACCGCGACCTTGTGAAGGTGAAACACAGTGTACTGCTGGAGATACTTCGGGCGGTTATAACAACCAGCGAATGCTGAACTCTGCCGCACGAGAAACCCGGTCAGTGTACGACATCCCGTTCCCCTCCTTTACATCTCCCCTTGTCATTGTGTCAACATACCTGCCTGTACTTTGATTGCTTGCGTCTCCAATATTCATTTCTGAAGCACTTTTATCATACGATAAAATAAAGAGACATAAGTGAAACTGTTAATTCTTGAATTTTCTTTCTTGGAGGACTTCTTCATTGTTGTAAGTCCTGTCCGTTATTAATACAGTTGATATGATTCGTTGCATTTCAAACAATCTTTAACTTTTCTTAGGGCACTCGCTACAATCAGCCCGGTGATAGCCTCGACTAAATTTTTAATGTATTTTTATTCATTAATCTCTGATAATTTCTAATACTTACATGTATTTTGTTACCCAATGGTTGCGGCATGATGAAATTATTCGAAATCACTTGTCGTATTATCTGTAACAAGTAACATTGGCTGAAATGTATCGATGAAACCGATAATAGTTCCGTGGTTAGCGTGTCCGAACCCTGCATAAATCGACATAGATTGAAATCTTTCCGAATGAGCCTGAAAACATTATGATGAATCCATAGTATGGTGATAGAGCTTTCTTTAAGTCTGCCTGGCTAGCTCAACCGTCAAGTTGAAAATCTGTCGCCAAGCACTTTCCTTCTAGATTTAGCGTGTTTACCATCTTAGACCACATCGTAATTTAACAACAGGCGAGACTGTGGTCAATAACAGCTATAGTGTATAAAAACACCTGTGTTAGATACTCTTAACCACTGGAGGGAGAAAACCTCCTTAAAAAGTTACCGTGGGAGAAAACCACGTAAAAAAGTTACGGACGACAGTGCCTTAGGGCGACGGGAGGGAGGAAACCTCGGTAAAAAGTCACCGTGGGAGAAAACCACGTTAAAAAGTTACAGACGGGTGTGCCTTCGGGCGGTGGGAGGGAGGAAACCTCGGTAAAAAGTCACCGTGGGAGAAAACCACGTTAAAAAGTTACGGGTGTTGAGGAGACAACCTCGTTAAAAAGAGACGGGAGGCCTTCGGGCGGAGGGAGGTAGAAAACCTCGTTAAAAAGTTACCGTGGGAGGAAACCACGTTAAAAAGTGACAGAGGGACGGCCTTTGGGCGGAGGGAGAGGGAGAAAACCTCAAGAAAAAGTTACCGTGGGAGACAACCTCGTTAAAAAACAGACGGGAGGCCTTCGGGCGGAGGGAGGTAGAAAACCTCGTTAAAAAGTTACCGTGGGAGGAAACCACGTTAAAAAGTGACAGAGGGACGGCCTTTGGGCGGAGGGAGAGGGAGAAAACCTCAAGAAAAAGTTACCGTGGGAGGAAACCACGTTAAAAAGTGGCAGAGGGGAGGCCTTCGGGCGGAGGAAGAGGGAGAAAAACCTCATTAAAAAGTTCCTGTGGGAGGAAACCACATTAAAAAGTGACAGAGGGGAGGCCTTCGGGCGGAGGGAGAGGGAGAAAACCTCGTTAAAAAGTCACCGTGGTAGAAAACCACGTAAAAAAGTTACAGGTGGTGGTGGTTGGAGGGGGTGACCCCTTGACTGCCAAACCGGACCAAGGAGGGAAGGGGCTGGGGACCTGACTTTCCATTGCACATTGGTTCGGTAGACGGGTAGGCAGCTTGACCGGGCTGTCGTCGCGGTCAGGGCGTTCGCGCTGGGCCTTGTCGCCGGGGTGGCATGGTGCTTGCTTGTTCGATCCCGTGCCACTGTATAGCGCGGCAGACGGTATCTTGTGGGTTTTTTTAGTCAGTAAGAGTCTGACACCCCACAGCTCCCCAGGGCTGTGGGTGTCCAATAAAGGATTTCTTCCCACATTAAAAAAAAAAAAAAAGATACTCTTAACCACAAACTAAATGCCGCTAGTGATCTCAAGTCAAACGTACGCGAATGATTTGGAAAGATAGTAACATCTGGCCTTAAAACGTTATAGATTTTCATAATATCATCAATTAAGTTCGAGATTATATTCGAATGCTAGAACTTATAAAGATGAAATAATGTCAGAACCAACATTTCTGACTAACCAATACCTGCAACTTCGTCTGCGCATGCGCACTATACCGTTTACCCCATTTCTCCACGGCAACAAAATACACATCACTGAACGCGTTTTGCTTATAAAACTCCTAGTTGCTTAAAACTTTATTAAATTCATATTTATTGTAGATATCGTGATTTTATTTTTAGATAAGGACCTAATATTTAAGTGAAACCAAAAAATTCAACCAAAACCTTCCATAGGTTTTAGCAACGACGGACCTCTTATCAGTTTATTTAGTATTAGTAAACACATAAGGTTATTATGATTTACATAAAGAATTTGTACATTTTTGCTTTCACTTTTATTTAAATGTGTTTTCCTCTGTACACCAAATATATTGTTAAAATAAAAAGTCGAAGTAGCAAATATCAGCAGCTAGTATATTGAAGAGAAATCTTATTATAAAATTCTAAGTATGAAAATGAACATAACGTTAAAAACTACTTTTATCAAAAAATATCAAACGTTATACATGTACAGTAAATAACTTAGTACAATAAATCAGCGGATAGATGGCGTTTAAACAAATCTTACTGCTAAATGAATTAACGTATAATTTCTATAACATACCTCTGGAACAAAAGGCGACATTTTCTTTAACTCTTGCCTCACTTTATTCCTTACAATATCTTCCTCGTTGGCATTATTATCGGGCGTTACGTCCAAACTATTTATATGTTCAGCCACCTGGTAAAATGGTTTATTAATATACCTTATTTTCCTTACATTTTATACGATTTCGGAAAGGAGGAGGGTCACAATTCGGTCGTATTTATTTTTATATCTATACTTAAAGCGATGATGGCTTCGTTGATAGCGTGTTCGGACACAGCGTCGAAGGACGTAGGTTCCAATCCTAGCAACTGAGTCGGAGCTTTCGGTGAAGGCAAAGATCGTGATAAAACCATAGCATGGTGGTAGGGCTCTTTCTAAGTGCGCCTGGCTAGCTACCACCATCAAGTTGAAAATCTGTCGCCAAGCACCTGTTGCGTGTGTTCCGGCAGCTGCACTTGAGAACCAGTCCACCTCCAGGTTTAGCGTAACTACCATCTTAGACCACATCATGATTTAACATCAGATGAGATTGTGATCAAACGCTAACCAATAAAGTATAAAAAAAACTTCTCCATGGATAAGTACATTCTGATGATATTATATTTCTATAATTTTTGTATAATATATAAACCATTTCTTGACTTTGGTTTTGCTTCAATAAAATATCTGTAAACATACCAGTTTAATTTGGCAACAGACATGCATCATAATATATGACATATTTGAACAACCCAGTCGTCCAAATTCGAACAAGATTGAATGGAATTGTTGTAGAATATTGTCGTAGACGTAAGGATTGTGGAAGTATGACCAATAGACTTTAAACGATGGTAAAAAAAAACATTCTACTTTTTTATTAATAACAATAAAACTAGTCAATAGATACTTAATAAAAAATAAAGAAAACCTTAAGCACAAAGAGAAACAGATACTGAACGGTCTATTTTTATATAAATACACGCAGAAATACTCAGTGGAGTCTGTGCTTTTGTAGTTTACTTTAGTCTTAAAAAATGTTTTATGGACAATTATTCTGGGCACTAGTGTTTATATCAGAAATTGATATTGTTTATTATTATAATGGAAGAAAAAAAATATTATTTTAGTGGTTGAAACGTTACATAATGTAATGATTTCATAAATTTTTGGATTGTCTCTGGTGGGACATGCATCACGAAGCGAACAAGTCATTAGTAAAAGGATGGCGTCTTTGATAAAATTTCCCAAGAAATTTTCTAGAAACTAAATTCATATTTCTAATTTTGTTTTCAATTAACTTAAGTACCATAAACAAACTATAATACTTCAAAAATGCTACCGTGATAACACAATATAGTATCTAAAACCCTATAAAGCATTTGACTTATACTATAAAAAACATCTGAATACATGCGGACTTGATTATTATTTTTTTTTTTAATAACGATACCGTCATCTATCGGATTCTAGCATACCTACGAACTATTGTATAAAGAAACAGAAATAAATTGCATATAAGCCCAATCGGTGAAGTCGTCCATTATTTAAACAATACATCGACTTACAAACTATTATATGAATATTATGACATAAAGAAAACACTTTATTTTACTATATGTATATCCAGTCTTGCCATAAATACTGAAACAAAAAAAAAATCTATTGCAAATAACATTTACTACTTTTACAATGTGTTAGTTTAATACATAAATATAAAACAATTTAAAATGTAAACAGCTTATTCAAAGTGGTCTCCATTGGCTGCAATACAGTCCTTTAAACGATGAGGGCAGTTACCAGTAGAAGCACGCACTCTTTCCATGGGAAAATTCTTCACTGCCAATCGTACAGATTGTTTTAAGGACTCCAAATTATCATGGCGTTTAGAGTAAGCCGTACTCTCTAAAACTGACCACAAATCATAATCCAGCGGATTAAGATCGGGACTAGACGACGGTCAGTCTTCAGCTCTGATGAAGTCCGAAACGTTCGCTTCCAACCAAGACTGCGTAGACCGAGCTTTATGACCCGGCGCTGAGTTTTGCTGGAAGGACCAATCTTGGTTATTGAACATGGTGTTGTTAAGGGGCTTCACTACCTTCTCAAGAATGGTATCTTGATACACTTGTACCGATGTTTTTCACAAAAGTATGACTCAGTCACTCCTTCATAGCTAATACCCCATCAAATCATCACTGAAGTCGGATAGTGCCCACGTTGCACTCT
Source organism: Antheraea assamensis (assembly GCA_035772565.1). NCBI lineage: Eukaryota > Metazoa > Arthropoda > Insecta > Lepidoptera > Saturniidae > Antheraea > Antheraea assamensis. The sequence continues at coordinate 1,831,541 of JAQQSE010000058.1, forward strand.
GTCGACTAAAGCTTCCTTAGAGCGTTGACCATAAATACGATCATTTTATTTGTTAAAATTTTGCTCAATGGCAAAAATGTTCTCATCCGTAAACAAAAAAATTCCGTGACCTCCCTTTGCGTACCGCTTCAGTAGTTGTTTCGATTTTACCACCCTATTCTTTTTTAAATTATCAGTTAAGAAATGACCAGTACGTCTCTTATAGCCTGCAAGTCCTAAGTCATCTTTTAAAATACGCGACATGGTTCTAGGTGCTATCTTCATCTCCCGAGATAAAATCTTTTGCTTTCGAACAGGATTTCTTCGAATTCCTTCCTTTACTGCTTTGACCATCTTTTCCGTACGAACACTACGTGGACGGCCAGGTCTTTTTCTGTCACAAACAGAGGTCTCATGGTACCTATTAATAGCCCAGTACACAAACATTTTACTAATACCAAGCGTATGGAGATTTTTAAAATTACATGTGGCTCAATACGTACTTTGTGTAATGCAATCACAGCGATTCGATTATCATCCCACTCCATTTTAATATCGCAAAATATTGTACAATGTATTGGCACCAAATGAGAGAACTCAATGAGCAATCATATAAAAATGGCAGATTCCAAATTCAATTTTCAATTTGTTTATTTTTAATTGTAACAGTATTTATGGCCAGACTAAGTATATATAAAAAAATACCTTATTAATAATTTTCTTCGAGTATTTTGAACAAGCATTTTTCACTTTATCCACAGGAAGATTGTTTATTACTGCAAATAAATTTTATTAATTTATGAAATCGCGTTATGGCAAATCTAGATTATTAAGAAGTGGCTTCTGCCCGCGGCTTCATACGCGATAATCTAGACTTGACCTATCCCTGGGGAAAAAGTATTTTATTTGTGAATGAAAAGTACCCTAACCCCCCTGGCAACATGTATGCAACACTTTATAATAATCATTTGAATACTTACGGAGTGAAAAGGTAACAAACAAACAAAGTGATATTGGCATTTATTTATAATATTTGTTAGGATTTAATGCGAATGGAGAAATTTATTATAGTATCCACTTTACTGCAATTCTTCACTAGATGGCGCCAGTCTGTACTTTATTGTTATATGTCACCAGTAGATGACATTAAACTGTATTTATTTTGTTGTTGCTGTTGTTATTCAATTTTATACTGTAGGTAAGATGGCGCTATTATTTTTTTTTAATTTGAATGAAGATCTTGTTACCCATTTTACTAGATTTATCACTAACTGGCGTTAGTATGTGATTTATTAAATTTTATAAGATAATTCAATGTAACTTCACGGATGATTATTAGTGTTTTCTTATAATAGAAGAAAAACGTACGCATCGATGTATTCCGGACGACAGAGAGCGTATTCTCGGAGATCTGCGAGCGCGGCATCCCCAACGACTGTTCCACTTCGTGTAGGGTGCTTAAAATCAGCTGGAAATCACCAAAGTGTGGGTGCGACCGTCTGTAGAACTTGCTAAGAAAGAAACTCGTCTCACGAGACTCCGGGTTCGCCTCTAGTATCTTCACCAGACGTTCATAGACTATCTGAAAGAATTCACGTATTTTTCTTTTTAACCAATTTCAAGAACGAGGTTTTTAATGTATTCTGTTACCTCAGAACTTAGTAATTTATATACCGGTTTGGAAGATTATTTTTTTTATTGGAAAGGGGATATTTTGCAGAGGGTTCTATTTTGATTCGATTAACATTGGACGTCAGATTTCGAAGGACTCCTTAAAATCGAACAGTAAGTATATAATATTTTAAATATTTGTAGGATTATGTATCGGCCTCTTGTTTTGCTGGATGACGTCGGGAAGTTGCTTGAAAGAGTAACTGCCTCCCGGGTCGTCCAGCATCTGGAGGAAGTAGAGCTGGACCTATGGGACGCGCAATTCGGCTTCCGGTCAGGGCTTTCGACCATCGACATCACCAACGCCTTCAACAGCTTGTAGCACGGAGTCATACGGGAGGCGCTCCGGTTTTTCAAAGTGCCCCCGTACCTACCGCAGCTGTTGGAAGCGTATCTGGAGAGGATGGAGATCGCCTTTGTAGACAGCAGACGTCTGAAGGTTCGGCGCGAGACTCCCTGTGGAGTCCCGCAGGGGTCGGCACTGGAGCCACTATTGTGGAATCTGGGCTAAGACTGGGTGCTCCGAGGCATCTTCCATCTGGAGCGCGCCTCATCTACTATGCGGATGACACCTTTGTCGTAACCCAGGGGAGAAATTGGGGAAATTGGTGCACCTAGCCACAGAGGCTACAACACTCATGATCGGGCGCATCCGACGGTTGGGCCTCAGGGTGGCCCTCAACAAAACTGAGGCCCTCCTTTTTTATATGCTTCGGCGGCGGCCACTTCCTAGGGCCCATAAATACAGACGTCCGGATCAGGGTTGGGGCCCAGATGAAATACCTCGGCCTCATCCTGGACGGACGCTGACGGTTCGAGACCCACTTTAAGGGGCTCTCAGCCATCTGCTCCCCAACAAAGGTGGGCCGGGTGCCGGCTACCGTCGTCTATACATGGGAGTCATGCGATCGATGGCCGTCTACGGGACACGGTTGTGGGCTGACACCCTCTGCGCCGCCAATGTTCGCGCGTTGCGCGTTGCGAAGCGCTTTTTGACGCAGAGAGCGATACGAGGATACCGAACAAATGGACGAAATGGGAGAAAAATACATTCGGCAACTGATTTTTATCTAGTATTAGAGAAAATTATATTTTACCTTTGACAATGCTCTGTAGAAAACGTATTTCGTCTTTTGAAACAATGGAAACAGACCCGGATACTTGAACTGCATCTCTTTCAAAATATTTAAATGTGTTGCTTTTAAAATCTAAAAGAAATATTCGTATAAAGTAATTAAACGATTATAAGTCAGTGGTAGTTTTCGGTCAGTGTTGATCGACATAGATTCGTATACAGCAATATATACATTGCAAGCTTTCGATGAAGGGATACTTTGTGATGAAACCATAACTATCACCCTCAAGTTCGAAGGGGTGAAATGCATAGGGGGCGTTCCACACCAAATCGAAAGGTTCAAAAAATATTTTATTAATAAAAAATATTTTATTAATATTTAGTGATATGTTTTAGTGCCCCTCAAAATAATTCTCGATACTATTACTCATTCTTAGGTTTTTGAACATAATTTTATTCAAAATGGTCCAAATTTGATTTTTTTATTTTACAAGCCGTTTTTATAAAAAAAAAATTGAATTTAAACCTTTAAATCGAGTTTTAAAATTTGAATGTACCATTCCAACTTTTTTAATATTTTTTTTTAATATGTAAACGTTTATCAAATTATTAATTTTTCAATTTTTAAACTCGGTTTGGTAATTGGGTTTCTCTAACTACTGCTTATTTACGATTTTTGAAAAATTGAAATCAACAAGAGATTTAAAAATGAAATTTAAAGTAAATCGTCCGATGTGGCGTAGAACACCCAATAGGGCAATTATACCTATATTCTTTTTTATAATATAAAAATGAAGAGACTAAAATTGTTAATTGAACATAAATGTTACGAAAAATCGTCTTTAGAATCAATAGCAGACTACATTTTTTCACAACAGATGTCGCAAAAATTATTTTTTTATTGGATTACTGTCGTTAAAAATATTATTGCAATGAAGAGTATAGATAACAACAGACTACACTTTTTCACAACAGATGTCGCAAAAATTATCTTTTTATTGGTTACAGAATATTATTGAAATGAAAAGTATAGGTAACAATGAGATTATTTCTGTGTTTTACAGAAAACGGCTCAGTTATAAGTTTCATTTGATAGTTTCGAGAGCTTGCATGTCGATCATATAAATAAATATAAACAGGTGTCTGAAGCACGGCTAACTGTTGTTTTAAGTACCACAGGTGTCTCGAGAGTCGGATTACAAATATACAAGATAAACAGATATACATTCAGATGGTTGTATCATTCACAGTGTTTTTTGCATTAAGTTCCATGCGGACGTAGTCGAGGACACAGCTAGTAATAAATAAATGTGTTCCGGCAGTTCCACTTGAGGACTATGCCCCTTCTAGTTTTAGCATTTTACTAATATATACAATGGTCAGATGTTAAAATTACATAAGATTAGCTTCCAAGATTTTTACTATAGTTATATTGGTATTTTCTCATGGCGGTCGAGTAGTTTAACCGATCAAATGTCAATTCTATATTCGCAGGTTCAAACCTCGACATGTACCAACCCATCTTATTAGAAATTCGCGTACCTATACTAATTTAAACTACTAACAATACCGGCTGACGGTGCAGGAAAATATCGTGAGGAAACCTGAACCTGAGAAATATATGCCTATACCTTCCCTGGGGAAGAGTGCTATGGCACTCTAATGATTCGTTTAGAGGCTGATTTGATGATAATTCTCTTCTATATGAGATTCTTCAGATATAACCTAATGTGGTGCCGTAAATGACTGAAGTCACAGTTAATGTACCTACACTTTATTATCTTATACAGAGCTACACAAGTCCAGATGTTACCATGTTTCATTTCATACTAATTACAGCATAAGAATATGACAACAATTAAAGAAATTATACTATTTAGAGATAGATTACATTATCACAAAAACTTTATGTGAACCAAATAATACAACTTCTTTTCTACCATTTTGTAGGTTGTTCAATTTCAAAAAGATGTATTGCTTTTTACGATACATGTATTCATTATTGACCAATAAAATTGTAATTAAGAAAAAAAACTGCATTATTTAAATGAGATATCGCAAATTGACACCGCAATTAAGAGCTCAAACTTTAGCATATTTTTTACAATTAATTTGACCAATATTTTCATGCTGACTTTGGGAAAGAAATAGTAGTTTTATTTTTGCACACCTTACATTTTTAAAATTAATTTAGTAGTTCAAATACAAAATTTAGTATATACCCAGATTGTGCTTGTATCTTGACTTAAAATAACTCTTTATACTTCTTTTAAGCATGACAATAGATATTATTATAATGGATGCATTTCACACAACTAATTTTATGATATAGGTTACAAAATAAAACTCACCCCTTCTGGTATACCTTCAATAGGTATATTAAATTTGTGTCTCAATTTCTTTGGCATTTTCTTCGGTTTAGCAGACATTACATTCTGTTGATAAAAAGTCAATTTTACATGTAAATTCCTGTCATTCATATAACAGAAGGACAATTATTTTCTACTAATACAAGCAGCAAAACTTATATCTTAACTAATATTATAAATGTAAATTTGATTGTTTGTATATTACACTAGCACACCTTAACTATTCAACCAACCAATCATATATTTTTTTTACATACATATTGTTAACGGTACCTACAGAAAAGGATACTACCGGTAATATTACAAAAATAAAAATTACCTGCGTTTAACACGAGTTTTATTAAACAGTGTTTAAAATTTGAAGCCTTGTTGAACACATGTTTAAAATTCTTTATGACAAAAGTGTGCCCTAACTAAACATATAGTTTAAGTTTTTTATTCAAGCAACTGTGAACAGCATTAATTCTATTCAATGTCATCATTCAAAAACGTTTGATATTAGCGTTTGGCAAACAATTTGAATTTATGAACAATATTTTTGTTTAAATGTTCATTAAAAAAATTAATTTATTTGAAGTAAAATTGGTTATTAATATTGTGACATTTTGGTTTAAAGAAAATGATGACATTGATAAAATACGCAACATATATGTTTAATATTACGTCAAAGTAGGTAGAGTGGAACAATAATGTAATCTCAGATTTAAAATACATTGACAAATATCAATAATGTCATATAGTAGTAGTTATTATTAACTTGTGAATCTCTAAAATTATTTAATTTATCTAAATCCTCCAAATTAATTACACGCACGAAATACATCATTTACTACGAAACATCTTTTGTTGAGAAATAGAAATACAATAAATAACAAAAATAAAATAAGAACTGTTAACTTAGACAAGTGTTATGTTTGAATATAAAGTCTCTATCTCTAAATAAAGAGTGTCTTACTCTTTTGTGATTAAACTTTATTTAAACAAATGTTAGACGTGTATTTAACTTTTTGTAATAAGACGGTATGTGTTTAATGCAGAAAATTTTCGAGAGATACGTCAATTTATGTTAACGCGAGAGAAACCCTGAGCAAAAGCTAGTTATACTATAACTCTCCACTGGGAGATCAATTTCCTTACTATTCATTCGATTCTCATGAGAATTAGTCATCATCTTACACCTTACACTTATCCCACCTAAGTAGGGGTCGGCACAATATGTTTTTCATGTTGTGATGTGTATGATTGGCTTAATTTTTACGATCGGCCGCGCACTTCGTATCCACCCTCTTTGGAATCATTCTGTAATACCATGGCTTCTGGTCAACGTTGGCAACTGTTATAACATAATTCACCAGCGCGGCTCCTTAATTTTGTGTCACGTAAATCAGTGTATATTGACTTAAATTAATAAATTTGGTACCTTTCGGAGTATTTATTGATAAAATTTGATAGAATAAACCATTATAATAATATAAAAAATATGATAGAAAAATAAATGCAAATAATGTATCTATGAGAATCAGTATGCGTACATGTTTAAAATGGGTTTAAAATTATTTTAGTATGCATATCTCTGATTATTTAGTAAGATTTTTATCATAAAAAGACTACTTCAATCTATTACATTTTGTATCCGTCATGATAGTTTGAATCGAAAATAATGTTCGATCGAATCTGTTGTATTAAGATTTATTAAAAAATGAGAATTGTATCATATATATGTCCGCTTTTTCTTTTGTTGCGAAAAATAATTTATGATTTTCTTATACGAGTATACTAACACTTAACTGGCCAATGGATAAATTTATACGTCGTTTAGTAAGATTGTATTTTAGTGAAAGTTATATAACTTGGTATTTATTTTATTTAACTATATTATTTTATAATTAACTATATTGTAACTGTAATACTACAAAATGACCGATTCACATTGCTACAGTGACACTAGTGACTTATTATCATGTAATAATGATAGTGACTGTTTCCATAGCATGCCCTCACTGGCAGAAACTCTCGAATTTCCTTATGTTACAAAAAACTTCAATGTTGTTCACATAAATGCACAAAGCATCCCAGCACACTTCCCTGATATGTTAGCGAGTTTTGATAACAAAAATAATATTCATGCAATTCTTGTCTCTAAGTCTTGGCTTAAACCATGTCTCCCCTCTACCTCTTACTCCCTCCCTGGCTTTCAGCTAATAAGAAATGTTCGCGAAAAGGGAGCCGGTGGTGGTGTCGCTATATATTTAATATTTACGTACACACCTTCCTTTCTCAATTATTAGCATGTCTTCACAGCCACCTCCCACAGACGAAGACGAGTATCTCCTTTTGAAAATAGAGATTCAACGCACGAAACTTCTTCTTGTTTACTATTGTCCCTCATCGCGTATTAACCATTTTTCCTCCTTCGAAAATATTATTGAAAATTTGACTCATTCTTACAATCATTCTATCATTATGGGTGATTTCTACACATGTCTTCTTAAGAACGATTCTCGTTCTCACTCACTCGCTTCTATCTTACTTTCAAGTAATATGAATATTCTCCCTCTCAGTGGCAGACACCATTTTCCAAGCTCTGTACCCACGTTACTGGATTTAGCCATTGTTACTTTCAATGATCATGTCATGAAGCATAGTCAATGATCAGCTGTTTCGTTTTCATATCACGATCTAATTTACCTCTCTTATAACATTCGCCCACCTAAAGACAGACTTAAAATTCTCTTACAACGTAATTTTGAAGGTATACATTTCGAGATCCTTCGTGACAGTACCAGAAACATCGATTGGTCTCTTCTAAGAAATTCCCATGCGATAGATGAAAAACTATTTTTTTTTTACTCAATGATACTTCAGCTATATGACAACCATGCACCGATACGCCCTATAAAATCAAAACATTTCCCATCACTGTGGTTAACAGACAACATCAAAGCAATTATGCATAAAATTTGCTCGATTTCAGTAATGCATTTAATACCGTAGACTTTAATACACTACTTGGTGTGCTTCACTCTCTTAATGTATCTTCATTGGCTAAGGACTGGTTTCGTAGTTATTTAACTGGTCGTCAACAATGTATTCGTGTCGACGAAATATTTTCTTCTTGGTCAGTGACTTCTATTGGTGTGCCACAAGGTGGTGTGCTGTCTCCGTTACTTTTCGGAATTTTCATAACCACTGTTCGCGACAATTTAGATAGTTTGTCGAAATTAACTTATTATTAAATTATTAATCGTATAGTAATCGTATACGTATTCCCATAGTTATTTGCACAGATGTAGTATAGAATAGTATGTAGGTATATAGTGTTAGATATAGTTGTACCTATGTTTAGTATTATAGTTTTAAGATATAGATATAACACGTTAGAATTAATAACGCTAGTAATATTATATAGAATAGTTAGATATAGTTTAAAATAATGTTACTAGTTTTAAGTATTTTTACACATATTTCATTGAAATAAAGAGAAAGCGAAGGGTGACTCATTCCGTCCCGCCCCGCCTGTATAGTAGATCAGGTAGCGCTCTGAGAAGGCGCGCGCAACTAAGCGCGCTGATTGGCAGAGCGCCGCCGGCGACGTAAAAGCGATCCGTTGTCGGATAGGGAAGCGGGGAGACGGAGGAATACAGGCGCGGGCGGCATACTCGACAGTGGTGATTCGAGATCACAACGGAAACGAGAGCACTCTTCGCTGCTACGTAGAAACAAGTCCTTTACTATAAACCTTGCGAGAGACAAATCCGAATCGTTCTTCAGTTCAACTTCAGGATCGGCAGTTTAAATAATAATTTGTGAGCCAGTCGAATGTGGCTCACAACCACTATATCCAACAATTTACTTTCTTCTTACCATTTATATGCTGATGACTTGCAGATATATTCACAAGCTTCCATTGATAACCTGTCACATGCTATTGATATTATTTACAGTGATCTGACACGCATTAGTGACTGGAGTAATGCAGAGTAATAAGCATATGGCATTAGAGTGAATCCTAATAAAATCCAAATCATCATTATTGGCAGCCCTAGGATGACTACAAAGATTGATAAAACGCAAATCTAACCCAAATGTGATAAAGTCAAAAATTTTGAAGTTTATATTGACAAAAATTTATCTTGGGGTCCACAGCTTCATGAAGTAAGCCGAAAAATTTCGCGTCTTCTGGTTGCCTAAGAAGACTCCGGAAGTTTTCTCCGTATTACCACTAAAATTTCGCTAGCACAAACCCTTCTCCTTCCGATCCTTGATTATACTGATACTTGCTATCTAGATCTTACCGAAGCTTTGATAAACTGGAACGACTACAAAATTAATGTATAATATTATATTTATGTATGTATGTATTTGGTTCATATTTGGTCTACGTAAATTTGATCGCATATCAGAATCTCGAACTAAGCTGAAATGGCTCCCTTTGAGGCTCCACCGGAATGCTCGCATTCTTTTTCTATTATATAGTACTCTTTTTAACCCTGTCGCTCCTTTTTAATTAAAAATCGTTTCAAGTTCTTATGTGATACGCATACTCGAGATTTAAGATCAGCAGATAATATAACATTAGAAGTACCGGCTCATTCCATTAATTTTCGTCCAAAGTCTTTCACAGTTCAGGCTGCCCTACTATGGAATACCCTGCCGGTTTCTATGAGATTGGCGCAGACGATGGGCATATTTAAAAACTCAGTCAAAAAGTACCATTTCTCAATTTAACATTTCGCTTTTGTGTATATATGTATTACTATACTTTGTAATGTTTAATATCTATGTATAATTAATATTATGTAGTCTATATATTGTATATTATTGTATTATCTATTCATATATGTATGTTACAATGTACATACTGCTAATTATGTGGTATTTATTAGTTTTATTTTACTTATACACCCTAAATACCCTCCATTCTACTCCATGGAACATATCCATTCAAAGGTTGTCTGGAAGAGATTGCTATTAGTAATAAGGCCGCCGTTTGTACTATTGACATAATTGTAATGTTTTATAGTGTTCATTTGTAATGATGTAAAATAAAGATTAAATATATATATACAAATATTGATACAACATTCATTGTGCTATAACTTAAGTGTTTATTTATTGTAACAGATAATAACAAACCCCCAAGGCCACAGCTAGTCTTAAATAGTGGAAGTCATTAAATGTAAGTTTGAATTTTGTATACATGTAGGCATGAGTATACAAAAAAAGACATATGATAAAAAAATATTCAATAATAAAAATGCACTGTTACCGAGGTACACAAAAATGTATTTTCGACGATTTACCGGCATAACAATTCGGACTACTAGCATGAATTAATTTTAACAAGATGCCTGAAGTACAAAAAACTTAATTTGTGGTACATTAGAAGAAAACAAGATATTGCGAAGAAAATCTACATTAAAGCAAGAAAAACCAAAACACCTGTATAAAAATGAATGTCAATATATGTATGGGTTTAATAAATTAATAAGAAAATTGGCACAGTTTGATGATGACAGATTCTTCATGAAAAAGCTTTTTATACTATGCGTTATAATATAATTCATCTCTAGATGGCACTGTGACATACCAATTTCTATACCGTTCAATCATCGCCCTCATAATTGTCATGTATAAATATTTGAACACTAGCTGATTCCCACGACATCGCCTGCCTTATTCATTATTTTAACAATATATTTTATGTTCAAAGAATTACAAATTTTTTATCAAAAAATACTTTGCTTAGAATTTTTTAAGTAATCAATGTTTTATCAGTTACTTTGCTTCTCTTGTACATGCCCTTGTGTAATCTATTGCCCCATTCTTCACACATCCCTGAATGCTTCCTACTTATAAAATTCTACATAATTTCTTAAAATTTTAATAACTTTATATTAAATCAGAGGTCCCCAAACATTTTTGTCTCCTAGACCACTTCCCATGTTTATCACTACCTGTAGACCCCCCCTTTATACCTGACATTATTTTTTTGGAAATTTCTCATCTTTAAATATATGTATTTTTTCATTGATGTAGATATATATGTATTTATATGAGAAGGAAGTATTATTTAAGAATATAGTATGTGGATATACAAATGCTCCATTCATAAAAAGCCAAAATTAAACTTCATTGACCACCAATTGCTTCTCATAAATACCCAATTTTTTTGAACCTGTTTACGAATTGTGAACTCCCATTTTTTTGCCATGCCAACATAGACCACATCGAGTCTCCTTTAGACCCCTGGAGCTCCACCTGGCCCACTTTAGGACCTAAGGTGTTAAATGTGTATATCCTGTTATTTTTTAGATAAAACAAGTGGCTAAGAAGTATATATAAAAAACGATTTGATGGATTTTGATTCAAATCTGTAATAGTTTTTGTGTGATGCTCGCACAATGACAGAGATTCATATTAATAGATAACAAATGTATAGAAACCCGCAGGTGCAGTTAGCAAACTATACTTTACGATTTTTTAAGTTAATAAAAATATATTTCATATTTCAATTAATGATGGGTTTTAAAAGCAAACTATATAAAAATAAAAGAAAAACACAATACATACATTGGGTATGTGGTCTGGTATAAATGCTTCAAGTTTAAATGGACCAAAGTTCCTTTTGTTTATACATTCAACAACATGATCCTGATTCAATTGTGAGGATAAACGCAAATAACAATCCTTTTCTAATTTCTGTATGTTCGTAAACGCAACAGCCTCAAAATGACTTCTGATAGTTGATGCAAGTTGCTTCACAACCGCCTTAAGAGACCACTGAAATAAAAGTAAATAAATTATAGTCCGCTACAGACTTTTTGACTGCTCTGAATATAGATGCGCAAAACAGAAACTTAGGTATAAATACATAATACATGTTAACATCGAGACAACTTAACAATAACTAAATGTCAAGGTTCCTATAATAATATTTTAACTTTGTTTTATATGAAATTCTTGACTATATAATGCCTAAGCCAAAACTTATGGTCGTATTCAAAGCGGCTAAAAATATTGGAGAGGACTATATATTGATATATAGGAAGATTAAGTTCTGCTGCATTTGCAGTTCGAAAGATTCGCCAACTAACAGATATTGCCACTGCTAGGTTGGTCTACTTCGCTTACTTTCATAGCTTAATGTCTTATGGTATTTTGCTATGGGGGACAGCAGCTGAGGTAGACACCATATTTTTACTACAAAAACGGGCAGTTCGAGCAATTTATGATATAGGGCCTCGCGAATCATTAAAAGACAAGTTCCAGGAGTTCGGTATCCTAACTCTGCCCTCCCAATACATACTTGAAAATCTAATGTACGTCCGCAAAAACTTAGATAAGCTAGATTTCGTAAAGGACCGACATAATCTAAATACAAAGAAATAATAACAAATTGGTCATTCCATGTTTTAGGCTCACTAGGACCGGTAAAAGTATTTTAAATGTTTCTCCCTTTTACCTTTTAATGAGATATACCCATTTCCTTATGACAGCAAAATAGTCCAATCACACATCAGAAACAATAAATTATGATATGTTACCTAAGGCAGTAAACTTTTTACTCAAAACAATTTGTTAATAACACAAATCTTTGTAGTGTGACATTTGAATTCAAAACATTTAGCATGGTGAGAGGTGAGTCTAGTGAAACTTCTGTTTGTCAACCATACTATTATAAATTTTTACTAATTTGTGTAGCAAAACACCCACACATAACACTACGTCATGTATACAGAATTTCTAGTTTAGGAGTACAGTATGATAATATAGATTCTGTTTTTTTTTTATGTTATGAAGTTAGTTACAGATACAACCTCTATTGAGAGTACAACTCAACACTCCTTATTGTAAGATACCAGATGTTACATAGGTTAAGATAACAGCATCCTGTTCATGATATTCTGTTGGTTCTATCACAGGAATAAATTAGTCTTAAGTTGAATTTGGAAGCAAATAAACGCTTTAATAAATAAAAAGATTAATCTCCTTCGCTTCGCCCAGAATATAACTAGTAGCTACTTCATACGACATAACACACATGTTGTTCAATAGACCATTGAATTTACCAACACACCTTTTGTTCAGTTTCAACAAATATAGTGTGGCTACAATAATGTAAGGCTTATTGTTGTTCATTTATGCTACGCTACAATAATAAATTTTACTATCACAGAACCAAACAAATATATCCAAACAATAATCCAAAACAGTCTAAAACTATATAACATCAAAAATTTGTAAAGCACAACAATAATTTCTGAAGTAATATGGATGGTAAAGTGTAATTGAATTTACCTTGGTAGGAATACCGGTAACAACTATAAATGACATTGTACTACAGGATATATAAATATATTATATATATCTCACGGGAGTAGACTGATCAAAATATTTTTTATCAGCAATTATGCAATTAAACTAACGCACCATTTATAAAACAACTGACAATAATCAGAAACCATAACAAATTCAACATAAACCTGACATGGGCACAGAATACTGATTACTGACCATAGATTAGAATAGTATACTCACGCTCTTTTCACTTCTCACATTTGATGTTGTATGGAAAATGCACGTGTAATTTTGTGTACAAACTCTGAGTATAGATGGCACTGTAACGTAATTTTGAAATTTAGATATTGTAATTATGACGCAAGTAGCAGTGTATATAAGTGTAATTAAAGTACACAATAATATTATATAAATTTTATAAATCCTTCTGATATATTAAAATTAAAACTGTATGCAAAAATGGCAATAACACAGGATTATGTTGGCAAGCCATGTTTGATAAAAAAAGATGGCAGTAAACAATTGACTTTGACATTTCAAACCGACTAATTTCAAATGTTTGTTTTTATTCACTTCGTTTACATTTCTGTTACGCGAAAGTGCTCTGTTGAATTTTCTTGCCTCCCACAAACCATTTTATCTGCCTTTGGACCCTGGATCTACTTATAAACGTCGACCTCTGCATACATTTGGATTTTGATTTGCCTTTCGATTAAATATTGTTGATTTAGAACATGTTGTCAGATAAACGCTGTTGTGTACCTAACTGCAGTATGACTCGTAAGTATTTTTAACATAATATTCACACTTTTATTTAACATACTACTAAACAACTCTTTTGAAAAAAAAATTAACATTACAATTCGAATATTTTGTAAGAAACTTTAATTTATGGGATTATAGCTTAGGATTATTATTTTATTTATTATTATTATCTTAGGATATTGGCGTTGGTATTTTTTAATAACACGTGTCTGTCTATAGCGCCTTTCATGGAATGTATTCTAATATTTGAAGCCAATAATAACTTCAAATTCACCTGCGTAATTTTTAAATTCAACCGTGAGTAAACTCGTATTGGTACTCTTTAATAACACGTGTCTTTCAATAGCATCTTTTATGGAATGTGTTCTAATATTTTGTAGTTAATATTAACTTCAACTTCACCTGTGTAAGCTTCATCTACCCAGTGAGCACAATAGTATTAGTACTCTTTAACAACACATGTCAGTGTACAACATCTTTTATAGAATGTATTCTAATATTTGAATTTAATAATAACTTCAAATTCACATGTGTAAGCTTTCATCTACCTAGTGATCACAAAAGTATTTGTACTCTTTAATAACACATGTCTGTCTACAGCATCTTTTGTGGAATGTGTTCTATTATTTTGTAGTTAATATTAACTTCAACTTCACCTGTGTAAGCTTTCATCTACCCAGTGAGCACAATAGTATTAGTACTCTTTAACAACACATGTCAGTGTACAACATCTTTTATAGAATGTATTCTAATATTTGAATTTAATAATAACTTCAAATTCACATGTGTAAGCTTTCATCTACCTAGTGATCACAAAAGTATTTGTACTCTTTAATAACACATGTCTGTCTACAGCATCTTTTGTGGAATGTGTTCTATTATTTTGTAGTTAATATTAACTTCAACTTCACCTGTGTAAGCTTTCATCTACCCAGTGAGCACAATAGTATTAGTACTCTTTAACAACACATGTCAGTGTACAACATCTTTTATAGAATGTATTCTAATATTTGAATTTAATAATAACTTCAAATTCATATGTGTAAGCTTTCATCTACCTAGTGATCACAAAAGTATTGGTACTCTTTAATAACACATGTCTATCTACAGCATCTTTTATGGAATTTGTTCTATTATTTTGTAGTTAATATTAACTTCAACTTCACCTGTGTAAGCTTTCATCTACCCAGTGAGCACAATAGTATTAGTACTCTTTAACAACACATGTCAGTGTACAACATCTTTTATAGAATGTATTCTAATATTTGAATTTAATAATAACTTCAAATTCACATGTGTAAGCTTTCATCTACCTAGTGATCACAAAAGTATTGGTACTCTTTAATAACACGTGTCTTTCAATAGCATCTTTTATGGAATGTGTTCTATTATTTTGTAGTTACTATTAACTTCAACTTCACTTGTGTAAGCTTTCATCTACCCAGTGAGCACAATAGTATTAGTACTCTTTAACAACACATGTCAGTGTACAACATCTTTTATAGAATGTATTCTAATATTTGAATTCAATAATAACTTCAAATTCACCTGTGTAAGCTTTAATTTCACCTGTGAGTAAACTAGTATTGGTACACTTTAATAACACGTGTCTTTCTATAGCATCTTTTAGAGAATATATTCTAATATTTTAAGTTAATATTAACTTCAAATTTACCTGTGAAAGCTTTAATTTCATTCATGAGTAAACTGGTAGTGGTACTCTTTAATGACACATTAATATAGTATTTATATTCCAATATGTGAAGTTAATATTAACAATAACATTTTTTGAAATATTGTATTTAAAGCAATTTTTCTTCTAAATAAGTATATTTTCCTGACCATCCATTAATTTTTCTTTAAGTTACTGTTAGTATTAATTTCTTATTGAGTCATCTTACTATATATATACATTATATATGAACTAATGCTTTTAATGAAGTAAGATATGTATCAAAGGCTTCAGAATACATTTTGTTTCTTTTAAAGACCATGTATTATACTAGTGTTTTTCTTATAGCACACTATAGCTTTAAATTTGTACGTATATTACCTCATAAAATATATGTAAATAAAAATACTGCACAGACTATCATTATATTTATCCTCTCATTATTTATAGGTAATGATGATAACGTCATATTGCATACATTTCCCAATCCAGAAAAAGATTCAACCAGATTTTATACATGGGTTTACACTATTGGTGGAGATATATTGTCTCTGGAAAATAAATTTATATACAAAAATCGAAGAGTCTGTCACAAGCATTTTGAACCCAGATATCATACATGGACCAAAGCACTTACTCGAAATGCTGTTCCAACTCTGCATATATCAGGTAATATGTTTACTGTAATAACAAAAAAAATATTAATTTTAACTAATTGATACTACTGATATATATTTTTAATTAATTACTGTAACTGGAAATATCTTGACAATTATTTTTGAATGAATCAAACAGTTTCAAGCCTTTTGTCAAAACTCAATTTGATTTTAAATTAAAATGTTCACTCATACTATCTTTGATTGTTAAAACATCTAAAATCAATAATGGTCAGGAGCTTAATCTACATGTTGTTCAGTAGTATAGTTTTTATTTTATTGTTATGTTTTTTATAGTTTCTTTGTTTAGCAAGTTATAGGTCACTACAATACATTTTAAAACTATACGCTAAATGTCGTATTATGTTCCCATATAATAAGTACCTTATCTCATTTACAAATTTAATCATCATTAAATGAAAATGTTAAGGAGACCTATCAAAACATATTTTTTGGAAATAGTTCATATTCTTTCCTTAATATTAAAACTTATAAAATTAATTAATTTTATTTGAATTTCGATCACTAGAGGTCACTAGTTTATATAATTATGTGTTCTTCTAGACTATCTATATATATTGTTTTTTTATAATTAACACATATGCTCATCTTTTACAGGGATACGTCCTAGTGTTTTAACAGACATCACAAATACAAATAATACTAATCAAAGTGACCCACAACCAGGACCTTCTTCTACAGACAACAGTAAGTAGTTTTGCCACAGTTTAATGGAACCACCTGATAGTTATAGTATAGTATCTTTTTTTAAAGTTACAACAACTGTTGTTGTAGATTATCTTATAAATTATTTTATGTTTAATTACACAACATGATTAACTTCTTTCCCATATTTCCTTATATTACATCCAGTCATATCAAATGTGATTATTGGATAATCATTTAAATAGGCATTAACATTTAAGATATACTAGCAGGCCCGGCGGACGTTGTCCTGCCCTGATAACAAAAAAATATATACTTATGTGCATGAAATGCTTACAGCAATTAATATACTTTATTCAGTTTAGGCCCTGAGAAGGCGCTTATGAACGTCAAAGTTACCATCGGTTCGGAAAACAACCCAGTCATCGAGAAGAACTGTCAAGGAACTTGATCTGGTTTATCTTTTCATCAAACATATTATAACTAATATTTCTAAAACATAGTTAAACATAGTTATAAACATAGTTACATATCTTTGCATTCGAATTTAGTGGATACACAGAGAGAACGTTAAATCCAGACGTCACGACCGTTCACAATAAAAATAGCTTATCCGTCTAAATACTTTTCCATTTATCTCATTATATGTGACCATTTTTAGAAGATAAATGGGTATAATAAACTATCCTAATAAGATGGGTATATACCATCATAAACTTTTTTGTAGATCCATAAAAGAGAATTATCTCAGTTTGCATAGTTTTGTTATATCTCAAAGGGATTAGGCAGCCTTTTCGACGAAAGCTCCCAGGCGGCTTAACTTTTTCTGATTCTTTAACAATTATCATTATATTTCAATCAATTGACAAATTATATACTTAAGCCTTCCTCGTGATTTACTCTATCTATTGGTGAAGCCCGCATTACAATCCGTTCAGTACTTTTTGAGTTTATCGCGGACATCCAGACAGACACGCAGCGGACGACTTTGTTTTATAATATGTAGTGATATTACATTAATGTCACTGCAAACTTTTATTATTTGATATTAATAGGGAAAATATATATTTCAGGTTCATTTATTCAAAAACCAGCATCTAGTACTTATAGATCTACTACTTTGAAGAATCCAGAAATAAAGAGAAACAATAATAGTTCTAAACTACGACAAGAATTAAAACACCTTAAGCACCAGAAAGAAAGTTATAAATCCCGCTTAAAAAAAGCACTAAATTTATCACAAAACAAAACCTTTCAAAAATGTTTAAAAGAATTTACAACATTGGCGGCTTTATTCACCGCAATGCAATTTAGGGAAATTCGCAAGGAGAAAACGGGAAGGAGATTTAACAAAGAAGAAAAAATTATGGCATTGAGCTTATATAAACAGGGTCCACGAGCGTATCGATGGCTAAGTAAAATATTTGTCCTCCCGTCACCAACTACATTGAGTAGGCTAATATCCGTAATTGGCATTAAAGCAGGAATAAATAGTAAAATATTTATGCAGCTAAAACAAAAAGCTGGAATAATTACTACAAATGAAAAACTTTGTATACTTTTATTTGACGAAATTGCCATTACTCCACATTTTGATTACAATCGAAAAAAAGACTTTATAAATGGATTTGTTTGTAATGGAATTCAACCACAGAGACAAATAGCTGATCATGCACTGGTGTTCATGATTAGGGGGGTCGTTAAAAATTATAAACAACCAATTGTTTACACATTTTGCTGTAGAACCACCCCAAGGATAGTTCTTAAGACATTGATACAGAAAGTCATATCAGAATTGCAAAATGCTGGGTTCATTGTAATAGCTACAGTATGCGATCAGGGTGCTACAAATGTCAGCGCTATCAATATGTTGATTGAAGATACACGTCGAGAATACTTAATAAAAAATGAAAATTACCCTCAAGAAACTTTTCAAGTTAATGGACAAGAAATTGTTCCACTTTTTGACCCTCCGCACCTAATAAAAGGAATAAGAAATAATTTAGTAACCAAGAATTTAAAATACAATTTAGATGGTACTGTGAAAATAGCAAAATGGGATCATATTTTACAACTATACGCAGAAAACCCAGCTTATAAAGGTATCAGGTTAATTAAAAATCTGACAGAACTTCATGTTGAACCGAAGAAAATAGCAAAAATGAAAGTAAAATATGCAACACAAGTATTTAGTAAAACTGTTGCCACAACCATGGGATACTTAGCAGGTGAATAGTTACCTATATATTTATTTACTAATATTAGGTATTATATTCTTGAAATACTTATACCTTTCTTGATACTGTGTTATGTTATAATTGTTATGTTTCAATTTCTGATAAAGTTTGAATTTAGCTTAAAAATAAGTAAAATACAAATATTTATTTTCTAAATCGAATTGTTAGCAACATTATATTGTATCAGGAGAAAAATATTGAACTGGCGAAATTCCTATAAATAGTAAAATACAATATACATTACTTATGTTATTGATAAATTAGTGGTAATAATGACTTTTAACAGCCTGTAAAAGAACATGGGTTTGGATCCTTTAGCTTGAGATTTTGGTAAAGATGAATATCACGATAAAATCATTTTTAAAATAAATAAGTTTAGTGTATTATTATTTTATTAAGACAAACAGAAGCTGTCATAAGTATCATTAAGGCTTGTCTTTTTTTGGGACATACGAAATCTTAATCGATAATTTTTTACATGAAAAATATAATGTTTTATATTATCATAAAAAATATATTGTTTTATAATGTTTTCATGTCAGCTTCATTTGCAATATAAATAACAATTTTCGGACAACAAGAAAAAACTGTATATTAAGATATAACAACATATTACGGTGTTGATCTTAATGAGTATGCTATTGTACAGACATATTTTATTTAAAAACAAATTATAAATAGAATAAGTAAAAAGATTTTAGAAAGATTATTATAACAATCTCAAACATTTTTTTTTTCAGATAAAGGAATAATCTCCAAAGAATGCGAAGATACAGCGGACTTATTATTGTTTTTTGACGACTTGTTTGACTCAATGAATGGAAGTTATAATAATTCGAGAAAAAGGATTGGAAAGCATCTTTTGGGTCCATTAACTCCGAAATCAGACCACTGTAAAACTTGGATGATGGCAAAAAGAGTACTCAGTACCATGAAATTTATTTCGAAAACTGGAAAGGAAGCCAGTGTGCCTTCAATAAGAAATTGGTTACGTACATTGGAGAACATAGAACTTTTAAAAGACAAATTATTTAATAAATATAAGTTAAAATCAATTTGGATGAGACATTTCAACCAAGACCCTCTTGAAAATTTTTTTGGTAGTATTAGAAGCCACGGTTACAGGAACATTTCCCCTACTCCATCTGGCTTCGAGTCCGCGTTTGTATCTCTTTTAATAAGTAATGTAACAAATCATTCAAAGGGATCTAACTGTGAGGAAGATTTTTGTAACAATTTTGATTCGATGAAAAATTTAGTTTCAGATAATCAAGAAGTAATACAAAAAAATATTGAAATCGATTTTGAAGACACTAATTGTCTGGTAGTTGATTTTGAATTTAAGAAAAGAGATCCCAAAATAATAGGCCAATTATGCTATGTGGCTGGCTATTTATTACGCCAAGCGAAAAAAAATGTATTCAAAAATTGTTTGCATTGTAAAGATCATCTAACGAGTAATCAAAATCCAAATGAGTACTTGATAAGGAGGGAATATTTCAACTTTAAAAGATGTCTCACGTATCCATCAGAAAATCTAATAATTTTCTTTTCACAAATGCAAGATATAATTACATATGTGTTAGAAAAGAAAAGTGAGATGATGGAAATAAAAAATTACTGTAAAACTTTAATAAGTGTACATGTAGATTTCCAAATATTCAAATGTAACAAACATAGATCTCTTTTAATAGATTTTTTGTTAGATTTAACTTGTAGATTTTTTATTTTTAACTGGTGCCGAGATGTAAACAAAATAATTAATGGTGTCAGGGTAGAAAATATTTTAAATGATAGTATTAAAAATATAGCAATGGAACATTACAAAAAGAAGAATAAAGCTAAATAGTCTAATCGTGTTATTTTTGTACTTCTAAAACTAAATAGAGAATAAAAAGAACACCCAAATTATTTAACTTTATTCTTTTTATAATGTTTCTTTGCTATTTTAAGTACAACAATTTCAAACATTTTCTGCCTTACCCTTATTATTTTATTAAAATCACAGCATCAGTGACAAATAAAATATCAATAAATTGAATCTAATTAAAGTCTATTAAAAGATATGCTTGTAGCATTTCAATAGTTGAATCTTTATGTGTGCATATAACAGTTTTATGTTATTTCTTGTCTCCATCATCACTCTTCTTTCACGTACTTTACACGTACTTCACGTACTTTATATCTTTGATTTATGAATAGATTTTTTTTTAATTTTCTCAGGGATTGAGTGAAACATCTTTTAAAATTGAATTTTTTACCTCCTTGATCTTTACAATGTAAATCATTTTTAAATATATTTTTTATTTGCTAGTAATATATCCAATTACGTAGTATAATTAACCTATATTTTTTGTATAACCATTTTCAATTTCAAAATCAACAATTGGGTTACCAGTCTCTTCAAATGCAATAACAATATTTTTTTATATAACTTCCTGATAACTGCAATTCAAATATTTAATTGGATCAATATTTTAACATAAAAGTCTCATAATTTATATCCCTTTGAATGATGTGATATATTACTGATAATAATTGGTATAACCATGGATTCAAACCCCGATAGAGATTATGAAATATTTCGATAGCCACAATTTGTAATTCTGCTATAAAAATTTCAAGGAGAGGTCTTGGTCAAGTCTCATGTAAATCGAGTGTAGGTTATATTTAGTAAATAATTTGTTTTTCAAAAGGTATGTTTTGGTGTCTAATGAATTATTTATTAAAGACAACGTATTTCTTTTCTGTTTTAGAAATAAATTTCGTAGCTCTGATTACTCTTTCACCATTATCCAAGTCTTATTGTAATCTAATTTCAGAGGAAATTGTTCCAGAATGTGATTTTCAATTCAATTTTGTTTTCTTATAACTTCCATTTACTGAGTCAATGTTGCTAACAAGTCGATTCAAATTAAAACAGTGTATATGTAAATTTTATTCTTCATGGAAAAAATCATGCTTCACCAGAAATTTTATGCTATTGACCTGCTAAGTGTCTCATACTTATGATTACAGTATTACTAAATACTTTTTGTTGGATATTTTACTTTCATAATTATTATTTTCTTTAGTGAGGGTAACATGAAGGTTCGTTAATTTTTTTATTAACCTAATGCCTTACAAGCTACTTTCCCTGCCTATAATTGTAAAATAGGGTCCTATTTTGTGACTTTCACAAAACAATTTTTGTTGTATTTTGAATTATTGTTTAATCAATTAATTATTATTCTCTTTATTACGCAGGAGGTTCTAAAATTGCAACAATTTCTAGTCCATTTACTTTCTAAGTTTATTGAGCGTGTTTTCATGTATTTATTAAAAATTATTCTATGTTTTTTCAATTAACATATTGATGGCACTGACAATTTGTGGAACCCTAATTACATTCTGTAGCCATCATAATGAATACGGGATTTTACAATTCCGAGATTACTTTTTGTGTTAATGTGTATGCATCGGTTTATAACAACTCTCCAATGAGTACAAGTGCATGATGAGCTATTTTGTTTCAATTTCAATCGAAATATATATATACACATTTATAGAGTTATAATAAAAATGTAGACTAAAAACCTATTGTCAAATCAGTGTATACATAGTTTTCATCTGTAGTTGTTTTAAAACTTTGTTTTACCTGCATAAATATTTTAGTTTTGAAAGATTTTTATTATTGAAGATACATATTTCATAGATACAAGCCTGCTCAGTTCGACGGGAAAACAAGTACTTTAACTTGACCATCTAGAAGCTTGTTAATCCTGTTCATATTATCTCAATCAAACGTAACGAGCATAAATCTTTTTTGTTATAGTTGTTATTAGAATTATCTCATAGATATTTTATTTGTAACTGGTGCCAAGTTGTAAAAATATAATTAAGGTCACCAGGTTGGAAATAATTTGTTATTATAGTATTAAATATAACAATGGAATATTGTAAAAAATAATAAAGTTTATTAGTTCGATTATGTTGTTTTATTTACTTCTTACTTTTTAAGTTAACTGTTCATGTATTTTTTAAATTAAAATGATTTAGTTAATTTTAGATCCAGATGAACAAATTTACATTACTAATAAAAATATTAAATATGCTATGCTATACATCTGTAGCTCTGAGGTATTAGTTCGGAATTTAATCTCTAGAGGCGCTGATTGGACAGAACGAGTGATAACTCTATTTTAGTAATGTACTCTGTGAGTATACTGGAGAATTACTGACCATTTATAAATGCTCGTCTAAACCACAGAATATATTACTCCATAGTTACGATACAAATCTAAATAATAGACTATAGATGATTATAATCGATTGATGTCAACAGACCAATAAAAATATCAGTAAAAATATCTGTGCATTTTATATCATACTAGCTGACCCGGCTAACTTTGTTCCGCCTTAGAAGCGATAAATAAAAAATTTTTGGATTTTATGAAGTTTAATTTTTTCTTAGAAGTTAAGCCATACTAACGCGGCGTTCTTCACTGGCAATTTCTTGTTCTTCTTCAGTCCTTTCATTCACAATGTTTCGAATCCTTCTTGCATTAAGGCTTTGTCCGGAAAGATTCGATCGTCTTGGTCGCGGCATTGTTAATAACAATTCAAAGAGAATACAAATGACTGATTATTGATTTCTGACAAAATTTGTAAGTATTAAATTTTCAGCCATAGGTAGACAAAATTACGTTTTACGTTTTGTTATTTCATGTCAGAAGCGTTTTTGTTATACCACGTTTTTTAGCGACTTGTATTCTCTTTGACGTTTTATGTCACGTCACACAGGAGCGCGGTCGAACGGGATAAAAAGTATCCTATGTCCATCTCCTGGTTCTAAGCTAGCTCACCACCAATTTTCAGCCAAATGGGTACAGCGGTTCTTGAGTTATAAATAGTGTAACTAACACGCCTTTCTTTTATATATATAGATGTCGAATATTGGACGTTTACTAAACGATGTCACCGTAGACTTGCTATTTTAGTTACAAAAACAAAGCCGTCGATAAGAGTTGAGACAATTTTAAACTATGGTTACATCTTTGTGTTCGATATTAATTAAAATTAAGTTTTTCAATCAAACTTTATATTTGGACTGGTCAACATAAGTCGTTTTAGTGAGAATTCCAAATATTGATAATCAACACGGGCTTTAGCAATTTAATAACCACGTACAAAGCTACGAATAGACGCCTCTTAACCATTGATATACATATTGTTTTTTTTTTTTATCAAACTGACTACACTGTTGGCTTGTTAAGGCCGCTACAACTTCACCGGACTACTAAGGGGAGCGCTTCCGCTTGCCGAGTTTCCCGATCTATAAATCAGAGATATGCATACAAAAATAATCAAGTGTACACGGGTCTTAAACAAGAACAATCACATCACGAATTATTAGAAGAAGGTAGTTGACAATAAAGTAGAAAAAAAAAAGAATACACAAGTTTAATGTAGACAAAGTGTCAGAAATAAAACTAAACTATTTTATGTTATAACAAAGACTGTAATACGAACTTGATAGTTAGGGTTACTTTTTAGAGGTAGGCCTTTTAGTTTTCGTGACAGTTTTCGTGCGAACCATTGGTTTAACAGAATCTTCGGGTTTGCATTTATTCAGATCCGCGAGTGAAGTGACGAGTTCCATCCGGTGCTAGAACGAAGACATGACCTTCTCGGGTCCAACACTTTTCCACTCCGAATCTCTCACGAGCTGACATAAATAAATTGTGCCGCGCTTTAGTAAAAAACTCAGACAGAGTAACACCAGTGTTTTTTAATTTTATTTTGCTAAACCACAGCTTATCCCGGATCACTACACTTTGGAGTTTTAGAAGAATCGGTCTGGGTTTATGAACTGATGAATGGCTTCCCATCCCGTAGCACCGTCTAATATCAGTGTATGTAAAGTCTGAAATTTTTAGACTATCCTTGATGACTACATCTGCAACTGACTCATTCTTCTGTTCTGCAACACCGTAAAGTAAAAGATAGTTCGTGGTATGACCCGGTTGCTCCCAGAGGACGCAGCTGGAAGGCTCAGTGGGCTCCGGAGTGACGATCCACTCCCTAGTGGAGTGATCCCCGAGACACTTGACCGCACCTGGAACGCAGGTGGCAGTGCCGGGCGGAATGACCGTACACCTGGCAGTTATGACACTGCGAGGGTACATAGAACTTGCAAGAGGACTCTACGGAGATACTGGAGAGGCCGCACACAGAGGTGAGGTTGAAACTGGCTTTACCTTCTACAGTACGGTCCAGTGTGACCAGTACCAAGTTGAAGGGGTTCTTCGTACGGGAGTGGTGCCATATAAACTCCGGAGTCCTGAGTGTTCAGACAATCGGAGATATCGTCGGTAGGGAGTTCAGAGGGAACACCACGAATGACGACACGGAGGAGGCGTTCCTCCTCGAGTGCGTGTACGAAAAAGGGCAGTTTTTCCTACCGGAGGTATTTTGTGAGCAGACGATGCCCATCGGATGTGGAAACTTTAACGGAAATACCGGTAACGCCGTTGTTTTCAGCGGGTGCGGGAACTGAGTCAGGGTCTTTATCGGACCCATCGGAGGCGTCGTCATCGGAGTCGCGATCTGAAAGCGGTTCGAATGAGTTTTCGAAGAAATATCGGGGCGGTGGCGGAAGGCCGGGAGTCGCGCGTGCGTAAGTGCGTTTGAGTCTATGAAACTTTGAAACTAGGAGAAGGTTCGTATCGCGGACGAACTCATGAAAACGGACTAGATCCTGAATCTGTGCTATATCCTCGGGGTTTGACGGGGTGCGGGCGGGTGTGGACATGACTAACCTCCCTGCCTGGAAGGTAGAGGGGTGTGCCTGTTTAGAATCTAACGGACAATCCTAGTCCGGTCCAAAGGGAGCTATGGGTGAAGTGCAATGCCTCACAGAGAACCTACGTAGCCTAGGGGGAGGTCCCTATTACTTCGGTTCCTTCTTTGTGCTTTTCTTCTCTTTGATGCAATGCTCTGCACACGGTGCAACACGAAAAAGCGGAGCGCTGCACGACTCACGACGCGCAAAACAGCGACTCGATACATTGCACACAATGTACTCGGCGCGCACAAAAAAGTTCGGTTTACTTAGTGCACTGGGTGAAGTGCACTGTTGCTCTTAAAAGAGCGTAACGATTGACATTCAATCCACACGCGGCAGACGAATCGAACCTGTAACAATATTATTAACCCCCGAGCACACGCGAAATATTCGAAAAACTCAATCGATCTTTACGAACAATCGAACCAAAACGTCTAAGACAAAAGCGCCTGGCGATAACTCACTTGGCAACAATGCAGATCGAGCGACGGCAAATTCGTAGAACGGAACATCTGGTGCGCAGGTAGGTTAACGATGATCGAGCCGGCAGAGCAGCGAGAGAGCGCACGTGTGCACCCCCAATGTAGGGTATTCTTTATACTACACTGGCTCGACAATGCCCACGTATCAGTCAATATAGCACAACCGTTCACACGCGCCCGCGGCTCTCGTGACAATGACGTTTGCTATTTGCTTACCAACACGGGAACATACAAGACAGCGTATGTATGCTATAGCGCATACACTAAATCTTCTCCATTATACTATTCTAATCTATGGTGCACCCTACCGCGGCCCGAACGGAACTCAAATTTTGTATATATCAGTGAGCTTAGTACATATTTTGAGAAATATTGATTTATAAATATTCTCAATAAATTTATTTTACTGCATTTAAATGTTAATACATATATATTTAGAAGAAAGCATGGAATACTACTTACAACATTGTAATAATAAATGTTATAATATCCGTAATTAGAGGCATAATAAGTCATAGACGTTTATAACTTTTTATGGTCTGACAGCTAACATGTCGGTCCTAAATTTTTGGGCCTAAATAAATTTACGTGTAGAGTTATTTGCCCTAGAGAGAGCACATCATTAACGAGAATGAATCAGATATATCAGATATAATCACAAAATTAGAAATTTCATTCCCCAAAGTTGTAAAATATTACTTACAAATATTTAATTGTAATGGTTAATACCATCTCAATAGGATTTTTATCTCGATAAACTAGCAAATTATAAACAAAAAATCAATAAAATACACACATGGACATATTTAGGAGGACAGAATACAAAAGGGGAAATAAATATGAAAAAAAAACAGATTTATTTAAAGCTTTTAAAATTATTGGAATAGAACCAATAAATTAAATTAATATTTATGAACACAAAAAATTATTAGGCTAAGCTAAAATAAAAACAAATCAGCCGCAATAAGCTCAGTATTTTAATTGCAGCCAATCCATGATGCCAAAAGGCATCACAATCTTCTCTAAAATGTCTGTTACGCAGTCACAGTTCACTTTTCTACGATATGTAGCTCCATATGTCCACCTAACCAAATACCGCCCTACACCTTTACGGATCCACCAACATAAGCCTCTCTTCCAACAATTTTAGACTCAGGATATCTTTCTCCGGCTAGTCTCCATACTTTGACCCTGCCATCATCTGATTTAAGACAGAATCTGGACTCATAAGTAAATAGTGCGTTACCTCAAACGTCATCATTCCAATTTCGGATCAAACAAGCAACGTTAGACGTTTGCTATTGAACGTTGAGCTATTCGATGACCAAAAGACGTCTGGATAGCAAAAGACCTCTGACGGGCCCTATAACATCTGTATTTAGTATTCTTCTTATAATTTTGCTGCTAATTGTTTTAGTTTGTAGAAATTCCTGCAGCTTGTCTCGTACCTCGTAAAAAGTCGAAATGCGGTTTCAGAGGACACTGCTTACAAGAAGTTTATGTTGTTACTCTTTTGCGATCTAGTCTTTTACGTTTTGTATACTTTGCAGTCTGCTGGTACCGTTTAACATTTCGAAAAATCACAGACTTCGCAGACACTCACAATGCATAAGCCAATTCATTGTAAGTATAACCATTTTCAATTAAAGTTGCAACTTTAGACACCTGCACAACGCCAAGATCCGGTATTATCACTCAAACATATAAACTTCACTTATCTCAATAATAACGATTTTTTGTAAAAAAAGCATAAATTATATTATATTTGTTGAAAACAAAAAAGAACCTGCAGAATTGTATACACTACCTATCAAAGAAATTAACTAATAGTCAAAAAGAACAAAATTCTATTCAAGATCTTTTTTCAAATTAGATTATTCTGGTATATATGGTCAGTACGAAATAAGAAAACGTTTTCGGTTAAATAACTATTTTTTGGGTTTCTCTAAATATTGTCATGATTGTAGTATTTATGGAACATTTAAATAAAAAATGTCATGTCTTATACGAAATATTTTAGTACTTGTCCTAATACTGATTGCATTTTTTATTCTTAAAAGAGGTATTGATTTGTCTTCCGTTTACCTATTAGTGTCGAGTAATTAAATTGAACTCTTACCGATAGCGATATTTTGTTTCGTTGTTTGCTTCGGATGAACATCCCTAAAAACTTTTTTAGGGATTACTAACTATTCTAACCGCAAAGTCCGCGCCACAAAAGAAGTCCCGCAGACGCAGCGCTGCAGTTGTGAGACATAAAGTTACCAGTTTCATCTTTTAAAATAGAATAAAGAAATTCAAAAATAGGGCGAGGGTCTAGGGAGTTTGTTCCAGACATTGAGTTCTTAATATGTTAGACGGACTTTAACGCAATGTATATATTGTGATGATTTAATATAAAAAAAGCGAAAAAAACATGAAAACATTGTTTACATACTTAGTATAAAAAATTTAATGTTTCAAGCAGATTAAGATAAATTCGTATGCGTATAAAAGGAATTAATTAAATTATTTATGTGAAATTTTGTGCGAATGGTTTTATGACTTTTTGTTAATGACCGTTGTCAGCGGATTTTGATGAAATTTTCTGTGTTGATATAATTAGACAAAAAAGCGAGTTAATAAAATATAAATGATAGCAATTTATTAGGTCATTTTCATCAATAAAATATAAAACTACAGGCAGTGATCGTTCTTCATGATTGACAATAAATTAGTTAATTATACTTTCACGAAATATTTATGATCATCTAAGGGGCTAATTCCACTCATAGAGCATTCGCTATCACTGTCTTCAATTTCACTGCAATAATCATAATCGGTATCACTATTACTCTCTGTTGACATAGTGAAACTTTCCATTTCTACATCCATCAACCCATCATTTTTAAAATATTTGTCTTCAAGATGTTCTACGTGTTGACATTGCACTTTGCATTCGTTAGATTTATCATTTATTCATTTCCCCACGAAAAAAAAAGATGTAATGTTTGCAAAAGCATTTTCCGTCAATTTAGCAATCTCGTTTGGATCTTGGGCAACATTGTGCTCCGCAACCCTTCATTTTACAAGGTTCCAAATTTTCTCTGTAGGGTTGAGATCACAATGGTAAGACGGTAATTTTATTACCTAATGACCGTACTTCTTTAAAAAGTCATCGATGGCATAAATTGGAGGATCTTTTTTTGTTTTAATGTTATCATACAAAACTGGCTTCATTCAGCTTTCCTCAAAGTAAATTCCTTTATCTTTTAACCAATCTTGCATCGCAGATTTCAAGCTTGACATTGTGGACGCTTTATTAATTTGTTTGCAGTGATATGGTGCATTATTCATTACTACTAGACAATTTGCAGGTAAGTTAGGTACAACCTTTTATTCATCCACTTTAAAAAAATATTCGCATTCATATCATCGTGATAATCTAAAGATTTTGACTTTGATTTACACATGAGAAGTGCATCGGCAGTAAAACCATTTTTTGATCCAGCATGCCCAAAAATCCTTCCAACTCCCTGTTCTTCTTCACTTTGCCAAAACTTTTGAGTGTGATATGTAGGATGAATTAAGTATTTTTTATTTGATTTAATTTGAATATATGTTTCATCTAAGAACACAACTGGCTTCTTATCTACTAACCTATTTTTCCTCATTCTATCCAAATACTTTACACGCCAAGCAGTTACGTCCTATCGCTATATTAATACTTGTCTTCTAGATTGACATCGTCTAAACTGAAATCCAATTGGTTTCAGTATTCTTTGTAATACGGTATTACTTCCATTAAAGTATATATCTTGTGTTAATTTAAGTCTCAGTTCATTAATAGTAGGTAATTCTTTTTTCACTAAATAAAACTTACATATTTTTGACATAAAGCAGAACGATCTAAATCATCTAAGTCTATTTTTTAGGCACATCCTTGGCTTTTCCTGGAGTGACATTTTTTTTTAGATATCCTGGCTGCGCATTTCCCTTCTTTTGTAATTCTTGTAAAGGTTTTTTGAGAAACACCTTAAATTGAAATAAATTTATTAGCAGTGGAACTATTAAAGATTGATTGCAGACTTAACGGCTCTAGACTGAACAGTTATACTAAGTTACCATGACATTTTATAAACAGATACATTATACGCCAACACAATTGAATTAAAAACAGCGTATTTAAAATATACAAACTATAAATAATGCTTTCCAGTTAGTAGTAGTTTTTTTTAGTACGCAAAAGGGAAAGAATATGAAAGACATTGTAGGTTATTTTAGAACCAAATGAATATATATATTGAATAGTTATGACGTGCAACCGCGACCCTATATACAAATGTATTTTGTGACTGCGAATCTGAATAATACATGATTAAGAGAGTATTACGCTATTATCTGACTTTAATATTGCCAAAATAGAGCGCGGCTAACACATTTACAAAAACATCTTAGCTAAATAAGTAATTTTATATAATTTTAATTTAATTTAATTTAATTTTATATATAATTTTATATAATCTTGATGCAATAATGAAGCGATGATGGATAAGTAGCAATGAATATGAACTGCCGATTAATGAAAAAAAAAACAATTTATATTTTAATTACGACGTAAAATTTGTAGAAAAATATTGCATACATTTAGGGAAATTAATAATGTATGGCAGCCCCAAAATGTACCTGTCATGGCAGCGACTCTTGATCGAACATTTGTTAATGGGATCAGAACGTTTTTGTTCTTCATTTCTGTATCATAAAACTTCTTCATCTACAAAATAATTTCTCGACCCCCACTTTTCACTACATTAGGCATCGTAAAAACAGTTTATTACTCGAAATATAACAAAAGACTTCGCACCACACAAAAACAATATGGCGGATCTGTCAATTTTAATTCTACGTTTTGCCGCGAGACTTCCTTCGTGGCGCGGACTACAGACTTTCTCTCTCTACGATTCAAACCAATCATTTTTCAGTATATATATGTATTATCTATGCAATAATTGTTGCCAGTGGGTTAACTAGCTCTCCACCAGATTCAAATTCATAACCACCAGAAAATAACCAACAAAAAGCGGAGTTACTCACACCGTACATTATTATAATATATAGGTGTATTATAATCACTTAAGGTTCTTCCACAAAATTTTTTTTGTTACTACAAAATAAAATGGAGGGTATATTTATAAAACAGTTATATTTATTGTTCTACACTGACAATATTTGTTTTTATATAAATAAGCAGTACACCAGCATACAGTAGTGAATACCCAATGAACAATATAAATTATTTAATAAGCTAGGTACTATTCCATATTAATGTGATTTTGTCAGATAGATCGTCTCCAGTATACTATTCTAATCTATGGATCGTCTGACCGAACCTAATAGACGAACTGTGCCGCTCACTACATTTCCAACTCACTACGTCATATTTTTTTCCGAATTTCAAATTGATGCATTACAGAATTGAATTTAAGAATGAATTTAATTCCTGTGATTATTTTGGAATCTATTAATTGGTTGTCAATTAATCAACCTTGAAATATTGATATGACCCTTTATTTTTTAATTGTTATGAATACCTTTTTACTGCACAATTACTTTAATTACTTTTTATGACGTCTTCTAAGATTGTATGACTAATATTAACTTCTGAATTTAGTTCTTACTTTTAGAGATTTATTGACGAATCTAACAATACACAATGTATGAATCTCTACAGAAATGACCAATCACCACGAAAGTAGGTATATACACATTTTTTTTTTAAGGACTA
The DNA here is from genome assembly GCA_035772565.1 of Antheraea assamensis. Taxonomy (NCBI): domain Eukaryota; kingdom Metazoa; phylum Arthropoda; class Insecta; order Lepidoptera; family Saturniidae; genus Antheraea; species Antheraea assamensis. Next base: position 1,864,004 of record JAQQSE010000058.1, read on the forward strand.
TTTTATATCATAGAGAGTATTTTATTGATTTCATAACAACGCACCACTAAATAGCGCTACCGCAATTACTAGAAATAGTAACATGGTATATAAAGTCGTAGGCAAAGTTAATGAAGTAAAACAAAAATGAGAAATATAACACGAATATATGCATACGACGTATTTGCTTACAATTGATAAAATAGATGAAAAAAATAAAAGATTGACTACTATTATGGATACGAATAGCTGAAAATAGAAGTGAATTTAGGCAACAGGAAGAAGCTTCTTTAGACGCGTTGAGCGATTTTTGGTAGGAGTAAAACTTTTGGTTACTCGTCACCGGTGAACTAGACATGCTTGTGATGTAATGCGCTTGCGTCAGACCAACTACGCCACAGAATAATATATAGCGGCCTGTGTACATGTATACGCATATGTCACAGAATAATATTACTTCTAGCGGAGACATATACACACTACAATGTATATACTCGACTGTACATATGCAATTTTCTTTTTTTATATGGGTAAAATCTTGTGATTTCACGTCACCAACATGCTGTAATAACAGTAAGTAATGTTATGTTGACCACTTGAAACATTTATTTAGGTATACTGGGCATTATTTTCTACCATCATTATATGAATCGATTAATTATGAAATCACTGTGTAGTACAATAGTGACCAGGTACTTAAAAATATACTTTTATGTTTATGTAGGAAAATAAATGACAAAAATAAAATATTTATTGTCGAATATTTCCGACGCTGTTATTAAAATCATTTATTTGAGTTCATTAGTTTGTGGCTGAAAAATATTGATTAGTATTTAATAAATGATTTATTTGTATTTAATGGTATTTTATCATGTAACCTCATTTTGCCAAATGTTTAAAGTAGTTGGTAAAAGTGTTAATTTAAATTGAGAATTCGTTTATCATAAATAAAATAATTGTCCTCGAACATTTTTTTTTTAATTCTAAATACTAAAAAATAGATTTTTCAATGTAAATAACTCGCGATAAATAGGTAAAACCGAGTCGGTAGTACATAAATTTGTCGAAAGTATTCTAATAAATATTTGATTCTCTTTGAAACCATTTAGAATTTTTTAACAAATTTATTTATTGCAACTTTATAAATCCTTCTATCCGTGTGGTTTTAAGAGTTACTTTTAAATTCAAAATTCCTAAAATTTATAATAAGTGGAATTTCTCAAAATTATTCACTTAACTTGAAAGAAATAAAGTATAAGTCTTGTTATTTTTTTTTCTAAATGATAATTTATAAAGTTATATAATTTAATTTCACTTTTAAAACTTTACAAAAACATATTCTCATGTTATTAGTGTTTTTAAATTTTCATTTTCTATATTTATTTAGATCCTTTAACCTATATGAAAAAGAAAATTTAAGATGTCTTCAGACTGTGTTAAAAGGAAACAACAGGATAATGATGAAGGAGCAGATTTCTCTGATGATGGCACAAGTCAAAACAAAATTGCTGAAATGAAAAAAAGAAAGGCAATCCTAAATAAAATCAGATGTAAGCGATATAGGGATAAGAAAAAGAAAATGCTTAGTTCACAAATTTTTAAAGGGCCAATACGCATTGTTAAGGAGGAGGAATTAATTAAACGCCGTAGAGAATATGACAAACAAAAAAGTCAGCGGTACAGAGATAAAAGAAAATTGAAGATGTTTTCAGACAGTGGTAAGAAAGTAGGTCAAGAAGATTGTGAAAGGATGGATTTCTTTGATGATGGCACAAGTCAAAGTAAAATTGCTGACATTAGAAAAAGAAGGGAAGCCCAAAATAAAATTAGATGTCAGGTGTATAGAGATAAGAATAAGAAAGTACCCATTAAATAATTCACATGTTTATAAAGAATCAACAAGGTTTATTGAGGAGGAAAAAGTAATCATATCCTAGAATATGATAAACAACAGTATAGATTGAAGAGAGAGCAGAGAGAGAGAAAATTAAAGATGTCGACAAAGGGTGGTAAAGGGAAACATCAGGATAATTTCAATTTACAAATTACGAAAATTAAATAATTCTGACTATAATAATAAAAAAACAGTTATTTCATTATTTTGTGTTTTCACTTTTGTCCATAGGCATTATGACTGCATGTTTTTTTTGTGTAATTAACCTATTTAAATCTTAGCTATGTACCAACTTTTAATAAAAAAGTTGTAAAATAATAAAATATTTATTTTATCAATACACAATAACTCATGATTATATTAACATTACAATGTCTGATTACAAACTTATTTCTAGATTTAATAAAAAAAATATGTGGTGTCTTCCATGCCAAATCAGACAATAGAAAAACTTATTTTTTTGTTTTCTTAGTTTTATTCTGTTATAGTACCCCTCAAAATAACCCTCCTAGTACATTTTGGGATTTTTTTAAAAGATATGTAGTTTTCCAAAAAATTGTTAATTTTTAGTCTTTTGGACATAAGTGTATTAAAAATGGCCCTAATATGTAATTGAAGTCATACTTCTTTTGATGCATTAGGGAAAAATGATGATGAGTAAATTTTTACGATGCGTGTGCACAGTGTCACAAAAAACCGACATCCTGAAGTTAACTATAGTCAACATGTTATTCAAAAAAAGGATGTATGTATTAAATACTTTTTTTCTATTGTTACTGTCGTTTTTTCTACAAACTTAGAATAAGGCGAAAGATAAAAAGATTTTTATCTTGTTACACCAAAGAAGTATAACTTCTAATGCGTGTACATAAGTACACACAATCTAATTTTGTTTTCTGTTTACATGACCTTCATAGAAAAAAAAAAATAGTAGTTTTAGAGAACCCATTACTAGACCCGCATAAAAATTGAAGAATGGATAGAAGTTTAAAAAAAAGCAAAGGGTACAAACATTTTGTAGAATTCAATTTAAAGTTTAGAATTCAAATTAAAAAAATGTTGAAATAGTTTTGACTTATTTTTGTCTATAAAGGGCTTCTAAAAAAAATAATTAAATTTGGACCATTTTGGAGAAAGTTAGCCGAAATTCTGAAAATTGATATATTTTGAAGGAGTAATAAATAAAATCTTGAAATTTACCAGAGGGCTATATTGAGGGGTGCTGAAACATCATAAAATTAACAAAATAAAAAAAAAAATTCACACGCTCCGATCTGGTATGGAATGCCCTATATAAAAACAATACATTATTTGTTTGATCACAAAAGTAAGCTCCTATTGTTAATTTAAAATAGTTATTAATATCTTTAGTGTAGGTAAACCCCAGAAAAATCTAATGACGAACTAGAGGCGTAATTTCTGTTAATCTTTTACAAGCAGTATCCATCCAAGGTAAAAAAAAATCTTTCATAGCTGTAACACACTCTAAAAGTGCATAACAATCTCCTTCAGCTCTGTGAGCATCCATAAAATCTTTATTTAATATTCTTTTATATAGTGCTGATAATGTAAATTCCCCTTTCTTTGTTTTACTTGTAACTTTTGTTTTACTTTTTGGTTTATTAGTGCCTTTTATTTTCTTATTTTTACAACCTTTACCAGACTTTTCAGAATCACCAAAAATGTTGTCTATCATAGTACTTCTTTTTTCATTGAGGGTTTGATGTTCTTTTTCTTGTATAGATTTCTTTGTAAGATATTCTTCATAATTTTTATTGTGTTTATTGTCTTCCTTTATAGGATATCCATCTAAAATAAGTTCCTCATCAACACATGAGATACCCTTTAAAGATGCACATACATCATCTAATTCTTGCCAATCTTCTGAGCTTATGTTTAGTTCTGGCCACATGTCCTCATCAACAGTTAGATTATCGTCACCATTAATTTTTGTAGAATTTTCTGTGCCCGAATTTCCGTATAGAAGTTTCCGGAATCCTGGCAGAGTATCTACACATAATAAATCATCTGGTAATATTATTCTCACATCATTACATTCAGCTAGTAGTATTTTATAATCAAAACAGTTACCATTGTGAGCAATCAAACACACAGGTTTTGGCAATTCTTTGAGAAAATTGATTATTGAATTACCCTTTTGTGCAAAAGTAGGTGCATTTTTTAAATATTCATTAGTTAAGCCTGTCAAAATTTCTACCTTAGGATGTACTTTTCTCTCGGGATTTAAGACTAAAGTTAATTTACGTACGGGATATAAGACATTCGATGTTTCTATATATCTTCGATTTACAGCCAATAAACAAAGTTCAGTTATCTTCGTGCGATTCTTTTCTTGAAAAGGTAGTCCTGTCGTTTCTATGTCGAAAAAAACAAAAGTGGAAATTCGTGTCATAGTTATAGAAATAATTTTACCTAGCATATAACTTAATATAAAGATACTATTACTACCATACTTTTAATTCTTTTACAAACTTGTTGACATTTTACCGTAGACAGAGAAACAAAGTTATTAGTTTCTCTCTCTGCGCAGTTTATAATACGTAGTTATGGGAGTAGCATGTAGTAGTGTGATTTTATCAAGGAATTTATAAGTAAACAACTGGAATGAGCACTACAAACTTTTGTTTCTTTTAACTCAATCAACAATTATCTTTATCACTCAGACTCAAAGCTTACTACGTACGCAATAAGAAAACCGGTTCCAGTGAAATAGCTCTAACATAAACCTGTGTTTCGCTCTAACAAGGACCGCAGTGTAGCCAGTTCCTATTTTTATTAAATTTCAGGTTTGGTAGATTTTATATGCAATTTGGTAATTATGCAAAAAAATACTGATAATATAATAATGTGGATTATCTTTTCACAGGTAAGTGTTGAACTATGTTTCTTAGGTTTAGAACATTCTAGATGTTCGGGTGACATAATTTATTTAGAGAATGTAGGACTTTTACCAAGTATCAACATTTTTATTTTATTATGATATCTTTGTTAGATTATTATAACTACCTGAATAAATACATCAATAGCTACCTATATGACATTATACATAGGAAATCTGTGTATGTTTGTATGTTAAGGATAATCACTGAAACTGCTTACCTAACTGGTTTCAAAAATTATTTCGCTGTTATAAAACTACACAATCCCTGAGTACTATAAGTAGTATTTACGCGAGAACTTCGTGGGCAGAGCCGCGAATGCAAGCATAAAATAATTCAAAATTCGAATTTGTTGTGTATCAGTCTAGTTCTTCTTCTTCTTTATTTTTTGGCTCCGGCACGGTTTATGCACTAGCTAGCGTTAAGTGACAAGATTTTTCCAAGTAGGTGTCTTCTGATAATTTTAATGTTCTAACAAGATGGTGGCTCCCTTCTTAGAACTTTCCATTGAGTTTTGCCGGTATCTCAGAATGCATGCTCCGTGTTATTTTGTCCCATCCATTTCACTTGTGCATAATAACCAATATTACAAAATGTACAGTGTAATAACACAAGATAAAAATATAAAAATCACTACATGACAGACTAAGATTCCGCCAAAAACTCCATCAGTCTAGTTATAGTAAAATAAATAAATATTTGTGGGTTTCCAAGTAACAATAGCAAAAGTTGATAAGTTAAACAACTATTTATATATTAATAGCCATTTCACGCGATTTCGTCAGCATTAAATATGACTTTCTAAAAAATCTGAGTCTAAACTTATAAAAAACCTATTGTTTTAAGTGCGAAAAGAGGCGAACCCCGTCCAAGTAGTCGCCTGCTGACGGCGCCCAGCGATATATAGTATTTATTATCTTGGTTCCCTATACAAACTTTTATCCATTATTTTCCTTTATTTCATTCCCTTCATGATTATTTTTAAAAAACGTTGGCGATGTCTTTACCCATGATGCAATGTTCGTCCATGATAGATTTTATCGAAATCTGTTCAGCAGTTTAGGCGTGAAAATGACATTGCAGGTTGGGGTGCAATGTCAGTTGGGGTGCAATGTCAGGGACCTCCTCGTGGTGCACCCCGGGCAACGTCGGTCATGTTGACCGGCGGCTGACTCCTGACCGGCTGGAGGGCCGTAAAAAGCTCCTGAGTGTGGCGTGTGAGCAGCGCACTCAGTACCGGGCTAGGGCGGATGAGGGTTCAGTCTGAACCCCAACGGCCTAGTACCGGACAGCGGCTGGCGGGATTGGTTTTCATACCGTTCTCGGCAGGCGTACTGCGAACTGTACAAGCTTTCCCTGTACAAAATGAAAAGCGCAAAGAGTAAAAGTAAACTACCCCAGGAGGGTACCACTTCCACCGGGAGTGGAGAATCCCTCCCCGGGCCTTCGGGCTCGGGCTGCCCCACGTTCTCTGGGGGGGGGCAAACCTTTGCCAAAAACACGACCACGAACTAAGGCAGCTTCACGGATACCCGATTCTGCCAAAAAAACGACGACAATGGCTACACGACTTAGGACTAAAGATTTTCCTACGGTGGCAATGGACAAACCTCCGCCTTTGGAGCTTCCCTCCGAAGGTGGCGAGGATAGCCTGGCCACAAAGGCTGTGGAGGTAGAGGTTAGCGACGCGGTAGAGGTTAGCGACGCGGTGCAACCTGCTGAGGCGGAGCAAGTTCCCGAGGAGCAGTCAGCGGCCTCAACGGACACGGAGCCGGAAGCAGGTGCTACCGGACGCTGCACCCCCTCTGCGAAAAGAGGAGGAGGAGGAGGAGGCCGAGGTCGAGGTCGCCCTTGCACCACGGGCCAGTTCTCAGGGCTCGCGGAAGCACAGGCAAACCTCGCCCTCCTCAAGAAGAAGGATGAGGCCAAGAAGAAGGAGGAGGCCAGCCGGAAGGAGGAGGCCAGCCGGAAGGAGGAGGCCAGCCGGAAGGCAGAGGAAGATGTTGCGGCGATGGCATCTCGGCTGCGCAAGGAGCGAGCCGCGCGAAGGGCTGCACCTCCACCGGCCACCACGGAGCAGTTGATCCTGGATCTGCAACGGAGGGCGATTGGCGACATTGACATGATAAGCAATGTCGCCAAAAAATCGGGACACCTCCAAGGTGGATGCATCCGGGCCATCAATGATGCGACGGCCTCGCTGGTGGAGGTGGTCATGGAGCTCAGTGGTCGCACACCTGACGAGGAGTTGGCGAAGCTCCAGTCGGCCCATGATCGACTGGAGAGACGGAACGCCAGGCAGGAGACCGAATTGGAGGATCTTCGGAGGGAGCTTGCAGAGGTGAAGATGGAGCTGGCGACAGCGCGGGTAAAGGCGCAGGCGGACAGTGTCCTCCCTCTGCAGGCCCCTCCCGTCCAACCATCTGAGTGGTCAGTCGGGGGTGAGCTTCCGCCGCTCCCGCAGCGGCAGCCCAGACGTTCTCGCGGGGAGGTGGTTCTCCAGGACTTCAATCAGAAGATCGAGGAGATGGCGCGCTCATTGTCGGCCCAAATGGGAAACATGATGAGCGCGCGTCTCGAAGCCCTGGAGGACCGACTCCTCCCGGCCAAACGCCTGCGGCCACCCCTGGCGAGTGACGGAGGAGCCGCGCCAGCCCCAGTAAGAGGGGTCCATACTGGCGAAGCGCGGCCTGCCGTCGATCCCGTCGCCAGACCGACGGGAAAGCGAAGAAAGAGACGAGGGGCCAAGGCAGCAAAGGCACCTACATCTGCCGCTGCCAGGGAGAACCGGCCAGCACCCAAACGCGCTGGAAATGAATGGGTGCTGGTAGGTAAGAATGGGAGGTCTAAGACCTCCAAGAAAAAGAAGGCCTCTGGGAAGGAGAGTGCCCAGAACCTCCGCCCCCCCAAGGCATCCGCAGTAACGCTGACGCTGCAACGCGAGGGGCAGGAGAAGGGACTCTCCTACCTGGAGGTCCTGAAACGAATTAAGGCGGAGGTTAGCCTTGCCGATGTCGGAGCTCCTGGCCTACGGTGGCGTAAGGCTGCCACCGGGGGGTACCTGCTGGATGTACCCGGAGCCGGCAGCGGGGACAGGGCCGACGCGCTGGCGGCCAGGATAAGGGAGGCGGTACCCGAAGGGGTTAAAGTGTCCAGGCCCATCAAATGTGCGAATGTGCGCATTTCGGGCCTGGACGAGTCTATCACCCCAGAGGAGGTGGTGGCGGCCGTCGCCAAAGCAGTAGAGTGCCCACCGGACAGGGTGAAGTCAAATGGAGTCCGCCCCAGATCCAGGGGGCTCTGGACGACGGTTGTCACCTGTCCGGTGGAGGCGGCGAAAAAGCTTGGCGACGGACGCCGACTCCTGGTCGGGTGGGTCTCTGCGCAGGCTACTGTCCTGCCCCCCCGACCCGTGAGATGCTTCAGGTGCCTACGTGATGGGCACCTGGGCACCAAATGCACCTCCCAGGTTGACTGTAGCCTCTTGTGTTATAGGTGCAGTCAACCTGGGCATATGGCCGGCGGTTGCAGCGCCGACCCGCATTGTGCGGTGTGTGCGGCTGCAGGAAAACCCGCCGGCCATCGGGTGGGGGGCAGTGCTTGTTATAAGCCGGTCCCCCCGACCAAAGCCAGGAATAGGAGTAGGAGAGGGAGAGGGAGAAAACGACGAAAGGCACCTCCTCAACCCTCTACGCCGTCCCCTGCCGCGGAAATTCCGGCGGTCTTGGAGGTGGATATAGAGTGCCCATAATGGCGGCACTCCACTTTCTGCAGGGGAACCTCAACCACTGCGCCAGGGCCCAGGATCTTTTGTTCCAAAGCATGGCGCAGTGGTTGATCCACGTCGCTGTGATGGCCGAGCCGTACTTCATCCCGCCCGGAGATAACTGGGCGGGTGACCTCGACGGCTCGGTGGCCTTAGTGTCCCAGGCCGCCGACGTCTCCCCCCCCCCTCTCTAACATCTTGAGGGGCCGGGGATACGTAGCAGCGCATCACAGCGGCGTAGTGGTAGTGGGGGTGTACGCACCCCCAAGCATGAGTCTCGCCGACTTCGAGGGATTCCTCGGGGACCTACAAAGCGTCGTAGGCCGCAGCCACCCTCGCCCCGTCCTAGTGCTCGGGGACTTCAATGCCAAGTCTACGGCTTGGGGTTCCCCGGCCACGAACGCCAGGGGCAGGGTGCTGGAGGAGTGGGCCATAACATCGGGCCTACTCCTTCTGAACAGGGGGTCTGTTAACACGTGCGTGCGACAGCAGGGCGGGTCGATAGTGGACCTAACGTTCGCTAGCCCTGCTCTAGCACGCCGTGTTCGGGGCTGGAGAGTCCTTGAGGGGGTGGAGACGTTGTCGGACCACCGCTATATACGGTTTGACGTCTCCACCCAGACCTCGGACGGACCAGCCCGAAGGACCCCCGTGGCGGATGGACCGCGTTGGGCACTGAAGCGCCTAAACAAGGAGGCGCTTCAGGAGGCCGTCGTCGTGCAGGCCTGGGTGACAGGAGAGTTACCGGACAGGCCTGCCGACGTCGACCAGGAGGCGGAGTCACTCCGAGCGGACGTGACACGAATCTGCGATGCGGCGATGCCCCGGATCAGGGGGCCGATCCCCGCCAAGCGTCAGGTGTACTGGTGGACCGCCGAAATCGCGCAGTTGCGCGAAGCGTGCACGGAGGTCCGTCGCCAGTACACCCGTCAGCGACGCAGGCGGGGCCGCTCGCAGGTCACGTCCGCAAGGGAGGCAGAGCTTTACGAAGGGTACAGAGCAGCCAGATTGGCGCTCCGTAAGGCAATCGAGCAGGGGAAAGCCCTTGCTCGGGAGAAGATGCTCGAGACGCTCAGTCGGGATCCGTGGGGTCGCCCGTACCGCGTAGTTCGCGGAAAACTACGCCAGGGTGGCCCCCCGGTAACCCAGAGTCTCGAGCCAGATCTCCTCCACGAGATTCTGGCTGCTCTGTTCCCTTCGCGGACAGAGCATACGCCTCCCACGATGGCTCCGCCCACGCCCAACGCGGCTGGCTGCGGCGAGGACGACGTGGTCCCTGAGGTGACCCGGGAAGAATCGAGGGCGGCGGTGAAACGCCTACAGGCCAAAAACACCGCCCCAGGACCCGACGGCATACCTGGCCGCATCTGGGTCCTGGCTTACGAGGCCCTCGAGCCCCGACTGCGCAGGATTTTCACTGCATCTGATCAGATCAACATCTGGAAAACCGGCCGTTTGGTCCTGCTGAAGAAGGAGGGGCGCCCGGCGGACTGTCCGTCCGCCTACCGGCCCATAGTGCTGTTGGACGAGGCGGCGAAACTCTGCGAACGCATAATCGCAGGCCGCCTCGTCCGGCACTTGACAGAAGTTGGGCCGGACCTGGCGGATAACCAGTACGGTTTCCGCCAGGGGCGCTCCACCATTGATGCAGTGATGAAGGTCAAAATCCAGGCGGAGGAAGCATTTGCCCAGGGTGAGGTGGTACTGGCGGTGTCGCTCGACATCGTCAATGCCTTTAACACCTTACCCTGGGCCTGTATTGAAGAGGCACTCAGACATCACAGAGTGCCTCGCTACCTCCGCCGAGTAGTCGGGGCGTACCTCTGCGAGAGGTACGTCACCTTCCCGGGTCAGGGAGGGAGGATAAGTCGGCGAGACGTAGTATCCGGTGTTCCGCAGGGGTCTGTCCTGGGCCCCCTCTTGTGGAACATCGGATACGATTGGGTGTTGCGCAGTGCGCTCCTCCGGGGCGTCAGCATTGTCTGTTATGCTGACGACACTTTGGTGTTATCCCGGAGGAAGACGCACCGCGCGGCCGCGATCCTGGCAACTGCAGGAGTCGCTCAAGTCGTCGCAAGGATCCGGCGTCTGGGACTAGAGGTGGCGCTCAATAAAACCGAGGCCTTGTACTTTCACGGGCCTCGGAATGCGCCACCCGGAGGGTCCCAGATAGCCGTGGGAGGCGAGTCCATCGGTGTCGGGTCGAGTATGAGGTATCTCGGCCTCCTCCTCGACAGCCGGTGGACGTTCAAGGAACACTTCCGGCAGCTGGCCCCCCGTCTAATGGGAGTAGCGGGCGCATTAGCCCGTTTGCTTCCCAACTTGGGGGGGCCCAACTCCGCCTGCCGGAAGTTGTACCTCGGGGTCGTGCGGTCGGTGGCCCTTTACGGGGCTCCCGTATGGGCGTGTGGCCTGACGGCCGTTGGCAGCGCCCTGCTGCGAAAACCGCAGCGCGCGATGGCCGTCAGAGCCATCCGCGGATACCGCACGACCTCATTCGAGGCGGCCTCCCTTTTGGCCGGATCCCCACCTTGGGACCTGGAAGCGAGAGCCCACGCGTCCCTGTATCAACGACGCGTGGAGGCGTTGGAGCAGGGCCGGAGACTCGCACCTCAGGAAATCGAGGTGCTCCGGTCCCAGCTCCACCAGGTCCTAGTCATTGAAGAATGGGAACGACGACTTGAGCGACCGAGCTGGGGCGTGGCTACCATAGAAGCCGTTCGGCCGGTCATGGCCGAATGGCTCACCAGGCGGCATGGCACCCTGAGCTTCCGGCTGACACAGGTGCTCTCGGGGCATGGTTGCTTCGGGAGTTACCTGTGTCGCATTGGCCGGGAGCCAACGCCAGGGTGCCACCACTGTGACTGCGCAGCCGATAATGCGCAGCACACACTGGAGGAGTGTCCCGCCTGGGACGAGCCACGCCGCGAGCTCGTCGCGGCCATAGGCCCGGATCTCTCGCTCTCGACCGTCATCGTCAAGATGGTCGAGAGCAAGGCCGGGTGGATCTCCGTCGCCTCGTACTGCGAGCGAGTCATGCTCGCGAAGGAGGCGGCGGAGAGGGAGAGGGAGCAGACCACCAGGCTCCCCTCCCGCGGTCGGCGAACACGGCGGCGACGGGTCGGCGACGACCTCATGCCGCCGTAAAAGGGCCTGTGGGCGACGGGACGGCCGGGCACGTCCGTCGCCCTGAGCAGAGTTTAACTGTACAGGCCCGCGTGGTGGAGGCGCTTGTGCCGAGCGACTCCCACAGTTCGTCGGGGGGGGTCTAACACCCGCCCCCTCCTGAGGGGTCTACCACCTTGACCCCTCAGACCGCAGAAGGGGCCCCTGATGAGGGGCCGACACCTGTCGGGGAGCAGAAGTAATGCCATTGGCAGTTCCTGCTCCCCGGCCCAATAGGTGTGAGAGGCACCGTGGGGTTTTTAGTCCGTGGGAATCGGACATAACCCACCCCCCGCTGCCCGACGGGGTGGGTATCCTTTACGGATTTTCCCCACGTAAAAAAAAACAAAAAAAAAAAAAAAAAAAAAAAAGGCGTGAAAATGTAAAAGATAGACATACAGTGACATTCACCTTTATAATAATAGTATAGATATGAATGTATTCATACAGATTTTTATAGGTTATTTAAGTCCTAGCCTTAACATCGTTTTTCTTTTGTTTAGCCAGCAAACAAGGTACCGCTGGTATGTATATAAGTAATTTTAAAGTACTTATTGTAGATTGTTTTTTTTTTATATTCCATATTTATATATGAGTATAGTATGAGATGTGGGCATAAATTTAATTTTTTTTTCGGAATTTTAGATTACCAAAAAATGATCCAATACGTTTAACCAATTAGGTTAAGCATATACCCAGTGGAAACAGACAAATTACCCATAATTCTGTCATATGCAGAAACATTTTAAGCCAGAAGATTATGTATCTGATTTAACACGACCAATTTTAAAACAAAATGCTGTCCCCTCAATGTTTCTTTTGGTAAGCAATTATTATTTTTTTCCATGGATATTTTTAAATACACTTTATATGGTTGGATTCCGATAAATAGTTTTAAGGTTATCGTGAGTTATACTGAGTGTCCCTCGGGTCCCAATGAAGTCATCGTTATCTGTTAAGGCTCAAACATGTTTTTTTGTGTCGTCGCCGGACGGATATTATTAACATATAAACAATATTTATATTCGTTTAACTAACATAATACCTCTTGTTTCGTTACAGTCTGCTTTAAAGAAGATGGAGGTTATTACCCAAATTCAAATATCGGCTGGAAGCTATAAATCTGAGGCCACCGTGATATATGAATCCATGCCCGAGGTGCCATCTACAAAGAAGTCGGGTACTGAGTATTTTAAAGATGTTGGTGTCCAAACGCAAGCAACTGTAAGCAGTGAAGAACTTAAACGCAAATAAATTTTTTTTAACCAAAAGTTAAAAAGGCAACACTATTGTCAGCTATCAAAAAGTAATGCAACAATTACGATGAGGTTCAGACTATAATTAAGACAAACTTTATAGATATACGTAACAAAGATAAATCTAGCAAAGGTATTAGGTACAAAGAAGAAATTAAAAAAAAATTCACTTTCACTGTACTATTTCTCAGCAAGAGCATATTGTCATTTACGATCTCACAAAACTTTACCCCATCCGGCTACATTACGAAAAATGTTAGTGACTACTAATTGTAGTGTTGGTTTTATGCAAGAGGTATTAGAATTTTTTAAAGTATCTGTATAAAACGATGATTCCTTAAAAAAAATTACATTACATTTTGATTCGATGTTGATTCAATCTGAAATTGTTTACGACAAAAATAGTGATAAGTACTGGGGCTATGTAGATTACGGTGGTATTGTATCGTCAGTTAATGCTGAGGATGTAGCGACAGAAGTCTTAGTTTTTCAAATAATATCTTTAAAAAAGAAATTGAAATGTCCAATAGGGTATTTTTTTATAAGTATGATAAGTGCCAACGTGCAAGCTCAATTAATCCTAACGGCAATACGATCATTAAGTGACATCAACATTATAGTAAGATCAATGACTTGACTTTGAAGTTCATAAGCGCTTTCTCAGGGCCTAAACTGAATAAAGAATTTTTGATTTTAATAAAATGTTCAAATCAACATGTTTTAATCATCACCATCTTACCATTATCTCATCTAAGTAGAGTCTTCACAACATGTTTTCCTTATGCACTCTCCCTTATCAGATGTCATCTCAGTATATACACCGTTTAAGGTAATATGACAAAAACTGGATGAAGGTCAAGTTGTTTAATGAATATATATACATATACGAGTATATATCTACCTAGCAAACTTCAACTAACTTATCCCCAAATTTTCAAATATTATTGTCACCCTTGTTAGAAGGTGACGGAACGGTTAGTGTGGTATCTCCCTCTCGGCACAGATTTTCTGTCGAGAGCTCATTCCAGTTGTTTACAACAAACCTTTGACACTTGTTGCGAATGTTCTATTATAGATTCAATTTACTAAGAGCTATGGAATGTAGAAGTAAAAAAAATGCATGTGTATAAATTTGTTGATTCAAAATGCATAATGTTTAGATAACATCGTTGGAGCTAGAGGGAATTGGAACTAGACAAATACACGCCATGCGCCAATAATTTTATTTACATAAAGATAGCAGAAAGTAGATTCCGACTTTGTTTTTATGATCACTTGGACAACTTTTAATTATACACACTTTTACTATGTTTATATTTTTAACAAAAAAGAATAAATATCAATTATAAATCAAAATTATTTTCAGAAAATATCTAATAGCGAAGTGTGTTGTTGATTATTTTATTTTTAAGACAAGGTGTTATCTAAACTGAACTGAGTGAAATATTCTTTCACACTTTTGAGTTCATTTTTTTTGTTCTTTTTTCTTTGAAAAAAAAATACTTTTGCGTTCATGGTTTTTGGAAGCTCTATGACTGGATACAATATATTAATATGGACAAATATTATATACGATCTCATCAATAGCGGGTTATTTTCTGGTAGTTAATGAAGAGTTTTTTTGTCTATCTCCGAAGAGCATATTTACAAAGTGATACATATAAAAAAATATGGCTGCCAATGGTCACCGGACATCTAATATTAGAATTTGTAATTAAAAACGTGCCAAGTACGAGTATATTATAGTCCGAGAGAAATAGTACACAGCTTACACAGAAACAACGAGATGTATAGTATACGCTCGCACACATACAAAGGAGTCGAGAGCGGAGGTGTAGAGGGGCGTAACAGTATAAGAGAGCATCATGTCGTTTACAGTAACGGTATACCGGTTGATTTTGCTGTCAAGGCGAGCCAATACATGTTTCACATCAATATACTTATCCAATCCGGTCTTTCCAGGTCTTCCCCCATACCTGAATATCCTGATACGGTAGAATCGTGCCGGCTGTTATGTCGGTCCATTCCTCCTCCTTGTAAGATTCCAGTCCTTATTTATTCCTCCTTGTAGTCTGTTAAGATTTATATTTAGCTATTGGCTTTTTGTATGAACTGACCAACGCTATTGGCTGATGGGACTTCACAGCTTCATGGACTAATAGGACGAGCTCTTATGGCGCTCATCCCTTTGGCAACAAGTTCAAGGATGCCAAAGTGGCCGAACGTCAGCTTGGGTTGTTGCTTTAGATGCAACAACGCGAATCTTAAGTTAAACTAGCTTAGATAATTGTATATACAAGAATTAGTGACACAAACATGTATGCCTCACGAAGGATTTAAAAATCTTTCAATCAGTTATTCTGAATATTTAATTTTTCCAAATTAATTACGATTCGTAAATTAAGCTTCACATCAATTTACAAGTCTGTTAACGACACAAGGACTAATACAATTTTTTATCACAAATAATTATTCTAGTTCAAATTCGAATAAATACATATGACTTACCAGCATTTTTTTAAGAATTATGAACTTTGTTTTGCCGTTTTTGAAGGGCAGGTATAGGAAAAGCACATAGGGAGTAATAAACATTTTATTATTATTAACTTGTTTTTATTATTATAAGCATAGTCACCATCTTATATGTTATATATCATAGTGACTATAAGAGAAATGCAATCTCGTACTCTCTGCTCACGCCGCCGTTGCGGGGTGTGGAGATACGATCCCGCACACTCGTCGCGTTTTTTCTTGTAACAACTCGAGCCTAGGTTTGTTCCTCGGTGTGGATCCCTCGAGTATGTTACTCGCGCGAATACAGTGACTCACGCTAGTTTTTCATTTACACAGAGATCACCCCACACACGTGCACACCTAGGTACACATAGTGGTGGGCTGTTTTTTTTGCCCTTTTCGGACTGAAATAGGTCACACAACATAGTAGTCAGATACAAAATACACACATACATTCGTGAAACATGCATGGTCATACATGCATTTTTAGCTTAGTCAGATCGGGAAATTCGGCGACAGTTCAAGCCGAGGGGCACCGAGTGCCCTTGCGCTGATCGCTTGAACAAATCGGGTGAGTGCCTTAAGCGCTCCCCTTAGTAGTCCGGTGGAACTGTAGCGGCCTTGCAAGGCCAACAGTGTAGGTCAGTTTGAAAAAAAAAACAAAGTCCACTCTCGAGTCAGGTATATATTTTTTTCTAACTTCTGCAAATTTGCGTTGGCGCCGACTTCAGATATATTATTAGGTAGCGCATATTCTAATATTTTTTATTTAAATGACATTTTTTTAAGCCAACTGAAGTAATAATGTAAAACAATATATATACATTTTTCTCATTCTATTTTGAAATGCATAAGAAGGTTCATTCCATTCGTAACATCAATAATACGCAAAAGCTTCTACCATCCACTCATTTTTTATTTTTTTCGAACTGACGTACGCTGTTGGCTTCGTCAGGCCTCTATAGTTTCATCGGACTACATCTACCACCCTCTCGGCTACCACCGCTTCAGACATAATACAGCTTAAGTAATGCAATTAGAATGCTTGCGTCATGTTGCAATGTAGCAACGAACGCAAGCGTATTAAAATTTGATTACAAACAGTTAGAAATTCTGCTACAAATCACACCCTTACTGTAAGCCGTTAAGAAGTTCCATTGATCATCATATTCCACAACGATAATTACTTGGCCATGACAAAGATACAGTAAGTGACTCAAATATCTGGATAATCTGGATCTGTATAAAAGATTCGGCCGAGTATTGTTAATTTGCTCCTAAGAATTGGAGATTTCCGTTACTTTGTCATGGATACCATAATCAGAACCTAACCAAACTCTCATCAAACTACTCTCGAAGTACATCCTTTCCAAAAAAAAAATTAATCATCGGTTGGCGTGATATTGATTTACTCGTTTTTGTTTTTTTTTTCGAACTGAGATACCCTGTTGGTACTAGAGCCTCTAAAGATTCACCAGACTACCGCGAGTTATTCGTCCATTTGTCGCTCATATACTTAATGCAAAATTAAGATTTGTATGGTTTTCTCATGGATGTCATTGTCAGAATTGAAATGGGACCACACGGGAAGCACCAGCTTTCAAATAAAAACACATCAAAATCGGTTTACCCAATCCAAAGTTATGGGGTAACAAACATAAAAAGAAAATACAGACGAATTGATAAGCTCCTCCTTTTTTGAAGTCGGTTAATAAAATATAAAATATCTTTTAAAATTAATTAAAATACTTTCATTTTTAAACAAATAAACTTTGTAATTATTCTACCCTAGTTCATCTCATATATCTCATATATATTCATCTCATTCTTTTGTCAATTTACTGAATTTTCACTTCCATCGTGTGTGAATCGCACACACACCTTTTTTATCATAGGACTTTAAATACATCCAAGTAAACATCTCTATCAAAAAGTTTTGTAAAATCAAAGAAAAAACTGTGTATGGTAATGAGTATGGGGCAGTGACTGTACAAGAAATCATGGTTCAAAGTTTTTGTTCTTGAAATTTTGACCTACGGCACAAATCGTGTGGATGACCGGAGGCCCTAGTTGACAACGAAGAATTAAAAGTAAAATCATGGAAGCGGATCCATCGCAAGCCACGTCACAGTAATTGGCAGGCTTCGGTATGAAGGACTAAGCAATTTTTATTCACTTTAACCAAATTGAGAATGTAAAAATCTCGAGAAATGGTTTTTATACGAATTGACTGAAATACACCAACAAACACGCATTGAATGCTACGTTACATTACTGAACCTACAAAATAACGAAGGAATATTTAATCGTATCGTTATTTGTGACGAAAAATGAATCCTTTACGATAATCAGAAATGCTCATCATAGTGGGTGAACCCAGGACAACGACGGACAAATCCTGTCCCAAGCAAAAGTTGCCTCAGAAAAAGGTATTAGTGAGTGTTTGGTGGACCAGTACTGATGTCATAAACTACAGCTTCCTAAGATCTCACCAATCGTTTACGGCAGGTCTGTATTGTCAACAATTGCCAACTATAATAAAAAAACTAGCCGTAAAACAACCGACAACTGTCAATCTCTCTATTCCACTGCTATTTAAGGGCATCGCTAGATCCCATACTCCACAATAGACGGTCGCTTAAGTAGAGCAACTGTATATGAAACGTCTCAGACACCCATCATACTCCCCGGAACTTGCTCAAACAGATTATCACTATTTTTGGAATTAGGATAATTTGTTACAAATAAAAACATTAAATTCTGATGAGACAGTCCAAACTGCCTCCAAAGATCTCATTTATTCTCGCTTCCACATTTCTTTCAGCAATGGAATAAATTCATTATCTCTAAAATGGCGGAAGTGCTTGTACATACTTAGATTGATTAATAGATAATTCCAGTATTTATTCTCATTAAACTTTATCCATATAAAACGTTAATGTCATATGTAGAGTCAAAATTAATACTAATCGACTAATCTATAATTATGTAGATTTTAGCATCTCTAGGACATATAGCCTGTGCATTTTGTTATATTTTGAAATAATAATGTGACGTAGATATTTGAATCCTTATAATCGTGCATTTATAGTACTATAACGTTTTTATTTATTGGGATATTTGATCTTTCAAGCGTAATAAATTAAATTATAAATAGCAATGGGTATCACAGTTGTAGTCATTGGATTGCCAAATTATGTAAGTCCATTATGCAATTCATTTTATGACTACAATACTGTTTTTATGTTACACTCCGCGTTGTAGCTGTGAAGCACCGTTTTTATAAGTATTAGGTTCTTTTTTATTATTTAATTATAACTAGTTTTTGAGGTCGATTATTTGCCTGTTGTTTTTAAAATGTAACGTACGCGTTCATATTTTATTTATTTTATTTTAGAATAATAGGTGATCTTATCGCTAACAAAAGAACAAATAAAAAAGTAATAACATAAATAAAGTCATTTAAAAATTCACACATATATAATATTCATAGGTAAAAAAATGGTTGTATTAAAACAAAGACGTTCGCCAGTATACACGTAACAACTCACTATAATTTCATCGCCATCGTATAAATGATATAGAAATATACCTACGATGCTCGAACAAAAGATATATGAATTATGAGACAATATATTCGCACAGAACAAACGGGAGAATATTCGTACCATACCGTATTTTTATACTTTCAAAATGGTGACATGTATACGCACACGAATTTGCCAATGTCACGTGGATTGAACCTAGTGTTACCGTATACGAAACAAAAAAATCATCTTTTTTCTGTGACTACCATAGGACACTAGGGATAAATATGATATTTGTGTTACCAGCTTATAGACTAACTAAACCTGCTAATATAATAATATTGGTACTGCCGATTACAAATAGAGTCCCCAACAATTTTTAAAATGGAAAATAAAAACGCGAGAACCGCTCTTTAATGATAAAAATATATTGTTATCCTAGAATTTGCATACACAACATCATTCAATAACTATTTTTTACCAGGTAACTATAAATATGATAGCGCAATGTTTTGATACATTGTTCGACTCGGCGGAAATCGGATCGTTCTACTTGTGCGATTTTCGTGAAGCTAAATATAAATGGCATAAATGGCAGATCGCGTTACATTTCAATTCTTATTATGATGCGATTATTGCACAGAACATGCTGGATGGGTACAACTTCCTTGTTAACACTACTGTATATTTGCTCCATGCGAGAATAAGAAACGACCCAAATATGTTAAATAATCGTTTATTCAATATGGTGGAAGTCAAGATGTTAAGACGTAGCTATAGTATTGGACACAGATCAAAATTACGTTTGGTAAGATTATTATTACCTCATTCGTATGTAAGTTATAAAGAAATGGTGACACCTGATTTGGTTATATTTTCCTTCTAGAAGAAATTACTTTCAATAATAGGACTGATCGTTATAATGATGTTTCAGCTTAGAGAAACAACTGTATATTGTATTGAGTGATTCATATTAAAGTATGTTTAGGTTTTATACATTTTTTCGTTTGAACACAATCACAGTTAATGTTAAATGGCGATTTGATCCAAGATAGCAAACACACTAAACCTAGAGGAACTCTAAAGTGCAGCTGTCGGAACATAGGTGCTTGGTGACGGATTTTCAACTTGAGGGTGGAAGTTAATCAGGTGGGCATACAAAATGTGCTACAATCATGATGTTTTCCTTCACCGAAAGCACGAATACGTTTTCACGAATTCGAATCTAGATCAAACGCCGCAATGTCAGATCACGCTAACCACTGATTCATTATCGCTTTAGCGTGTATTTTAAATGAAACGCAGCTTCATGCTCACTAGAAAATTATCAAAATTTGATTTTAATTGTCATAATATTAGTTAAGAATTACACATCACTTGTTGATAAAATTTATTTTGACAATAGACTAAATAGGTATAAAATGGTTAATTCCGAAAGGTAACACTGAAATATCCATAATCCAATTAGTTAAAACCAAAATACAGGTAAAGGTTTGATATGTTTTTTATGGATTCATTTACCATTACCTTACTGAGGCAAAAATTAGGGAATTAGTTAAAATTCATATCAAACTATTACCTGAGTTTTGGCTTAGTTTCATTCCGATTCAATTATCATGAATTTAATTGAGCCTTTAAACGAAATTACCTAGAAATACGAATGTCTTTCAGTCATCTCAAATGCGTAAACAAACAATTTACCTGAATATTAGATCTTAACTAATACCCTACGTCAACATTAACAAATCAAACCATGTCGCTAATACGTACTTAATAGAAATTAGTGCCAAAATCTCTACTAGTTGTAAGGTATTAGAGAGATTTTTACGGTTACTTTCTTTCAGTATTATTTACATTCTGATATGTGTACTCAAAACCATACACTCAATTATCCACAAAAGTATATGAAAGACAGATACCCTAAACGTGGACCCAAGGCACCTAAGTTACCACCAACTATTATGTACAGTAGAGGATTCAAGTCTTTAGGAAACGAAACGGTAAAAAACCAAAGATCTTCCGAACCTCCTGCTTGTGTTAATAATCTAAATATATCAAACAATGAAGCACAACCAATGTCTGCAGAGGATATTGGAAATACTAGGTAAGCGTTGGGATCCTCTTATACCTTTTCAGTTATTGTAATCTTTGTATATATATACCTACCAGGTTCTAAGGTCCAAAGCTGTCAAAATCAGATTTATTTGCGACAGACAAACAAAATTAATTTTAGTGGTACTGCTTTAATTTAGCGCTGTTGTCTATTGTTTTATTGCAAGAAAAACGAAATATAGAATACCTGGAGACTCCCAAACCAACTTCCTCCGGACAAGGTATACTTGTACACAAAATATGTAGCAATAGTGAAAATGAAATGGCAAATCATTCGTATCAGATTTGTTGTTGTTATTGTTTTTCAGCATGATGAAAACGTCCATAAAAAGACCTCCATTTTACACAAATGTTGGTAGCATATTTACTTAAGTCACAATAAAATTTAGGTATCTTACCAAGTTAGAATAAAGAAACGAAGATGTTAATGCCAATTATGATCGAAATATGAGTCGCGTAATTATTCTCTCAATCCCCACTGTCAGTTGCCTTGTAAAGTATCATTAAAAGAATAAAGATTTGGTATTGGTTCCAATTTTATTCTCGCAATTTTATTGCTTCAGAGTTTATTTCATTTAGCTATGAAATTAAAAAATGGCGCGTTCAAATTACTAAATAGGACAAAACTTTTAAACAACTATGGGAGATTACTTTACTATTAACACGTGTAAATTTATTTGTAATAAATATATGTTAAAAGCTTTATAATAACTGATCAGTGTGGAAATACTTATTAGTTAATCTGTAACAAATATCGTTTTTTTAATTTGTTTAGTATATTTGAGTTGTCACATTTCAAATTAGGCCAAATCCAATTTTAACCGTTCATTACCTTTTTAAGTGTTTTTTAAAGATAGCTCTAATTTTGCATATGGAAATGAGAAAATAAAAAAAAAAGCTAAACATCTCATGTACGCCAATGATTTGGACTTCGTTGCAGGTGTATAAATGTAAAAAATAAAGATATGAATGATTAAAATTGGTTCATTTTTAAATGTAATGACTCATTTGTTGGCCGATTTCGAGCGAAAACAACTCTTATCTTATTCTAGTGCGCTAGTCTATCCCTCTCAGTGTATAACTCAGTCTTCAAACCTTAACTCCCTTTTTCCCTATCGAAATACCTACTTTCCGTTGTTTTTGTATCAGAAAACTTGCGTTGAAATGAAATCGTTGCATTAAAATTATTTAGCCATATCTGTTTATTCTCATCGTGCCTAAGTAATTTTCACTTCTAACATTAATGATTTGAAAAACAAATATAATTTGTATTGTAGATGCAAACTTCTTCAAGTCGATGATTTACCTGTAATTGAAGATAATACGGATCAGATGTTGGATCCAATAAATCATTTAAATCAAGTCGAATCACCATTACAAGCGAATACATGTCATGATGAAATAGGTTTGAAAGTCTCTTTTTTAAACTTAAAAAGCAAAATCTTATCTAGATACACAAATTAACCCATATCGTTAAAACCGTTTCCGAGATTCACGAAATAAATTTATTTATAGATATATAAAAAATAAATCTTAAATATATCAATCATTCACAATAATAAAATCTGTTGTGAAAAAAATGGCGTAGTGAATTTTAGCTGCCTTGAATAATATAAGCGAGCATCGCTGCCTGCTATGCCATCATTCGTGTCTCCGTTGCGTTACTTTACGCACCTGAATAGAAAACTAGCGCCCCTGATTAGCTGGTGTTTAGAGCAAATATCCTTTTCATTCTAACCCAGGACCTCGACTCTTATATCGTAACTGATATATAAAGAGTAATTTATATTTTTAGATAACGATTCATATCTTGATATTGAGGATAAAATATGGGACACAATTGATGAAGTTCTGCAGGATATCCGTACAGACATGGTAAAACCTTCTCTAGATAAAAACGAATTATATCTAACTTAGGTAAAACCTACTATGTATTAATGTATATCTAATTAAATACTTTAGGTACGTTACGTATTTATCGTAGATTAGAACTGGTCTTTACAGCTTATAATTTAAATTCACTCCTAAGTTGATTTTTTAAGACCCATATTTTAAATTTCATGGTTTAGTAAGAAAAAGTTCGTACAAATGAACAATTTATTTAAAAATACATTTTACTTAAAAACTATTATTGTACAATACATAATTTGTTATTTTCAAAGTTGTGTAATAAATAAGGCATCTTTAAGCTTATACTGCCAACAGACTGTTAACCTGTGCCTCGTGAGGTCTACATTTGATTGTATGGAACTTAAATCTTTATGGTTATGGACAGTCCAGGGGTTCATTTTTAATCACAGATTAAAAATCATATGCATAAAAAAACTTTGATGATCCATAATACTACACTTATACATTATATCTGTGGCAAGTTGCGCTGGGTCGCTAGTATAACTATAACTAAATCAATATAACTTGTGATAGTTACAATTTCGTTTTCATAAAAATGTTTTTGATGATTTACGGAAATTCTGGGTCTTATTTAAATAGACATTGACCTGTCTTCTATTTGTCTATTTGAAAATTTATCAGTACTACAACCAAATCATGCGATGCATAGATCCTTCTCATGGCTCAGTTCTATTACTATCAAGGAGTATAATAAGTATTAAGTAAGTTACTATCCATATTCTAAAAAAAAAATACACGTACAGTAGTGGGCGGAATAAATAAAAACAGTTTATTATGGAATAATCTCTGGGCAGAGACGTATATCTAATGGTTGTGTTCTAGGCGAATCACGTAACACCCTGATATCGTCTGGAGTTTACTGTATAGATAAATGCAGAGGTGCTTGTGGAATTAACAAGAGTATTTATCAAAGTTTAATAAATCTACATACAATTGGTTAATAATATAAATTGCATACTATGTTGTCCTGCTTTAGCTACTTATTTAATTTAACTTCAGTTTTCAGACGACAAACTGTCAGAAAATAATTATGATTCAACGAACAATTAAGGGGAAAGATTTACTATTTAGATGTTAATACTATATGTCCGGCAAACTATGTTCAGCCATAAAAATAAATTATATTTACATTGTATTTTCTTTCTTTTGTAGCATGTTGTTTACCTTTTTTAACAGAGAAACATGACTTTTTATGAATAAAGATATAAACAATCATCATGCCTTTGCTCTGCATACGAATGGGCGGCATGATTATTGTTGGAGTTTTTGGTGGGATCCCGGAATGTCATGTAGTAGATTTTATATTTCTTTCGTAATCTCTTGTTATTTGGCTCCACATTTTGTAATGTTGGTGGCGTTTACGTAGTGTAGGTCGGTTATTGTGCACAAGTGAAGTGGATGGGAAATAATGCCACGAACCACACACACACACACCACAAAAACTCCCTGAAAAGTTCTAACAAGACGGCCACCATCTTGTTAATTGATTGAAATTATCACAAGAAACTTGTAATATCTGGCCTATCCGACAATGGCAGTAATAATAGCAGATTGGTTGTCAAAAATAAAATAGATGATTATTGTAATTTTTTTCCAATCGAAAAGAACATACGTTAGCATTAATCCATATAAATTTAAAATGCATGGTCATCAATACAATCACATATATAAAACATCTATCTGATACCGCTAATGGCAAATTAAAAATTAGAGGCCATCAAGTGGTCGAAATTCAATCATAACTCATTATTTTTTAAAGTTTTAATATCATAAACATTTTTTTATGAAGACTATAAATGTTGATTATAGACGTAAGGACCGTGAACTATGATGAACAGAGGACTTATAAATAAATGCTTCAAAACCATAAAGAACTAACAATTTCTAAAAATGTTTAATAATGACAACGAAAGCTGGACAATAGCTAGTTAACGTCGGGAGCATTTTTACTTCTTTTTAAAAAAAACAACTAAAAAGTCGATTTGAGACTTATTTATTCTACGACTATAATATAAGAGCGTCGATTACGATTATATAGAGCACGATGGTATAGGCACTGACACTATTTCGTTGCACTGAATTATTTTCACTTTTAACACTATTTCTTAAAATATAGTTTAGACTAGCTGTGCCCGCGACTTCGTCCATGTGGAACGGAATACAAAACACAGTGATTAATGAAACACTCTGAATTTATATCTGTATATCTTGTATATTTGTAATGTAATGTGCCTGGCTAAAAACTAATAACGGTCGTACCCCTTTGTCACTTCAATAATAACTAAAAATTAGGGTTTCCAAGGTCCTTTGATGTGTCTAAAAACCGAGGGCCTAGCTATATTACTGCATCTATCGTCATACAGTCAGATAGTTCGTAGCACACGATGGTATTGTGTGCCCGCATCTAAATTTATTGCGAACATGGACGAAACTTCGTGGAGATACACGCAGGTATAGGAGTGACATAACACTAATATTCTAATTTAACAACTGTAAAAACAATATTAACCCTTGGACTGTCCAAAACCATAAAGATTTAACTTCTATACAAACGAATGTAAGCCTCATGAGTCATAGGTCAATAGACTGTTAGCAGCATACGCTTAAAAAATACCTGATTTATTACAAAACTTTGAAAAATAACAAATGATACATTGTAAAATAATAATTTTCATGTCAAATGTATTTTTCAATATTTTTTTCATTTGTACGAACTTTTTTTACTAAACCATGAAATTTACAATTTACGATGTAGTGAAATTAAAAAAATAATTGAAAACATAATCTGCCATTTTAAATCGGAGTCTTAAAAAATCAGCCGAAGGCTTATAATATTCATTCATATAGCTCATTTTCATTATTATGTTTATGTTATCTTTTCTTTTATTTGCACTGCCTGCAGTCTTTTTTCTCCAGAGTACCGCTGGAAGAAAATGCGAGCTCCCTAATGCATAAACCAAAAAGTATTCATTAAGTGAAAGCGTAATTAAGACATTAGAATCAAGGTTGATTTATGAAAATTATAATTCGAAATAAATCTAACAAACAGAAATAATCTCATTGTTATCTGTACTCTTCCTTGCATAATATTCTTACCACAGTAAACCAATAAAATTTTAGTTTAGCGCCATCTGTTGTCGTCTAAAATGTAGTATGTTATTGCTTCTAAAGACGATTTTTTCTTACATTTATGTTCAATGAACAATTGTAGTCTGTATTTTTTTATTGTTATAACACATTTTCCTAAAATATGATAAGGTTCAATAACTTGTAATATTTACAACACAAATCTAATTAGAAATTTACAAATTTAATCAAAAACCTTATGCGATCGAAAAATAAGAATCATATCTTACTTACACAAAGTACAAAGTAAGTTATTCCGATTATAGAAATATGTAATATATGTAATTGGCCAATTTTTAGAATGTATATTATAGTAGTAATAGATGTAGCAAATAGCGGTTGAACGCCATCTATTTGCAATAATGCATATTAATTAATTACTGAACATCTTAGGTTATTAATATTTATTTATGCGAAAATAAAATATTAACCATTTTTCTTTCGTCCTATGTCTCAGTAATGTAATACTGTGGTAATGTTTATTTATGTTATAAAATACCCTGGTTTTTAGATGAGGCTAAAGTCCATTTACTTATCTATTTTTCTCTCGTACTTAACTCCCGTCGTCAATAAAATTACAATAACTTTTGATAGAGTTAACCGATGTTAACGAAACATAAAAATTATGTTGCTCCGGAATATGCTTGATTGTTTTCTTGCTGGAGTTTTATCAGAAACCTAGTACTTTACCATTGATGCCTGTTCAAACAAACAGACAGACAGACATTTCTAAAAATGATCGAAATGGATTCTATTACTTATTCCTAGACACCTACAACAATTTTTTTCTCAAAAATCAAAAAAGTACAGACACGTTGGATTTACATTCTTATTATATGTATAGATGATGTATGCCGTCTAGAGGAACCCCTTTTAGATTTATCCGGGCCTAAGGCCGCGACGAGCTCGCGGCGTGGCTCGTCCCAGGCGGGACACTCCACGAGTGTTGGCTCGTTAGCTCCCGGCCTATCCGACACAGGTAGCTCCCGAAGCATCCATGCCCCGAGAGCACCTGAGTCAGCCGAAAGCTCAGGGTGCCATGCCGCCTGGTGAGCCATTCGACCATGACCGGCCGAACGGCTCCTATGGTAGCCACGCCCGAGCTCGGTCGCTCAAGTCGTCGTTCCCACTCTTCGATGACTAGGACCTGGTGGAGCTGGGACCGGAGCACCTCGATTTGCCGAGGTGCGAGTCTCCGGCCCTGCTCCAGCGCCTCCACGCGTCGTTCGTACAGGGACGCGTGGGCTCTCGCTTCCAGGTCCCAGGGTGGGGATCCGGCTAGAAGGGAGGCCGCCTCGAAGGAGGTCGTGCGGTATCCGCGGATGACTCTGACGGCCATCACTCTCTGCGTTTTACGCAGCTGAGTGTTGCTGATGGCCATCAGGCCATACGCCCATGTGGGGGCCCCATACAGGGCCATCGACCGCACAAACCCCAGGTACAACTTCCGGCAGACGGAGTTGGGCCCCCCCAGGTTGGGAAGCAGACGGGCTAACGCGCCCTAACTACCTCTGGTGTTGTTCGCGACGGTACTTCGATTGCTTGTCTTATTTTACTAAATGCGTCGATTAGTGTTAAATAGTACTTTGATTCTAATGAGAAAATATTTATAAAAATTTCTTGAAATGGCGCATTTTGAGTTTGCATTAATTGTAGAGATGGCTTTATTGGCTTTATTGGCGTATTTGGTAGTTTTACATTCCTCACACGAATTAATGACAGCAGAGACTATTTCTCTCATGTTTACCCAGTAATAATTTCGTCGGATTCTTTTAATAGTTTCCGTTATTCCGCGATGGCAAGTTTTGCCTTGGTGTAACTTTTCTACTATAGCCTTTTGTTCACCTTCTTCATCTACGTATATTACACGTTCAGTACATTCATAAAAGTTTACATACCCTTTCTTAAACAATTCTAATATAACGTTACTGAATTCGCCAATGTTCGGGATTTTCAAAATAAATGAAATATTCAATATTTGGTTTGATGTATTTCTTAAGGAAATCTTTAATTAAGTTTGGTTTTCCGATAGGTAAAAAGACTTCCAGCACCATTTGATTATATCTAGATAAGTTTTTAACATTGTACTCATTACGAAACCAGCTATTTACTGATTCGGCATGGTGTCAACAGCCTCATGTAATATGGGTATACCGGTAAATTCCATGTCTTTGGCAGAATGTATTGTATGTGTGGAGTTTGTTTCTGTTCTAAGTGGATAGTCAGGTTAATCGTCCAGTACAATAGTGTCCGTTTGCGATATAGGGCTAGCTGTTATAGTTCGCTCTGAGTCTGATATCGTTATTGTTCTCGAGTCATCAGTCGATCAGTCGATGTTAACTGTAAGAGATGCGTTATCGTCTACTTCGCCAGTCCTTAATGCGTTTATTTTAATTCGTGATAATGCATCGGCGTTAGCGTTTTGTTTGCCACTTTTGTGAATTACGTTAAAGTTATACTCTTGCAAGCGTAAACGCTAGCCTGTTAATTTACTGTTTGGTTCTTTGAGTTGATACAACCAGACGAGGGGCTTATGATCTGTAATCATGTCAAATTTATGACCAAATAAATAGGGTCTACAATGTTTTGTGGCCCAAATTGTAGCTGACAATTCACGCTCGATTGTACTATATCTTTTTTCTATTTCGGATAATTTACGACTAGCATAAGCGATAGGTCTGTCGCTACCAATCGGTCCTTGTGACAATACTGCGCCTATGGCAACCTCAGAGGCATAAGTGGTCAAGAGAAATGGTTTCGTCAAGTCTGGATATTGCAAGATGGGTGCATTAATTAGTAGTTCCTTGCATTTGTCGAATGCTTCTATGTATTTCTGATTAATTTTTACCTTTCTACCTTACTTTAAACAGTTTGATAGTGGTTGTGTAATCTTAGAAGTCTTTTATGTACCTGTGGTGGTTTGTATCCAAACTGTCCTGCTTGAGGTCGGAAACCAAATTGCTATGGTGGTCGATAACCAAACTGCTGTGGTTGTGGTGGTCGGTAACCAAATGGCTGTAGTTGTGGTGGTCGACAACCGAATTGCTGTGGTTGTCGTGGTCGCTAACCGAATTGTTGTGGTGGTTGATAACCAAATTGGCCTGCTTGAAGGCGAAATCCGAACTGCTGTTGTGGCTTAATATTAAGTGAAGGCTGGACTAAATTATTACCTCCCTGTCTTGTGTGGTCTGCCGCTTGGTTTCTGAAGACCTGTGGTGGAGTGGGCTTAAACAGTAATTGCTGTGGTGGGGGTTGTGAGCGCTGTCGAAGCATTTTTGATCTCAAATTATATTGCTCTTGAAAATTTATTTCCTCTAATACATGTGACAAAGCTTCTTCTAATGTTTGTGGATTTTTAAGCCTAATCAATCTTACAATATGTTCCGGTAAATTATAGAGAAAGACATTTAACGAGGTATTATTATAAATTCTCTTATTCGTGTCTATTACTTGTTTCGAATTTCCCTGATTAACCTTTGATAATAAGATCGCTCGGACGTCCTGTATACGGCTACAAAAATCTAAGTACGTTTTATTATTCCTAATTTTCAAAGTCTCAAGTTCGATAGCAACACACTCTTCACTACGCGGATCACCAAAATGTTGGATAAGTAGGTCATTCAATTCAATTAATAAGGTAATTCAATTAAAGGATTCTTTTATTGCGACCATGTGTCGTTTAAGTCTCCCCTTTCACTAATTAATTCGGCTGCCTTATTCGTTAATCGACTAGTAATAAATTGCATAAAAATGTCATTTCGGTCTGTGGTACCTTGAAATCTTTGAATGACAAATTCACATTTTCTAATAAACAAACTAAGTAATTTAGTGTTTTCGTTAAATTCTGGAATTAAACTTAAAACGTCTTTGGGTGGTAATAACGAACGTGTTTGAGACAGTGAGGGGGTTTGTCTAGGTACAGGTGTGGCTTGTGACGCAGCGACAGGAATTTGCGTATAAGCATTGTCTAGAGCCATGTTAAACAATCTACGTTACACAATCTAAGTTACAATTTATTTTATTTAAATATAACTAATTTATTATAGAGTTTCAATTAAAGTTGATTTCGGAATTTACGAAATTAGTAAAAATAAAATCCAATAATAATTTTAATTATTGAACACATATAATTAAAAGTAAAGATAAAAAAATAAATAATTTTAATTATTTAATGTATTTATGTAATTAATTATTTAAAAAAAAAATAATCGACAATGATATTAATTATTGAACCCTTATATAATTAAAAGTGAAAAAGAAGCAATAATTTTAGTTATTTTAATTATTTCATTTTAGTTATTTAACGTATTTATAACATGAAAAATGAAACATAAATCAACAATGATTTTAATTATTGACCGCACTTATATAAACAATTAGATTTCTAAATGTAATTTTAACATTGAAAATATTATTAAGAGGGATATTGGATAGGAAGTAGAAAGCTACTACTGACTTTCCGATTTTCTTCATAATTTCTCCTTCCACAGTTAATTTATTTCTTTTGGTTCGTGGGATTGTTCGGGACTCGCGACACGTATTATTTCCGAAAAATACTTATTTCGCGATGGCACAAACAATCCTACCGGCTGCGCCAGTGAACTTCGGAAGCACTTTTACTTTTTTTTTTTTAAACTAAAAAGTCGATTTGAGACTTATTTATTCTACTACTATAATATAAGAGCGTCGATTCTAGACTGACTAAAACTAATTTCTTATATTACTTATTCTAAATATGCTGACATAGAGTCTGGGTCTCTTCCCGTGAGAGCTACGCTAGATAAGCTTAACTGCAATACATTGTACGTCATATTTAGGGGAATTTAAGTAGCTAATAAATAAAAAAAATTAAGGAAGTCTGTTAGCAAAATAGCTATTAAATAAAAACAATGACAAAGAAGGTCGGTTGACAAACTGAGGAGTTCTATACATACACCAGTAATTGTCCAATTGTCGAAATTCAATATTACCAATTTTTTTTTTTTTTTTATTATGTGTAAATAATATTGTTATTCAAGGGCAAAAATTCTCTAAGATACACTTTATTTTAGCCCAGGATTAAATTAGGGCTGTAGTTGCTTTCAAATTATTAATAGTCACTCAATTGTGTTGAGAAATAAAGGATTTTAGGATGTTATTGCCACACAAAATCTATAGGTTAATCTTATTTTGATAGGTCATATAAAATGTTTCTATTTATTAATGGTGTCAACTATTCAATCCATAAATGTGTAACTCGTAGCTATACCTCACGTGGTCAATGTTGCCCTTGGATCTACTGAACGTTTTTTTTTAACATAGTATTATTAAAAAAACATAGGATCTTATAATTTGGGCTAAATCAAAGGACATAAACAGTCACAACAAAATTTTATCATCCAATTTCTTCTTGCGGCAATTTTTTACCCATAATGACAATACATTTTTGAATTAATTTATCTTCCAATTTTTCGAAATAAATTGTTATTATAAGAATATAGTATAATTACAATGTCGTATTAAAAAAATTACAACTACTCCAAATTTATCTGTTAGGTTCACTCAAGGAATTTATAAGTAAATTACTTATAAATTCCTTGGGTTCACTTGATCAATATGAAAATAAAAGTCAGTAAATATAATTTACCTGTTATACTACTCTATGAACAAAGTCTTTGGTATAATGACAGACGAAATTTTTCCAGAAAGAGACAAATAAAAATTACTGTCCTAGGTACCAGAAATCAATTTTGACGCCTGATAATGTCATATTTAATTTATGGCATGCCAGAAAGTCATAATTAATCTTATTTGTCTCTACTGTCGAAACCGAATTTCTTTATTCTGTGGTCGAAATATGATCTGCAGCCATGGACAAATAAATTTCTTCTTCTTTTGTAGAGAGAGAAATTGTCTTGTTCTACGGTTTCGACATAAAATATGAATAAAATTTTGCGTTAAGAAAACAAACCTATATTCAGACTTTTTTCTCTTTCACAGACCGTAGAGTATGCAGTTAATGAGCAGAGACAAATAAAGATTAATATTAGCTATCATATGAGACACTCTGTGGTAACCCTATAAGTTTTATCTATGTTGTTTCTCGATTTTCTCTGTATACCACAGAGCTGTATACTTATAGGTTCATTTACTTCTTGTCTTTATATTTGCCTCCGCTAAGAGTAATATTATTCTGTGTTATTTGCTGAGGCCGAGAATCTAAACATTCAATGTTTGTTCTGCGCTATTGTTTTTTTATATAAGTCATAGTAAACGTTTTTAGCAATGCTAATAATTATACACAATTTACCACATCAGGTATTTCTATTATTCTCGTGTTGACGAAAATGTATCAATTGATTTTACAGTGTTGTAATTTATTATTTTAGTTTCGGTATAACGACATAAAATCTTTGATTCATTCAAAATGTGGCTTGAAGGATATAATATTGGACAATTTGTTACCCGAGGGCGGTGGTAAGAAAGTGACTATCGGTGTGGCGGATGAAGGCGACGCCGCCATGCTTGTCAGGAATTTGAACGGAGTTTACTTGCAAGACTCTCAATTGTTTGTTGAAGTCGTTCGTCAGAAACATGTAAGAATTCACTATACAATAAAAATTTAATTATACTGTAACCTAAAAATACTAAACAAAAAAATACGTTGTCTGACAGGATTCGTAAATCTTCTATATAAATAAAATTAGAGAGGAGGTCTGTTCGTTATACGCGCATTAAACAAAAAGTACTCTATTAATACATTTATTTTCCGAGTAAACTGAAGTCCTAAATGTGTCAAAACTGTCTTGACGTCCACTTGAATATCAAGCAAGTGAACATGCTTTGAAACAGTTTCTTGTATGAAACTTAATATTTTTAGAAACAAATCAATTCATTTTCTAGCCTGATGATCAACCATACCATAATACCACATCTAATGCGGGTAACAATATATTAAACATGAAAAACAATCAAGCTACAGCACAGATTTACCAAAGTCAGTCTGTTCAACAAATGATGGCTTCACAACTTATGGCATCACAGATGATGGCATCACAAATGAGGCCTTCACAAATGGAGATACCTCAAACGGGCACACCAAAAATGGCTACACCACAAATGGGTACACAACAAATGGGTACACAACAAATGGGTGTACCACAAATGGTACCACCACCTATAAAAGAGGACAACTTTAAAACAACATCCAGCATGAATCTGAATTATGTGGCATCTCAGGTAATTTTGTTTTTCACTTGTTAGTTAATTCATTGTTTTAGAACAACTAAACTTATTAGTTACTTATCCTTTTTCTGTATGTATTTGCTGTAAACTGAGGAAGACCGTTGGGTAATACTCACTACTGCTAGGAGGAACTTACTACTTAATGTGACTCTTGGAACTATTTATCTTCCTGTAAAATTCCATAGCAAATAACTCATTTATTATATTAAAATCATAGATAATTTGCATTTCTGCAAATTAATCGATGTTTTGAGTACCATGCCAGAGAATTTGATGTATACATCCAGAGGCTGAGCAATGATTGAATGCTCATTCTCATAGAACAGAATATTTCACAAAGGGTAAGGAGCAGTTCAAGTATTATGTTAGCAGAATTTTTGCAATATCTGACAGGTGATCAGATCCTGGTCTGCAAAAGTAAGCAATGTTCTTACCTTGCTCCTATGCTTACATAAACGTTTTTGTTATATATTTTTTTACTTTGTTCTGATTTCCTTATTAATTCATGGGCAGCAGTTAATATAGAAATAAGGAATTCGCTTATAGTGGTTCTCTACTAGGGCGATGGTAGCCTAGTAGATAAGACCGCATATCTCACATACACATCTAGATCCCCTCTTCTCTTATATCATCAAAAATAAGCAGATCAAATTTCCCCTGTCCCCTTGCAGTACTTATTTAATACTTAAATGACCCCTAAGACTTTGTTAGATCATAATGTTGAATAGGTCTATTCTATATGCCTATTTACCTATCATTTTGTTTGTCATGTATGAAATTTCAAGTGGATGTAGTCACAGGCTCAGCTAGTGTATTATGTAAAAAGGATCTTAGAATACTTACAGACAAGAAATATATCAAAAACAGTAGTTATTAATATAACATTTGTTCAAATCTATTATAATCTACATTTGAAACTCGGTTGTAGTGTGTTCAGATACTGAGTCGATCTATGTAAGTTTTAAGCAGCAATTGACAGATTGTAGTAAAAGTAAACATTAATAAATGCATAACAAGGTAAGCAACCGCCTTGAAGTTTAAAATACATTTATTAGTATGTTTTACCTCCTACATTTAAGAGCCAGTCTTTTGTTTAAGTTTTAGTGTGCTCTTATCTGCATGGTATTTATTATCTGCAACTCATCATACTTATACTACTTTAAAAAAAAAACGCAACTTATCTCTGCTCCTAGTATGGCAGATTTGACTAAAAGAGACTGGGTGTAAAGAGGGTAAAATTTCTACAAAAGCTATAGGATTTAAGAAGAAACAAAATATGTATATTTTTATAATTTAATGTCTACATGCTGAAGCTCCAATCTATTATTGGATCTCTGCAATAATAAAACTTTTTAAGATTAAATATAGATCATTAAATTATATATGTAATAAAATTTATATTATGGTCAGTGGTTTGACCTGTGGAACAGCAATCTGATCTCCACAGGTTCACACCCCAGCATGTACCCATGAATTTTTCCAAATTAGCATACATTTACTACTGTCAGTTGATAATATTATCAGCCGACAGTCAAGAATAACATTGTGAGGAAACTTTAACCTGAGAAATGTTCTAGTAGTATCACTTTATGTGGGAAAATATGGAACTGTGTATTTCTCAGATTTTAAAGTCACCCACAGATCATGGGCTGGGATGGTGAATATGTCCATACCTTCCTTTGGAAAGTAACCAATGGCACTGCAGAGGGTATCTTACAGGCTGATGATGATGATAAAATTTATATAAGATTAGAAAATATATTAGTGTATTGATTCATGTAAACATTTATACGAAAGTTTTTGTATAAGAAGTAATTAAAGTAAGTAATACAAAAACACTGATATATTTGTACAGTATTAAATTATACTTGTTACATTCCTCAATTTTGGATGTAAGCCCTTAATAAGACAGTAATGACATTCCACCATCCACACAAGTAAACATGTTACATCCTACATTTGGATATGATTCATTCTGGGTACCAGAGCTATTAAAATTGTTGATATGATTATTCGAAGATAAAATCGGGTTTGTGATTCATGGAGATTTTAGAGACTTACATCATATATAAAGTAAAAGTGTTGTAAGTTGTACTCATAGTATTGACAATGTTTAGTGGAGAAATGCCACATGATCAAAGTAATGACATTGAGTATCTTCAATCTACTATGGGCCCATGTTGAAGAATTCTTGAATCAAAGGATTCAAAATGAAAGGTTTTTGTTAGTGGAGTATTGATGATAAACTTCTGGATTCTAAGCAATTGTCCGACTTGGATTGTTCATTAAAGTACAAACTTTTATGATAATCTGTTATATAAAGGTAGAGATAAGTACTGCAGTAAATAGTATATTCAGTGTTTAGCTGAATGTTGAAAATATCATGAATCAAATTGTTAATCGGGTATTAGAATACGGTAATTGTGGCCGACTAACTTGCGGCCATTATACAGCAAGTGATTTGCTTGGGCGTATAGCGTTCCGGGATCGATGAGGACATGTCAAGTAGAACTGCGACCATTATATAAATGGTGATGGACCTGTCACAGCGCCCCGTACCTTTTGTTTTGTCGCATTCCTGAATCAGCTCATATAGACCTGACACCACAGAGGTCTACAAATCAGCGTGGCAGCGGCGATCGATGTTAAATTATGGATCTCTAGGTGGTCGCCTGGACATGTCATAGCGACCCGTGTATTTTGGTTTGACATGTTTTTAAACTAGTCTATCTGTGTTCGAATGCGGGATGCAAATCAACATGACAGTTACGAATCTCCAAACAGTGGCCGTAATTGGCTTGTACTTGCTACTAGACAAAGTTTGGTAAAATTGTGTGTTCATAATTTATGCCATACTAATTTTAATTAGTGAGTGTGAGTTTACTCCAATTATTCACTACGAATTATGATTAATTTGTGTTTTTCTAAAATGTTTGTCTTTGTATAGAAAACTAGCTTATTTGCTGCCCGTTTCGTTGGACATTAAAAATTGCCAAAGGGATAATCTAACCCAAAAATGTGCAGCCAAATCCATCTACGAATGATTTCGCGTCAGATGGTCCTATGCTTACACGTTCAGTAAATAAAAGAAGAAGGATAATCAATTTCTTCACTGAAGCTACTCAATATAAGTCAAATTAAATGTAATTGTGTAAAAACTTTTTCATTTTGATATTCTTCCTTACAAATTGTTAATAATGTATGTTCCTCAGCATACTAAAAAATATCTGGAGATTAATCAGCAGACAATTTGTTTCAGGATGCAGCTTTAATATTTTATCCCAATGTCTATTGTTAGAAACATTTTTTTTCACAGACTTCTCAATTTGGCTACGATATGCAACAGCAGTACTCCAACACTAACATGGTACCAGCATTAATAAGTTATCCCAGGAAACAAAACATTGACTATGACTTTGGAATAGGAAATAAACAGTATTCAAACCAAGGTCAAAGTCAGTCGTGGGGGAATTTCAATGCTAATTCCTTTAATACTAACCGGCAAAACGATTACGCTTCTTATTCAAGTAGCAATCAATCTCGTTTTGATCAAATTCTACCTCAAAGTAAAGTGGATACTAGCGTGGATGATAAACGAGGACTTAAAAGAAAGCGCAGTGAGTCTCCCGTTAGACGGCAATCATACTCGCACCAAAGCGGATCTGATTGGTCTCGTAGAGACCAGACTAATTCAGGATGGCACGACTCAAGTTACAATGACCAAGTGCCTTCTAGGAACTTCAGTAGGTATAGTTTTTCCGCTGGAAGTTCGTCTCGGAGAGACGAAGCTCCGGTGGATCGTATAAAATCCCCTTGGAATGTACCACCATCGCAATTATCAAAGTTGAACCAAAGAGATGTTCCTAAGTCTGACTTCTCGAATAGAAAGTCCAATTACAACGACTCGAAAAAGTCTAAGCGGAATAATAAATCTGAGATAGCGAACTCTACATTTCGGAATCGTGCGTTTAATGAACCGAAAAAACAAAGTAAAGCCGACACAAAAAGTTTGAATACAAATAGCATTTATGTACCTACCAATAAAGTACTTCAAATTGACAAGTGTATACGTAATCAGTCCACAAAAACAATAACAAGAGCTATCCTTGATAACGCTTTGTTAAATAAAACTACGGACAATGTACCGGACGGTCATATATATGACAGGATGTTGCGAGCCGTGAAGGCACGCGTGATTTTATTAACAGATTCGCTATACGCCTTGAGCCGTGAATTTTGTTTCAATAAGTATAGGGAGAAGTTTCCAGAGAGTGATGATCAACATTTCTATAACGTTATTGTGAATCGTTGCAAACGTCATCTCCGTCTACAGGCGCAAAAAGGTAATTATATTATTTTGGTTCCTTTATGAGAATATAAATTTAGCAATCTTAGTTACAGCATGCAATTTAAATTATATCTGACAAATCTTATGCTTTCCTCTAAGTCTTCTAGACTTGAAGAAAATAGCTAAGAGGTCACGAATACATCCTGTATATATTACTTTGTTTTATAATCTAAATAGTGGACCGTTTCGGTGTTGATCAAAAATAAGTCCTTATGTGCTTTTACCATCTACCTTTGTTATTTCTAAGGTCTGCCATCTTGAAAGGTGGTGGTGAGAAAATGATACCTCTAGTCGAAACTAGCAGGGAACGCTAAGCTGCTGTTTATTAAGATACATTGCTACATTGTCTTATAAATAGCATATCTGAAATGGTTTCTGCATCACTCAATTCTCTTACTTTAACGTACGTGTAGACAATGACGGTGATATAGAGCGGGCCAACAAAAATGACTCAATACATTGGGGGGCCGCAAAATATTTATAAAAATAAAATACAAGTATAATAAGTATCATTATTTTATTATCTACTTTTTCATTAATTTGTCTTTTAAAGCCCAATAAATGAACAACGCGCGGTGTCGGGTGTAGCTATTATACGTTCGGGGAATTCCCCCGAGTTCTCGAGTGAATAGTGTTGTGTGCGGCATAATCGAATACATATCCAAAACATTTGAATTTCGTCGCAAGAAAAATTTACACATAAATATAACCTCATATTTTATACACAACACTGTATAACTGTAGATGAGTGCACAGCCGATGTGTTCTCCTTCTCTATTTCTCTTTCTCCCTACAAACACGCATACACTATGTTGGTCGACAGTACGTCGTGGTCCCAAGCTAACACAAAAAGGGGTTGCCACCATGTCGCAGCCATCTTTCCGCCACCGCACGCGATCATTAGTCAAATCAAATAACGCACGCTCCGCGCGATTTCGGATGTAGCCAGTACTTCGTGTGCTGACTTGGTTGTTGTGCCCATACCTTTCTTCGAGAATAAGCCTATGGCCCTGCAGTGGGTTTCTATTAGGATGATTTGATGATAATTTGAGTGTATGTGAACCTTACTGAATTATCATCAAGCACCAAACAAAATTACTCTCATTTGGTTTGTCGCGTTTCCGATCGGTTCCTAGAGATTTACAGGACGGAATGACAACGGTGAATGCTGATGGATTATGTATCTTTCGGTAGTTGCCATTGTTTATAGACTGCATTGCCTTACCATCAAGTTCAGTGTAGCCAAGGTCGTGGTAATATAGAAAAAGAACTATTTTGTGGCATTCGAACTGCATAGTGCTTAAAGTGCACTTACGGATTGTTTTTCACTCAGTTCGATACACGACAAAGTCTATGTGTCGAATTTTGTAAATAATTCGGCTAACTTTTAAGCACACTGAAAAATATTCTGTGGATGATTTTTGATGGAATTGGGTTTTGGGGCTCGGACGCATTCAAGCTTGTTTGCGATGCAAACCCTCATTTGAGTGATATTACAAGCCTAAAACCTAAACCTCTCAGTTTAACATTGTTCTACCCTCAAGCAAAACTGGTGAAAAATCTTCATGTTGGATCCATGCAGCCAACGTGGGCATATTTTTCAATAATTTGTTTTAAGGAAGAAAACTTGTTGCCGAAAATTGCTCCCATTCGATGATCCTTGATTTAATAATAGATTTTTAAGCAGCCATTTCTGTATTTGACAACAGGATATAATAGAAACTAAACTGTTCCTAATTCTGTAATTGCTATGAAATTTTGTTACTACACTTTCTAAAAATGTAGATATTGCAATTCATTAGAGCATTTACACTATTACAGTTCCTAAATGTATATTTTTGAAGGACCACATATAAACTTCGGAACGATATATGCGCGATTTTAATAACATATCTACACTGTTTAGAAGTGATTAGTTTTACCAAATAATATAGGAGACTATATATTATAAGACCAGATTTAGATATCCTAATATTTGGGATAAAATATTTGGCAACGGTCTTATTGGGTTTCAACTTCATCGTCCATCGGTTTTCTGGTGTCAGGTTCAGGAACCCCGCCAAAGCGAGATCTTAAAAAGAAGCGAAGGAATATAGACATTAAAAAAAAAAATTACCCAACGTGTTTCTGGGTTTAGCACACCCCTAAAGCTATGTCCATATCTTAATTTATAGCAATTGGTAAATTTGATATGCAAACCGTTTAAAATTATTAGTAATCTTATTTTTAGGTTGATTTAGTCTTTGTTATATTTTTATTTTATAATAAATTATTCAAATGGATTTTTTAAAATAATGTTGCAATTTAAAAGAAAGAACAGTTTCTGCCACCAGTGCCAATTATGGGAAAATACAGAATTACATAAATAAACAACAAAGTTAATATGTCGGTATTGAGAATTCATCTCATTATGGTATACCGAATGTTTCTGTTTTTGGTTATTGAGCACATTATCTCGTATATAGTTACAGTACAGTTTTTAAAAGTAATTCTATATTATTACATACCAATATTTGCAGAAATACTGCCAAATGAGCCAGCATCCAACAATATAGCAGCTAACTCCAATCCTGCATTAGTATCAGTCGACACAAAGGAGCAACAACATTCTGATCCAAGCATGAAGTTAGAGAAACCTCAAGCAGGTGCGTAAATTGTAATAACATTTTATGTCGAACAAGATCGTCACCGTTCGTTTAGTATTAAATTGCTTCCCATTGATACAAAGTCATCACTTTATTATTACTAATTGTATTCCAGTGATTAAAATTCGACCATAATGAAAAAATCTGAACTTTCCATTTTTTTAATTAACACAGCTCATCTACATTGAAACAGATAAGAAGTAAAGAAAATCGGTTGAGAAACAGAAAGTAAAATTATTCTTAACTGTTATGTCTCTGTCTATTTATGTATAGTTGTTACAATAAAAATAAACTTCCAGAAGCATCAGTAAATATGAATCCGGGTACGTCAGCACCGGTATTGAAATCTGATGCAGCCCACAGTAGACCTCCTGTAACGAAACCCATGGGAAATAAGCCGAAAATACAAGTACACAATCCGGGTTCTGCCCCTAAATGTCCTAAAGGAAGTGAGTACATTGCTCGTGCGCATTACACCGCTTGTCCCACTTGTCGAGTAGTTTTTGAGTGATGCACGCATAACGCAAGAATTCTATCATTTTTTTAATTATATAGATAGATATACAGTAACATAGAAAAAGTATAAATAAAAAATATAAAAGAATGCGGTCTTATTACAAAAACAAAAATGAACACGTGTTTAACACGCTTTTACTAAACAGTGTCTAAAATTTTAAACTCATGTTTAAAATACTTTATTACAAAAGAGTGTTTAAGGGGTCTCTAGCTAAATATCTGGTTTTTGTTTTTTATGCAAGCAACTCTGAATAGTATTCATTCAATTCAGTCTCATCATTCAAACACGTTCCAATTTACGAATAATATTTTTGTTTCGATTTTCATTAAAAATATTTATTTATTTTAAGTGAAATTGGTTAAAATTATTGTGACATTTGGCTTAAAGAAAATGTAGTCATTATTAAAATAAGCAATATATATGTTTAAAATAATACCCCAAGTTGCGTAAAGTGGAACAATAGTATAAT
The DNA here is from genome assembly GCA_035772565.1 of Antheraea assamensis. Lineage (NCBI taxonomy): Eukaryota > Metazoa > Arthropoda > Insecta > Lepidoptera > Saturniidae > Antheraea > Antheraea assamensis. The sequence continues at coordinate 1,905,357 of JAQQSE010000058.1, forward strand.
CTCAGAATAAATACATTGTGAAATGTCAATAATGTCATATTGTAGTAGTTGTCATTTACTTGTGAATTTCAAAATTATCTAATTTATCTACATTATCCACATCTTACCCACGAATTCCATAATTTACTACGAATTGTTTTTTGCCGGCAAATAGACATAAAATAAATCACAACAATAAAATGAGAACTGTGAACTTAGACAAGTGTTATACAATGCTTAAATCTAAATAGTACCTATTTCTAAACAAAGGTAAGACACTCTTTTTTTTATTCAACTTTTTTGAAACAAGTGTTCGACGAGTATTTAACTTTTTTGTAATGACACGGATGATATTTAGCTTCTTAGTTCTATACAATATTGTTTATGCACGACAGAAACATAAATTTTATACAATAGTATACATATAAAGTGACAATTGGTGTAAGGTCTTGAGTCTGAAAAAATTACGATGACCTGAGCTACAAATCTCCAGATCCTTGTTCTCTAAAATTAATCTAACATTTTTTATTATTTTATGTAGTACAAAGATTTTGCATCAACAAAGTTGTCATGAAATAATAGATTTTTAGTATTACTGTATGAAAATGTTAATAACCAATTTAAATTTGTTAAGTTATATCATAAATTTGAAGAATAGAGTTGATCTGATTATACATCTATAAAGTTTAAAAAAGACAAGAATTTATGTGAAAATTGTAGACTAAATGACTCTAAATAAGATGTGAAATGTAACTCGATTATATGATTTATGATTTTCCTGGTGACGTTTTACCATAGACGTTGTACTTAAGCAGTGATGCATGCACAAAAAACAGACAGGATTTCTGAAAATGATATAAATGCATTTAATTACTTTTCCTTAGTGACTTGCAATATTTTTTTTCACAAAATTCTAAAAAGTACAGATATTAAATTTATATTGTTATATGTTAAAATCAGTCACTTTTGCACTTGGATCTATAAAAATTGGTATTTATAAATTCAGTTGAAAAGTCAAAAGTTGCGTTTCATAGTTTTTTTACATTACATAGATATCCTATACAGTTTTTATACAGATACAAAGGCGACTGTTAGTTTACTATGAATATTTTGAATTCAAACTGACTGTAGTTAAGGAATTTTGATTCGCTAAGTCAATCGATTTAAGGAAAACCTGAGTAAAAAGTTATGAATAATTACTAATAATTTTTTTTTGTCCACAGATAAGAGTGTTTTTAAAGGTAAAGTAGTCTATGATTACAGTACAGTTTTACAATATTTTAGTTTTTCTTTTGTGTTAAACTGCGGTTGTGTTTTTGTGTTAATAATTCAAACTTCTATTATAGTTTATAAAGACATAGCATATTCTCTGAATACAACTACGATATAGGCTCTTGATGACTTTCAGATTTCGAATGAAAGTCTCGTTGTAAAAATAATGGACTATATTAAAGCAGAATAAAAGTTTAAGTTAATAAGAGTGTCTTAACATACTCCCAGATTGACGGCGTGTCCAGATCCCTATGGAAGACACCTACCGCCCTACGTAGAAAACGATTCTATAGTTTTTGTAACTTTTCGAATATATGTCTATGGTATGTCTCGACATATGCCCAAAAACGAGACAACTATATGTCAGAAGCGCGACGACATTTGGTTTCACAATTATATAATTTTCTTCATACAACTATTACGTGGCGTGCTTCTTATGTGCGGCACACGTTTAACCGTTTATTTTGTTTCCATACATTTTTTTATTATATATTGACTGGATAATAACAATCATTATACACCCGTTATATTAATGGTAATTACAAGTTTTACATTTTGAACATAACATATGAGAAATAAAATATGAAAGATTACAAATATAAATGAAATACAGTACAATAAAAAACATACATGGCGAAATTCATTTGTCCTCAACACGGGCAATATCAGTTCATTGCATAAGTTAGAAGCGAGACTTTCATATAAGCCGTTTCAATCCAATCAAGCCAATCATTTTTTCCCTAAATTCGACCCTTTTGCTTACGGCGGCCATACAGATCTCGTGGTGATTTTATTTACATCAAATAGGACAAATGACAGGTTTATTATTCACAGAAAATAAGAGGGAATCGAAGCTTCAATTCCAGCAGGGTCCAAGCGCTATTGATGGCGATCCGGTTATCAAGAGGGCCGTTGAGAAGGAAATTGACTTTATCGAAAAAATGGTAAGTCTGCGAATTCAATTTATTTATTTATTCCCAACGTCCACGAGGTTTGGATGAAAAATAAACAAATACTGTAATGTTCGAAATTGTCTTCATTTACTTCATGAAGCTATTTTCAGGGAAAATAAAGTTTTGTCTTGTAAATAAAAAAAAGACGTAATTTACTAGAAAAGTAATTTAAATTGTCTAGTTTAATAAATATTTTTTTCATTCTCACGTTGTTCTATCAAGAGAACGGTTTATTTGCAGGGCGTTGAAAAAAATATCAATATTTTAAGAAGTATGTGTGTAATACAATATAGTCCAAAATCCATGATCAATTTTTACTATTGATTGCTATCAAGCTAATTTTACGTGAGTAGCTTCATTTTGATGATTGAGTAGGTTGTTACCTGCCCCTGTTGGGCGCGCTGGGATAAGATACGGTGGTTTGATGATGCTCAAAAATGTATTACTAACTAGATTCTTTTTGTTGTTAGATCTCAGAATAATTATCTAAATTATTTGAAAAAATATTTGTCCTACAAAATATATGGTTTGATCAAAGAGTCCCCTTCTTCCAGCATCTATCGATAATGTGGCCATCAACAATGATTACTAACCAGCTGATTTTTTTCTGGTGCTTAGTTCATATTTATATAATTGAACAGCCACATTGTCTTATAAATAAATAGATATATATTATCCCTGCTACCACTGTTGGGTACCACAATCAAAAATGTTTGCAAGAGAAAATGTTGGGTGTCTTATCAAAATTAAGCTACTCACAGAAAATTAGCTTCATATTAATCTGTAGCAAAAATGGACTGTGGATCCTGGTTCTAATACTTATAATAGTAACACTAGAGATTATCGATATTAGAAAAACATCGATATGTCTAAAAACATTGATGTTTTTGATAACAAATAAAACTGTATATTGTAATTATATAATGTATTGTTATTGAAAATACAATAAACACAGTAACTTAAAAAATAAGAAATAATACAGTGAGCAAATTTGCGTATCTAAATACCGATTACATAGTAAACATTTATCATACCTGTTATTTCGTTGCCGAAGTTTCAATATTAACAATATCAATAGCAACAACACACTATAATAACGCGAGCGTTGAAGTTAATAGTTTTTTTAATCCCTTAGAAAATGCAAAGAAATACTTCGATTACGTTGACGAGTGTCATCCCGTGTAAAATAGTCGAACTTGATAGTTATGTAGTCCCTAGCTAGTACATCCAACGCTAGATGGCTCTAAAGGATATATTGACGTTTCGATACTTTATTCTCATAACATCGATGTGTCGATGTAATCGAAATCAAAACATCGATGTTTTCCAGTTAAAAACTGATCTTTATTCATCATCGATGAACATCGATCATCCTTAGGTGACAATACTAGATTTATTTAAAATGAGATAAAACCGTCAGTGTCTGGCTTTTGGTTTAACAGTCTAAACTGGTTACCGAATAGTCACTGTTGTATTTGGTTCACACTGCCTAACACCAGACATAGTGCAGTCACTGTCAAACTAGGGTAAAAAAAAAGTGTTTTTAAATTGCACATCCAGCTAATGTTGCCGGACATTAGTTCTTACAGGTATGTCAAGAGTCATTGCAAACAGCCGATTCTACGGAGAAGATATTCTTTGAACTCTTCGAGAACCGCAGCATCGGCCGTAAAGTAAATGAGGTAATGTATTATAGTCATCATCTTAATTGTCGGTTTGCTTCCACCTAGTGCTGGGCTATATGACTCCTTTACGTCGTACCATATCACATTCAATCCTGGAATAAATTACATCAAGGCTATAAGATTTAGATTATATCTTTGTATATACAAGTCACTAGAAACTTCCTAATGGATTTGGCTAATAATTTATCTTTTAAAGAATCTTAGGAGTAGTCCAAGTGTTTTTTAGACACCAATGGAGAAGGGAGTATATGCTTTGGTTTTTTTTTCTAACAGTATGTACTCATAAACTCTTTTATTGAAACTCTTAAAGCATCGTATGATTGTAAAAATTATGTCAATACATTTGTCATCATAGAAGGGGAGTAGGGGTTAGCTTTGCTTACTTTTGTTACCAAGGGATAGGAGGGAGGGTCAAAAATGACATGTTTATGTAATACTTGAAATGGGGATTAGAGGTCTAGAGAAAATCCGAATATTGAGTACAGAAATAATAGTAACTTAACTTTTTTTAAACCTAAAGAAACTTGCCAGAGATTGTATAAAAATTTAACTAAGCATAAAAGGGGGGGGGGATTGAATGCTTTGCTTTCTTTTGCTGGATAGAGAGGCGGGTTAAAGATGATTACAATTCTATTATTATTACGTAACACTTAAACGATCCTTATTGTTTTTATTACCTAATTTACACAAACTTGGCCGACGACAGAATTGACATTGCCACCTTAAAATATTTGTATTAATTGTAAAAGAAAGAATTATAACAGCGGTACGCTATGATTTATGACATTTATCCACTCATGCAGTTTCGTATAAATTAATAACTACGTTTGAAGGAGCAAATTGTTGTTTTTTATTGTCAGTAGTAACGTTCAGATTGCCCTACAATTTATTGAAGCTTAGGACCCAAAATTAATTTAGTGCACTTACTTCAGCATTATTTATGTCAAAATCTATATATCGTTTTAACTATTACTATGTTTAACTATATAATATCCCGCGAACATTTTTTTTTACGGATTTGCTATTAAAAAATTGCGCCGTTTGACAGAATCTTTAATGGATTATAATTATTAGTGTACTTATTATGTACAACACAATGACAAAGTTGCAGGTAACAGCTACTTCTTTTATACGTATATATATACATATATAAATTTACTGATTTCCAGGCTTTCCAAGTGCATATACTAAGACGTATGGGATGCACTGATGTCAAACCGTTACTACGAATAACTGTGAGTCCTAAAGGTCTCAAAAAGGATTCTCTTATGGATTTCTTGAAAGGGTATGGCATTTTGAACTTGAGGAAATCCGATAAGGGCATGTACTACATCGCCACTTGTCAATCTTATAAAACCTTCGATAAACTATGTGAGATGGAGAACGTCGCTATTGGTGAGTTGTCGTTTTAATAATAATTTTTGCACACGCCTCCGTTCGCGCATATGTAGATTTGACGTTATATAGATGAGAAGAACATTTTTTTGCCTTTTCTCGTACCCCTGAAAAACGTGTATGCAAAATTTCTTAACGGTTGGTTGTAAAGCTTAAAAGCTTAAGAAACAAACACACTTTCATATTCATTATATTTGTAGATTCGGGTTCTGACAATAATTGTATACACGTTATTGATGCGAAAAATTGGCGGAATTTTATTTTTCTTCGATATTATAACATAGTCTTGTTAATCATATTTGTTACTCAAAATAAGGGTAGTAAAAAAATAATGTGATTATTATTCGAGCAGAATCAGTAATATAATTATGAAACTAAAAGAATAATAATAGATGTAATATAAGAAAAAAAATTAACAAACTATGACGTCGTAAAATCCACTCTAAAAAATGTACCCCGACGTCTTTGACTATAGCAACCTATCCTGGGATTGTTATTTCATTTTTTTTATTTATTACTTTATTGATACATCAAAGACACTCTCACAAATTATTATATGAATCTAATAACTCAAAACTTCACTATAGTGTGAAGCTTCATTACAGATGTGCACATCTTGCGCCATGTTTTATTGCCGCACTATCTCAGTAAAAAAAATTAAATGCAATTACAATTAAACTTTAAATATAAATCAACATGCGTATAACTTAAATAGCTCTGACCGATAGTTCCTGAAGGAGGAGTGAAAGATGTCAATATCAGCAACATTGCTACTAATATCGTTATACAAATGTTTAAAGCGATTCAGAGGCGAGCAGATGTTTGTGCGTACAAACATTTTGAAAAAAAGAGTCTGAATGGGGATATCGTGGAACCCTTCTAGGAACGTTTAAATTTAGTTCATGTAATACATCCGGGACTAAAATAATACCTTTAGCAAGCTTATATAATAATAGAAGATCTTTCGACGTTTTTCTAACGATATTAATTTGAAGAGTTTTAATCGAGTATTATAGTTCGCACGGTAAGCACAACTCGGGTCTTGGCGCGCAACAAGTTTAGTAAAATTACGTTGGATACGCTCTATACGATTGACATGAATATTATATTAAGGATTCCAAATGCTTAATGTGTATTCTAGAATGCTTCTTAACAATGTTTTATAAAGATGTGTTGTTGTTTTAATATCATGGAAATCTTTGCACATACGCTTAATGAATCCGCACATTTTCCAGGAGTTAGATATTATTATATTTATTTGTTGAGTAAATTGTAGCTTGTAGCTATCTATCTCTATTCCTCAATGGTAATGTAACTAGAAGGAATTACATTTATATTTTTTGTAAATCGAATGTGTATACACTTCATTGTATTAAGTTCCATTTTATTATCGGTGCACAAGGTTCAAGAGATCTCAAATCTCTTTGAAGTAAAATTGAATCGTCTAAATGTTTTATTACTCTATATAACTTTAAGTCATTCGCAAATAATAAGCATTTAGTGTGATTTGTAAAATTCGATATATCGTTTATGAATGTTAAAAAAAGAAGCGGTCCTAAATGAAAGCCTTGTGGAAGTCCTGAAGACGTGGAAAAAGAACTAGACGTATAACCATGCATCGTTACCATTTGCACCCGATGCTCTATATAGGATTATAATCCGACTAAGATAGGACCACGAATGCCAAACTGGCTTAGTTTCAAAATAAGTATATTATGGTTAACTTTGTCAAATGCACTACTAAAATCGGTGTATACTTAAAAAGAACTAGACGTATAACCATGCATCGTTACCATTTGCACCCGATGCTCTATATAGGATTATAATCCGACTAAGATAGGACCACGAATGCCAAACTGGCTTAGTTTCAAAATAAGTATATTATGGTTAACTTTGTCAAATGCACTACTAAAATCGGTGTATACTTCATCTACCTGAAACTGAGCATCGACTAATTTAGATATGTATAGTCACAGTAGATTTGTTTTTACTATTTTTTTTTTTCGAACTGACCTCCATTGCCAGCCAAATAAGGCCATCACAGTTTCACCGGACTACTAAGGGGAGCGCTTAGGGCACTCACCCGATTTGTTTTAGGCGATCACCTCAAGGGCACTCGGTGCACCTCGGCTTGAGCTGTCGCCGATTTTCCCGACCTACCTAAGCTAGCTAAGCTATCTATCCACTTCATACACATATATGAATTCATGAAAAATGCATGTGTGACCATGCATGTTTCACGAATGTATATGTGTATTTTACATCTGACTACTATGTTGTGTGACCTATTTCAGTCTGACAAGGGCAAAAAAACAGCCCACCACTGTGTGCCTAGATGTGCATGTGTGTGGGGTGATCGTGTAAATGAGAAACAAGCGTGAGTCACTGTATTCGCGCGTGTAACATACTCGAGGGCTCCACACCGAGGGACAAACCTAGGCTCGAGTTGTTACAAGAAAAATCGCGACGAGTGTACGGGATCGTATCTTCACCCCTCGTTCACGGCGGCGTGAGCAGAGAGAGTCGCGGGCGTGGGCGCAAACACGCATCTTTTAAGAGGACATCGAGCGAAAAATAAAGAACAATGGCACGGTGCCGATTTAACTATACGATTACGTACGCGTTCCTAATGTATCGGTTGTATTGTATATGAACACGCGGGTTCGAACTGATATTTTGATTAACGCGAATTTATTTATGCGCGGCGCGGGTTAGTCGTTTCAACGTAGTCGCAACGGCCGGGAAAGCTGAGATCGCGTTTAAGAGCCCGAGCTCAGACGTACTATTGACGAGCGCGTTGAATGCGAGTATTTCTTGTACATCGTGTACCAAAAGAAGTTGAGCTATCCAGTCGATACCGTTGGTCGATACTGAGGACGCGGTAGGTGGCGCAGGAGTGGACTGAGCCTTTTGAGGCTGGGGCTTGGCTTTAGGAGCTGAGGGAGCTGGCGGGGAAGGCCTTACGCGCCAAGAGAGCGCGCTCGGTGCGGGAGCGGGTGCTGCCGGTGCACTGGAGGTGCCCGGCAGGTCATGGAAAGCCTTCTGGCTTTGTATGGGCGGAGGCGGAGGCTGTTGCGTCCGAGACGGCGGGCCGTGCCCCCTAGACCGGGTCGCACGTCCGCCGCGGCGGGGACGAATCGGGCGAGGCGCGCGGGGACACCCGCGATAGTTCGCGGTATGACCCGTTTGCTCGCAGAGAACGCAGCTCGGAGGCTCGGTGGACTCAGGAGTGCGGGGGCACTCCCTAGTGGAGTGATCCCCGAGACACTTAACACACCTGGGACGCAGGTGGCAGTGCTGGGCAGAATGACCGTACACCTGGCAGTTGTGACACTGCGAGGGTACATGGGACTTACGAGGAGGCTCTACGTAGACACGGGACAGGCCGCACACAGAGGTGAGGCCGAAAATGGCCTTGCCTTCCACAGTACGGTCCAGTGTGACCAGCACCAAGTTGAAGGGGGCCTTCGTACGGGGGTGGTACATGCGCTGTACGCTCCGAACTGGGAAGTCCTAACCGTTCAGGCAATCGGAGATGTCGTATTCAGAGAGTTCTGAAGGAATTCCACGAATGACGGCACGGAGGAGGCGCTCTTCCTTGAGAGCGTGAGTGAAGAAAGGGAGTCTTCGCTCCCGGAAGTACCTAGTGAGCTTGCGATGCTCATCGGGGGTCGAGACTCTGATAGAGATGCCGGCAACAGTGTTGACGGCGGACTTGTAGAGAATCTCTTTCGACTTGAGGTCGTCCAAGATCTCCACCCAACGGGCTTTGTCACGGAAGGTGACGGGAGGCGGTGGGCGTGGCTTTTTAGCCGCGACCGCGGGTTCCGCAGCCGGAGCTTTAGCCGAATTCGCGGTAGAGGGCGCGGGAGAGGCTCGGGGTACCCGAGCGCCACCTATATTGGACTGCTTTGGGACGGAAAGTCCCGCAGCCGAGTCACTGTCGGACGAATTCGCGGCGCGTGGGCGTTTACCGCGGCGCGTGACGGTTGTGAAACCGTCGTCATCGGCGGGCGTGATCGCGGTCGCGGGCTCAGGCACGGTCGCGGTCGTGGTTACCGTCGCGGGCGCGGTCGCGGGAACGGCGTCGAGGTCCCATATCCGAGTCGTCATCGGAGTCGATGTCCGAGAGATTCGCGTACGAGTTCGCGGAGAAACAACGCGGCTTTTTGCCGGAGGGATTGCGCGCGAAGACTTTCCGGAGTCTGTTGTATTCGGAGACGAGTAGAGGGTCTTCCTTTTCGACGAACATATGAAAACAAAGTAGTTCTTCGATGTGGGCGACATCTTCAAAGGCCGGATCGGCCGAAGGGGCACGCGGGGGCGCGGGGGTAGACATGACTAACCTCCCTGGCTGAGGGGTAGGGGGGTGCGCCTAATTAAAATTTAACGGACAATCCGTGTCCGGGCCAAAGGGAGACGCGACGCGAAATCTTCTCTCTTCGATCTGCACACGGCGCGGTGCAAAGAACGACGTTCTGCACGGCACACGACGCGCTGCACGACTCTCGAAGCGCAGCACGAAGCACAACGCGTAGCACGGTGAATCGACGCACTGTACCCAGTGTGCACAGCTTCGCACCGAAAAGTCTTGTTTTTACTGAACTCATGTTGATTACTACTTATCATGTTTTTAAGTTAAGACGACGTTTCATTTAAATCAATAGTCTCAATATTCCCTAAGATCAAACCTAACATTTTTTTATTACTATTTTACTAGATTAAATTGATTTAGATTATTACGAGACATAAAATCAAACAAACAATTAGGTAGTAAACTTTCAGAAGAAGATGGAAGTGCTACGTTACATAAGGGGTAAAGTTCCCATTTTATAAAAGGTTAATTAAAATCACCAAAAAATATTGTTTCACATCGAGTGGCTTCAGAAACTTTATTTGAATTTTCGAAAAATGTTTCTAAAACAGAAAGCGTTATCGGAGGGGGTATGTATACAACACACAGCATAAGTTCTTTTATTATTCCATTAGCTTTTACTTTCAACGAGATCCATATATCTTTATAACTGCTTTCGTAATTAAATATGTGTTTCGGTTGGAATTCTTTGGAAAGCGCTATTGAAACTCCTCTCCGTGTTTTACCTCTTAAATAAGTAGTCTGCCTGTTTCTACGGTAAATAATATCGTTTTCATTGAACAGTTCATTATCGTATACAGAATCATCTAGCCATGTCTCAGAATCATAATTCAGACTCATAGATGACAATCGAATTTCTTTTAATTTAGATCGCATGCCACGAACGTTTTGATAATAAATTTTTGAAGTTTATCATACTAATAAACGGTCCTAATTAATTAAATATAAGTATTTCAATTTAGTTAGACAATCGTGAGATTTTACATTTTTAGCGGGGCGTCTATCGTTTTTGCGTCAGTATATGCAATATAATCCACACATATTTAAATTCCTTTTCACGAGCAACACTTCTAGTTTCAGCATGTAACGCCTTTAAGTGTGGTGACAGGTGTTCTGATACATGAATCGAAATTTTATTGTCCCCATAGCCTAAATGAGTAGAACTAAGTTTCTCGTCCTTGTTTCACTTATTAAAATTTATCACAGAAGCAATCATGTTATCTCTAACTCGAACAATTTCACAATTATAGAACACGGTTTGTTACCTAATTTGTTAAGCTTACGAACCCTAATGCAGTTTAATATGTCCGTGTCTTGTAGAGGACAATAGATGACTACACCAAGTTGTTTTACTATAGATGCTAAGTTTTACGATTTATTCTCAGGTACTCCATTAGTTTCAATATTACTTTCACGAGAATACTGTTCCATCAACGTAAGACATATAGCTTGCTCACTGATAATTTTTGAAAGTTTATCATTCTCTTTTGTTAATATTTTTATAGTTCTGTATTCGTTTTTAGCTCCGATTTAATGTGATCGTAGTCTGTACTCAGATACTCCATAGATGATTTATATTCTTTAACCATGATAAGTACGTTTCTAATAGACTGTAATTCATCCTCGATATATGATTTTATTGCGGTTTTTACTGCCTCACTGATAGCAGAATATATTTCAGACCTTATTTCTGAAGATAACAATTGTGTATGTTCTGAGGGAGTTTGTTGTTTAACACCCGCGCGTTGTATTCTCCTACGCTCTCTAACATTTGACACAGAACAACCTTCTCTTTCTGGGGATTTCGCGGTAGATGAAAGTGGCACTGAACGTATCGGTGTATTAGGATTATCTCCTTTCGGTTGTTTACAACGACAGCTGACACAGGTCCAATTAGATTTCTGCGCCCTAGTCATATTATTATAGGATCTTCTGACAATGCCCGCGCAATGGAGGTCATAATAATTACCACAACTCGAACACCGCATATGTTCTCTAGTTGCAATGATATTAAAACACCCGAACAAAACAGTGTGTTTTTTGATATTATATTTAGAGATCAAAGTTTACTTTCATTCAATATTTATCTATAGGCGTAGTTGTGACGAAAAGGGCGTAAAGCGGCGTGAATAACTTGTCGCTTACACGTTCACCTGAAATCCGTTGTTTACACACTTCAACTGTCGGTAATTTTATTAACCAGAATCAAAATACTTCACTTGCACTCATACACTATCCTTTTTGAAGAGTCTAGATTAACACCAAATAGTTATTGTGTTCATTACTGGTTTTTGTATATTTTATAAGGCAATAGGGTTGATAGGACTAATAAAAAACGAATTAAAACTGAGACAAAATATGACATACTTGTTGTTTTCTTAAGTATCGGACGGTAATTTTTGTTTCCTATTCAATTTTGCGTAGGTCACTGGTCTATAATCGAAAACGAAGTTCCAATGATAATTAAATTAAAATCGGTCTCCTTTGAAAATACCCCGGTTCCAATAAAAAAAATCGGAATCGTTATATAAATGACGAAGTTATGCAATAACAAATATATAAAAAAATACAACCCAAATGAGCTTTTTCTTTTTAAAGTCTTTAAAAAAAGAAGCTATATAAGGTTTAAATGTAAGTTTAGATTACGATAGGAATTGCGGTAGAAATATATCATTATTTTCTTTACTATATACACTTGAACAGAATTTTTATTTATGCCTGAATTAGTGTCTGAATATAAAGTGTACGAAACTCGTGCCCAAGTTATTAACGCGTAAGAAAACTTAGAATTTATTTAGTAACTGCATGGGAGCTTCGTGCAACTACTATTGTTGCATATTGATGCAATTAATATTATTAGTATTTGGGTTCACGTGCAGATTCAAAGAAAACAAGAACCAATGCTTAATAAGTTGAGAGAGTTGGTACTAAATTTCACAAAAGTTTGTGTCTAATGAATGATAAGGTGTCTTATATCGTATTTAAAAAAGTTTTATAATTATGAAAAAAGTATACACTTAAAGATACGGTTAAGTAAGCCGGAGATGTTGGGAAAAGTGTCGAACGTGTCTAAAACACTTTAACACGTTTCGTGCCACATTTACCACCGGTGGTACACGTTAAACTTGATCTTGTGGCCACGTGTACCGCACACTTGTAATATGTACTTACACTACTTATTTACATTTACATAATATGATTACTACTGAAAACGAAAAAAATACCTATGTATTAATATTGTAATGTAACATTGTATGATGATATTTTTTTATTTTTTGTCATAATATGAAATATCCTGAACGACATGTCATGCAAAATTGGAACGTGTTAACTAAGTTATGCTGCTAAAAATACTAAAACCGAGTAACAGCTAAAATTTACCCGATACATTTTCCATTGTTAAAGTTTTAAATAGCCGTAGGCTTCAATAACTAATAACTTCAAGTGGTTTGAACAATGTTCCTGAAAAAAGGAATTATGGTTTCTATATTTTTTCCACAGCTAAAGAAAAATTTTGTGGGAAAAAGAGGTTGAATTTTATTTTCAGTTTTTTTTTTCATTTAGGTTAAGTTTGTACCCCTTACATATGTTGGACATAAGCCATAGATATCATTTATTATTCTACGACTGTTAGATATTATACTTTTGTAAATTTAATTTATTCTGTAAGACAAATTATTGCTTTCCAAATACATTTGATCTCCTATATCGTGTTATTTTTTTCAGGTGACAGGACTGTGTCTTTCAGACCAATGCATCTCGGTGGTCCACCAGATAAAAAGGCAATAAGGAATAAGAAATTGTCAACAAAATTTGCTAAAGCATATAGCAAAATTAAAAATACACACGCAGTAGAGAGTTTTAAACCCCGAAGCGATAATGTTTCTAAAGAGACTGACAATGTTGATAAAGAAGCATCAAATCTGCCTGATGATACAGAATGTAAGGAGGTAGTCGATATTAAAGATCATGTAAAAGCAGTAGATGTAAAACATGAAGAAGAGAAGCATACGGATAAATTAGAAAAGAACGATGAACGCACAGGAGAAAATAAAGAAAATGATGTAACAATAAAGGAAAGCGAAGTTCGTGACAGTGGTGTCAAAAATGACGTGGATTGGCCAAATGAAGAAGACGGAGAAGATTGGATGGAGAACACTGATGTCAAAGAAGCAATACACGGAGATGTTAAAATTGAGAACAACACTGAAAAAGACGTTAAGAGTGATAAGAAAGAAATTGAAGAAGATAATGAGACTGTTATTATCAAACCTGGAAATTGGGCGGAAAGCACTGATGGTACAGAAGTAGTACATGAAGATGAAAAAATTAAAACCAGTGCTGATAAAGGTTTTGAGTGTGAGAAGAAAGAAATTGGAGACAATTTTGATAACGAAGAACACGTTGACACCTATGAAGTTGATGATTTAAATGATATAAATATGGATGATGTGGATGATGATGACTTGGAGGATTATTAGTATCTTCATAAGTACTTTATTCATAAGAATTAGAAATCCTAGAAGTAATAGGTTTATGTCTAAATATGTTTATGAATAAAAATTTCAATTTTCATGCCGTTTTAAAATTATAGAGTACCATTTGTATAACTCCGTTAAACCCTTATATTTAGTACAGTGTATAATGTAAGACTATAAATAAAATAGTACTGAGCCGTGCACAAACAGTTTTAATATCGATAACTTGTGTGTTGTGAAGAAATAAAAAATATTTCTGTTATATTTTGGGTTACGAATAATCGGACCGTAAAATAAATGGTAACGGAAAAATGGGAAGTTGCAGCATTATATTCCGCTTTGATATTGGTAATTGTCAATATACACGAAACCTTAATATAATATTAATATCTTACAGATTTTTTTTGTATTCGCAAAAATATTCCAAATTGCATTTAAATAAGTTGATAATGCTATATGTTGATAAAGAAGGAAAACTTGGGGAGGAAAGTTAAATGTCATTAATAAATGCCTTAGTATGTACTAAAATGTAATGGAACAGTAGAAATATATATTTAGCTGTATGTGAACTCGATTATACATCGTTGTTCTGTGTGAGGAGGAAGTCCTTATCTTCCTTGAACAGACATTTGTCCAGTAATGGGGCACTCTCCTAATCCCATGCCTGCGTGACGAAAAGTTCGACTACTTGTCACGCTAAACACTAACCTCAAAAATAATTCCAATAAAAACGCAAAACGGCGTTCGAACATTTGTCAATCCAATCATCGTCATCATCATCTTACCCTTATCCTATTTAAGGGTCGTCACAACATGTTTTCTTTTTCCACTTTCCCGTGTCAGATGTCATTTCAATATTCACACTATTATACACATATCATTTTTCATACAATCCATCCATACCTTTTTCAGTCTTCCTCTGTCCCTATATCCGTCCACTTTCAAACTCAAAACTTGTCTTGTTACATGACTTTTATCTCTACTCATAATATGCTCGTATCTTCCTAACCTATTACTCGTCAACTTCTCTGTCACTGGTGTTATTTTCAAACTTCCTCTCATATACTCATTCTTAAACTTATCCTTTTTGGTTACACCACACATCCATTTTAACATTCGCATTTCTGCCTCATGTAATCTTTTCTCATCCGTCTCTTTCGTAGCCCAGCCATTTGGATCCATACAACACGACTGGTCTTATTAAACTTTTATACACCTTTCTTTTGAGTTTCAACGGCATTCGTGGTTCACAAACTACCCCAGACACCTTTTGCCAATTCATTTACCCTTCATTTATGTTATTTCTCACGTCTTTGTCTATTCCACTGTAGTTTTGGATCAATGAACCCAGGTATCGTAAATTGGAGCAGGCTGGTAAGAATATACCTTTTAAGGGTAATATGACAAAATTTGATGAACCCCCGAAGTCGCAGAACCAATGTTCAGTTTTAATCGTACTAATCATTATAACATTTGTCATTCCAATAATAATTCGAAATTAGCGTTTTCGAGTTCCTTACATGTTAGTAAAAACCAGTTATCGTGTTGCGTCTGTCGTCACGCATTTGTAGTCCTTCAAAAAATCTAAGATATGACTTATCGTTTATCTCTTACGTGTTCTCGCATTTTTTTTTATAATGAAATTTATATTTTCGTAGAAAGTTTCAAAGCCAGAGTTGCAACGTTTGTCGGTGGAAAGAATGTCAGTTTTACACAAAGGTCATAATATGCTGGTCGCTGTGTTGCAACTGTTAGAAATGACAATTCAAAATTAGTATGCTGTTCACAGACGTATTTTTGATACAGAAACAAACGCTAAAATAGTTTAAAAAACTCGATGTTTATATCTTTTATTTTTACAAAAAAGTCCAAAAATTACAGATTGACAGTTACATTGATAATAAAACTAAATCTGAAATACAATTACAAATTGTACACAATATTTTAAATTGTAACTATAAACTCAGTTGGCTGGTATGCATTTATTAAAGACATACAATGCAATTATTATACACATGTATAAATTGACATCTATGATTCAAAAATAAACCTCTTAAAATTTTCTAGGCTATCACGAAATATGTCTTAGTGAATACAAAATTGATTATAATCATTGCACATTCGAAATAGTGGACTGTTTTTTGAAACGATGCAATGTTATTAACTGCTGGTGTATTAACCAACAGATGCACTCTTACCGAATGGGTAGGTAGGTGGTATTCTAAAATAAATTTGTCCAAGCAGGTTGTTTCTAAAGGTACCGTATACAATAACTCTGCCTTCCCAATACATTATTGATAATTTAATGTATGTTCGCAAAAACTTTGAAAGCTGGAGTTCGTAAAACACAGGCATGATCTAAAGACTAGAAACTGTGACAAACTGGTCCTGGTCCTCATTTAGTAAAAAGTTTTAAGAATCAACAATTTTTATACGTACTATAAAAGAATGAAGAAATTTTGTGAGCAAAGTATATTGGTGCCTTCAATTTTCTATATCTTTGCTTTTGTATATAAAACACATTTTTAAAATAATAAATAAACAATGAAAACGGAAGGCTGGAGTTCGTAAAACACGGGCATGGCTTAAAGACTAGAAAACTGTGACAAACTGGTCGTTCCATGTTTTAGACTCAGTAAAACCAGTAACAGTTTTTAGGTAATAGTGTTAGGTTTTATAACAAGGTCTCAAAGCATATTACCGATTTGCCACATTTGCTCACGTACCCAAGGAATCTCGGTTTCATACAGCCTGAGGGGCTTTAGATACTTAGGTTGCGGACGATTTACGGGGTCGAAAAATATCGCGGCGCTTTTTTCGGGATTAACCTCTATTCGCCATTGACGATACCATTCACCGAGTGTGACGATGGCTTTATTGATGCGATTTCTAAGAAAGTCCGGCCGCCAACCGGAAGCGTAGATAACTGTATCGTCAGCATAGCAACCTACCTCGATCCCCGGGGACCGAGTAAGTCACTGATGAACAGGTTGAAGAGAGAGGGCGCAAGAATAGACCCTTGCGGCACACCTGAGCGTATCGGGTGGGGCGGGGACAGCTCACCTTCCACTCTATAGCGGGATAAATGTATGTTTTCTAAACCGGTGGTAGTTTTGACTTTCATAAGCGCCTTCTTAGAACCTAAATTGAATAAAGTATTTTTGATTTGATTTGAATTTTGTAAAGTATACAAGTCAGCTATAGATCTTCACTATTCAAGACTTAAGATTGAATTTGTGAAGGTTATCTTTGTATTCCGTAAATTTCTTTCTGAGACTAAGTTTGCCGCACAGTATCCTCAGAAACCAACGCTGGGCACTCTCATATCTACATGAGTTTTATAGAACGGGGACCATACTGATAAACTATATTAGAATGGTACGGGTCAAAGAAACATACAAAATAATCCATGAATTAACAAATTTTAAAGGTTTGTTCGTACGTGTAACAAACCAGAGCATTCTATTGACTTTGGTTTTGATATCGTCGAAGTATGGTGTAAATTATAAATTACAACAATCATGACACCTAAATATCGCACTATGTCAGTCCGATCAGTATTGACTCCTTCAATATTATAATTAAGTATAGCGAATTTTCTTTTGTAAATGTGATGTTTTGACATAATGTATATTTAGTGCCATACCACGGAAGAAAGAGAAGGCGCCATACCATTGTCGACACACGAGAATTGAATAATATTTTGTTTGTTTGGGAGCTTAAAGGAGGCGCTATAAATATTTTTTGATATTATCAGTATATGCCAAATATTTCCAATTTAAGTAATTCAGGAGATCGTTACTAAATGCTAAGAATAAAAGATAGTGTAGATCAAAACCTTGCGGTACACCTGATGTAGCAAGAAATGCGACTGTGACCACTTTGATAAATATAAGCTTATCAATCTGTAAAGGTCACGGTGTATACTCAAATAAGCCATTTTTACTAAAGGAACCGAGTGACTGACCCGATCAAATGCCTTGTGAATAGTCTATATAAAATAAATCGACCTGTATTTTCTCATTAAAAGATTCACACAACTAAATGATATATTCAAATTTTAATTAGATTTGAGCTTGTAGAGCGTCCCGAAACTGTCTTGAACTCATGCCGTAAATGATTGTAAATATATTCGTATAACAAACTTTCAAAAACCTTTGCAAAGCAGCTCAGGATACTTATAGGCGGTAGTTTTTAACATTTTTTTATGACGAGACTTATATACGGGAGTTATATTGTTATTTTTTTCATTGAGAATGAAAAACACCATCTTTTAAAGATTTGTTAAAAGTTACTGTTAGGAGTTAAACTAGAACTGCTGCACATTGACGAACATAGGGAGCATCCGACGGGTCCAGCACTTTTTATGTTGACTACATTTTTTATCGGACGTAGATAGAGTGCATTGGTTTCTGTAACTCATACAAATAATTATTAGAAGACGTAAAGTGAGGTGTACAGTTTATTACAGGACAGTTATCATAAACGGAAGAAAAGTTATCTGCGAAGCCATTAACGATTCTTATAAACCATTAGGTCAATTTTTTGCTTTTGGTGTATCACCCGAAAGCTTTCATGTTTGAGCGTAAATCAGCTTTATTATTCGATATATGAGTTTTGTAACACTGACTTTTAAAATCTTCCGCTTATGCTACAAGGTACTCCTTGTATGGTATGATTGTTACGGCCTATTTCATACAAATTTGCGGACTAGAAGCAGCCCTCACCCTGCACGCCTTCACGCTTGTCGACACGTGAGCGCAACCCGCGAGCCCTGGACAGAACGACTCACCCTGACCACCAGCACCTTAGGCATCACCCTCGCGTAACAAACTTTCACTCTGGCTTCTTAATTATCGACGTCTGTTTGCAAATATCATAAACCTTTATTATTGTTGCGTTATTATTGTAATAAATTACATATAGTAGTAACCAGCAAAGCTATCAAAGCACAGATAAGTAAGTATCATAACATCGTAGGTTTCTGTACATTTTGTATCTTGAATGATGACACTTCTTTTTAAGTCTAAATAACCTAATTAAATCTTTTGAAAACCAGTTTTGTCTGCTTAATTTGATTGAATTACTAAATGAATATTGTTGTAAAATAAGCGTACATGATTATCACATTCGAGATTAATGTTTTAATCACAATATATATCGTCAAGTTCTTTTATGCAAGCATCATAATTAGTTTTATGAAAACAGAGCCTTTAGATATGGGGTTGTATTTAGCTTAATTTCTAGTGAAGAGTAATGTACATCTAATCGGCAGATAGATTCTGCTTGTATAAGTGTATAAATGCCTAGTTTGTTTTCGGTCGCCAAGTCTCACATTCGGTTATTTTGGTTGACTATACGTAGTTTAACTGAGTTGTGCTTTGAATCAAATCGTAAAGTGTGTGTGTTACATGTATCGCAAGTGTCTGTCAGAGGAAAGTTACTATTATTGTAAAATAACCGTACATGATTATCACATTCGAGATTAATGTTTTAATCCCAGTATATATCGTCAAGTTCTTTTATGCAAGCGTCATAATTAGTTTTATGAAAACAGAGCCTTAAGATATGGGGTTATATTTAGCTTAATTTCTAGTGGAGGGTGATGTACATCTAATCGGCAGATTGATTCTGCTTGTATAAGTGTATAAAAGCTTAGTTTGTCAGTGGTCGCCAAGCCTCACATTCGGTTATTTTGGTTGACTACGTAGTTTACCTGAGTTGTGCTTTGAATCAAATCGTAAAGTGTGTATGTATCGCAAGTGTGTGTCAGAGGAAAGTTACTATATAACGACCATTTCATATCACCAACATTAAAATCCCCAATTATACAAGTCGTGATATTAATAGAAGACGCAATTACTATTTCATTGCACCTGTTATAATAAATGTATCAAAAATAACAGTTGGTATATAATTTGGTATGTATACAGTGCATAACTTTAACAAAAGCCTCTGATTCGTTCTAATTTCTAGCCACAGATCTTCTAACCAATATGATTGTCAATTCTTTTTTACTACTACATCAAGACTTATAGTGAAGGCTAGAAGTACACCACCATCATGGTGCTTATTATTAACGATTTAGAAAAGTGTTATCCCGGTCTCGTCCTAAGGCTTGATATCTACTGTCGAATATCTCAGGTTTCACAAAGACATATTATATCATAATTATTACATAATATTGCATTGTATATGTCACTAGTTTTACTTTCCACACCACGAATGTTTTGATAGTAAATTGACAGCCATTTTTATAATACATAGTTTTACTATACATAAATTTGTATAAATTGACAGAAAACATATTTAAAAACAAACACCTATTATAGTTATGAAGGAAAACTTAAAGAGTTAAGAGTATTCAAGTTTTTTATGAGAATGTGTTTGGAATTAGGATCTTTTCTAATGTCAATACGACCATTTCGTACCCAGATAAACTTATAACAGAGGTATTTTATCTTTCGTCGTGTAAATGCTTATTAGAAGTGGAAAGGTGTTCAGCCACAAAAATCGGTTCCCTTTCACCCATTAGCACTAGGATCGCTGCATTAAGTTTATTTACATGGTTGGATTTATTATACCTGTATACAGCAGAATAGAATTCGTCTCGACAAATTTTATTACGAAATTTTACTATAACAGTGCGAGGCAACTTGTTGCCTTTATTTTGTTTGGTAACTTTAGTACAGCTTACTATCCCCGTATTGTCATCCAATTTGTGGTTGATTACTTACCTCTGCGCATTATTGTAAAAGACTAGGAAGAATTTCAGTGCTATGTTTAGGTAAAACATGTATTTCCAGGTTCTTTTTTTCTATTGTTAGTGATGTTTTTTTTACAAACGTATAAACAAACAACAAACAAACAAATAAGGCGAAAGATACAATTTTTGAAAAGATTTTTATCTTGTTATGCCAAAGAAGTATAACATCTAATGCGTGTACATAAGTACACACTACTTCTTTTTTTTTCCAACTGACCTACACTGTTAGCTTGGCAGGGCCACTACAGTTTCACCGGACTACATCTACTATTAAAGTTCAGTTATAACGATATATGAGACTAATGCTTTGACAGCACACTTGATGTTTCTAGCTACTCTCTATACTAAGATTTAGTTATCCCTATACAACTACTCATCTGACCCATAAAATGAAACCTTGATCTAACATTATTAGACTAGACCTTTGAATGCAAACTCGATATTTCTAGCTACTATTTATACACATAAATAAAATTGGAGTGTCTGTTTGTAATATCAAAATAACGACTTTTTACTGATGGGATATGAACGTATACACGATACTGATAGCAAAAAACCAATTTTTAAAATTTTTTTCTGTCTGTCTGTATGTTCCGGGTAATTTCTGAAACGGCTGGACCGATTTTTATAGAAATTTCACTGACGGATAGTTAAAATTACAGCGGGTGACATAGGCTACTTTATTTTAGACTAGCTGTCATCCGTGGCTTCGTCTATAGTACTATCTCCAGAACGATTGGACCTGTTTTCATCAGATTTTCACTGACAGATAGCTAACGTAATAAAAAGTAATTAAAGCTTTTTTATTTTGGACTGGCTTTTACCAATGGCTTTGTTTGCAGTACTATCTCCAAAACGTTGGAACCATTTTTCACGGAACTTTCACTAACAGATAGCTGATCTTATAAGTAATTTACAATTATTAAAAAACGCATACGGAGCTGCGGGCAACAGCTAGTCAATACTTAAATTTGGTTACCACGATACAGTTTTCCACCTGGTCTTAGAGAAATTAAACCTTGATGTGACACTAAACCTTTGAGCGCAAACTCAATGATTCTAGCTATTAGGTAAATAATGCATACATCAAACTCTTGAGAAAAGAAACCTTGCTCCTACACAGTGAGACTGTGACTGTTTAGATAGATGTTTATCTAAGCACAAACTTAATGTTTCTAGCTATTACCTAGATTATAATGCAGTTACCACAATGCTACTCCTCGCGATAATGTTGAGAAATGGTACTTTGATCTGGCACTAAGGGGCTATATATCTGAACACAAATTCGATGTTTCTATCTATTACGTATATTTCAATTTAGTTAAGACACTGTATTTAACCTTGAGAAATGATAATTTGGTCCGGCACTATGAGATAACAAAAAGTGACCGGTAATATAATAGGAAAATATTAATATAATTTTTTATAAGTATCAAATTCGTTATAATATTACAATTTTCCGTCGCTGTTTCTGTGATCTTTCCACGTGCATTACTCAATACTAAAATTGAAGCGCGTAAAATTGAGTACGCGTCCTTAATGGTAGACACAGATCTAAGTGCAGATACCTGAAAGACGCTAAATCCAGATTCCAGAAAATGATCACTTTAGGCACATTTATCTAAGCCTCGTCTTGCTGCCGATTCTTGATTTAGTTTTGAATTGCATACTAAATTAATTTTTAGATGTGTATAGTGTATCCTTATTCGCGAGAGATACGCGTTCCATACTTATACAGTGAATACGGAATTGTATTTTATATAGAAATACAGGGGTTATGTTCAAATTTTAGAAGTAAAAAAAAAATTATCAAAGTAACATATATAATTTTATTGGTAAAACACTATTATTTACTACTATTTTTTATTTAAATTGTGTAAAAACTTGAGTTTAGTAATATTTTATTGTCTTGCATCTTTGGACAGGTCATTTAATTTCGGATGCATAGCTTCAAGCTCATAAGGGCTGTAAGAGTACTGCATGTATGTTGAATTTGAAATTGAATCGTGAAACGCGTTTGGTAGTAACTTTTAGCAGTAACATACATCAGCTGATCTTGGAGTACGACCCACCTACGTCGGACGTTATACCTAATGATATATTCTATGAATTTAAAACGATTATATCATTAGTAGTACAGTGAAAAACACTGAGAATAGAGAATAATTTATATTAATTTTTTATAACATGGTACATATGAAATAAACGTTTTTCTTATCACTTAATTTTTTCTTGTATCTTCTGCTGTAACGATCAGTAATATAAAATAAAAGTGTAAAAGTTAATTTGTTCCTAACTAATCCACTAATATCAATTAATATCGTTTAACGAAACTATCTGTATTGAATAATCATATGCAGTTACATTAATACGAGTGTACAACGAGATGATAGAAAGAGATAAGAGGACAGTACAGTCTGAGAGTTTTTGCGATATGATCATCATTGCGCTACAGAATTATAAAAGGGAAAATTTATATTTTACTAGGAGCGCGCCGCGGCTTCGCTCGAGAAATGAAAATTTAAACAAATCTTTTCTCTATTTAGTACTAGCTCACCCGGCGAACTTCGTACCGCCTATAAGTCGATTCTTTAATTTTTTTTTTAATACTTATTCTGCTATTCGGCAGCGTTTAAATATTGACATTAATATTTATACGATACTAACGTCAGTCGATTGTTTTACCTTCCCTGAACCTCTCCAATAACACTTAAACTTTATGGTATGGTATTAAAGTTGAAATTGACTTTTAAGTATTATTACGAATCGTTTGTATGGGAGTATAGCAAAGTGTTGTTTTTACACTATTAAGGGCAATTTTTTAAATTTTTCTCTCCGTAAGAATCATCCTCGTACTTCAAGGAATATTCTAAAAAAATAATTAGCGAAATCGGTTCAGTTGCTCTCGAGATTTGCGCTTAGAAACACATTCAGCGATTCATTTTTATATTATAGAAGATAGATTACTGTTCAAATATTATAGATGTAAATAACGTGAAGGATAAAGACTTATAAAGGTTTCGCCTCGTCGATGGTACAGAAAAATAAACGAATTGTTTCCAAATTATTTTTGTTAATTACACTAAGGCTTATCAATAACCACTAAACAAAAAAACAAAGAGAATTTATTGAGATTTATTTATTGACTTCTTCGTCTCTTTCTACACAGATACAAAAGGAATAATACAAGTACCTACGTTCTACATGTTTCCATCAATTCCACCGTCAGACCATTAAGAAATACTCTGTTTCTCTTCATCATTTATAGAACCCTTGTTCAGATAATCCCCTTCAGGTACATTGATTCCCATCGCCTTATCTGTACACATAATGCGTCAATTATCCGTGGAATATCAAAACAATATTTAAATAAAAGATTCTATATTTCAAAACCAAAAATACTTCATTAAATTTTGGCCCTGAGAAGGCGGTTACAATTGTCAAAATTACCACCGGTTCGGACAAACAAACCAGTCATCGTGAAGAACTGACAAGAAACTTGATCTGGTTTATCTTCTCATCGTACAAATTTATAAAAAATACACTACAGTTACAATCGGTTTTAGCGGATGCACAGAAAGGAGTGTTAGTTTCAGACATCAATATCGTCCAGATATTGATCTATCCTATAATAGTAGCTTTTAGACATAAAAACCCGTTTTTTATCGTTACCCGAATACATTCCAAATAATGAAAAAACTTAATGACAGTTACTTTATAGAAAATTTTCATTTAAACATAGCATAAAAATACATTTTTTACGTGATAACGTCTTAAAAAATCGATGAATGCCAGCTGCACGATCGAAAAAGCATGACTCATTGTCACGTTTCGCCTGTGCCGTGCGTGCAAGCGAGAGCGCAGAACAAGCGATAGAGAGGCGCGATCGGCTTAAGCATTCGGCTTGTGACACATCTATCTCTCTTCCACTCCATCGGTAGTTCAGTGATAATAATTACATTCAATTCATAAAAGTATGTGATTTTTCATCAATATTCTCTTATAACGTTAGCGAGAAAATTATCGCTCGTAAACCGATTTTACAGACAACTAACTTTTTATTTTATATGGCAACACAACAAAGTGACGTCCAAATTCCACTTCAGCCATGTCGCTCACCGATCCACCTAGCTAAATTAAGAATTAGAGACCAATCTATATACCAATATATCTCACTTCTGACATGTCACTGGCTGAATTGTAAATAAGGACCACAGGTGCCAAATAAAAAAGAATACAATCCCAATCCACTGATAATCACCCCTATGATGTCGACCAAGGAGCTTCCCAGCTTTTGAATATATAGCAGCTTATTCGGAAAGCGACAAAATGAGGTGTTACACATAGTGTCTGGTGGTCGAGGTCTAGTTGTACATATTTGTCCAATTATCCTAACACCTAGTAAATATTTCCTTAATCTATTATTAAATAGTGTTAGGTTTGTAGCAAAGTCCCAAAGTATATTACCGGTTTGCCGGACTGTAAGTTGACCCGCCATGTCAAACTGATGTAGGTATCAAACGACTATTATAGAGTGGATCAATATGTGAGCGATGGTGATGTCTGGAATTGACTCCTCTCTGTGTCTCCACTAAAGTTGATTGTAACATATAATGTATTTTAAATATACGACTGTATGTTAAAAAGATAAACTCGATCGAGTTTATTGCCGTTCTTTCTCGTGGGTTGTTTTCCGAACAAGTGGTAGTTTTGACATTCATAAGCGTTCTTTTTAGGGCCTAAATAAAGTATTTTTGATTTAAAAAACATACAAACGGACTAAAGTGGTATGTAAACTAACCTGAATTTCCACGATTTATATTCAATAGTCCTTCATTTTCTACTTCTAATTCTTCAAGATATAACCCATCTTCCATAGTATCCGCACTAGGCCAGCAAGCAACTTGCAACATCTTATATGTCTGTATTACAAAAGACTCATCCGTGCTCTTATTGTATGCCTTACGATACTCTGCTAATATATTAGGCGTTGGCATAGAATACACTTTAGACAGATCCCTGCCTTCAAATACCTGTGTAAGTCTCGCCCGTATCTGAGTACGAATCACTCTCATAAATGTTGACATCTGACTGTGGCAATGCTTTTTTATTAAGCCGTCCAATTCAACTGTTAATTTTTTTGAGGTTTGGTTAAATTTTGGCAATGTCAACGGTTCCGGGAATAGAGCATTATAGTTCAATGTTTCTGGCAATAATTTGTTATCCTGTAATCATTTAAATTAATTTTATGCCTGTATGCATAACTAAGAAAATCGGATGAGTTTATATATTATTAAATATTCCAATCTGCAAAATACGAGGAATCATTTTTACCAACATAAATATAGAATGAAAATACTCTTTCTTTGAGGTTCAACCTTGTCAAATTAATCCACATGACCATTCATTCATTCGATGCGAAATCTTTCGTAGTTAGTTGTACGTTAACATTTTTTTGGATTTAATTGACCTTTAATGCCCAATGAAGCAGCAGGAATTAATCCTTTAATAAGTTGAATTATAGGCAAATAACAAAGTTGAAAAAAACATGGCAAAGATGCCTTCCCAGCTTATGATAAGACAATTTGTATTTAATCATATTGGTATTTCTGTAAATTCGTATTGTTAACTTGGCTACCTTTTGGACCACATCATCACTTAAAATCAGGTAATATTGTGGTCAAATACTAAAACTTATATAAAACTAGTAGTCCTTGTGGGTAAACATTGTCCTACCATAGACCTTGTCGGTTACACCTTCACGCCATAACTATTTAAGAGATCTTCAGTAAATTTTGCATGCACTTTATCAGGGGCACAGAAAAGCACGTACCGTCCTTTAGCAACACTGCTTAAGTTGAAAATTGCCTGTTTCTACTTTTAAAAGTCACTAGATAAAAATTCTCATGACGCGTCAAACTATATGTAGTTTATCAAAATGTGTCTAAATGTGGTATACCACATTTTGAAAATTTAAATTAAAAAATACCCAACAATTAAATTCCAAAGACTAATTACTGCATGAAAACTCTAAAATAAAAATAAAAAATCGTTTCAATACTTGCGTGTAAAATTAGTCAAATTGTCTTGCGCGGTGTTGTTTGTTAAACCAAGACATACAAAGAGGTACTGTTCCCGAGGGACAGACCAAATTTACAATATCGCGAGTGAAGCCGCGGGAAAAGCTAGTAGAATCCTAACTAATATTATAAGTGCAAATGTGTGTTTCTTTTTAAGTAAACATTGCCCTGCCATTACTAAGAACGATCGCAAAAATCCATCAAACCCTTTAGGAGGACACGAATTATGAATGTAGCATGAATGCATGTAGCACGTTGTACTTTCACGCATATACATTAAAAAAAAATTATAGGAGTCAACAAAATATTTGGACAGATCAACAGTGAACAGCTCTGAAGAATAGAACAGATGAAGAGATGAATTGAGACTAGATTTAAACTAACAACTTTCTAAAACAAAACAAATACACAATGCATAATTAGGGTTAATACATTTTCTGTTTTAAATTGAAGAACTTTTAAGGCAAACATCTATACTGATTTTTTTACTTTATTAGTGTAATGACATACTTATAAACTTAAGTAAAAGAAAATCTGTGTTATCAATAAATCATCATTTATATTTAATAACCATTATTATACTTACTGTCACTGTACCATTATTTGATTGCATTTTTTGTCTTACAGGATTTTCAGTTAACCTCGCTTCACGTGTTGATTCTACAAACGCACTGCATGTGTAAGTGATGTTATCATGTGATACATATGTCTTTCCATTTAATAGTCCGACAAGTTTCTTTGCATCAGTTTCTGAATACACTTCAACTAATATTTTCTTCAAGTCTGGTGAAGATTTACAGAATCTAACCCAATAGGAAATATTTTGTTTTTTTGCATCTTTAACGAATTTCCTAATTTGCCTATGTCTGATCTGAAATGAAAGAAATAACTAATAGCATGTTTATTAAAATTAAGTAATTATGCCAATATTTTACATTTAATTTGGCATCACTCCTTAGAAAAGGGTTACCCTTCTTAGGAATTAGGGAATAAGTACAAATTCTGAGAATCTCTGACAGAACACATTTCTATATAACATATGGACATCAGACAAAAACTACTGGACGGATCTTGACGAAATATGGTATTTAATAGCTTATAAGTACCATACCAAAATTATGCAACAGTATAACATATATTAATTACATATATAGACGTATGATATATGCTTTTTGAAATTTTTGTCCGTTTGTCGATCCGCACGTAACACACTAACTACTCAACCGATTTTTATGAAATTTGGTGTAGTAATAGTTTATACACCGTTGTAACATACAGAATAACACATAACATTTATTATTATCACATTATGTACATTTATATATATGTATATATAATTATGTATATATTATAGAGATATATTGTAAAATTAATAGAAATAAAATATAATTAAATCGAATTCTGTTATTTTCACGACAATTTAATTAAAAACAATAATAGAAATCTTAATTTTTCACAATTCATAGGTTGGCTTAAAACATTGCAAGGAAGAACACAGATAACAGTAAGGTTATTTTTAGACTTGTTAAGTTTATTTTCGAATTACAATGTTCTTAATTTAGGTTGATGCTAAAAAAAAAAGGTTAATGCTACTGCTTCTGTTACGTTCTCTATTCGTATTAAATGACGGAATATTTTACTGTCCTTTTGTCTTTTTAGTTAATGTACAGGAGAGCTTAGTGCCCCAAGGCATTTTTTTCCAGTTAACTAGCAATATTATCGACAATAAACATTATTGTGGGTAGTGCTAATAAAAAAAATGAAAACATAACATTTATAATATTAATAATAAAAATTACTTTAACACTCGAGTACAACTAAAATACAAATTATTCATTATATGGCTTTGATATTATTTTTACAGATTTTAAATTATTATATAAACCTAGGTGTCCCTTATTAAAACAAAATCACATACTTTTATAATTCACAGATTGAACTAAACTGATTATTTTAATAGCTTTATATATTCTCAACCATTAAAAGACGAACACAGGTAATATTAACCCTACATGACCAAAAAAAATTTTCTATTTACATTATTGGTTTATTTTGTATTTGAAACTTTCACGAATTTGACCTTGACATTTTCTCACAAAACTCAGATAGAGATAAAATAATGTGGTATAATATTAATAAAAGGGCAAACTGACATAAAATGAATGAATGAAATGACATATTTTGTTCTCTGCTGCCTATTTGTGTGTGGTGTCAACAGATAAGAGCCAACAATTGCGTTTTTGTGCATATGTTTATGTATACTACAATAAGCATGCTGCCATTATCCTTTATTATAAAATATTTATATAATTCTATACTGCAGTCTGTGAAGGAATTTAAAGCATAATTATAATTTATCTTCATTAATAAAAATGTAAATATCTGTTTAAAAAGTTAAATCACAAATACTTTATTAATTCCTTTGAAAACATGACACATTATTATATTTGAATATGATTCACACTACTAATTAATATTTTAGTTATATATATTAAGACTAGCAATCGCCCGTAACTTTGTCTTTATAAGGATTATATTTGGACTGAACTGAATTTGTTTTCTAAAATAAAAGTAACTTAAGCTAC
The DNA here is from genome assembly GCA_035772565.1 of Antheraea assamensis. Taxonomy (NCBI): domain Eukaryota; kingdom Metazoa; phylum Arthropoda; class Insecta; order Lepidoptera; family Saturniidae; genus Antheraea; species Antheraea assamensis. The sequence goes on from JAQQSE010000058.1 coordinate 1,934,925, forward strand.
TATTTATAATATCAGGTATCTGCCAATAAAATTATAAGTTCTGCTGCATTCAGAGTATGTAAGATTTGCCAGGTGACAGATATTGCCATTGCTAGGTTAGTCCATTTGCTTACTTCCATAGCTTAATGTCTTATGATATTTTGCTGTCAGACAGCAGCTACGGTAGAACACCATATTTTAATTACAATAACAGGCAGTTCGAGCAATATTCAATGTGGGACCTTGTGAATCATTAAAGACTATGTTTCAGGATATTTTCAGAAAATGTCAAAGTTTAATATAATAAGAAAAAAACAAAAATTGCATCTTTTTTTAAAGAAATGAAAGAATTTTGAAGTGATGATGGCTCAGTTAGTAGTGTATTTGGACACAGCGTCGAAGGACGTAGGTTCGAAGCCAAGTAATTGAGTTGGAGCTTTTGGTGAAGGAAAACACTGTGATGAAATTATAGCATGGTGGTAGGGCTTTTTCTAAGTCCGTCTGGATAGCTACCATCCTCAAGTTAAAAATCTGTTGCCAAGCACCTGTCTATTTGTTCAGGCAGCTTCACTTGAGAGCCAGTCTCCCTCTAGGTTAAGCTTGACTTATCATCTTAGACCACATCATCATTTAACATCAAATGAGATTGTGATCAAAACGCTTACCTATAAAATATTAAAAAAAAAATTGTTAAAAATAATCTGAGTAAGTGGGATTTTGAAAAACTTTGAAACTATTAAAAATCATTTTCTCATATATTCAATAATTATTTTAGTTGGTTAAAAAAGCTGAATTTAAAGGGATCAGGGTCAAAAGTGGTGAATTGGGCTTTGAATGACACTTTATATACATAATACAAACATTTGACTTACTTCAAAAAATTAAAATGTGAGATAAAGAAGTATAAGTTTTTACATGCCTTTAAGTATATACACACTTTTTTCATTTTAGCTATACTCCTGCGAATACAGTGACTCACACTAGTTTTACTTATACACAGATCACCCCACACACATGCACTGCAACTGAGTTAGTTTAGATTAACTTAGTAGTCTTTGTTGCGTGGGAGGTGCAGCGCCGCACTCTGGCTGCGGCGGTGGGAGGAGATCTTTCGCTGCCGAGCGTGGTTACGGCCATGCTCGGCAGCGAAATCGCATGGACGGCGATGGCCTCCTTCTGCGAGGAGGTCATCTCGCAGAAGGAGGCGGCTGAGAGGGCCGAGAGGCGGACCCTCTTAGCGGCCGTCTCCGTCAAAGGTGGGCCGGTGGAAGGAGGTGGCGATTTGCCCGCCTTCTTCCACCTCTGTAGCTGGACCTGAGGGAATGGGTCGGGGGGCCCATCTCCTCATTGCACAGGTTCGGCGGACGAGGGGAGGTAGCTGGTCGTGTACCCAGTGCACCTCCCTATAAGGACAGAGCCCGGCGGCAATCTTTCGCCGGGCTGACCGCTGGGGGCGGCATGGCGATAGCTCAGCACGGTCCCATGCCGCTCCAACTTAAAGCGGTGGCCGGTACACCGTGGGGTTTTAGTCCGTGCGAGTCGGACATAACCCATTCTCTCCCCCGGGAGGATGGGTATCCATAAGGGATTTTCCCACGTTAATATAAAAAAAGTAAATAGAGTAGTCAGATACAAAATACATGTATGTGTTCGTGAAACATACATGTTTACAGATGTATATTTCGGGGCCAACAAGCCAAAGCCGCAGAGGTGAGGAGGGATGCCTTGTATTTGTTACGCAAGTGTGTAGACGCAGCTCTTCCCACAGAGCCGGAGACTTTACAATGTCAAATTAGATACAGAAATCCCTCTGAATCTATTCCCCCATTTTTTTCTGATGAAAGGGGTCCCATCCTTCCGTATGGGCTAACCCCCTTCCTCTCCAAGAGGTCTACCCTTGTTCTGTAGACTTATTATTAATTTGAATCCATGAGGAAATTTCCTCAAAATTAAAACAAACTAGGAAATAGGGGGTAGCTCAGCAACTTTTAACTTTTAAGGGGGGTAGTACAGATCCCCTTTCCTTCCCACCTCCCTTCACGCCAACAATTCGACGAACGTCAATGGAAACTTGTATCCTTTTATGTTCAACATTTGAAATGTTTTGATTTAAAACCTTATAAAATAATAGACATTCAGTATTTTCAATTTTGACAAAGGAAATTAAATTATTAGTCTTGCAGTTACAAGACACAATAAATCGAGAATAAAAATACAACAAAATGTATGTAATAGAAAAAAAATACAATTTGCAACATAAAGGGGCAACTATTTATTGATTATTATAACCAAGTAGAAATGTTTGCAATACTACATTCATAATTGTCAGAAAAACTATGAGTTATTAGTTACATTGAACAAAAGTTCTAGCAGCTCTGAACTAAGTTATTACAATTTGTCTGAATACAATATTCATGAAATAATTAGGAATTGTCAAATTACACTTCACAAAAAAATATACTTACAGTTATAGGTAATCCATTCAGACGAACTAAGTACAGCATTTTATAAATTAAAAACTTCTTTTTAGACACTACCTATATTATTAATACCTACTAATATCAGTGTACCATTCTAATCTATATACCACAAACTACTAACCGGTATACCTGTACTACCGTAGATAATACATATATATACTGAAATGTACTACTAATAGTCTGTGCTACTAAGCTCTGTGACAGCTTCGCATGAAACCACAAACTGTGACTACAATACTCTTTGGACCACAAACTCACTGAATAATATTACTCCTAGCGGAGCCACAAACTACTAAGAGGATACTACCACAGAGTGCATTTGTATATAGGAGATACTACGTACTCGAAACAAACAAGAAATTGTGACAATTAATGACAGTGACATAGTTGACATTTGAGGTTAAGTTGCGTTCAGATATTTTTGCTAAAGAAACGAGTGCTTAGGTGATGTGGCGTTAGCGAGTGGGAACATCGATTGAGCTATCGATGTATTTCTCTTTAAGAAAAAATACATATGAATATACTTTTCAAAATCCCAAAGAAACCAAAAGTACGGGTGGCAACCCTAGTTGCTTAGTATCTTCCCGTATAGAATAATTAACAACAAAGAATAATTACCCAGACATGACTGACAACATCTTGCTTTATTCGTTATAATATATGCCAGATTGACTACAGATAACTATATTTCTAACGTGGTATAAACACTAATAAGCGACTGAATATTAATTGAAAGTACGTAAATGAAAATAAAATATATCATAGATGTTATTGAAGTGGATTTGTATTTTTTTAGTTTATTATATCTTTTCCGTGCATTCCTTTATATTTCCTTTTACATACAATAATTATGCAGCAACGAGAAATTACAAATATAAAAGTTTTTTATCAAAATAACATTATTCATCATCATCTTCTTACCCTTATCCCACCTAAGTAGTATCGGCACATCATGTTTTCCTTTTTCTTTTTCTAATGTCAAACGCCATTTCAGTATATACACCTTTTATACGCATATCATATTTCACACCATCCATACCTTCGTCGGTCTTCCTTTACTCCTATATCCGCCCATCATCTAGCATACTTAAAACTTTTCTAGTAGGCTTTCATCTCTCCTCATGACATTCCCATATCATGCTAATCTATTACTCAACTATCAAAAGCATACAGCATGACTGGTCTTATAATAGTTTTATACACTTCCCCTTGCGTTTCAAGGGAATTCGTGGGTCACGAGCTACCCCAGACACCTTTCGCCACATCATCCATCCTATTTCTCACATTCTTGTCTATGCCACCGTCGGTTTGAATCAATGAACAGAGATAGCGCAAATTGGAACAGGCTGGTAAGGCAATATGAGAAAAAATGGATGAACCACTGAACTAAATAAAATAAAATCAATCAAAATAATACTATTATTATTAGTTATACTGAGATCTGTGGCGTAATTAGGCGTAAAATGTACCGGTATTCAAAGTTCTTTGGGGCGTTTTATTATTTTTAACATGTGATTCAGGAATCACTAGAATGTAGGGAAGTTGTTATTATGGTAGCATATTTTACTTAATTTATTTGATGGCCAGACTTTTTACCACTTTCTTTGCGGACAGTATCCACCCACTGAAGTCCTCTTAGCTAATTTGGTGGAAACCTAGGAATATTTAATTGAATATTATGGTATATAAGTAATAGCTCATGATCTCTTCCGTGTTAAGTGATAATATAATACTGAATAACTATAGGTTACATCACCTTAACGGCACATTGTGGCGAGTTATAGAAACATCAATGGGATGTTAACCTTCTCCATGAAATAACACTTAAATAATGCTAACTTAGACATTGGCCGTATTTACAAAAACGTTAAATACGCGTTAAACACTTGTTTCAAAAAAGTTTGATCAAAAAAGAGTGTTGTACCTTTGTTTAGAAATAGACACTATTTAAATTTAAACATTATATAACACTTGTCTAAGTTCACAGTTCTCATTTTATTGTTGTGATTTATTTTATGTCTATGTGCCGGCAAAAGACAATTCGTAGTAAATTATGGATTTCGTGGGTAAGATGTGGAAGATGTAGATTAATTAGACAATTTTGAAAATTCACAAGTAAATGACAACTACTACAATACGTCATTATTGACATTTCAAAATGTATTTATTCTGAGATTACATTGTTGTTCCACTTTACGTAATTTGGGGTATTATTTTAAACTTATATATTGCTTATTTTAATAATGACATCAGTTTTTTTAAACCAAATGTCACTATAATTATAACCAATTTCACTTAAAATAAATAAATATTCTTAATGAAGATCTAAACAAAAACATTATTCGAAAATTGGAACGTTATTGAAAGATGAGATTGAAGGAATGAATGCTATTCAGAGTTGCTTGCATAAAAAATGAAAACCAGATATTTAACTAGAGACCGCTTAGACACTCTATTGTAATAAAGTATTTTAAACATGTGTTTTAAATTTTAAACACCGTTTAGGAAAGCTCGTGTTAAACGCGTCTTCATTTATGTTTTTATAATAAGACCGTATGTCTTTATGTGTGTTTTATCACATGTATAACGGAGTGTTTTGAAAAACTTTTCGATATAATGCCCCCATCACCTTTCCAAACTCCACCACTCGCCGCTGGCTAGTTGCTCATCCACTTAACTTAAAGCCCAGCAGAATGGCAACAACCGTAAGGTTCTCTAGAAGCTTTCTTATGTGCACTCTAGCGTTGTGGAATGGGTTACCCAGCACAGTGTTCCCTACATGGTTATGACATGGGACTCTTCAAAAAGGAATTGAAACACGCTCTTCAAGGTCGACGACACAACAGTGATGCCCCTGGTGTTGCAGTTGTCCATAAGAAACGATAACCATTTAACATCAGATGGGTCGTATACCTGTTTGCTGCCCTTTGGCATAAAAAAATTTACATTTACATTTCATTATACTGCTTACATGATATTAGGATATGTAATAAAATAATATGGATTAGCGATTAATTAAACACATTAAAACCCTTTTTATCTCTTTCTTGCCGTGTTGTGCCGGTGACAAATAGCATAATCCCTAGACGGGTGTCGTAAAAGGCGACTAATTCCATCAGCGACCCAAATGTTGTAGTCTGGTGAATCTGTAGAGACCCCAGGGTCAACAGAGTACGTCAGTTCGAAAAAAAAAATCAGCGGCTCAAATACCAACTTGCAAATATTGAACTCTGTTAGTATTGATGTGCAATCATCTAGGAAAAGGAAAATTCAGAAATAAAACCCGGAGGCGGAGTCCCCGTTAGGCGTAAGTAGAGTTTAACTCGATTTATGCGGCAAATTCCTGCAATCGAATCGGTTCCACACCTATCGACTTGTCGTTCTTGTGGATTCTCACCGATAAGGCTGAGAGGGTGACGTAGGCCTTGGGCAAACCTACGTTTGCATAATTGCGTCCCAGGCGATGCAGCGTCTGTGAAGAGGACACTTCACCCACGTCAGGTCAACTGCCTGGAAATCAACATGGGGAGTGACAGTCACCGATTATAAGTTTGCGCGAATAGGCGAAAGCGTGAACGCCAGGGGCCACTCTCAGGAAGTGGGATGACCCATCGTAGGTGCACTGACCAGTTACCGCCCGCTCTAGCTGGACAACCCCCGGCCAATTAGGTATTGATCCTCCTCGGCATTGATCTGTTCCTCTGGGCTGTGGGAAACACTAGTACTAACTAGACGATTGATGCCGTTCTCACTATACTTGCACAAGATCATTTAAGAAAATCTAGAAAAAACAATAAAACTTTACCTTTTACCATGCGTTTGGGAACATGGAATGTCCGCACTATGAGAACAGGCGTCCTAGACATCAGTGGAGGTTTAAATTGCGCAAAAGACCTGCGTAAAACAGGCAGTTTTGAATATAGAATTAAATAGACTCAATGTTATTTTTGCAGCTCCCCAAGAAACTTGACTTCCTGGTGAGGGCTATATTCGTGAAACAAATTACAACTTCTTCTGGAAAGGAAGAGATGTTTCTATAGTCGAGTAGATGTTGTCGGCTTTGCGGTACGTAAAGAGCTTATATATATATAATAGAAACTCCTCGTGGGATTTCCGAGCGAATTAGGTTGTTGTGTTTAAACAGTAAATATGTTACTCTAGTTTCAGCATATTTGCCAACGTTACCTTCCAGTAGTGATGACAAAGATTGGTTCTATGATCAGCTTGCGGACATTGTACGAAATGTATCTTTCAGTGACCGTCCCTATATCATTAGCGACTTTATCGCTAGGGTTGGATAAGATAACTCTGCTTGGTTTTATGGTCTCGGTAAGCATAGCATTGGCAAAATAAATGAAAATGGACAACGTTTACTCGAGTTTTGCTCCAGCCACATGCTATGCGTTACCAATACATTTTTTTAAGCGAAAACTAACCTATAAAGTATCTTGGAAACATCCCCGATCCGGTCCCTGGTATCAATTGGACTATATACTAACGAGAAGGGATATGTTACGTGAAACTCTGTACACAAGGTCTTTCCAGAGTGCTGAATATGATACTGATCACTCACTTGTTATCTCTGGAGTTATTCTCACCCAGAAAAGAATCCATTCATCAAAGCCTCCTGGTAGGCAAAAGATAAATGTTATCTTGGACAAAAGTCATTTGAATCATTTAATATACTAGTACGTAACTGGACTAATACCCGGGGCATAAATGTGTCTCTTGAGGAAACATGGAGCACTATTAAAACGCTACTAACCGACATAGCAGGTCAAGATTTCGGATACACGAAGTGTGCAACTAAGAACTGGTTTGCCGAGAACGTGGAACACTTAAAAACTTTGCTTCACATAAAGCGACAAGCTGCTCTAAGATTTCAACTTAACCCAAACCCAATAACACGCAAAGATTTAAGTAGTGCAAAGTTAGCTTTACAGCGTAATGCACGCTATTATGCTAATCAGTACTAGCTGCAGATATGTCGTAGCATCCAATCTTATGCAGATACCGGTAACGTCTGCCGTTTATACTCAAGTATTAGGCAGGTGATTGGTTCAGTACCGAAAAAGACCGCTCCAATGAAAGAAGCAAATGGAACTATAATAACTTATAATGAGCATAAGTTAATTCGGTGGGTGGAACACTATTAGATTATCTTTTCAATCCCAGTGAATATACAGTCTGAAGTCGTTAATAACATACCATGCCTAACAACCTGGAGTGATTTAGATGACAAGCCCACGATAGAAGAATTCCATAGAGCTATCAATCAGTTGAGACGTGGAAAGAGTGCCGGTGATGATGGCATCCATAACGAAATACTTAAGGTTGAATGTTTGGCTCCAATATTGTAGAATTTTGTTGGATAAATGCTGGGAAGAGGGATCCTCAAGATATGCGTAATGCCAACATTATAACCCTGTACAAAGGGAAAGGTGATCGCGGCAATTGTAATTATTACCGTGATATATCGCTTTTCAGTACAGTAGGTAAGTTGTTTGGACGGGTGATATTGAGCAAACTTCAGAAATTCGCTGAGCGTATTTATTCTGAGTCCCAGTGTGGTTACAGTACCCAACGTTCAATAATAGATTTAATTTTTACGCTTCGTCAATTGTAAGAGAAGTGGAGAGAGCAGACAACGCCTCTACTGATGACGTTTGTCAACCTTAATAAGGCCTTTGACACAGTAAGTAGAGACGGACTTTTTACAATATTAGCCAAGCTTGGTTGTCCTCCCAAACTTTTGAAACTCATTATGTCATTCCATAACGACATGAAGGGAACCGTGGTCCAAGATGGGTGTACATAAGAGCCATTCAGTATGCGTAGAGGTGTTCGTCAGGATTGTGTCTTGGCTCCTACTTTTTTTGGGATCTTTTTCTCGGTACTCCTTCAAATAGCTTTTGGAGATGCAAGGTATACATATACATTCAAGGGTTGATGGGAAACTTTGTAATACCCTCCTTCTCAGATTAAAACACCATCGAGATAATTTTTTCATTAATAATCTTCTGTTTGCTGACGATGTAGTATTTGTGGCTGGTTCCGCTGATAAACTTCTAAGAATGATTAATAGCTTTTCTCGTACTGACTCTTTACTTTATATGTCAATCAACATCAAGAAAACAGTTATAATGGTGCAAGGGTGTACAGAAAATCCTACAATCTTGTTAGACGGCAGCCCTTTAAAAGTAGTTGACAGCTTTTGCTACTTAGGATCCACTGTGACTAGCAACCTATCTTTGGAAAGTGAAATCAAAGCTCGCGTTGGTAAAGCTGCAACCATGCTTGCAAAAACAAGAGTGTGGAATAATAGCCACCTTATTAACAAAACCAAAATATTTTTTTATCAAACATGCGTCTTAAGCACTCTCTTGTATGGAGGAGAAAACTGGACAACACGTGCAAAACAAGAACGTCAGCATGCTTTTCATATACGACGTATTCGCAAAATTCTGGGGATAACCTGGGTGGACAAGATCACAAACGAGAAAGTTTTGGAGATTGCTCAAATGCCTAGCATAGCTGCTGGTCTGAAACAGAGGTGTCTTGGCTGGTTAGAACATGAATACCGCATGGATATATCCCGTATGCCAAGGCGTATCTTACTGGGTGCTATAGCATATGCAAAAAGGATCGTTGGAAGGCCATTGCTACGTTTTAAAGATTGCGCCAAGCGAGATATGTCCTGTTTTGGAATTGACTGTGAAAGCTGCCAGGAACTCGCTGCAAGTAGAAGCAGTGCATTCATGCGTCGCAACCCATGATAAAACCTGGTTCAATATATTCCGAAATAAACGTACAAGACGTCACTAGACATCACGAAATGACCAATCGGCCCCAGACTCGATATTGACTTGCCGATTCTGTAGACGAGGTTGTCGTTCGCAAATTGGGTTATATAGCCATGAAAAAAATGTCTTAAAGCTGTGTAAATCGTCTTTCGTAGATGTATACAGGCCATTAATAATAAAACTCTTTTTCAATTTAATCCAATTTAATTACATAAATAACAAAAAATATATTCTACAACTTCCACTCCGACGCTCATGAACGAAACCTTTATTCGTTGCACATTTTTTTGGCCGCGAAAGGGTACTCTGCCTATACTTTAAATACTCGCGATGATATATTACATCTAGTATATAGTAGTTGCAATCCAGCAATTATAATTACCAGTGATGATAATTTCGAAAACCCATAAGCAGATCAAAGTTTCACAACAACCCAACTGTATTTTTACAACTACTTATATTCATTACTCCTTCATCTTGTATTTCTGTTTCTTCGAGATATTTTCCATCTTTCTCAGTTTCCGCATCAGGCCAACATGCAGTTTGTACCATATTACATGTCTGTTTTACAAAAGATTCATCCGTACTTCCATTATAAGCCCTTCGATACATTTCTAATATTGTAGGTGTTGGAATAGCATACACATCAACTAGACGTTTGCCTTCAAACAACTGTGAGAGTCTCATCCGTAATTGTACACGCAAAGCTTTCAGACATAGTTCCGTCTGTTTGCTGCAATATTTTTTTATTAAGCTATCCATTTCATCCATTAACATTCTCATGGGATGGTTAAATTTTGGCAATGCCGGTGTAGAGGACACAGCATTATCCTTAAATTTTTCTGGTAATAATTCCTTATCCTGTAAAAATTGGTGTTGGTTTTAGATATATGAACTAAAAATACTTGATTAGTTTATACATTGATTTTTAACATAAATGTGTCATGACTGTATTTTTAGTATTTTTTAACAAAATTAATTAAAGATATCTTCCAAGCTTTGGACAATAAATGTTGTACAGCACTTTGTTCATATTTGTAGGTACAGCCACTGTTAATGATGAATGAATGATTGAGTTATGTTACTCTTTCAATTAGATTTGTTCTTATAATTTAGTAACATGCATATCCTACTACAATAAAACCTCAATTATTATAATACACCTTGTATTGATTCATTACTATTAACTATGCTGATCTAAGCTTCAACATAGGATGAGACTAACTGATAAAAATTTGTTCCTGGTTATGAAATAAGAAGTCTTGATTCAAGTGTAGAGGTAAAGAGTGCTTAACAGGACCTTCCTGAATCACCATTGAATAATCAATTCGAATCTTCCTCCATCTGTGTAATGTATATATTTATAGAGTGGTTATAAGTAATAAGTAAATGATTATACTAAATAAAGAGAAAGGGAAGAGTGTTGCACAATGTAATGACGTATAGTGTTCCCATCCCGTTTTACACAAAAAGTCACTTTGGCACCGCGCACGTTATCAACAACTTCGGATTGGCAGATCAATGCAACACAACTGAATCATATTACATCATAGTAGTGGCTTAAACATGTCCAATCCTGGGTAAGTGCTACATGGGAAAATGGTGAGAGGTTACTGGAGTTCTATGCGATCATACGATACTGGTGAAGTTAAAAGGCCTAGTCTAGTATAAGAGTATCAACCGCCAGGTACTTTTGTATGGCACCGAAATGTGGCCAGACCTAGGCAGACATGTACAGCAGCTACGCGTCACGGAAATGAAGATACTGCGATGGATGTGAGGCGTTACACAGCTTGATAACATTTGTAACAAACACATACATGGCTGCCTTATAGTTCGTGACGTCACAGATAAGCTGCTGGAATGTCGTCTCCACTGGTATGGTCACATAATTCGCAGGCCACATGATTATGTCAGGAATAAACGTCTTAACATCACCATACAAGGGGTTAGATCTCACGGCAGGCCTAAAAAACGTAGACTGGACGTTGTGATGGCAGACATAAAGGAGAACAACATCACAGAAAAGAATGACAAAGGCCAGGCAAAGTGGAAAAGGTTAAGTAGGAAAGCGGACCCTGGCACCAAGCCGGAAAACGTTAAGCAGAAGAAGAAGTGAGGCCCAAAGGTTTTGATAACAGGCATCAACAGCTTATTATAGCATGGTTGAATGACCCACATGGTGACAATGATTCATTTTATAATTCAACAAGTAGTCTTTGCATCTACATTGATAACAATAATGTCTTTTCATACCTTTAAACTTGGATTGGCATAGTCTTAAGACTATGAAAGGCTTTGAGAGTTGTGAGCCAGTCAATGGTAATTCAAAATTAAAATTAAAGTTGCCAAAAACAACAAAGGTATTTCTAAAACAGAATGAAAAGGGATCCACAATTAGGACTAGTAGATTTTCTGTCTTTATGTAAATGACTTTTAGGGATAACAATAATGTGTGCTGTTAATAAATCATCAATAATATTCAATGAGCATTATTATACTTACTTTATTTTTAAACTGTTTTTTTTTAGATGTGCTAATATTTGCTTGCAAACTTTTTCTAAAAAAAGGGTTTTCAATAGTATGTGCTTCACATTTTGACTCAACAAATGCCTTGCATGCATAAGTCATATTATCATTTGCTACAAATGATTTTCCATTTAAAAATGTGACAAGTTTCTCTGCATGATGTTTCGAATACACTTCTATCAATATTTTCCTCATATCTGTTGATCTTTTAGTCCTTCTAATCCAATAGGAAACCTTGTGCTGTTTTACATCTTTGACAATAATCGTTACTTGTCTAAATGTAATCTGAAAAGAGAGAGTATTTATAACATGTTTATTAACACATTGTTGAGTGACAATTTCACTGAGAATTTATCTTAAGTCACTGTCTATTGTTTGTTGCTTTTAAAAATAAACTTTATGAGTTTACTTCTGACCATTCAGCAATGTATGGCCATGATAACACAAGTTAAACTGCTGGCAGGTCAACAATGTATTGAAATGGTGGTTCTTTAGTATTACTGTTTGTAACATATTTTGTTTTCTGTGGCCTACCTGTATTTATGGTGTAGTTTGTTTGTATAGCCAATGGTTGTACTTAATTTATTTTTGTAAGTTTTTTTGTATACCAAAATTATCATGTTAACATCATTAGTTCGTAAGAGAACCTACTGCAGAGCCATACGCATCTTCCCGAAAGAAGATATGGGTATAATCACCCTGCACATCACATCCACACATACAGAGGTACTACAAGAATATTTCTCAGGTTTAGGATTCCTCACAAATTTTTCATTCACAAGCAGCTGATAGTGTTAATAATTTAAATGAGTAAACGTACGCAAATTCTGAAATATTTATTATTACATGCCGGGGTGTTCAAATCTGGGGACATTGGATTGATATTCCAAAGTTCACACCACCAGACCACCCTGACTTAAACATTACATAAATAAAACTGTAAATGTCTAAAAGGTTAAATCTCTAAAAGTTCTTTATCAAGTCAATATTATTAAGGTATGATATGTTGTAAATAAAAACAATGTTGAATATGAGGTACTTGATGTATATATCTCCACATAATATTTATTTTTTTGATAAACAGTTTATTTTGAATTATATATAACCATTTCTTTCAAATATAAATATTATTAAATATATTATTTACATTTATTCAAATTATATTCATGATATAGTGTCGTAGTTTGACTTTTCGCCTTGCTTTAAGGTGAAAAAAAACTTATAACCATACCAACTAAATACAACTTCTCGCATACCAATTTTTTTTTTTATTTATTCTCTAATTTTGGTCACATACTATTTTTTTTTTCTCATTTAGATAAATTAAAATCTAAGAAATGTGACTAATATGTATATCATAGTGTAACACCAAATTTCAAGGAATCATTTGCAGTGAATGAATTGCCCATAGTAATAAAATACACTTACGGTTGAAGGCAATCCACTCAGACAAACTAAATAATACATTTTAACACCCAGTTGTTTCTTATATACGTAGTATCTTCTTAGTAGTTTGTTTTTTATTTCCTTTAGTCTGTGCACAGAACAATATTACTCCTAGCGGAGAGTCTGTGTGTTTCTTACTGAGCAGTTCTCCTATATACAAATGTACTCTGTGAGAGTAACAGTTTCTCTCTCTACGGAGTAGCTAAAAGTAGCTATAACCACAGAATAATATACACAGAATAATATTACTGAAAGCGGAGGCTATAACCATAGATTATGGTATAGATTGTGGATATTAGGTAGGTAGCTTATACCTAACAATAGTAAGTACGTACCATAAACTATATTCAAACATATCAGTACACTCCACAGCAATCTTTTTAGCAGAGTTACCAACTCTTAACAGAAATTTACCCCTAAAGCTTTGCTTTAGCTGAATTTGAGGTTAGTTTCGGGATTTGTACTAAAGTAAAGTACTAAATAGTAAAACGCCCAAATACACCTCTATTATTTGAAAAAAATCCCTTAAAATTAAAAAGAAAAGTTATTACAGAAACTGATTGACATCTAGAAATATACTCGTATATATAACACTGAAAGAAATAACGCTTTGCCCGCCTCCTCCCACCTCCGTAGCTGGACCTGAGGGGATGGGTTGGGGGGCCCATCTCCTCATTGCACACACAGGTCCGGCTGACGAGGGGAGGTAGCTGTCTGTGTACCCAGTCTACCTCCCTATAAGGACGGAGCCCGGCGGCCACATTCTGCTGGGCTGACCGCTGGGGAGGCATGGTGGTAGCCACAGCACGGTCCCATGCCGCCCCGATTTAAAGCGGTGGCCGATACACCGTAGGGTTTTAGTCCGTGCGAGTCGGACATAACCCATTCTCTCCTCCGGGAGGATGGGTATACATAATGGATTTCCCCACGTTAATAAAAAAAAAACTATCAACTTCATACGTATATTAATTCGTGAAAAGTACATGTATAACCATGTATGTTTCACGAATGCATACGTGTATTTTTATTATCTGACTACTACGCTGTGTGACCTATTTCAGTCCGAAAAGGGCAAAAAACAGCCCATCACTATATGTAACTATGTGTGCACGTATGTGGGGTGATCTGTGTAAATGAAAAACTAGCGTGAGTCACTGTATTCACGCGAGTAACATACCCGAGGGCTCCACACCGATGGACAAACTTAAGCTCGAGTTGTTACAAGAAAAAATGCGACGAGTGTGCGGGGTCGTATCTTCACTCCTCGCTCACGGCGGCATGAGCAGAGAGAGTCGCGGGCGTGGGCACTTACACGCATCTTTTAACAGGACAATGAGCGACAAATAAAAAACAAAACGTATGTGATAACATTACCCATAGATAATTACTAAATTAGCTTTATGAAACATAGTAAATTTGTTATATGTATATGAGACGAAACTTTGTAAGAGCAGATCAATATTTTGCTCGTGTTGTTTTAAACTTTATCTAATTATCATTACCCTTCACATGATGAGATCTGTATCTTTATCAATCACATTTAGAAAGATTTTTATTGAAGAAATACTACTACATTATCAATTCTATGTACTAATTTATAATAATAAAATAATGTTTTTGGTATATTTTAGTTAAGTTGTACACATTATATGCAGATATGTATTGAAATTGCAATCAGTTTGTAACACATACATTTTTGCTGATTATTATGTATTATAAAGATTGAATTTCTGAGTTAGAGCTAAAATATATAGAATATCTAGTAGGTAGTAGTGTATTTTGTGATTATAAAAATAAATATATTTGTTTAACTTTAAATGTATTTTAAAAATGCAGCTAATTAGGGTACCATATGTTTTTAAAAACGTAAGTATCTATGTTTTTTACTAGCTTTACACAGGCTAGGCTAAATTTTGTGGAACAGCAACATTGAAATACTACTAAAGACGCCATTGCTTTGCTTATTATAATCTGTGAGTTTATGTATTCTACTAATGTGATCATGGATTATATTTTACACTTGTGAAAAATTTTAACTACTAATAATTTCAAAATGATGGTAACAATACGAGGACTTCCATTAAAAGTAAATGATTTCTTTGATAACGCAGATATGTGAAATCCCTTATAAATCGCTTATACTCGAATATTTTTTTTCAGACAAAATATCAAGATGTCAAAGTAATACTGAAGAATGAATGTAACATAAGTGAATTTATTCTTGATAATCTTGTAAATGATGAAAGTGGTATGGGTAGAAAAGTACGAGTCGGTTTGGTGGAGGATAATGATGGTTACGAAATTATAAAATGTTTAAATGGATTACGAATGCCCGGAAACTGTGTATTGCGAGTGGATATCGTTGGGAAACCGCCTGTAAGTATAGCAGTTTCTACAAAGAATATTTTAGGTGGATCGTATATTATATACTGTTATTTATATTACGAGCGAATGGCGCAGAATATTCCTCTGTGAAGGAAAACGCTTGTAAACAATTAGTTTTTTAATTTTGGGGTTTTATACATTTATTATAATATAGAATTGCAAAATGTGGATTTTCTATGACAACTTGTTTTTAGCAGTCATCAGCGATTGTCGAATCTCGCTATCTTGGCTTGTGCATTATGGTATTAGTTCTGACTAAAGCATCCAACATTGGCTACATTTTATTATTTGAGTTTCACAAATAACACTATCCAACCAAAGTAGGTTTTTCAATAAATATATTTATTATTTTCTAAATAAAATAATTAACATGTTTTTAACTCATGGTTATCAACAATATATGTAATAAATTGTACTAAGATATTCAGCTAAATACATATGGATATGTGACATGTGAAAACTACACTCATCAAAAAAGTCTAAGCAACATGTACTAATTTAAATTTTAGGATGGTTCTTCACATCATGACGTTGTATTTTATTTTTAAAATAATATCTTTAGGGTTCTATGATGTTAAAAATAACAGCGGTTGTCTTTATAAGTTCTCTTAATAACAGCAATGAACAATATTAGAATATACTGTAGAAACTAAGATACATAACTTATTTACCTTTTTTCTTACAAAATGAAATTTCTAAAGAAAATGTATTTATTGTGAAAGAATAGAACAATTTAATACAAAGTATGGTCTCTTCTGCTATTCTGAACTTGTCAGCAACGATTATTCATTGAATTAATGTGACTGTTTATGTCATCTTGCGGTATTCGCTCCCAATGGAATTGTAGCAAATCCTTCAGCTGTTGGGTTGTTGTCACTCCGTCCAAGTCCTTCAAAACACATCTCTGGAGCATGTCCCATGCGTGCTCGATGGGGTTGAGATCTGGCGATTGTGCAGGCCAGGACAATACCCGGATGTTCTCCGTTGCAAAGTATTCACTGGTTCGCCGAGCTGTATGTGAACGCGCATTGTCATGCATTAACCTAAAATCTGAGCCAAAGGTTTGTGCAAATGGATAGACATAAGGTCTGAGAATATCCTCAATGTAATTTTCAGCATTCATGTTTCCATTTACAAAAACGAGCTCAGTTCGCCTGTTCTTCATAATACCCGCCCACAACATAACTGTTGAGCCTCTGTATGGATGAACTTCCTGAACGCACCTGAGCCTTTCAGTATTTCAGGGCCGACGATACACTCGCACCCTTCTTGTATCAGGCTTAAACCCGAATCGCGACTCATCGGAAAACATAATTTTATCCCATTGTTCCTGGGTCCATGTTATGCGTGCTCTACACCATCAATATCGACGAGCGCGATTCCCGTGTCGTATCGGTAGGCACCTGATTGGGCGTCGAGCTCGTAGGCCGTACTCATGCAGTCGATTTCGCACAGTTTGAGGACTTACATCAACATCACTTGAAATTTGTAGCCTCAAACTTATCTCTCGAGCGGTTAACCTTGGTTGGCGTCTTGCAGTCAGTTGTATGTACCGGTCTTGTAGAGTGGTTGTACTCCTTTTACGGCCTAGATGCTGTTCAGCGGGTTCTCCTGTATTATTGTAGCGCTGCCAAAGACGACAAATAACACTTCTATGAATGCCAAAATGTCGAGATACCTGAGATTTATTACTTCCCGCTTCCAACATCCCTACAGCTCTTTGCATCTCATCTGCCTTCAAATGACGTCGCTTCATGACGTAAAGAATATCTAGCAATTCAATTTTGTCGCTAACTTTATTTAAATGGTTGGTAAAATTATAAAATCAAGACTAAACATAACAATTAAAATTCTAACAAATTCGCAGTCATTTGAATTTTATGAAAAAACAAAACATAATCGATTTTTTTTTTACAACCAGCCAGTATGTCATCAATAACAAAAAAGTTTACTTACCTACGCACTTTGTTTGAGTCAATACTTAGAAATGAATTAATGTAAATGGTAAAATTTGTAATATCACGCATGTTGCTTAGACTTTTTTGATGTGTGTATAATTTACCAACATGCATAAATTTGAAATGCATATTAGTTGATTAGCTATCTACTAAATAGGAGCTTTTTGCTAAAACATAAAGTAAATTGATAGCATTGGAAGAATAATAAATAAAGGACTATATTCTTCAATATTTATTAAGTATTCTCATTTATTGTATACTACATCTGAAGATATTCCATCCCATTCGTATGAAATTCCTCTTCTCCCTGAAAAAAGAATTTATCTGAAACCAAGGATTTTAAATATAGATAAAATGTTACCATGTCTGTGGAGCCACACTGTATTGGCCTTAAAATGAGGCGTGCTGTCCCCAAGTTTGTACTGTATATTTATATCAAATTATATTTGGAATATAAAAAATAAGGAATTTAGTTCCTGTCTGGCATCCTCTGATAACATGACATTCATATATACATATGTGCATATTATGTATAAATATATAACAAAAACCGTCTGGGTATATGGCATACATCTCTGGGCATAAAGTATTGTGTAAATATTGAGCATTCTATGGTTCACATGGAAAATGGAAGTGGATGATTGTCTGGAAAAACCAACAGTCAAAGAAGAAATAGAAAGGTCTTCTGCAGCATATATACATAGACTTGAACGTCAGAGAAATCCCTTGACAACAAAATGTATGAATATAAATTATTCTATATCTTGGTTGGATGGATGAAAGGACACGACTATCAATTTCAATGTATTGAAGAAAATAAGAGACAACACATCATATGATGTCAATATGTTATATGTAACAATTTATCTATGCATATCATAAATTCTTGTTATATTTTAATCATTTCAATGATAATTTATTCTGTTGCAATTAAAATTAGTTAAAAATATATGATTAATGTTATAAATGTTTCCACAGCCATCAGGCCAACAGGGTCCCAGTCATTATGAACCAAAATCAGCAACTAATTATTCCAATGAATATAGAAACAACTATTCCAACCAGCAAACCAATGACTATAGAGGGAGGACTAATGCTCCAGGTTTTGATGCCTCATACACAGCAACACAGTCCCAATTTTCTGGTCCCATACCATCTCACGGACCTTCCGGAGGCCAGGGACCTCATGCACCTGTCGATACTGTGGGTAGACCATCACCTTGGGGCCCTAGTGGGGCTTCAAATAACCAATGGAATCAGAACCAGGCGATGGATTCACATAATAATTACCAACAATCCGGAAACCCAGTTTATACTCAGCAGGTGAGTTTTTTCTATTATAACAATTATATCTAATTTTCAAAAAAAAATTTTGTTCTTGAGT
The DNA here is from genome assembly GCA_035772565.1 of Antheraea assamensis. Taxonomy (NCBI): domain Eukaryota; kingdom Metazoa; phylum Arthropoda; class Insecta; order Lepidoptera; family Saturniidae; genus Antheraea; species Antheraea assamensis. Next base: position 1,953,889 of record JAQQSE010000058.1, read on the forward strand.
TGTTAAGATAATAGGCAACTCAGACAAAGTCACAGTTATTAGATAGTGTAAGATATTATGTTTACATTATTTAAATTTGTTTAAGTACTCTTCAAATACACAAAGAGCAAATACTGGGCCGTATCCACAAGGTAGAGCAGAGCAAACCCAAGGATATGGCTTCTCAGCTAAAACGAATCCTCGTGAGATGGGAGTAAGTTTAAATATCAATTATAGGGTATTTATTATATTTGTTACTCCAGGTGTCTGGGGTAGTTTGTGAACCACGAATGCCATTGAAACTTAAGGGGAAGGTATATAAGTCTATAATCAGAAGACCAAACATGTTATATGGATCCGAGTGCTGGGCTACGAAAGAGGCATATGAGAAAAGATTACATGTGTCAGAGATGCGAATGTTAAGATGGATGTGTTGTGTAACTAGAATGGATAAGATTAAGAATGAGTATATCAGAGGAAGTTTGAAAATAGCACCAGTGACAGAGAAGTTGAGGAGTAATAGGTTAGCATGGTATGAGCATACTATGAGAAGAGATGAAAGTTATGTAACAAGAAAAGTTTTGAGTTTGAAATTGGACAGATGTAAGGGTAGAGGAAGATCGAAGAAAGTGTGTATGGTTTGTGTGAGAAATGATATGTGTATAAAAGGTGTGAATACTGAGATGACTTTTGACAGGGCAGAGTGGAAACGTAAAACATGTTGTGCGGACTCTACTTAGGTGGGATAAGGGTTAGATGATGATGATATGAAAATCAATTCTTTTTCAGTTTTCTCCTTGATACAGATAATGTATATATTTTTTGAATAAATTGTAATAGGGCACTCGGAAACCGGATACCCGTACTCATGTTCTTCGTAACGTGGAGCTGGTGGACACCCAACCAACAAACCCTCCCATACAGACCGGTAGATATCCACTGAGCCAAGGATTTCAACAACAGAAACCGGTATGTATTCAATTGTAGTATGATTATCTGTATTCAATTGTAGTATGATTATCCTTGCTTTTCATTGATATTGTAAAGACAAGTTTTGTAACTTAATTCTTTAATTATTTTTTTTAATATATCACAAGTTTAAACATTTGATAACAATGTCAACTTTTAGTAGTTTACTAATATGCCTTTTGCAATCAAAATTTTTCACTTTCCCTGTATGATTTTTGCAAAATTTTGTTTCATACAAACCTTGTCCTGACGATTTCGTACCCAACAAGAAAAGGATTGGTCAAATAAGTGCAGCCATTCTGAATTTATGTAATTACGTGTATTCGGCAATTTATTTATTTAGTTTTAGCGTTTAAATACAATCTCATATAGTGTTAAGTGACGATGTGGTTCGAGATGATAAAAACGCTAAACCTAGAAGGAACAGGCTCTCAAGTGCAGTTGCCAGCACACACGTACAGGTGCTTGCCAATAGATTTTCAACTTTTAGGTGGTAGGTAACCTAGTAGGCTTAGAAAGATCGCGGTTTCATCAATATGATATCCTTCTCCGAAAGCTCCAGGTTATTGCTGGCTTCGAACCTACGTCGGTCGTGGCTGTCTGGGCATACTAACACACTAAGCCCTATCTGTTGTTGTATTTTGGTATAGCCATTAAATTCAAGAGACGTTTATTGTTTTTTTATACTACAATTATGAGCGACCAACAGGCGCTTTCGGTGGCAGAAGCAACTTGATTATATCCTGAGCGTGGTGCTAAAGTCTTGACTGCTTACCTACCACCCTTAAGTTAGAAATCTATAAAATATAGATCAAGCTGTAGCTGTAGTTCCAGGATGACTGCGGTAGTTTTTACGCACCACATGGAATGTGTACCAGTGCAATGGATTTAAATCTGGTACGCAATTGTATCAACAGTGCGCACACTACAATGTAATTCTATAGATCGCATATTTGTCCATTAAAATCATTTAAAAAATAAGCTGGATTGAGTTATTTCAGGGTATAAATTTGTAAATAAAAAAGTATCTAAAAATATCTCTAACATTAGGGAGCCCCTATAAAAATCCCATCACGTTTATTTACCTTCTAAATTTGGGGGAAACCCTTAGTTGATTACCTTGTGCGCGGCATGGTACTTCACTGATACAGACATTCAGAGTTCGGTAATGTTCTGTTTTCGTCGGTTGGTCAAGTCGTCTTTGCCCCTCTCGCCTTATTAAAGTAATGCAGAACGTAATCTTCCCATTTATATTCTTTGTAATAAACGGTCCGTTATTAAGGAACTTTAAGAACATTAATGACGTACGAAACGCACAAAGGTTTTTGAAATCTGACTGTTAGTTTGAGATATTAGCGTATTTAACAAAAAAATCCATCGCAATGCAATATATTAGTACAAATTATTAAGAATTCCAATTTTGTTGTAGATAACCATTATGAAAGACAATTTCCAAGGTCCGACAATGTATGATATAGGTTCAAGCAATCCGTCGAGTTCCTACCACAGACATGGTCAGGGATCCCCACAGTCCTGGACTCCGCAGGTAACATATATACAGAAGTGCAATACTTAAAATGGTTATGAATTACCAACATACGTGAATAGTCTCACGCTTGAAGCGAGAATGCCCGATGTCTTTTTTTTCGTACTGACTATACTGTTGCCCATGTCATGGACTCTACAGGTTCACTGGGCTACAACGTGCCCAGTGTCTAATCGGCGGTCGCCGTTTAAGGCATTCAGCCAGTCATTAATAATCATGATGGTTATGAACAGGCGATACCTCCAGCCTTTTAGTCTTTCAGAACGGGGTAAATAGAGTCGTCAGTATGAGTCAATAATAATCCCCCCGATATCTTCTATCTCTTTATTCTATCTCCCGATTTCTACAAAAGTTCACTATAGTGACCTGTATTGCCTCACCGGTATGAGTTACAGTAAGTCGTCATAGGCACTATTGTAGAGCGCTCAATCCTGAGTAATTCTAGAGAGTTCGAAAGATATTCTAGTGAAAATTGTCGCCGAGTTATAAAAATTAAATAATCAAAATTTACTTGTATTTAAAATGCGAAATCTTCTATTGCTCTGGGAGAGTATTTAGAGTTAATATGCAGTACTCAAATTTTCTAGCATTTTTTTTTTACATATTTAAAAGAAAATGTTTTGGGTCGGGATGGGAAAAAAAATGTCATTTAAAAAAACCACCTCACTCAGTTCATGTAAAATTCTATAAAATATCTTTGTATTTTGTGAATTTGTAGGCTCGTATTTTTGATAGGAGTAATTCACAAGAACTTGTAAAAAAGTTGTTCTAATATGTAACTTGTTAGCTTGTAGAGTTTGATGTTTGATAATTAGGATATAGGTTGTTATGATCCACGTACATACATTCGTCAACTGATGTTTTTATTTATATAGATTGTTCTTTCAGGGCCAACAGCTTAAACCCCAGTCATATCCTAAATCAAATTCCGGACCATATGAGAAACCATATGAAGATATCCGCCAACACGGTATTGACAAACGGCCTGACTCACAAAAAAACACCCAACAACCAATTAGAACGGACGTATATAAAGATTATGAGAAATCTGGTCAACGTTTCTCTCCTCATCGGGCTATCGCGTCTGGTGGAAGGCAGTTCTCACCGAGCAGGAGGCTGATGTCTCCGTCCCGTCAGGTCAGGCCTGCAAGAGCCGTGTCTCCATCGAACCCGTTGCCATCAGGAAGAAGAACTTCTCCATCAGGAAGGCATTCTCCAACCAGACGGTTGATATCGCCAGCGGATAGAATGATGTCAACAAGTATGTATTTCGTCTAAAATGATCACATTATTTACTTAATGCACTGGGGAGCTTAGTGCTACGAGGCATTTTTTTTTTCAAGCTAACCAACAGTGTTATCAAAAATAAAAATTATTGTAGGTAGTGCAACTAAAATAAATAATAACATAAAATGGACAATATTAATAATAAAAATTACCTTAGCACTCGAGTACAACTAAAACACAAATTATTCATTACCAGCTATGTCCGCCACTTCGTCCGCGTGTAACTTAATGCAAAAAAACAGTGATTAATAAAACCATCGGAATGTATATGTCGGCAAAGGATGTATAATATGTCGGCACAGGATGTATAATATGTCGGCACCTGTGCCGTCATATGCACCTAGCAATGAATCTGTAAGTAACACGTGCACCTCCAACTCACAGATCGCCTTATTCAATTACCCTCACTCTCCCTACTACTCGTCGTTTCGGTATAAAAGGAACGGAACGACCGCAGTTCGGGTAGTCCTGGTTCTGGCGTTGTACGGTACACTTGTTGTATTGTGCTAGTAGTTTATCATAGAATCTTGATACTTAATTTATGTTGTCACGATTAATTATTTAGTTACCCACAGTCTTAAATAGACGGAATTAATAATAATCGATTATTATTCAGGTTTGGTTAGATTACTTGAAATATACAGACCCATTATATTGCCATATTGGTATTTTTTTAATTCACTACATCGACACCTCAACCTTCACATTCTACATATGTGTATATTTGTAATCAGACTCTCGGGGATACAGCCATGTACTCAAAACAACAGTTAGCAGTGCTTTAAACATCTGCTCATTTTTATATGATCGACATGCAGGTCATCGAAACTATGAATTTATTTTAATAAATGAGCCGTTTGTTATTGACTTTTCAATGCCAGTAATTTGTTCTGTGGTCTTATACGGTAGTAAATCTCACCGAACCGTTTTACTAGCACTTAATCTCATCTCAGAAATACTCGTTCATTTATACCAGTAAACGATATTTTTTACAAACGTGTATCTATACATATAATAAGAATGTATATCCAACGTGTCTGTACATTTTTGATTTTTGAGAAAAAAATTGTTGCCGGTAGCTATGAATAAGTAATAGAATTCATTTTGATCATTTTTTAGAAATGTATGTCTGTCTGTTTGTTTGCACAGGCTTCACTGGTAAAATACTAGGTTTCTGGTAATACCCCAGCAAGAAAATATTGAAGCGTATTCCGGAGTAACATAAAAATTTTGTTAACTCTATCAAAAGTTATTGTAATTTTAATGACGACGGGAGTTAAGTACGAGAGAAAAATGGATAAGTAAATGGACTTTAGCCTCGTCTTTAAAGCAGGATATTTTATATCATAAATAAACATTGCCACAGTATTACATTACTAAGACATAGAACGAAAGAAAAATGGTTTATTTTCACATAAATAAACATTAATACCCTAAGATGTTCGTAATTAATTAATATGCATTATTGCTAATAGATGGCGTTCAACCGCCATTTTCTAAATCTATTACTACTATAATATACAATCTAAAAATTGGCCAATTACAAATATTACATATTTCTATCAATTGAATAACTTACTTTGTATAAGTAAAATGATTTTTATTTTTCGATTGCGTAAGGTTTATGATTAAATTTGTAAATTTCTAATTAATTTTGTATTGTAAATATTACAAGTTATAGAACCTAATCACTTTTTAGGACATTTTATTATAATAAAAAAATAAAGAGACTAAAATTTAAGACATTTTTTATTATAATAAAAAAAATAAAGAGACTTAAAATTATTAATTGAACATAAATGAAGGAAAAAGTCGTCTTTAGAAGCAATAACAGTCTACATTTTTGACGACAACAGATGGCGCTAAACTTATAATTGACGACAACAGATGGCGCTAAACTTATAATTTTATTGGTTTTCTGTGAATATTATTGCAAGGAAGAGTATAAATAACAATGAGATAATTTCTGTGTTTTTTAGGTTTATTTCGAATTGTAATTTTCATAAATTTACCTTGATTCTAATGTCTTAATTACGTTTTGAATTAATGAATAGTTTTTGGTCTATGCATTAGGGAGCTTGCTTCTTCCAGCGGTACCGTGGAGAATGCAGGCAGTGCAAATATGTGAAGTATATATGAATGAATAGTATAAGCCCTCGGTTGAATTTTTAAGACTCTGATGTCAAAATGGCAGATTACGTTTCCAATTTTTGTTTACTTTTACTACATCGTACATTATAAATTTCATGGTTTAGTAAAAAAAGTTGGTACAAATGAAAACCTATTTAAAAATACATGAGTGTCGTGAGCTGTCATGTTTATTGGAAATAATAATTTGACGCCCTATATCAGATATGTTCTTCATAATTTAACAACTACAAACACAATAGTAAAAATCACTTTACTTTTATAACGCTAACAGAAAAAGTTTCGTAACCAAATTAGTGAAAGTTTTAAATCAAATCAATTATTTTCAATCTATTATTTAATCTAAAACAATCAAATAAGACACAAAAATAAATTCGCAATTTTAGTGTTAATATAATATTATCCATGTTCATCTTTTAACATTGAAAACCATTAAATGAATGAATTTAACAGACAAATTATAAAAGTATTATTTCTTTGAAGAGCACACACTTTAATGCTAGTCTTATACCTGCGGAACGAAGCTTCGGATACTTGTCAGGCTAAAACTAATAATGTTCGCACCCTTTTGTCACTTTAACAATAACTCAAAATTAGGGCTTCCAAGTTCTTTCGATGTGTAAAAACCGTGGGCCCAGCTGTCGTACTGGATCTATCGTCATACATTCTGATAGATCGTAACACACGACGGTAACGTGTACCCACACCTACATTTATTGCGAACATAGACAAAACTTCCGTGAGGATACACGCAGGTATAATACATAACACTAATATTCCATTTTAACAACTGTAAAAACAATATTAAAATTTATATTAAACGATGCTACATATTGCACCCGTGCAGAGTCAGGACGGATCGCTAGTATATATATAATAATTTGATTTAATCTTTTTTAGTGGATAGGCGTCCGGGGGGACCACCTCGTGAGTTAACCCAGCGCCATCAGGTCTCACCGCACGAAAGGTCTGAACGGGGAAATGTTCCCAGGTTAGTCTTTTTTTATATATCGGGCATTTTATTTAACATGGTTCTAAAATTATCAAATGAAAATTATGGATTATTTTAACTGTCTGAAGTATATTATCGAAGCATTCAGATGGACGTTAAATATACTACAATTTTAATTGTATTTCTAGATAGTTTTTATTTAAAATGTCTAATATTTTGATGACCAATCAAAATGTATATAAGGGAACGCACCCATATTACGTGATCCGTTCGTGGTGGGAGGTGGTTGGGTTTAGGTTTTCGTTACGTAGTCAATATCCTCTAAGGGAAATCTCGCACTTTTTTGAGCTATATTCAAATATGGCGCACAGCGTTTAGCGCTTTTAAATAATGACAATATAGTTGTGAATAGCATATTATATATACTATTTTCACTTGTAACTACAGGTATGTATGCACATTTGCCGTTACGCGACAAGCACTGTGTCAATAAAGACAAATTTGAAGCTAAATTGTTTTTTTACTTCCTTCCTGTTTACAAAAAACGAATATAAACCGTATTTATGAATTACTACGTGAAAACTAAAAGGGGAGGGGGCGCTTATATATACTACCGATGGTCACCAAATGATAAGGGAGTTTAAAAAATTGTCAAACATGGGTCACGTAGTAGTAGGGCACTTTCCCTAAAATGTAATAAAAATATGTATAACACTAAATGGTAATATGGCTTCCGGTTCGTCGGAAAAGTCCTGAAGCAGATTAATAGTTCCTCACATTGTCTTCTACATCTAAACTCACAAATGTTCACCTATTTATAATGATGGTACACATTAAAACCTGAATAGTAAGATTTCTGAATTCGAAACGTGTGATTTTTGATAGATATTCGCCTCAACGCCATCGTCCTGATAAACCGATTGAAAAAAACATGGACTCGGAGGCTTTGAAGTCGTCTAAACACAGACCCGGGTACGACGCACCCACGCAAGTAAGTCCATCTTAAATATTTAATTACAACGGAATCTTACTAATTTAGCATTATTATAATCAGTTTGTTGACAATATTCTCCGATACTGATTGTGTCATTTCCAGATTAGTGTAAGAATTAAACGATGGTAATTTTGTACCAAAGTAATTGTATTTTAGTCTATAGCACCTGTAAAAAAGTATAATATTCTGCCAGTGTCATGTAGATTTTTATCAAATCCAATGAAGGAAATTAACAAGAGCCTTTAAAAACTGAAGAAACCATCACCAGATTTCTAAAATAGATTATTAGGGCAATAAGTTTCTTAAGTGTCAATGTTGCTAGAGGTAAAAGGTAAAAATATTACCACCACGTTTTAGTCAGCAGAATTGAAAGGCCTATAGTATAAAGTCCACGCAATTTCCTTCAAGAAGATTTTTGGTAAGCAATCGTGAACTGAAGAAAACATTAGCAAAGCCTATGTATAGAACTGCCGTATCATGGATAATCTATGTTTTGATTATTTCGTGATAGATATTTGCTCCAAATAATGGGTTTTATTGGGATCAAAATAATATCTCAGTTAAATGCCATAAATAAATTTGGAAATATAAATAAATCTGGACAAAGAGATACTTTGTTCTCGTCAAACATTTGGTTATTTGCTGGAGTAATTTAGTCAAGTTAGAAGAGTTTTCCATAATGAACTAGGGAATAAAAGAAAAATGAACGTGATAAAATACGCCACTCAAATAAGAAATGCTTCGTGTGACACTACTGCAACTCTAAAGCATGAAGTGGTTTGCCTGTATGAAGACTTGGTGTTAGCAGATACTATTTAAACCTACTTTAGAAACCGTTTGCCTTATTTTACCAAAAAAAAAGAAACAAAACTAGATGTGGCAAATTACCACGGAATACGGAAAGAGTGTTAGCCACAATATCTTCTGTGATAACTGCAACCCATGGTCATATTTGGCTATAAGTTTGATGTCAACTACTGATATTAATATAAAATATTAGTGATGAAGAAAGCGCAGAGTCGGTACTATTAGTACTGCTTTTGGTGTCACTAAGAAAATGAAATAAGAACCTATACTAAATGTTATTGAAGTACTATTAAACGGTGAATTTGGTGTCACTATTTAAAATAAATAATCTTTAATAATTCTGTTGGGGAACTATTAAATGTTTATTGATCTGTGGATTTAGTGTCACTTCACTAAAAAGCGAGGTCAAATGTTGTTGGAGTAATGGAGTTAAATAATTGGTGGACTGGGGTTTTGACTCATTATGAAAAGAGTCAATAGTAACAATTTTTATCGGAGAAAAACATACGTTGGGCTGTGGCTTTTGGTGTCACCGCGGTAAGAAATTATAGTATGGCTAATATTATCAAAGTATTATCAAATGTTTATTGAACTGTGTATTTAATGTTACTTAAATTAGAAGCTATAACGGATGTTGCAGTAATATTAAGCATTTGTGGGACTGTATATTTGGTGTCACTTTGATAAAAAAATAAGACGCTAACAAAATATGTTGTTTGAGTAATATTGAATATTTATTAGACAGTAAATTTAGCGTCTTTACAAAAATGGAATAGATATCTGCAAAAAACTGTGTATGGTTATCACCATACAAAATAAATGTAAAACTTAGTTATAAAAGGTGCAATAAAACAGAAGCCATTGTCACGCGGAGTTTCCATGCCAACGGGTTTCAATGTCAACGGGTATTTTCAACACTTTACTCGACACTGAGTTTATCCCCCAGCACTTTTCGTCACACAAAAAGATAGTAGATCAGAATATCGAAGCCCTTCCATAAGAAGTCTCACTTCAAAAACTATATCAAATGTCTGAGTTCTAGTAATTATTTGTCAGGCCTAAGGATTTATTTTGACCAGGAAGAGGAAATTTTAAACTATATTAAAAAGTTGGAAGTGTATTTCTGTAGAATACCTGTCGCTACAAAATGAGAATAACTGTATGTAATAAATAAGTGCTTATTGGAGTAATATAAAAATTATTTTGACCACAGAGTTATGGTATAAACGATGTATTTAAACTGTTGTTTTTATTATAGCAGAAATAATGAATAATGACTTTAAATAATATATCCGTATATACTTATGACGACCCATATTGCTAACCGAATCGTCGATGGAATTTTGGATTTAGTTTAATCATTCCTCGAATCGGTTTTCATGACAATCTATCGACTAGGTGATAAACCCTTCTAAACTGGGCAAAGAAACTCCCTTGCGAATGGGATATAGAAATCCGAATTTGTGAACAAGCACCGGTAGGGTGATATTGTGGTGTTCCTCTTGATATCGCGATACAGCTGCACTAAAATATTGTACTCGTACATAGCCATTTGTCGAAGTACAAACGATTTAACAATATATAAACCGACAAGGAAAAGAGTTTCGTGGTGACAAAATACGTCTATATTCTTATATATATATATATATATATATATAATATATATATTTAATAAAAACACAGTTTCTAAGAGATTTAGTCACGCCAAAAGTACTAAGCGTATCGACGGCTAATTTCGTATAAACGTCAATAGGACTGTCACAGTTTTATTCTTTGATGTGTTGGCTATGTGATTCTTAGAGTTAACTACCGTTGTGATACGGTGAGTTAATCAGTATGCACTAAATGAGTCGGAAAGTTATTGTTATATGAATTTTGTAGATATTCATTACTGTCATAACCCGTACAATTTACTTTTACGAATCTACCTACCATCGCATTGCTTATTCTCAGCATTTTACTAATGCATATAAGATTAAGATTTTAATCTTTAGGATTTAACTGGGATTGATCTCTACTCCCGGGATAGGATGGGATGGGATATTATGGGATACAAGCAAGAGAATTCAGTTTCACAACAGACGCTGTCGTATATTTCACTTGTTTATAAACATGACGATGGTGTTCGGAAGTCGCAACTATTTTTGAATTAGTAGGATTCTTTGAGACAACAGGTTTTAACCGACGATATGTTAAGAAAAGTGAAACTTAGGAAGATATTTTGAAAGCTTTGAAAATCGTCATATTGGAAGTGAAACGCATTCACTTTGCCGGAGAAAAAGAATAAAAAAAAATTTCTTGAAAACTATGTTGTTAGAGAATATTTCAATTAATAGAATTTTTTGGTACAAAGTGAATTTTAAGGGACTGCTCGACAAAACTTATCAAGACTAAATCAAGAACATTTATGTGTGGGAAGATGTATTAATGATAAAGCTTTAAAAATTGCAATACAAGAATTTGGTAATAAAATGCATATCTTGCGATCGCAGTTTGCGAGAAAAGAATTAAAATTTCATCCTTGAAAACTATATTAGTCAACAATATTTAAATTAATAGAACTCTTTAGGATAAAGCGATGTTTTTAGATTTCTCGTCGAAATTTTTTGAAAGAAAATTAGGAAAACTGATGCGTGAGAAGATATATCAATAGCTGTGAAGATTGCAATACAATAATTTGGTATTAAGATGCATGTCTTGCGATCGCAGTTTGCGAGAAAATAATTAAAATTTCATTCTTGAAAACTACATTAGTCAAGAATATTTAAATTAATACAATTCTTAAGACGAAGCAGATTTTAAGGGATTCCTCAAAGGGAAAATATGAAGACAACATTAATAATAATGATGCTTCGGAAGATATTTCGCACCCTTTGAAAAATGTGGTCCAAGAATTTGGAAGCAAAATACACATATTGCGATCACAGTGTGCGAGAAAGAGATAGAACGAAAATTTCTTTCTTGAAAGTAACAAGAGTTGAAATTACAAGGTACCTAAAGTTTTAATAAACATTGTATGATGTAGAAAGATTTATTTTACGTACACACAAGTTGTGTATTCATAAATATACAGCACTACCTCTTTAGGGGACATACGTTAAACAACTGACTCATACGGAGGAGAAAATATCTGAAGCGTTGTTTCTGGGAACGTCTACAAGTTGTTTCAGAAAACACATTTATCGTTGAATTCATAGCTTTCAAATCGAGAACATAAATGAGAAGTAATCGTTTTTGTTAAAGTAACTGCGAATATATTCTATTACATCAACGTATAAAGTATATGAAATTATTGCAAAATATTTCTATTTGTCTTCTGTGTAGCTAACAGTTACCACCAATATTGCCAGCGTATATCTTTTAACTGATTAAATATTTTAACGATTATAGTATTATGTTGTTAGAATTTTGCATGATATCCACTAATCCATTACATATTGTAATGAATTAAGATGTATAACTCTACTATACAGAGATGTCTGATTACTCCGCCATCATTTTATTGTTATTTAATTTGTATTTAGTTTCTTAATTTTAAACTGCACTATAACTAAAATATTATGTTTCAAATTAAAGCACTATCTTTGATCGTTTTAATAGATATGCTCGTGTATGCCAATAAAATTTCAATTTACAGGCTCCGAATCAACCTATATACTCAGGTGGTTTTCGACCAAACGTCCACGAGAATGATCCGTGGCAACAAGATGGAGATCAAATGTATGCTAAAATGAAGAAACGCGATGAAGATGGACTTAGTACATCGCATCAAAACATGTACGGCGATAAGCGTTCCCCGAGAAAATCACGTTCGCCAATCCGTCGTGAGCGTTCACCACTCAGAGATCGTTATAGGAGACATTCTCCCTCGTCCTCATCTCCCCGACGATCGTGGGCTTTCGAGAAACGCCGTAGTCCTGAGGTACGTGAAGCCCCACCTCCCCCAAATTGGCCTGAGCGTGATATTCGAGACGATATGCGCTTCAAATCCGTTTCTGACAGAAAGGAAGATAACTCGAAACACAGTCCAGTCTGGGATAAACACCCGTCCGCTAAACTTGATGACGGTAAGCGGCGGAATGAGAAAGTAGAGCCACATGTTGATCCAACCAAAGTGTTTAGAGGTGATTTCGCCAACAAAATAGACACATCACGCGATGAACTGTTTGCTAAACATCAAAGAGATCCCAAATTTGGTGCTAGAAATGAGTTCGAAAACCGACGCGGTTTTCGTCCAAATGATAATAACGATCCAAAACCTTATTTAAACAAAAGAGATCCTGAATATCACTATCCTGCAGAGCGCGAGAACTCACGCCGGGTTGATGAATCTAGAAGAAAAGAGTCTCCGCGACGGGTTGAAGGAAAAAATACTGATTTTAAGACTTTGGATAAAGACATTGAAAGTAATTACAAAAGGGCTCAAGAATTTAAGAATAAAGCGGAGGAACTGCGTAAGTCTGAACGAAGTATGCAATTACATTCTGAAGAACGTGGTCGAACAACGAGGATTATGGAAGACAAAGAATTTGGGGCCTCTACCCGTCGTATCGACGACACATTTCGGCATCATATGAATGATTCACCTAGACGTCGTATGGATGACTCACCTCGACGCCGTATGGATGGCTCACCTCGACGCCGTATGGATGGCTCACCTCGCCGTCGTATGGATGGCTCACCTCGACGTGTTATGGATGGCTCACCTCGTCGTCGTATGGATGGCTCACCTCGTCGCCGCATGGATGGCTCACCTCGTCGTAACATGGAAGGTTCGCCTAGACGTCGCATCGAAGATTCACCTCATCATCGCTCTAATGACTCACTACGCCGTCGAATCGACGGCTCACCTCGCCACTCACATTCCGATACGGAACATCGACGTCGCGACGAATTAGATACGAAAACCTCCCCGTCTAGGGAACCTATATGGAAAGCCGTGGACAAAACGAGGAAGTTTTTTACTGGACTTCCTGCACACATTAAGACAAAAAGAGACAAAGCCGCAGAAGAAATATCAAAGAAGTTAATGAACAATAAACCCGTTATTGGCAAATTGAATTCCGAAGGGAAATATCGCGTTTTGGAAGAACTCAAAAAAACCGTCTCTCACAAACTCACCGAATTGTTTGATATACAAGACGTGTCCTTTATTGAGCTGGTTATAAAATTCCAAGCTAGAGTCGGTGACGAGGAAAAGGATAAGATATTCGATGACGTTATTAAAAGTTTACCAGGCAAATTCAGAAATCGGAAGACATTGGGTTCAGGTAAGATTTGGTTTCAGATCCCTGAGATTCATTTCTTGACAGTAATGACATAACATGTATTTGTTGTTTTTTTTCTATAAAAGTTCATTTTTAAAGGGCAGTATTATATTAGCTGGATTCTGTTTATTTCGTAGTCGGAGAAAGTGATATAAATAAATATATCGTAAATATTTTGACTGTATATTATTCATATACTCCATATGAGAGTTACTTACAATATTTGTGAAGTTTTCTATGAACAATTATGTTTATCATCGTACTAGCTTTTGCCTGCAGTTTTGTAGCCGTTCATGTATATTTGATTTAACCTCCGGAAACGGTACTTTTTTCTGGGTGAAGGTCCCGTTTTCTGTAACCCTGAACAACGTGAATGGAAAATTTCAAGATCATTGGTTGAGTAGTGAATGCGTCTTTCATGCACACACACACACACAAAGAAACTCGCATTCATTTCTTTATAATATTAATGAGGATTATGATTATAGGATTTTATATTGTAGTCTCTAATATACATTTTTTTTTACTATTATTAGGTTCTTCATTGCGAGTAGTGAAATAGTCCAAAGTCTTTAAAAAATACGTAAAATTCTTTTTAATATATTTACAGATCCTTCAAGTGTACCACATAAGAGACCAAGATTTTCTATGGACCATAACTTAAAAGAAGGTATGCATTTCTTAATTCACCACTGTCTACATAAATTGACGTTTTTTCGTGTAGTCCAGTGAAGCTGTAGAGGCCTGGTAGGCCAATAGCGTAGTCAGTTCGAAAAAAAATGTGTTTTCTTGAGCGGTGTGTTTATGAACGTGATAAGTAATCTAGACATATTTATACTTACGTTGGAAGAGTTAATTTATTAAAGTGCAAAGACTATCAATAGGTCGGTAATCAGATAATCTTTCCACTATCGCTATAATTAATGAAATAAAATATTGACTATTTAGTTAAGCACTGTGGGAACTTCCGAGTGTTTTAAAAAATTAAACACATTGTATTTTCAAGGCGGCTTACTAAGTAATTTAATTGAAATGGTACATTGGTCTTATATGTATCCTCTGAACCTGTAAACACCAGGTGACTTAATAGTGAATAACAAAAATAAGACTCATATCCATATAGACTAAATATTAAGTGATTATCATCGATTGGTATTTTAAAACATAATAAGTAAATAAGCTATGGCAGTGTCTTTAAATTAGCACGACGTAATAAAGGAGGGTGTACACTGATAATATGTTTTACGAATTTAATATTTTGTCTTTTTGTGACACATATTGTTCCCTCGACATTATCTGTGTGATTTTGGAGATGTGATTTTTGATTTATTTAGAAAGTGATTTCAATTTATTGAAGGGATTGAAACACGTTCTTCTAGTTCTACAACAGTTGTCCATAGGCGACGCTAAGCATTTAACATCAGATGAGCTGTCTGCCTGTTTGCTGCCCTTTGGCATAAAAAAGAGTAATCTACCGTTTTTCAGGTCCCAGATTACCTCTGTACTAAATTCCATTGCGATAGATTCAGAGGGTTAATCGTAGTGACAAACAGTTATTTGTGTATTTTTACGAATAGTACTAATATCGATAGCTGTTAATTTTATTAAAAATTAAAATACGATTGTTCCCGTATATTTTCTGTTAGCTTTTGCTTGCGGTTTTGTTCGTGTCAATGTAGGTAGGTAGGTAGTAGGTATGACTCATCCTTCGGGAACAGCCCTTGTTTTCTGAACGAAATCCTATGTTCTTTTTTGTACCCTCGGCAATATGTATGCAATTGTATAATGATCGCTTGAGTAATTATGCTGTGAAAGTGCAACAAATAACGAACAAACTGATTTTTACATTTGTTATATTAGGATATTCTCGATTCTTATAATGAGAATCAAGTTGTAGTCACAAAGGCCCATTGCATTGGCAAACCCGTTCAAGCACTTTGGAAATATTATCTTCGTATCTAAAGAACATTTCCGATTTATTATAACGGAGTTCTTGTTCCTAATCCTCTTTTGGGTAATTACCGAAGAATTTAGTGTAACAAGATGGTGGCCCTCCTTAGAATTTTCCAGAGAGTTTTTGTTCTCAGAATACATGCTCTGTGTTATTATTTCCCATCCGCTTATGCGTAATGAGAAAGTTATAATTACGCCCATAAATTAATGAAATGCCGTTCGCGTCTGTGACAATTTATTTTGTACTCGTCCAGACTAAAAATCAATATTCATAATCACAATTACATCTTAAGTTGCTGTAATCGCTGTCCTCATAAAAATCGCTTCCTTGTTTCTCTTCGTATACGGACATGAAATTTGTACAATAAAACTGAACGTACGCGGCGCTCTTTGCATTGATATACCTTTTAATAAAGGAGGGGGTGGAATACTCTAGAAGCCCGAGGTAAATACTCAAACGATTCGATGACATTCGAGACAGTATACTTATATATGTTTAGAATCGCATTGTATTGCATTCTCGAGGTTGATGACTCATTATTATTACATGTATCAGGTTCGCATAGAGAAAGACAAGACAAGACGCCATCAATAATACGTAATGTAAAATCAAATAACGCATGATTATTCAAAATGAAAATGTAATATATGACAGACTAGGATCCCGCCAAAAACATTATAAGCCGAGTGTTGCGTTGTATATCCTTTTTTTTCTATTATAAAATCCAATGAATGCCTAATTTGTTGGTATGAGATGTTGGTCTCTATAGTCTCCTTAAAAGATAATTATTTTATTCGTCTTTACAGAATCTTCAGATATGCCACACGAGAAAGCAAAACATTCTACCGAAGATAAAACAAAAGAAGGTAATTTATATACTAGTAACTATCCGCGACTCGTCAATTGATTTTTGTGTAGTAATTAATGTCGACCTGTTACTTAATTTTATTAAAATATGAGCCTAATGTATAAGTTCTAAGATTTTGGAATATGTCACTCACATGCACTAATTTTTTTCTAAAATGGTTGAAAAAAAAAGTTTTTAATTTCTCATTCTTACTCTAGAATTACAGATTTATAAAATTCATTTAAACAGGTAAACTTGCCATTTTGTAGCTACAAACATTTTCGTTTCAGAGGCCACAGCTTCACAACGAAGTCAAGGCGGTATCTATAGTAAGTGCGGGTTTTTATTATGTTTTTATATTTAACATTTTCTTCTACTATATTAAAAATTCAAACAGTTCCAGATTGGAAATTGAATATCGAACCTTCAAAAGAGCAAGTGTCAACAATACAATTGTTGCATACGCAGTTACCCATGCCCTATAATGGTACAGGGCAAATAGCTATTCCGCAGTTACCTCCTCCACAGCTAGTGATACCTACATTGTCCTCTTCAGCGCAATGGACTATGGCCTCGTCTCAATTCGTTAATAACGTCACTCTTCAAACGGATAATTTTTCGTTTGTGGTACCGACAGAGGACATTAACGAACTCTTCTTGTGTCAAGATAATTTCGATTTGATTACAGCGATCCAAGCAGAGCTCCTGAAAAATTTCATCGTTTCTCAAATCGTAAAGGTAACAGAGAATTCACAGGGCTGGGCTCCAGATTTCACGTTTAAAGGATTACAGAGTATGCGCCGTTATGTTGTTACTACTAGAGATGAAGTTTCAAGGGATTGGCTTATGAATTTAGATTTCAGCGAATTTATATTCTTCAACGTTTTGGTGTACACGAAAGAGGAACTGTGGTACGAACGAGCCGCTATCTGGCTACCCGGTCACTCGAAATATTGGAAACGCGAACCGTTGGATAAACTTAAATTACAGAACAAAAAACTCGAAGGCGTCAACATAGGTAAGTGGAAAATGGTGAAGAAAATCATAACACTCATTGGGACAAGGTTATACGTCGATTTACCTCCGTCATCAGCGCGAGCGTTGGAGAAACACAACATGTTGTTGAGTTACGAACTCCAAAAAGTGAGCGTTTTCTTAAAGGCGGTGGCTGTCGATAAGGATGCCTTTGACGTAGGACTCAAAGAGAAATCCATCACGAATGAGTCCACTTTAGACACCGTCGCACAGAATTTTGCTATGCCGGCGATACAAAACAGTCCGACTGTTTTGAAAATAGCATTGAGTGGACAGAAGGACATGAGTGTGGAGCAAGCGCGACAAATTAAAGAAAATCTAATTCATCACATCTATAAATATCACAGTGCCGATGGTATCAGTAAGACAGACTTCATTAAATACGGTTTCATTTCACCCCATTACTTTGGCGTTATACCGGAGAATGCAGAAACGAAAAGGTGGCTCATGAATAGATTTTTAGGGAAGTTGAATCGTCGAAGTATTATTGTGATAGCCGGTGACGAAGATACCACTAAGTATATTAGGATGTCGGTAACCGTTCCAAATGAACAGAACGTTACTGCTCTCTCAATTGTAGATAAGCTGAAACAGTCGAACCAGGGCGTTAAGGGAATCAACTTTCAACTATGGAAACCGATTAAATTGAAATTGTGTGCTGATAAGAAAACAGTTCAGTTATACATAGACGTAGATTTACAATCGGTGGAAACATTAATCGAAATTGACTATGAATTGGACTACGTGAAAACGGCAAACGAAAATTTGACGGTTTGTGTCCAAAGTGAACTGTCCAAAGAGAAACTATTAGAAACTATTAAAGAAATTAAAAAGCAATTTTCCGATAATTATGACGTGGCTAATATGGATTTGGATTCTGAGAGTGAAGATGGCGACGTGATTTACATATGCTAAAATTAGTTTTATTATGAAAGTCTAAAGGGTAATAAGTACAGGACGAAACTTGTCCAATTAGAATTAAGAATTTATGTTTGAAATTTGAGTTACATGTCTAAAGGGCAATAAGTGCAGAAGGAATCCTGTATGATTAGAATTAAGAATTTGTATTTTAAATTGGATAACATTAAGGTTTTGGGGCTTAATGTGTATTTTGCGAGAATATATTAGAATATATTCATTTGAGATTTGGTTTTGTTCCTTTTTCATTTCTGTAATGCAAAACTATAGTTTTAAGTGATAAATCTTTGGTACTTTGATTCATCACATTGATTCGTTGCGGCTTCAATGATCATTTTATTTAAAAATAATACCATGAGATGGTTCTAGTATCCTGAAAGTTTTTTTCTTATTGTATCTGAAATAAATTGTGGGGATCTAGCGGTTTGACCGATGGAATATCGTTCTTGTAGTACCACCGTATGTGGAAAAATATAGAATTTCTCAGAGTTTGAAATCGCCAATACGTCGTGAACTGGCGTGGTGATTATGCTCATACCTTCCTTCGGGAAGATGTCTATGGCTCTCCGGTGAATCGATAACAGGACGATGATCTGAAATAAAATAAAATCCTAAAAATATCTCAACATAATTAATTAACTTTTCTACTTTCAATATTAGGGGAGAAAACAAACTGTTTCAAATTTTTAACTGATAACATTATAGGTTGTCAATAGCTATTAAACAGAAAAAAAACAAGTGAAACTTGAACATTAACATTGTACATTTTTGAACATTTTGGAGAGGTTAGGGAATAATTTCGCACGAATTGCTTTATTTATCAGTATTACAATAAAATTCAATTTTCATTTATTGCGCTATCGTATACAAACATGAGAATTTATATTACATAAAAAATTTAACACTTCAAAACTATTACAGTTATTTTACATTAAAACGTTTATCTCTCCGAAAAATCAACTTTCATCCATAATTTCAATACCATCATCTTTACCAGCTTTATCATCGCTCTTACGAATTGTCGATCAGGTCACGTGTCCTGACGCGAATTTAGCATTTTTTACCCATCCCAAAAAAAGTGAAAACGCCGCTAAAGAGGTTTTCATATCAAAATATGTAAAAAATATTGATTGTTAACCGCTGGAGAAAAGTTATTTAACCGTTATCTCAGTTTCTTTATATATGAATACTGAAGTTAATGAATATTTGAATATGAAGATTGTAATTCAATTGAACAAACTATTTTATACGTCGAATAATGCTGTGCCCGATGATCGGTCGTGCACTCGGCGTAAATAGCAGTTATACTGGCGAAGCGGTCTAGGAGACGTTGCCGTCTAAACACATCGTCCGCGTGCATCGCGCGTTCATGTTGCCGTTCTGTATCGTGACACGTATACCACAACACCACAATGAACCGTGAATTTTGCTTAAGTTTTTAATTTAAAAAAAACTGTAAAGACTCTACGGATACCCGAAAGAAGCGAAATTACTTACGCTTTATATTTTAAAATCTTATTCATTAACTAAAATGTTATATCTTGTAATATCTTCTTATAATTGTGAGCCTAACTATTCCACGTGATTGTTAATACTCCGCTATCCTTCGCACTCGCACTCTCTAGTACTGTCTCGCTTTCTCATATTGACTACAATACTCTGCGCAGCAAACGAAGAACATTGTAATTTTCGTTCGTAACGTTTCGCTTTCCGTTTTAAGTTTCCGACTGCGTCAATAAGTTCTTCAGCTTAACAATTACCTCTTCAATTTACATTTTTTTTATCGTCGGGGGAGGAGCTAATAGACTAACGTGCCGTTGAAAAGTCTTTGCACTTTAGCAAATTAGACTTTCCACCATCTTATTGCTTGTTTATGTAATGTATATAATAATTTAAAAAAACCATTGAGTTATATTATCAATAAGTTTTTCATTCTTTGTCTCTTTCGATATTATATCATACTCTGTTATGTAATTTATTTTTGATTATTAATTAATTTAGTTTACAGTTTGAATTTATTGACTCAACTGATTAAAAATGTTTTAGTAATTTGTTGTATTGTCCACGATTAAAACGTATCTAAGGCACAAAAAGAGGGGTATTTTTCTGGTAAGACCTATTATAAACGCTTCTTTGTTGACGAAAAGTTCTCATTTAACCAAATTTATATAGACGGTGAAAAGACTAATTTGTAAAGATTCATAATTGCAGGTCAGGCAATTAGTACCGACTCTTAGTAATTTAAATTATATTGAATATTAGGGGTGCTCAAACGGTCGATCAGGAGTGCTTTATGAGTCGATCTCGAGAAAAATTTGCGCAATATATAACTATTCACAGATTTTGTTTTATTAGGTAGGTAACTAAAACAAAATGTAATGAATGAACAACTAAAATTGATTTCATTCAGGATTAGGCCAGAATAACCCACTCATGATGTTCTTTTATTGTAATAAAGAGACAACTATCACACTTCTTCTGACCTCTGGCGAAAAGTTACCTAGACAACAATCCTCTATCACACATACTGTCAGAGACGATCGATCGTAGTCTAACAATATTGAGGTGGACCGCCAGCAGTTCAAGTTTGAACACCCCGGCTGTATAGTGTAGTTGCTTCGTGAGGTTAAAAACAAAATAGAAACTCATCATATACCAATGAGGTGGCGCTACTATTTTTTATAGTGATGTTGTCTCCTTTTTAATCTATGTTATAGGAATCTTTAAAAAAAATACTAAAATTGAATGTACAAATATAAATGTAAATTCATTTGCTTTCTTTATTTATTTATTTTAAAAATTATTGGTAATATATTGAACCATGTATGTGGCTTTGTTGACAATGATGGCAATTTGCATGATGACTGATTTTCAATTACTGTCCTATAATACTCTAGAATATATAATATTTCCAAAAAAACATAATATTTTTGGAGAAAACAAAGATTTATTACAAAATAACCGCAAATGTAATTTTAAATTTAAATGCAAGCGTTTGCCCGTGTAGTGGCGTCTGTTTATGACGTCATGATATTGACAATATAAAAAGCGAGCACATAACGAGTGTAAAACGGCAGGTAGTTCAGACAAGATAACGGATACGATAACACTTTATTTCGTATGATTACTTTATAATCCGGCAGCGTTTTCCCTTATATCTGTACGTGACGGTGGTTACAAAACGATTAACCCTAAACAATGCGACACACCGGCTTTTATAGACAAATGACGTAACAAAGTAATTAATATGTGAAGATCAATTATTACTATTTATACTGAAAACTAATCAATGGTAATTATCAGTAACTCTGATGAACTAATATCATTTCCAAACACCACTTCTAATTAATAGTTCTTGCACCGGATGCCGACAACCGGAAAGAGACGTATTTAAAATATACAAGTATCCAAATAGATTCAATTCAAAGTTAATCTAATTACATCTTCTTAATTAAAATATAAATATGATTAATATTATTTTATTGTGAAGCCGAGCAAGCCGAGCTAGTGTATGCAAGGCCGGAAGTCTGTAACACTCGGCCATCCTGCATTTGCCGTGCCCCACGGCGGTCAGCATTACCACCTGAGCCAGTATTGTCGCTGGTGTATGGCATCTAAAAAAAATAAAATAAAACGAGAGCAGAACATCTATTCATTGAATTCTTACTTTTTAATTTCATGCAATTCCATATCATATAGTATCACATATCCTATATCACACAGCTTTTATGTAGTACCCCGTATCACACAGTATCCTATATCACACAGCTTTTATGTAGTACCCCGTATCACACAGTATCCTATATCACACAGCTTTTATGTAGTACCCCGTATCACACAGTATCCTATATCACACAGCTTTTATGTAGTACCCCGTATCACACAGTATCCTATATCACACAGCTTTTATGTAGTACCCCGTATCACACAGTATCCTATATCACACAGCTTTTATGTAGTACCCCGTATCACACAGTATCCTATATCACACAGCTTTTATGTAGTACCCTGTATCACACAGCTTTTATGTAGTACCCTGTATCACACAGCTTTTATGTAGTACCCTGTATCACACAGCTTTTATGTAGTACCCTGTATCACACAGCTTTTATGTAGTACCCTGTATCACACAGCTTGTATGTAGTACCCTGTATCACACAGCTTGTATGTAGTACCCTGTATCACACAGCTTGTATGTAGTACCCTGTATCACACAGCTTTTATGTAGTACCCTGTATCACACAGCTTTTATGTAGTACCCTGTATCACACAGCTTTTATGTATCCCATATCACACAGCTTTTATGTATCCCATATCACACAGTTTTTATGTATCCCATATCACACAGTTTTTATGTATCCCATATCACACAGTTTTTATGTATCCCATATCACACAGTTTTTATGTATCCCATATCACACAGTTTTTATGTATCCCATATCACACAGTTTTTATGTATCCCATATCACACAGTTTTTATGTATCCCATATCACACAGTTATGTACCCCATATCACACAGTTTTTATGTATCCCATATCACACAGTTTTTATGTAGTACCCCGTATCACACAGCTTTTATGTAGTACCCCGTATCACACAGCTTTTATGTAGTACCCTGTATCACACAGCTTTTATGTAGTACCCTGTATCACACAGCTTTTATGTAGTACCCCGTATCACACAGCTTTTATGTAGTACCCTGTATCACACAGCTTTTATGTAGTACCCCGTATCACACAGCTTTTATGTAGTACCCCGTATCACACAGTATCCTATATCACACAGTATCCCATATCACACAGTTTTTATGTATCCCATATCACAGTTTTTATGTATCCCATATCACACAGTTTTTATGTATCCCATATCACACAGTTTTTATGTATCCCATATCACACAGTTTTTATGTATCCCATATCACACAGTTTTTATGTATCCCATACCCTGTATCACACAGCTTTTATGTAGTACCCCGTATCACACAGCTTTTATGTAGTACCCTGTATCACACAGCTTTTATGTAGTACCCCGTATCACACAGTATCCTATACCACACAGTATCCTATACCACACAGTATCCTATACCACACAGTATCCTATACCACACAGTATCCTATACCACACAGTATCCTATACCACACAGTATCCTATACCACACAGTATCCTATACCACACAGTATCCTATATCACACAGTATCCTATATCACACAGTTTATTTATGTACCCCATATCACACAGTTTATGTATGTACCCCATATCACACAGTTTATGTATGTACCCCATATCACACAGTTTTTATGTATCCCATATCACACAGTTTTTATGTATCCCATATCACACAGTTTTTAACAGGTTTTGAAAATAAAATTTTGTAAACGAGTCTATAACAACAAGTACATACGAGTTACCTTTTCGGGTCCTAACAAACGGGCCTAAATGGTCAACATGTAAAGTGTGCATTAGCCGCTTTTCAAATTGGGTGTAGTTCCCCTTGCAATTTACCATATTCGCCTTTACCTTTTGGGGCTGGTAAAGAGAAGAACCGGCAGCATACCAGCAGCTAGAGGCGATATGACCGGAACGATGACACCTCGCAGCGTGGTATCCTGCAGTCTTTTGCTAATTAACCTTCCCGTCAAGTCTCTTGCAGAACCTCGAAGACAAATCTGCATGACGAACTGTCGATCCTAATGATCCCAATCATACACGTCGCCTAGCTGGTCAATCTTGTGCAGCCACCCCTTGATGTTACTCGATTTTCCATCTGGTCGGAACAACCTCAGCATCGGCCTGGGTCACACGTCGCCTATTGCATCGAACACATCTGTTGGTCTCTTCGTAGTGATCCGAAGAAAAAAAAATTGGAATTTTCTTCTTCATCCGTAGACATTATTTACTGACGTTGCTTTTTCTTTATACAAATTCCATTAATATATGGGCCGGACATATCCCACTTCTGAAGTGTAAAACGGCAGGTAGTTCAGACAAGATAACGGATACGATAACACTTTATTTCGTATGATTACTTTATAATCCGGCAGCGTTTTCCCTTATATCTGTACGTGACGGTGGTTACAAAACGATTAACCCTAAACAATGCGACACACCGGCTTTTATAGACAAATGACGTAACAAAGTAATTAATATGTGAAGATCAATTATTACTATTTATACTGAAAACTAATCAATGGTAATTATCAGTAACTCTGATGAACTAATATCATTTCCAAACACCACTTCTAATTAATAGTTCTTGCACCGGATGCCGACAACCGGAAAGAGACGTATTTAAAATATACAAGTATCCAAATAGATTCAATTCAAAGTTAATCTAATTACATCTTCTTAATTAAAATATAAATATGATTAATATTATTTTATTGTGAAGCCGAGCAAGCCGAGCTAGTGTATGCAAGGCCGGAAGTCTGTAACACGAGTGAACTACAGAGTACTTTATGTCATAGATTAGAACTTAACGTGAACAAAGCAACAAATTAGTTATTTTGCGTTATAAATATGAATGATAAAGTGTATAATATATATAATAAAAATATCAATAGCCCTAGTACAAAATGACGTTTGCTGAAGCGTGACGTCATTCGCTCTTATTGGTTTTCAACATAGGTTGGACGATTGCTGTATTTTATAGTTTTATTTTATTAAATAAATTATCAATCTCAACCTGAATATAAAAATAAATACATTTTTGCTAACCTATTCATACAGTTGTATGGGATAAACAGATTATTTTTGTAATTCATGATTACTGTCATAATGCCAATTTAGCGGTGTAATGCTATATATATAAAGCGGAGTGAGAAAGAGAGAGATATGAATTTGTCATTGAATCTGTTACAAGCCAGTGTCGTTCTTCAATAATATTAGTTTCGGAGGTAATTTTTACAGAGGTAAGTATACTTTATTGTTTATAGTAAGACATTGGAATTATTCTATATTAAATAGCGATAATGCATAATTTCTTTCAAGTGTATCGCTTAATATAAATTGCGCTTAAGTTATGGATATTACTATTATTAAAATGTTCGTTGCAGGAACCAATGGAAAAAATGGGAATTTGAACGTGTAATCCTATGTAGAATGTTATTTATCAATACAACCCACTACATTTTTATGTAAGTATATCGAATTATCTAGACATTTGGGCCTTTTTGTTTTCAGAAGACTACCGCTGATATATGAAGATTATTTGTATAAGGTGCTTAATTATGTATTTTTGAATTTGCATCCAATCTCAAAGTAACCTACACCTAGATGGGCTCCTCGCAAGGCAGCTTGTTAATTCAAGTGTAGCGGTTTTGGGAAGCAAGCAGAATCGTTAAAGGACTTCGCCTCATCTTTGCAACAGAGCCAGTAAGCGGAGTAGAGAGAGAAGAGAAGCAGTAGCAGTGGCAGTGCAGTATTGCAGATCACATCGGTGTGAGTAAGAGAATGGAGTAGCGTTCGTAAACTAATTGATACACTTATAGATTCGCAAACTAGCGTTAAAACGTATGTGTGGAAATAAGTGTTATTTTTAACAGATTGCAAAATGGAGGAGATTCTCAATTTGGTCATATTCTTTTTTTAATGTTTGTTACTTCGCCATTTACAAACCGACTTGGAAAATATTTTTATTGTTGTTTTATTCTATATATATAATTATAATATAATGTAATTGTTTTATTATAAAGACGTTATTTTCAAGGACTCATTTTAGTTTCATTGGCCTCATAAGCGAATAGGGAAAGTTTCGTTACTAAGACATAGTAGGTTTATGGCGATCTTACACTAGGTAGGTACCTAGAGAGAGACATTGTGATACATTTTTTTTGTCGTTTGTGTTTGAAGTGTGTTTTATTTTGTAATTAAGTTCCGATTTTATTTTGTTGTAGATTTAATATTTATTTGATTTTTTTACTTTACAAACGGTTGAATGCATAAAAAGGTTCCCTACAGCAGCAATTTTTGGTAAACGGCTAAACATGACATAATAAAAGTAGCGTATGCTGTGGGCACCAAACCGCTGGAGACTGCTGTATTTAAAACAGTGAGAAGTAAAATATATGTACTTTTCTTCGACAGATTATTTTAAGTGTTTTGACTAAGCCAGTGGCCGGTAGTTCTGCACATAGTAGAAATATAAGATTTTTTTTTCCAGTGCATCAAGCACACGGACACGGCTCCATTACTGCGCAGTACCAAAATAAGAATCATAAGAAGTTTACAAATGTAAACACTATAAAATAAAAACATTGTAATAATGCTCTATGACGTGTATTTTTACAAATGGCGTACAAGTCAACATAAGATGGCTGTCACCATTGTGGATGGCATCAACACTGATTTCTGGTTACCGTCAAATTGTGTGTTTTTAGGTGTTTTCCTCAAATTTGTGATTTTATTATTTTTAAATTAAAAACTTAATTGAACTACAATACAAAAAGTTTTTAGTTCTTTAAGAAATATAGTGTATATGATGATTTATTTCAGCCTTTGTTTCGTAGACTCACGTGGGATTCAATATTTGTAGAGTGATGATTCTATAAAGACTATTAAAGATTGATGAGATGATGTAAAACTGCAATATCATAATATTAAAAAAAATATTAAGTAATATTTGTGGTATTACGTACACATTTGATTTGGGGTCTCACTTGGTCGTTTGTCTCTGTCATCTTGCAATCGATTTTGCGGTGTTGGTAGGTTGTCTATACACAAATAGATTTGCCGCCACTATACACATAGTGATAAAGTCATAATGACCTTGGTTTGTCACGTTGCGTAATCGGTCAGTGTTTTTCCAAATGTGGAAAGTTGTGGGGCCCGGCATGAAACGACAACTACCGATGGATTGTAAATTTGTCGTTCGGTTGATGGATTGGATGGGTCTTAATATTATGTACAACAATTCAGTCAATTTGTCTTGTTATAATAATACAGTCATATTACTGTTGCAATTTTGTTGAGATCACATTTAAAAGTTTCCACATCGATTCTAAAACCATGATTTAACAATTTATTATTGACTTCATCATTGTTTTCATTGCAGAGAACTTTGAAAATGACGTTATTCTAACATAAAATATAAAAATCTTAATTTAGTAGAGCTTTCTGATAATGTTGTTAAAATGCTATATTTGTGTGTTTTAACTTTAGAATTTTAGGTTATAATAAATCTTCTATGCGATCGTTCATAAAATACGTGACGCAAAATTTTATCTTTTTATTCCCTCCATCTGCGTCATGAATGATAGCTCTCTCCTCCTCCGTTCATGTATACGTTATACTTATCTATATTTTTCCAAATATGAAATGAAACACTTTCTATCGAAACAAATAAATAAAAGTAGATTTTTTTTTTTTAATTGATGAGCTACGAACGTCACGTTTCCTTAGACGGCCGACCCGCCTTTGTCACAGTAAGCGATGTTCCCTCTCTCAAATTTGCGTACGTGGTTTATGAACGACCCTTTAGTCTTAGAATAATGTCGAAAATTGTTATACGAAAATTAAGCTGTCGAAAATTGTTATAGAACTTTTGGTCATTATTATTATTGTTTTTGTTACAGGAAGAATTAACCATCCTCTGTATCCGGAGAAGGCAAGACATATACGTGGGCCAAAGGTATTAGACGCAGAGAGAAATCTGGAGAAACGTAGTGTTTTAAAAAAAAGTGACGTGGCGCCGAAAATAATTAAAGAAGGTAATAATTTTGTCATATTTTTGTAGTAAAATTTGTGTTAACAGAAATAAACAAAACGTTTTCATAAAACATTAGCTCGTATCCGCGACTTCTAGTAGGAATGAATTTTATGTTTCATGAAAGCTACAGTTTTATCTGGACTAGTGGTCATCCAGTGGTATGGAGTGTAGAGTTAATGGCAACCATCTATGTGTATGAAAATGTGCCAAATTATTGTGGCGCTACAATAGCAAAAGGGTTAATTATTGTTCAGTTATTTAAAAAAGTTTTATAATATTACACACTCTAAAACCACTAAACTTATTATATAACGTTAACAAAAATTCTACCACTCTCCAAGTTTTCTTGCCACAGTTATTTTAAGTCATATTATGCTCCTGCCATTTTGGAAAGTGTTGGAACTGTTATTTAGTGCTTAGAGTTGGACCCTTTTTCAACATGTTCCCAATACGATTCTCCTTACCTCTACACTCTATACCCAGTGGCCGATATACGACCATAACTCATAATTTTTTTAACTATCTATATTTTCTTTTCCAAATTTGTACAAATGTGGTAAACTAGTAGACGAGAAATCAGATATGAAAAGTGACTTTATAATATTCATTCTGGGGAAATAATCACCACACCCACACAGCCCATAGGCAGTGGACTCCAATTTAAAATTGGCTGGAAGTAGATACTCCAAGAAATCCCAAATGTAAGAGTTGGTAATTGTGGTGAAGGCTCATTTACCTTATGGTCTTCACTGCCGCAGTTGTTGGTGTTCGCAAAGCACCAGCTTCTCAAATAATGTACACCATAAATAACAAAAATAGCTTTCAAAGGAGCACCGATTGTCGTGCTACACGTCGGTATCCGTACAGTGCCGTAGTCCGACTAAAAGTGCAACTGACGGACAAGTGACCGATCATCGACGATATTTAAATTTATATAATTATTATTTTTTTATACTTTGTAGGTTGGCGTTTGACCACACTCTCATCTGATGTTAAATGATGATGTCGTCTAAGATGGTAGTCACACTAAATCTAGAGGGAGATTGGCTGTAAAGTGCAGCTGCTGGAACACACCAACAGGTGCTTGGTAACAGATTTTCAACTTGAGGGTGGTAGCTAGCCAGGGGGACTTATAAAATGCCCTACGACCATGCAGAGATAATATCAGATAATGTGTCAAAAATAATTTCGCCTACCTTCATTCACATAAATTGGTTTAAATTCTTCGTGATTGTGAAATCAATTATTCTTACTAATAAAAAAAACGTGTTTATTTCATAGAAGGCGTACAATCGAGTGTTAAAGAAATAGTTCAGAAAGAGAAAAAAATAGAAACGAAACCATCAGCGGGAGAAACGAAACCATCAGCGGGAGAAACAGTCAGCGTTCCCCTGAAACTAGACGCTAGGACGACGAAAGTAGTTGAGTCCGAACTACAGGATATCATGATCAAGGTATTATTCTTGACTAGTAAACGTTCACGACTTCGTATGAGTTAATTACGATATATAATTTAATAAGAATAAAAAAACTCTACAGGAAAAATGTAGCTTTTTATTAGTGAAAGCAATTTCTAAATCGGATTAGCCGTTTCACCTCCTATATCCAAACTCATAAATTTTGGGTTTTAGCAATAGTGTCAGCTTAGTTAGTTATTTGATTCACCTCCTATATCTAAACTCATAAATTTTGGGTTTTAGCAATAGTGTCAGCTTAGTTAGTTATTTGATTGGCGAAGGCGTTGCTTTGTGGAAAATCATGATTAAATAAAGGTGGACAGTTCTTTGCATTTCTGTTTGGAATTAATTGGCCGTTGTTACTGCAACAGAAAATGTTTGTGAAACAACGAAAGCGTAATTAAAAAGCATCGTTGGTCGACGGTTGAACCCGTCGTAGCCAGAAGATTGTTTACACCAACAGTGTGAAACCACGATAGGTTCAACCATGTCAACTTCGGGTTCAACCGTCGACCAATGATGCTTTTTAATTACTCTTTCGTATTAATAGAAGCAGACAATTGGGAATAAATATACTGTCACTCATTCAAATGATTTTGCTAAAGAGAGAGTCCGGACTTTCGGAGCCTTGTTTTTTGGTCCGCCATATTGTCTTTTTGAATTAATTACTTGAGTTATTTACTCAATATTATTATGACATATTTCATAATATAATTTGATTATTGTAAATTAATGAAGTGAAATTAAAATTATAACATGGAACATGAATTCTGCAAGATGTCACAAAAACTCCTTAGTAACTGTCATTTCGTTGAAGGCAATGAAATAATTAGAATATACTTACATTATATCGATGTGATATTTCGTATCGTAGATAGGATAAAGACAAATACCATAAAGACAAGAAAGACATTTCGAAAGCGCGTTCTTTGTAATATAAAGTTTCTATGTTACTATTCGCATTTACATAATTCTAGAAATAAGTAAGCGTGATAGATATTCTAAGATATCTGTTTAAATAGTACTAAAATATTTTTTTATTTGCAATAAATATTTTGTGCAGAAATACCAAATGCATTAGTTATGTAATAAATACTTTAAATAAATTGATTATTTTTAATTAAAATAGGTAAAGTTAATCGAAATTAGTAGCATTTTATTTTGACTGTGGCGTTGACTCTGTCATGAACTTAAAACTTTTTGCTTAAACTATAAATATAAGGTTAGCTGATTGGCATTTTTTTGATGGGAAACATTGAATTCGCTGCTTATTATTTCTTTTGTAAATAAATATATTATTTCACTAGCAGGCTCGGCGGACGTTGTCCTGCCCCGATATTAAAAAATATATACTTATGTGCATGAGATGCTTAAGGTAACTATTGTATTTAATTTGATAAGGATTAATACTGTATCCGTCTAAATAGCCTTCCAATTATCTCATTATCTCATTATCGTTATATTTCAATGAATTTACACAAAACCTTGATAAATGATTTAGGTACCTAAACATTCCTCATGTATTACTCTATCTATTGGTGAACACTGCATTACAATCCGTTCAGTAGTTTTTGAATTTATAGCGAAGAGACAGACACGCCGGACGACTTTGTTTTATAATATGTGATGATAATGTCGCTATCGCCTTTTGGGTGGTGATTTACAAAATAAAACTCAGCTTTTGTCATCGGAAATTTATTTATTTTTTAATTATTATATCTTGAGAGGTTTAGACAAGGCCTTTTATTTTTTTTTATTTTTTTTACGTGGGGAAAATCCGTAACGGATACCCACCCCGTCGGGCAGCGGAGGGTGGGTTATGTCCGAGTCCCACGGACTAAAAACCCCACGGTGCCTCTCACACCTATTTGGCCGGGGAGCAGGAACTGCCAATGGCATTACTTCTGCTCCCCGGCAGGTGTCGGCCCCTCATCAGGGGCCCCGCCTGCGGTCTGAGGGGTCAAGATGGTAGACCCCTCAGGAGGGGGCGGGTGTTAAACCCCCCCCGACGAACTGTGGGAGTCGCTCGGCACAAGCGCCTCCACCACGCGGGCCTGTGCAGTTTGACGCTGCTCAGGGCGACGGACGTGCCCGCCCGTCCCGTCGCCCACAGGCCCTTTTTACGGCGGCATGAGGTCGTCGCCGACCCGTCGCCGCCGTGTTCGTCGACCGCGGGAGGGGAGCCTGGTGGTCTGCTCCCTCTCCCTCTCCGCCGCCTCCTTCGCGAGCATGACTCGCTCGCAGTACGAGGCGACGGAGATCCACCCGGCCTCGCTCTCGACCATCTTGACGATGACGGTCGAGAGCGAGAGATCCGGGCCTATGGCCGCGACGAGCTCGCGGCGTGGCTCGTCCCAGGCGGGACACTCCTCCAGAGTGTGCTGCGCCCGATCTTCGGCGCAGCCACAATGATGGCACCCTGGCGTTGGCTCCCGGCCGATGCGACACAGGTAACTGCCGAAGCAACCGTGCCCCGACAGCACCTGTGTCAGCCGGAAGCTCAGGGTGCCATGCCGCCTGGTGAGCCATTCGACCATGACCGGCCGAACGGCTCCTATAATAGCCACGCCCGAGCTCGGTCGCTCAAGTCGTCGTCGCCATTCTTCTATCACCAGGACCTGGTGGAGCTGGGACCGGAGCACCTCGATTTGCCGAGGTGCGAGTCTCCGGCCCTGCTCCAGCGCCTCCACGCGTCGTTCGTACAGTGACGCGTGGGCTCTCGCTTCCAGGTCCCAAGGTGGGGATCCGGCCAAAAGGGAGGCCGCCTCGAAGGAGGTCGTGCGGTATCCGCGGATGGCTCTGACGGCCATCGCGCGCTGCGGTTTCCGCAGCAGGGCGCTGCCAACGGCCGTCAGGCCACACGCCCATACGGGGGCCCCGTAAAGGGCCACCGACCGCACGACCCCGAGGTACAACTTCCGGCAGACGGAGTTGGGCCCTCCCAAGTTGGGAAGCAAACGGGCTAATGCGCCCGCTACTCCCATTAAACGGGGGGCCAGCTGCCGGAAGTGTTCCTTGAACGTCCATCGGCTGTCGAGGAGGAGGCCGAGATACCTCATACTCGACCCGACACCGATGGACTCGCCTCCCACGACGATCTGGGACCCTGCTGGTGGCGCATTCCGAGGCCCGTGGAAAAACAGGGCCTCGGTTTTACTGAGCGCCACCTCTAGTCCCAGACGCCGGATCCTACCGACGACTTGAGCGACTCCTGCAGTTGCCAGGATCGCGGCCGCGCGGTGCGTCTTCCCCCGGGATAACACCAAAGTGTCGTCAGCATAACAAACAATGCTGACGCCCTGGAAGAGCGCACCGCGCAACACCCAATTGTATCCGATGTTCCACAAGAGGGGGCCCAGGACAGACCCCTGCGGAACACCGGATACTACGTCTCGCCGACTTATCCTCCCTCCCTGACCCGGGAAGGTGACGTACCTCTCGCAGAGGTACGCCCCGACTACACGGCGGAGGTAGCGAGGCACTCCATGATACCGGAGTGCCTCTTCAATACAGGCCCAGGACAAGGTGTTAAAAGCGTTGACGATGTCAAGGGACACCGCCAAAATCACCTCGCCCCGGGCAAATGCTTCCTCCGCCTGGATCTTAACTGACATCACCGCATCAACGGTGGAGCGCCCCTGGCGGAAACCGAACTGGTTTTCCGCCAGGTCCGGCCCTACTCCTGTTAAGTGCCGGACGAGGCGGCCTGCGATTATTCGCTCGCAGAGCTTTGCCGCCTCGTCCAACAGCACTATGGGCCGGTAGGCGGACGGACTGTCCGCCGGGCGCCCCTCCTTCTTCAGCAGGACCAAACGGCCGGTTTTCCAGATAGTCGGAAACCGGCCCTGCTGAAGCGATGCGGTGACGATCCGCAGTAGTCGGGGCTCGAGGGCCTCATAAGCCAGGACCCAGATACGGCCAGGTATGCCGTCGGGTCCTGGGGCGGTGTTTTTCGCCTGGAGGCGTTTCACCGCCGCCCTCGACTCTTCCCGGGTCACCTCGGGGACCACGTCGTCCTCGCCGCAGCCAGCCGCGTTGGGCGTGGGCGGAGCCATCCTGGGAGGCGTATGCTCTGTCCTGGAAGGGAACAGAGCAGCCAGAATCTCGTGGAGGAGATCTGGCTCGAGACTCTGGGTTACCGGGGGGCCGCCCTGACGTAGTTTCCCGCGTACTACGCGGTACGGGCGCCCCCACGGATCCCGGCTGAGGGTCTCGAGCATCTCCTCCCGAGCAAGGGCCTTCCCCTGCTCGATAGCTCTACGGAGCGCCAATCTGGCTGCTCTGTACCCTTCGTAAAGCTCTGCCTCCCTTGCGGACGCGACCTGCGAGCGGCCCCGCCTGCGTCGCTGACGGGTGTACTGGCGACGGACCGCCGTGCACGCTACGCGCAACTGCGCGATTTCGGCGGTCCACCAGTACACCTGACGCTTGGCGGGGATCGGCCCCCTAATCCGGGGCATCGCCGCATCGCAGATTTTCGTCACGTCCGCTCGGAGTGACTCCGCCTCCAGGTCGACGTCGGCAGGCCTGTCCGGTAACTCTCCTGTCACCCAGGCCTGCACGACGACGGCCTCCTGAAGCGCCTCGATGTTTAGGCGCTTCAGTGCCCAGCGCGGTCCTTCCGCCACGGGGGTCCTACGGGCTGGTCCGTCCGAGGTCTGGGTGAAGACGTCGAACCGTATGTAACGATGGTCCGACAACGTCTCCACCCCCTCAAGGACTCTCCAGCCCCGAACACGCCGTGCTAGAGCAGGGCTAGCGAACGTTAGGTCCACTATCGACCCGCCCTGCTGTCGCACGCACGTGTTAACGGACCCCCTGTTCAGGAGGAGTAGGCCCGATGTTATGGCCCACTCCTCCAGCACCCTACCCCTGACGTTCGTGGCCCGGGAACCCCAAGCCGTAGACTTGGCATTGAAGTCCCCGAGCACTAGGACGGGGCGAGGGTGGCTGCGGCCTACGACGCTTTGTAGGTCCCCGAGGAATCCCTCGAAGTCGGCGAGACTCATGCTTGGGGGTGCGTACACCCCCACTACCACTACGCCGCTGTGATGCGCCGCTACGTATCCCCGGCCCCTCAAGATGTTAGAGAGGGGGGGGGAGCCGGCGGCGGCCTGGGACACTAAGGCCACCGAGCCGTTGAGGTCACCCGCCCAGTTATCCCCGGGCGGGATGAAGTACGGCTCGGCCATCACAGCGACGTGGATCAACCACTGCGCCATGCTTTGAAATAGAAGATCCTGGGCCCTGGCGCAGTGGTTGAGGTTCCCTTGGAGGAAGCGGAGTGCCGCCATTAGGGGCACTCCACTTCCTCGAGCTGAGCCGTCCCGGACCCAACGGCCCCTGACGGCACCGGGGGATCCTGGGGCTTTTTCCCCCTCCTCCCCCTCCTTCGTTTCGCCTGCCTGGCAGGCGGCGCAGGCTTCCCACAGGCCCTGCTTCCCATTCTATGGCCGGCGGATTTCCCAGCCGCTGCGCACACCGCACAGTGTGGCTGGGACGTGCATCCGCCGGCCTTGTGCCCCGGCTGACTGCACCGGAAACAACGGTCGGTGCAGTCAACCGCGGAAGAGCACGACGCCCCCAGGTGGCCTTCCCTCAGGCACCTGAAACACCTGAGGGGACGGGGCGGCAGGACCTGAACCTGCGCCGACACCCAGCCGACAAGAATTCGGCGGCCATCGCCCAGCCGCTTGGCCACCGCCACCGGACACGTCACTACGGACGCCCAAAGCCCCCTAAGGCCGGGGCGGACGCCGTTAGTTTTTATGTGGTCTGGTGGACAGTCTCCGGCTCTAGCGACTGCGGCGATGACCTCCGCATCCGTAACTGATTCGTCCAGGCCCGATACCCGCACATTGGCGCAGCGTATGGGCCTGGATACAGCCACCCCCTCGGGGACCGCCTCCCGGACCTTGGCGGCGAGGGCATCCGCCTTGGCGCCGCTGGTGGCACCAGGCACCTCAAAGAGGTAGCCACCATTGGCTGCCTTACGCCACCGGATGCCCTCTATGCCAAGGTCCGTAACCTTGACCTCTGACTTGACCCGCTGCAGGACCTCCAGGTAGGACAGTCCCGCCTCCCGCGCCCCGGGCTTGAGCGTTAACGTCACAGCTGACGTCTTCGGGGCGCGGAGATCCGGTAGATTGACCCTCCTGGAGGCCTGCACGTTTTTGGGTTTGGCCGGTTTGGCTGGCCTTCCCCCCTTCCCTACCCGCACCCAACCCTTGTCCTCTGGTCTGGGTGCCGGAGGTTGCCCACTGCCAGTGGTCGGCTTGGGCTTTTTCTTCCTCTTCTGGGGCCTTTTCCTGGCCCCCCTCCGCTTCTTCGGCGGCTGCGATGTGGCGGGTTCCCGCGGGCTTCCCACGGGTGCTGCCGCTGCCGGCTCAGCCGCCATCACAGCCGCCCTGTCGGGGGCCAGGACTGCCCTGTCGGATGCCAGGGGTGGCCGCAGGCGCTTCTCTGGGAGGAGCCTGTCCTCCAACGCTTCGAGGCGCGCGCTCAGCATGTCGCCAACCTGCAACATTATGGAGCGCGCCAAGACCTCAAATTTCGCCTCGGCGTTGGAGGGAGGAGGCCCCTCAGCTCGCGGTCTGCGCTGTGGAAGAGGAGGGAGGTCTTCCAGCCTCACTGGGGACGGGGTCAGCGGCGGCTCCAGAGGAGCAGCGCGTGTGGTCACAGTCCGCTCGCGGACCTTGGCGAGCTCCACCTCCATCAGCGCGAGCTTCTTCCGGAACTCATCCAGCTCGCGCTCCTGGCTCGCGTTTTTCTCTTCGAGCTTGAGGTAAGCCGCCTGAAGCTTTAGGGGCTCATCGTTCGCTTTACGGGCACACATCTCATTGACTGCATCCGTAATGGATGCAGCCGCTTCGTTTAGTGCCCGTATGAAAGGGCCCTGGAGGTGCCCCGACTTCTTGCCGACGTTGACCACTACGTCAACATCGGCCATTATCCTCTTTTGGAGGTCCACCAACGGTTGGTCCCCGGTGTTGCTTGGGACCACAATAGGTTTTTTAGTTTTTGTGGTGGACCTCTCCTTCCGGGCGCGGGACGCCTGCGCCTCCAGCTCCGCCTCCGCCTGTCTTCGGAGCTCCTCCTTCTTGAGGCGCTCCTCCAACTGCTTAGCCGCGGCGAAGCCGACAAACTCGCCCGTCGTTGCCTGCCTGCCTCGCCCCTTCTTCTTTTTCGCGACAGGAGTGCAATGCCCTGTCGCCTCTTTCTCCGCTTCCGAGCCCGAAGATTGCGACCCCTGTCGCGGGGACGGGTTTGGCACTCGAGGTGTGGGGTCTGGCACAGCATCAGCCACGGCGTTGGCGTTGGCGGGGGTCGCCTCGCCTTCGCTCGCCGTGTGCATGCGTGCCGGACTCTCCTCGCTGCCCTCGGAGAGGGTCTCTAACGCGGGCTGGCTACTCACTGCCTGCTCTGCGGGCAAATCGGTTGTCCGTTTAAGCGTGGCCGTGGTCGTCATTTTGTCAGTCGAATCGGTTGTCCGTGTGCTCGCTCTAGTCCGGGTTGTTCTAGCAGAACGCAAAATTTTGCCCCCCCCAGAGAACGAGGGGCTGCCCAGGCCAGAAGGCCTAGATGTACAAGGATGACTAGTGTCATTCATCGTATTTGCAGCAATTTTACAAAAGTTTCATCCGATGTACTGTTTTGCTTTAATACAAATACAGCTGTCAGAACACACCGACAAGTGCTTGATGATAGAGTTTTGGGTTGGGCGTGGTAGCTAGCCAGGCGGACTTACAAAAAGCTTTCACCCATAGCTTCTGTAATTTATACAAAAATCGTTTTTAGTAAAAAAATCTCACATAACAAATACGAGGAGCTACTTTTTTTTTACATGAATTAGCATTTTTAGACGTTTAAATGTAATCATGTAGCTATTAATTTTAAAATCGATTATGAGTTTTCAAAATAATTTAAATTTTTAAGTAAATCGGTTTAGTAAATCCTGTGAAAACCTCTCGGTAACCAACAGAAGTTTGAGACTTTCAGGATTTTAATATACCATTTGTAACTACATATCTTCCAAGTAACATTTTGATATATTTCTGTGGCCGATTGTTTAAATCCCTAGGGGCTTTATATTCTATTTTAACTGTAGTGACATGGTTTTATTCTATTAATAACTGCCCGTCCCGTCTTCGTCTGGATGTACTGTCCATGAAAATGTGAACAAATCTTCCCTTAACAGTACGATCATGTAATGAAATTAAATGTTAAATGACCAAATGAACGTCAATCTTCCAACTCCGTTAATATTTTTAAATATATCCTGTACTGTCTTCTGTCTTACTCACTCATTTATATGAAGATTTAGTAATCCAAAATTTAGAATTTTCCGTACGATTTTTTTATATTTTCTTTCATACAAATTTTGTCTTTACAATTAAAAATACAAGAAAAAAGAATTAACCCAAATAGGTGCAGCTGTTCTGAAGTGGTGCGCTTATATACATACGGCAATATATTTTTATTTATAACAATTTTTATGCAGTTTCGGTTATGGAGTCCATGTTGTTCATTTAACTTAGTAAATGATGACTCCGCAGACACTTTGTGATATATTCTGTTAAAGTTTAAAGAAATTTTTTTGGAGCGCTCAAGTACATTTTAAATTAAATAAAAAAAAAAGTTGAAATTTTAATACGTGTATAGGTTACACACCGAAAAATTTTTTTATTCAGGTCTGGCAACAACTGCCTGATAAGCCGACGAACGAAGCTGAGAGGCTCGTAGTTGACAAGCTCCGGAATAATGCGGGGGATTCACTGAGAAATGTGAGCATTTTTTATGTAACTAAAAATGATTTCTCGCTTTTTGTTTTGGCCAACGGGAGGAATAGTAGAAATTTGAATGAATCGAATTTTAAATGTGCATTTTCCAACTCTATAACTTGTATTTATTAAGAACGGTATTCACTAATAAAACCAGGAAAGAAAGAGTTTAATTAATAACATATATATAAATAATTAATAACATATATTGACTAATCAAGTTTTTTGATGTGATACGTTCACTTCAAATAAATATCATTAACGAAGGTATAAGGTTGAAGTATATTGCATGAGACGCTGTTAAAAAGTGTCTTAGATAATTACACAGTCGGAAGGTTAGTTATATCCAATTACTTGGACAACTTCGAAACCAAATTATATCAAGGCAGATCGAGAAATTACACCTTTGTGTTATAATCATATACATTGACTGTAAAGAATACTCGTATTACTCAAGGCGTTCAGATTTCCTCACGATGTTTTCCTTCACCGTCTAGTGTTACATTGACGTGGTTTCATATATTGAAATGGCCCAGAATTTTTGATTAAGGAAAACATTGTGATGAAAGGATATCATACTGTTAATGGAATGTTAAATGCTTGTCTAAGTTCACTACCACCTTCAAGTTGAAGATCTGTCGCTCAACACCTATAGGTTTTATCATCTTACCATCTTTGGCTAAATCGTCATTTAACAAATGGTGAGATTTAGGCCAGACTCTAAACTTAGTGTCTATTCTTTTTTTTATCGATACTTCGCCGTTCTGAACTACTTAGTGACCATGATATTATTATTATTACAAAGATACATGATATACGAATATTTACAAATCTATGACGTCACTACTCAAATATACAATTAAGCTCTTTAAAGTCGAAATATATTTCTACTAAATCGTCTACTCGTATATATATTCTCATGTGACGGATTTGATAAAATCGTAAAAGCGCTAAAGGTATATATTATTTTTGTAAACAAAATGAGACTTATTAAACTAACATGGACTATTTTAAACAGATGCTAGGACTGAACGTGACTAAGCGGCTATTAAATGTCTTCAATTTGTTATACGTGAAGGTAAACGTTATGTTTATATCCATCTTGTCTAATATTTTAGGGAATTTATGTGTTTGGATGTAGGTGGTAATTTTCGTAATTACTGATTTCGCCAATCGAGATCTACATTATCTATCAGTGATAGATAATGCTGTAGGCTAATTTTATTGTATGTGCATTGTAAATACCGCGTACGAAGTCGTGAGCGGCATCTAGGTACTTGTTTTAAGAAATTGGACAAAAATGGTTTGACATACACTTAAATATAATCCTTAATGATATTATAAGTGTAATTTAAGTATATTTGTTTGTTTCTTATGCTTTAACTATACAACCGATCATTATGTAAAGTTGGCCTACATGTTGTCAGATGTACAAAATGGGGTATTTAAAAAAAAACTACTCTTTCTGGGAGATAGGTTAATTCTAGTTAACGCAAGCGAAGTCACGAGCGAATGCTAGTGAAATATATTGTCAAGACTATAAACAACGCAGATGAATTCTCGGGTATCAGTTAGTACAATATACTGATATTCTTTGTTGAAATTTCCAGTTATTTACTTGGAAATAATTTGTACTTGTCAAAAATTGTGTTACTGTATAAATTTCTCTACAAACATTTCTTTGTTTCATCAAATGTTCAGATTTCTTACCCAATCTCTATAAATCGTAGGCCATCAATTTCTAAATGCTTATATAATCATTGAGGTGTTTGAGACCAGTGGTTCCTAAAGTTGACTTGGCTGCTACTTACCTAGGAAAAAATTGCAAATTTGGTGTTCTCTCTTTGTTTTCATGAATAATAAAGGAGAATAACTATATGAATCAAGATCTATTCAAAAGGGGAAAAAGTTTGTTAAGAAGAACTATTGTTCATCTTATTTTTTCAAGCCCAAGTAATAATATTCGCTAGCGATCCAAACTTTGGGAAAAGCTGGTCTAAGTGTATTAATACAATGTATATATTCCAT
Source organism: Antheraea assamensis (assembly GCA_035772565.1). Taxonomy (NCBI): domain Eukaryota; kingdom Metazoa; phylum Arthropoda; class Insecta; order Lepidoptera; family Saturniidae; genus Antheraea; species Antheraea assamensis. The sequence continues at coordinate 1,994,561 of JAQQSE010000058.1, forward strand.
TTTTATTGCTAAAAACATATATATACATCAGAAACTAGTCGAACTTCAAGGGGGTCGCTAAAAAATTCTGATTATAGAGTTTACGCCGATTCTGTAAAGACATATTCAACTTGTTGTAGACTTGTACTAATTTTGAGCTAACATTGTTGGCTAATTCTTAAAGTCGGTTATGTACTTTTCTTCGAGCTATAACGTGTAATTAGTTTCAAAAATTCGAGCTAGTAGGTTGTAAAATTTAACATTACAATTAGATTACGATTTGACGAGGTTCTACCGTATAATATTGTGTTATTAAAACGATGTCCGAATTCTAATTTTACCAATTTTATGTAGCTCGAGTTCTCGGCTGTGCCAAAACGCGATGACGTTATCAAAATGATGAGAAAATACAAACTGAGAGGCCTAAAACGCATCCAGAGGCGACCGATTATTTTCGGTGCTTATGTAAACGCGATTGAAGACTATGACATAATTTGTTCCGAGAAAGTAGTAAGATGTGGTATGTATATAGTTCTAGAAACTTCCTGTGATAAGATTTATTTTTTTCATTATTGTGTATATTGTGTCTAAATTATTAAAATAACATCACAGCAAATTAAATATCTTGTAAATTGATCTCTTTTTCTATTTTTTTTTTAAATTTCCTTCATAGCATATTATTTGGTATCCTTACCCCATAGCCTGGAGGTAGGGCTTTTTCTAATCCCACTGTCCGCTACGTGCCAGTCTCAATTTTAAAATCTGTCGCCAAGCATCTGTTGATGTTATCCTTCAGCTGCACTTTGAAAACCAGTTCGTCTAGGTTATGCATTCTTACCATCTGAGACCACATCGTCATTTAACATCAGGTCCTATTATTGCCAAACGCTAAAACCTATTATGTATTATATAATTGATGTACTGTTTTATACAATACTTGCTATTTTTATTATACCATAGTAATACCTACAAGGGCAAATGGGTTCTAATAAAGTTTATTGTAATCTAAAATTACAGGTCCAGTAAAGGTATCAGTGATTCCAGTTTACAAATTTGATAAACGCCCCAAAAATGTAATCACCAACTTCGATGATAAAGATATTTCAAATGAAGATATTTCTGATATCAATAAGACAATAAAGAACCCTGTCAATAAGCCGAAAGCACAAGAGAAAAAAATAGAATCGAAAGATGAAGTCAAAATAGAAAAACAAGAATCTCCCAAAGTGAAAAATGCAGAAGAGGATAAACCTAAGCCCGAGAAGAGACCTTTAAAACAGTACAGTGGAAACATAAAGAAATTAGATAAAAATTCCGAACCCAAGCCGCAGCGTAAAAATTTGAAAACTGTAAAGAGAATAATAAATAAGAAACCAACAGAAGAAACCAAAAAAGAAGTAAGGAAATCAGAACAGCCTAAGCTTAAAGACAATAGTTCAATAAAAAATGTGTTCACAGAAGGAAACGACTTTGATGAATTGGATGATGATACTATACTGGCTTTGATGTCTGAAGGAATTGTAGTCGATGAATGCAGCGGATCAGAATAGTACCTTTACTGACTACAAAACAATATCTCGAAAGCGGAACAATAAACGACTTTTTTTCCTTTAAGGCCAAAGTCAGGATTAATCAATTTCAGCATCAGTCTATAATAGGCATAAGTGAAATATAAAAATATATATTAAAACTCGTGTACGTCTATTGTGGTTTCAAATGAAAAAGAAACAAACTTATACATCTATAGGGAGTCAACATGGAAGAGAATGAGCTGGAATACATTATACAGTGTTTCTTATTTTTCCGGGCCTCTCATTGTATGTTGAATTGTAAATTCTTGCTCTGATCCAGCGTTGTACGTATGTGTTATAACGAACGTGGTGTAATGATCCCGTGTATCGTTTATATAAATCTTTTATCATTTTTCCAAGATTTGAACTGCTCATATGTTTTTCTTTTTACTCATTATGGCTGTAATGAAGAATTAGTGAACAGAACGGATAAGGAATTACGTGAGACGAGTTACAAAAGCTAAATTAAAAAAAAAGTGTTTGTTATATTATATAGACAATATGTTTATCTTTGAATAGCATTTTAATAAATAATAAAGGATATTAAAATAATTGAATTCGTTTATTTTCACACAACAATCAAATTGTATTGTACGGGGTAAATGAGATTTTCCATAGAGTATTACGTCGAATAAAAAATATGTGGATGTTAATTTCTAGCATCTGCAGTATCCGGTACTTCTTCCTCCACCTGTAAAAATAAAGTATGATTTAGAAAAATGTTATACTTTTATGTATGTTAGTAGTCGTCCCACTGTCAAAATTCAATCATAATAGAGAGTGTATAGACATTACCGAGTATTTTAGCGTGAGGTGGCAGACAGACTACCACATTGCTACTTTCAGAAGGAACGGACTGAACAATGACTCCGGTGTACTAGTAAACAAGTATTAAAAATATCAAAATTAAACTGAACGATAATGCGCGGCATTGTGAGTGACGTTTGTGGGTGAGGCTATAATTACACCAGTAAATTTTAGACTTAAGGAGTGTGAAGCAAAACGATAGAGATTATAAACTTTTCGATACGTCGAAGATATGAATGAAGGTTTTTGCACGGAAAACGTTTTAAAACTTATTCGTTCTTACTAATTATGGGGGGTAGGGTACATCTCAGTATATTAAAAAGTGTCGACTGAAAGGCGGCAAATTAAGATGGTGCTACAATAGCAAGTGCAAAGTATTTAAAAATAGCGCCACAAATAATTAGAGTAGGATACTAGATTAAAGAAGGAAAGAAAGACTTCCTCTTTGTCACCGCGCATTTTACGAAAATGTAACTATTGCATGTCTCCTCATAATAATTTAATTAAATTAAATAAAATTAATAAATAAAGTTCATTAATAATGAAATTAAAAAATAGTAGTTGTTACATTTTTCAACACTTCATTTCGTTTATAACTATTACATTCATATCATTTCTTTTTCCTACACTAGCTCTGTTTTGACGAGTCTTCGAACCGTAATTTGCTGTTTACAGGTGGACACTTTTTCAACTGATTCGCCATATTAGATTGTTCTCCGTACCTCTACCCTATATATATATTAGATGGTTCTCCGTACCTCTACCCTATTTATTACTAATAAATGCGAATGTAATGGTAAAACAACCATTGTACTACAAAATAATTCCAAGGAGGGTCGATGCGAGGCCAAAGGCGATAATTAAACCAAATCATACATCACAACATGACAAATATGTTATGCCGACCGACCCTACTTAGGTGGGATAAGAAGACTAATAAATGCGAATGTTTTTTCTTTTTTATGCTTTCACATCTTAATTGTTAAACCGATCATTAGGAATTTTTAGTGTACATGCTGTCCCCCTATAGAAAAGGAAATTAATGCGAGCAAAAGGTACGAGTTAATAAAAGCAACAAAGATTATCAATCCAGTGACAGTTTAAAAAATTGTACAATGAACATTTAAATACAACACCTCATTTTACTATGCGAATTTAGACAATGTGGTCCCGTTTTATGTATTTATTCATATATATCCTATGAAACACACTTAAATGGAAATGACCATGGTATCAGAATATATAAACATTTCAAGACTACTTAAGCCGTCTATAATACATGAAATACCTATAATACATGAAACTATCTCTGTCCTTCCAATACATTCTTGAAAATCTAATGTTTGTCCACAAAAACGTAGATAAGCTAGATTTAGTAAAGGACCGACATAATCTAAATACAAGAAACAATAACAAATTGGTAATTCCATATATTAATTCCGGCTCCCTAGCACCGGTAAGATTTTTAGGTTATAGTGTTAGGTTTTATAACAAAATTACAATAAATATTACTGAACTAAGTTCCAAGCACCATGTCAAGCAGGTTTTAATGTCTAAAAGCTGTTAAAGAGTGGATCAATATGTGAACGATGGTGACGTCTGGAAATGACGCCCCTCTGTGCATCCCCAAAAACGAAAGTAATTATCTATGTTCATAATTGTAAAATATGTTCTAAATATGTGGTATATTATGTTTGATGAAAGATAAACTAAATCCAGTTACTTTCTCGTTCTTCTCGATAACTGGGTTGTTTTCTGAACCGGTGGTAACTTTGATGTTCATAAGCGCCTTCTCAAGGCCTAAACTGAATAAAATATTTTTGATTTGATTTGGTTATTTTGTCGCTGTACTACGTTTCATGTATAAAGTGGAAAAGAATATATGAGATAACCACTGGTGATGGATCAGGATAAAAGGATAAGGAAATAGTACCGGGTATTAATTTTGGGTAGCGCGTAAGAGTGAAGAAGCACGTCGCTTCTTGGGTGCAGCGATTTCGAGTCGTTTGCGCTCCTCCTCTAAGTTCTCTGCTAAGTTATAGACATCCTTGGGAGTCACCTGTTAGGAAAGATGCAATTGGTATTCTACTTAGTAAGGTATATTAAGGTAATACTGGAAGAATTTTCGACTAATTGAAAGGGTCAGGCAAAAAAATTTTTCTCGGCATCCATGTAAGATATTAATATAGTATGGTGCTAATTGTTGACACATAACAGTAGTTTATCTCTAAATGTCATTTGTTCTGTAAACTTGTGAGTTTTTGCGATATACGTATGTAAAGCCAATGCATACATTCTTATGAGTATGACGAGAAATTTACAATCAAGGGGTAAGTTCGTACTTCAATTTAACTACATTTCTAGTGCTTGGAGAACAAAATCCATATTTTAGATATGTCCTACATTTTTCATTCTAAAATATATTTAAATTATGTATATGGATCCCTATATTCATATATGTTCTAATCGATGGTATATTTCATCTATTTTGAGCAATCGATCTTACCTCTGAAGTAAAAATTTTTGTGAAACAATTTTGTGATTCTCAACTTTTCACTACCACAAGAAGGATATTAGCTCGGATGACTTTGTTTTTTTTATTAAGTGTCATTATTTGTTATTATTCCCTATCGTTACACTATTATTTTGAAGTTTGTGTATATATATCTATCTGTGCAAGTGAGTGGATAGGATGTATCCTTGTGTGGAAGATGAAGGCGGAACAGAGAATTGCATGATTATTAGCATAAACAATTTACGGATGTAGAGTTGAATGCAGGTACAGTTAAGTGCCTCACAAAGGTAGATGAAAAAGATATTTGAGTGGAACCGACCTAATCTATTATTTGACTGATAAAGAAACGTATGAAATGATGTAGTTTACTCTTGGATAAAAGTATTTAGCGCTTAAATTTTCGCGTCATTTTTACTTGTTCTAAACTAAACACTTTATATATTATGAAAAAAACGTTTGCAATTATGAGGACAACAACTTATAGGAGTATAATATATGTAGTATGCATACATACATAGACATTCAGTTTTATAGTACAGTGTAATATTAGTATGATGTCCTCAGGCATATAAGCGAAATGTTTTTGTGAGTCTTATTATTATATTTGCGATACTTTTCTTGACAAAAAAGTGCAATTCAAACAAATGTGATAGAACTAAACTGAAAGAGACTCTTTAATTTGAAAGATCTAATAATTACATCCGACCTAAGAGTATGAAACTCTGGATTTTTGTCTATAGCAGTGATTCCCAAAGTGGTTCAGGTGGACCCCCAGGGCCCACAAGAGACTCGATGAGGGTGTACGTTGGCGTGACAAAGAAATGGGTAATTAATACCCATGTATTAGTAAGCAGGAGTCTATGAAAATTGGTCTATTTTCTATAGTGTGAAGAGCTAACAATGTTGGCTTGACTTCACTTATCAATGTAGGCAGGTACTTATTTTAAGAATCTCAGCGACTGTTACTTGCATATTCCTTAATCAGTACAACGTGTCGAGACTTGCAAACCGCTGCTGCCGTCTGCAATGCTTGTTCAGACGTGCTAAGGGACGAAAAACGGCTAGTGATGTATGAGCTTGCAATCTTGCATAAACTTGTTTGAATCTTCAATAATATAAATACGAATGCCAAGGATAAACATTGCTTATTTGTTTCCGGAATTTCAAATAGAAAAATAAAGTAAATCAATGTTAGTGTTTGCCAGTGTCGAAAAAGTAAGTACTTACCTGCCTATTTGTTACGTTAGGTACATTTACTATCTATTAATTTTATTTTGTAATATGTATATTTACAATGTTTCCGTGTTTAGGTACCTATTAAAATACTTACATACATAAATACTTATTAAATACTGAACAGAGCCATTGTTAGATACTTCCATAAAAGATCAGAAAGCCGAGAATAATTGAACGTTTTGTCCTTACTATATTAGATTTTTTTACCTGATTATGTGGTGCTTCACTAAAGAAAAGATATATTGTGATTGACCTGCATGACTGTAAATATTACAGGTTCCTCGCAGTAGCTAATGCTAAATGACTTAGGCTGCTTTGTTTGAACCATACTTCCAGAGGTCTTGAAATTTCGGTAAAAAAACTAACCATTAGTCAAGTTACCTACGAATCAAACAACTTAGCCTCTAGCCGTTTTTCTTAAATTGTATGTGTCTTTACGTACTAGTAACGTATGTCAAAGTAATAATTAAGTATTTTAATTAATAATTAAAATCGCAGATTGTGAATATCAAAAAAATTTTTAAAGGTAGTTTCTATCTAATTTACAGAAATATCTCAAAATATACCTAATTAATAAGAAAATATTTTTCAATTACATTAAAATCGGTTCCGCAGTTGTCATAAAACTCTATTATGGAGCTTCGCGATATATTGCTTTTAATAATTAGAATCAGTTTGCCTCCAGTAGGTATTTTGTTGCAGTAATTAACTAATCCTATTATCTTAAAATAGCCATATCCTGTTAAGTGAAATCACCCTATGGTTACTAAATCAAAGTTTTTATTTACAGGTAAGTAGGTAACTGATAAGAAAAATGGCTAAATCTAAGAAGAAATGTCGACAGTTCAGTGTTGATCATTTAAGATTTGGTTTTCTGCCATCAAAGGCAGACAAACGATTGCCCATATGCCTTTTATGTAACAGAGTTATGTGCAATGACTCTATGAAACCATTTAAGCTCGAAGATTATTTAAAATTATTTAAAAAGTGTCATTCTGATAAAATAGGTAAAGATTTGAAATATTTTCAAACGTTGAAAGAACAATATGAAAAAAGACCCGCTATGCACAGTTTGTTCTTTTAACGTCTGAAAGTAACGATAGTGGTTTGCGGGCATCTTACAATATCTCATTACTTATAGCGAAATCTGGAAAACCGTACACCATTGGAGAACAGTTAATTTTACCCGCTGTTGAAGAGGTTTTAAAAACTGTTCTCCACAAATCCCCATTTGACGTAGTCAAAAGAAATCCTTTGAGTAACACTGTACAAAGACGAATTGATTAAATGATTGATATTGGAAGTTTCTTATGTAATTATCTACAAACAACTCACTTTTCTATTCAACTGGACAAGTCAACTTTACCTAGTAATGAAGCGTTATAGCATATGCTCGATTTGTTATGGAGGAAGAAACTCATAGAGAGCACTAGCTCTTAGCGAATAGTAATTCGCGGAATCTTTGGAGACAGATACTCAATATTTAATGTCGTGAGTATTTTTTTTTATGAAAAATTGATTCCATTAGTGATAGATTGCATAAATCGCTGCAATTTATTAATGCAGTTAACAAAATAAGAAGCAATGCTTTGAATAGTGGTAGTGGTAGAGCTACGCTGAAGCTATTACTGGTTTCATCATGAATGGGTTGGCTCGCCCGGGGTAGTACCACCCTCTCACAGAAAACCGACGTGAAGTAACAGTGCTCGCACTGTTGCGTTTCGTTCGGTCAGTGAGAGCGCCGGAGGCCCACTTATTTAAAAGGCCGGCAACGCACTTGCGACTCCCCTGGTGTTGCTAGTGTCTATGGACGGCGGTGATCACTTACCATCAGGTGACCCACCTGTTCGGTTGCCCCCTATAACATAAAAAAAGAATACGCGTTTATTTGCACAATTGTGCGATGAAAATGATGAAAATTGTCAACGATTACTCTTACATACAGAAGTACACTGGTTGTCGAAAGGCGAATGTTTAACAAGATTTAGCTCACTTTTTGAATCAGTTTTAGAGTTTCTGGAAAGTAAAGACCCAGATTTAAAAGAAATCCTGATCAATTTGAAAGCAGACATAGTGTATTTGACAGATTTGTTCAAAAAATGTAATGTCATTAACTTACAATTACAAGGGGATAACCTCAATTTAATACAAACAAAGGGAGTAATTTTAGCTTTTTTTGGAAAATTAAAATTTATGAAGTAAAATTTTGCCGGCGCGAAGTTTATTAGTTTTCAAACTTGTCACTGGCAGAAAGTCTTGATGAGGATATTCAGGTATACGCCCAACATTTAATTGCCCTGCATGATGACTTCAAAATCAGATTTGAAGATATTCTAACGATGGAAATACCATCATGGATCATAAATCCATTTGATGAAACGGAAGTGTAGAATGTGATGTTACAAGAGGAGCTACTCGAGCTTAGCACTAATGAGGAGCTGAAGGTGAAATTTAAAAGAAGGTATTAAACATATTGGTTGCAAGCAGAAATACCCAAGAAATATCCTGGACTGTGGCGAATTGCGAGAAAGCTTATGATAGCGTTTGCTTCGTCATATCTTGTCGAAAAAGGTTTTAGTGTCAAATCTTTTAACAAAAAAAGGAGCAGATTAAATATCACAGAACGGGGAGATTTGCGGTTATTCCTAACAAAACTGAAGCCAAATATTGATAATTTACTGTCAATCCATCAAGTACATCCCTCCCATTAATTAAAATTATGACTATTTTGTGATTGTCATTGTAAAAGTTACGTTACGGTATTAATGTTTAATTGTAATTACATTACATATTAGAATAAATACAACACAAAAAATATAGTATTTTATATATTTTTATTAACTACCACTATGAATGGGGAGTATTCTAAATAAAAATAGTAAGAATTAAGGCTTGCGCGTCCCCAGACACAATTAAAAATGGATTGTGTCTCAATTTCGCGATTCAAGAGATCAATTGATTGTGCTGTGAGTGGATGTCAAAAAAGTAAAGTTGGATGGAATCACTTTTTTGATTGGCCAACTCAAGCCAGCACACAGTGGCTGAACCTCGTCTTAAGCGGTAGCCTTTTATGCAATGCGAATCGAACTAAACTAACCATGTGAGTTCAGCTAACCACACATGTGTGCTTTATTGAGACACATATTCAGACGTGTTGCTCAAAGGCGTATATGCATTTCGAGTCTGATAATTTTGGCTAAGCCAAACTAACCAAAAAAGGAAAACGGGTCCGTCACAGAACTTGTACGTAAGTTGTGAATGTTCACGTGTGTGGAATTAAGTATGGTGTGTGCAGGGAACTAGTGAATGCGGTGTCACTGTATCGCGCTAGCGGTATGCTCCAGGGCTCCACTCTGGGGGATCGAACATAGCCTAGAGATACTGCCGAGGGAGGCTACGGTGGGTGTGCGGCAGCGAAGTTAACCGTCTGATTACGGCTACGTTATCAGTGTTTTTGCGGGTATGGGTTCGAGAACGCTCTGTTTATACAGCCGTTAGTGTACAAGCCGTTCCCTGCTGTTACATCGTGGGTGGGATTGATAAAAATGATTCGCGGTTGTTTTGTGGGACACTTCGTTGCGGGCTTGGGGGTGTAGTTCACGGCGGATACCACTAACAGGCTGGGATGATTTGTGGCCTTGTCTAAATAATTGGTTGTAAAGGATTTGATTTACGCTCGGATAGAAAGAACCTCCAAATCCTTATAAACATCGTCGTTCCGAACGTCATAAGTGGCACCGACACATTTCCATAAGACGCGATTTTGAATTACCTACAACTTTTCAAAGTTGTCTTTCGATGTAAGTGCCAATGCGGGACAAATATACGTAAGAATAGGGCGGACAATCGCACGTTCCACCGAGTATTGAATCGATGGGATATTAACCGTATAGTACGCAGCATAGGAGCTTTGCCGGAGGTTGGGGTACGAGTATACTCCTCCTTGGAATAATCCTCAAAGCACTTCACGTACCTAGGACGAGGCAATATCTTGCCGAGTTACCGTACGCCTGGCAGTTGTGACACTGCGAGGGTACGTGGATCTTATGTGAAGCCTCGATGGTTACGCCTGTGAGACTGCATACGGAAGAAAAGTTAATTGCCCTTTGGTTCGGCCAAGGATGACTAAAACCAGATTAAAGGAGACTTTAGTGCGGCGATGGCACATCCGATGTTCCCCCTAGACCGAGAAGACTGCCACGTCGTCCGTCGAGATTTTGGCCAAGATGAGGAGAAGGCTTTTGTCCTCTAGTGTGTAAGTAAAATACGCATACTTAGCCTTCCTAAGGAAGGAAGTAAGTTTGCGATGATCATCAGTGGGTATTTAGAGGGGAGGTGTATCTGATCACTTTCTCGTTTAGACGAGATTTGTCTTGTATTGTGACGGGAAGTGGGCTGTTAAACTACTGAACCATCGCCACTGAACCTGCAGCTTGGGCTTGAGCTGAGATGGAAGTGAAGGCAGAATCCGCAACGGAAGCATGTGACGTGCGGTTGTCGCCTACAATGGCACCTTTTTTTCGGTTGGACAGGTCCCTCAACAATTTTGGTGTCGGAGGAGGAAAGGGTAGACTGTATTTTCGCTTGGGAACGCGGGTGATGATATTATAACCATCATATTTCGAAGGGGACGCGGCAGGATCAAGCTCCATGACTAAGCCAGACAATAATTTAACCAGGGGCCCGGGTGAAATCGGGCATTACTATCTCTGCGAAGTTACACTGTGCGGTGTCCGTATTTAGTATCGCGAATGAATTTGATGTTCTTAAGACGGTGATGGTCAGGTTGCCGGGTTCGCGGTTGAAGACGAACGAGATATCACGGTGTCGCCTCTATAGGTAGATCGCGCGCGAGTTGACGCAGTTTTTCCTTTGATGGCAAACTATGACGATTAGGATGGCATCTTATTGATATGTGATTAATTAATTAATTCCAAGAAGTTATGTTTGCATAGTTTGTGCAATATGTCATATCTCCGGAAGGCGTTTTCTATAGTTTTGATGCATGTTATCAAATGATTAGTCCCTGCTGACACAATACTGAGGTTATGTCTGCCAGCTAGTCGAGGTATAACTAGCCGCTATCGAAACACTTATAACATATCTATCTCTTTTTAATTATAATATTATTTGTAATTACACTCAGGTAATATGTTAGTGGCACCTGTGAGGCGAGTCATTAATGGTCTAGATCTTATTTCGTACTTTTATTATGCCGCTTCTGCTTTTTCATCTGAACTGTTGGTAGTGCACGCATACCGGGTTTCATTTAGGTAAGTGTGTCACTATAGTTTATATCAAAACACTTTGGCTTGTTGCTAAGTTGTCTGTGATTTTTTGTGACTCTCAGCACAGAGTACAGTAAAATATACATAAAAAGTTTATGAAAAGTTGGGGGTTTTCCTGCCAGATTGACGTGTAACCTATAAGCGTGGTGGCATTTTTTTGCGGCTATATATTTTAGGGACTCTTTTATTTACAATTATATACCCTGAAATATGAGTTATTTTCAGCCAATTTTTTGGAATAATTCTAATGCACAGATTAATGTTAAGAAAAATATTTTAAAAAGGAATATGTAGAAATTGAAATTTAATAAGTGTATACTTTTTAATATTTTCAGTAATAATTTATTTCAAACAAATAACTGTTTCTAAACGTCCGTCAAGTTTAGTCTCAATATTATGAATTTTTATTTAAGGGGGAATTTCAAGTCATTGTGGTGATTTTCGGAAGTTTTGGCTTTACCTTCAAGGGTAAACATTTTTGTGAGTGGGTAACACTGTTATGAAGTTAGTTCTGTAGGTATCTTTTAGTTTCTGTGTCTCTTACTAGTTTGTGGTATAACATAGTCTGTGGGTTATTCCAGCTTAATCGTTTGTTCACGTAGTATCCTGTAGTAGTTGTGGTTTGTTCCATAGATTGTTTGTTCACAGTTGCGCATTGCACAGTAGTGGTTACAGAATAATATCACTGCTAGCGAAGGTAGATTGTTGATAGTATTGACAAGAAATATCTTTTTTGTAACATATCAAGTTTTTTTTTAATATAGAAGTGCTATTTCAAGTTTCGTGATTTCAATTTTTAGTAGTCGAAATTAGTTATGAACAGAAGTGGTAATAGGAACAGGCGTAATGGTGGCGATAGGATGCCATTATCATCCGCAAGACAAAGCCTGCATCCGCCTATTGAAAATGAACCGATAATGCTCGAATATCTTCACGTAAGTATATTCTAAAAGCCCTTATATATATAGATTTAGATTCTGATGTATTAGTAAAGCCTCAAATCGGCTGTTCCAACGAAACTTGACCTTATTCTTCAACGAATTTATTTTGAGCTTGGAAGATTAAGGGTAGAACATCATAATACCTGTGGTAAGAGCTTCGGAAGAAAAAATAGTCCAAATTATAAACCACATGTGATTTAACTACGATTTACTGATACACTAAGAAGAATAGAAGAATTTTATATCAGTGTTAATAAATGAACGATGGGTTTTTATTGATAATGATAATCCGGTGGAACTGTAATGGCCTTGCCAGGCTAACATTGTAGGTCAGTTCGAAGAAAAAAAAAGAATGATAATTACTGATGGTGTATTCATGAAGAAAATTGTTAGTGCGGAAACATTAAAAGGGGTTTGTGAATATAGGAAAAAATATTGCACCATCCTGTCGGTCTAGCCCAGCCAAGGCATGGCATGGTCATAAATAGATATTGATTAATAAGATTGTGATTTGTATTTAGAATATAGATAGAGAGCTGAATGAACTTAAGAAGAAAAGGGAGATAATTGAGCAACAACATGGCTACTTCCATAACCAAAGGGAGGATGTGCACAGCCTACTTGAAGAGGAGGTTAGTTTGTTAGAAACCCTGAGAAACTATTTACTTATGTTTGTGTTATATCACAAGATAAAAAGTGCTCCTGCTTAGTGGTATAAAAGTTATAAAAAATAGATATGACAATACATTCTCACCCACAATTATTTAAATCTGACTAAGGATTATAACATCTAACTAAACATATATAAATAAATAACATGTAGTGATCATCCACAAAAGTGTCTGTGTTTATTAAACAGTAGTTAGCAGATGTGATGATTGAATCTGTAACCTAATAGGGTTTGTGTCTATTGTGTCATATGGGTCTATTTATTTGTTATTTCAATGCATATAAATTACATATTTGGGCATAAATAAAGATCATTTACAAGTTACTTTATGTAGGGAAATGAAAATATAGGTACAAGATAAGTGAGAATTTAGTAAAAAATACTGAATGTAGAAGACATGGTTTCATAATGGCCTAATGTTTCTGAGTAAAACCAACCAGGATACTATGACTCGGTTACTTCTGTAATTTAATTGTTCCTAAAATAATTCCACTGTTATAAACATGTATTACTTTGGAATGTTGTTATACTCTTATATCTCTGTGAAGTCTTTCATTTTTTAGAATCAATGATGAATTTAGAATTATTGACTTTTCCATAGCTTGGGAACTATCCTCATATACTATTGCAAAATGCAGGCCACATCATGATGGGTTAGATTTAAAGATATCAGAATTAGGCTTTCATATTTAAACTATTAGGCTAATATGAAAATAGTAACTATCTTTTGACATTGACATTAGTTATGCTCCTCTTGATAAGTTTACATACATTATTATACAAAACATGTGATTACCACTTTTTCTCTGTTAACTTTCTACTCAATATTTAAAATAGCATGACAGTATTGTAGTATTTCAAGAAATACAGCAGTGGTGTTTGTCTTGTCTTTGTTCACACATTTCATTTCTCATAAAATATGCATTGTTGTTTGTATTATAAATGTAGTAACTTTGAAGCTGTTTGAATTGTATAAAGATTGGTAAGTACTCATAGTGTTTTTTGCATTACATTATAAAGCAGCGAAAAGGCAATGCATGCCATGTTGATTGTAGTGTGTGATCTATGTATAAGGAAGCTCAAAATGACCATGGTCCTGAGGATCATCATAATAGGTATCTACTTAAGTTTGAGTTTAAATGCTTTGTGTATAAGTGAACTCTGCCAACTATATTCTTAGGAGACCAGAAAACAGCAGAGAAAATACTGCTGTTTTTAGGCAGAACCAGGTACAATTTTTTTTTTTATATTAAAGGGGGGAAACGAACAGATGGGTCACCTGATGGTAACTGATCACCGCCGTCCATAGACACTAGCAACACCAGGGGAGTCGCAAGTGCGTTGCCGGCCTTTTAAATATGTGGGCCTCCGGCGCTCTCACTGGCCGAACGAAACACAACAAGTGCAACCACTGTTACTTCACGTCGGTTTTCTGTGAGAGGGTGGTACTACCCCGGGCGAGCCGACCCATTCATCCTGAAACCAGTAATAGTTTCAGTGTAGCTCTACCACCTCTTCGAATGTTGCACAAGTTATTTCCAAATAAGAATCTATTTATATTATTTTTTTTATAGTTTGCCTACACTTAACCAACTATTGGCAACAATTTTGTTCTTCTTTTATGTTTTCTTTCTTTGTATGATGTTTTCTTTTCTTTTTTTGATATTTACAAAATTAGTCACATTGGATTTTTTTTATATTCCGCAATCTGTTACAGTATTGAGTAAACTTTTATGTATAGCTACCATTTCTAGTATGATTTTTCTTTTATCGTAAAATGATGGAACTGCACCTGATGGTAATAATAAGGCAATCTAAAACAAAGGCTGCTACCGATAGTTCTAGAGTTCACCGCCAATCACCGACATCATGCCGACCTGCAAACTCGGCCGCTTTGTGTACACTGATTGATCCCGAAATGTGATAAACCAAAAGAAAATCACTATGATTGATAAATTACCATACGTAGCGGTAACAATCCAGTCGGGTATAGATCTTTATCTTTTAGCTTGAATACCCGGAATGCGCCACCCGTAAGCCTGACCACTTTGGCGGGTGGTATACCCATTGTATGGTAGTCGCAATTCAGTAAGATACAATTGTCATGTTCTAATACTATTCAGCAATTATTATTATTTTGTTTATTATAACGTCTTGCTGATTGCTAACATATTTCCAAAATCAATCATGGCAATAGTACCTTCGTAGAATTTAAAATATCTTGTTTAATCCCACTGTAATTCTGAACTTCTGTATGGAGATTCAGGAACATTTAGATATAGCAATAAAACAATGCAATCAATTTTTATCAGCTTTTGTTATGGTTGTATGGAAGGAACTTTATATTTCTTGAAGTGATAATTGTTTTTATCTCTGACATTTAATTCATAATACTTTGCGAAAAGAACTGGTTATTATAAGTTATATTCAAGAAAAATAGCGAAAAGGTTTCGCACATTGTTATGTTATAGTAGTTGGTGATTGTGGTACCCAGTAACTTAACATAGAAAAATAGTATCTACTCAAAAGCTCGCAGTTTTTAATCTGGAGTTTGTTCGGTTTTGTCTACAGTCAAATGCGAAAAGTTTCTATACCAAAGAAAATTTAGCGCTGAATTAACTGTAGACAAACCAATTACGTGTACTTCTTTTATATAATATTTAAGGAAGTACTGTACTCGAATATCTGAAATAGCCACCAACTCGGATACATCACTAGTAACTTATCGAATTCTTGATGTAAGAAATATAAATATGATATTTCATTTTAATATTATCATCTGCCTCTTTCACTTTCAGAGAGAATTTTTATATAACACGCCCCGTTATTACGAACAGTTTTACGACGACCCAGAACCGTCTCATTCGGCTTACCATCCAAAACCATACGAGTTTCCGGCCCAAAATGACGATTATATATCGCTTAACTCTAGCAGAAAGCGTCCGAATCCATGGCAAAACGACTATGAGATCAAACGCTTCTCTAGTTTCGAAAGGGACAATGTAGAGAAATCGTTTGGCTCTCGTTTGGGCCCTAAACCGACTTCGAGATATTATAGTGAACAAATGAATTACAACCAGAGTTACGGGCAATCCAAAAACGCTGCACCGTCAAAGAGGAATGCAGTTCCTTCGCAAAAGCCGAAACCTTTAATGTCTTACAGTATGCATGATTCATTCGCGCCTTCTCGTAAAGAATATAAATCTAAAAACAAAATTTCCAAGCCTAAGGTTGCTTCTGCTCGTCCCCCTAACAAATTAAATGCCTATCCAGTCGCGACGCGGAAAGCGTTAATTGAGGAAACGACACGATCGAACGCTTGTCCAGTCGCGACACGAAATGCATCGGTCGCGCCAGCAAAAAAGGCGGATGCTAAACCAGTCGCGACACAAAAAGCATCGGCGAGCCCATCAAAAAAGGCGGACGCTTATTCAGTCGCGACACAAAAAGCGTCGGCCGGGACATCAAAACAGGCGGACGCTTATCCAGTCGCGACACAAAAAACATCGGTCGGGCAACCATCAAAGGCATCAGAAGATAATGGTGACTCGATGATATTACTCGCCGACGGTGAGTTGACGCGAAAAATACGCGGCCGATTAGAGTTGGCGTTGGGTCATATCTTAAAATCCATGAAAGAGCAGAAAACTATGGAACAAAACTTTAATATGCAGCGTATCATCAAGCAGATTATACGCGAGCGTCTGAGGAATCTTATGTTAGGTAAACGTATAGGTTCCTACGTGGAAATCGTGGCGGCTTATCGCGAACGATTCCCACTCGAGACTGACGAAAAAACGCTGATAGCTGCTCGTGGGACCGTACTATCAAATATCAAATATAGGAAAGCAGGTAGATTTATAATTCATATATATATTTTAATTTGATCCCACATACAAAAGCTATTGCAAAACTTTTGTATGGGATTTTTTATCTTATTAAAATCGTTGAAAAAATCTTAAATTGCACCTGGGATGTTTTTTCCAATACATCCCTCTAGCACTTTGGGATTGAATTACGAGTATAGATTAGCTCAGGGCCATATTTCCAAATTACGTAATATTTCATGTACGTAGATTCAAAATAAATGTGACCGCAGTTTATTACATCGATATCGCAGTTTTAAATGTGTAATTCTACATTCTTTTGATTATAAACTAATCTATATCTCAACCATTTATTGTAAAATAAAATTTGGTTGATGAAGATGTTACTTTCCAGAAATCCATAATTAAATATTAGACTGAATTTTACTTTGTTCTTCCTCCTGGAATTGATTGATCACTGCCACGGTGCAATAGTATTGATTGGCAGCGGCCAATCAATACCAGGCGAAAGTGCAAAGTAACGTCCACTCTAATAACTTATTAATGGTATACTAAGAGATTCAGTAACACTTTATAAAGATTTTATTAATCCGAAACTTCTATGTGTTTACTCGAGAACCGGCCTCTGACGATGAATTTCGTAGATGAAAGCGATGGCAAAAATGGCATAACCTAAAATTGAGAAAAACCAGATTTAAAAAACTTTATGATGATTATTAAACTAAGATGCGCATTATTTTCTATGGACTTCAATGGGATATTTTGGATGTTAAAGTATGTAGAGACACCAATCTCGATGTTACACTAAGACTTTGCTATAGTTGATAGATATTCTGAATTTACTATTTCGAAATACATATGTGGCCATTTCTGTTGTCACTTACTGGGAAATACATAATTAAGGGATCAGTTTTACCTTAATTTGTAGTTGAGAAAGATCTCTCGGGATCTTTTGAGGTAATATTTTTACCCAAAATGATTTTTAATATAACAAGATACATTTTGAATGATTACTATACACTTTTTATCCGAGTATAAGTTAGGAGTTGTTAAATATTCATAATAATTTTTACATTTTAGACTCGGCTGAGGAATTTTTAAAACTGAACATAGACCTAGTATTGGAAAAAAAATTACAAGAAATGTTCCTGCAGGTATGTATTTGTTAATTGTCAATCCCTAGCTGTTCACTGTTTATATTTTTCATGTAAATTCACTGGATTTTTTTTTAAACTTTTTTTAAACTCCTATACTCTTATTATAAGAGCTGGATAGATGTCCATTCAAAAGTTTAAGTGTTAATTTTATGCACTCTTAATTCTTGAAAAATAGTGTTCTATCTATTCTATCTTTTCTAATTTCAGTACTATCGAAACTCATTCAAATTTGATGCCTTTGTTATTATGTTACTGATTAATGTTGAAAATAAGCACACTATTATAAACTTAACCCCTCGACTGTCCAAAACCAAAAATGTGTAAGTTCTATACAAATGAATGTAGACCACTTAAGTCACAAGTGAACTGACTGTTGGCAGCATAAGCTTTAAATAAACCGGATTTATTACAAAACTTTGAAAAATAACAAATCATATTTATAATTGTTATGTAATATGTATTTTTAAATTATATTTATAATTGTTATGTAATATGTATTTTTAAATTATTTTTTTATTTCTACGATTTTTTTTACTAAACCATGATATTTACAAGGTCCGTGTTATACATGTTGTGATATAAAAAAAAAATTAAAAACACTCCGCCATTTTGAGATCTGGGTCTCAAAAGAATCAGCCGAGGGGTTAAAAAGACATCTGAAAAGCGCCACCTTTGAAATTATTTTCTTTTAGAGGCAATATTTAGTGAGGTTCATCTTCACAAATAGAGTGTCATTTACAATATTCATTTTTATTCCCTCGTTTGTTTCAAATCTATATTGATCAGGTCATGTTCATATCATGTTCTTTTACTTTAATCGCATTAATATAATGAAGTAGAAAATAATCTGTTTTTTTATGACAGATATTATGAATTTATTATCTGTGCTTATTACGTTTATATAACAAAATGAATTACCAAATGTTTATGGGCTAATTATATTTTCGATATGCTATCACAATAAAGTTAGTATCAAAAAAAATGTTTGAAAATTATGGAATAGAAATAAAATGGGTAGTAAAAATGACCATACAAAAGTAAGTGAGTGAGACAGGAAATCTTCAAAAATATTTACAGTAATAACAAATTGACATTCAGTTACCATTTTATATCATTACATGGTCGTATTTACGAAGCCGGGTCCGGCAGCTAGTTATCCATAAATGTAATAATACATATAAAGTAAAATTGATTAAAAATATTTTTTCTAGCTGGAGGAGATATATTCTGGAATGAAAAAGTCTTTGAAAGGTACAGACCAAGAAAACAAAGATGCAGCAGCCACTACATGTGAAGATAATGATGTGGTGATTATTGGAGAAGATGATCAGGATAATTGTGACATTCCTGCGGAGTGCAAGAATTTCAAGTTTTCTGTAGATGACCTTGAAAGCATGCTAGAAGAGAAGCTGCCAAATTTATTGATGTCTTTTGTACCAGTAAGGCTCCTTAATAACTAAAACTTGGAAATTCCAATGTCCATGTGTTCAATATTAAATAATACAATCGGCAATGCATGAAAGTCACGGATAGAGGAAGTCGAATGGAGGGGATATAACGCTTTTTCGTTAAGTGACGATTACTATAATGCCTAATACTAATACTATAATTACTGCATTAAGGGACTTGGTATTTGTAGATATTTGAAGACATTGAATGTTCACACTATATCTGTTGTGCTGTAACTCGATTATTTATTATAACAAGTTCTGATTAATATTATAAATGTGAATATCGGTTTATTTGTTACGGTTTCACGTCTTAAGTACTGAACGAATAATAATTTTGAGTCCACGTTATTATGGGTACAGGATAGGGTGGAAAAAAGTACTGCTTCCTGAAGGATAGAATCCTGGATACAGGGTACAGTCTTGACTGTAGCAGAACTATCATACATCAGTTGTGCAAACTTGGTTATTGGCAAAATTGGTGTTATGTTAGGCGTATCGCGTTTTGTAGGTATTTGTAAACACGACTGGGTCACGACCACTGTACACATGGTTACAGCAACTTTTATTTTATGATCAGTGATATCTAGTTGATGAGAGGGTTGCAAGTCGGCATGACAGCGGTGACACGATGGATTGTGGGTGTCCCTAGGCTTGGCGCGCGGCTTCATTTACATTATTGTAAATTTGATCAATCCCTTGGGTGGAATATATTGTCTAGGTGAAAGGTACCCTATGTACTTTCTGTACCCCTGACAACGTGCTTACAAAATTGCATGAAGATGGGTGGAGTAGTTAAGGGGTGAAAGCGTAACAAACTCGCTTTCGCATTTATCTTTTAGATCACATTGCATTTTGTATATTGCCGTGACTGCTAAGATAAATAAATATATATTTTTTTAATAAGTTAAATGTATTTTGAGTTTATCTATTACAAACAAAAAATCTAATGTTTTTTATGTAAAATAGTTTTTCTTTTTGACGTGATAACGTCCTATAAATCAATGAATGTCGACTGCACGCACAAAAAACATGACTTATTGTCACGTTCCGCCTGAGCCGAGCGGTGCAAGCGTGAGCGCTGAATAAGCGATAGAGGCGCGATCGGCCTAAGCGTTCGGCTTGTGCCGCATCTATCTCTAATTTAGTTCAACTAGTAAAAGTATGCAATTTTTCATCAATGTATTCTTATGACGACATCACGTAATTTTTTTTTTTTAATAATTTTAAGTCGTAATAAATATATACTAAATTTACATAAAGATTTCCATTTTTCAGCACCTTACAAAAATAATGAAGTTGGACTATAGATATGAGAGCTCCATCGCTGAAGTGGTTATCAACACAAACGGTTTCAAAGCGTACACGAATAAATTGCAAAAAATTGCTAAAATCGAGGCTGAGAATTTGGCAGGTAAAAATAAAAACGAGATAAAGTCAAATGTCTTAGAGGCAAAGACGAGTGAAGAGCAAACGAACACATCACCATTGTATTATCTTAAGGTAAATAATACTTAAAAACTAAAAAACACTTTTCATAAAGTAATTTTTCACGTCTATCTGTGTTTCCATAGTTCTTCTAAAATACGAAATGGATTTAGATACGGGTTTCATCATCGTTTAGAGAATTCCTTCCGAAAGGGTTATATTTATTTTATGTGATTGGATGCAAACGAACAGACGGGTTACCAGATGGTAAGTGAACACAACCGCACATGGACACCCGCGGCACGAGAGGCATCACAGATGCGTTATATATAAAGCATGTATATTATATTTATATAAAGTGAGAAAAGTTGTAAGAAGTTTTCGGGAGCTTTTATTGGTAACACTGACTAAACATAATGGGTCATCCAATAATTACGTGAGGTATTTTTGAGGATTTTTTGACAACTCTCCTGCCCGTCCCTCATGGGATGTCGCGAGATTTGTCTCGAACCTCTCTCGCTCCACCCTAATTTCACGTGAGATCTTTCAAAATTTGTATTTTAAGTATAAATTGGCATGATGACTGATTTTTAATTACTGTCCTATAATACTCTAAAATATATACTATTTCCAAAAAATATAATATTTTTGGAGAAAACAGATTTTTTACAATATAAACGCAAATGTAATTTAAAATGCGTACCAAAACGCTTGCCCGTGTCATGGCGGCTGCTTAAGACGTCATGATATTGTAAACAGCGAGCACATAACGAGTGAACTATTGAGTACTCTATGTGTGAAGTTAATGTGAACGTTATACTTACGTAGTAGTTTTCAAATTTCTAAATTCTGTGGAACAAATGTCTTTGGCATCAGCCAGAAATTCTCCCAACATCAATAAATCAAGTCTAGGTAAATTAGTGCTATTTGCCTTAGTAAATCCTTATTCTATTGTAACTTTTGTTTTACATACACGATAATAAGCAACTGAGCAACGAGAATATTGAAGTATTTTCTAAACGAACATGAAACGATAAAAATGCAGTTCTCCGAAATTCGTACAAATTAGGACTGTTGATAAAATATTGGTATATCAAAATATCGATATTTTTAATAATATTTTCTAGAACGATATATCGACCATTCTATATTGAAATATATATATCGGCGTTCGATATTTTTTTAAATGCTTTTGATTCTCATTTTATCTCGTAAATTATTTGAACCACAAAATTATAGTAAACTTAATTCCCTCTATTTAATTTATTCTATGTTTGTTTTCCTTCATTCCATTATTTAATGGCTTATTCCCACTCCTCGGCTGATTTTTTTAAGACCCACGTCTCAAGATGGCGTATTATGTTTTTAATTTCACAACATCGTAATTGTAAATATCATGGTATAGTAAAAAAATTAGCACAATTAAAAAAGTAATTTAAAAATATAATTCACAAAAATTATGAGTTTACAATACATAAATTATTGTTTTATAAAGTTTTGTAATAAATCTGCTGTTTTGTTAAGTTTATGCTGCCGATAGTCTGTTGACCTGTGCCTCATGAAGACGACATATGTGTGTATGGGACTTAAACCTTAATGGTTTTGGACAGTCCAAGTATTAAGACGCAAAATAATTTTCTATAGATATATCTCTGTGGTATAAAAAAAATATTGTTTTTGATACCTACTTTACTCGTACTAATCAGACGGATGAATATATAAAACGATGAGCGTTTTTAAAAATAGTTGCTGCACATTATATTTCTCTTATTTAAAGTAAAAAACAATTACTAAGACCCAATTGCACCAACGTACTTATATGAAATTTCATGATTAAGCCTCATTCTGTCTATATCTGTTATCTGTAAAGATTTGATATAGATATAATGATGATTTAGCTTAAATCATGATCAGAACATTGTTGGAAATGGATCATTAAACTATAAGCTAACATTTTCATACATATATAAATGTAATAAAATTTAAGTGTCTGTTTGTAATGTCAAAATAATAACGTTTTACTAAAAAGATATGAAAGTATATGTGGTATTTATAACAAGAAAAAAAACAAATTTGTGAATTTAGGTCTGTCTGTTGGTTCTGGATACTCTCCGAAACAGTTGGACCGATTTAAAGCGGACTTTCACTGGCAAATAGCTAAATTTATAAGAAGTAGCTTAGCATAATTTATTTTGGATTAGCTGTTATTCACGACTTCATTCGCATATAATCACCGAAACAATAGGGCAGATTTTTACGAAACTTTTACTGGTAGACCGCTGATATTATAATGAAAAACTTAGGCTATTTTATTTTGCACTAGTTGTTACCCACGACTTTAAATATAATATAAATATATACATTGTTATATCTATGTAATTAAATATTTAAAACTTTTTTTTTTTAGGATTATCTTATATAATGTAATTGAGCACTGAGGGGGTTACATAGTGGGTTAAAATTCCAAATAGGTTGCTGATAACAAGCCCAACCCGGCACACTATTACTATTTTTAATATATAATTAATTGTTGGTTTGCTCCTATTTTATAAACTGCTATGCCGTTCAACTGGTCACGGTAGAAATTTGTTAACTAATTGTTCATACTTGCGCGACGGTATAGAACAGTCAATTTAATGTATTATAGTTAGCGTGCATGTCGTAATTACACATATATTTGAAAGGGTAGTTCTGTAGGTCTACATCTTACAGTTTTACATTTTATAAACTTAAATTAAGAAAGTGCGTGTGGAGCCACGGACATTATTTATATTGGATTAGTCCCTGTATAAATAATTTTTAAGCTGAATTGCAGTTTTTTTAATAACGACGATATATCGAAAAATCGTTTTTTTTCGGTATATCAAACCCCGATATATTAATATTTTCTTAAATATCGATATATCGAAAATCCTATATGTTTAAAAATATCAACAGCCCTAGTACAAAGTAACGTTTGCTGAAGCGTGACGTAATTCACTCTGATTGGTGTTCAATGTAAGATGGACGACTGCTGTATTTTATAGTTTTATTTTATTAAAAAAAATTCAATTTCAACCTGAATATAAAAATAAATACATTTTTCATAACCTATTCATACGGGGCCTATGGGATAAACAGATTATTTTATAATTCGTGATTACTGTCATGACGCCAATTGTTGGATTTATTGAAAAAAACACAATGTGCCTTATGATTTTTTTACTGTTATTACAATTATTATTACAATACTTTGATATATCAATAATAAATAACTTTACATCTATACGTGGATTGTAATATATAGAAGAATTGTGTCAAATGTCGCCATATTTTAGTCCAGAAACATGCTTTACTTTATGACTTTTTTATATTTGTACACTATTTTTTGCCCGAAAAAATTATGTAATATTTACCGGAACCGCCTCTCTCCCCCATGTAAGATTTGACTTGACACAGTTGTCTAAACCCTCGTTGGATTTGATAAAAATCTACACGACACTGAAAGAATTGTGGAATTTTCCACAGGGGCCATAGACTAAAATAAAATAAAAAATCTTTCAATGTATATAAATAAAGATCTATTGCTGAATGTACATATGTAAACACATCACTTCAGAAAGGCTGCGCCTCTTCAACTAATTTTTTATATTGTCTTTATAATTGTCAGCACAAGGTAGGTATGAAAAAAAATTAATATCAATATCTCCATATAAAAACGGGTGTGAGGTAGAAGACAGTAGAGGGATTTTTAAACATATTGACAGATTGACGTTCAGTTGTGAAGCTGCCATTTTGTTTAAATATATGGTCGTACTGTAAAAGGAAGATTTGGTGACATTTTAATTGCTTAGTGCACCCTTGCAAAGCCAGGCCAGGCAACTAGTTTTGAATAATATGAAACTATTTAATTTCAGCTCATCGGACGACCCACTCTACCAAAAAGAAAACCAATGCAATCGTTCTTAGATAAATTCAAACCTACGACTATCAAGAAACATAAGAAACAGCCCAATTTACTTTTCGTAGGGTTTACGGACAAGAAATACTATGATCACTTATTGACTAGAAATGGGATCACTTTTGGTATGTTGCTTTTGTATTATACATTACTCGATTAATTGGATAATGCAATTAATCCATTTTTTATAAATATAATCAATTTCATTATTAAAAGTAATTTCCGACTCCTCATTTCATATCCAATGAAAAATTAAATTACGAATTTTCATATAAATTTTCATCCGCTTGTCACCACATTCAGAGTGAAATTCCAAAAATCCTTCCTAATGCTCCGTATGGAATCTTGAGGTAAAGAGAATCATCTATGTGTATGAAAACGTGTCCGTCAAAATGTGCCAAATTATGGTAGGACTACAATAGCAACAGGGTTCATTATTGTTCAATAATTTTAAAAAGTATTATAACAGTATACACTCCAAAATCACTAAACTTATTATGTAACGTTCACAAAAATTCGATCACTCTCCACGTTTCTCGCGCAGCAGTTATATTGACAAAATTTCATCAGACTAACCATATCCTTTGGCTGCGCTGGCGCCATTATGAAACGTTTTGTTATTTAGTGCTTAGTGATGGATACTTTTCAACATATTCTCCATATGAGATATTTTTACTTATCTCTACACTCCATAGTGCTCACTTACAATGTTAAAGGAATCAGTATGCAAAATATAACGGTTCGAGCCCAAGTAGTTTGTACTGTGTTTATACGTCTGTCGGTCAGTTATATTTTGATATATGTAGAAAACTAACTGATGGCCCCGACTCTTTTGAAAATGATTTAATTGGGTTAATAATACGCTGTCTTTTAAGTTTTTGTTTAATTGTAATCATCTTATTACTACCCTTCAGTCTTTTTACAGACAACTTTAAGTTACCTTTGTTATACTTTATTAATACTTTGTTAAACAACTTCAAAAAGGAGGTTCTATTTTTTAAATGTTTGTTACCTCTGTATTTCATTATTTATAGAGAGATTAGGAAAATTCTGTTTTTTCTTATTGAAACGGGATATTTTCAAGGAGGTCCCATTTAAATCTTAATTGTTAGATTTCAAAGATCTAAGATGCGGACCCCTTAGAATGGAATATTAAATGTATAGTGACTGAGATATGTTCAGATTTGTGAAAATCCAAAACTAGGCAAGTACGTAACTATGGTCAAGGATATTCGGGTTCACTTTTTTGGAATCGCTTGTGTTTTTAGTTAAAATTCTATTAAACATAATGACATGTAACCTAGAAACATTCTTAAAAATCTTCTATCAACTAAAGTCTCGTTAAAATCGGCTTAACCGTTTCTGAGATCAACCCAGACTAACAACGGACACTTGAGCTCTACTTATATTTATAAACTAGTTTATTCTGGCAACTTCGTCGACTTGGTTTATTATCGTAACAATATATTTTATACACAGGAAAAACCAAATAAAAAACATTGGTTGTCTGTAAAGTCGGTTTACGGACGATAATTTTACGTGATAACGTCATAAGAAAACATTGATGAAAAATTGGATACTTTTTGCCGCAAGAGACGATACGTCACAAGCCGAACGCTTAGACCGATTGAGGCTCTCTATTGCTTGTTTCGCGCTCTCGCTTACACACTCGACTTTATTGATTTATAAGACGTTATCACGCCAAAAATTTAAAGCTAGAGTATAAAATCTTATTGTTATTATTTGTTTACAAAATGTATTTGCAAATAATATTATCCATTTACTTCCCTTCTCTTACGCATGCGCATGATGCGTGCCCCACTCAACACATCGTTAAATGCATAGTACTCGTAATAATCGTAGTTTCTTAAAACTTTAATAGTCTAAGAAGTAAAAGAAAAAAAAGGAAATTTATACAGTAGTTTATCAGTGATGTTCGTACAAAGGCAGACTGTATAATTTTATTTACATAGATAGAAATCATATGTTTATATATTATTATTTTTTTTCTGTCAAAAGGAAAACTCACCATTGAAATTAAACCAAGCGAACCGAGTAAAAGCAATGCACCAAATGCCGAGAATGAAACCACTGGTACGGATACCAAGGACATAGAAAGTTCTCAACGTAATAATGATACAAATGATACAAGTTTCGACTCTGAATTAGACGATCAGATCAATGATTTACTCTCGTCGATAAGACAAGGCGAAGAAGAGAATGATAGTGACACTGCGGAACCGACTACAGCAGAGATACTTCAAACTGGTTGTTTTGATCTCGAGGGTAACGATCGAAATCGTGTAACTATTATTTTTGATAGTGATGACGAGCAAAACGAAGGTAAGTGCATTAATTCAAATTCTGAATTGCAAAGTAAACATGAAAGTTCTGTAAATAAATCCGGAGTGCTTACTCACGAAACTGTTGACATTACAGAGAAATCTGAGAAAACAGACAATACTGTTGAGAAAACAGAGGATATTACCGAGAATACAGAGGATGTTACTGACAAAACAGAGGATGCTACTGACAAAACAAAGGATATTAGTGAGGAAATGGAGGACATAACTGAGAAAACAAATGTTGTTCCTGACAAAACGGAGGATATTATTGACGAAACGGAAGATGTTACAGAGAAAACGGAAGATATTACTGAGAAAACAAATGTTACTGAGGAAACCGAGGATGTTACTGAGGAAACCGAGGATGTTACTGAGGAAACCGAGGATGTTATTGAAAAAACGGATGACATTACTGAGAATACAGATGATGTTACCAAGACAACGGAAAATATCACTGAAAAAACTGAGGATGTTACTGAGAATACAGATGATGTTACTGAGAAAACGCAGGACATTACTGAGAATACAGTCGATGTTACTGAGAAAACGGAGAATATCACCGAAAAACCCGAAAATGTTACTGAGAAAACGGAGGATATTGCTGAGAAATCGGAGGACATTACTGAGAAAACAGATGACGCTACTAAAGCTATACAGGACGTGGATGTTGTTAAAGTAGAGGGTGTTATAGATGAAATTACTTCAGAATTTGATACAATTGATGACACTAATGTCGAACAAGACAAAGAACAAGTAGCTCATGATGAGAAGAAACAAACAAACACTGAAAACGTTGAAGCGGTATCGATGAATGAAGAAAATCCAGTTCAAGATGATAACGTAAATGTTGAAAAGGAAGTGAAGAAAGATGTGAATGTTAAAGAAAGTGTTCGAGCCACACCGACGAGAGCGTCCAGTAGATTGGCAAGTGTAAAACCGACCACCATCCAGACGAGAAGAGCCAGTAGAATGACTCAAAATAATGAGTAGATTTCATCATATATTTATATAAAGGTCGAAAATGATTATTATTTCCCTTTAATTTAATTTTTAATGATTAATAAAATAAAATATAAATAAATATGTTAGTTATTTAGTTATGGCGGTTATAAGGTGATGTCATACGATAAACTTTATCAAACCGGTATGCTTTTACAAAATGAATTGCTTTAATTATACACCCATAAATTATAATGTTTTATCCACAGTAGGCTACTCAGCGGGTAAGTTTATTAATCATTTAAGGAATCACGAGTGTGCTCCAAATCCACTATTATATTGTGAAAATATAGCAAAAATATCGCGGTCACAAGGATTGCCTTCGGAAACGTACGAGTGAAACTTTTTTTACATCGCCTCAATTTTTTTCGTTCACCTTACGCATTTGGCGTTACAACCGGTCGCAGATTAGGAGTAAAATGAAAGGCGCACGACAAAGCAACCAAGGCCAATATGAGCCGCTCATGGCTCGATTAAAAAAAAAGTAGTGTGTACTTATGTACACGTGTTAGAAGTTATACTTCTTTGGCGTAACAAGATAAAAATATTTTCAAAAGTTTTGTCTTTCGCCTTAGTACGTTTGTAGAAAAAAGGACACTAACAATAGAAAAAAGGTATAAAAATACAACAAACATCGTATTTTTATAAGTATAAATATTTTTTAATTGTATACAATAAATTAATCTCTCGGTGTATATATAAGAAATATAATAACTATAATTATTTATAGATATTTACAGTATATGAACGGATTAAGATAATCTATAATTAAAAATGTTATCTTTTAACTATACTTATATAGTTTTTCTTGTCTATTTACTAATAACTTGCCCTTTCGATGTTTAATGTTTACAGATATGTGTCGAATATGACAAAATAATTTTAGAATACAAACTTACCACGTTACCATGGCAACTATTAACATTTTAATGGTTACTATAACAACGGCAACGCGTAGCGCATAAGTACAAATATAAAATGTTGACTATAGCTAACTTCAGGGTGTAGGTTTTGCGGATAGCTTCAACCTGTAGATTTCGTGTCACACTGCTGCGCGCGCATCATATAAATTCACTCATAATTTTTTCATAACGCGCCTAAAGAAGTATAACTTCAAAAACATGTGCTAAATTATAAAAATGCTAAAATCCGAAAAAAAAGGTTCACCTGCATCGTGGTTTCATAAAACTACACAATTATTTTTAAGCATTAGATATAAAATTATTTATACACTATGCACGATGCTGGTCTGCTTTTTTTTCGAACTGACGTACACTGTTGGCCTGGCAGGGCCTCTACAATACCATCGGACTACTAAGGGTGCGCTTAAGGCACTCACCCGATTTGTTTAGGCGATCAGCGAAAGGGCACTCGGTGCGCCTCGGCTTGAACTGTCGCTGGGTTCCCGATCGTACTAAGAATGCTCGTCTGCTCGAATTTCATCGCTCATACACATACATACACTTATACAATAGAAAGAGACAGCGGGAGGAAGAAAATCGCAAGAAAGGAGGAAGACAATTCCTATCGCAATTTGTATTAAAGAACTTCGTTCAAAAACAAGTTCTAGTTAAAAACACCGGAGGTTTCCTGTGACCGTAAGAGACTGATCAATTATTACAGTGTAAAGTTTCAGTCATTTTTGGCTGCCCTTTTCCTCTTATCAACAAAAATAAATATACTCTGTTACTCCCCTCCTGTGTTCACTTACCTAAACTTTAGTATGTTTTACAAAATTTCTTTGAAGTTCTTTTACGACTTTTGAAATTTCAATTATAAGTATTGTTGACTTAATCATCATTCAGACTTTCCTCTCCCCCACGTTATCAAAAATAATCAAAGTATTGAAGAGAGGGTCCTTCGGTGCTTACATAATACAAACGTTTGGATATTTCTTAATATTTAGATAAAGGCTCTCAATTTATAGGAATTGTCGTCAAATGAAAATGGAATCGACATCCTCATTGATATTATGCCGTTTGTCGTTGATAAGCTGCTCATTCCCCACCTTAAAACATAGCCAAATTGTGGCAACAGGTTTATTAGAACCTTCTCACCGGTAAGCTAGAAATGAGAAATAGATTATTTAGTACGATATTCCTTCAAGGATTCAAATACAAACATCAATATCGACAAGATAAAGTTAAAAACCCTGGTATTGCAGTTGTCAATAGACAACATAAATTATTTCTCATAAAATTAGTCTTCTGCCTTACACCTCTTTGGCAGAAAAAGAGCTTCATACTTCTAGTTAGACCAGCTGTTGTTCCTAAAGTTGACTGGGTCGGGACTCACCTAACAAAAACTTACAATTTGGGACTTGCCTCTTGGTTTTCACATAGAAAATGGGGCATAATTATATGAATAAATTTTAGTTCAAACAAGAAAAAAACAGTCCGTTAGCGTAAAACCTTATTTTTCACAGCACATACTGTGATAAGCGCTGGTTTAGAGAATATAATTAAAATAGAAATAGCACGTGATTCCAATGAATTTATTAATACTATGGTATCCCAGTATCACAACGTAGATATAACAGTTTTTATGGATATCGTAATGCTATTCCCATACCTACATACATACATATTCGTGTATCGGCACGAAGTTTTGTCTATGGTCAGACTAAATGCAGATGTGGGAAGATATTATCTTTATGCGTTACGAACTATCGGATTGCGTGACGATACACACGCCACGATAACTGGGCCAGCTGTTTTTGCGCACATCAAAGGAATTTATCGGACGCTAATTTCAAGTTATTGGAAAGACAGGTGTTGCAACAGGTTGGAACTGTGCCTTTATCAAAATGATTTTTGACGTTAATTTTTACGCGACAAGTAGTCGAAGCTTCGCCACGCAGATATGGGAGTAGCATAAGACTGTAAAGCTTTTAGACACGATGCGGAATTTTTAAATGCGCCGCTGATGAAGAAATGTCTATAAGTTTTGATTGTTATTTGAACGTACCTCACCATAAGGCGAAATTACGATCTATTTAATAATTATAGTGTGGAGGCTTCGCCAAACAGAACTCGTTCTTAGCTGGCGTCAAGGCATAATAACATCGCGTGGGTATTAAGCGCCGCGTTAGAACGGCACGTTGTGTACTGTTCACATTAAAAGCCACACAAATATAGAAAAAACTCAAACTCTCGTTCTAGTGATGAATATAATTTAAAAAAGAATATAATTCACTTGGTTGGCGGGATCTTAGTCTGTCATGTAGTTGATTTTATTCATAATCTTGTGTTATTTGACTCTTAATTTTGTAACATTGGTAGTATTTAACGTAATATAGATTGGTCATTGTGTACGAGTGAAGTGGATGGGAATCACAAGACACTTGTAATCATTACCTACTCGATAATGGTAGTAATAATCTAGAAAATTGTTTATAAAAAAAAAACGTAAGTTGCGTTATTTTTAATTTAATGCCCATTTTTCTGTACCAACAAAACTTCATACTTCGCATTCAAATAAACCTCCTTCATCTATAAAATGCCCGGTAATCAAAGTTCCGAAAATTAGCCGTTTTACGTTGAACAAACTATTAAAATACGTTTTCAAAACTTGCCTTGTAAATTAAGTAACAATAGTTTATGTATCAGTAGGAAAAATATGTCGAAACTTACCATAAGTTGGTTAATGTAGTACTCGTAGGTGATGGTGTCTGTTACTGGGTCAAGGGCAGTCTGCATCATCTCATCGAATTCCTCCTAAGAGAAGCAGACAATTAGATTATTATGTGAAGTAATTATGGGTAGTGCTGGATTCAACCTTAGCATCGCCGCTGGGCACTGTAAAAAATACCGACCCATTACAGAAATTTTACATAAAATGCATGAAGTGTCTAAATACATTTTTGGCAATTTGCAAGTTATTTGATTTCAATATATTACATTTTTTATTTATAAAAAAATTAAAATCTATTGCCGAGTGTATGTAAGCGCATCCCTTTGCATCAACTGCGCACGTATTTGACAAATCCTTTTTTCTTCTGTGTAACTGTAAGGGCAAGGTTCTTGTGTGAACAAAAATAATTGAAAAGTCTCTGTACAAAGAAGTGAGTGAGACAGAAGCAACAGCTTGAAGATCTCAAAGACATTGACAGAATTGATAGATTGACGTTCAGTTGTTCTAAGTTAGTTTCTATTTTACTTCATTCCATGGTCGTACTCTAAAGGGAAGATTTGTTCTCATTTTTGTTTGTACATACGTACGAAGTCGGGGCGGGTAGCTAGTTTAAATTAAAATTAATAACTGTAATTGCTCAAATTATGTAATTAAATATAAATCATTGATTTTTTTGTAAGATACAAAATTTATTATTTATAAGTGTATTCGAATTTTATAAATATTGATTTTTTTATATAAAGAAGCCAATTTCAATACCGCACAGAATGTTTTTGTCACCCTTTGAATTTTTCAGCCTTGAGCCGAATACGTCTAGTGTAAATCCAGCGCTGATGATGGGCAATAGTTGGTAGTCTACTTATGTGAGTTCGTACGCTAAAATGTGGATGAACTTAGCTATAGCACAGCATATATCATTTCATGGTGGTAAGGCGTTATCTATTACCCACCTGGCTAACTACCATCCTGAAGTTGTAAATCTGTCGCCAAGCACCGTGTTGGAGTGTTCCGGCAGCTGCCCTTGAGAGCCAATTGTCTCTAAGTCAGTGACCACAGCTAAAGCCATATAAAGAATGTGTAGATTGCCTTCGTTTCGAGATATGTTTACAGATGTTCTGTTAACATTTATAAGGGGAAAGTTTAAATTGTACTTTTTAGAATAGGTAATAATATAACCTGTGTAAAAGGTTCCCCTTCTTCTAGCATGAGTTTTGTAAATTTTTCCTTAGATAAGTACCCGCGTACTTCAGGATCAAAATAACGAAATGCTGCTAGTAATATATCAGCACTGGCGGGGTAAAACCTGGAAAGAGATTATAAGCATAGTTGTACTTGACAGATATTATTATTCTGTATTGAGCATTGTACAAATATTTAATATTGTAGATGTAAGTAGTGTAAAGTATATTGAATAGATATTAATTATTAATAAAGGCTTAGAGCTGCTAAGAGCCGCCAAAGGTAGAGTAAAAAAATATCTCTTCCAATTTTTTTTCTTGACACTTTACACTAAACCTCATCAAAAAACTATGGAGTATAAAGGTAAGGAGAACCATCTATGTGTATGAAAATGTGCTAAATTGTGATGACGCTACATTAGCAACAGGGTTCATTATTGTTCAATTATTTTTTATAAAGTTTTATAACAATACACACTCTATAATCACTAAACGTATTGTATAACGTTCACAAAAATTCTGTCACTCCAAGTTTTCTCACAACAATTATTTCAAGCTATATTTACAAAATTATTTCGGACTAATCATACCTTTTGCCTATGATAGCGCCATTTTCTAGAGTTTTGGAACTGTTATTTAGTGCTTAGAGATGGACACTTTTTCAACACGTTCCCCAAATGAGATGGTTCTCATTACATCTACACTCCATACACAAATGGTGTAGAAACAGGGGAATAAGATTTATTTAATAACTGTTTTGTCTCCGCCTTATATTATTATATAAGAATTACTATATACTGATTTACCTATGTTCAATCATAACTTTGCACATGTATGGTAAAAAGTTGTTTAGGGGTACGCTGCCAGTCGCTTCTTTGTTTTCCGTCGCCAGAATAACTTCCTGGATCTCTGCTTCCGTTGGACAGCAACCTGACAGGATAACCAGATGTAACGAATATCTCTGTAGTATATTAGTATATTATTACATCTCATTTCGTTTTTCTTTTTTTTGGCATTATCTACGCTATTGGTCTGACAGGACTCTACAGCTTTACCGGACTACTAAGGTGAGCGCTTAAGGCACTCACCCGGTTTAATATTGGCATCTCATTCTCATTTCGCTTTGATCCGTGTCTTATATGTACTTATCTTCGTTAAATGATTTATGTTTTGTTAATTTAAATATCCAATGAGTTCAGAATGTATCTATATTTATCGTGTAATATGTTTGTTTCGTTTATTGAGATCTAACGGGTTTTATTATAAAGCTATCTTTGTTACATAATATATCTATGTCACTCTATTGTGCAATTGTAAACTGATAATAAAATCAACATCTCGACATCATACAACTTGTATGTATATGAATATAATAAGTATTGTGCCAAAATGTTGAACGGCACGAGTAATCCGGTAAAACTGTAACGGCCTGTCAAGCAATCAGTGCACTCAGTTCGAAAAAAAAAATTGGATGGTACGACCCGTGCATTAGGAGGTACTTGTAGCAGGTGGCTTTTTCGAAAGTAAAAAAAACAATCCAAAATTTCATTGGGAAGCTGGAGTTTTAATCGTCACCATAAAACCAACAAGTAGCTAAAGTCAGCGACAAACTTTTTGGCTTCTCTGAATATAGATGCACAGAAAACAAATTTAGGTACATATATGTATTACACTACACAAATAATATCGAGAGAATATGAGCGTAAAAAATGACAATTTTAGATTTCTATACTAATATTTTAACTCTGTTTTGTAATAAACTTTTGATTATAGCTTAGAGAACGGATCACCTGTCCTTTTAATTATTGTTCTAAAAACAGTATCTCTCTCTATGAGTATCTCCTTCTATTCCCCGTCCTATTATCATTACGTGCGTCTTAACTCTTATAATGGATAACCACCTAACTGTAGAATGCTTGTCGAAATTTATTATAACTAACAAAATTAAAATTTAGATTTTCATATATATCTCTTATGTATGTTTGTAATCTTACAATATGTTTTATGTGTGCTGTTTTTTTGAACTGACTACACTGTTGGCTTGTCAAGGCCGCTACAGTTTCACGGGACTATGTGTGTTTTGTTTGTGGTGTATGTTTGCAGATAACTCGGTCTGAATGAAAAAAAAGATATTTCTTTAATTGTTGCGTACAATCAACGTCGTTTATGGTTCTATTTACGTGACCTTGGCGAAATTGTGTGTAGACACATGGCCATTTTAAAAGAAGAAGATTTATGCTTATGTATATGTCTTTATACGTCTGGTCTATGTATGTATCTATTACGTTTATAATCTATATACCTAACTCAAATCAAATCGATTGCTGATTGCACATCAGAACAGCTGCACTGATATTGCTAATTCTTGTTTTTTATTTTATTTGTAATTGTCAGGATAAGATTCAGTATTTCCTCACGATGTTTACCTTCAACATCAGCCGATATTTTAACCAATTTAAATTAGTAAAATAGAAGGGAATTCCGAAAAATTCGTCGGTAAATGCCAGAGTTGGAACCTGCGGACATCGGATTGATATTCCATATATTTCGGCAAATATTTTTTATATAGATTTGTATACTGCAGACAATGTCGACAGTATCGCGGGATATTGCATGTATTTATTATAAAGAAATTTACCCAATGAACGTAGTATAGTTCCAATCTCTCTGACGTCAACAACTTGCTTCCCGGAATGATCGAACACCTCGAAGGCTTCTATAATTTTCTTTTCCAAGTCGTTATTTGGTTGTACTGAAATTCATTGTTTATATTGGAAACTGTTATATACGTGACACACGAGTGAAATAGCAGCTAGTTGAATACGCACTCACTTTATTGTGACAAGTAACAGTGAGCGCAGTCACTGTACATATATATACATATATATATACTTATACATATCGCCCCCTTTTAGTTATTTATTACTATAAAAGAATGGTTTATAATTTGTTTTCGGAATTGACCGCAATAACATGTTTGACGACCCAGACCTTGGCCAAGTGGATTGCTCCGATTGGTGTTTCACTTCTGATAAATCCTCAACATTACTAGGAGCCTCAAAAAACTCGTCAACATCTGTGTGATCTGGTTGCACAGCCTTTTCTTTTGAAGGTGATATCAAGGATTCACACCCATTTCGCCCTTCCTTGTCGCACAGGTCATTCATTTCATTATTCTCTGGCGCATGTGGAACCGAAAAATCCCATAGGTCGTATAAATCTGCCATAGCTGGTTTTTTATTACAGCATTAAACCCCCTGGCCTAGTATATTATTGCGATCAGTGCTTTTATTTAAAATAAGTTGATCTTGATGTTTCTTTACATTTATTGAAGTTTCAGAATCCCTTAGAATACATACAGTTTTACCTAACCTTTTCATTATGATACCTCGACTCCAGGTATAATGCTTATTTACATATTTTTAAACATAATTTTATCTCTTATTTTAAAACAGGTTTTATTTGTGCCTCTATACTCGTAAGTCTTACTCTGTAAACACTGATTATGTTTCACCACTTTAACGAGAGTGTCAGATGCGGACGGCAGCGGTGATTTCTCTGGAATAATAATGGCCAGACGCAAACGAAGTTTTCTGCCGAAAACTAATTCTGCAGGTGAGGTGTTGGTCGTAACATGTATTGAATTTCGGTAGTCAAAAAGATATTTTAATAACTCTTCATTGTTTCCTTTTAAATGATTACTACTCGGTATACAAGTTTTGATGCCCTTTTTAACCACTTTCACATAACTCTCCGCTTGTCCATTACTGGCCGGGTGATAAGCGGGTGATGTTACATGCGAAATACCGTTAGTAGCACAAAATTTAGTAAACTCTTCGAATACAAAACATGTAGCATTATCGCTCAATATCGTGTGAACTAAACCAAATCTTGACATAAACTCGTATAATTTTGCAATTACAATACTAGATGAGATACTGTTTACCCTAAGTACTTCTACCCATTTCGAGTACGCATCTACAATTACTAAATACACCTGCTTGTTTATGGGACCGAGAAAATCAATGTGTATTCTATAAAATGGTTTTGGAGGATGTGGCCACACTGCGAGCGGTGCACGTATCGGTGACGGCCGAAGTTGTGTACATATAGCGCAACTTCTGATCATTTCTTCTATAGCCTTATCTATACCTGAGAACCACACCTTACCCCGAGCTTCGGATTTACATTTTACAATACCTAGATGTGATTTGTGAAGTTCTGCCAATACTTTCGACTGTAGTACTTTCGGTACCACAAACCCTATGACCGCGCATGATAACACCATTTTCGAAAGAAAGCTGGGTTTTGCATAGCGAGTATGGCCGAATATTTTCGTTTGAAATTTTCCTAGGCCAACCACTTGATATATATTTAAGTATTTTTTTTAATTGAGGATCGTTATTTGTTTTGCGGCATAACTCATCTAATTTTATCGGTAAACTATCGTCAGCAACGAAATTAACGTATGATGCCCTATCTACAATAAATTTTTCCGTTACGTTACTATAATTTTTGAGTGATTCGCACCCGATCAGGCTTGTACGAGACAGATAGTTAGCGTAGTTATCGGCGCTACGTATATATTTTATTTTAAAGTTATAACCGCTTAAAAACATTGCATACCGTTGTAATCGATTTGCTGACACCTCAGGTATGCCGCCGGTTAACATTTTCGAGGGGAGGTGCATTTAATATAGCCTTAACTTACTGAGGTGACTTTTTCAACCCATTCTTATCAATTACGTATCCTAAGTATTCGATTTCGTCTTTGAAAAAATCACATTTTGATTCCTGAACGGTTAATCCAGCATCCTGTAATCGCCGAAGCACAGAATAAAGTCTGGTTAAATGCACCGACTTATTGGGGCCCGTAATTAACACATCGTCTAACAGCATAACACTCTTTCCATTCCCGATAACACACCCTCCATAACGCGCTGAAAAATAGCCGGGCCGCTAGCTAACCCGAAAGCTAGTCGAGTGTAGTTAAATAATCCTTTATGAGTATTTATGCAAGTGATTTTTTTGTGATTCGTCATCTAAAACACATTGTGCATATGCTTGAGAAAGATCTAATTGATTAAATTGTTGACCGCCGTGCAATTCAGTAAATAATTCCTGAGCCGTAGGTAAAGGATATTGCTCGACTAACAGCTGATTATTTACCGTGAATAAAATAGTGAATAGTAATAGTGAATAATCCGCACACAAACGAATCGTTCCGTTCCGCTTCAGGACGGGAAAAATGGGTGACGCATACTCTGAGTGCAAAACCTGCTTAATATGCCCTCGCGCACTAACCGATCTAACTCTTCATCTATTTTGTTACGCAATGCATATGCCACCGATCGCGGCTTAATAAATATAGGTTTAGCGTCTTTTTTTAAAGTAAGTTTTACCTTATATTTATCGAACATTCCTAAAGTATTTGAAAAAAAATTAGGATATTGTGATTTTAGTATTGTCACGATAATTCTCGAATCATCACAATAATTAATAGGTAGCGTTTCTATTTTATATAAGGATATGAAATCCCTACCTAAGAGCGGCGGGCCGTAGTCTCTAATTACATATACATTTAATGTATAAGTCCTACCTATGTATGTAAAATATAGTTTTGCAACTCCTATACATATTATCGTAATGCCGTTGTATGTTAGTAAACGTTGACTCGGTTTGGATAATTATACATATTTGAAATGTTTTAAATAAGTTTGCTCAGAGATCGCAGTGACTGCTGACCCGCTGTCAATTTGAAATTCGATTTGGACCCCTTGTACACTGACGGCGGCGTGATCTGTGATTACGCGGGCGTGGACGCGCAGTGTGCACACACTCTGTTTCGAGGGACGGAAGGGTGTTGAAAGTTAGCTGCCGTTATTTCGACGGGAGGATCTAAAATATATCGCGGACGCATTTTGTAACGCAGCGCGTCGGGTACGGACAATTAGCCGTGCCACAAACGCGTTCTTATGTTTGTATAATCTACATAGGTTCTCGAAACTATGAATTTAAACTATTAAATGAGCCGTTTGGTATCGAATTTTCAAGAGAAAAGAAAGTGGTTCAGCGGTTCCATTTGGTAGCGTGTCTCACCGAACTATTTTAATGTCACCTAATCGCATCTCAAAGATACTCGTACATTTACTACCTGACTTTTATCCTTAACCAAACAGAAGTTCGAAAGTCAAAACTTAATAGTAAAATTTAAGAAACGGAAGTTAAGTACGAGATAAAAATAGATAAGTAATTGGACTTTAGCCTTATATAAAAACCAGGGTATTTTATAACATAAATAAACATTGCCACAGTATTACATTACTAAGACATAGAATGAAAGAAAGATGGTTAATATTTTTTTTCACATAAATAATAAATAAATATTAATAAACCTAAGAAGTTCAGTAATTAATTAATATGCATTATTGCTAATAGATGGCATTCAACTGCCATTCTCTAAATCTATTACTACTATAATATACAATCTAAAAATTAGCCAATTACAAATATTACATATTTCTATAAATTGTATAACTTACTTTGTATAAGTAAAATATGATTCTATTTTTCAATCGCATAAGGTTTATGATTAAATTTGTAACTTTCTAATTAGTTTTGTGTTGTAAATATTACAAGTTATTGAACTTTATCACATTTTAGGAAAATTTGTTATTACAATAAAAAAATAGAGACTAAAATTGTTCATTGAACATAAATGTAAGATAAAATCGTCTTCAGAAGCAATAACAGACCACATTTTAGACGACAACAGATGGCGCTAAACTATAATTTTATTGGTGTAAGAATATAATGCAAGGAAGAGTACAGATAACAGTGAGATTATTTCTGTTTGTTGGGTTTATTTCGAATTACAATTTTCAAAAAGTTACCTTGATTCTAATGTCTTAATTACGCTTTGAATTAATGAATACTTTTTGGTTTATGTATTAGAGAGCATGCATTTTCTTTCAGCGGTACCATGGAGAAAAAGACTGCAGGCTGTGCAAATAAAAGAAAGGATAACATAAAAATAATAATAAGAATGAGCTATATGAAGTATACATGAATGAATATTATAAGGCATCGGCTAATTTTTTAAGACTCAGATCTCAAAATGGCAGGTTATGTTTACAATTATTTTTTAATTTCACTACATCGTACATTGTAAATATCATGGTTTAGTAAAAAAAGTTCGTACAAATGAAAAAATAATTTAATGATACATTTTACATGAAAATTATTATTTTAGAATTCATCATTTGTTATTTTTCAAAACTTTGTAATAAATCAGGTATTTTTTAAGCGTATGCTGCCAACAGTCTATTGACCTATGCCTCAGGTCTACATTCGTTTGTAAAGAACTTAAATATTTATGGTTTTGTACAGTCCAGGGGTTAATATTGTTTTTACAGTTGTTAAATTAGAATATTAGTGTTATGTCACTCCTATACCTGTGTGTATCTTCACGAAGTTTTGTCCATGTTCGCAATAAATTTAGATGCGGGCACACATTACCATCGTATGCTACGAACTATCTGACTGTATGACGATAGATGCAGCACTATAGCTAGGCACTCGGTTTTTACATACATCAAAGGAACTTGGAAGCCCTAATTTTGAGTTATTATTGAAGTGACAAAAGGGTACGACCATTATTAGTTTTTAGTCTGGCACAAGCTAATAATGTGTGCATTACAAATATACAAGATATACAGATTTATTCAGATTATTTCATTAATCACTGTGTTTTGTATTCCGTTCCATGCGGACGAAGTCGCGGGCACAGCTAGTTATATAATAAGAGTCGTTTTGTTTAACGGCGAATTTCATCCAACACCCCAAATTGTAAGCCCATTGAAAGCAGTGTTTATTGGATATCATAATTATATGCCAAATATCAATACATTCTTTATAATTTGATGACTACAAAAACAATAGTAGAAACTATAAAATAAATACTGCTATTACCATAATTTAGTTTTATGACGCTAACAGAAATCGAGCCGCGGCCAAATTCGTGAAAATTTTAAATCAAAGTAGATAATATTTACATAAAAATAACTTCACACATGTAGTGTCAATGTTTTCTATGTTTATTATTTAATGCTTCAGAATATTTAAAACTATTAATAATATAAAATAATCTGTTTAGCGCCATCTATGAATTATAAAAATATTTGTTTTTAGTATTAAGCTCCCATTTAACAACACCTAATACTAACACCTTAATTTAAGAACTGTAAATAAAATATAATAAAACTCAAATAATGTATTCAATAATGTGTAATATTTTCATCGCAAGATTAATTACAAGATATAACGACAATTTAATTCGCCCAATGTAATGGAACGAAGACGAATAGAAAGCAAATAAAATTTGAGAAATTGCTCAACAATGAATAATCTTTTTTTTCATACTGTCTATACACTATTAGTCTGATGTACCTTCACATCTTTAAGTTTTTTTTTTCGAACTGACCTACACTGCCAGCAATAATGCCTTCACAGTTTCACCGGACAACTAAGGGGAGCGCTTAAGGCACTCACCCACCCGATTTTATATAGAACATCTTTAAGGGACGTTAGAATATTATTATACGACATCACATGCAACCTAATTTAGCGGCACAACATCTTAACACTGCAATTCTAAAAACAACTTTATATATTGAGCGTCATCTATTGGCATTAATACACATTAATTATCTACCAAACTTAATAATTTGTATTAACCCCTGGACTATCCAAAACCATAAAGGCTTAAGTTCCATACAAACGAAGGTATACCTCATGAGGCACAGGTCAACATACTGTTGGCAGCATAAGCTTAAAAAAATACCCCATTGATTACAAAAGTTTAAAAATTAACTAATTACGTATTGTAAAATTGTAATTTTTATTTAAAGGTATTTTTAAATTATTTTTTCATTTCTACAAATTTTTTTGCTAAAGCATAAAATTTACAATACACAGTGACGTGACATTAAAAAAATAAAAATTATTATCCGCCATTTTGAGGTCTGGGTCTTAAAAAATCAACCGAGGGTTAATGTTTATTGTTCTTTGTATGAAAATAAAGTATTAAACATTTTTCATAGTTTACCGTGTTTTAGATATTATGTATGTACTGTAAAATACACTGATTTTTGGATTATAATGAAATGCGTGCTTGATGCACTCGAGTTTTCACTCTTAGAATCCCGGTCGAAATCTGAGCCCATGACATATCCAACAATCTTAAGTCACAAGACTTTCCAGTCCGGAAGGTACTTTGCATGTACCATCCCCACACGAAGGATTCCTACAACCTGGTGTTG
The DNA here is from genome assembly GCA_035772565.1 of Antheraea assamensis. NCBI lineage: Eukaryota > Metazoa > Arthropoda > Insecta > Lepidoptera > Saturniidae > Antheraea > Antheraea assamensis. The sequence continues at coordinate 2,036,843 of JAQQSE010000058.1, forward strand.
ATAATTCTGAATCACTCTAAGAAGGGAAAATAGAGAGCCAATAGCGTTAGAAGTTGGAAAAAAATGCTTTTTTTTGTTCAAACTGATATACACTGTTGACCCTGGGGCCTCTACAGATTCACCGGACTACAAGAAAAAAGCTATAACGTTATTTATATATAAAAGAAGATTGGGTTTTATTTTATTTGTATTATTATAAAAATACAAATTTAGGAATTTTTGGGAACTACGCATATGTAACCCAATGTACAGCATCCTGGTGCTCTCTATATATGTTACAAATACTAAATCAGGATTTACCCAATTTTAGTTAGCTAATCCAGTCCTCCGTTTAGCGTAGGTATACATTTAACCGTCTTAATTAGCTTCTGTCCAAATATTGTCTATTCTGCTGAACATATGACGAATAACTACATATTATAAAACAAAGTCGTCCGCCGCGTCTGTTTATCCGTCTGTCTGTTCGCGATAAACTCAAAAACTATTGAACGGATTTCAATGCAGTCTTCATCAATAGATAGAGTAATACATGAGGAAGGTTTAAATATATCATTTGTCAACGTTTTCCACAAATTGGTTGAAATATAACGATAATTGTTGGAATTGTTGGCAGTCGTCTGGGAAGCTTTCATAGAAAACACTGCCTAATTTTGAGATATAACAAAACAACATGAGAAGAGACAAGAACTGTATTGTTTGCTACCTTTTTTTTTTTTTTTTTTTACCCTGGAGAAATCCTCATGGATACCCTCACGTTGCCGGGGGACAACGTGAGGGTTATGCCGGACTCCTACCGGCTAAAACTCCAGCTCCGCTATGCGCAATAATGGACCAGGGTGCGGGTTCACGATGTGCATGCTCCGCGACCCTGATCGTGCGCTCTGATCACCCGTGGATGGACTGTACGGGGATCTTCCTCCCGTGAGGAGCCATTCTCCTCACCATGCCTCAAAAAACTGAAGCTGCGGCTATACCCGGCTTCAATGCCTCTCGGGTCTTCCTCCCTAAGTGGCAGCGAACGCCCCCACATTCGCTACCGGGGTATTGTTTGCTACCTAACGCAACAATGCAGAGGTCAAAGGCTATATTTATAAGGAAGTATTGCTACGTTTTTATTACTAATTTAAAACTATACTATTCTTTTTATTCGATTTTATTTATAAAATCATTCCATAGTATGAACTTTTTAGATACATAAACGTACAGATATACCTTGTACTTTATATAAAAGTATATATTGGTACTTTTAGATAAGTTTATATTCTTATTTTAGGAAAATTGTTTCTTTAAAATTTGTACTTTCAAACACGAATGTCAAAACATTTTACGTGATCAATAACAGATCTTATTTTATAGCATAAATACAAATAGGCATCTTACTTTTAGGCTCCTCCTTCCTTGCCATTATGTATATAATTTACTAAAAAATTTCGAATATTTTAAAATATGAAACTATATATTGACTTTATTTATCTCTAAAGAAAACGGTGTATGACTATTAATAAAACTTATTCGTTTCTAAGCAACGAGTAAGTTAAAAAATATTTCACCTAAAATTCCGCATTATTTTTATTGCATAAAAAAAGGAATACGTGTATTATACTGTGCTGGTGTGTTTAAAATTTGTTTCTCTTTTAATCCCCCAGTGTAATAAATAAATGTAAAAATGATTTGTCTTTTTTTCAGTCTTGGCAACTCAGTACATTTCAAATGTTGTTACCTACCACCGTTGATATTAAAACGTAAAAAAAATGTGGCAATGATTACCGCCTTAATATTTGTAAAATTATAATTTCATCAAATAAGAAAATGGAGTAGGTACGATTCGTGCCAAAAATTTTGTTGACCGTTTTGAAGTTGCTGATCAGAACACAAATTTGACTATAAATACGTATTATATACTATACGTAAAACACGGAGACAACTTATAGATAAATAAATGATGAGTTTAGATCCGTAATAATATTTTGACTTTATTTATATATGTATGTATACTATATTGTATACTGTACTTTTTATTATATATATACGTAGTCTTGCCATAAATACTGAAATAAAGAATTTTTTTTTTCTATTGCAAATAATATTTATTACTTTTACAGTGTGTTAGTTTAATATATAAATATAAAACAATTTAAAATATAAAAGCTTATTCGAATTGGTTTCCATTGTGTGCAATACAGTCCTATAAACGTTGAGGTCAAATATCAATAGAAGCACGTACTCTTTCCATGGGTAAATTCTTCACTCTTAATTGTACGGACTGCAAATTGTCATAGCGTTTAGAGCAAGCCGTACTCTTTAAAACTGACCATAAATCATAACCCAGCTGATTAAGATCGGGACTAGACGACGACCAGTCTTCAGCTCTGATAAAGTCCGAAACGTTCGTTTCCAACTAAGACTGCGTAGACTGAGCTTTATCACCCGTAGCGGAGTTCTGTTGGAAGTACCATTCTCGGTTATTGAATATGGTGTTGTTAAGGGGCTGTTTGTTATATGGATCCGAGTGTTGGGCTACGAAAGAGACGGATGAGAAAAGTTTACATGTAGCAGAAATGCGAATGTTAAGATGGATAAGTGGTGTAACAAAAATGGATAAGATTAAGAATGAGTATATCAGAGGAAGTTTGAAAATAGCACCAGTGACAGAAGTTGAAGAGTAATAGCTTAGCGTGGTAAGGGCATATTATGAGAAGAGTTGAAAGTCATGTTACAAGAAAAGTTTTGAGTTTGAAAGTGTAAGTTTGAAGGTATAGGAGTAGAGGAAGACCGAATAAGGTGTGGATGGATTGTGTGAAAAATGATATGTGTATAAAAAGTGTGAATACTCTGATGACATCTGACAGGAGAGAGTGGAAAAGAAAAACCTGTTGTGCCGACCGTACTTACCGTACGTACGTATATATATATACTTCTAATTAAAGAAATTCACTCTGACGGGCTTATTACCGTGTGAATGGTGTGTATACAGAACATATCACACGTATTCACCTATTTCGTTTCATTCTGTCATAATCACATCAGCCTGTAAGAGACCACTGTAGGGTGATAGGACTGTTACCCAAGAAAGGATTCGACATAACCACCACACCAGCCCACAGCGTACTGGTGATTTCAAACTCCGAGAAGTCCAAGCTTCTATATTTTCCCACATTCGGTGGTACTACAAGAACGTTTCTTTGGTTCAGATTTCTTTATGGTGTTTTCCTTCACCGTTAGCCTATAGTGTTACTAATTTCTATAAGCAAATGTAAGCTAATTTCGAAAAATTTATTGGTACATGCTGGGGTTCCAACCTACGGGCATCGAATTGATATTCCACCGGTCAGACTATTCGAGCATAAGGACTTTTCCTAATATTAGTTATAATGACGCTATTACATATATTTTTGTAATAATAAACAATGTAAACTAGCTGCCAAAGTGGTTACGAGTCTACACAATCAGAGTCAGATCTATTACTTCATTCCAACCTTCTGAAAGTAGCTACGTGGTACTTCACTGCCACGTCTTGCTAAACATTTGTTTTAAGAAACAGGATAGATTTACAATTTCTACAGTTATAATTTCAGTTTTATAGTACAGTTAATAAGTAATGACATCGGATCAAACCTGCTAAAGACTTTATCAAGTAATATTAGGAGTACTGTGTAGGAATGATTTTATAACTTTGGTATTATAATAATAAAAATCAAATTAATGTAGTTGAAAATCGGTATCACGTTTTGAAATACGTACGTTATTGTTTGGCACTGACATTTATACATTATAATTTCGTTAATTTTTAGATACATACTAAGTTTAATAAATACATTTTGCTAATTGCATACACACCTTCTTGCATTGAAATAGGTTAAGTTGTGGTAACACTGACGTTAATTTCCGGTCTGTGGATGCGCCGCCAATCGCCATTTTAGTTTTACTTCGCGCTTTCGAAGTGAGTTTTGCGTGTAATGTTTGAATTCAAATGATTTATTGCATTCCTATGTTAGTAAATAGACAGACTTTGTGATTTGTGGAGTGGTCAAATAAAACTTTAATTATGGATCCGTCTAAAATGAAAGTGGTGGATCTGCGTTCGGAGCTTGGTGCTCTCGGTTTGGATACAAAGGGTAACAAGCCGGCTTTGGTTGAAAGACTACGAAAAGCATTAGAAGCAAAGACTGGAAAATGTAAGTTAATGATACTTATTGTTATAAATATCAGACAGTCATTAGTTTATGTGTAATTTGTGTTTTCTTACGCACGTGTACATTTCCTGAGAGTCACTGAAGGTGTTATGCTAGTGCTGGCGTTGTCTGACGTCATTCATGCGATTATTATATCGTGATAAACCAAGTGGTAAATTTTTAAAATATCTAAATTTGGCTTAAAAATATTTTATCAGTCTTCAATAAGTTACACGTCTGTCAAATGGCTGTTTTTTTGTAAATAGTATAATAACTAAAGTTTTGAGGTTAGCATTCATTATTACAATTGTATAAATAGTGTAAAGCATCTTATAAAATCGTCTTAAAATAAATCATAACTCATTGTTTTCAAACCAATTTTGAGCACAAATACACAAATCTACATCTCGCATAATATAAACAAAAGAATAATATTAAAACCATCACTACAACATAATTTATCACTATTGTAGTAGACAAGTATAGTACTTAATTAAAAATTAGTAAAATATTTGGCACTACCATTCAGTATTTTTATATACAGTATTGTAATGATACTTGATTGTTTCATTTTAAATAGTGTAGACCAGAGGATCCGAAAATGAGTATTGTGGATCTCCCTGTGGCAAATAATTGATAAACAGAGGTGCTCCAATGAGTTTCTGTTTTCTTTTTACATGATTTTTTTTTCAGATAAAGTGTAACAGTACAAATTAAAAAATTGTAACATATATCTCTGGTACAGTAACAGGCATTTGATTTGCTATGTAGGGAGAAAGAAGAATTTCTGGCTAAAATTAGCTTACTTCAGCTTAGTAAAGTATACTCTCTATTACACAGTGAATGACTATGATAGACAAAGATGCTGCTACATAAAACAGAACTTGGCTATCTCTGTCCTGTCCCTGATGTGCTAAATGAAAGATACTGTATAAGGCTTACTGAAAAGTAGTTTTCATGCCTGACTTTGTTTATTCAATGCATCAATCAATGTTTACAGATATTGTACACATTTTGATTAAGGCACTCAGGCAAAGTTTTGAACCTATGTATTGTGGAATAATGTGCATATAATTCTGGAAACAATTTTGTTTCCAATAAATTTCATAATTCACTTCCTATTCAGAGGTCCCATGTATAAGAATAAAATAGTATTTAAAACCTAAATGCAAACTGCAAATATATATAAATAAATAACATATTCTGTTTGTAAATGAAATTAAAACTATAACAGTGGTTGAGAGAATTTATACATAATACAAAGTAGAAATATATACCTTGAATGTAGGCCCTGATTTTTAAAATTAATGATTTATAAAGCAAAGAAACAAATGAATCATAAAATGAATACTAAAATATTTTTATATGTTGGTATGTATAATTCTGTGTAATTCAAATAAGACAATGTTTGTTTTTTTTTAATATATATAAATGTTCTCTTATAGATAAACTTGTCATTTAACATTTTTGTTATATGTATGTCAACATTATTTTTATCTATGTTTTACACAGAGTATATTATTTGTGATTTACACACATAAGATGTGGAAAGTATATTATTATATTCGTTGTGGACTGTCACTGAAGTGCTGGTCACATAAAAGTATGTATTTAGTAGGATTTCATTAACGAGCAGGTACTATATATATATATAAGATGTATGATTGTGTACAGTGTTTCTATTGCTAGGAAAAATTTGCATTGTTTCTTTCCAGAATTTGAATTTCTCAAGTTACTTGGTCTTCTGTTGAATTACTCGTTCCAGAATGCCAGCTGTGCATGTAATTCTGTGATAAAATATACCCACATCCAGTTTATTCTCAAATATGAAATTTGGCATAACTGTTGATTACGTCAAATAGGATAGGGATTTCCACCCTGGCATAGGCTAGTCATGTAGCAATATCTAAAAGAATAAGTTAATTTCTGCAAAATATTGACACATAATTTTTTAAATGATTATTTAATAAGACAAATTTTTGTGTTTCTGATATCAAACTATGGGCACTGCATGTGATATTCTTCATATCCTTGAAGTTTCAATTAGTTGTGTATTTGTAAAAAAATTAATTATTTGATTCCTTCTAGAATAAATAAATTTCAATATGAATTCTTCCTTTAATTCATTTTAATTGGTTGTTTTAAACGAAAAAAAAAACATTGTTAATAACAAGCTGTGGTCCTTTGTTATACATTTAATACTTTGTTGTACTTAAAAAATAGTGTAATTTTCCTGTTTTGAGCAAGATTTAACAAAAACGGTATGGTTAACACATTCTGTACCACCAGTGGGTACACATTAAGCTTGATTTTCATTCCACATATAGGGAATGAGAGTCATCCTCATATCCACGAAACAGTACATGCAAGCTATGCGGAAACGGCATCCCTACTCCTGCTCTAGCCTTCCAGCGCTGCGTGGAATTTCTTCATTTTTATTTTTTCTAGATGCTGAAAGTACGAGTCAGGACAACTGAAAAGACTTTCTGGTCTTTGATAGACTGGAATAAGCTGTAAAACTTTTTGAAGGAGGTTCTCCTATAAGAATTTCTGCTAAGGTAATGGTGATCGCATTTTCAAGCCTTCAAAAGAAGATAAAAAACGGTTCTACTTTAGGACCACATCTAGGACGATTCATTGTCCTTAGTGCTGAGTTAAAAGCGGAGCTAGCAAACTTGGTGAAGAAAACGGCAAACATTTTTTATGGTTCCATTGCTAATCAAATTAGAAAAGTGATTAGGAAAGTGAGTCTTGAAAAATGGCTGGACGCTATTGGTTTCATGCATTTATGACTAGGTACAACATTTGTATTAAAAAACCTGAAGTGACGCCAATCAAAGAAAACCTGATACAAAAAAAAAACAGGGAAAAAGAAAAGAGAAGGAAAGGTAAAGTCAGGGAAAAATACTACAATACAGAAGAAGAGTCCTGAAAAGGCAAAGCATTAGGTATTATTAGAAACATGCCAGGATGATGAGTATGATAACACAGAAGATGCTGGAAAGAGATGCCTGGTATGCAACGATTTTGAAAAAAACACCGAGATTACGTTCAGATGCACCTCATGTGGGCTATGGTCTCTGTCGTAATGCACTGGGTGGAACTCGGCTGAAGGTTATGTCTGCGATATATACTTGATTTTCTTTGACTTCGATTGCCCCCAGGGTGACCACTATTACCCCATGTTGGTGTAATGGGAGTGAAACCTTTTTTTTTAACTTTTGTAATATCTAAAATGACTGATAATTCTTTGTAACTAGCAGGCTCGGAGGACGTTGTCCTGCCCTGATTATAAAAAAATATATACTTGAAAAACCTTGACAAATTGTAGACCTAAACCTTCCCCGTGAATTACTCTATCTATTGGTGAAGATCGCATTACAATCCGTTCAGTAGTTTTTGTGCTTATTGCGAATATCCATAGAGACAGACGCGGCGGACGACTTTGTTTTATAATATGTATTGATGATAGATAATTAAGTAAATGTCAGGCAAGATGGGCCTGGCACAGAACGTGTTAATATAGGAATCGAAGCTTAATGTTATCAGTAATTGTAAATCTAAGCGATGGTATGGTAAGCGTGTTCTGACACCACACCGACGGACGTAGGTTCGAATCCTGGCTAATGAACCGGAGCTTTCTGTGAAGGACAATATATATCGTAATAAAACTATAGCATGATGGTAGGGCTTTTTCTAGGTTTTTCTGGCTATCTACCAATCTTAAATTGATTTTAATTTGTTAGTGAAAATAAAACGCAACTATTTTTAGTTTCGTTTTTGTAATGGCGCTTGTATTCATCTGTCACTTTCTTATCCATGTATATTTTCTGTCGCTAAAAATGTGTGCTCAGATACTCTGTTTTTTATTATTAATATATATGCCATATTAGTGTAAAATCTTACACAATTACCTCAAGAAATCTGTTTTCAAGCACCTATAGGTGTTCCAGCAGCTACACTCGAGAACCAATGCCTTTCTAGTTTTAGCGTGTATAGCATCTTAGATCATATTGTCGGTTAACATCAGATGAGATCGTGGTCAAAGTTAAACCTATAAAGTGTAAAAAAGTAATAGAAAACAAAATAACATAAGACAAATCTAAATAAATAAAAATCAATCAAAATTATGACTAATTCTGTTTTTGTTTGTATTAAAAAATCGTGTGGAAAATTGAAAAATTTGAGTTAAGAAATCTCCATATAGGTACTCTTAAACAAGTTAGTGACTGAATGAGATTGAAGATGTTGAGAAATATTGACAGATTGATGTGCAGTTCCCATTTGAGTGCATTACATGGAATACTCTTAAAGGAAGCTTGGTGCCCTGTTTATCAATTGTTACAAGTCTACAAGCTGACGAGTTACTAAAACTTTTTTAACTTTTTTGCATTTATCAAATATTTTCACAGGACTTGCAATAAACTTGTATTTTTAATTTACAAGACTTTGTTTTTGTTAGATTGCAAAATTGTTTGGCTACGGTATTATGTCTGTAATTTTGAAATGAGGTAAAATAACTAGTTTAATTGATTAGTAAATATTAAACTTATTTTCAATCAATTTGATTTTGTTTGTAAATAATCAATTGTAAAACCTATTTTATTTGCTTCATGTATTATCCTTAGAAATTTGATATTCTTTTTTGTCCGAAATAAGAAAATAAGTCTATTCTATTTACTACCATATACATAAAATGTCATATGTGCTAAAATATTTGTAGGAGAAAAATAACATGGCAGTAAAACATTGCCACCGTTCATTGATTTTGTTACATTTCGAATTACAACCCGAATAATGTCAAATTTAAAATTCTTCAATTAATTTATGACCAAAAAATATTTTTTATATGCCATTTTTACCAATAAATTGTCTAAAGACATACAATAGTACAACTCCAACGTTATGTCTATAGTAGATATTATAGTCAAGAGTCAACTCTACAAGTTTTTCGTTAAAAGGTACAAGCAACAAAAGCATTTATGACAAACAAAATCACAAATACATGTGTGATGAAAAAGGACTTTTATTATTATTCCAAGTGATTTCACTTGTAATATGTAATATGCACGTGTAGTTTTGACAATCGCATTCTGGTAAAAATGTACTAATATATAAGAAAAAACGCATGTTGGTTAGTACACCCGTTACACATGTTTGGGTTAGTACACCCGTGAATCCGGAGCGGGCAGCTAGTTAATTAAAAATATTACCTTAAGAAAAAAAATGTTACGGTTAAAGAAAAGTTTTCTAAAAGTTTTCATTTCTAAATTGAGTTAGTTCGGTTAATACAAAAGGTATGTTTATTCAACAGTGCTGCCTGAAACATCAATATTAGATACCTCTACAGAGGATGCAGATGAACCGGCGACGCCTCGACGTCCAGCGCCGCGGACGACGCGCCGTTCGTCCTCATCACGACTCGCAGCGACACCTCTTAAGGTAAAAACATTAAATACAACTCACGTCTGTTCCGTAATGCTTCAATTTTTTTTGTTTTAATCTTCCTTATCCTTGTCTCTGAAGTTTGTCTCTTATGGAATGGTTTGGAAATGACTATTTTTTTTTATTGGATTGGGTATATAATCAAGGGGGCCCCATTTTAATAGCATTGGACCTTGAATTTCCAAGATACACCATAAGATATATAGATACGTTTTTGATAATCCAAGATTAGGTAGGTACCTAACTATGGTCAATGATGTTCTGATACATTTTCTAAAGTAGATTTATCTGAAGTCCCTTTTATTTTATGTTAAAATGTTATTGAATGATTATAAAAGTCTTAATAATAATAATAATCTTTATTCCCTCTTTAATCCCTATTATAGGGAACCAAGCATTTATATAATAATATTGAACAGAAACCCCAGGAAGAACCTCCGGAACCAATTATAGAAGAAACACGTCATGACGGAAGCGAACGCTATTCCCCCGAATTAGACTCTGAACCTGAAAGCAGTTCAAAGTCACCTAAGACAGAACCGTCTAATAAAGATGATACTTCTTCTCAACAGCATTACGAGGATGAAAGGTAAATAAATAAAATGTATTGGTTAGAAGTCGTTTTCAATGACGTCATACTTTTATATTCATGTCCACATCTTCGCCTCGATATATCAATAAAATAATATTTTATGAATTATAAATAGCCCTGACTAGTGAATTATAAATAACTATAATAAGAAATATGAAAGTGTGTCTGTTTTGTTATTCTTTCACGTCTTAACTACTAAAGCGATTTTTATGAAATTTTGCATATACCTTATCAGGGATACCGAAAAGGATATAGTGTCTACCTTCCATTGTGAAAAGTAATTGGTATTATTCTAGTGGGATGCAATAATATATTTTAGACGTCAGGCAAAACCACTAATAAATTATAACATGAAAGCCGGAATACTGGGAAAAGGACCTGTCGTAACTCAGAACAAAATTTGACATCCCGAAAAAAAAAATAGAGCCAACCTGCTAGTAATATTCAGTTTTGTTGTAAATACAATAAACTATAAACGTATCATGAATAAGCCTACAGGAAAAATAAGTCTCATTATTATTATATACAAATAATAACAATATAAATAAATAAATTATTACACATATTATGGCGTTATTGAAATTAGTCTGTAAATGGTGAGAAGAAAAATCATCATTCGTTTATTATTAAAAACCAACCAAAAGTAATTATTTCAAAGTTTTTGTGAGCTTATTCTTAAAGTGGCATTAAATTTAATGTCAGTTGACTTTATTCTATATATTCAAACAATAAGTTCTACTGTGTGTGTATATTCGTTATTGAATTACATTAATGATGTATTCCTTCCAGGAGTCAATCTACAGACGACAAAGACGAGGAGCAAGGTAAGAATACAGATTTAAAACCAGATATTTTAAGTAGAGCGGAGATTGTCAATAAAAATATTTGCTCCTGGAATGGAGATTTTTTTTTTAAAGTTATAATAACATATTAAAAAATGTAGTTTGAATATTGCAAATTATATATATTTTTTTCGAACTGACCTACATCGTTGGCTTCGTAAGGCCTCTACAGTTCCACCGGACTACTAAGGGGAGCACTTAAGGCACTCCCCGATTTGTTCAGGCGATCAGCGCAAGGGCACTCGGTGCGCTTAGGCTTGAAGTATCGCCGGGTTTCTCGATCTGACTTTTTTTTTTATTAACGTGAGGAAATCCCTTATGGATACCCATCCTCCCGGGGGAGAGAATGGGCTATGTCCGACTCGCACGGACTAAAACCCCACGGTGTACCGGCCTCCGCTTGAAGTTGGAGCGGCATGGGACCGTGCTAAGGGTATCATCATGCCGCCCCAGCGGTCAGCCCGGCGGAAGGTGGCCGCTAAGCTCCATCTTTATATGGAAGTAGACTTGGTACACAACGAGCTACCTCCCCTCATCTGCTGAGCCTGTGCAATGAGGAGATGGGCCCCCCGACCCATCCCCTCACGTCCGGCTACGGAGGTGGAAGCAGGTGAGCAAATCGACGCCTCCTTTGACGGAGACGACCACTGAGAGAGTCCGCCTCTCGGGCCCTCTCCACTGCCTCCTGCGAGATGACCTCCTCGCAGAAGAAGGGCATCGCCGTCCATGCGCTTTCGCTGCCGAGCATGGCCGCAACCACGCTCGGCAGCGCTAGATCTCCTACCGCCGCAGCCAGAGTGCGGCGCTGCACCTTCCACGTCCGAGTGTGCTGCGCGGTGTGCTTCTCAGCGCCGCACTCGTGACAAGGTCGGCTCCCTGCGAGCGATCTGGTGCAGGTACTAGCCAAAACAGCCAGGGCCGGTGAGTACCTGCACCAGTCGGAGCCCCACTCTCTATCAATCCACTGCGGCAGGACCAGGCGGACGGCGTCCACCGTATATCTCTTCTCTTCGCCTTCCCTCTATCTCCCTGGGAGCCGGAAGCTCCCTCAAACGTTTTCTTGCCGCCGTGAATTCGTACACGGCGGCAAGAACCCCCGCCTCCAGCTCCCAGGACAGGGAGCCGGCAAGCGTGTAGGCCCTGCTGAGGACACAGTGCGGTATCCCCGAATCGCCCTCAGTGCCATAATGCGCTGCCACACCGGGGCCCCGTAGACTGCCATCGCCCCCACGATTCCCATGTATAGTCGGCGGCACCCGGCACTCGGCCCCTCAATATTGGGGAGCAACCGGCCGAGCGCCGCCGCCGACCCTGTTATCCGCGGTCCGAGCCCCGCAAAATGGGGCGCCACGGAGCACCCAGTCGTGGCCCTTGTTCCACAGGAGTGGACCCAACGCCAACCCCTGTGGAACCCGCTGCCTGGTCTTCCGCCGAGCCATCCTTCCGTCGCCGTCGACGTAAGCGATCTCCCTGTCTTCCAGGTACACCTCCAACAGCCGCCACAGGTGCGCGGGTATCCCGAAATACCGGAGCGCCTCCCAGCTAATCTAAGCTAAGCTAAGTATCCATTTTATACGCATATGAATTCGTGAAAAGTACATGTATAACCATGTATGTTTCACAAATGCATACGTGTATTTTTATTATCTGACTACTATGCTGTGTGACCTATTTCAATCAGAAAAGGGCAAAAGAAAACAGCCCACCACTATGTGTACCTATGCGTGCACGTTTGTGTGGTGATCTGTGTAAATGCAAAACGTACCTATGTGTGTGGGGTGATCTGTGTAAATGAAAAACGTGTGAGTCACTGTATTCGCACGAGTAACATACTCGAGGGCTCCACACCCAGGGACAAACCTAGGCTCGAGTTGTTACAAGAAAAAACGAGACGAGTGTGCGGGATCGTATCGTCACCCCCCGGCCACGGCGCGTGAGCAGGGAGAGTCGCGGGCGTGGGCGCAAAACCGCATCTTTTAAGAGGACATCGAGCGAAAAACAAAGAACAATGAGCGCGGTGCCTACTTACCTATACAATTACGTACGAGTTCCTAATGTATCGGTCTAATGTACATGAACAAGCGGGTTCGAACTGATATTATGATTATCGCGAATTTATTTATGCGCGGCGCGGGTTACACGTTGTAACGTAATCGCAACGGCCGGGAAAGATGAGATCGCGTTTAAGAGCCCGAGCTCAGACGTACTATTGACGAGCGCGTTGAACGCGAGTATTTCTTCTTGTACATCGTGTACTAAAAGGAGTTGAGCTATCCATTCGATACCGGTGGTCGATACTGAAGACGCGGGAGTGGACTGAACCTTCTTAGGCTGGGACTTGACTTTAGGAGCCGAGGGAGCTGGTGGGGTCGGCCTTATGCGCCAAGAGAGCGCGCTCGGTGCGGGTGCGAGTGCTGCCGATGTACTGGAGGTGCCCAGCAGGACAGGGAAAGCCTTCTCGGGAAAGTTCTGGCTTTGGACGGGCGGAGGAGGTAATTCGCGGTATGACCCGGTTGCCCGTAGAAAACGCAGCTAGGAGGCTCGGTGGACTCTGGAGTGCGGGGGCACTCCCTAGTGGGGTGATCCCCGAGACATTGACACTTCTGGGACGCAGGTGGCAGTGCCGGGCGGATTGACCGTACACCTGGCAATTGCGACACTGAGATGCGGGAGAGACCGCACACGGAGGTGAGTTGGAAGATGTCCTTTCCAAACCTATCCTGGTCCAAAGTGACCAGGACTAGGTTGATGGAGGACTCCGTGCGGGGGTGGTACATACGATGTACGCTTCGGACTGGGAGATCCTGCTTCTCCAAGTAGACTAGGACGTCGACGGTGGCGAGCTCTGAAGGAACACCGCGAATGACGACACGGAGGGCGCGCTCGTCCCCGAGTGCGTGAGTGAAAAAAGGGAGTTTTCGTTCCCGGAAGTATTTCGTGAGCTGACGATGCTCATCGGAGGTCGAGACTCTAAAAGAAATGCTGGCAACGGTGTTGACGGCGGACGTGTAGTAAATCTGTTTGGACGTAATTTCCTTCGAGATTTCTACCTAACGTGCATTTTCACGGAAGGTGACGGGAGGCGGGGGCGTGGCTTCTTAGCCGCGACCGCGGGTTCCGCGGCCGGAGCTTCAACTGAAGTCATGGCAGGGCGTGGGAGAGGCTCCGGGCACCCGAGCGCCACCTACATTTGACTGTTTTGAAACGGAAAGTCCCGGAGCCGAGTCGCTATCGGACGGATTTGCGGCACGTGGGCGTTAAACGCGGCGCGTGACGGTTGCAAAGCTACGTTTGAGTCTGTCGAGTTCGGAGACTAATAACGGGTTCTCCTGAGACGCGAACATGAAATATAATTTAGTCTTGTAACTGATTTGCGTCGTTAACGGGTCTGAAGGGGCTGCGGGGGCGCGAGGTGGACATGACTAACCTCCCTGCCTGAGGGGCAGGGGGGTGCGCCTATTTAAAATTTAACAGACAATCCGTGTCCGGGCCAAAGGGAGACGCGGTATCTTCTCTCTTTGTATCTGCACACGGCGCGGTACGAAGAACTATGCGCTGCACGACTCATGAAGCGCAGCACGAAGCACGACGCGTTGCACGGCGACTCAACGCACTGTACACAGTGTACCCGGCTCGCACCTAAAAGTTTGGTTTAAATGGTCCACTGGTAGAGGTGCACCGTCGCTCTGAAAAGAGCGTGTCGACTGACAATAGCCGAACGAACACACTATAGGTGCGGCTTCGCAGCAGATGTCTTCTTTCATCGAATTTCAAACGCTCGAACACAAAAGCACTGGGCATTGAATCACTCGGCAACAATGCGGGTCGGGCTGCGGCGAATTTGTTGGAATGCGAACATCTGGTGCGCAGGTAGGCGATGGCGGCGAGCTGGAAATGACCGGAGATAACCGAGCGCTGCGAACCGAAGCGAACGGACTGTCAGAGCGGCAAGAGAGCGTATGTGTGCACCCGACCGCTGCTCGAACGAGACTCCCAAATTATAATATGATATTATTCATTATATTATATAATATAAAAAAAAAATGGTTGTGTTGGGTGTAATTGAAATCCTATATAACTGTGCTATTTTCAAATTTTTTTGATAATATCAACCTTTCTCTTCATATGTTCAAAAATATGCGAAAAAAACAGAAAAAAATACTTTTAAAGCTGATACTATTTACATAAGTCGAGTTAGAGTAAATTTGTCATAACATCTGTTGAAGAGTGTTAAATATACTACAAGTAACCGTGCTTGTTGCTATAATGTCTTAAATCCAGCAATGTTATAAAGCACCCTTTATATATTCGGAACGACGATCTTCATAAAGATTTGGAGATTACTACGATTCAAGCTTAATTCAAGTCCGTCACAACGAATTATTTCAAACAGGCCACAAATCATCACAACTCGTTAGCGGTATCCGTTGCGAATTACACCCCCCAAACCAAAGGTTCGATTCCTCGAACGGGAGCCTTCGAGCATGCTGCTAGCGCGATACAGTAACACCGCATCACTATCTCCTTAAAACCACGAAACGTGCACACTCGCACGGTACGTACACTTGTTCTGAAAGGGACCGTTTTTCCTTTTTGGTTAGTTAATCTTAGCCAAAACTATCGGACTTTATATACATGTACGCCTTAGTGTAACACATATAAAGGTATGCATGCATATGTATCTCACTAAAGTATACATGTATGGTAAATGCTTAGTTTATTTCGATTCGTGTTCTACCCAAGGCAACTGCCCAAGCCATCTGCCAAGCCCAAGCACTCTGATGTCCTTGAGCTTTTTGTCTTTCGGCTAAGTACTCTAAGCGCTCGCCCTAAAAGCCCGCTGAAGCTGTAAAGGCCCGTTATTGGGCCAACAGCAAAAAAAAAACCAGCTGCCAAGGCGGTTACAAGTCAACACAATCAGAGTCAGATCATTATTAGATATTATTTCATCTCAACCTTCTGAAAGTAGCAATGTGGTGCTCATTCTGCCAAAAGTAGTAGTAAGGTAACAAAACGATTGTTGTGATACAGAACCAATGGACACTCAAGATGAATCTTCCAATCAAGAGAAAATGAAAGTCGAAGAAAATCCTCAGTGTGAGGATGATAAAGAAAAAGGGGAAAATAACTCTAAAGAGCTAGAGAAAATGGATCAAGATGAAAGTAAAGATGACCATAAAGAAGAGCATAATGACCCTAAAGAGGACCATAAAGACCGTAAAGAGGAACATAAACGAAATGAGGTTAGTCATTTAATTGAGAAAAAAGATATTCTTTTTATATATCTAAAGATGGATAATTGTATATCTTATATTACACAAATCAAAACCACTAATTATAAAGATTTCAGATTGAGATTCTTTGTGTGTAATGGATAAACACAAGAAATACTTAACCCGATTTTAGAAATTACTTAACCTATAAAAGGTACATTATCAGCGAGTAACATGAGCTGTATATTATTTTCAAAATCTACATTAAGGACAGCTAATCGGCTAACAAATGTTAGTGTATTATAATTTTAAAAATACGTATATTTTTGGTACATTTCATATATCTATTAACACAATACGTTTTCTTTTTATACAAACATCTTTGTTTAAAACCAGCAAACATAAACATGAATGAATAAATAAATAAATCCCTGTATGAAAATGGGGTCATAATATTTTATGTAAACTTTTCTATGTATTCATGTATAATAAAAATAAAAATAGGTTGATTACATTTTGGAAAAAAATTACCGAAATCTCTACAATTTTTTTTTTAATATCAGTTAAAGTGTACATAAAAAGTATATTAAAACAACTGTTTATGATGCGTCATATATTACCGATACAATAATTTTATATATAACCCATTGGAGACTTCAGGAATTATCTTTGACAGTGTTTATGAACCTACCATTAGGTTCTAATTTAAAAATGTCCATATTAATATAATATCTTAGTCAATAGTGAGTTCGGACAGTACGTCGGTCGACATTGATTCGAATTGTTGCGACAAAGTTGGACCTGTAGATTAAGATGTTTATCTTGATAAAACCACAGCATGGTGTTATGACTTTTTCTAAGTCCGCTGCTCGCTAGCTACCTGCCTCAAGTTGGAAGTCTATAAGTTAGCAACGTTGGTATGTCCCAGCAGCTGCACTTCATAACCAGCCTCTCTCAAGTTTTATCGTCTTTAGCATTTTTAAACACATCGTCATTTAACATCTCTTAAGATTATGGCCAAATGCCAGAAACTTATAAAGTATAAAAACAAAGAGATTGTCAAAATGTTAAACAAAAGAAATATTACAGAGACGTGAATTGACAGAGGAAGAGGAATGGGAAGAATTGAACGAGAGATTAAAGATAAGAGAGCAGGAACGTATCGAACGGGAGAAGAGACAAGCAGAGGAGGATGCGAAAAGATTGGAGGAAGTTAGCAAGGTATTACCTGTAATTTTTTAAGAACAGGCCTTTCAAGTATTATGTAAGCACAATTTTTGTCATTTTTGGGTCAACTCCCTAGGCCTTGCCAGCAAAGTTGTTACCTAGGCTTAGGTAACTATTGACATATTTCTTTTTTTTGACTTTTGAAGAAAGTTTCTTGTAAAAATATTTATGAAAAGTAAATATTGATGACGAAATTATCATTCTCACTCCCTCTTCCGCATCCCCCATTTTCATCAGAAATAAGCAAAATATAGACCCCCTATTCCTTCAGTCCCTACATAATACTTGAAGGACCATTAATATTCCATAAGTTGTCTCATTTGTCCTATTTGATTTTGAAATAAATATTAGGTTTTAACTTCGATCTTAGATACATTTTATTGCTAATAAGAATAAATATGGTAGTAAAAACAGATTACACTGAATTAATCAACGTTGCTCAGTTAAACCATAGAAATGTAAAAAAAAAAGAAAAAGTTAATAATAAAAAGAATATGACTTTTTCTATACAGGATCCAATAAAATTGCAACGCTTGAAGAGAAAGCAAGACAAGAAAGCGAGATGGAGCAATTTCTATAAGACGATTGCAACCACCAATGAGATACTGACACCTCCTGTCGCTGTATGTATATTTTTTATATAAATAAAATCATAGGTCTACCGTTGTTAGTGCATCACACAAAAACTACTGAATAGATTTTGATATTTTTTTTAGTTTACTTTTTAGACTTTTTTTATCATTCCCTTAATATGAAGTTATTAAAGTTGTACGTTACTAGATTTTTTTATAAGTACCAAGAAGCATTCAGCGATGGTTGAAGTGGGGGCAAGCGATGTGGTGCCCATGCGTAGGTGAGGGAAAGTAAACTGATGATATGGTTTACAAAGAAATATTGTAAACAAATTAAATTTTTATTTTTCTTTCTCTACATTAAAAAGATTGAAAAGATAATACAAAACGCAAACGAAGTCACGAGTATCAGCTAGTTAGAAATAGTAGTGTTCTTTATATAAATAATGGCATAATAATAGGTCTATCCTTTTTTATAGAATGCGAAGTACAACAAGCACAAGAAGGATGTACAAACAGCTGAACCGAAATTGCCAGAACCAGAAATCAATGATGACAATGTGACACTCTCCTGGTGTAAGTATTTTCATTTGTTAAAATTCATTGCTCTTCAAGTGTATAGTAGAATTTATTTTAGTACAGTTCCAACTTCAACAGAATTCCATTGCATTTTTGTTAAATTATTGTATTGTAGAACTGCTTTTAGATCATGTGTCAGGGTTATTATAGAGTGGATCAATATGTGAACGATGATGATGTCTGGAATTGACTCCTCTCTGTGCATCCACTAAAATCGATTGTAATGTATAATGAATTTTAATTATATAAGTATATGTTAAAAAGATAAACCCGATCGAGTTTCTTGCCGGTTCTTCTCGATGACTGGGATGTATTCCGAACCGGTGGTAGTTTTGACGTTCATAAGCGCCTTCTTAGGGCCTAAATTGAATAAAGTATTTTTCATTTGATTTGATTTGTGTAATTACTAAATTATATAGTACTAGCGACCCGCCTCTGCTTCGAACGGATGCAATGTAGAAACTAATATGGGGGCAGTGTGGAGTGATTGATAATATTATGATTAGCCTACAGGATGTCTTTGTTTACAGCTGATTTTTCATGAGACAGTACAAACATGTTTTCTTTGGAGGTTATTCTTAAAAGCGCGACATATAACTGGCCGTGTGAGAGACACTGTACGCTCAAATCGATACCGGCAACGTTGAATGATTTACCCTGTGACCTATTAATGGTATTTGCAAAAGATAGCTTTACGGAAATCGCAGGCGCTTAAATTAAAAGGTTAACAACCCGTCAGCCGTGTGTATTTTACAACAGTTATCTCTTATTCTGGTGTTGAATAATTTTAGTCACTGTAAAGCGCTTAGAAGAAGCAGTTCTGTTGTGTACAGATACTACCCTGCTTGGTTACTGGATATAGTTGATCCTGGGGCGCAATGTGCTTAAGAATATTACTATGTTAGGTGTTACACTGTATGTAAGACAGATATAAATGAATGTATTTACTAATTTGGTGTTTTGAATTAGTGGGTATAGTAATTTGGAGTAATAAGCTAATGCGCTTTGTAGATCGATGTGTTTCTTGAATAGGTCGAGTAATTTGGTGTGTTAAGTGAATGGGTTTAGTAATTTCGTGTGTCGAGGGAACAGGTTCAGTAATTTTGTGTGTGGTTTCAGATGACAGTGACCTGAACCAGTACCTGGAGGTGCCGGGGCTGTGCGGCGTGGTGCCGCTGAGCGAGGGCGCGTTCACGCACGCGTGGGCAGGCGCGCGCGGTACGCACGGCGTCTGCTCTGGACGAGTTCTTTACGAAGTATATAGGCACTTTCATATATTATCACATACTCATGACAAATTCACAACCTCATCGTCACCGCACTCAACATCACCACTACACAAATTCGTTAAAACGAAAGTGGTAAAACCTGTACCAGGTTCAGCTACGATCAGCATTAGTGTCTGTCACATGTATTTTCACCCCAAAGTGTCAGTACTCCTGCTTTTGTATTGTAGTTCGAAATGTGTGTTTGCCAGCCTACAGAACTTGGCACAGATCAGATGGCCTTTTTCAAGGGAACCTCTATAACCCTTGTATCATTTTTTACTTATTTCAGTATAATTTTCTTATTATTTTTAATTATGTAGTTCAATCAGGCACAGATTTTTTAAATGCTCATGTTAAAAACTTTCTCTAAGTAGGGACCTGGAATATTCCATAAACTTATTTTTATACATTTTTTGTAGATCCGGGTGGGTTCAGTGGTGACGACGACCGAAACCATTGATAAAGAACAGATGGCTTCAGGCTTGAGAGTGGGCTGGTCTACGGATGACTCGTCATTGCACCTTGGTAAGACAATTTATATGTATATATTAGATATAAGTACATTATATAATATACTAGTAACTGCTTTTTTATTTTTATTTTATCGGAGAAATCCTACATGCACACCCATTCTCATGAGGGCGAGAGTGGGTATTGCCTGATTCCTATCCGCTAAAACCACCTTGATGTACCAACTCTTTAGTGGGATGAACTCAGATTGCCCAAGCAACGACTCGGTATACCAGAATTATCTCTCCGATAGTTGAACCAGTGCAATGGGATGTGTGACTTCTTGTTATAAATAATTTATATATGTTTATTATTCGCCAATACATGCTAGATAACCCCTCAACTGATTTTTTAAGACCCAGATCTGAAACTGGAGTATTATGTTATTAATTTTTTGTTTTCATTTCAAGACATCGTGAATTATAAATTTCATGGTTTAATAGAAAAAGTTCGTATTAATGAGAAAATAATTTAAAAATATATTTTACATAACAATTATAATTTTACAATACATAATTTGTTATTTTTCAATATTTTGTAATAAATCAGGTGGTTTTTTTTTAAGCTTATGCTTATGTTGACCTGTGCCTCATGAGGTATACATTCGTTTGTATGAATCTTTTAATTATGGTTTTAGACATTCCAGGGGTTAAACAACATGTCACTGTCACTAATGTCGGCAGTAACTCTCACAGACTATTATTAACTATGAACATGGATAATATTATATTTATTTATATGACACGCTCTTAGTTTTGCTAAGATGGAGCAAGGACGCGACTTGTCTCAACAGCTTGACATATCATCTTCGTGAACCCTCTCAGCGGTCTTATTTTGTGAGATAATAGCTTCACAGAAGCAAACCAGTGTCTGTCATCGACCGCTTACTTCAAAGCATGGCTCTCATCATAATCCTTCTTCTACTTTCTCATGTGTCACTATCAGTGCAATGTAGTAAATCGATTTGGAATGTACATGTTAAGGTGAAGGTGAACTGAGCTGGGCATATGAAAGTACGGGCCGTTCAGTGAACAACAGCGAGTTCAAGGAGTATGGGAAAGCACTTAATGAGAAGGATGTTGTCGGTGTATACTTGGTAATAATCCATAACTATCATAATACATTTTATTTATAAATCCATTACATTGGTACACGTAAAATGGATCCTTGAATGAGTTTTTATTAATGTTCATAAAATGGATTTAAAATAAAATCATTAAAGATCGTTTTTATTTTCTCGTCCTGATATTATTTTGTAAGTTGAAAATGACAAAGATTCTAAAAACTTTAAGTCATTATCTTGATTTGTATAGGTCGCTTGCGGTTTTTTAAACTTTCAAAGTAAAATACTTTTATATGTAATCATGTATTTTAAAGAGATGAATTTTGAGATTTGTTTCCTTACGTTATCTGGTTTTGTCTAGCTTTGTGGGTCTAATCAATGATCTGACAATGGATAAACAAAAATTTATGTCTATATAATAATCATGAACATTTGGATGTGTTTACACTAATCAAAGGCGATTAAATTAACTGAAAACTTATGTGCTGTGTCATATATTGATATTTTTATTTTACATTTCCCTGCTTGCCCTTTTTATACGAACTTAATAGACAACGATAATCATACTTGGAAAAATGACAATAAATAGTTGAAGATTTATAATTTAACAAGTTGGCCCGGCAGACATTGTTCTGCCCTGAAAATAAAAATAAAACTAATATTAGCGCCACCTATTGGTCCTAGTTGTAAATGTAAATTATCCGGAATTTCACTTCAACGTGAGAAAAATTACTACGTAAACGGTACACACTGTTCCTTTTGGATCTATTAGTTATAGAATTGTCAGCAGCAATTTTTTCTATTATAGCACTGCAAAGTGACTGCACTATGCCTGATGTTAAGCAGAGTACAATTCAAAAACAACATCGAACACCGAATTTACCGTTGTCATGCCGCCGGTCTACGTAAATAAATATCTCTTCATGTTAAAAAGTGATGACAATACTGAAATAAGAAAGGAGTAAATAAAGAGAATTTACTGTGTAATAAATTTCAGCATATTAATAGATTGTAATGAAACATTTTCGTTTTATGCAGGATTTGGAATCGAACCCGTGCAAGATATTGTACACGTTGAACGGTGTGGAGCTCGGCGTCGCTTACGAGTTTGAAAAGTCCGTCCTCGGTGGAAAGGCACTCTTCCCTCACGTAGTCACTAAGAACTTATGCTACAAGGTCAACTTTGGTTACGACAGGTGACAAATTAGTCTTATTTAAATCATATTTTAACCGTGATTTGTCCGTTTTTACGATTTGTGCACTAAGCTTTATTGAAAAGACTGGCTGTTAAATATTATTGGTGCAGTATATTGGGCAACAGATTCACAGCATAACAGAATTGAATTTTTTTCATACATTCTAGTTTTTAATACAATTTCACCTGATGTTAAATGATGGTGTGGTGTAAGATGTTTAACATGCTAAAGAGAGAGATTCTCGGTGACGGATTTTCAACTTGAAGGTGGCAGCGGCTAGTAGGCAGCATACTTAGCAATAGCCCTACTATGACATGGTTTCGTCACGCTGCTTTCCTTCACTGAAAGATTATATATATTCCCAAAGATTCGAACCTAGATCTATTAGCGCACATTCGAAACGTTACCACCGAGTCAATTGCATCAGAAGAGCAAACCTTGTAGAAATTAAAGTTTTACACTGATGACAAGCAATTAATTTTGTAACTCTTAAAAATTCCTTTTATTGATGTCTCAAAAATGAAACACGGTCATTTCTGCCAAAAGAAATTACTGATCCCGAGGTATCCCTCCTATCGGTCATCCATATTGACGGGAACGAAGTTGAGGGCTATTGTTAATTAATAGTTTAACATTAATTTTATATATATTAGAATTAGGTTAGGTTCCTTTCTCAATGGCCAGCAAAGCATCTGTGATGCCTCTTGTATCACGTGTGTTCGTTCGTCTCCAATTCGCATTAAAAATAGATTAGGTTTACTATAGGGTCTACAGGTGCGAATTGAATAAAACCCCTAAAAAAAGTAAAATTGCGGTAACCATTGTAATAGTATGTTAAATTCGTGGTATCACTAAGTTAGCAATCAGCCCAGTGGTATAAATGTTCGACTTTTAGTCACTCTAGTCATAGGTTCAAATCTCTACTTTCCTGCTAAAGTAAAATATCTTATAAATTAATCATATTGGTTTATGAGTATCCTTTACAGCAGGAATATAAATGATTTCGTATTTACTCTTGTACATTCTGTAATGTATGAGATCGCAAGCGGAATTACATTTCTGTATTTGTAAAAACAAATTTGCAATATGAAATGTACAGGATTTAATTTTTTATTTATTTTAATAGATATTGCATAGTTTAATAATTTTTTCTAATAAAATTTAAAATCTGGTACTCATTTAAATGTATAAATGCGGAAATACTTGTTTGGATTGGACTAATGATAATATAGTCGTCAGTTATGTTGTTTAATGGGGCATGGGATTTTATTTAATTATATTCTAGCGTGTGCTCGCTGCTTCACTCGCCTTAATGTAGATTTAATAAATCCCTTGGGTGGGTGTACATTTTATCTCGAGGTAAAAGATACTTATGTCAGATGGTTTCAACCACGTAAATCGAATTGCATGATAGGCCCTGAATAAACGCTATTCAGGATAGTAAACGCTAGTATGTATTTTATACATATGAAAAGAATTATTTGTGTTTTAACAAATAAATAAAATTATAAAAAGTCTAAAGAAAATATGCACAATTGTTTGATGATCTGCGAACGTTAGGTTTCTGTAAACCTCCCACCTCCTTTGACACTCTCGATAATTGGAAACACATTTTATAAATGAACCCTTACTGTAAGTTTACAAAAATTTTGGTTATTATATTTTTAATATACAACATATGGAAAGAAAAAAAAAACTTTTTATTGTTGGACCATGTTACAAGATAAATGAGAAAAACATACATACACTTAATTAAAAATGTCTTACAACAACACCTCCATTACAACTAAGTGATACTACAGTGCTGATTTTCAGTGGGTGGCCATAGCTATGTACTGTTATTATGTGTTTATATAAGTACTCTATTTTATAAGTTTTAACTTCTAAATTGTATAAAAATTGTCACCTTATAATATAATATTCAATAATGTGAATTGGTTTTCAAGGTACAATATGATTACAAAGACAAAGATTGTACGCAAACGTCTTGAGGTACCTATTGAAGAAGTCCTCGAAGAGAAGAGACGTATGGAGGAAGAGCTCAAAAGAATGAAACAGGAGGCGATCAGAAAAGACAAGGAACGTAGAGAAAAAGAAAAGAAAGAAAGGGAAGAAAGACAAAAGAAGAAGAAAGAGGTATATTCAAATTACAAATATGACTATTTCCAGAAATTTCTATAACTTAAAATACAGTACTGTTGAAACTGGTACACTATCGCTACATCCGGAAGTTGCTACACAAGTATAGGTTGTCTAGAACCATTTACAAACAATTTTGCATCAAAAAGTTCAGTTGGACAAAGTAGTCATGTCCTGATCTAAATATAATGTCAGTACTCTTTATGTTGATAGGAACGAGAGAAGCAGGACCTCGAGAAAAAAGAAAAGGACGGTCAAGAAAAGAAAGAGAAAGGTGAAGACGAAGACACAGATAAAGAACAGAGCAATAAAGACACAGAACAGAGTAGTAAAGATAAGGAGCAGAGCGACGAGGAATCTGAGGCCGAAAAACAAGATAAACCCAATGTATGTATTAATTTTTCCTATTAAGTTTAAGAACAATCGTCACTAATTAAGATCTTTAAAGACAGGGTTTCCAAGAATGAAAAAGATAGAATCTTCCTTTATGTCATTGATATTTATGACATTAAGGCTGATTTGCATCAGTCAATGCTAACGTCAAAAGTTCGGTTAAAGTAATTGTTAAGCAATAAATAAGTTGCACCAGTTGATAATGGTTAAAATGCCATTACTATTTAACGTTAACAATTACCGATCCATGGTGGTCGGTTAACGTTAACTTTTGAACTTGTCAGGCTTACTAGTAAAACTTTAAAATATTATATCATTACTGCAAGAAATCCTGTGGGAAACTCAAAATAGTTTTTTCGACCAACAGAAATAATACATATGAAGAAATTTACACATGAAAATTTTGATAGTTTATCTTCATAAAGTTGATTAGTTTGCTAAATGGGATAAAGAAACATTTTTAGACAGATTGCGGGTGTTTACAAAATTTGTATGTTCATTGGCTTTGCACTTAGAGCATTTGTTAAGGCCGCCAACTATGTAAGTACTGACCTCTTTACACGTCATTGAAATTTAATATGCATCATACAATATATATAATAAAAATATATAATACATTTGTATTGCTTTTCTCCGAATTAACTTTTGATATAAATGTATTAATATCTAATATATAACTTCATAAAAAGGGATGCAAAGTAAAAAACAAAGGATAATAATTATAACACGCTGAATTTTTGTTTACAATAAACATCTAGTGAGGTATACAACAATGAGTTGCCAAGTAAAAAATGTTACCCTCTTTGATTTTAGGGACTAATTGCTTTATTTACGTAGTAACCCTGATAACTTTATCTATTACAAAATGTTTGATGGTGCAACTAGTTCTGGTAAATGTATCTGTTAGTGGTTATTGTCATTGTTATAGTTAACTTTAACCATTACAATAACCAACATTTTGACTCAGCCTTAAACGGTATTGATAGTTAACGGTTGAGTTTCTTTCTCTTTTTTTCAATAGGGTTTTTAGTTTGTTTTTGTATTTGTGTACCATAAACCCATGTTTTCAGATTTCTCAATAGTTTCTTAGCATACATGGCAATACCCAGCTATAAATCAATAATAATTTATGCTGTTGTGTTATTTTACTACAGTTGTTGTTACCAGTTATACTGCTGTTGGGATTATCCGCCGTTTTATATCGTAATGCATTATGTAACAATGACATGGTCATGAAATGAATATTCATTGTTTTCGTACCATGACATTGAGAGCGAGCATCATGAATTACCTTCTGTTTCACACCTATTGGTTGTTTTTATTGCCTACTTGTATGCATATCACCGATCTATTATTGTATTTGTCATTAGTAAAAACATATAACCAACAGCAGAATAATGACCTCAATGGTTATCATTTTTGGGCAATGTTTTTGGTGAAGGAAAACATCGTGATGAAAACATAACATGGTGATACGACTATTTTTAAATCCGCCATCTGCTAGCTACCACCCTCAAGTTAAAATCTCTCGGCAGGCATCTGTTAGTGTGTTCCGGTAGCTGCACTTGAAAGCCAGTCTCTCTCTAGTCTGTTCACCGTCTTAGACCACAGCTATTTAACATCAGGTGCTATTGTGTTGAAATGGTAAAGTCTATAATTATTTTAAAAATTGTCATCTGTTGTTTATGTGTAACATATTACGATATTGATTGTTGTAATGGTGACTGTCTCTACTTACAGTATAATTTAGATATACTATACATTGATGATATTCTCATTGTAGGAGAACGGTGAGAAAGCTGAAGAGAAACAAGCAGAGAAGGAAATCAAGCCTGAACCCATGCAGACCGACAATTCAGAAGTTGTGAACAAGAACGGAGAAGTCAAACAGGAGCAGCCTGGAGGTTAGATTATTTGTACCAATTCGTTTTACATTCCTTAGCTCTATCAGTTAATTTATTTATTTGACATTTGTTAACATTAGTTTGTTTTGAGGTTAATTTTGGTTGTAATTATTCTCTACTAATGATGAACACAGATTATTTGAAATAATATGGTATATCTTTGTTTACTATATATGTCATAAGTAGGTATAGTAGGTTTTATTAAAACTTGAATTGTAGATGTTGTCTAAAGGCCAAGAAATCTTTATTTACATATTTTCTGTCACTTCATTGGAATTAATTTGAATGTGAATTCAGACTCGATGTCGTGGAAAATGCTTTCCATCAGTTTAAACCAATCGGCCACCAGGACATTTTGGTGGAAATATCTGGAAGTTTAACGTCATTATTCGAACAATTCAACAAACTTCGAAATAGGCCATATTTAGATTTCCATTTTTTCCGACGATCGATGAGTCAATCGTTGTTTGTCTGTAACAACGAGTTGGGATACAGGTTGTTAACAATATTGTATATTGTTTTATTCTAGGTACATCTGAGGTGACTGTGGAGGACGTACTTAAAGGGAATACATTGGATAGTAGAATCAAATTTGTTATCCGGTAAGTCTTTTATCATTGAACTGCTAATGGAGAACTGTCTTTGAACTATTGAAACTACAGAACCCTAGTTAAGTAAACGATTTATATGAACCGTTTCAGTAATGTAAAGTGAATAACATCAAAATAAGACAGGCAAACATTTAAGGGAGTATTGTTTAAATTCATTAAAATACAAAGATAAATGTCGAGTAAGATTGTCAAAATCCTGCCATCTGAGAATTGTTCAGCATGCACTGTTTAAACTGTCAGAGTTATAAGATAATAATGTATGCCGTCGTCATTTATATAATAGCGGCACGCTGTGATGGCGGTTTTGACGTTTGTCTCCCATGAAGTTTCGTATTAATTAATAACTATGTTTGAAGAAACTAATTGCTGTTTTTTATTGTCAATAGTGACGTGCAGTTAATCTTAAACTTTATCGAATTATAGGATACAAAATTAATTTAGTACACTGATTTCTACATTATAACTATTTACTATATAGCTATCTAATTATGTTCCCGCGACAAATCTGCTCACATTTTCAATGTACGTTTTCAATTAAATTTTTTTTAGTTTTGTGTCGTTCGACATTTGGCCATTATCTTAAAAATTATTACGATATCTTCGTTTTAATATGTAATTATAGTTTTAAGAAAATACTAGTTTTAGAAGCACAACGAACGGGTTCAGCGTTGTGAATTTTCTTACTATGCAGAATTGTGGTAAACGGTATGGTACGCACACGCATGAGAGGGAAAGTGAACGGATATTATTGTAAACAATGTTAGAATGGTATAAACCAAAAATATTATATATGTTAGTAACGTTATATCAGTTGGCACCACTTTGTATGTAATATTTATACGAGTAGCCTTTGTATTTTGTTCGGCTTATATCTCCTTGTTGTAATGTCACCGAATTCACTGTGTTTCACTGTCTCCAATAATCTATTTATTCAAATCCAATCTAAGTTTGATTTTGCCAAAAGCGAAGTATATTTTTGATTTTTTTATGTTTTTCCTCTATATAATATATTTTTAAAGTAATTAACATCAACGCAGATGAAGTCACGGGTATGGGCTAATTGATAAATATGTTATATTAAATTCAGATACACAGTAGAAGAGGAACTGGATGGTAATGAGGAGGCATGCCTGCTGCCCGGATTCCTGTTTATGTCGGAAGCAAACCTCGAGGATGGGCCTCGAAGACCACCCACCAAAGCTGACTGTGAGGTGAGATTCCCATTTTTTTTTATACCAAGTTACTGTCTGTTACCCGTGACCTCTGTTCACATTATGATGTTTTTATTTATCTTGGATGTCACTTTTTTTCGAGACTAATTATGATATTTCTCTTATGCCCAAGAATTGTATTTTTTTAGTACTAAACACCCTTGGAAAACGTACAAATATGTTATATTATATATAGAGTATTGTTGCGTCGTGCAAACGCAAATGTACGATTGATCCGTACAAATATATCTATATGTCTGAGGTCTGCCGTTGCGCGCGCATCACGATACCTTTCAATCGTAGTTATTAACGTTTTAAGAAACTACCATTTGTATATAAACACTATGCGTTTAGTGATATTTGAAGTGGGGCTAACAGTGTGATGCGTGTATGCAGGAGAGGGGGAAGTAAGCTGATAATATTGTTTACAGAGAAATTTTGTAAGCAAAGTAAATTATTTCCTTCCAATTTTTATTTTTTGTTTCCTCGGTACACATAATATGTTGTTAAGATAATAAAAAATACAGACGAATTTACGGTTATCAGCTAGTTAAGAATGTTTATGTAAAATAACACCAATAAGTAATACCAAATGAGATGGTAGATTGTCTGTATGCAACTATGTTGCAACTACTATACATGTGGTCATAAACTAGTCCTGGTGACTATTCCTCTAGTATGTCGCGTTTCGGGATCCGCCGATCTATATTCAGCTGCTGAAAGGCTTGCAGGCTGGCGGGACAGCTACGAGTACCGTTGGATTGTAAATAAATATATCAATGGTCGCAATTGTTTCTGGAACATTCTATACTTCCCATCAGTCATAGTGCAATTACACTTTCGTTCTACAATTAAAAAATAATAATTAAAGTACAGTGTCTCAGTTGTCATATTTTTCATTTCGTTTTCGTACTTTATCTCATTGTCTTCGTTAATCCACCCGTGAGAATCCGCGACGGGCAGCTAGTATTAAAATAATATTTCGATTTAAAATTGTAGTATAATTACAAAACAGGTTGTGCGTTCAGACGACATTTATTGTAAGTTATATTTTATAGGTTATTGTAATGTTTGTCGTGGTGGTGGAATGTCGTTTCGATATCCGCGGGTTCAAACCCGGCATGTACCAACGACAATTTCGGAATTCGCATACATTTGCTACTTTCAATGGATAACATTATCCTGTGACGGTGAAGGAAAACATGAACCTGACAAATGTTTTTGTAAAACCACCGTATGTGGGAAAATATAGAATTATGGGTATCTCGAAGTTTACCAAATAGCCAATACGTCGTGGCCTGGCGTGAGGATTACGCCCACGGGAATGAGATAAATATTTTTTATTATTGGAATTTAAATGGTGTACAAATACATAATTAATATATATACATATATATTAAGAGATGCAAATGTTTAACAACTAACAACTCCCTTCAGCTATATGCTCCAGTATAAGGCAATACTGCAACACTGATTTTCAAAAGGGGCTAAAACATCACACGGACGTCCAGTCGGTAAATATTTATACAATAAAATGGAAAAAATAAAAAAAAAGACATTAGAAAACCAAATATTGGAAGTTGGCCCTGTTACAACAAAATTGTGGTTTAATGCACCAAAATCTATGGCCCTGTAGTGTCTCTTACAGAGTGATATTGATGATAATAATGTATGCCCATAAAGGATCTTTGATTTTAAGAGACAATGGGGTTCAATACACCATGTTGGAATGTGGTAGCAAATTGAACCTAGAGGGGGACTAAATTTAAATTACACTTGCCGGATCACATTTTTAGGTGCTTTGCAGCATATTTTCAACTTTAATATGGTAGCAAGCCGAGCGAATATTAGAAAAAAAGCCCGTCCCCACTATAGTTGTATCACGATGTTTCTTTCTATAAAATTTTGAGCCCATTGTAGGGATTCAAACCTACGTCCATCAACACGGTACTTGTACGAAACAAGTTGTCATTGAGACATCATTGCTTCAAGCTTGTGAAAAAGCAATAAATGTTAAACATTGATTATCTATATACTGAACTATTTAAGAAGTTTCTAGATAGTTTGTGATATATCAGAATTCATATTTCGTTATATCATTTCCTATTCACTTGTGCACAATAATAAAGGTATATTATGCAAGGTATTGCAAGATTATGATGAAATAAGTTTGTGAATAAAAAAATAATAGCCCTACATGTGATAGATTTGAGATGCCACCAAAATTTTTTTATACAGCGTAAGTTTTAGCATTTGAGACCACAATCTCATATGATGTTAAATGATGATGTTGTCTTAGTTGTCAAACACGCTAATCTTAGAGGAGTACCTGTCAAGTGCAGCTGCCAGAACATACCTACAGGTGCCTAGCGAAAGTTTCCAACTTAGGCTAGTAGCTAGCTACACGGGCTTAGGAAACCCCTGCCATTACGCTATGACTTGTGTATAAATTGGACTATCTCGGCTGATGTTAAATGTCGATGTGGTCTAAGATGGTAAACTGTCTAAACCTATAAAACTCCATTGTGTATATCCCAAAATATCTATGTAATCGATATATACCTTAATGGAACCATAGTGGAAAGACAAAGAAGTTCTTTCGTAAAGTTGGTTAACTGAAGTATATTATATACTTTATAGGCTAGAGCACAATCTCATGCGGTGTTAAATGTTGATATGGTCTAAGATGTAAACCCTCTGAAGCTATAAAACTCCATTGTGTATATTCCAAAATATGTATGTACTCGATGTATTCCCAAATGGAACCATTGTGGAAAGACAAAGAAGTCCGTCCTAAAGTAGGATAACTGATGTATATTATATACTTTATAGGTTAGAGCACAATGTCATGAGACTTTAAATGATGATGTGGTTTAATATAGTTAACGCGTTAAACTTAGAGGAGTGACTGGCATCCAAGTGCAGGTGCTGGAACATACATATAGGTGTTTGGTGACAGATTTTCAACTTGACTGGGGTGGTAGCTAACTAGACGGATTTAGAAAAAAACTTCCAACTATGCTATGACTTTTGTGAAGACAACTCATATTGATGAATGCAGGTTATCTTGATGGTCGGGATGCCCGGCTCCGGGAAGACTCACTGGGCTCGCCAACACTGCGCCTCAAACCCCGAAAAACGCTACAATATCCTCTCCACCGGCGCACTCTTCGACAGGATGAAGGTAACCATTACATTCAATATATTCAGCACACTACACATACATTTCCCTGTACATTCACATCCTATACACATTTGAATATCATAGAGAACTCTGATTTTTGAACGGTGCATTTAGAAGAGTGATGCGGAATGGCTAATTTGGTTCTTAATGGGTTTTCTCATATTATTAAGTTAGCACAATGTAAACAAAACTAACGAGTACTTGCTGTAGAAATATTTACTACCAAATAGAATATACTGGATTTTTTAAATGATTATATATTAATTGTAAATTTAACACGTTCCGTGCCACGTGTACCACAGGTGGTACACGTTAAGCTTGATCTTCAGATCGCGTGGCACGGAACGTGTTAACCATTATTTTGGTCACAAATTTATAAATACATATAGTTATTCATCAATCCTACGTTACTTTGATGCTTTAAAAATATATAAGTATAGTTTTTTCTTGAAATAAAAATAACGCTAAGTAAGTGCACTATATATGTATATTCTCAACAAATATTTGAATGTTTCGTTATCTGTTTCTATTGTTTTACTGAAGAATATCCTTATAATTCAATATTATTTTACTAATTTATTTTGAGGTTACAACAAAGGGTATAGTAGCGGATTGAAGTAAAACACTGATATATTATTTACTTGTTCTTAAATGGTCACTTCAACCATTGGCTATGTATAGCCAACTGTAAATGGCGATGTTTCAGAGATTAAATGTTGTCGGTCATTATTGTTGTAATATCTCATGTGTGTAATTTCACATGTGTTTTTTACTATATCTATTCTATGTAAGTAAAATGTCAGAGACCTGCCGTTGTGCGTACATCACTAAAAAATACTGGACAGACTTCGATCAAATTCTGTTTAGTTTTACTTCTTCCACACATGGTCCTTCTGAAATAATCAATATCAAAATAGCTTGACTTTATATAAAGTTATTATTAATTAATTACAATTATTATAAATATTACGTGTTCAGCGCTGTGTTTTCTTGCACCGGTTAAATGGGGCAAGCGGTGTGGTGTGCATACGCTCGAGAGGGAGAAGTAAATGGATAATATTTTTACTAATGAATTTTGTGAACTCATTTTTTTTTATAATATATAGTTAGGATAATATAAAATGCAGGCGAAGTTGCGCGTATCAGCTAGTTTTGAATAAATAGATAAGAAAAATGAATATTGTATTAATATCCTCCACTTAACGAAATGTCTGCGTATTCAAAATTTTATAACTATCCCTTAAAAGGTACAAAAGTTGAAGGTACTGCAATGCTATCTATAGAAGAGTTATAATCAAACGGAAAAAAATAAAAAACTCTTCATGAAAAAACACTTAAGTATGCCAACTTTCATAGTAATTGATGAGGATATTTCA
The DNA here is from genome assembly GCA_035772565.1 of Antheraea assamensis. Classification (NCBI taxonomy): domain Eukaryota; kingdom Metazoa; phylum Arthropoda; class Insecta; order Lepidoptera; family Saturniidae; genus Antheraea; species Antheraea assamensis. The sequence continues at coordinate 2,070,340 of JAQQSE010000058.1, forward strand.
AATTATATTCATATCTATATAAGAACTCGGTTTTCTATTGAAAAATGTGCAGATAATTGATGCATACTTGGAATAGATATTACATGATAACTATAATGCATTTTGTATCGGTTAAACATCGGTAAGGTAAGCAATTTTTCCAAGAATAACTATTATTAAAATTCTTCTGGATAATATATACACATTGAAAGATTTAGGAAAATCAACGACAATTCACTTCGTAAAAAAGTTAAGGTCAAATTCGCTGTTACTTGCCAAAATCGAGTATTGTAACAAGTTCCTTACCACATGTACCAAGAGTGGTACACGTTAAACTTAATATTTTGGGCAACGGGACAACACGTGTCACGGAACGTTTTAAGTTTACCTACTCTAAAGTGGGAATTTATCTATTTATTTGAAACCGATTAAAGATTACATTGAAAATAAACGCGACAATAGTTCCTATAAATGTACCACCCTGTTGTAGTATGTAATTTGAAAATGATTATCAACATTTAGGTATATAGTTTGAATATATAAATCGAACAATAAAGCAGTTTAGTCAAATGAACAGTGTAAAAACTCTATACAATAGTCATTAAAGTAATGATAAGGATTGTTCGTTGAAAGTTTTTGAGTAGTAAAATAGTTCTTACAATCCAGCTCTTTCCGGCTTGACCCCTACCATCCTAGTTCCTACTGGTTTGACTCCTATCAGAACCACCAGTTTGAGCTTAGCTCCTACCGGCTTGTCCCCTACCAGCTTAGCATGTATTTCTCGTTGAAAACCTATGAACGATACCATTTTAGACATTTTGACGATATTGTGTATGAAATGGATGGACGAATGAAGTTTATGTTTCCCTCTTTTAATAAGTCAGGAGACAATTTTTATGGTTTGAAAATTAACATACACTATGAAAGTGTACATATACACAAACACTAAACATAAATTAATGCTATAATTCTTTTCCAGCATTTGTTAAAAGTCAAACAATGATAAAGGAGTGTGATAATAAATATTACATTGATACTAACGTCTGTCTGTATTTCCAACAGGGTGCGATATGAGCTACACAGTAATAAAATTGATTTTACCACAAACAAATAAAAAAAAAGACCAACAAAAGTAATCGACCTGTAAAACGGTCAACAAGTAGTTAAAAAAAAAAAAACAAAAAATATGATACCAGTGGATCGAGAACGAAGAGGACGTACGTTTTGCGAGTCCAAGTCAGCAATGGAGTGTATCATCCCTGGTATCAAAACTTAATTTTATCATTTAGTGTTTTAAGTTAGGTCGTAAGTTGTGCCGCGGATGTCTCCCGGGGTGACCGTTCACGTTATTCTATCAAGTGTTGTACATCAATCCAGGTGGACTGTAAACCGTTCCGTACGAGCTACGAGGGCAGATGGGACGCAATGGTCTCCAAGTGCGCTAAATGCGTGCTAAAGTTGTTGGAAATCGCGAGGGGCCGCAAGAGGAATTTTATCCTTGACCAGGTGAGTCTCGTTTCGATTTAATTGTATTGATCTCAGGGCAGCCGCACTTAATTCAGGAACAATCGAGATCGTAACGAACACGTGCTCTTTATATATCGCATTCCATATCCCGTTCATTCGTTAAATAAATATATAGACACGTTCCGTGCCACGTATACCACCGGTGGTACACAACCACTGGTGGTACACGTTAAGCTTGACTTTGAAACCGCGTAGCACGGAACCTGTAATTATCTAAACTCGCATCATCTACTCGACTATAAGGTACGTTGTAATAATTAAGTTTTATGTATTTAAGAAGTTATGTATAAAATGAATACACTGCTTCCGTCGTAGGGTTTTTCTTGTTTTCTAGCGAGCGGTGAGTAGAGATGTAAACGTTATACCGGAAGCAGTGTATCGCGATCACTGTGCCATACCGGAAACTGAATAAACGCGCTCAGATCTCTATTGAGCTTGTTCTAGGTGTCGTACTGCCGACTTATGTAAATACCGCACGTGAAACGACGTGAACCAGACCGACATATGAATTATCTATAACGAGAATGTTTTGCTTCACATCACCAATCCACGTACGGCGCGGGCTCGACGATCCTGCAATCGGCGATCCTTGTCGCGATTTCGATATCGCTAACCCGGAACCGTTGGAACATATGGGGGGGCACGTGGGGGGGTTATACAGACAAACGTATATCTGTCGGCCCAAAGGCGCAAGTTGAAGGAATTCGAGGGTTACCGGCGCCTGGCGGTCGTTATTGTCACCGACGACGAGACCTACCGAGAGCGCCAGAAGCGCAGGGAGCAAGCCGACGGCAAGGAGGTGCCCGACGGGGCTGTCGTCGATATGAAAGGTTCGTACCACCGACTCGCTGCAAACCACCAACCAATCAACTCGCCCCCCGACCACAGCCGTCACGCGACTACCACCATCCGACCGCCTGCCGTCCCACTCCGGCCGCTAATCGTTCCGTCTCGCCCGCAGCTAACTTCTCGATACCGGAGAAATGTTCCTGGATAGACGAGGTGTTGTTCCCGGAGCTCGGTATCGAGGAGGCGAAGCAGGTGGTGGAGACGTACCACCGGGAGGCGAAGGCGGCCGGCGCTGTCAAGGAGAAGGAAAGAGACAAACGATCGCGGTCCTCCTCGCGCGACCACTCGCGTGACCAACCGCCCAACAAGCGACCACGACCACGCGACCGCGAACGCCCAGGTAACCCATACTCCACTAATACCACTACACTACTTCACTTCTCAAATAAATACAAACTCGCTATTCACACACTCACAGTTGAAGACATGAATGAATGAAAGATATTTGCAACTGAAATTAAAGCATTGTAAGTCCATATACGTACTATTTCCGCTTCTAACGCGAAGAAACGGACAAAAAATAACCATGTATATAATGTAATCACACCGTGGAACATATTTCTGTAAAATTACAGTTTGATATAACACCTTCATCTACTCATGTATTCAATTTTACTTGATGAGTAACTGTGAAATTACAAAACAGCTACGACCACGTACAAATGTATTGCAAACCATGAAAAATATCCTCTGTTATTCTCGCACATATAATACAAATGGCTGATCTCAAAACGTGACATAAAAACAAGATGTGTTGTAAAAAAACACACGACATAAGTGAAACTTTCGTATTACAAGGAAACATTTTAATTGAAAAAAAAAGTGCTTGTGTGCTTATGACCACACGAAAGAAGTGAACATTTCTTTATAAAAAGTACAACAGAAGAAAAGCTAACATCACGCGGTGTTCTCATGCGGTCATCCGTCATAGTACTGACCGCGCCCGATGTTGCTTAACTTCTGTGATCGGACGAGAACCTGTGTTTTCAACACTTTACCCTACATGTTGTTTTTACTCCCACCACTTTTTGTCACACAAAAAGGTTACCGATCAAACTTTCAAAGTCCTCCCATAAGAAGTTTCACTTCAATAAAAAAAAAAGAACCACTATGACGAGTTCATCGCAAAGTTATTACTTTGTAAGAGCAAACAAAAACAAGTTACGCTCCCTGTTATTTATATACAAAGGGTTTGTTGTTATATTCAAACTGATTTTTTTAAATATTTATTTAGTATGCAAATTAATTAAAATATTTTGAATCTAGTTTTGTTAACGTGCTGTTAAAGATATATGTTTTCAATACAGCGTTATTTAACAAGTTCCGTGCCATTATTGGCACGTGGCCTGAAGATCAAATTTAACGTGTACCACCGGTGGTACAAGGACAAATAGCACCGAAACTGTTAATGTAATTAATTTGTAAAATAGGAAACCTATAAAGCAGGAAATTCCATATTTCTATGTTCATTGAAAGAAAGTCTTATGAAAACACTGTTGTGGTCGAGTGGCCGATTTATCTTTGTAATAACAAATAATGTATGCTACAAAAATTTTTCCTTTTAAATGCCAATGATTTCAATTAAAATATTTAGAATTTTTAAAAGTGATCTACATTACCTAATAGTGGATTCGTGCTGCACAAGAATTGGTGTGTTTTTGAATGAAATAAATTCATACACCTGTTGTAAACCTGCTAATTTTACTCTTCACTATATGACAATAGGTCATGTAATGTTAAAATAAATAAATATCCTGTATTTCTGAAGATTTTCATAAATTTTTGTGATTATACTTATTATGACATCAAGGTTTTAGATGGTTAATAGGTAGCTAAGTAGGCTAGTATTTTTTATTGTCACTGTTAATAATGGTTCTCTTGGCACAGATCGTTGGGGAGGAGGCGGTGGCGGTGGCGGCGGCGGCGGCGGCGGCGGTAGTAGTGGAGGTGGCGGCGGCGGCGGCGGCGGTGGCGGTGGTGGTCACGGTGGCGGCGGAGGCGGAGGTCGTTGGGGTCCACCGATGGGCGGAGGCGGCGGTGGGGGCGGCATTGGTATGGGAGGAGGAGGCGGCGGCGGTGGTGGACGCGGTGGCGGCCGCTGGGGTGGACGAGACCGAGGTCCTCCTGGTGGTCCTCCACCCCCGGGCAGGTTCGACAGGAACTGGGGACCGCCTCAGGGTGGGCGGTACGTATTATAATATTATTTTCAAAAAAGAAAAACTACTTTACTTACAATTATAAACCTTGAATATTCTAATAATAGGTGGTCCTTGTTAAATGGCCATGTTTATTCACATTATATTATCATCCCCTGTTGGTTTTTTTCTAGCGTTTGGCTACAATGACAACCGTCTCATCTGATGACAAATGATGATGTGATACAAAATAGTAAACACACTAAACCTAGTGGAACTTTTCTCAAATATAGCTACCGGAACTTTAGTTTTAGAACTTTCGTTGATATGTATTTAAACACATTCATACACACTTTTATAAAACGGTACTTATTAGACTATTCTATTGTGTATAATTGAAATCGTAATAGCGAAATTACAATTGCAGTAATGACTTTGGTGGTCGCGACCGTGACGGATTCCGCGGCGGGCGTAACGGCCCCGGGGGCGGACCCCCCGTCGGCGGACGCGGAGACCGCGGTGGCGGACCTCCCGGCGCGCGTCCCCCACCTCTCAACCAGGACCGCTTCGGCAGGGACCGACCGCCTAGGCCCAATGACAGGAGCGACAAACGGCCCCCGCAAGGACTCGGTTATTATTCTCACATTAACCTAAATTTTTCATATAAAAATAGCTTGCATATCAAAGATACAGTTTACAGTTGCAAATGCACAGTAAAAACAACAAAATATATATGAATAGCTTTCGCGCGTATCGTTGCTCGCACTTGGGAACAGTATTTTTGGCAATGGATGGAGAAACCTGAGAGAGTCCTTTCGTTATTTGTTATTTCTAGATTTTCCAGGAGTACCTTGTGGTAGAAACATTTTAGAATACATTATAAAACTAAATGAACAATCATTAGTCTGAAGCATCCCAGACACCCTAATCTTTAGAGAAGAATTTGTTAACATGCTTCGTGTCATTAGTACCATCGTTGGTACACGTAAAGCTTGATCTACAGGTCACGTAGCACGGAACGAGTTAAATATGACTTTGTGACCGATTTACAAAACCTATATAGATACCCAATTTTGCCTTACTACATTCGAAGCTATTGTGAGACTGGTATTATTAACTAGTACTGTATCATTAATGAAGATATCGAATCCTATAACTTCAACTTTCACAGAACAGAAATATTATTATATAATCATAATATTTTGATAGGACATTTTCAATACGCTTGGTTGGATCCTTCCTCAAGCATGTATTAGTATGTTCCAGAAGGTGCCTCCAGAAAGCTTGTACTCCTCTAAGCCACTTCGATATATTGTCAATTGTCTGTTTGATCTGACTAAAAAAGAAAGTTGAATATAAATATTTTTTTTTTTCGAATTGACTACACTGTTAGCCTGACAGGCCGCTACAGCTTCACCTACTAAGAGGTGCGTTTAAGGCACTCACCCGATTTTGTATTAGCAACTAGCTCAAGGTCACACGGTGCGCTTCGGCATGAACTGTTGCCTCGTATCCCAAATCTAACTAAGCTAACAATTCATACATATAGGAATTTGTGAGATGTACATATCTCGGATCTGACAACAAAAGTTGAGCAGCCGTAGCCTTGGTTTATAGTTATTAAGGGAACATACAGGCGAATATGTTTTATATAGATTGTAATGTTATGTTTGTGCCAATTAGGTGGCGGCGGCAGTGGTATGGGAGGTGGCGGTGGTGGAATGGGAGGCGGCGGTGGCGGAATGGGAGGAGGTGGAGGCGGAATGGGAGGAGGTGGTGGCGGTATGGGAGGCAGCGGCGGTGGTAGCGGTGGCACAGGCTCATGGCAGCGTGGTGGCCAGGTGTCGAACCGCGGCGGCATGCAGCCCGCAAGGAACAACCAGCCGCCGCCCCCACACAACCGTCCACCGCCCGGACCCAACCAACAAAATAAGGTCAGACCGCGACAACCACATACTTGTTATATAATATTATGTTATTAGATAAGTTGGATAATTTGACCACAATCTCATGTGATCTTAAATCAAGATGTTCAATATGATAAGCACATTGAATCTATAAAATGCTATGTATTTCAAAACAGAACCATTGTGGAAAGACAAAGTAGTCCACCATCAATAAATGGATCGACTTAATGTATCGTTATACTTTATAGATCTTACTGTTTGACCCCAATCTTTGCTGATGTTAACTACTGGACTGTCCTAAACCGTAAAGTCTTAAATTTCATTCAAAATAATGTAAAAGTGTCTTGTAACAATGTCAATGTTCTAACAAGATGGTGGCTCAATTGTTAGAATTTTCCAGGGAGTTATATAACATCTCAAAATCCATACTCCGTGATATTATTTCTTATACATTTCACTCGTACACAATGACAGAACTGTGTTACGTAAAATACCACCAATATTACAAAATATGAATAAAATATAAAATCCATTACATGACACTCTTAAGATTCCGCTAAAAACTCCAAAATTGAATTTTAATAGAAGTTCAAAAGTCTAGGAGAGAAAAGGAAGTAAGTTAGAGTATATATAATTAATGTAAAATTTTATGTAACAGGATGGACCGAATACGAATCAGCAACAACAGCAGAACTCGCAGAATCAGCAGGGATGGAACCAGTGGACCGGCGGGTGGGGAGGCTGGGGCAACTGGAATCAGAACCAAGGTGATCAATCCCTGCCCTGTCCAAAACCATCAAGCTTTAAGTTCCGTGCAAACGAATGTAGACCTCACGATGTATGATGTCGTGAAATAAAAAAAATAATAATCGGCCATTTTGTGATCTGGGTTTTAAAAAAACCACAGAGTGGTTAACTTAATTCATGCAGATTCATGTTATCTCTTTCATCTATTTTGGTGATTAATCCTAATTATAGAAGAGCATGATTGTGTTTGCTATTGTCACGTCAACCTGTAAGTCATCCACTATAGGGTGATAAGCCTCTTCACGAAGGAGAGTATGAGCATACTCACCTCACGCTGGCCTGCGACATATTGGCGTTTTTAAACTCGGAATTTGAAATCTATAATTCTGTAATTTCCCATATACGGTGGTATTAGAAGAACATTTCTCGGGTTCAGATTTCCTCACCATGTTTTCCTTCACCGTCTACCGATACTGCTACCATTTTTCGTCAAACCACTCGATCACCGTCTTATCGAACGGGCAATTATTCGGTTTTATAAAATCTGGTCTTTAAAAAAATTACATACAATTTAACGTTTTTAATTCGTAATGTTGGCTTATTATCTTCTTAACAATATTTATGTACAGAAGAAAAAATATAAAACATTTAAAGCTAAAATACACTTTCCTTACAAATTTTTTTTGCTAACAATGTTACTCGTTTATTCCTGTCATTGCGTATGTGCACCACACCAATTGTCCCACTTCTCTCCACGGCAATGAAGCCCATGACGCAGAAAGCGTAGTGTCTATAGCAATCAGTTTCTTAAAGCTATTCTACTTTTATATTACTCTAGCTGTTGCCCGCAGCTCCGCATGCTTTTTTTTTTATAATTGTGAATTAGTTCTTATAAGATCAGCTATGTGTTAGTGAAAGTTCCGTGAAAAATGGTTCAACCGTTTTGGGGATAGTACTGCAAACAAAGCCATGGGTAAAAGCTAGTGCAAATTAAAAAAGCTTTAATTACTTTTTATGACGTTAGCTATCTGTCAGTGAAAGTCCCATGAAAATAGGTCCAATCGTTTTGGAGATAGTACTACAGACGAAGCCACAGATGACAGCTAGTGTAAAATATAGTAGCCTATGTCACCCGCTGTAATTTTAACTATCCGTCTGTGAAATTTCTATAAAAATCGGTGCAGCCGTTTAACAGATTACCCGGAACATACAGACAGACAGACAGACAAAAATTAAAACATTGTATTTTTCTAATCAGTATCGTGTATACGTTCATATTTAATTAGTAAAAAGTCGTTATTTTGATATTACAAACAGACACTCCAATTTTATTTATATGTATAGACTAGCGGACCTAATGGACGTTATCCTTTCCCTGATAATAAAAAAAATACAGAACACAGCGCCATCTGTCGGGTCCGATTGTGAATCTAAACTATTCTTGAATCCACTTGACCACATAACTTTTGTATTTCAAAATTTGTCCGTCCCTTCAGAAGTTCAGTGGCATATACACATACAGAAGATTTACACATGTAAATATGAAGATGTGATAATTCCTTTTTTAGATAACGACGAAGTGTCTAGGTATAAAACTGAGAAAATAGTTATGCTATCGACTAGTTTTTGAGTGATGCACAGATAACGACAGACCTGTGATTTTATTTCTTCGTATAGAATGTTGCATTTGAGATGGTTGATATTTAAGATGTACATTCAGCAGGTTGGGGCAACTGGGGTAACTGGGGCAATTGGGGCAACCCGCCTGGAGCCGGCGTTGGGCAGCAGCAGCAAGGCACCGGCAACCAGCTCCAGGGCAATAAGCCCGGACAGCAGACCCCGCAGCAGCAGCAGCAACAGCAGGGCCAGCAGCAGCCGCAGCAGTGGCCCGGCAACTACACCGCGCAGCAGTGGTACCAGTGGCAACAGTGGCAGCAGCAGCAGCAGGGCTGGCCGGGGGTGATTTCATATAACTTTACTTACTTACACAATACTACATTATAGTAATTAAAATTCAAAATAAAGCAAGGCCAATTTTAGTCGTTCATGTAAAAGACCTCGAGATTTTTAAGATTTTCAGTTTTTATACATGATGAATGAAGTGCAAATTTTACCAATCATAATTTTTTAGTTGTTATTAAATTATCTTCAAATTTTACGTTCATGAAATTGGAAGATCTTTAAATAATAATTTACAAATGTGTAAAATTAAACTTGTCTCTTTTTGAAATGTAACTGCAGCATTACGCCACTGTCATTTTTAGTTACTGTACCTGAAAATGAAAGGCCAGCATGATCTAAATACTAGAAACTGTGACAATCTGGTTGTCGCATGATTTAGACTTAGTACAACCAGTAATAGTTTTTTAGGTAATAGTGTTAGATTTTTATGACAAAGTCCCAAAGCATATCACCGATTTGCCTGACCATAAGCTTATGCGCCATGTCAAGCGGTTTTTGGTGTCAAAGGACTATTATAGAGTCGATCAATATGTGAACGATGGTGGTATCTGGAACTGACTCCTCTCTGTACATCCGATAAATTAATTGTAAAGTATAATGTGTTTTAAATATATAAATGTATGTTAAAAAGACGAACCAGACCGAGTTTCGTGCCACTTCTTCACGATGACTGGGTTGTTTGTCCGAACCGATTGTAGTTTTGACATTCATAAGCGCCTTCTTAGGGGCTAAATTGAATAAAGTATTTTTTGTTTCTTCTCCAAAGGGAACCATTGGAGAAAGATTTAAACTGGTTTGTCCCCGGGTTCACTAATGCTTCTTATATACTCTTTAGGTTTGTGCACAATCTCATGAGATGTTAAATGACGATGTGGTCTAAGACGGTAGACACGTTAAATCTAGAAGGGAACACACCAACAGGTGTTTGGCTACAGATATATTACTTAAGAGTGGTGGTAGCTTACCGAGCTGTGGGGTCATTTGGTATTGGTTTCATCACAAAGTTTCCTTCACTGAGAGATATTGACTTAATTCGCAAGGATCCACAGCTACATCGATCGATCTATATCTCATTACTTTTATACGTAACTACAGAAAAAATGTATATATGTCTTTGGGGGTATATTGTATTCTAATCAGATCAATGTTTTTTTCGACATATGAATTTAGTATACATATATATTATACTTGTCACTGTTAGTACTAGGAACATATGGTATGAGAGCACTGATGGGGCTTCATTTATGTGTGTGGTCGGTCTTTGAGTGATTTATATTATTGACAATTTATAATCCATGACTGACTGTGTGTATGCTCGTATCGTTCCTTGTGACACGAGTTTTGATCCACAGCGTAGGAAAAAAACCAGTATAACATGTGATTAGAAAAGCAGAGCCAACAATTAAAATTATTTTTTTATTCACTAACATTTCAGTTAGTCTTGAAATTTAATATTTAAAGTTTTTGAGATATTTCAATAGGTCGGTCAGGTATATCTTTACATTCCCATTAGTTACAGTTAATGTAAATAATTAATTGTAATGTAAATGGAATGCAATGAAAATAATTAAATGCTGTTCTCAAGCAAAAGTACTTACTAAAATTGATAGAAAAATTGTGAAGATCGAAATCACGAGGTTTTTAGTTCAACAATATGGTTATGTACCACTATACTATATACTAGCTACACTAGGCTTGTCATGGAATGATTCCTGATTGATTATATATTGTTACAGTACCAACAAGGAACTCAACAAGGGAACACTCCAGACGCACAGGCCTGGGCGCAATACTACCAGGTCAGATATATTACCACTGTATAATATACTATGCTTTACTTTAGAATTAAAATATATGTTATATATTTCTAAATAAGAATACAGCAATTTTTAGACAGTGTGTGAAGGAGCAACGAACACAATATACATTATGCAAAATGCCCAGATTAAAAAACAGCAGATTGCAAAAACAGCAGAAGCAACAGATTGAATGAATAGCAACTGAACAACAACTTATTGCTATTCTAAGCCAGATTTAGTATACATTTTTTACAAATAAAAGAAACCTAACTTCAAATAATCTATTCTTAAAAATGCATCATAACATCTTTGACCATAGTTAGGAACCGCCCTGTTGGGCGCTTTGAATAAAACACTGAATTGTGTAGAGAAAACTATTTATTTCTCGGCTTACTATCACAACTTATGCACACCTTGACGCATTTCAGAAAGGCCACTGTTGCCACTTATCTAACAACAATAGGTTACTAGATACTAAGTTCACCGGATACTAAGTTCAAACACACTGACATGTTTTTGTTGACAGAACTATGGTGGCGCGAACACGGGTAACTCCACGCCGGCCGCGCCCTCTGCCGACAAGAAATGATCCCGCACGCGCACCGCACGACTGCACGACCCCCGTACACGTGTTCCGAACGCACCTTCCCTACCACTCTACATATAGTCTTATATCGTTCAATAAACGCGTCCATATCAAAACATGCAATGGGTGCGGCACACACTTACCGTTACTTATGGACTTGGTCAAGTATAATCACTTAATAACCAAAGTGTTAAATAAGTTACACAATGTAAACTCATCAGTTATATTTTTAGTTACAATTTGACTTAACATGAACATCGCGGTCACGTTTTTCCCTTACAGAGTAGGGGTATAGTTTTATTTTGTATTTAGATAAGTTTTTATTATAACATATGACTATAATGATTTGTTTGTAAGTTTATGGGTGTAATAAGAAATAGTCGAATGTATTTGAGATAACTCTGCAATTTGTATAGATGTTTAATGATAATCTGTGGTGTATGTCCTATTACAACAATAATAATAATAAAGTATTTTAAGATTGTGTTATGGCTTTTTTATGTCTGTGTACCCTTCGATTTCATCAGGAAAGGTTTTCACATAATAATATATGTATTTATATACCTAGTCTTGCTATAAATACTGAAACAAAGAAAAAATAAAGATTTCTATTGCAAATAACATTACTTTTACAGAGTGTTAGTTTAATACATAAATATAAAACTATTTAAAATATAAAAAGTTTATTCAAAGTGCTTTGAGTCTCCATTGGCTGCAATACAGTCCTTTAAACGTTGAGGCCAGTTCAGGCCAGGCCAGCACGCACTGTTACCATGGGAAAATTCTTCACTGCCAATCGTAGGGATTGTTTTAGGGGCTCCAAATTATCATGGCGTTTAGAGCAAGCCGTACTCTCTAAAACTGACAATAAATAATAATCCAGCGGGTTAAGATCGAGACTAGACGACGGCCAGTCTTCAGCTCTGATGAAGTCCGAAACGTTCGTTTCCAACTAAGACTGCGTCTAACTAAGTCTTGCTGCAGGGACCATTCTTGGTTATTGAACATGGTGTTAAGGGGCTTCACTACCTTCTCAAGAATGGTATCTTGATACACTTGTGCCGATGTTTTGATACCTTTTTCACAAAAGTAAAGTTCAGTCACTCATTCATAGCTAATACCCCACCAATCACTGAAGTCGTATACTACACACGTTGTACTCTGTCGACTAATTAAGAAGTTTTCTTCGAGCTTTGAGAATAAATACGGTCAATTTCTTAAATTGATGTACAATGAACAATTTTAGTCTCTTTATTTTTTTATTATAATAAAAAATAGTCCTACAAAGTTATAAGGTTCAATAACTGGTAATATTTACAACACAAAATTAATTAGACATTTACAAATTTAATCATAATCCTTATACGATCGAAAAATAAAAATCATATTTTACTTATACAAAGTAAGTTATTCAATTTATACAAATATGTAATATTTGTAATTGGCCAATTTTTAGATTGTATATTATATTATAGTAGTAATAGATCTAGAAAATGACGGTTGAAAGCCATCTATTAGCAATAATGCATATTAATTAATTACGAAGACCTTAGGGTTATTAATATTTATTTATGTGAAAATAAAATATTAACCTTTTTTATTTCGTTCTATGTCTTAGTAATGTAATACTGTGACAATGTTTATTTCTGTTATAAAATACCCTGATTTTTTAGATGAGACTAAAGTCCATTTACTTATCTATTGTTCTCTCGTACCTCTCTCCCGTCGTCATTAAAATTACAATAACTTTTGATAAAGTTAACCGATTTTAATGTAACAAAAATTTTATGTTGCTCCGGAATATGCTTGATTATTTTCTTGTTGGTGTTTTATCAGAAACCTAGTACTTTACCAATGATGCCTGTTCAAACAAACAGACAGACAGACATTTCTAATAATGATCGAAATGGGTTCTATTACTTATTCCTAGACACCTGCAACAATTTTTGTCTCAAAAATCTAAAAAGTACAGACACGTTAGGTTTACATTCTTATTATATGTATAGATATACAATTTTCACCAACATTTTTGGCCGTTCTCGTATAGCCACGCAAACACAAATTTGGATATAAATACGATTTGTACATTATATGTATAGCATCTAGACAATTTAAGGATAAATAAGTATCAGTTTTAGATTCCAATAATACTATTTTAACTTTGTTTTATATCAAATCTTGACCATATTACGCGCAAGCCCGAACTTAAAACTATAGAGAGCGGCCAAAAAGTTTGGCATGGAGTAGCATGGACTGTACTGATATCATGTAAGACTTTTTTAGTCATCTTTCGAAAGTACAGTTTTGTAGTTCATTATTTTTATGTACCTCATAAGTCTTAGCTCGCTTTGAATTCAAGTGCCCGAAAACTACTTATTACTTTAGCGGAACGTGGCAGGTGATCACGGTAGGGTCACCATTTTAACTAGACGTGGCAACGTAACTACCACTACCATTTTGGCAGCTACTTTACGAATACCCCTGTTTATTGATCTGAGTGCATATTTATAAAAAAACACGTGCAAATGAATAAGGTACAAGGAAAAAAGTTAAAAAAACATGATAGCTCAAAATTTGTTCACTTTTGCATAATACATATGGGGATTATCGCAAATAGTCACCACTAACACCTCCTACCGGAAATACGTCGCATTATCGAATAGCCTTGTAAAAGACTGATATTGATAATAATGTTAGATTGTCTTTATTCAAATAACATAGCTGACCGGTTGGCTTAAAGAGAAGCATTTTGTTAATAACCAATACTTTTGTCCTTTACTTGATTATTCATATTTCCATAACTAGCTGTTCATAATTAGGGGTACTATACCGGATTATTAATGTTCATAATTAGATAATGCCCATAATTGGGGGTCCTATACTGGATTATTATAATCCATTGATGTTGTATAAACAGGAGTGTTGTGTATTTATAATATTTTATTGGCCTGAGTACTAAACTGAAATTAAACATTGAATACTGATTGAGAAAAGAGCTTTTCATTTACCTGCAAATACCAAGAATGTATATTGAAAAACGAAAAGATTACAAAAAAAATCGCTTATACTGTCCATGATTGGTAACTTTACCTTAATGTAATACTGTCGTAATGTTTATTTATGTAATATATTGTTTTTGATCTACTGTACTCCTAGTCGAAACATTTTTGCATATTCGTGTAGTTAACGTGACTGTTAAATTTTGTATGAAAACTTAAACAGCGCCACGTGAGCGTATTTAGAACTAAAGTTCGGCAACCTAAACGTCTCTGACATGACTACTGAATGCCGCTTCAAAGAAACAGATAGACAGACATTTCTAATAATGATTAAAATGTATTTTAGTACTTATTCCTTGACACTGGCAACAATTTTTTTATGAAAAAGTACAGACAAGTAAAATTTACATTCTTATTATATATAAATACAATAAACTAAATAATGAATAAGAAATGAAACGACATTGGTTTTTTTTTTGTATTATTCATTCATTCAAAAACATATCAATTTTTATCCTCAATTTGACAATTCAATTTTGTGGTAAACAATATCGATGAGGACTCGTTGAATAGAATATTTACACAACGTATTCATAACAATTTTATATTATTTACTAAGTTACTCCACCCTTATAATAAAAATAGAGTTTTCTTTATTTCACACAATCACGACTCGATACCAAAATTAAAATAAAATAAAAAAAACTGTATAGAAAATGAAATTATACAAATAAAAAAAATAGATCAAAATAAAACAAAAGTATTTATAAAACCGACTTATAATTAAATACACTCGCACACATTAATATATTTATAAAAATAAATGCAAACATCAAAGAACTATACATAAATGATTACTTTGGTACATAGTTAACATACATTCTTGACTTACTGACGGTGAGTTAAGTGACAAATCGTGAAAAAAAGAAGTAAATGCCAGTGACGGATTTAATTTTAAATTGTGCCATGGGCTTCTAGTATTACGTATAACTCGTTTGTCAAAATGCTTTTCGAAATGGAGCCCTAGTTCCATTCGAAATCCCAAGATCCTAAACCTCGATCCATCACTGATAATTACTACATACTAAGTTAAAAACTAACTAATAAATAAAGAATTCCGTATGGCAGCATAAAAGTGCGCACGTTTTTAAGGTTATACTTTTCATATCCAGTGAGAGGAGATTATTTAAACCATGTTACCATCTAAAACCCAATACTCGTTTATTAATCGCAATATGTTGTGTTTTAATTTTTAAGTTACCACAATGTGTCTTATGTAAATGTTTTTTTTTTTTATTTCGATTAGGTTCCGTTTTACTAACATTAGGAAAGGTTTTAGTTAGGTTAGGTTAGGCTAATTGAATTTGACAAGCAACTAGTACTTTCATGAACAATTAAATGATGTATCTTTTTTTTTATTACGACATAATAGGTTATAAAATAATTTTCCAAAACGCTTATTAAAAATATATTTAGAATCGTACGAAACAGAGTTTACCATATTAATAGCGATGTTCATGTACTGGGGTTGTAATGCACTTTTCAATAGTGAAGCTAGATATGAACTTTAATCCCAATAAATAAAGCTATTTCGTAAATGGTTTTCAAGCAGCCCTCACGTGCGCAACTATAGATAATAAACTAAATTTTAACGTAAAAATTAAAGGAATGCATAATGGCCGAGGGAAACGCAATAATTATTATTGTCATGTTAATAAGATATTAGTCTAAATCTATTTATATATTTCATAGAAGACAAAGTTTATTAAATTAAAGAGGAATCAGTTAGAATCACTCACGATGAAAAACAAATAATCTAAAATATAGATAACACTGATACGTGGTTAAATCAGAAACTCTATAATTTTTTTCCTCATTAATTCAAAACATTTACATATTTGCAAGTAACCCATAAACTACAATATTTTGTTTTTCTTGTTATCTTTATAGCGACCGTAAAATACATATTAGGATAAAATATACAGTCTATCCCTTAATGATAATAAGGTTTTTTGGTTGAGGCAGAAAATTCAGAATCAGACAAGTAGTTCCTGAGATTACTTCCAACATCCAAATTCACAAACTTAACCTCTTACATAGATTTATGTTATCATAGGATTTGCATAATATTCGGCCAAAGTTTCAGATCTCAATTTTATAAACACAAATAGTGAAACGAGAGTATAATTTAGCAATTTTTTAAATTACGTATTTAATGAGAATCGCTTAATTTTTTTCACAATCAATGATTTACCTTCGATTCTTTGTCGACGTTAACCTACAACCTATTAAATGTATACCTCAATAGAATAAAACATTACCGTTACACACTACACATAACTGCTTCGGAAATGTATAATTAAATAAAGTCTAATTAAAACCTACTACCAAACGGTTATATTTCATATAGTGCTATATTCATAACATTTTTTAACTCGCCGTTCGCGATTCATATATTTTTATAATCAATTTCGCGTTTCATATATTTTTACAATCAAAAATTCCAACGTCCTATGGTAAATGTGCGTCACATAAGGCCGTGTCCATTATGAGACATTTTTAATAGTTTTAATTCTCTCAGACTTTAAAAATAATTCAGACTAATAATATAAAGTCCTGACAAAAATATTTAACCGCTTTGAATATAGTTGAGCAAAACATTAATATTTTATTATAAATACATATGTATAATATAATAATATTTTAACTTTGTTTTGTATCATATATATATATACAATATGTCATATATTAAATATATTTTTCACAAGGTTTCAAATTTTAGACATTGTTTAGTATAAACTCGTATTAAACGCATGTTCATATTTTTGTGATAATACCGCTATGTCGTATTAAACTCCATTCCAAATGCTTAAAGGAGTGAAATTCAGTAACAAACAGACGCACATTCACCATATTGATACATTGAAGCCATAACCCTCTAAACTAATCGTTTACTTGTAAATACGTCGTAACTTGAAACACTGAGGTGAATCGTGGCACATTATGTTATAAACCAATACCAATCGCTCGGGCATATTTCAACTAGACGACATTAATATTTCACAACATCCGTTAAAAACGTCAGTTATTTTTATAATCAAAAACGATCTTCGTAATTGTTTCCGAATATAAATTCTAATTAATGTTGATTGAAAATAATATATAATTATTACAATACTACGCTTTAGTTTTTTTGTTTAATACATATTTTATAAATAGGTACTATACGGTAAATCTTTGTGATAAAATTAATTATCTATACATAAAATTATAGGTGGCAGATTGACGGATATATCAACACACAGTCTAAACTACTCGGGCTAGGGTTGTGAAAATTTCCATGTGGGTTCCTTTTACACTGTAAGTGTGCATTAATAAAAGGTTTTTGGGAAATTCAACTCATATGACAATCCGTTATTTTTTCCTCAGTCAGTCCGTTATTGTATATGTGTAAAATAATGAATATATACGAAAATAGAAAAGACGTGCGAAACCACAGGCAATTCGTAGTTACATATATGTAGGTACGTACTGTCATGTATTACCAGATGCGGCGCGGTATGACATAATCACGTATATCATAGAATGCATCTATTTGAAATATGCCTTATGTTGGCGCATTGTCAAGTTTATCTAACGGTTGTGGCTATTAAGCATGTTCTTGTTTGTAATTTTCATAATAAACCTGGAACCTTTATTAACTTTTTATAATTTAAAGTTAAAACTTTTAAATATAAATGAAGGACTTAACGAGTTGAAAGTAGTATGTTTAGAAATATATTCATAAAAAAAAAATGACGACTTTAATAAATCAGATTAAAGGTTTTAACTCGTAACCGCACAAAAATTTATTTTTAATTTAATGTAAACACCTCAACGTTTGCGTATTGAAAATATGACAACACTCCATCAAATAATTTCAGTTTTTTTTTAAAGAATTTTTCTCACATTCTGTCATACGTTCTATAATCACATAGTAACACTCACAATTAGTTATTTTATTAAAAGTATACACACAATCGGCTATGAGTGGACTTTATGTTATTTGTATATTAACAAACTAAATGTTAACTACAAATATTGTGTATAAATAATATAATGACAATCCAAACAGGTTTATGTAATGATAATACTGACTTTATATCCCATTGTCTTTATTACATTAAGCAATCAAGAAACGTTTTTGAAAAACTGCGAAAAAAGGTGAATACTACTTTAAAGCATTTGCTTTTACGCATAAATTGGAATGAAATAGTGGATCACATTGGGTAACCTTTTAACTCTAAATCATAAATAATCAATTTCTCCATGAGGAGCAAAAATTCAATTCGTAACTAGATTGCCACAGATCTCTACATAGACAAAGTTAATGTTTCCAACCTAAAAATCAATGAAAGTATAGATTTTAACATAATTTTTATATTATGGCTTTATATTTCATTCGTAAAACACATATTTTTTTATATAATTACTTGAAGTCGTCGGTAAAGTTAAACATTGTATATATTTCATATTTTAGTTAATAAGTCACACAGTGCACTCAGAAAGTATGAGTGTCTTTAACAATATTACTAACAAGAGAAACCTCATCGGACGGATTACCGTTAACTACGTATTTATTATTTACACGTACAAACACACAATGGCAACGGTGGAATATACATACCATGCTCGGGTAAATATAATTAAATAGAAAACCTCTTTCTATGTTCAGTCGTCGGTGTTTTATTACAGTTAAAAAAAAAAGTTAAGGCCATACCAATTTAATATTAGAAAAATGAAACGTTACCGCTTATTTCATCGAATCAAACTCTTGATCTCACGTTTAATTCATTCGGCAGACATTCAAAACCGAAACGTTAACAATCATTTAATTCTATCAAGTGTCTAATCTCATATTTCTTTTATTTTTAAATATTAGAAAAATGAAACCCTTATGATCGATTTATTCAATATAGTAATTGATCTAACGTTTAATTTATTCTGTAGCCATTATAAAATTAAACATTAACGATTATTTAATTCGCTACAACGCTTGATCCCTAGTTTCATTTATTTAGTAAATATTACGATTATAAATGAAACGTTAACGTTCATCTAACTCCACAAAGCGCTTATTCTTAGCTTTGATTCAGTTGTAAATAAATTTTCATTGGGGTTAATATGTTTGCCATCGAGTAATTGAAATATTAATAAATTATTTTTGTCATGTACAAACTTACCATTACCCATTTCCAAAATGGTTCATTTAGTTAAAGACAACTATTGTGGCCCAAAGCTGATTTAAATATGTTTATTTTATTGTGTTACACAATAAACAACCTGACGCATAAATTTTGTCTGAACAACGTATATTGTTTTTTATATTTAATTAACTTTCTTATATTTACATTTATATATTTAATAATGAGACAAACCACAAACACATGTAAGAGAAAAAAAAATTGTAAGTTATGCTAAGGTAGTATTACCAACTGTTAGAATATTAAAAACACTCGTCTGTAATAAATTTATTTCATAATAATGTACGATAAAGTCCCATTACCGTAAAGAAAATTATTTATAATTTAGATGTATTTTAAATTTACAATTATAAAGACATAATCTCATTCAATATATTAGGATAGTGCTTATATTTTTGTTTTTTTTTTCAGATCACTTTTATTTAATCCCTTCACCAAATAACTGTAAGAAATCCTCGAAGAATTAATCAAAATAATAATTGTAACCCCAGTGACGTTGCGAACACTGCCTGACCGAGACCCTGCCCGTTAACCATGTATTTGACAATGCGCCAAACTAATTATTATCTAGTTTTAAATGTACGTATTAATCTGCACAACACATTTGATTTCTTCACTGCACAAGCGCAGGACGACGTCTGTACAAAAGAAAAAAAAGCACAATGTTATTAAGGGTGAACGGATATGTCATAACAATAGCTGAAAGCTATAAGAAAGAAAATAAGAAAAACTAGAAACACCTTTAACTATATTAATTAATAAAATCAAAAAAACCCGCACCGAAAAAGATAATAAAATTGCCACCACGAACCACACTTTTTTTAAACATATCAATAATATATTTTTGAATATAAATCACTCGTCATTTTCACAATTTCTTTATATTATTTATTTAAAACATGTTAGAGATAATTAATTATACATAAAAAAAAATTGTATTTAAAAATTACATATTCCAGGAAATTTCATATTTCAAAATTAACTACAAAACAGCGTGGTCCGATCTAACATTTCAATAAAAATTTGAACAGACCCAGGATAAATGATATTTGGTTAATGTATATATCGGTGGAACTCTCAAGAACAATAACAATTTATAGACAGACATCAACAGATATTTGTATACATTAGATGTAATAGACCTGCACACTAATTAAAACAATTATGGCTCATTGATAGCGTATGTTCGAATACCAACAATGGGCTAAAAGTTGGGGTAAAAGTAAATATTCTGATGAAACTTATGCTGAAATATTATCGGCAAGCACCTGCAAGTGTTTATTTAATACTGTGTAGGCAATTAGCGTTTGACCCCAATCTTATTTGATGTTAAAGGACGTTGTGGTTAAAGATGAGAAACATGCACAATTTCATCGAAATCAAACATCATAATAAAATTTAGACAAAGTATAAGTAGCAAGTAACACTCACGTTGCTACTGCGGCGTCTGAGGAGATGACGAACGAGAGTGCGCTGCGAGGGATTGCTGCAGCGCTGCGGGAGTCAACCACTCCCTGTGAACATATAAAACTATATGCAAATCTATGAAAAGCATCCAGCAACCACATACATCATGACAACACTTATCGACGACTCGTTATTATAATCTAGTGCTGTATGGAAATACGTGTGTGACGAAGGTTCGGCTACTTACTGCGCTAAAAACTAACCTGAAAAGTAATTACAGGAAAGGCGAAAAAAATGACCGCATACTTTTGTCTTTCCCATAATAACTCAAAATTAGCATTTCCAAGTTCCTACGCTGTGTGTAAAAACTGCGAACTCACTTATCGTACTGCGTCTATCCTTACGGAGTCCGATAATTCGTAACTCAGGACGATAATGTCTTTCCATACGTTAATTTATTGCGACCATAGACAAAATTTGACTAAGTACAACCAATTTATATCTAACCAGCAATGTAATGGACTAAGCTGTGGTAGATTTATCTGATTCAGACATTTAATGGATGGAAAATACACACAAGTTTACACAAATACATAAAATTGTAGTGTCTTATTAAACTGTCTAAACAGAGGCTTTTTTCCTAAACTCGTACTGCTAACGGCACATTACCAAAAATCTAATACTGCTATAATAGTAGTCCGTTTCTAAACCATAAATTTAAAAATGCTGAAGCTATATTGAGAACAGCTTTAATTGGCAGGGAGAGGCATACGCTTTTTAATGAGAGTTAAGAAGTAATGATAAAACTTCAATTGTATAATGTATTAACATTTTACATTATCCAAGTCAATTTCCCGTGCTGCTCTCTGGCAATAAAACTACAATTATATAGAAACTATATAAAAAAAAAATTAAATATTTTAAGCAGTCTCTAGGCAATCCTTCTAATTTACAACATTCATTTTTTAACCAAGAAAATACAAAAAAACAATAATTACTTATGCAAGCAAAGCTTTAAATATATCCGATTTAAATTATCCAAGGATTGAAAAAAAACCACTAGTTTTTGTTTGACCTGCCAAATATTTCCGACCTTCAACCATTCGGTGTAATCTTTCAACAGTCCCAACATTTCACATATCTAATAGTGTTTTGAAAATAATATTATGATTATAATTCTGGAATAGGTGTAAGCTTTCGGCACAGGAAAAATACATTTAGCTAAACTTTTTTTTTTTCGAACTGACAACACTGTTGACGTGGCAAGGCCTCTACAGTTTCACCGGACTACTGTTTAGATACACCTGAAACTTAAGCTATAGATTTATTTGTCCCGGCAGTTAAACAAAAACAGGCAAACTCTCTAAGTTTAACATGTTGCCATCTTATAATCCACATTGTGAGATAACAGCAAGCGGTAAGTTTACAAAAAATAAAATACAGTATATATACGTACTTAGGTAGACAGCGCTGCAGGAAAGGTACGCAGGACGAGACGTACGCGAGACGATTCACCCAGGCCGGGATATCGCGCGAACATAACGCCTGGAAATATCCGACTGGGCTTAACAATTAATTTTACAGTATGAAAAAACTCTCTGAATTTACATGGATGAATGAAGTAAATAATCGATGGGGAGACACATGTTTCCGGAGTTATATAAGTCTACCCAAAGTAAGGGTATACTATAAATAATGATAAAAATTAAACAAACTTCAAACAATAAGTACTCTAAAAAAATCACCAGAATAACTTTGACCATAGTTACTACGTACCTATTAGCAATACCTCAATCACAATATTATTCCTATTGGATTTTGAATAGTTCTTGATGAATCATAAAATTCATGGTCCAATGCATAGGAAATTTAAATGAATGTCTCATTTTGAAAATATCCACTTTCCATTAAATTGACAATTTTTACACAAGTTTTGAGTTGAGAACACACATTCATAAAAAAAAACAATTGAGAACCTTAAAAAAAGATTCACGTCCCGAAATTAATACGAGTAAACGCAAATAAAGAAATACAAACATTATTGAATTCTTGCTTTTGTTTATTCAGTTTGTCTCTCAACCAATTATCTTTTCTTTTTTTTTGTTCAGTTAATACCCGGCGAGCTTTAATATAGTAATCAAGAATAAAATTGGAATTAGATTTTTTTTCTTTATACCTCATACTTTACGATCAATGATATTTGTTAAATACAAATAATAATATGAATAGGTCAAGGAAAACTTTGTTCTCTTTATTATTATCGAATTTCGATCAATGCACGACAACCAGTAGGCATAAATATGACGTACGTAACCAGTAGGCATAAATATGAGGTACGTATAGACTGAAATAAATATCAGCCTGTGACTGTATTTCTTGCAAAATAAGTAATAAAAACTTTTTATATTTTGTTGGGATTATTGTTCATTGCATTTTATATGTTTCAAATAAACGTTTCTATACATTTGTATTCTTTATTTTAACACCCATTAATAGTTTCATAAGAGACGGAAAGTTTTGTGTATAAACAACTTACATGATTTATTTAGATACTATATAGATATTGAGACAAATAAATATCTTATTTCTGTTCTTTCGCATTATACTATTCCTCTTTCTCATTTCTGTATTCGAAAATTTGGCAATCACAAAAATTTGCAGTCGTAAGCGAAGTCTATTTGGAAATCCGCACTCCGTTCTTAATATAAGCAATTGATAGTTCCGCCAATAGTGACACCATCTACGCACACTACATTACATAATGATAAAGCAGTTATATACACAAATTATGAAGTTTATGCACAACGTGGTGACAAACCAGAAATAAGGTAACCATTCGACGCGTGTCAAGAAACAGCCGACTTGCAACAAGCTATACTTCCATACCCACATGCGAATCATTGGACCCTTTCTGCATTCCGCATCGATCAATGGTAGGTGTAAAAAACATAAGCCCCATACATCGAAGTAGTTTTAATAGCTTCAAGGATGAAATCATTAAGTTTGTGAGTCATTGGTAGTTCGATATCTGTTATATGAATACCATAATTGTCATTTTTGCGATTCGTGTGAAATAGCCGTCACGTGGATGGAGCCTAAATATAAATGGTATCACTGTTTTGTCGCCAGGAGGAATAGTAGCGCATTTAACATAAACAAAAATCGGAGAAAAGTCGAAAGCGAAGGCCTATGTCTAACTCGTTTTATGAATAAGTGTAATTAGAGAAAAGAAGCTCAAAGACAAACAAATATAGCCTGCAAATCTCTCAGTCCATACACGTTGTTATTGTATGTCCTTTTTTTGCATAAGTCCGGTTATATAAAAAAAACTATATATTGCGAAATGCGGCAGATGAGCGCACCTTTTTCTTTGGGCGACAGTGTCACTGTATTGAAAGTTTGTTTTAGTGTTTACAAATTAGCAAAGTCACCTACCACAATTAATAGAACTTCAATATTGTTTAATTTGGTGTCGTGCCTATCAAATACTAAATCAGACTGTTAAAGGCCATTGTACCTAGTGCAAATCAAAATATTACAAGAGATAGAGTTAGATGTGTCTTGAACGACAAATTCTAAATTTTTAGGTCGTTGCGCGTTTTGTTGCAATTAAAAGCAACAATTCAAGCCGACGTTGCTCATAGACCCTTGTGCTAGTTGTTCATCGAGAACGTTCCTTAAGCGCTCGCCTTAGTAGTTCAGTGAAGCTGTCAAAGCACATTGGGCTAACAGCACAGGTCATATAAAAAATATATTCTAAATTATGCTGCAAAATTAGCTTGCTAATTAATGCAGAATTATATTATAACATTAATATTTAAGAAACCTTGACCGCCAAGCCAAGGCGGCGGAGTAAACAAACGATTGTATTTAATGTCGTCATATGCAACCTCGACCATGCAAACCATTCTTTCGTTTATAACGACTGATGCAAGCGAAGCATTAATTTAATCACGCAATAATAAAGGAAGCAATAGCTTTTATACAACCATAAATAGAATTGTGAAATATTAAAGTGGACGTTACTTTGCACTTCCGCCTGGAATTGATTGGCCGCTGAAACATATCGTTGCACACTTCTGTCTAGTAATAGAAAGTGTGAAATATTAATAATTGAAATATTTTTTTTTTATTACTATCTACAGATTTAAATTTATCAGGTGCACGTTGTGCAAATAAAATCTAAAGTTGTTTGTTGCAATGAGATATAGCAGCGGCCAATCAGTTCCTGGCGGAAGTGCAAAGTGACGTCCCACTTTCTAATATTCAGTTATTACAATTCATAATTAAATTATTTCCACAAAGTAATGCCTTCATCAATCAAATATAACCATAAAATTATTAGATTAGAATAAATACCATTTAATTTTGTAAACGCAATTAGAACGATTGGTGATTTCCTACAATTCAACGATACAATTTTAATAATTACAATTTTAATAATTGTCATTTATTATTTAAACGTAAGGCCATAACAAAATGGTAAACCATGACTTACGAATCAATTCATGTTCATAACACTACAGTCTAGAACAGCTTTCTTACGAGTCAATAGCATTTATAGAATTACAATATCCAGCATTTGACTTGGCATGTCGGGAAGAAGAGTGAGATGTCCCGGCCAACATCGGCTTAATTCAACTTTGTTAAGCGTTTTCCCTATAGCACAGCGCAGTGACCGCGATAGACAAAGACAACGCTATACGAAACCGAATCTAGCCGACTATCTCTGTCTTCTCTCTGACGTAGCAAAATAAAGGTAGGTACCGGGTACTTCAATATATTCGCAATTAAACCCGCTATTTCCTAAACTTTAAGGAAATTTAATTGTATTTTTTTAAGATATACATTGATTTTAACGTTCAGATACAATGGTAATCATGTATACCTGTATTTCAAGTTTATTAAATTCATACTATTTTATATCTTTTCGAACTAATGTATTTCGTCAATAATCAAATATTAAAAAAAAATACGGGGGAAACATATGACATATAAATATTTAATTTTACAGATTTATTATCACTATTAAGTACAATAGCAAAATGGCAAAGAGGTAAGCGCGTGCCGACACCACGTCGATAGACGTCAGTTCGCTTCCTTGAGAACGAGCCGAAGCTTTCCATGAAGGAAACATCGTGACGAAACCATAAAATGGTGGTAGGGTTTCTTTAATCTTATCTGGGTAGCTACTATCCTAAAGTTGCAAATCTATCGCCAAACACCTAGAGGTATGTTCTGGCAGCTGCACATGAGAGCTAGTCTCCCTATAGGTTTACCACCTTGGACTACATTCTCATTGAACATTAGTTGAGATTGTGGTCAAACGCTAAAACCTATAAAGTGTTTAAAAGTTAAACACATCTGCCAAGTGACTCCACTGAGGTAAATGGTAGATGGTGTAATAAAAACAATTGCTTACCAAACAGAAGGCGGATGTGAAATGGTTACAGTTGTTATTCATTAGATGATACCTGTAATTATGATTTAATCCATCAAACAATTATTCAAACAAATGCAGCCACTAGCACAGAAATAAACTGGGTGAAAGAAAACAGTTTAAAGGACTTTAATGCTTTATATAAATTAATTATACACCAGATTATTGCTATAAATTTGTAAGAAAATAACATTTATTAAGTAGCAATTATAATAACAGTCCTTCTGTTAACTCAAAAGTCAAGATAAATAAATTCTGTTGTCAATAACAGGGTGCCAACTAATGACAAGAAAAAAAAAATTGCCCTGAGTACCCAAAAATGTGGCTTCCTTTTTGTCGAAGGAAACACTGTTTTTGTGAGATAATCATTGGTCAAATTTATTAACACCCACATTTTAAATACTTATACAGCGTAGTAAGTGGCTTTAAATTGAACTGCCTGATGACAATTTCACACTTTCCTGCGCACCCTAGATATATGACGCATTCGGGACTACTCCTTTCATGATAAAATGGAGTAATTACAAAATTACGTTTTAAAGACAGAGAAAACTTTTAATTCAATAAGAAAATATTGGAGATTTTAGTGGTACCTGCCATGTAGTGATTATGACTTTATATTCATAATCTTAGGTTATCTAATTCAATATTTTGTAAGATTGATAGCATCTTACGCAATATAATTTGGTTAACGCATACAAGTGAAGTGGATGGGAAATAATACCATGTGAATAATATGTCACAAAAACTCCCTGGAAGATTCTAATAAGTGGACCACGATTTTGTTGGACCATTGAAATCAATATAAGACACTTACTACTCACTATCCATTTAATAATAGTAATATTAGTTTTCATTACAGAGGAATGGTTACCAAAATTAAGATTACAATGTGTATTTAAAAACGATAGAAATAGTTCGCAGATCAAAAAGAGAATCGACGAAGTGTATAGTATACGCGCGTGCAAACACAAAGAAGTCGAGAGCGGCGGTGTAGTGACGGCCTAACGACATAAGACATTGTCATACCGTTTACCGTGAAGGCACACGGATCGATTTTATTACTAATATGCGTCAATAAATATTATAAAAATATATTGCAACAGAAAAATTGATTTAAATAGAAGGATCAATAAACAAAAGTGTAAATTGAAGTCAATAGTGTTATAGTGGGTGGGTATAGTCATTTACCGAATCCAGGAAATTTCTGTGCAAAAAACATGCAACATCCTTAATGACTAACACTGCAGCATACCGATGACAATTGAACTAATTGTATATTTTCTTGTCACCAAACTGACAACGCAATGAGACTACTTTGGAATCGTAACCGATTACTTCATTCCAATTAATATTTTGTTTTATAGGCAGATTAAGCAGAACCTTTGATAAATATACTTGAAATATTAAATGGAACTTCTTGTAAAATGAAACAAGATCAAAACAATAATGGAAAAGGTCAGGGAAATTGATCAAAAACCAACCTGTCACCTCGAAATTGTTTCCCAAGCTCTGACACAAGTCGCCTCACTTCCTCTTCGCTGAAGTCTGTATATCCTATATGTACACTTTGCCTGTCGAATTAAATATATATTTTAATTAAGAATACATATGCATGACATTTGAGTATAAGAAAAGGCGTTGGCAAGTCTATCCTTGATTACAATAGTAGACCGAAATATTTTAATAACATTAACTTAAAAATGAGACAAAATGTATCCGACTTATTAATCCTTCAAAAAATTTTGAACGGGTTTCTATAGATGCATTTCTTATTAACCACTTTTATTTGAGACCTACTTGCGAAGCGTTGCGTAATCTACAAATATTTTTGCTATTCCAATCACGACACTTAATACTGTACATAATAAGCCCTTTAATACGCATGGCTAGACTATAAAACGAAAGATCATGCATAATGAACGATATTGTTATATTTTTTATGTATTCGGTCCATACAAGCACTCCTTAGGGAACTTACACATACTAAGTGACCAGTTGGGGGGAAGAAGGAAGGTCTTCAAAGTACCACGCTCGGTGACAGGGAAGAGGTGCTGGGTCTTAGGGTTTCGTAATGTAGTCAATATATTTTCTTGCGCCGTTTCGAGCTATATCGAAATATATTACTACGCGAAAACTAAACGGGAGCGGTGCAAGAGAGTCTTCTTATATACTACGGTTACCAATGGGTGGGAAGGGGTAAAAAATTGTCAAACATGGGTTACGTAGTATGAGTACATTCCCTTAGTTCAAAATTAAATATAACTGTGTGTACTTGAGGACGATATATTAATTTTAATTACTACCTGTATAGCATGTAATTAGAATTAAGTTGTTTTTCCTATTGTGTTTAAACACATTACAAAATAATTACCCTTATGTGTAAATGTCATGCATGCCTATGATCTCAATGATTAAATTGTAACTGTATTAAATTGACGTTAGAATTGACAATATATGTAATATTACCCAC
This sequence comes from Antheraea assamensis, assembly GCA_035772565.1. Lineage (NCBI taxonomy): Eukaryota > Metazoa > Arthropoda > Insecta > Lepidoptera > Saturniidae > Antheraea > Antheraea assamensis. The sequence continues at coordinate 2,099,393 of JAQQSE010000058.1, forward strand.
ATGTAATTTTTATATTGGTGTAATAATGTACAAAATAAAATAAATATGAAACTTTGTATTTGGTGAGTGGTAACTAACAGAAATATGACAGATTTTAAATAATAAATTTCATCCTTTTTCACCGCCTTTAGGGGTTAAATTTCCAAAAATATTACCGTAATGTTCACCGGTAATGTAAAAGGAACCCCCGCATGCTAATTTTCACAGCCCTAGCCCCAGTAGTTTGGGCTGTGCGTTGACACATGTCAGTCAGTCATAGTAAATGGTAAGACTAATTGAGTAACGTACAAACGCTGGCGATATGATTTCAGCCTGATTTGACTGGTTAGAATAATATACCTGAATCGGAACTGTTCCCCGAGTTCTCTCTCGTCGCGCGGCGTTATCTCGAATACGCCCGTGAAAGCGTACGGATGCCCCCCGTACGCCCACTCGGAGCCATGTACTTGTACGCCGCTGTGGAAAACGCCCACACCCGCCCCCGCTGTGTACCTATCGTTAAATATATTTCAAATAATCATCCAAATCATCATAATGTTATCTTTTTAATGTTTCATAAAAACAAGTACTTAATAGAAATGTTGAAAAATTGTGGTTCTTTTAAAATAAGATTTTTGTCAAGTGAGAGGTTGACAAAATATGTGTACTTTTATGAAACCACGATGCAAGTGCAACTTTTTTGATCGTGCCACCGTATTGGCCTTGGCTGCTCTGTCGAGCGCCTTTCACTTAAGTCTTTTTCGCGGTCGGCTATAATGCGACATGCGATAGATTGAGGAAAAAATTTGAGGCGATGTAAAAAAAAAAACACTATAAAGAATTAAAACTTATGCTATAAATTAATTCACTGTATCAATATCTTTCTAATCTATTATCTATAATCTATTATATATTTTTAGATCTGACAAGGTACGCCACTACACTATGATTTCTAACTTTCTCAGAATGACGTATCATTTAAGAACAATGTAGCCATGAATTAGTAATGACAATTTCAGAATCGGTTCTTTAGTTCTGGAGATCACCTCTTACAAGAATATTTACAAACTTTACTCCTCTTTAATATTGTTAGCTTTTATCCGCTACGACGCCTGTTTATTTTTTCAAATCTCAAACAATTTTTTTACCAAATTTCATTGCGGGCAACTCGAAAATTTACTTTTTTATGAATTATTTGTAGTTTTTAATGTTTGACCAAAATCAAACTTGATGTTAAATAACGATAAGGCGTAAGACGGTAACACGCTAAACCTAGAAGACAACTGCCTCTTAAATGCAGTTGCCAGAACACACCCGTAGAAGTTTTAGGTGTAGGTGGTAGATCTACGCTGAAACTACTACTGGTTTCAGCATGAATGGGTCGGCTCGCCCGGGGTAGTACCACCCTCTCACACAAAACCGACGTGAAGTAACAGTGGTTGCACTGTTCCGTTTCGTTCGGTCAGTGAGAGAGCCGGAGGCCCACATATATTAAAAGGCCGGCAACGCACTTGCGACTCCCCTGGTGTTGCTAGTGTCTATGGACAGCGGTGATCACTTACCATCAGGTGACCCACCTGTTCGTTTGCCCCCTATAGTATAAAAAAAAAAACGACAGAATACCAAGCGAACTCTAGAATATTCCATACAACTATGGTGATGATGACTAACTGATCAACAGAATTAATTTGGTATTTATTTTCTAGTTATTAATCTTATCTTATTTTAACCATATATTTTATATACAGAAGAAAAAAATCATATACACTAACACCGCTTGCCCTACTTCTCTGCGACAACAAAACGCACATCGATGAATACGTAGTGATTCTTATAAAAATCGTATTCTCTTAAGACTTTAATAAACTTTGATATTAAATGCAGTTATCTTTATATTTATATATATATAAAGCTCAGATGTCTACGAAATAAAACAAAAAAAAACACGAAATCTAGTTTTTGAGTGATGCCCACACAACGACAGACCTCTATCATTTTATTCATATTATATATATATATATATATATATAGTATAAGATTGTGTGAATAATGATATGTCTAAATATGATTTTAGCTTTAACCCCTGGAATGTCCAAAACCATAAAATTTTAAGTTCCATACAAACGAATGTAGACTCATGAGGCACAAGTCAACAGACTGTTGGCAGCATAAGGTTAGAAAAATACCTGATTTATTATAAAACATTGAAAAATAACAAATTATGTATTCTAAAGTTATAATTTTGATGTAAAATGTATTTTTAAATTATGTTTTCATTTGTGCGGATATTTTTTACTAAACCATGAAATTACTATGTGTGATGTCGAGAAATAAAATGTTAAAAAGAAAAACATAATCTGCCATTTTGAGGTTACGGTCTTAAAAAATCAGTGAAAGGGTAACCTATGAAAAAATTTGAAAAACGTATCTCACCAATTCGTCCAGTACATATCGTATACGTTGAGAATGACAGCCGCCTGACCCGGCCGGGGAGCTTGGGAATCGGGTCTCCGGGACAGCAGCGACATGCACGACGGGAACATGGTACAGATGCCGCAAGACTACACATGTAAATATAACAATATTGTTTAATTTTCTTACTTTAACTATTTTCACAATGAACAATTATTACAAATAAAATTAATATTTAAACGTAGTCATATGTGGATTATAAATTATCAGATTATCGGGTTTCACTTATTATTGTTATAGATAATAATTGGCCAGTGTTATCGCAATGTGAGAACAAGCAAGCATTATGCTACAGCCGATATGTGTGAAAGGGAAAAAAATCCCAATGAATATTAATTTCATTATCTTGTTAATGAAATATATTGCAATACGATACAAAACATCGAACTATGCTACAACAGAATAACTAATAACAGTTTATAACGATTAAAATAACCGACAACGTAAATTTCATTATTGATATAATTTGTCAAATACAGCCGTCGGGATATATAGCATTAAAGTTGGTCGAAAACGACTCTGACATCCCCACAGATTTACAAAACTATGAGACGCTGTGTTGCCAATTAATTATACAAACAAAATTTATATAGGGTTGGTTGTTACGCGTGACAGTAAGCGAACGTGCCAAAAAATAAAAAATCTACAAGAAATAATATATAGTTTTATGTGTTCGTGCTATTTAATTCCCAGTGTACTATAACATTCACATATTCAACAGGGGCACAAGATATATCAACTACATACATTACTTTCATATCAATTGTCAACCAATTATATTTATTAAGGTCAATACTTCATCATAATATACGCACTGGATGCTGTGGATTACACCACAGTCCTATAATTTTTCCCAGCACTTATATCAGTTATCTTTATCAAATAGCATGCGAATAGAAATCGTGGTGGTCTACTGGTTTAACCGGTAGAATATCAATCCGATGTCTGCAAGTTCAGTTCAACCCCTATTTGCAATATTAATATGCAATAATTTGCATACATTTATTAGTTTAAATTGGTAACATCGGTTGACGGTGAAGAAAAACATCGTGAGGAAACCGGAACCTGAGAAATGTTCTTGTAGTACCTATCGTATGTGGAAAAAATATAGAACTGTCAATTTCTCAAAGTTTGAAATCGCCAATACCTTGTGGGCTGGTGCAGGGATTATGCCCATACCTTGGGGAAGATGCCTATAGCCCTGCAGTGAGTCTCTTACAAGCTGATGATGATGATGCGAATCAGAGATATTCATAAGCCCGGATGATATGTATTTACAAATTAAACCTATTCGCACGGATTATTGCATAAATTGAGAGAAGTCAAAACAATGCATATTTTCATTGTATTATACAAGCTGTGCCCGGAGCTCTACACGAGTTTGTGGTTATTAACTGTAAGTACCCTGGCAATCGAACTTCGATCGGATGGTTAATATTTGGATGTTAAAGTCGTACTTGAATTATTCGAATAATATCATACAGCACCATCTTAAAGAAAATTAGGTAATTAACTAGTAGGTTATCATCCATTGACAAACATGCAATTACCACAAAAAAGTATGAGATGGATAAACTTATTTAGTGTATCTGAAAAACGGCACTAACTATATGGATTACATTTTGTATTTAGATAACGTTTTGCTTTTCATATTTATCGATATAAGTATCATCTCAAAAAAAAAAGCAGGCTTTTATACAACAAAAACATTTTTTGTAACTAAATGTTAGAGCCTAAGTCGTATTACACGACGTACCTTATCTAAATACAACATTTCATTTCATATTCAAAATTCAGTTAGAGCCATTTTCAAGATACACGAAATGAATTAATCTATACTGAAATATATGCATACAAAAATTACTCGTATAAAGTCATAAGATAAATAGTTGGGTTACAACAAAATACATATTGCATACATTTTCATGAAGATATGTTGGACAGTATAGAAATTGATGTGCCAATATAATAGCACGTTATCGTAAAATGGAAAGGATAAATATATCTCCATAAAAAAAAACACTCCGGTGTGCCAACAGTCCTGGTGATTCGTCAAACGGATATGGAATTTATCCATCTCAGATATACCAATATACATATATATGTAGTTATATTACGTTTATTGAAATGTATATATTAGTAACGGCCGCTAGCGACTTTCGTCTATGTTTTGATTTGAATCTGCGTCACGGCAAACGGCATGACGCTCTCTTATGCGCGTATAATGTACACTTCATTGCTTTTCTGTGTGATCTGCGTACTATATCTATCCACTACAGTATACTTGACATGTTTACCGCTTGTAAGCACATTTTGTATGCTTTCTTTAAAATATTGTTATTTAAAAATATATATGTGTATATATTAGGGTGCTTTTTTAGTACTCTCCCAGAGCATGAGAAAATTTCCCATATAAAATACACATAAACATTGATGATTATCGTTCGATTGGGTTTAAAAGACTTGTTTATAGAAAATTTATGTTTTTTTCATTAACATTTTCCCTGTCGATTCATCCATTTATAAAAGAATAAATAAAACACAATAAAATCTACACAATTAAACTTTAGTGACCTGTAGTACCTCAACGGCGTGAGTTACAGTTAAGTCGCAATAGCTGTGAAGCTTTCAATACTGAGTAATACCTGAGTTCGAACAAAATTATAGCACAAAGTGCCGTCGAGTTATGAATATTAAAAAAATAATAATCAAAGTTTATGTGTATTTTATGTGATAAATCTTCTCACGTTTTGGGAAAGCACTTAAGAGTTAATATTAATGGCTCAAATAAACAGGCAAAAACTACCAAACGAATTTTGATAAAACTTTGCAATAATATAGTATAGACATAAGAATATACGTACTTCATAATAATTTATGAACATATTTTTTTACTAAATATACCGATAAGGATCAACTAAGTTGGAAAAAGTCCTAATATTCGACAGCTGTCTTAGGGTGCGCTGCATTCATTATAAAATTTTAAAAATGCTGGCTGTTACAGGATGTCCGTTGGAATATTTGTAATATTTAAGTTAACTAGTAAAGAACATAATATGGAGTAAACTAATGAACTAAAAATAAAAATATAAAAACTAAAGTTAAAAAAAAGGTAAAAAGAACAGAATTTCCTTAATGTAATCAATGTATTTTCACGTGATAACGTCTTATAAAATCGATGAACGCTAGCTACACGCACAAAAATCGTGACTCATTGTCACGTTCCGGCTGAGCCGAGCGTGTAAGCGAGAGCACGGAACTAGCGATAGAGAGACGAGATCGTCCTAAGCGTTCAGATGGTGACGCACAATTTATCGAAAATATTGTAATTTTCAATTAATACCTTCTTTGTATTATACAAAAGAATGAGAATTATGTGATAAAAAAGTATGCAATTTTACATCAATGTATGGACGCGCGCAACATCGGAGCTAACACACGTGCATTACGTTACCGATCTTTTAAAAACCTGTTTACTTCCCTCTTGAAGAACCCCATACTCATTACCATTACCATCATTACCCCATTCGCACATAGGTTTTATTGTTTCCTTGGGGACCACCTATATAATAAAATAAACCGTGACATTTCTATATATGGAATGACGAGATATCAATGTAAAAAAGCAATAATAAGGTGGCTTATCATTAAAAACTACGACGAAACAGAACAGCTTTTAAGAACGATTGAATAAAAAAAAAAAAAACACAAAATAATAAAAAACCCTTTTAAATAGAATGCACATGCACATATATAACTTACACTTACACATACATAAACACACACACACACACACAAATATGTACGACTACAAACATGATGCCACTCAAAAACAAAATTCCTCAAAATATACATACATTGTATTCACTTCAAGTACCGACCAACTATTTATTTACTAATTTTGTTTATTTATTAATTATATGTATTTATTTATTCTATTTAACTCATATTAATACTTTAAGGATTATTTAATTCATATTTGCCACATTTTCATAATAAAGGAAACGACAAACATGAGTAATATTTTCTTCGGAGGTAAACCAACTGCCAAGATACAGGGCAACCTAGTTTGGTAGTTACACGGTCAAAGAGTGTGTATTCTTATATAGTGAATAGTGAATAGTTTTAATGTATATACCAAAAATGTGTAAAATTGTAAAAACTATGCGTAGTAAATAAATTATTATTATTATTATTATATATAAAGTCGAAGTCGATACTTCTATAGTCCCTTGGAACAACGTCAGCAGGAAGCATATTACACAACAAGAGCGTTCGTGGAAGGAAACCCATGTAGAACCATTGTTCTGTGTAGTGTAGTGTAGTTGTAGTGACCATTTCGATTTAAGGTATGAATCTGAATTTCCTGCAGATGAAGAGCGGTACGATGATGGAAAGTCGGTGCAATCATAATATCGAACAATTCCTCGGAACAGAACCCATTATACGGGTTATACACGGCGACTTCTCTCCTTAAACTTCATAGTTCGATACCGTTCGTAAATTTAAAATTGTAAATATTTCTCACAGCTCGTTTTTGAGACGATCATTAATTTGTTCATTAAATCATTGTTTGATAGACAAGCAGTTAAATACATAAAAGGCACATTTATTGAACATGCGTTAGGGCGGAAGAGGGGATTACTTATCTCGTTACAAATTAACTTTTACATTATCACTGAATCAATAGCTTAGAGCGCTCGTCCTTTGAACTTAACCGACCATTGTATCGTACCTCATTTACACCTTACAATAAAATATCAAATTTCTTAAATTTCTCATCTCAAATTTGAATAATTTAGAAACAATAATCATAGAGTATGGATCATTTGAGGCTTATTCACATCAAAACAGTAGAAGGTATCGGCAATTTTTCGTTGATAATTTTAGATTATTTATTGTAAAGATTCCATTGACCCTTGCCCTTCTTTGTTTAACATGCACAACGAAGTGCGCCCTTATCACCAAGTAAAATCGTAATTATTGAAGTTATACTTCTTTTGGCGCGTTAGGTAAAAATAACGAGAGTAAATTTTTACGATGCGTTCGCACACTGTCACGAAAAACCGACACCCTGAAGTTAGCTATAATCAACATTTTAATCAAAAAAAGTATGTGTGTATTAAATACCTTTTTTCTATAGTTACAAACGTAGAATAAGGCGAAAGACAAAATCTTTGAAAATATTTTTATCTTGTAAGGCCAAAGAAGTATAACTTCTAACGCGTGTACATAATTACATACTACTTTTTTTTAACTCACAACTTTACAATTTTTCGTTCGAAAAATCCGATACTACATACACGACAAAGAAAGAATTAGCGAAATACATGCAACCGTTTTGAAGTGATGCGCTTACATTGCTTTTTATTTTTATAGCTACAGTTGGCAATTGATTATCCGCAATGTTAATTAACTCAATATAATAATGAAATAATGAACTAGACGTACTTAATTAAAGCAAGTACGTCGAACTAGATATTGTATTGAGTTCGAATATGGAGTTCACAGACAAAGTGAAAAATCACACGCGTCATCACAGCCTACGGATTGCCATGTCGTTTCCAACTGGGTTAGGAAAGTGTGTCGGACAAATCCCAGTACGTTGTTATATATCGCCAAACATATCATTAAGAATCTCTATGGTTTTGAGCATCAGTTTACGAACGAAACGGATTTCTTCTTAATCTATTTATACAAAACAGTTAAATACACCTTTGGTCTCTGTTTCTACACCTTAACTTTCTTTTCGTTTAGTAGCTATTGACAAATGTTAGTGTCATTAAAAAAATTGAATTATGGTCGTATAATCCTTGTGTTGAACACTTGTGTACATTTCAAGTCATAGTATTTAATTAAAATATAGGGTGAAAAACCCCTTGGACAAGTTTGATTTTTAAAACGTATTATAGCGTATTCTAGTTTGTGACATTATGACTTTGGAATTTATTCAGTCAAAAATCCAATAAAATCTTTAATCTTCAATGTAAAAGTAATTAAATTGACTAAGTAATTAAAGTATATTGATCGACAAATATAGAATTTTTTACAGTAAATATAAAAGTAAGTAATTTTGAAAAGAGCCCGGAGGACGTAGGTTCGAATCCTAGCAACTGGGTCGGAGCTTTCGGTGAAGAAAAACATGATGATGAAACCATAGCATTGGTGGTAGGGCTTTTTCCAAGTCCGCCTGGCTAGCTACCAACCTCAAGATGAAAACCTGTCGCCCAGCACCCGTTCGTGTGTTCCGGCTGCTGCACTTGAGAGCCAGTCTTCCTCTAAGTTTAGCGTGACTACCATCTTAGACCACATAATCATTTAACATCAGATGATATTGTGGTAAAACGCCAACCTATAAAGTATAAAAAAATATTACACAATTAAATATGAATATGAGAATCAATTGGCTTTTAGAAAGAAGCCAGTTCGTATATAAAATAAATGTTACGGTGATTTCAAGAAGAAGGAAAGTTGAGAAAGAAAACCTTGTAAAATAATACACTTTTTAGCATCTTCTACCACTGGTTTTTTACTTTCTCTATATTTTTATATGTTACGGATACATTTTACCTACAGTTTTTTAATGATATATCCTTTTCTGTACCTTTAACAACATAAATGCAAAATTTCAGTGTGGTCGGTTATTTCCTTGACTGCCCAAAACCATAAAGGTTTGAGTTCCAAACAAACGAATGTAGACCTCATGAGACACAGGCCAACAGACTGTTGGCAGCGTAAGCTTAAAAAATACCTGATTTATTACTAAACTTTGAAAAAGAACAAATTATGTACTTTGTAAAATTATATTTTTATGTAAAACGTATTTTTAAATTACTTTTTATTTGTACGAACTTTTTTTTACTACACCATGCAATTTACAATATATGATGTCAAGAAATTAGAAAAATGCCAATTTAAGATCTGGGTCTTAAAAAATCAACCAAGTGATTAAGGGGTGAAAGCGTAACAAATAAACAAACTCCCTTTCGTCTTTATAATGTTAATATCATTCGATTTTCTACTATATAAATAATGTAAATTATATACAACAATGAATTTAAGTTGAATAAAGTTTGAACTGATTACCTAGCATGGCAATTTGCGTGTCCTGCCAGAACATTTCCTTGACATGTAAGGTCAAAAGAAAATACACTTTCAAAGTAACATTAATATCAAAGTTGAAACTTTGTAACATTGAAGTTTGCTTCATATGCTATATACACCAATCTATTACAACTCATCGTTTAAAAAGCTGTAACATGGTAATATTAAGACCAGTATTAGGAAACATAAGTACTTCCTTCCAACGAACTTTGGCAGTAGAGTAAATTTTAATTATTAATCGGTTTTATATACAACTGTAACATAAAATATAATTACAATTTAATTAAACGTTGACATCTCAATCAATGGTTAAACTTACAACTAATAAACAATATATAGACCAAGAAGATTACAACATCCATTTTGAATAACCAATTAGAAGCTAGTAAAGACAGTTGAGCCAAATCACAAAATCACTGCAATTGGCGAATCATGAAACATTATCGCGACCAATAAAAATGCTTATAATGTAATTGTAAAGCCGACATTAACAACGTGACGTTTTTTTTCCTCGATCTGACCATAGGTGAAGTCCCTTGCGACAAAATACTTGGAAAAACTTAAGAATCTGTCAAGTTCGTTAGTGATATCTGCCGAGAATTACGCCCACCCACCCACTCCGGTACCTTTAAAAGACGCTTTAAAAGACGACCGCGAAATATCTTTACCAATCCCTCCAATAAAATAACGGCAAGAAGCGATTCGTACCTATCCGATTCTTTAATCCTAGCATGTTCGCGTCCATAACCGCGAAATCATCAATCACTACATCATGATTGGGCGGTGAACCTTGCTACAGCACACCCGCTGCCGCACCCATCAGCAGCACCCTAAGTCTAAATTTGATCCCCTGAGTGGAGCTCTTGAGTACGCTGCCAGAGCGATACGCTAGCACCGGATTGATTAGTTCAATAACATGCAACAAGCATCGAACTGCACCTTACACACGTGCACATAGTAGTTACATACGTTCTGATAAAGGATCTTTTTTTTCTTTTGTTAGTTAGTTAACCTTACACGCTCGACATACATGTACGCGTACGTGTGGCATATATTAATTTGCGCATATGTGTCTGCCTAACATATACATGTATAGTTAGCCTAGCTCACTTGATTGGTGTAATTTGATTCGTGACTTATCCATTCAGGGCAACAGCTCCAAGCCGCGGTTCGGCTGATTTACCGCCCTTGAGCTGTTGAGCTGTAGGTCATAGGGCTGAATGTCTTAAATACGGCGAGCAGAACAACGAGTAATACAACGGCGAGTGAAGATATGGAAACTCGTAAGGCCCACAGCAAATAGTCAGTTCGAGATAAAAAAAAAGTGACCTTTCTCAAGCCTACTTGTATATTCTACCAGTATAATTTTTTTAATAATACACAAGTAATCTTTGGTAAAAACTGAAATCATTCAGAAATAACCAATGAACGAAACTTGTAAGCAATCAAGAACGTTGGTATATAAATCATAATAGTATCAGTTATATTAATGATCCAGCCAGGCCATTATTTAGTATGGGAAAAAACATAAGGTTGAGGAAAATCCGTCCCTGACCTCACAAGGTCGAGAGCGCGACTCGAAAACGAAACCGTTATTGATTCAATAAGTATAATTTATTAATCGACGATTTCTCATTACACTGTTTCATTAGTTGAGTAGGCAGACAGGATGAGTTGTTATGTTTGCAGAACTGAATTACGTTATTGGCTTTTTAGCCCGATAAAGCTGTGAAGGCCGTCAGGCCAACAGCACATGGTCAGTTCGAAAAAAAAGTTATTGGTTAGTTAATTGGTTGATTTCACGGGGAGACGTCAAAAAATCCAGTTTTGGAGTCATAGAGTTATGAAGGATATCGACTTGGACGGCTTTTGAAAGAAACGTTTGCCGTGTAGAGGTTAAAATGTATTCTTACAAATTTAGAGTTGTCATCGTTGGTAAACTGTTAAAGTAGGTAGCTTATTTTACGGATGATCCGCCGGCCCACAAATAGGGGGGTTCCACAGGGGTCGGCGTTGGGGCCGCTCCTGTGGAACATGGGCTACGACTGGGTGCTCCGCGGCGCGCTCCCATATGGAGCGCGTCTCATCTGTTACGCGGATGACACCCTAGTCGTGGCCCGGGGGGGGGAATGGCGGGAGGTGGAGCGCCTGGCCACGATGGCCACAACCCTCGTGGTCAGGCGCATTAGGAGGTTGGGCCTCAGGGTGGCCCTCGAGAAGACCGAGGCCATATTTTTCCATGGGCCTCGGCGAGGGCCACCACCTGGGGCCCACATAATGGTGAAAGCGCCCGGATCAGGGTATCGGCCCAGATGAAATATCTGGGCCTCACCCTGGACGGGCGCTGGCGGTTCGAGCCCCACTTTGCGGGGCTCGGGCCGCGTATTGCTGGGGCGGCGGCGGCACTCGGCCGATTGCTCCCCAACATAGGGGGGCCGGGTGCCGGGTGCCGTCGACTCTTTATGGGAGTCGTGCGGGCGATGGCCGCCTACGGGGCACCGGTCTGGGCTGATGCCCTCGGTGCCGCCAACGTGCGCGTGCTGCGTAGTGCGCAGCGCACGGTGGCACTGAGGGCAATCCGGGCGTACCGAACGGTGTCCTCAGCGGCGGCCTTCACGCTCGCCGGCTCCCTGCCTTGGGAGCTGGAGGCGGGAGTTCTCGCCGCCGTGTATGAATTCACGGTGGCGAGGAAGCGTAGTGGGGAGCCTCCGGCTCCCAGGGAGATCGAGGCGAAGCGGAGGGAGATGAGGGAGGAGGCAACGGGAAGGTGGATGCAGGACCTGGCGGACGCGCGTTTCGGGACGTTCACCGTCGACGCCGTCCGCCCTGTCCTGCGGGAGTGGTTGGGGAGGAGTTGGGGCTCCCTGACGTTCCGACTGGTGCAGGTACTCACCGGCCATGGCTGTTTTGGGTGGTACCTGCACCAGATCGCTCGCAGGGAGCCAACCGCCGCCTGTCATGAGTGCGGCGCTGACGTAGACACCGCGCAGCACACTCTGTCCGAGTGTGCTGCGTGGGAGGGAGAGCGTCGCACTCTGACGGCGGTGGTGGGAGCAGATTTGTCGCTGCCGAGCGTGGTTCTGTCCATGCTCGGCAGCGAACAGGCGTGGCGAGCTGTGGCCTCCTTTTGCGAGGAGGTCATCTCGCAAAAGGAGGCGGCGGAGAGGGCCCGAGAGGTAGATCCTCTAAGCGGCCCTCTCCGCCAAAGGAGGACAGGCGGGAGGAGGCGGCGCTTTGCCCAACTCCTCCCGCCATCTTAGCCGGACCTGAGGGGATGTAGTCGGGGGACTCATCCTCTCATTGCACAGGTCCGGCGGACGAGGGGAGGCAGCTGGTGTGTACCCAGTCTGCCTCTCTATAGGCAGGAGCCCGGCGGCCACCTTCCGCCGGGCGGACCGTTGGGGCGGCTATTCAAGGTGATTAGCGAGAACGATCCCTTGCCGCCCCAACAACACGGTCTGTCGGTACACCGTGGGGTTTTAGTCCGTGCGAGTCGGACATAACCCACCCTCTCCCCCGGGAGGGTGGGTATCCATAATGGATTTCCCCACGTAAAAAAAAAAAAAAAAAAAAAAAGGTAGCTTATTTTTCTTCAAGTTATAGATGTAATTAATTCAAAATAACCGAGTTAGCAGGTTGTGAAATAAAACATTGCTATGTCCAAAGTACAGACGTCCAATTAATTTTTCGAGTTATGTCCTCCATAATTAATATATTTCCTAAATATATGTATGGAAATGGTTTGTAGGCACTGATTATTTAGACTTAATAGGGGTTGAAATTTCGAGTAATGACGGTTTGGGGGTCGAAGGGAATAGAACAAAACATTATATCGTGTTTTGAAAAAGTTTTCGATTTTAAATTCGTTCAAAGGCTAAAGAAGGTTAAATAAATGATACTTTAAAAAACGAAAAAAAACCTAGGTAACTGAACCAAAAATCTTTTCTTAAATTTTATCTTTCGCTTTATTTTACGTTTGTAGAAAAAACGATACTAACAATTAAAAAAAGGTATTTAATTCATACATACTTTTTTTGAATAAAATGTTGACTATAGCTAACTTCAGGGTGTCGATTTTTCGTGAACGTGTGCGCGCGCATTCTAAAAATTTACTCTCATAATTTTTCCCTAAGGCGCCAAAAGAAGTATAACTACAAAAATGTAAATTTTTCTTTTTTTTTAGTTTAATGCATGTCGATATTAAGGCCAACATGATTGCGACAATGCTTCTTACTACGAGACACAATGGCATAAAACTATAGAAAAAAAACTGTTTGTTATCTTGTTCAGAATAACTTATAACAGAAGGTTAAAGCGAATTGGTCAATTTACATTGAATTAAATAACATTGGAGATATGTCACCGTAAAACCTCGATGTTTATGAGTACCCTTTTTTATTTACGTGGGGAAATCCATCATGGAAACGCCATCCTCTCGGGGGAGAGAGTGAGTAGTGTGAGACTCTTACTCGCTAAAACCCCACGGTGTACTGGCCGCCGCTTTGGTTGGAGCGACATGGGTCCGTGCAGTGCTATCACCATGCCCAGTTTAGGCAAGTCCTAGTATGAAGTATCATTTTTAACAGATTTTCCGATTTTATCAATGAAGATGACATTAGTTAAATATACCATAAAATAGCTGATGCCCGCGATTTTGTACACGTGAAAATGATTTTGTTATTTTATAGGAACTTCATGTTATATCTACATTAATTATAAGCTGTATCTTACTTTTTTAAATTGTAATTTCGTCATTAAAGTTTGCCGATTTTAAGTTATCTCTTAATATTGATATCTCTTATATATAATTACTCTATAGCCACTATGTGTTAAGCGCAATGATAGCCCATATAATACTCTAAAAAGTCTGTCTGCAAACGTTTTAAAAAAATCAAGTAAGCCGTTTCGAAGACTCAAGACCGGCAATGAACAAAAACTTAAAACTGTATTTATATGTATAGAGATGATTGAAGGCTATTAATAGTTGAATATTGGGGCGGGTAATAACTCTTCCAGAGTGTAAGTACAAGCTTAATTACCCATAAAGCTTTTAATATCTTTCTAAAAATATCAGTTCTCCTGATTAAACAGGTATAACGGTTAACTGTATATTTCCAGATATATCTCGGAATATTACACGGCAGTTTATACTCTAATACTGTTAATCTAGACATTACCACTTTTAATTTTTTACATACTTGTATGTATCTAACAATGAACAAACATCAACACAAACAAATCTAATAATTTGTTAAGACCAATATAGTAGCAATGTATGAGGATTGAGTCCTATCAAAATGCGTATTGTATAAATATTATTATCCCTGTTCAAATATCTACACATACCTATTTTCATAGCAATCGGCCAACGATGTCGGGGCTTATCAATCTCACATATGTGTAGAAATTCATATATATATATATATATATAATAATAGACATCTGACAAAGAACTCACCTTTCCTATGAGTCTCTCAAACACTTTTACAAAGAGCACACTCAAGTATATACGTAAGACTATAAACGTACACAAGGACTTACCGAGTGCGATATCTAGCTTCGTTATTCGTCTTTTGTAAGTAAAGTCAATCAAAAAAGTGTTATAAACAAAAGTTATTTAAATATTTTTAATACACGACCTTGTTATGGAAAGCAATTTCTCTAGGAAACCTCTGAATAAATGTGGTATATAGAAATTCAAATGTAGCATGGGTGTACTGAAAACAATATAGAGACAAACCGGCAGCTGGCCGCGACTCCGTTCGCATCAATCTATATCTAGTTAGGTCATAAGTTCTGTCACAACTTTATTATTTTTAATTTTCGAATACTGGCCAAACATATTTCGATTAATTTTGAAAATAGATCGTCCCCGTTTACCAAAAATAAATTCATTTTTAAAGATGGAGTGGTCGGGAAAAGGAAGATAGAATCACGGTTGTCGTGTTGCACCGCTGTGGTTACGTGCCAACATACATTTTTAATATTCAGCAACCGAACGACCTCGCATAATTAGGACAGCAGCGGTTATTGAAGCCACGAATCCAAATAAATCCCGTCTGTAAGCAAAAAATCTTAGCTCTTCTGATTGGGGCTAGTTCTTAACTGTATAGCAGTTCTTAGCTGTAGTTGGACCTAGTAGCTGGTGCTGTTGTCTAGATCTTTTTTATGCCATATAGATTTTAGTATTTGATCACAATCCCAGCTGATATTAAATGACGATGCAGCATAAGATGGTAATCACGCTAAGCCTAGAGGGACTCACAAGTGCAGCTGCCGGAACATACCAACAGGTGCTTGGTACCAGATATTCAACCTGAGGATGGCAGCTAGCTAGGCGGTCTTAGAAAAGCGAGTGCTATCATTTCATTACGATGTTATCCTTCATCGCAATCTGGGATTTAGTAAAAAAAATATAGGGCCAATGGGGACGGTATCTAACATGCTATTAAATAAGCATTCATCGCTTTTTTTTCGATAAAATTTGTTTTTATTTCTCACTATAACTATGGTAGGGCAACTTAAGTATACCAGGTTCGCTTGTGTTAATGTAAAAATTAATAATAATAAATTAAATAACCTGTAAAAACGTGTAAGATAGCCGCGTTGTTTTCAATCGGTGAAAATAATTAAAAATGGAATCAATAATTTCAGAGATTACCAGCTACAAACAAACAAATTTGTCGGTTTTATATTAATAGTTTAGATAAATACGTGGCATAATATTAAGGTAAACATGTGTTTTTTTAAATATTTTAGGTTTTAGCGTTTTAACTACAATCTTGTTAAATGACGATGTATTATTCTAAGATGGTAAACAGGCTTAACCTTTTTTTTTTTTTTTTTTTTTTTTTTTTCGTGGGGAAATCCTTCATGGACACGCCACCCTCCCGGGGGAGAGGGTGGGTAGTGTGAGACTCCTACTCACTAAAACCCCACGGTGTACATCTGCCGCTATAGGATTGGGGCGGCACGAGATCTCTAAAGCATTCATCGTGCCGCCCCAGCGGTTAGCCCGGTGTCAAACAGCGACACCGGGTCCCGACCTTGTCAGGAGACGACCATGTACACACCGGTCGTCTCCTCCGTCCGCCGGACCTGTGCAATGGGAAGATGGGCCCCCCGACCCACCCTCCCAGGTCCAGCTAAGACAGTGGAAGGAGGCGAGCAAAACGCCCCCTCCTCCCACCGGTCCTCCGTTGGCGGAGACGGCCACTTCGAGGGTCCAGCTCGCGGACCCTCTCCGCCACCTCCTTCTGCGAGACGACTTCCTCGCAGAAGGAGGCTACTGCATTCCACATACGCTCGCTGCCAAGCATGGCCTTTACCACGCTCGGCAGCGAGAGATCCACACCTACCGCCGCAGCCAGAATACGGCGTTGCTCCTCCCACGCAACACACTCAGACAGAGTGTGCTGCGCGGTGTCCGGCTCAACGCCGCACTCGTGGCATACGGCGGTTGGCTCCCTGCGTGCGATCCGGTGCAGGTACCAACCGAAGCACCCGTGCCCGGTCAGCACCTGCACCACACGAAACGACAGAGAGCCCCATCGTCTCGAATACCATTCTGGCAGGACCGGGCGGACGGCGTCGATAGTGTATCTACCGTACCGCGCGTCCGCCAGGTCCTGCCGCCACCTATTCAACATCTCCTCACGGAGTCTCCCGCGCATAACCTCTACTTCTCTGGGAGCTGGAAGCTCCCTCATCCGTTTCTTGACCGCCGTATAGTTATATACGGAGCCAAGCACCTCTGCCTCCAGCTCCCAGGGAAGGGAGCCGGCGAGCACCATGGCCGCCGCTGAGGACACCGTTCGGTATCCTCGTATCGCCCGCAGCGCCACAGTGCGCTGCGCATTTCGCAGTGCACGTATGTTAGTGGCGCTGAGGGCGTCCACCCACAACGGTGCCCCGTAGACGGCCATGGACCTTACGACCCCCGCATAAAGGCGGCGGCAGCTAGCACCCGGCCCCCCCGTATTGGGGAGGAGTCGTCCAAGTGCCGCCGCCGCCCCGACTATGCGCGGTCTGAGCCCCTTAAAGTGGGGCTCGAACCGCCAGCGTCCGTCCAGAGTGAGGCCCAGATACTTCATCGGGGCCCCCACCCTGACACGGACGCCCTCCACGTAAATGTGGGCCCCAGGAGGTGGCCCTCGCCGAGGCCCATGAAACATTAGGGCCTCGGTCTTTTCGAGGGCCACCCTGAGGCCCAGCCTTCTGATGCGCCCGACCACGAGAGTCACGGCATCCGTGGCCAGGCGCATCAGGTCAACCCATTCCCCATCCCCCCGGGCCACGACTAGGGTGTCATCCGCGTATGCGATGAGGCGCACTCCAGAAGGGAGTGCGCCGCGGAGCACCCAGTCGTAGCCCAGGTTCCACAATAGTGGGCCTAAGGCCGACCCTTGCGGAACCCCACACTCTGTCCTCCGTTGGACCATTTGCCCGCTGCTGTCGATATAGGCGACCTCCCTCTCCTCCAAGTACACCTCCAACAGCCGCCGCAGGTACGGGGGCACCCCGAAAAAGCGGAAAGCCTCCCGAATCACACCATGCGGCAGGCTGTTGAAGGCGTTGGCGATGTCCAAGGACACCGCCAAGAGTCTCTCACCTTGGGAGGTCGCCTCAGTGGCGAGCCTCTTTAGGAGGGTCAGGGCGTCCAGAGTGGACCGCCCTGACCGGAAGCCGAATTGCGCGTCCGACAGGTCCGGCCCAACTTCTTCAAGATGCTGGACGACCCGGGAAGCAACGATCCTCTCGAGTGTCTTCCCGGCATCATCTAATAACACAAGGGGCCGGTACGCGGACGCGCAGTCCGGAGGGCGACCCGACTTTGGCATAAGGCAAAGCCGCCCCATCTTCCAGGGCTTCGGAAACTGTCCGACCGCAAGACAACGATCAAACAGCTCCCGAAGCCACCCTCCCAAATGGTCCAACGAGAGGGCCAGCACTCGGCCCGGGACCCCATCGGGGCCGGGTGCTCTACGTTTGCTACGGAGGCGCGCGATCGCCCTCCCCATTTCCCCTTCCGTAATCGGGGGAGGAGCACCGAGCACCTCCACAGTGAATGCCAAAGGAGGAGGCATGGGAGGAGGGGCAAGCTCAGGAGAGTCGGGGAACAATGTTCCCACGACTCTCTCAACCACCTCCGGCTGGAGAGTCTCCGTTATCGGAGGCGCCTGGCCACGAAATTTTTTCTGCGCCACAAGATATGGGCGCCCCCATGGATCCCTCTCCAGCGTTTGGAGCATCTCATCTCAGGCCTCCTCCTTCGCCCGGCTGATGGCGACCTGCCAAATTAAGGTAAATATTTAAAACGTTTTTTTATTTTGACAATATAGGTTATAAACTTTTGTAGACGTTTATGAGTTATTACCAATATCGAACAATTGGACCTTCAACATCAGGTGAAATACGTGACGAAACACTCACCTACTATTTTTTTAAATTAAATATAGTTTATTGAGGTATACAATTCTATTTATAGGTTATCTTTGAACCTTATTAAGTTTTCCATTGTAAATAATGTGTACGAAATCGTAGGTTATTGCTAGTATAATATACAAACATAGGTGAAATTGTTGCGATCTAGTGTACAGTTTAGTAACCTTATTCCTACTTTGGTGACTAATCCTTTCTAATGAAGACTATTACTGCTATTATCAAAGAAGTAATATTACTAGATACAAGTGTCTTGTAATTGATTTCAATAATACTACAAGATGGCGGCTACGCTGATAGAATTTTCCAGATCTTTATGACATCTCAGTATCCATACGTGGTTTCATTTCTCATCAAATTCACTTGTTCGTAATAATCGAACTATGTTGCCTAAGATGTCACAAATATTACAAAATATAGGCTGAATTAACGCAAGACTAAGAACAAAAAATAAAAGCCACTATATGACAGACTAAGGTCCGGTCAAAAACTGAGATTAGTAATAATTCCGTAACGTCACAAACATCAATTATTTAGCCACCACTGCTCTATTTCCATTCTTAAGTTGGAACTATTTTAGTACAGTGATATTTAGTTAAGCATACCGAACTATTTTAAAACTTGTGTTTCATTGTAAGAACAAACATTGTAAAGCAAATTTGTCACTGATTGTACATAATATGCAAAAAACACCACGAATGTGTTTGAAATGTTAATTTTCTACAGGTGACATTATGCTTTTGAACTATGATAAATGATCGTAGCAAAAGACGATGGGTCGTTTTTATTTAACATTTCTTTAAATAAAAAAGGTTGTAACACTTTTTGCTAGGAAATAGTCAAACTTTGTTTATTTTTTGAAGGGAAACTTCTTTAGAATCGTTGTAATTTCAAACCGGATGCAACGGAAAAACGACAGGTAAGAGACACAAATACAAAAATGTGTAGAATGAAGCCGGCAAAGAATGAGACAAATATACATACTATTTTTGAAGTGAAATAGTGAGCCAGAGCGAGAGAGCAAATGTCGGTGTGTATGTACTCGTATATTGCACACTGTTTAATACTTGCTTGTATTTGAGCATTTATCGTGTGTTAGTATATGTGAAAAGTACGTGTACTACTTACTGTACACCGTATGCGGCTAGGTATTACAGCTTTTTAGTAAGCAGTCAGCGTGGTGTGTTATTATTTAACAGTGTTTGTAAGTATTTTTATATCTTGTTTGTTGAAACTGAAAATATGGAACTTGACCAATAAATTATGTAACATATGTTAAATAAACTAAAAAATATCTTTTAAAATCAATCAAAATACTTTCATTTTTAAACAAATAAACTTTGTAATTATCCTACCCTTGCTATATATATTCATCTCATTCTTTTGTCGATTTACTGAAGTTTCACTTCTATCGTTGTGAACCGCACACACACCTTTTTTTTGCATACTGTATCGTTACGTGATTCTGCACCACAGAACTTATTTATAAATACAGTGTTAACACTGTTGCAGGTTATAGTTACATTGTAATAGTCGCGATTTAAATGAGACTCCACCAGCCTTTATACTAACAGACCTCGTGCCGCAGTGGCAATAAATACTATTGTACTTCTGATCCGAGAGTAGAAAGTCAGTTTCGCATTTGAAATTTAGAAACATTGTAAACTAGGTTTTGGGCGCAGCTTCGTTCGAGTTAATATATAGAAATGATATATCCTTTGGGAATAGTACTTTTTTTGTAGATGATGTCCTTATCTGTACACCTGATAACGTGTATGCAAATTCTCATAATGAACGGTTGAATATTGTAAGCGTAAAAACAAACAAACTCACCTTCGTATCCACAACATTCGTTACGATAACGTGATACACGTAAAAAGAAATTGTTTCCAAGTGCAACTGCCGGAAAACGCCTATATGTTATTGGCAACAAATTTTCATCTAGAGAGTGGTAATTAGTCTTGTGGGTATGAGAAAAGCATATGGTTTAATATATATGATTTTGTCACAATGTTTTCCATCACCGACAGCCGCAATTCCCTGCACGATTCGAACCTTATCAATGGACGCGGAGAGAGCAAATTATGCTGTCAGAACTATAGTCTCTTTTGATTGTCTATATAATATATACATATTCTAGTACATAAATAAAATAGTTATTATTATTATTATTGTGATATATTGGTTTTAAAAAAAATATGTAATTGTTAAAATAAGCAATATATACGTTTAATATCTTACATCAAAGTGCGGAAAGTGGAACGAAAGTATAATATCAGATTAAATACATTGTCAAATATCAGTAATGTCATCAAATGTCATATAATAGTAGTTATGATTTACTTGCGAATGTACACACTGCGCCATATACTAAAGAAGTAGTACTTGTACATTTCTAAATAAGAATTATTTCCCGTGTCTTCTAAATTAATTATATCCATAAAATCCATAACTTAACTACAAAACGTCTTTGCCCGGCAAATAGCGACACAATAAAATAAGGATGTTTAAATAGTGTTAAATTAAATTTAAATCGTGTCTATCTTTAAATGAGGGTAACACACTCTTTTGTGATCAATTTTATTTAAAACAACAGTTCGACGCGTATTTATCCTTTTTGTAATAAGACGGTTTATCTTTATATAAAAAAAATCATCATAGATAAATTGAATATCAAGCTATTAAAGTTTTAAAGATTTTTATAAGTATTCAGTATATGTGTGTTTCTTATCGTGGAGAAATGGGGCAAGCAGTGTATCGCTTATGTTTTTTTGTACATAAAGTATATTGTTAAAGTAATAAATACAGTAGACGAAGACGCGGATATCAGCTAGTATAGCTGTAGGATTAATGCTCTTATAGTTTGTTTGCTAATTCCTTTTGTAATCTGACAGATAATTGAACTCATTTCGTGTTTAATAATGGATCTAGACCAACTTTTTTTAAGCCGTTGCGAAGGCCATATGTTACAATTGGTTATGTAAAAGTATATACCAGTTTACGTGACGAGCGTCTTACGATATCGCTTTTATTGCCACCAAATTTAAGAACATTGCAAATGATTGGACTAACTTATATCACTTTTCTAGAATGATCTTTGAGTGTTACTTTTTAATCGACTTAAAAAGAGGTTCCGCTTTTTATCTTACTTTCAATAAGTATTTTGTATACGAATTTCTTAAAAACTACACGACCCATTTCCGCCCATATTACGACCCAAGTTGAAAATCTTTCGCAAAGCACCTGTTGATGTTTTCGGGCAGCTGCACTCGAGAGCCAGTCTCCCTCTAGGTTTTCTGTGGCTACCATCATAGACCACATCATTATTTAACATTAGATGAGATTGTGGTCAAACCCTAACCTATAAAGTATATAAAAATAAAAAATATTTTATTCGAGTACTCTATATATTTACTAGTTACTGCTCGCGTCTCCAATATTGTTAAAATAGATCTAATGTCTCTCCCGGGAGCAGTACCTACCATGTTCGCTGTTTGATAGGTCCTTTTCTGTACCCATGACAATGTGTATGCAAATTTCATAATAATCGAATAAACAATTAAAGCATACAATTAAACAAAAAACTAACTATAATATTAGTAAGAACACGAAGAATTTAGCATACAAATTATTAAAATATCATTATTATGTCTAAATAAAGACATATTATATCTTTGTTACCGAAGTGTGTTGTTTAGAAACTATTTTGAAGCAAATTTATTCACGAACAGTTAATTCACCTGTATTACGTAAAATTATTTTATACTTATAGTTATTAGAATGTTACATCAGAATTAACTTATTTTAATCAATTAAAATAAGAAATAAATTAGAACGCTGGGTTTTGAAAGAGACGGATGAGAGCAAGCTACACGTACCAGAGATACGAATGTTAAGATGGATGTGTGGTATAACTACAATCGATACGATTCAGAATGAGAATATAAGATGAAGCTGGAAAATAACACCAGTGACAGAGATGTGGACGAGTAATAGGATAGCATGGTATGGGCACGTCATGAGGAGAGATGAAAGCTATGCAACTAGAAAAGTTTGAAGTATGAATGTGGACGGATATAAGAGTACAAGAATGTATGGATGGATGGTGTGATAAATGATATGTGCGTAATAGGTGTAAAAACTGAGATGTCATTTGACGGAGGAGAGTGGAAAAGGAAAACATGTCGTTCAAAAAGAAAATAAGGCACACAGTTAATTCCATAATTCTCATGAAACAGAAAACCCATTTTCTAGAGAACAGAGTCGCGGACGTTAACAAGAAACCCGGTCTGGAAGAACATTGAAGAATAGGTGAAACAAAGAATCTATAATTGTTGCACTCTGCCCAAACTATTAAATAAAGCGCGAGAGAGAGAACTGCAGCTCGGACTGAATATACCAACATAAAATAGACGAAATCCTGATTTCGTAATCACTTTAAAGAACAGGTTAAACAAGGAATCGATAACTGTTGCAGTCTGTCCGAACTATCATATAGAACGCGAGAGAGACAACTGCAGTTTGGACTGAATATACCAACATAAAATAGACGACATCATAATCTCGTATTCCCCTATTTTCTCTTCCAATACTGAACTAATTTTAATTGATTATTGTTTATTATTATAAAAAGGAATTCGCTGTGCCTCTATATTTTTATTTTATTTATTATACTTGTCAAATTAGTTTGCTGACTGTCTGAAGATGACAATATAATTGGGCATTTGTAGTATTTACTGCGCTCTTAGATTTAATAATATTTAATTTATCGAATAATTCAAAGCATGTTCCATTCTGTATTCATGTTGTACAGAATAAATGGCGCCGGCGTTCCCTCTTAATTATTTCAAAACAAAAAACAGTACACAGGTAGCGATATTCCCGCCAAAAACTCCGTCTATATTAATCGCCAATACGTAAAGAGGAGAATAACAAACAAATAGTATAAGTACAATTGATTATTCACTCCGTTTTACGTATGTCGACACGCAACATTAAAACATAAACGCTTTAACTAAAAATAATCAGTTGAAAGCACGCACGTGCGTTTGTAAACGTAACCTGTACACCCACTCTGAATAAATATTACATTATAATTACTAATATTTAGCATTTTTTATATCGTGGTTCAATGAAATATTAATACTTATTTTATGAGAAATTGGTGTCCGCGACGCCATTCCAATGAATTTTCATTTTATTGTTTCATGGCAATTTTCAAGTAACACAAGGGGAATTCCCCATGAAACGGACAAAAAAGTGAGGATCTGGAATTCATTCATATTCAGTCTAATTTCACTTCTATGATGTTTATTTGCCAAATCATGGGCTTCTACAGAATAGCCGTATTAAGAATTCAGATCTTTCGGAAGTAAATTTACGAATTGAACACATTTAGAATCTAATATTCAACGTTGCAATTTATATAGCGAATTTCTTGCTTTTATTCAAAGATATAATAACACTTAACAAAAACCTATTTTAATTCCAGAACGTCATTTTTTTTTCGTAATCCGCTTAACGTGAAATACCCCACGAGTAACATCAGACCCATTTTTGGAAGCTTTGACATTTAGAAATAGAGTACTCACGAAAGTACACAGTTCATGAAAGTCGAAAAAGTTTCCTAATGTAATCCTAGTAGCTTCGTAACACAAAGGACGTTTTTCGTTGCGGGTAATTTTAAATCATAGATATCTTCTAAGATATTCATTGGAATTATATTCTGTAAAGGGCAATCTTGATGTACGTGAAATCTCAAACTTAATTAACTATTTTATTGCACAAAGATTAAAACTATATCAGTCAAAACAGCTTCGTAAATATCCTATTAATGTTAGTCATAGTTATTGAAATATATTTACTTTTCTCTACTTTAAACTAACCGTCCGGAAGAAATTCTATACATGATAGCAAAAGCCATAACAAAATTGTTTTCATAGTTTAAAAGAATTATAGACACACACAGACAGACACGGAATGTTCTTAGCGAAGTTGTTTTATATTGTTTACTAGCTTTCGCTCGCGTTTATATAACTGACCTATCTTTCGGAAACAGTATTTTTATTCTGGGTTATGAAATATAGAGGTTAGAAGTACCATCTATGTGTATGAAAATGTATCCGCCAAAATGTGATAAATGATGGTGGCGTTACAATAGCAACAGGGTTCATTATTGTTCAATTATTTTCAAAAAGATTTAAAACAGTACGCAGTTTAAAATCACTACACGGATTATTTAACGCTTACAAAAATTCAATCACTGACCAAGTTTTCTCCCTGCAGTTATATTAAGTTATATTTACCAAATTTCTTCGGGGTAACCATACCCTTTGCCTATGCTAGCGCCATTTTGGAGAATTTTGGAACTGTTTTCAACATGTTCTCCCCATATGAGATGGTTCTCCTTACCTCTACACTCCATATTCTGGATGAAAGTACCATATGCTCCTGACAACGTGAATGTAAAATTTAAGGATAATGGCTTGAGTAGTTAAGGTATCAAACAAACGTAAATTCACACTTGTATATTTATTACATAGAATTAACGAGGTGCTAAATTTAAAAAAGTCAATACCTTTTTTGATGGCATAGTTAAATTTACTTTCTTCTTCATTTCACTTTTTAAAGCAGTTAACACAACAAATTCAAGTGGGCACACGCAAATAATTCATTGAATTATCATAGACACCGCCACATTGCCGTAAAGCGGTTTAAATACTGCCTCCGGCGGGTTTCGCTTGAGAAACTCAGCGGCCAATATATAATGACCTATGATGTCGGTTCACAATTAACCTTTTAATGAAACTCCAGGGGCACAATTGTTCTGGACTATGTTATATATTTTATCACAAACATAAATTATTAGGGTTCCTACGCGTGACTGTATAGAAACAAACCAATGCGATCGTAACGAATAAGGAGCATTTTGGCTTAATGGGAACAAAATATAAAAATATATTATATAGGGTATATAAGATGATTTAAAAATATTTAACACTAGCTTTTGCCCGTAGCTTCACTCATGTTGATGTAAAGTTAGACTATTCTTCGAGAAAAATAAATTTTTCAGAGCGAAAAGAGTACCCTATGCCATTTTCTATGTTCAAAATATCATCACAATCGGCTTTTTAGTTTAGGCGTGAAAGTGTAATAAAAGAACTCACTTTGGCATTTCTAATCATCATTAGCCTGTAAGAGACCCACTGTAGGGCCATAGGCCTTTTCGCGAAGGAAGGTATGGGCATAAACCCCCAAACTTCAAGAAATTCACAGTTCTATATTTTCACACATACGGCGGTACTAAAAGAACATTTTATCCGATAGTGTTACCAATTTAAATTAATAAATGTACGTGTATTTTGAAATTCACTGTGAAACGATAAACAGCCCTTTCCAAAGTGTAGCTATCGGCAAAGTTGTGATCACAGTAATTTCCCTCTGTACACTCTTCAAGGTCGGCAACACAACAGTGATGCCCCTGGTATTGCAGTTGTCCATGGGCAACGGTAGCTATTTAACATCAAATGCGGCGTCTGGCTGTTTGGTGCTCTTTGGCATTAAAATAAAAATAAAAAAACGACGGGTTCCGAAGTTGCGAGCCGAATGCGCCTTAGACAATATTAATATTCAAACGCGGAACTCGAATAATTGTTAATGTATAACGCTTAACAGCAGTTTTAATCTTCCAAAAGACTGTTTATCAGACTATGTTAATGACCTACCGATTTTTTCTTTGTTTACTCCGACTATAAGAAGATTAAAATGCGTCTGACAGCTGAAGGTTTTAGGAAAATTTATGATCTATGTGAAAGAAACTATCGTAAGCAGAAATTAAACTGAGTTTATAAACAGTTTAAGAGAAAAAAAAACTTATAAACAAGTGCAATAATTAAATAAAAAGAATCCGTACATTTTTTATTCACAGACATACATCATTCTTCATTATTATAATAAATTGTTTAGTTTGACTTCTTAAGCAGTTGGTCCTTACTGGAATGAAAATATCACGATAACTTCATTTGATATAAAGTTATTATAGTTTTAAGAAACTTCGATTGTTATAAGCTCTACGCATTTAGCGATGGTGTTTTCTAGAAGTGTGGCAAACGATGCGGTGTATATGTTTTCCCCCTTATAGATAAAATATGTCGTTAAGACAATAAACAATGCAGACGAAGACGCGGATATCGATTAGGAACAAGGATACGTCCTACGGGCGTTGTTTACCGAAATATTGTCAATCCTATAGCTCTTATTTGTTCGATTGACATAACTAAGACGAAGAACAGACGAGAGGGTAATTATTTAGATACCTGGCGATTTGAATTATTGTCTAACCGACAGCCGAATGTCATTCAAAAATATCGACCAAATGCATGCGCGAGCTATACCGACAGTGGCGCCATCTCTTAACAATAAACAAAAACATCGAAAAATAATTAAGTGTAATACAAAAATCTGATTTTTGGCCAAGTTAAAAAATGCTTAATGTTTCTTAGACTTAATCTTCAGAACTACTTGATTGTATGTTACTTTGTACTTCCGTTTGGAGAGTAACACTCACTCAAGTACTTAGAGAAGGTACCTATACTACGTGACCCATATTTGACAATTTTTACCCTCCTCCCATCCTTAGTGACCAACCGTAGCATATGAGAGGACACCCGCCTCACCCTCTACTATTCACGTATTAATTCATAAATACGGTTTTTGTCTCATTTAATTCTTTTTTGTATTGCGTGAACGCATTGGATAGTCGATCCCTATGATCAAGTGTGATTCTTTCAAGATTTCCCACTCCTGAACGGGTCGCGTAGTATGGGTACGTTCCCTTATGACAGACTTTCGTAAAGTAATTTTTTACTTCAATGAAATATCCAAAAGTACTCCTCAACTTCGGAACATTCTTGGAGTAATAGGAAACTATATAAAAGCTATACAGACTATTTCTACTATTTAAAAGTCTTATATTGTAAGCAACGCAGGCTAAGTCGCGGGTGGATTCTAGTTTGTAATAAAACCATAAATTTGTCAGAGGTAGAGAAAAGGACACAGGGAACTATTCTTTAAAAAAAAAAATTGATTGTTCCGGAAGCTTCTTGAGGTTCCCGAAATAAATATTAACGCGGACGAAGCCGCCAGCAAAACCAAGTTAAATATAATTTGCTTATTAATATGGAATTTAATTTTAGGCTTTTATGATTATAGTTTTCCATAGCCATACTGATGTAAATAAGGTTGTTAATTTCCGTAAAACATAAAAAAAAAAATTAACGTGGACGAAGTCACAGTTTTAAATACGTTTAGTTCATTTCAAATATGTTCGTAATCAATCTAATCGAAGACAAGTTTATTGCCGTATATTTCCCACGTAATTATCGACAATGAAACTTTCTGATTATGGTTGGTATCACATTTTTGTATTATACGAACTACTTATAGTGCACTGACCTTTCCATCGACAACGTATTTTTGTAGAAAAAACACTATCACTCTACCAACGACATCTTTATAACTTTACGATACGAATCATCCAATTTCTTTTCACAATACAATAAAATATATTGAACCTCAAAAACATCTAATCTACTCATACATACATGAAAAAACACTAACTCACGTAAATCCTAACTAATATTAGAAATAAGAATGTGAATTGGTTTAGTTTTCTACAGTGTCACACCTTAAGTAATCAATGGAAAATCATGAAATTTAGCATAAACATTATCTGAAATCCCTTTTTGGAGAACCCCCATAGGAAAACACGGTACCCGGTAACCAATTCCACAACACCAGCCTACATATAATGAAGGTTCTGGAGAACTTTATGGTTATGGCTGTATAATTTTACTTCTAAATCATTGTAATACACCTTAGAATAAAGAAGTAAACTACTACAAAAGTTTACTATAAAAATATATATTAAAAAACAAATCAACTTTGTTAAAGAATGTGAGATTAAACACAACTATTATTTGTATTATCTATACATTGTTTATAATGATACTTTATTATTGTATATCTTACAACCTTCACATAGGTGTACAGATTATTACCCCAGTAAAACAATCATAAAACATACACATATAACAGGGAAACACATCTTCCCTTCAAATAAGTTAAGGTTTTAAGATAGCAAAAAGTAATAGAATAGACATCTAACATTTGCTATATACAATAGTCATGCAATAGGATGCGACCCGGAACGTGCCCAATTAAAAAAGTGTATATAAATACAAAAACAGCAGTTTTAAGGATACATAAAAATGGGAAGTATGTAAAAGATGTAATAATAAAAAAGATTCTAGATAATTTAAGAATAACCCCACACCGCAAGAGTATATTTGGCAACCCTAAGCAAAATGTATGTACATATGTACTACATATTTGTTTTCATATGGTCAAAACATTCCTAGTAGCCTAGACGGGCAAGACAATTATAGCTATTCTAATATATTTACAGTTATGGAATTTAACTTTGTAATCACTGCTATTTCACTTGAGATAAAACTTATTATATTTTAAGACTATTAATTGTCAACTGCTCTACCAGTAAATAATGTTTCTGGGAACAATTTTTTCTAGCTCTTATTAAATAGAAAAATGTAATTACACATGTGGACAAAGGTAGCTCCTGTCAAAATAGTTGTTTAATTTTATATATAATTTACAAGCATTTTGTAATCATAAGAAATATAAAAGCAATAAAAATCCGTAAAGTCACACCACAAGTTGATTTGAATGTTTCATCATTCATTCAGTTATCATGAAAAATAACAGTGATACCAGGTCCATGCGCAAACAACAAGTTCAGGCAAAATATTGACAAATTGCTATACCATATATTACTTTTCATTACTTAATTTAAGACCATAATTTCTATAACTAGTTATTGTATTGGAAATTTCTATAATATAAATTAGTGTGAATTAGGGTTGTCAATTGACCAAAACAATAATCCATGATCAAGTCATAAATCACTTCTGATTTCCACATTTACTACTCTTAAAAAAAGTAAATTCCACATAGTAAAATTTAAAAGAAATATGTGCAATTCTTCAATCCTCAATTTTTAGCTAACATAATATGCCAGTACTTTTTTTTTTCAAACTGACTATAGAATATTGACCAGATAGATCTTTAGTCTAGATTAGCCAGAAAATTTAGACAAGAGCTTAATTGAAGCACTCTACTATATGGCAATAAGCTCAATGGCATTAAAGTGGCTGAACCTCTGCTTAAATGCAACATCACAAATCGAACTAAGCTAACTGAGTTACCTAGGCTAATTATACATGTATGCATTAGTGAGACATGCATGGATGCCTCATGAACGTGTACATGTACTTCAAGTCCATATGACGGTTTTGTTAACTGGGCATTATTTATATACAGTTTTATACTAATTTAAATTTTCATTGCAAATAAGAAATTAAAGTGACAAAACTTAAAGAATATATCATACATATTTCTAAAGCAATATAAAAGCATATTTATATGCTATTATATGTGCCAATTGTATGCATAAGCTTTTAACGTGATTAAGATGCTATAAAAGACATGTAACATCCACAGTGCTAACTACATATTGTGCTCATCTTACTAAGGTATGGTTATCGTATGGCTCCTCCTGGGAGACAGTGGAAGAGTGTATGAGAGGGTCCCTGTCGCCTGTGTCCCCAGTGCGGCTGATGGACTCTCTCCGATCAGTACGGACACGACACGCGTCACATCTCCTCATTTCTACACATATTTTCCACACTGTGGACTGTCAATAAAGTCCAAAACATTACATTATAGTACTAGTTATATAGAATATAAAAAAAATACATTATTATGATATTTACGAAAATGCAAGAAGAATATCTTTAAAGTTATATGCAAGTTAGGAATTGCCTTCAGTCCACTAATTCAGTAATACCTTTGCTACAATGTAAAATGGCAGTCTTTCACACAGAATCAGAATTTTTTGCCTACATTTATCGTATAAATAATCATTGTACCAAATTTCATTACTGTGTCTCTTCATCTTCATCAAGGAGCTTGAGTATCTCTATACATTATATTTACTTCTAAATTTATTACCTAAATGAATACTATTGCTTTTAAATATATATCATTCCAATCAAAGTCCTCAAAATATAAAAAAAAACAAGTTTTAATTCATCCATTAATGAAAATCTCAGCTACCAAATCTCTAGATTAATGAAAATATTTTTTAAAAGACTAAACAAGGCCATAGGATATAACTCATTAAATAATTATCCATTAGCATAATATAAATTAAATTACATACAAATGGT
This sequence comes from Antheraea assamensis, assembly GCA_035772565.1. Classification (NCBI taxonomy): domain Eukaryota; kingdom Metazoa; phylum Arthropoda; class Insecta; order Lepidoptera; family Saturniidae; genus Antheraea; species Antheraea assamensis. The sequence continues at coordinate 2,130,694 of JAQQSE010000058.1, forward strand.
ATTCAGTAGGTTTCTTTTTATTTTTTTACTTAAAGTTTTAATTTATCAATAATAAAATTGTTGTTAAGATAAATTTGACAATTAAGGGTAGATAAACATTATAAATAGTAATTTGATACTTATAATTAGATATCCTCATGTTATCTTCTATTGTTTTGTTTTGTTTCTATTAGTATACTAATTTATTGAATTTCAAAAAACAATTATTAAATATAGTATTATTTACTGGGTATTCATTTAAAAATTTTCTTCATTTTTGTAACTACCCTCACTATATGAGAATATAACATTTATAAAACTTGAAATACCTCATTATCACTGTCAATTAGATAGATTTGGTCCATTTCAATTGTTTGAATACTTCCAAAGTTACTATTTCAATAGTCACCAGAAACTATAATTATTGCTGATAAGTTATCGACGCCCATTCGTGGCTATGGGATAATCACGTATTGCGCGCACAAACGACAATATTGGACTAAATGTTGATGTCAAAATAGGCATGAAAACATTACTGTATGCAAATCAAATCGCTTGACCATTAGCGAATAATAAAGACGATAACACCTTACAACGCACGTATGATGCGATATCATGTGACCTAATGCGATACAAATAAGAAAAGTAATAAAAATATCCACTTACCACGATTACTTGGCTTCTCTAATACACAAGCGAATTCCATAGAATTTAACACCCCGATCAAATGATTAGCTCCATTTTTCGATAATAAGCAGTCGAACGTATGTTAAATCATTTATGTTGTATGTTCCGAAGTAAATAAACTGTTGAAAATCACGAAATAAAGTAAAATTTAACGCCAACGTGCCTTGATTATTTTTGACAAACATGACATTTACTGGACTCAAATGACACTTAGTGAACCCGTTTTTTTTCGTGATTTTGGTAAGGCATAATTAACGTATTTGCCAGTGTAATGTTTTAAGTTGACTCTTTAAAGCTCTGTGGTAAATGCAGAGAATAGTAAAATAGGTTGTGTAGTACAATGATTCACTTTTTTAAGAAAAGTATTTCATAATTGCCTACCCTTGATATCATCATATGATCGTATAATATCATATGGTTTGCACTAAAATTGTAAAATCATTTTAAGTTTACACAAAATATTTAAAATATTTTTGGCAACAGAAGGAATCGGCATTTTTAATTTTGTAAAATAAATTTCACTAATTATTAAACGTTAAAAAAGACAGCCACTAAGAAAGACAATTATTTTTCAATTTTTTTTTGCTTTATTTTTGCTTTTTTATTTTAATACCATATGTTTTTAATTAAAAGTGCTCAAATAGTGTACCAACTTGTAATACCTACATGAAATTTCTTGATCTAAATGTCTTTTCCAGGTATTATATTAAGTGCTCTATGATTTTATACACACATAATTGTATCATAATTATTTAAATGAACGTAAGTAAAAAAGCTTCTTCTCGTAATTGTTCAGGTTTTTAATTATAATTTTTTTGAAGTGAAACTTCTTTAGAATCGTTGTGATTTCAAACCGGATGCAACGGAAAAACTACAGGTAAGAGACACAAATACAAAAATGTGTAGGATGAAGCCGGCAAAGAATGGGACAGAAATATACATACTGTTTTATATCTCTCCTCTTTAGCGGTCTTCTACGCATAGCCTGTAATTAGTGAGCCAGAGCGAGAGAGCAAATGTCGGTGTGTATATATATTGAACACTGTTCAATACTTGCTTGTATTTGAGCATTTAACGTGTGTTAGTATATGTGAAAAGTACGTGTACTATTGTACACTGTATGCGGCTGCGTATTACTGCTTTTTAGTAAGAAGTCAGCGTGGTGTGTTATTATTTAACAGTGTTTATGAGTATTTTTATACATTGTTTGTTGAAACTGAAAATGTGGTACTTGAGCAATAAATTATGTAACATATGTTAAATAAAATATTAAATGTCTTTTAAAATTAATCAAAATACTTAAAACAAATAAACTTTGTAATTATTCTACACTTGTTATATATATTCATCTCATTCTTTTGTCGATATACTGAAGTTCCACTTCTATCGTGTGTGAATCGCACACACACCTTTTTTTTATTCAACAATTTCTTTAAGTAACGGTATTTTTTTATTTAGTGGAAATTAAAATTTAATCAATTTATTGTCACTAATTTTGAAGTCAATTTTGTATTATTTTTATTATGTTACATAATTACATTCTTCTAATTATGTCAATACATGTGTTTAATAAAATATTGTAAGTGAAATATTGAACATATATGGATTAATATACGTATAATTGATGATGATTACAAATTAGTGCTTTTCTCAATAAGATATGTTAGTTACGTACGAGACATTATTACTTAACGTAATGTGTAATAAGCAGTCCATATTTGCTATTAGTATTATAATACACCTAGTATTTGCTTTGGTTTTAGTATTTATGCTACAACTCTAATTCGTAGTTCGCTTACTTAGGCAACATTAGTAAAAAAAAAAAGTTCAACACGTCATCTGAATGTGTGTTGTCAAGTTGTGGAAAACTGAAATTTATGTGATAATTTAGCAAATAAAAGATAAATAAAAATGGTAAATATCTATATTGTATTTTCGATTATTGCTATTCCTATTATGCATAATTCAACATTTGTTATCAAAAGTGCAAATTTTCTATTTTGTTATATGTTTACGATTTTCATGTTTGTGTAATTTCAGGTTCTTATTGCGGCTACGGTATGCACAAAAACTGGGAAAGGTAAAGTGCATTATGGAAAGAGACAACAACTTAAAATAATGTCCATTGGTTCCTTTTAATTCTTTTTAATTTTTCTTACAATTGTAGCATTAGTTTCACGTCAGTTCGTGGAAATGACGAAAGCACGTATAGAGGGCTTGCTTGCTGCGTTTCCCAAGTTGATGACTGCCGGCCGGCAGCACACTTTTGTAGAAACAGAGTCTGTTAGGTAAGTATTTAGAATAAATTAGTTAAGTTATTGAATGATAAGTTTATTTAAAACTAGTGTCTGCTCAGGGATTTGCCCATGTTAATATAGATTTGAATGGAAAGTCGTACCTAGATTTGATTTATCCGTTGGGAATAGTCCATTTCCTGAGAATGTCTGCTAAAGTTAAGGTACGACTTTTCATTGACGTCTGTCGAATTGAGTTGGGGAAGGGGAGGATCAGTACTAAATAAGGAAAAGTTGCGGAGCCCCCATCTTTTCGAGTTTTTTAAGCTTTAAATTCTGAGAAAAACTTCCGGATTTCTGTATCTATATTGACGTTGCAATGTCTCCGGCGCTGTGGGAAGAGCAGCCTTTACACCCTTGCGTATCAAATCCCAGGCATTCAGCCTTGCATCAGCAGCCTTGGCTAGTTGATCGCCTTCGGCGCTCCGTCTCGTCCAATGCCTACAATTTGTTCCAGTGGGTGGAGACTGCTCTCCCTACACGCCTCTATAAAAACTCTCTAGGGGTAGGACAAACTTGTCCAAGGTGAAGTCCGGGTCAATCAAACAGGTTCTTTGACATAAGTTGAACCTAACCTATTTTATTTGTTATCTCAATAACAACAAAAATGGTGTCAGTTCTATGTTTCGTTTCACAATCCGGTTCCAAATATTACCTAATGTATGACAACATAACCTATGTAAAACGAAATGTTCAATGGTGATAATTCTATATAATCTATGGTAGAAATTTCGTAAATATTGCAAAAAATACATTTTTTTTTTTCAAAAACTGCTTGTATCCACATATTTAAACGTTATGTATGTGTTTATAATAATGTAACCTCGCTGAGCAAAGTATCAACCCCATTTCGACAGATGTCAATGGAAAGCTAAGCCAAATTTCATGATAATTGGCCCAGTACTTAACGTGTGAAAGTGTGACAAACAAAGTTACATTTACTTTTATAATATTAGTAAAGATTATGTTATGTATTATTTTTTGAAACCTTAAGATGCATTGTAAAATTTTGACTGCCTATAATTTATTTGTTTGATAATCAATATTTAATTATGGTTTATAATTTATTTCTAAGATTTGGTTTTTTATTATTTGCATGGTAAAAAATACCCTTTCATTTTTTTAATTCCCATTATCGTGGTAAACATAATTTGTAACGTTGAAAATGGGTAAACAATCCACCAGATTTTAAGTAATTATTGGAGTGAATAAATATATATAACCCATGTCAAAAGGACAGATGATGTCAGTCATAATAAGTAATCTTGAAGGCTGCATTGGAATACCTTGAGTGCCAGTACATATTATCTATGCCTACTGAGACTAGTAGTACAACATCTTTGGTTTTGTGCCAGAAATATGTTTCATTTTTTTTTTCAATTAAACTTTACACAGGTTTTATGACTCTTTAAAGTTTGCAGGATGTGTTATGTCTAATATGTATTTATTTATAATATACAAAATTTACCACAATTGTGATTCTGTTCTATTTTCTTGTTTTTCTCAGTTATATAAATATTATATGTTATTTTGTTAGTCCAAGTGGTTATTGTTAATACTTTATTAGTTTTGGCATTTAATCACAATCTCACCTGATTATAAATGATGATAAGACATGCTAAACCAGGAGAAGAACTGACTTTCAAGTGCATCTACCGAAACACATGTATAGGTACGAAGCGATAGATTTTTATTTTGAGGATGGTAACTAATCAGGTACACATAGAAAAAGATCTACCACAATGCTATGCTTTCATCACGGTGTATTTCTTCATTAAAAGTTTGAGAATATTCATAGGAATGGCACGTGGTCTGATCATTGCAAAATGAAGTGTTGAAGTCTCTAGTCTATGACTATAGTTGCAAACTACATAGTCAGTCTGTATTAATTGAGAAGACTAGAGAAAATTATTTTGTCATTATATGTTATCAATGAAGATCTTTAGAATGGAAAATAACTGTAAAAGAATTGTGGCTTTATAGCAGAATTTCTTGTGCTGATAAGGTTTTCGTGTTAAACTTTGCACATACAAATACAGAGGGCTGTAAAAGTTATGTATCTATGAAACTATTCAGAAAGTTCAGGGGAAATAATCACCTTAGTTTATACCATACTTTATGTAAATTTCATATACTGTTTTCTTATATCTTGTAAGTTTTAACAATTAACCACCATCTCATCTGATGTTAATTGATAATGTGATCCAAGATGGTAAACAGGATAAAACTAGACAGGGATTGGTTCTCAAGTGCAGCTGCCAATACATACCTATAGGTGCTTGAAAACAAATTTTCAACTTGAGGGTGGTAATTAGGTAGGGGAGATTAGAAATAGCCTTACCACCATGCTATAGTTTCATCACGATGCATTCCTTCATTGAAAACTCCTTCTCATTCGCAAGGTAACAAATTTATGACCATTGACACTGTGTCTGAACACACTAAACACTGAGACATTATCAATTTTTTACGTAAAACTGTTTTTTTCAGGTATGTGTATCAGCCTTTGGACAAGCTGTACATGCTGTTAATTACAACTAAAGCTAGTAATATTCTTGAAGATCTGGAAACCCTGCGTCTGTTCAGCAGAGTGGTAAATTGTTCTCCTTCTTTAATACTCACAATCTACTTTGTAGAGATTGTATCTCAATGTAGTAGGTGTTATTTTGACCTAAATTATTTGAAGCAGCATTTATTTCTGGGTCAATATCCTCACAAATTTGATTAAAGAAGTATTTTGTAATATATTATCTACTTTCATAATCAAAGATCTTATGGTTTTTGTAGATAAATATCAGATTATAATCTACAGACTGATCAAGATAATTGTTAAGGAGTGATTTAAAAACTTTTCAGATAACATTATTATAAAAAACATTGTTTGATGTATAACTAATAACTATAAAATGCCAATTCATAATTTGAAAGGATTAAAATGTTTCAATTGCATTGTAAAACAGCCCCAATTGCCGTTTCTTCTCATCAGTATGTCTCGCTCGCAATGGGAACCTGTATCATTATCTTAGTTATGTATACTCCTAGCAACCTCAATCGCAGGGATTAAATGGGGGGTACGATCTCCACTGCATCTCGGAAACTCGGAATCCTGGACAGGTTGCAACGTTTTCTCACGCCTGATCAGCTATATTTCCTATATAAAGCACAAGTTCGGCCTTGCGTGGAGTATTCTTCGCAGCTCTAGTACGGGACAGGTTGCAGAGGTGGACTGTCGTATTGTTAATGATGTAGACATTACCGAGTTTATAGATCGGCTTCAGTTGTGCAGGGACATTTCTCACTGAGAGTCTTCTATCGTTTGTATCATGGCTAGTGTTCTGAAAAGCTATTCAATTTAATCCTTTCCACTTTTTTCCATAACCAAACCATGAGGGCTGGGTTTTGGAGCCACAGTTTTACGGTAAATTAATCTGAGCCTGAACTAAACTGTCGTCCCTCCTTCCTATAACATTTGGTCCATGACAATAATGACTGGTAGTGAATAGTTTTCTCTCGGTAGTGGCACTTGTTTTTGGATTGCATTGTGCTAACCATCAGGCATAGAGCAGTCACTTTGCCGTGCTACGAAATTTGCATGTAGATGTATAACGTATAGTAAATAAAAGGAGCAATCTTCAAATCTTAGTTAAAGAAATGGGAATCTAAAAGACATTATTTACACATTATTAAGTTCCTGTATACTTGTACCTAATAAAAGAATGTTCGGATTGGTAATTTATTTTCCTTTGTTACTTAATTAAATGAAGTAGGAAATATGTCATTATGTAATCTTTTAGGAACGTTCGATTTTTAAGATCTGTGAGTGTTATGTACTGGTTTATTTTATTTAGTGTCTCCAAAAAGAAAATGAAACCAAGGAATATTAAAAAATACTGTATTAATCTATTGTACTCTATTCATTAAAGTGGGATCATTCGATTTTTTTACAACACAATGTGAATATGTTAGCAATAATTCCTTAAGTAATTTATATAAGTTGAATTACGGATTTCATATAATTGCAGGTTCCAGAATACTGTACACAACTGACGGAAGCTGAAGTCTTGAACCAAGCTTTTAATCTGCTGTTCGCTTTTGATGAAATTGTCGCTCTGGGATACAGGGAGAGTGTTAATTTGGCGCAGGTTTGTATCTTCTCTGAAGTTTCTTTACCGATTATCATGTAATTTTGTATACACATTGTAAGGGATACATAAATGACCTAGGGTGCCTAAATTAGAGAAACGAGAATGGGGAAAACCGTATTTATGAATTGCTACATTACATTTTTAGGGAGTCTTCTCATATGCTACGGATGGTCACCAAGGGTTTAGAGGGGGCAAAAAAATTGACAAACAGGGTTTACGTAGTGTTGGTGCGTTCTTTTAACTACTCAAGTGATCATTATGATGGACCAACTGATCAGGGGTACAGAAATGACAGGTTATATTACAGCCAGAAAAATGTACTGCACCCCAGGGGTAGGTCGAATCTAAATTAGTATCTAAGCTAGTTAGTTATACTTCACGATCCTTACATATACTAGGCTAACAATATTTGTTCTCATTTTGGCAAAAGAACTTCGATAATATTGAAGCTTAAGATTAATAAATTATGATCCAATTTCGACTACTACAGCCCTCGGGAATGTTTTTGTCTACCCTGAATACAGTCATAAGTTCGTCCTTGCCCATAATATTGTTAAGAGTTCGAAACAAAGTTAAAATATCGTTATAGCTATATCAAATTGTAATTTGTTTACTTTTAAGTTGTCTCGATTTCACACTGCGGTGGCCTCGTTTTACGAGGTGGTCATCTCGCAAAAGGAGGCGGCTGATAGGGCCAGAGAGGTGGACCCTCTCAACGGCCCTCTCCGCCAGAGGAGGGCCGGTGGAAGGAGGCGGTGCTTTGCCCGCCTCCTCCCACCTCCGTAGCTGGACCTGAGGGGATGGGCAGAGGCCCATCCCCTCATTGCGCAGGTCTGGCTGACGAGGGGAGGTAGCTGGCTATGTACCCAGTCTACCTCCCTATAAGGACGGAGCCCGGCGGCCACATTCCGCTGGTCTGACCGCTGGGGCGGCATGGTGATAGCCACAGCACGGTCCCATGCCGCCCCGACTTAAAGCGGTGGTCGGTACACCGTGGGGTTTTAGTCCGTGCGAATCGGACATAACCCACTCTCTCCCCCGGGAGAGTGGGTATCCATAAGGGATTTCCCCAGCGAAATTAAAAAAAAAATCTATCCATTTCATACACATAATATGAATTCATGAAAAATAATGTAAACACTTATAAAATAATACTCATTTATACTTACATTTGTGTTCTGCACAACTATATTCAGAGCTGTCGATAAGTTTGATGGGAATTGTAGTTTGAATTAACCCCTCAGCTGATTTTAATACCTAGATTTCAAAATGGCGGGTTATTTTTATTTTTAGAAAACGTTCTTATAACTGAAAAAATAATTTTAAAAATAATATTGAAAATTTATATTTTACAACTAGCTGTGCCCGCGACTACGTCCGCGTGAAACTAAATGCAAAAAAACTGTGAATGATACAATCATCTGAATGTATATCTGTTTATCTTGTATATTTGTAATCAGACTCTCGAGATACCTGTGGTACTCAAAACAACAGTTAGCCGTGCTTCAGACACCTGCTTATATTTATGTAATCGACATGCAGGCTATCGAAACTATCAAATGAATCTTTTAAATGAGCCGTTTCCTGTAAAACACAGAAATAATCTCATTGTTATCTATACTTTTCTTTCAATAATATTCTTAACGACAGTAAACCAATAAAAAGATAATTTTTGCGACATCTGTTGTGAAAAAATGTAGTCGGTTGTTATCTATACTCTTCATTGCAATAATATTCTTAACGACAATAAACCTATAAAACGATAAATTTAGCGACATCTGTTGTGAAAAAATGTAGTCTGTTGTTATCTATACTCTTCATTGCAATAATATTCTTAACGGACAGTAAACCAATAAAACGATAAATTTTGCGACATCTGTTGTGAAAAAATGTAGTTTGCTATTGCTTCTAAAGACGATTTTTCGTAACATTTATGTTCAATTAACAATTTTAGTCTTTTTATTTTTATATTATAAAAAAGAATATAGGTATAATTGTTCTAAAATGTGATAAGAGTCAATAACTTGTAATATTTACAACACACAATTAATTAGAAACGTACAAATTTAATCATAAACCTTATGCGATCGAAAAATAAAAATTGTGTTTTGCTTTGTATAAACAAAGTACAAAGTAAGTTATTCAATTTATAGAAATATGTAATTTGCCAATTTTTAGATTATATATTATAGTAGTAATAGATTTAGAAAATGGCGGTTGAATGCCATCTATTAGCAATAATGCATATTAATTCATTACTGAACTTCTCAGATGATTAATATTTATTTAAATATTAAACATTATTCTTTCGATTAGTATGTCTTAGTAATGCAATATTCTAGTAATGTTTATTTATGTTATAAATTACCCTGGGTTTTAGATGAGGCCGAAGTCCATTTACTTATCTATTTTTCTCTCGTACTGTTAAGTACGGGAGTTATCCCGTCGTCATTAAAATTACAATAACTTTTGATAGAGTTAACCGATATTAATGAAACAAAAGTTTTATGTTGCTCCGGAATATGCTTGATTATTTTCTTGTTCTTGTTTTATCAGAAACCTAGTACTTTACCAGTGATGCCTGTTCAAATAAACAGACAGACAGACAGACATTTCTAAAAATGATCGAAATGGGTTCTATTACTGCTACTAGACACCTACAACAATTTTTTTCTCAAAAATCAAAAAAGTACAGACACGTCAGATTTACATTCTTATTATATGTATAGATACATCATTTCTTATTTTTCAATATTTTGTGATATATCAAAAATTTTTAAGCTTATGTTGTCAACAGTCTGTAAACATGTGCCCCGTGAGGTTTACATTAGTTTGTATGGAACTTTAACATTTATGGTTTTGGACAGTCCAGGGGTGAATGTTTGATAATTTCGAGTATTACTTTACAGGTACGCTCATTTGTGGAGATGGATTCACACGAAGAGAAGATATATCAAGCGGTTAGACAGGTGAGTGAATTCGTTTAAAATTATCGCCACATATACTTCATTATTTTTGTAATGACTGTTTAGACCAGGGGTTCTCAAAGTATTTAGGGCAAAGGAGCCCTTTTCCAAAATGAACAGATATCTCGGATTCCCAAGCCAAATTACTTTTCAATCACATATGTACGTCAAATACCGAACAAGTTTTTAGTCCAGTGAAGCTGTGAAGGCCCATCAGGCCAATAGCGTGTAGTCATATTATCTTGCACGAATTTGTCCACGCTCATTGACTTGCTGGATTTTTTTATCTTATACGAAGTTGTGCACGCTCATCGACTAGTTGATTTTTTTTAAAGTACAACAATGATACTTCCTAATAAAATATGAGTCGTTCTTATAACAAGTCGTGGTGATCTAGGGGTTTGACTGGTGGAATATCAATCCGATGTCCGCAGGTTCGAACCCCTGCATGTACCAACGAATTTTTCGGAACTAGCGTACATTCACTTTATTTTCATTTATGTCGGACTACTTGGGAAACCGATATCCATCACTTTGGGAATCTCTGATTTATACTGTGGTAAGGTTAACTGACTAATCTATAAAATTTTCAACAACTCGTGTGGCAATTAATTTGTGTATAGTATACTAGGTTTTACTCGCGGCTTCGGTCGCTTTAACGTCGATCTATATAGATAAAATCATAGAGGTCTACCATTGTGCGTGAATTTAGCAAAAACGACTCGAAAGATTTCTCTATTTCTTTTTTTTTAATTCACTGTCTTAAACACTTAGTCATTATCTAAAAATTATCACGGTACATTAATTCAATGTAGAGTTGTTAAAGTTTTAAGAAACTACGATTTTGATAAGCACTATGCATTTAGGGATGTGTGTTTTCTTGTCGTAGAGAAATGGGGCTAGCGGTGTGATGCTTGGATTTTTCCTCTATAGATAAAGTATATTGTTAATGAAATAAACAATGCAGACTAAGTCGTGCGCGGCTGTCAGTGGTTTATACATATAACTACTCTTTAAGTCACCATAATTTGTTTTAAGATCATTTGTATTATATGTAGACCCAAGAACGTGAGGCGGCGAATCGTATGAGAGAACGCGCAAAAGAGCTACAACGCGAGAGGCTTGAAGCAGCTAAGAGAGGACAACCGCCTCGCTCTCAAATGTCTTTCAGTAATATTCATTTTCATTATTTTATTCACAACGCCCACATGCGATCTTAAAGTCCCGGTTTCTCTTACTCTATTTAAGATATTGGTAGTGGCAGGATGGTGTTAGGGCTTCTTATTCTATCGTCTGCTTAGCTACCACTCTCAGATTGTAAGTCTGTCGGCAAGCACCTGTTAGTGTATTCCGGTAGCTGCACTTGAGAGCCAGCATCTCTATAGATCAGTGGTACTGACCAAGAGCAACATAGGACCATGTGAGGTATAACTGCAGGTCGCATATTCAATTGGCATTTTTTTTATGAGCTGTCAAAATGCGATTACCCTATAGATTTTGTAAGTCGTGGTGGCCGAGCGATTTGACCGGTGGAATATGAATCAGATGTCCGCAGGTTCGAATCCCAGCTTGTACAAACGAATTTTTTGGAATTCACGTACATTTACACATTTAAATTAAAAAAACTTCGTGAAGGAACTTGAACCTGAGAAATGTTCTTGTACCCCCGTATGTGGGAAAATATATAACTGTGGAATCTTCGATGTCTGAAATCGTCAATACGTCGTGGGTTGGCTTGGGGATTATTCCCATATCTTCCTTCGGGAAGAGGCCTATGGCCCTGGAGTGTTTACAGGCTGATGATGATGATGAATAGCAATCTGCCAGCCTGCTTCAATTGACTAACGATTGATTGTATGCAATATAAATGTCTAAATTGCAGTCAGTTTCAAGTCTAAAATAAAGTTGTATCTAAAAGAATGTCTTGAAATGATTGATTAAAGATGTCAACTATCCAAGTATATATTATTATTATATTATACATTGTTATAACACAGGAAGCGTTATTTAAGTGGTCGTGAATATATAATGTATATTTAAAAAGAATAATATATTAAATCGTTTTTATTTTTACATACACAAACATATTCCCGCTCACTCAACAGTCCAGTGTAGTCTCTATAGTACGAACATATAATGAAATATTTTTTGTTTTCTATGTTAAATTATCAGGCAGCACCGGGTTTGGAAGCTCTTCGATGTCATCCTCGGCGTTGCCTGAACCTTCAATTGAGAAGATACCAACGACACCAGCAAGAGACATGTATGTACTCATTATTATTATCACTTTGACCGACCGCCTACCCCCTTTATCGCCCTCCTCTATCCTCTCTCCCCTCTTATTATGTAAATAATATAAAAATTGGATTGCCTATAGTTTGTTTGGTCTAATTTTGTATAGGTTGAACCATTTTTGAAGAGTCTTTTATTAGAAAATAAAGGACTATTTTGAGTATTATCTAGGATACAACGCATTACGCTTTATTACATTAACTAAACAGTAAAGATAACAATGAACAGAAATAGGTTAAAATCAGGAAAACAATCACGAAGGTTAAAAAGTACTATAATTTAAAAAAGTTACGAAATAAGTAAGTTAAGAATACAGAGAACGAAGTCACGGGAGTAGTAGAAAGAAATAAATAATATAAAATGGTTATACTCATGGACTCGCGTGAGAAGCTACATCTCATTAAAAGAGAAGCTGTTTACACTTTTCAGCAGTTTTGAACCGAGTCCAAAAGTTCGAACAACAATATTAGATTCTATGAATAAAAACTTGAATAAACAACATAGACAAATTATATGAAATAATACTTACGTTTAAAAGAAATTCTTAACGTCATATTTGAAGAGAAACTCTTTGCCAATATCATACTTTGTTACACAGACGCGCGAAGCTTCCGTTTTAAACTAACTTCATAGCGTATCACATCGGCATGTGTAACTTCCGTTTTAAGCTAAAACTAACTTCGTAGTATGTTTTAAACTAAACCAGAGAATTCTTCTCATAGACCACTTTCAAAATTTAGCTGGTTCCGATGGACCCCCGCAGCTACATTTCTACCATATTCCCAAAATTCGACAAAAAATATGAAGATTAGATCCAACTATGGAAATCTGCGTTGTATTGAAATTGGAATATGCAAGTTTTTGCAAGTAACATTTGCTGAGTTTCTTAAAATATTATCTGCCTACATTGATAAGTGAAGTCAAGCCAACATTTTAGTCCTTCACTATCGAAAGCAGATACATTTTCGTGCACCCCGCTTACGAATTGTGAACCCCCATTTTATTGTCGCGCCAACGTAGACGCCCGTCTAGTCTCCCGTGGACCCCTAGGGGTCCACCTGGGCCACACTGGGAATTAAGGATCTAAACAATCACTTTCAACGATAATCCATAACACGTTATATAAAGAGTAACTTAAAAAAATGAATGAATATTGTTGGGTGTAGTCGTCCAATGGGACGGTCCGCGATGAAGTTGGGGTCTCGTGGAACTGATGCAGAGTCCTTCGTTTCGAAACTTCGGAGTGAGGGAGATTCAGCAGCAACCGTCGCCGTTTCTTCCCAAGCAAAAGTTGACAAACCGATACCTGCTGACCACAAAGAGTAAGTATTTTAAACCGTAACGTATAAAGTTAAATTATACAGTCCTAAAGTACTTTATACAGATAATAATTTGATTATAATTATGATAATTACAATTGATCTTTAAAATAATGTACTATAAAATATTACACGTTAAAATGACCTGCAGAAAAATCCTCAATGATGTTTGTTTCAGGATATCCCTCAATAGCCCTTTTTATTTTTTACATATAATTTGGATAATATTAGGTTACTTCTGAAGTTACTTAGAGCAATATATTATCAATACTTATCAAATCAAATAAGTTAATTATATTGAACAATTAATTTAAGTCAAAATTGCTCCTTACAGTATGGCATTTCAATCAATATCTTAGAAGATATCATAGATTAAAATAATTCGCAACAAAACATATGGTGTGTCGTAAAGACCCACGATAGAAGTGAAACTTTTGTATTAGAGCGAAAGATTTTCATTAAAAAAATACAACGAAAAAGCCAACATCACGCGATGTTAACAGGCGGTGACTGTAAATATTAATTGGTTCTTCGAGACCTGGGTTATCTTGGAAGGCCGGTATCAGTGACGACTTCCGATACATTCTCGATCCTAAGGCATTATCACTTTAGCGTGATAGAAGGTCAAAGAATATTATTATGAAACATTATATGAATATTTAAAATGACTTGTTTATTTTAGTGTCCATTTACGCTTCGAAGAACGGTTGAGTCTGGTCGCAGGACGAGATGGTGACATACAGAGCTATGAGTTATCCGGTAATTCTGAACTTTATTATAATATTTAGAAATTTTCTCTGAACTTTAATGATCTGCGTATATTTGGTCATCTAGAACTAACATTTCAAATGCAGTGCTTCTCTGGATATTATTAAATTTTTCATACAAGGACATATTTATCAGAAATTGTAATAAATAATTATTACAAATTAAGATTATTATAAAAAGCGTGAAGCGTCTACTTACTTAAAAATGCATATTGTTGCACCATTGAGTAAATTTTTTTTTGAGTTATGATCTTTTTCCAATTAAGATACAAATAATACTCAAGCCTAAAAGACCTATAATTTAATATAATGTATAATCATAAAACACGTTTTAATATATATATTACAATTAATATTCATATTCAAAATTGTTAGCCCCTCTTCCCCATTGTCCCCCGGGCCCATCTGTCTTAAGGGATCTTACCCATACAACCTGACCCATGTTGACAATTTTTATCCCCCTCCCTCTCCCTGGTGATCATCCGCAGTATGTGGACTTCATAAATAGGACTTTTTATCATTTATTGCATACAGAAAGTAAAAAAAAAGGTTAATTTTGGTTATATTTGTTTTTATTAGTACATTGCTTGCCGCGGGACGCAAAAAGTGCATGCATACCTACAAATGAAAATAGTATATTTCGTGTACTATTAAAAATTATATTACTATTAGTTAAAAGTTCTAAACGCTGCGCTCCATATTTGAAGATAGCTTGAAAAACGTGAGATTTCGAGGGTTTTAGAGGATACGTGTCGAAAACCTAAGCCCCACTACCTTCTCTCTGTTACCAAGCTTGATATTTTGAAAACCTCCCTTTCACCGTCCTCCTCGTTTTTTCTCGTTCCCCCCTTCCACCATCCCCCAGAACGCGTCATGTAATATGGGTACATTCCCTAAAATCCGTCATTGCAAAAGGACTAAAAATGTAATACCGAATGTTATACGGGCAGGTTTGCTAACGTTGCGTATAAGCAACGAGCAGTACGGACGGATCCACGTGCATGTCGATAACAAGGACACGAGACCTTTACAATTACAGGTGATTTTCTTAAACTGTACATTTTCAATATAATTTCGTTTCAACTTATTTTGTAAGGCCCATAAAGGGTTAGAATCTAAACTGTACATGTCAAATCACCAGCGGTTAAACCCACTCTTTTTATACAATCTATAAAAAATAGAAGGAAAAATCAGTCCACTGCATGTTGTTGGGCAGCATTTTTCCCGGAAATGATAAGGGTTTCTTGTTATCGGTGAAAACAAAAAAATAATAAAAATAGCAATTTCATAGATTTTCAAATGTTGTTATTTTTTCTATTTATTTTAGAAAGTACATTTAAAGGCAAACGTTTGAGAAAAAAAAACTTGCCAATTATTCAATTTTTGAAGAGGTTTCAGCAATTTGAAAAAAAATAAGCCTTTGTTGTTTTTTTCATTCATACCTTTTCTGAGTTGGAATAAATTTTGAAAAGGAAAAAAAAATCAGACAAGTCGCAAGCTGTTGGGTATAAAAGTGGCGGACTTGATATGTAATTACCTATAGAGCACACATTTAAACGTGGTGCGTTTGGGTTGTGTATTCGAGAATAGCACCAAAAGTTATGTTGTCGGACAAGACCTGATATTATAATTCAATAATAATGCCTTTCTATAAACCTGCTAGTAGTTATAAACTATAATATAAACCTTACCTGGCTTATAAACCAGCCTGTTAGTTCAAAGACCTCTTAAGGAAATGTACGGCCGTAAGGAATGTCAAATTCTCATAAATTGCACTTCAATATTTTTCCACATACATGTTTCGTCGTGAAGTTTTGTTTCAATGTCAGTCAGACAATAAAGTTTTCAATTGAAGTAAGCAGATTTATGTGAATTCCGAAACATTTATTGGTTGATATTCCGCCAATCAAAACACTCAATCACAAAAAATCCAGTAAATATGTTTGTATGTTCACTGGTCTATATTATTTAAAGTATATTTTTATATAGACCCATCCGAACGTGGACAAGGAAGCGTTCCGTTCTCAAGGTGTGATCGGGTTAAAACAAGCTCAAAGAGCGTTCCCGATGCACAGCGACGTGGGAGTGCTTAAATGGAGGCTCGCTACAGTTTCTGAGGACAAACTTGCACCTATATCTGGTAAGTAACTTCAATAGTGGAGCTTGTTTATATTTTACATTTTAAATTTCCGAATGTAATCTTGATATATTTCCGTTCCTTTTCCTTTATTTTTTTCCATCATTGATCGCGGACGCAACGCCACGCATACCCGGCTTACGTTGAAAAAATTTAGAGGCGGTACATTACATATTCTGAACCTATTGAACTGCATCATAAATGAATAAGTCGCCGTGAGTGAATGTACTGAGATATAAAGAATAACGCATCAATAGGTATTGGTAAATCCGCATTCGAATTCCTACACCCGCATTCCTTGGTCTGTAATCATGTCAAGAAACTCGTCATACAGTCGCCGGTCAGATAACCAAAAGCTTAAAATATGTATCTATAGTCAAACACGTTCGGGGTATTTAGAGCCCAGACTAATTATAATTTTTAACAATATCATCAATTAATATAAGGTAGCCCTAAGTCCACAGTTTTTCTGGAACCAAGGTAGAAAATTGACATAGGAATTTCCCCGTCAATGCGTTTAAGTTTCTTGGTGAGATGGGAACTCCCCTGGACGAGACAGCATCAATAAAACCCAATCGAGTGAACCAGTTTCTTTTTTTTCAAATGTCTAAATTTAATGTCTCCATAAATTACTACCTTGTGTTGACGTCAGGGCAAATTGTTACCAAATCAGAAGCATATAAATAAGAGGTCCTCAAACTTTTTTGTTTCAAGGACTGCTTTTAGGTGTTTCGGATATGTGTAGATCTCCTACTTACCTGATACGGATTTTTTTTTTCAAATTCTTGAGCTTGAAGTAGGTTTTGAATAGGTGGTTTTATCATTTATGGAGATAGATGTATGTCATTATAAATGATTATTTGAAATATCGTATGTGTATATGTATTATTCCATTAATGGAAAGGCAAAGTTAAACCCTATTCAAGTGAGACCCACAATCGATGACACCCATGTGCATTTTATGGAACTCCAATTTTTTTTTCGTTGTTGGCGCCCCCTTTTTCTTTCGTCGTCGTTTTCCCCGGGGATCGGTATACACCACTTTGGGAATTACGGCTATAAAGGGATAAAGAATTAAATTATACTTACAGTTAACTGTTGGCCGTCGGAGGGCGTTAACGGCGGATGTGACGTGAACATCGAATACGAGCTCGAGCAAGATCATCTAACGCTCACTGACGTCACCATTACCATTCCACTGCCTCCGTGAGTTACACAAATGTATTTCTCATTCTCTGTGAGATGAGAAAAAGCAGCAAACCCTCAGATACTAAACGAACTGACACTTCATAATGAAATTGAAACTATTATGGTTTAATACATGACGAGATGACATCATACGATGGTGGTAGGGCTATTCTAAGGCCGCCGCCAGCTAGCTACCATCCTTAAGTTGAAAATCTTTCACCAAGCACTTATAGATGTGTATTGTCAGCTTTCACTTCAGAGCCTGTTCCCCTAAGTTTTAGCATTGTTACCAACTTAGACCACATCATCATTTGACATTACATACGATTGTGGTCAATCGCTGAAATCTATGATTGAAATATTGAAAACTGTTTTTAAAAAAATACCAATTTACGTCAGCCCCGACAATCTGAACTCTTGAAAGTTAAACCTTATAATGAGATCATTGAATGGTCAAAGGATATCTTGTGCATTAGGAAACATACCCATACTACGTGACTCGTTCAAGGGAGGACCGAGTTCTTCAAAGCACCACGCTTGGTCACAGGGAGAAGGGGGAAAACCGTATTTATGAATTACTACGTGATAACTAGAAGGGAAGTCTTCTCTTATAATACGGATGGTCACCAAGGTGAGGGCTGAGGTTAAAAAATTTTCAGACATGGGTCACATAGTATGGGTATCTATTATTGGGCCCCTTTCATTATATCCCAGACAGTGGCCTTAACTAATCCGTTCCTTTGGAGGACCTTAAGGATAGCTTCCTAGACCATGGGTCTAGTGGGTCGAAACTTTCTTTATACTTTGCTATCTGCCCATCCTGGCTAATGAAGGATATGCTACCCATTCTACCCTCTACGGTCATAATCATCAGCCAGTAAGATACCCCCCACTGCAGGGCCTTAGGCTTCTTCCAGAAGAAGTATATGGATATAATCGTCACGTTAGCCCACGGCGTATTGAGAAATCCATAGTTCTATATTTTTCTCACATAAGGTGGTACTACAAGAACATTTCTCAGATTCAGGCTTCTTCATGATGTTTTCTTTCACCGTCAGCTGATAGTGTTATCAATTTAAGTTAGTAAATGTATGCGAATCCAGAAATATTCGTTGATGCTTTCCAGAGTTCAAACCTGTGGACATCGATTTCATATTCCACCGGTCAAACCACTAGGCCATGTAATGAAATAAAATGGCAACTGAATGTCAATTGTGTCAATATTTTCCTACTGTCTCCTACATTATTCACTTCTTCACTCTTTTATATGGAGATTGTTTAACTAAAAGTCATTTTCAGTACGATTTTTCATATATTTTCCTTCATACAAATATTATCCTGACAGTTGCAAATACAGCAAAAATAGAATTATGCAAGTAAATGCAGCCATTATAAAGTGATTCGAATAGAAACATTCAGTAGGTTCAGCATTTTGACCAAAATCTCACCTGACGTGGAACGATGATGGGGCTTAACTGGTGGAAAACTTACAACTTCTCGGACACAGACCTTTCTACTTGAAGTTATTTTATATTCATCCTCCGTTGAGAATTACTAAAAACATCACCAATTAATTAAAACCAATTAAAAACACCAATTATTCCAATAGTTATTACAATAATCATTCCACAGTTCCGGTAACAACACAGTAGTGGTCCACCAGTGGGAGGGTAGTTACACACAAAAGGGACGCAGTCTCATTTGGAACATACCGCTGATCAACAAACAACAGAAGACAGGCAGTCTGGAGTTTACGTGAGTACAATATATACACATAAAATTATTTCCTTGTCAAGGTTTGTTTACGTTTTGGGTTGTTCCCCATATATGATCAAAAATAATAAATTCACATTAAACTACTTCATCGCCACGCCTTTGTACTTAGCCTTGTCTAATTCAAAAGAGATAATCTAGTTCTCTTTCTCTCTCTCTTTTTCTTCGTTCATATTCATAGTTCTGTCTTTTTCTCATCTGTAAGTAAGGTTTCGTTGAAAAATGTTATAGTGAATTTCCACATTGGATTCTTGTTAACTATAACCCGCAGTTTTATGTGAGTTTAATTTGTGATCAACATATAAACTGAATTTTTGCATTAATATTGGGATTAAAAAATATTTTTAATCAACTTATTTTCATTTTTCTATTGTAATTGGTGTAATAGAAAATAATAAATACTTGCCTTATTTTATTGCACTCATCTACTTTTCTCTATATTTATACTATTACTTTCTCTGTCTCCTTCCAGCGATATAAGTATTGCCGTCATTTTTGCGTAAGAAAAATTAGTCTTAACGTGCCCAAGAAACTTTGACTTAAAAATTTCATTTTCGTGGGAGAATTTAGACCCCAAATGTCTTATTATTACAGTGTGACTCCCGCGATACCAAACGACTTCTTCCCTCTGACTGTGACCTGGACCTCAGAGACCTCGCTAGCTCTCCTCACGGCTACAAAGGTTACGCAGGCGGAGGATAATTCTCTTGTCGACTTCTCGCAGGAGATCAGCTTCCATGCTGATAAATATGAAATTGTATAATCTATACCAATAATATAATATGTATTAAGTGATTTATAACTTAGTTTTATTTTGGTAAAAACATTGTCTAACTATGTGATTTGTAACTTTCTTTTATTTTGGTAACACCATTATCTAACTAAGCGATTTGTAACTTAGTTTTTTTGTATCAGCCATATGTAACTAAGTTATTTATAACTTCGTTTTTTGTAACAACAATTTGTAACTAAGTAATTTATAACTTTGTTTTTTTTGGTAACGATATTACCTAAGTAGAACTTAAAGAAAAAAATATGTTTATATTTTATTAAATGTTTTATTTTGTGGGTACTTTTTGATCTTTGCAGTATATGATTAAATGACTTAAGGTCAGTGAACCTATTAACCTCTTAGAAAACAATTTTATTTGACTAACCTCGACTTATTTTCAAGACACTAATGAGAACACCATAGTCAGACACTATTTTCGTGTAAATCCAATAAACACAATGATCCGTGTACAATGTCTAGTTAAAGTTGTACGGTTACTGGACAGTGGTTTCGAATCTGGGGGAAAAAGTTGGGTAGTTCAATACTTAAAGGTATTTTGGTACCGTCACCTTGTTAGTTTGCACCTTCGAGTAGAAGATCTGTCGCTGAAAACCTATCGTGTTTCTTGTCTTATTTGGTCACTTACTATCGAGTGGAATAATCAGAGGGTAGAATATAAACTGGTATTCAACCTAATAGAAAAATTCTAAGATTGGCAATATAATTTGGTCATCTTTGCCTCAATCGACGTGTGTTATAAAGAGAAGTTTTTAGAACAGACCCCATAGATGTTTGCGCGCAGATTCTTAACATAGAGAATTTAAAACAAATACTTCATAGGTTTTAGTGTCTGAACATAATCTCAACTGATGTTAAATGTGGATGTAGTCCAAGATGGTAAGCACCCTAAAGCTAGAGGGAGCCTGGCTCTCGAGTGCAACTGCCGGAACATATTTTATTTATTTTATTTTATTTTATTTATTTAGGAAAACTTACAGCTAACATTGATTAAACAACAAAACAATAACATATTTAAAGGCTAATTACAAGTTTTCACTTATAAAAATATAAATAAACAAAGAAAAAGACAGCTATAAATACTAATAAACAATAACAAGCATAAGGTTAGAAGTTAATGAAAGAAGTCTCTCGACAAACATTGTCTAAGGCATGGTGCACTCATATAAAATAAATCTACATTATTACTTAAAGAATTAAAATATTTACATGCACGGATTAGAAATGCATTTTGTCTATATGTTGTCCTTACAAGTGGCACATGTAATAATTCAAGTTTTCTTAATGTAGTTGTGGGCACGCATAAATGAACTTTAGACAATAGTTTTGGACAGTCTACAATTCCATTGGCTATATTACTCAAATAAATTAAATCGGCTATTTTACGTCGTTCATACAGTGGTAAAAAGTGAAAATGTTTACATCGTTCTATATAGTCTGTTAAGTAATAAGAAGTTCTAAATTGTAAATATCGGAGGAAGCGTTTTTGGATCCGTTCAATACGAGAAATGTATACATTATAGTTCGGGTTCCAAACTTGAGAGGCGTATTCTAAGTGACTACGAACAAAGGCGCAATACAATATCTTCAAAGTTTTAATGCATTTAAATTCAGACGATAATCTTAAGACAAAACCAAGGGCTTTGGAGGCTTTACTTACTATATTATCAATGTGCGAATCAAATGTGAGCTTCGAATCGAAAATGACTCCTAGATCTCTCACTGTATTAACTCGTGTTAGTACAGTATTCTTATATCAACAGGTTCTTAGCGACAGATTTTCAACGTGAAGGTAATAGAGTTAGCTAGGTAGGCTAAGAATCAATCACTATCTCATTGTTTCAGCGCAATCTTTTGCTTAACCAAACCAAACCATACAAAGGAATGCAGCTTTGTAATGTACTGTTCAACAGACAAATTGGCTCGAAATTTAAAACAGGGTCCACTATTTTTACTTTGACTATCCGTGGCTCCAGAACCTTCGCAATGATAAGAATATTAATGCCTATAGTGTTAACAATTTTCACCTTTCTTGGGATTGTGATGTTGATGGGAACATCAGGAATTTTACTTGGTTGAATCATTTTAAAACCGACCAGTGGTACCGTTTTGCCCATTTCAAAGAACGTCAAAACAATAAATAATACATTCCTAATAAATCTCGCTTAACACTTTCACTCCTGTGATTAATTCTGAATGTAATTTTAATAGGAGGTCGAAAACGCCCCATGCAAATTTTAGTTTCAATTTGATGCTAGGATTTTATGCCCCTCTAATAAGAAAGAATACTATATAATTACGACTACTTCTGAATGTAATTATGTAGTAAGATATCGAAAAGACTTCATGTCTATCTTAGTTTAATTTTAATGTTAGGTTTGTATGACCTTTTGGTCCGAAAAACCTATTAATAATAAATAAGTAAAGGGTGTACTACTATGATATAATATTTATGTAGTAAAATTCAGTTTTCTCTTTCACACCAGTTAAATTATTTACTCTAAGCTCGTGCCCGTACAAAAATAGCTACATTTGTTACCACAGAGCGTAATTATACTTAGGAGGTTTTTTCGACCCCCTTCTTAATGTATACTATTGTGTTTTATAATATCAAAATATTTATTTAAATTCTGAGTTACTACCTGATATTTCAAAGCAATTTTCAATTGCAACTCCGCAAACAATCCTCTTTAAACTTTTTGATCGCTTTGAATACAGATGTTTATAACACCAATTTAGGTATAAATTCGTATTATATTATATGCTTAATATTGCGACAACTTAAGAATAAATAAATGAATGCCAATTTTAGTTTCCGATGAAATTTCTTTTATATTACACTCTTGACTGTATTATTCCCAAAACCCGAAATTAGGGTATATTCAGAGCGGCCAAAAGTTTGACGTGCACTGTAGTCTTGGTATAATATAATTTTTATTTCCTATGCAATACGGCTAAGCCATTATTATGCCACTTGTATTTTATTGAATTGTTTTAACTTGTATGTAATAAAAAAGTCAAGGTGAGATGATGTTTTATTTACCGACCTCTTCATAATGTGGAAACTGTGTTTTGTTTTTCTATTAAAGTTATGTATTTGTTACTATCGATCCAACTACGACGACTTGGATACTTTGTTTCATATATCAAGAAACTCTAGGAGCTCAGTGCCTAATTATAACGAAACTTGTTAGTTATTTATGTAAATTTACGAGAAACATCAAGACTGCACATTAAAGACACTAAACATAAAATAGGACTGGCTTTTAAGTGCACCGCCCGAAACACATTTATAGGAGTTTGGAGCCAGATTTTCAACATGACGGTGGTGGCTATCCAGACGGGTATTATAATAATCATCCTTTTTTTTTATATTATAGGGGGCAAACGAACAGGTGGGTCACCTGATGGTAAGTGATCACCGCCGTCCATAGCCACTAGCAACACCAGGGGAGTCGCAAGTTCGTTGCCGGCCTTTTAAATATGTGGGCCTCCGGCGAAATCATAATGTTGTCTTTCACCTATAGCCCATATTAATTGTCTTTGAACTTACGTTAATCGAAGCAACGTCCGAACACGCTGCTGTTGAGCCATAATTTCCTCAAGATTAAAAAACAACGTAAAAGTTATCTAATGAAATACGAAAGTAGAAACTAATATATTTTGCGTTCGAATGTAGTATCAACGATACAAGAAAATGTAGGAGAATATGTGTAAAGTTCGACCACCATGCGTGTGCCACAAAATAGCAAAGCCCTCCTGTTGTACTAATCGAAGGGTGGATGGAATTAGCAACATACTCTAACACCCAAGTTGTTTCAATTCCTTAAGAATAGCAAGCAATTATAACTGGCCTCAGGACTGCTGTTCTATTGAGCTTGATTACTAGCTATCGGTTACAATAACCACTAAACATCAGGTTAAATGCACAACCATATGCTACTTCATAATTATAAAACTTACAATATCCTAGTGACGATTCCTGCACATAATTTAAAAAAAACACTAATGACATTTACCCTTTAAACTTAAAAAAAACGTTTGCAACCATTGACAAAACGGTGAAACTATAAAGGAACTGGTTCCCAGTAAAAACTTGATGTTAATTTGACATGAAAAACAGGTAATATGCATCATATTTACATATGATCGATAACATAGTGTTATTAAATTAAGGCCATGTTTATACCAACATCTCAAATGAATCTTCTTGTTCCAGTATTCCAATTCATTAGTATTCAAGAGTTTCAGTTAACCAGATGTCCGTAGAATAGCTACACCCATTCAGCTGGTTCTTTTTTTTGTCGTGTTTTGTAATTGTCAGGGCAAGAATTACATCAAAGAAATTTTTTGAAAAAGTATACAGATAAGTGGAAAATTTTGGTTAAAAAAAATCTCCATGCAAAAACATTTATTGAGACAGTAGAGATATCTTAAAAATATTTTCAGAATTACCACATTTACTAACGTTAAGTTTATCACTTATCTTAATGGTATTGAATGACATGGACTGTAAAAGGAAGACTTGGACTCATCACTTTCTTCATTCGTAAACCTGTGCAAAACCGATCCAGGTAGTTAATTTCCCACAAAATATAATTGCTTGTGCCATTAAACTGTCAAAAGGCATTCAAAATAAATATAAATAGTTACAAAATTTAATATTAAGGCTTAAGACCGAGGACTAATGTAATAAGCTACTTACATTTTGCCATATAGAAAAGGTTATAAAAGTGGGTATTTGGAACTACGTTCATTCATAACTAGAAGCCTCAAATTATTATAAAGAAATTTGTTCAGACAGTTAAAAGTATTATTTAATTCCAGTTTTTTCATCATTGGATAATTACCAAGTAAATGCTGCGCCTGTGTCGGAAAGGCAGTATCCTTGGGTTGGTCGCGTTTCACACTCTCGCGGAAGCATACAGCCCCACATGTGTACATCTGTTTGTATCGCTGAAAGGATATTTATAACAGCTGCCAGATGTATTTATAGGTTAGGCCGATTTCTTACTTTCAATGTAATAGTGAGAGGTAAAACATGTAATGTATAAATATAATTAAAATATTTGGTATTTATACTAGTTAGTCTCTGAAACAGCTACACCGAATTTGATGAGGTTTTACTTGCAGATACAGGACTTATTAGAGTATTATCTAGTACCTACAGCTAACTTTTGCCCGCGTCTTCGCTCACATTGAAGTAAATTTGACATATTACTCGGAAACAGTATTTTTTTCAGAATGAAAACTTTGCCACCAACTAACTTTCCCCATATGGTTGTAAGAAATTTGGTGAAATTTCACATTATTTGGCAATATTTCGCTTGCTCACAGCTAACAGAAAAGTATCAAATTTCACTATAGTCCGTTGAGTAATTAACACATGAAAGCCTAATAAATAAATAAACAGACACGTTCTTATTTATAATATCAGAGAGGATAATGCAATTCCACAGTGGCTAAGCAATAGTGCTAAGATTTAACAGCGGTGGCCCGAAATGAATACACGCCTTAAAATTTGACATCATACATAATACATATTTGTCACATTTCTATAAATAGGTACTAGTTTTTAATAATATTTAAGAAGTACTTCTTTCAGCCTTAAACTACAGTACACAACGGTTATTTACAATTCGCAATATATGACACCTTTGGCTTTTGTCGTCCCATCGAGGGGCAGCAAGCAGGCATTCGATGATATCGGATTCATAGTCGTGGAGTCGACGCGGTTCGAAGGATCTTGGAATGTCATTGAACTCTTTGATAGTACTAATAGAACTGACAACGATTTTCAATGGTTCGTAACATTGGATAAGTACTACGGACCGTTTGACTATAAAGTTGTAGGATATGCTGCAGAAAAGGTATCATAATCGTTTAATTTTAGCTTTTAAAATATACAGACCATAATGATAAATCTACCATTGCTTATACATTGGTGGACATAACCCTCTCGAAGTTTAAGAAGTCCTTCTACCTGATCTTCGTCTATCAAAATTACATGTTTGTATCTAGAGGGTTCCAGTATTACCAAGGATAATCTTGTATTTAATATCAATTTCAGAAATATACTAATATTATATATGAATCTTGATGAAACCATAGCATGGCGGTTAGTTTTTTATAAAAACGCCTGAAGTTGAAAATCTGTCGCCAAGGACCTTTTTGTGAGTTCCGGCAGCACACTTGAGAGGCAGCCCCTCTAGGCTTAGCATGTTTTCCATCTTGAACTACATCATCATGTAGCATCAGATGAGATTGTGGTTAAACGCTAAAGCCTAATGTAATAATAATAACGTATAAAAATTGCGATATTTGATATAAACCTATCCAGTAGTCTTTGAATAGTGTGGGCACTATGTTAGACTTCCATTATTTTATTTAAATAGATTTGAAATAACGACAGTACAGTGTAGTGTACTTACACATTTATCGATTCAAAGCCTGAGCTTAAGCTTATAATAAAAGGTAACATCGTAATGAAACCACACTTCACAGATATGGTGGTAAGTCGTTTTCTACAGCCTGTCTCGTTAACTAACACTCTAAAAGTTGAAAAGTCGCCAATAATGAATATGTTACCATCTTAATCCGCAACGTCACTTAACTCCAGGTGAGATTGTGTGCCTACTCTAAACTTAAAAGAATTAAAAAAAACTCTAAATAACTCCACCGGTCTAAACTACTCGGTTACCTTAATTCTTCAAACTTTATTAAAATACACATATGATTACTTACTAAACTATGCCGTCACTATTGTATAATATTATTGAGCTTATCATCAATTAAATACCGATTTCAGTTTCAAATGTATCTAAATATAATCTTCAACAGGGCATACATAGAATAAAAGCGCCAGAGAGAGAGTTCCATCTGACCGAACTAAACGTTGTTTCTGATATATCGATCTGCACAAAGATTATGACGTTTTACGACCACATACAAGGTTTCAAGGTGCCATGCTACCACTCGTGCACCCTGGCCGAATTTCGTCGAAAAGATGACAGATGTCAAAATTATCACGGTGTGGAGGGGGGCGCGGTTATTGACGCTAACACAAACAAACTAATGGGTGTAGCGACATGGGGCCATACAATTCCGAAGTATGAACTACCTGTTGGTTATTCTATAATAAATTCAGATAATTTCTTTGTGGACTACACATGTGCTATGCGCATTAGAAACGACAACGGCTTGATAGTCACTAATGGGTATTATCAATCGATTTGTGATTAAATTTAATATATAGTCCCTACCAATTTTTTTGGTCGCTCTCAATATAGCTTTAATTTGGGGCTAGCGCATACCAAAGTCAAGAGTTTAATGTATTTAATGTAACACTGTTAAAATATCGTTAGAAGAATCTAAAATTAACTTTTATTTGGTAATCGTTAAATCTAAATTTATTAACTTTAAACATTAATAAAATATATAGCTTTTATTCCATTAAACTATACAAACCTTCCTTATAATCATCGTTTTTTATCTGAACATTACTGTCTATTTCATGATATTTCTATTTGTTATTGTGTTCAATTACCACCATAAAATGTTTAGGTATAATAATAGACAGTTTCTTCTTTTTCCAGCCTCATATTGAATTACTCACGTCTAGAGTTCAAAAACTTATTTTCATATTTAAAATATTACGACACATTGGATATTAAAAAAGTATTAAATCTGAATATTTTGCAAACTGTAAGTTGATTATTACATATTGCACCACATCCTGGCGTGGGGATGCTAAACCTACCTTAATAACATTAGAGCGTGCTCAAAAAGCGGTTTTAAAAGTAAGCTCCTTCTGCCGTTTAGATTGCCTACTGAGAAACTGTATAACATATCGAATGTTCATACTATATTACAACTTTTACTCCTAAAACCAATCCTTACCATACACTATCTATTAATGTATAATCCTATTATTTACTTCAGTAAAAGACGCAAGCGTTATGTATGTGAAACGATTTCACTCTGTCTACAATTTTCGCATACATTTTTCTGCTGTTTTGGTCCTCATGTATATCCAGATTCAATCTATTCTTCAAATTTATGAATTAATGAAACAAAGAGTAAAACGCATTATTTATAATTGGCTACTACTAATCCTTTCATACAATTACACTGAAAATGTATTATCGACAGTTTCATAAGAACTTTATTCTTACAATTTTTATTCTTGTACATATAATAATAATAACTTAGCTTAATTCTAGAGAACAAGGAGCTGGAGATCTGTAGTTCAGGCTTTTGTAACTTTTTTCAGACCCGACCTCACATTAATTTTACATTACCTTTACTGTTCTATAAAACGTATACTTTTTCTTTTTGTTCATAAACAATATTGTATAGTATTAAGAATGTAATGTAAATGTGAGAGCAAATAAAAATATTATTATCATATAATACGAATCGTCATAATAAGACATGAACGACGTAGGCTCGAATCCCTACAATCAGTTTACAATGAAGTAAAATATCGTGATGAAACTATAACATGGTGGTATGGCCTTTTTAAGTCTGCCGCCAACTAGGTACCAGCTTCAAGTTGAAAATTTGTCGCCAAGCACCTGTTTGTGTTTTTTGGCAGCTGCACTTCAAACTCAGTTTTCCTTAGGTTTAGTATTATATTGAGTGTCGTTGCCACTTAGCATGAGGTGTGGTCAAGAGTTAAAACATATAAAAAAAGATAAAAGCTGTATTGTCTATACCTAATAGACTGATAGATGAACCAATGGATACCAAAGTCGAGAGTATTCGATACACAAGTCATCATCTTCTTACCCTTAGCCCACCTAAGTGGGGTCAGCACAACATGTTTTTTTTTCCAGTTTCCGCTGTCAAATGTCATCTCAGTAATCATACCTTTTATACACAATTCATTTTTCACACTATACATTCACACCTTTTTCGGTCTTTCTCTACCTCTATAGTTTCATAACGTCCATTTTCAAACTCAAAACTTTTCTTGTTACATGATTTTCATCTCTTCTCATAATATACCGGTACCATGATAACTTATTACTCCTCAATTTCTCTTTTACTGGTGCTATTTTCAAACCTCCTCTGATATACTCATTCTTAATCTTATTCATTCTAATTACACCACACATCCATCTTAACATTCATATCTCTGCCACATGTAAACTTTTCTGATCCGTCTTTTTCGTAGTCCAGCACTCGCATCCATATAACAGGATTGTTCTTATTATAGTTTTATACACCTTCCCTTTGACTGTAATAACTATCGAGGGATAATGCTTATAGCAAGATGGAATAGATAAGGATTTAAAGCTGATCCCTGATGCAAGTCTACAGCCACATGGAAATTGTCAGTAACTCCAGCCTTGGACCTAACATGTCTTTTTGCTTGAATATACATACAACGGATACGTTGTATTTCCCAGGCACTCTTTTTCTTTGTCACCGCCCACCATATAACATCCTGAGGTACTCGATCATATGCCTTTTGCAGATCAACAAACACCATATGCTGGTTTTTATGTACACGTTTGTAATTTTCGCACAGTTGGCGAAGTGCGAAAATGGCATCTGTTATCGCACGTCCAGGCGTAAACCCAAATTAATTCTCAGTCACTACAGTTTTATCTCTTATTCGTCTCGCTATCACTCTTCCTCAAACTTTCATAGTATGTGATATAAGCTTTATCCCTTGATAGTTATTACAGTCAAAGGGAAGGTGTATAAAACTATAACTTGAACAATCCTGTTATATGGATGCGAGTGCTGGACTACGAAAGAGACGGATGAGAAACGTTTACATGTGGCAGAGATGTGAATGTTAAGATGGATGTGTGGTGTAACAAGAATGGATAAGATTAAGAATGAGTATATCACAGGAAGTATGAAAATAACACCAATGGCAGAGAAGTTGAGGAGTAATAGGTTAGGTTAGCATGGTATGAGCATCACACTGTCTGAGTGTGCTGCATGGGAGGTGCAGCGCCGTACTCTGGCTGCGGCGGTGGGAGGAAATCTGTCGCTGCCGAGCGTGGTTGCGGCCATGCTCGGCAGCGACGACGCCTGGATGGCGATGGCCTCTTTCTGCGAAGAAAGAAGAAGAAGATTCTTTCGTAGAAGGAGGCTGCGGAGAGGACCCGAGAGGCGGACCCTCTCAGCGGCCGGGGGCCCATCTCCTCATTGCACAGGTTCGGCGGACGAGGGGAGGTAGCTGGTCGTGTACCCAGTGTACCTCCCTATAAGGACGCAGGCCGGCGGCCAGCTTTTGCCGGGCTGACCGCTGGGGGCGGCATGGTGATAGCTCAGCACGGTCCCATGCCGACCCAACTTAAAGCGGTGGCCGGTACACTCTGGGGTTTTAGTCCGTGCGAGTCGGACATAACCCATTCTCTCCCCCCGGAGGATGGATATCCATAATGGATTTCCCCACGTAATAAAAAAAAAAAAGCTTGGTACGGGCATATTATAAGAAGAGTTGAAAGTCATGTACCAAGAAAAGTTTTGAGTTTCAAAGTGGTTGGGGATATAGGAGTCAAAAAGACCGAAAAAGGTGTGGATGGATTGTGTGCAAAATGATATGTGTATAAAAAGTGTGATAACTGAGATGACATCTGACAGGGGAGGGTGGAAAAGGAAAACATGTTGTGCTTACTTAGGTACTTAGGTGGGATAAGAGTAAGATGATAATGAGTTATTACAGTCCTGTACATCACCCTCATTCTTAAATATAGAAACTATAATACAACTGTACCATTCATTTCGGATCGCCTCCTTTTGTAACATCTTATCACAAAATAAAGTCAACCATATCCATCCATCTACCTTTAAAAACTTCCATACTTCAATAGGTATACCATCTGGCTCTACTGCTTTTCCGACACACAAGTGCAGTAACAAAAAAAAGGTGTTTGTGCGATTCACACACGATAAGAATGAAACTTCAGTAAATCGACAAAAGAAAGAGATGAATATATATAACAAGGGTAGGATAATTATAAAGTTTATTTGTTTAAAAATGAAAGTATTTTGATTAATTGTAAAAAATATTTTATTTAACATATGTTACATCATTTATTGCTCATGTTCCATATTTTTAGTTTCAACAAACAAGATATAAAAATACTCACAAACACTGTTAAATAATAACACACCACGCTGACTTCTTACTAAAAAGCTGTAATACGCAGCCGCATACAGTGTACAGTAATAGTAGTAGTAGTACAGTGTACACGTACTTTTCACATATACTGACACACGTTAAATGCTCAAATACAAGCACCTATTAAACAGTGTGCAATATACATACACATCAACATTTGCCCTCTCGCTCTGGCTCACTAATTACAGGCGACGATGCTTAGAAGACGGGAGTGGGGATGCTACGAAGCATGGCACAAAGAGGAG
Organism: Antheraea assamensis; assembly: GCA_035772565.1. Lineage (NCBI taxonomy): Eukaryota > Metazoa > Arthropoda > Insecta > Lepidoptera > Saturniidae > Antheraea > Antheraea assamensis. Next base: position 2,162,422 of record JAQQSE010000058.1, read on the forward strand.
AGACCGATAATATAAAATAGTATGTATATTTCTGTCTCATTCTTTGCCGTATTTTTGTCTCTTACCTGTCGTTTTTCCGTTGCATCCGGTTTGAAACCACAACGATTCTAAAGAAGTTTTACTTCAATAAAACGAATAAAATAAACAAATTTAATAAGTAGTGTGTTTTATTATTACTCTTTCCTGTATTATCACAATAAAAAACATAGCTTAAAACTGAAAAATAATCTGTAGACACATACATTTTCTGCTTAATATTTTGCAAGACGTGTTTTTCCAAAATAATTTTCAGTGTCGAAGTTAAACTTACAAAAAAAGCTATGGTTTATTACAATTAAAATTAAATTTAAACTCGGAACCGGAGAATGCGAATTTGAATTTTTTCACATCATTATCTTCACTATTTTTCCCAGTATTTATTTCACTTGAACTTCTTTTAGTGTTGCCATTATTCAAATCACTAGAAACATTGCTATTACACGTATTTAGTTCTTCAATATTTTTATTTGTATTATCAACATGTTCGGGGGCTAAATTGAAATTGAATCTAAATGATTCATCGCCCGTAGTTAAGAAAGCAGACTTTCTAAGAAATGTTGCTTTAGGTTTCTCTTGTACTTCAGATATCTTGATTTTACTTGCCACTGAAAAATAAAGAATTCTTTTAAATCTGTATAATCTACTAGCGGCCGCCCGCTACTTCGACTATGTTTGTTAGTTACGATAAAAATTGGGACAACATATAATCTTTGTGAAACTCAGATATTTACAAAGAGCATGCCAAGATACTTGACAGGATCTTTTCAAGCTTATTGTTATATTTCACCCATATAAAACTATCTGAATAAATTATATCGTTTTTACGCGAAAGAGTAAGGACATTCATCCATCCATCCTTACAAACTATCTCATATATAATACTGATAAGATGATTTAAATATGTGGTAACAATTATAAAATTAGCAAGTTCATGTTTTCAAGTGAATAAGCACACGACAATCCTGCCCGAATATACCGCGAGCATTAAACACTAGGTGCATTAGTTCACATTATAGAAACAGCTGGTGTTAACGTCCACCGATGGTAGGCTGTACTTGTCTGATTAGATCTCTACCATCACAGATATAGTGATAAATTCATTACAGTGGTTCATCTTTAATTGGCAATCAATATATCAAACTACAGTGACATTTGCAGCCCGCTATGAAGGCGATGACCGCTAATGGATTGTGCAACTATCGATGGTCGCCCTTGTTTGTACATTACATTGTAATTGTCCTCAGGTCCAGATTAGTTTTTCTGTCACAACCAGGTAAAAAAAAGAACTACCAATTAATTAGACGGTCTGTTTATTAAAGAAATTTTTGGGCCATATTACTTCACAGTGTAAAATTAAGTGGATACATAACTATAAATATCAATCAATCTGACAAGCTGTATGGTAAGTAAATGAAGCGAAAACAATGACAATAAACAATGTATAATACCTAGTTTCAAATACTCACGAATGAGCCACAGCTTTCTGTGAAGGAAAACATTATGATGACCCCATATTATGGTGGTAGGGCTTTTTCACCCTCAAGTTGAAAATTTATCGCCAAGCACATATCGGTGTATTCCAGTTGCTGCTGGGAGTCAGTCTCTCTCTAGCTTTACTGTGTTTACCATCTTAGACTACATTATTATTTAACATCAGTTTTGATTGTGATCAAAATCCATAATGTATAGGTGACACTGCAGTGCACAATTCTGCCACTATATGGAAAAGGGGGATATCTAACTAAAAAACAAACTGGAGAAAAGTCAAAAAATGTGTATGCACCCCCCAGGTGTATCAAGGAAAGAGTAATTTATTTCAAAATTAACTAAGAGTAGAGAATACAAGCACACAGGGAAACAAGAAAATACTATATAAATATGCATAACACTCAAATTCCTTAATATACAACAGATGCACTTTTAAATAAAATATAATTAAAAATAGCTCTTGTATCCACATATTGTAGTAAGATAACAAATGTTATATACACAATAAAAAGCAGATGCATAAAAACACATCACTTCAAAACAGCTGCACCTATTTGCCTAAATCTATTTTGTTGTGTTTGTGATGATCAGCACAAGGTTAGTATGAAAGAACATGTTTGAAAATTCTTATGGAAAAATAATAACATTTACTTCAGAAGAATTTTCAAACATTTTTTTTCATACAAACCATATCCTGACCATAGGGTAGGGTATTCAAAAATCCTGTCAGAACTATTAAATTGACTTTCAGTTATAAATTTGCCATTTTATTTCAACATTACATGAATGTACAACATAAAGGGAAGATTTGGTCTCATTATCATTGTTACTTAACCATGCAAAGCTAAGGTGAGTAACTAGTTGTAAATATATTGTTAAAACATCAACACCAAAGAATAAAAAAATATTAAGCTCACTTTTAGCTAATTTTTTCTCTTCTGCTGCCATTTTAGCCCTGTAGTCTCCAAAATGTGTCCTCATTAGTTGACGTTTACGTATTACTGGTTGATTATTGTTTTTCAATACAGTAAGAACTTTCCATGCATCTTGCACTGTCGAAATAATATATACAAATATGTTTAAAAAGATAATAACAATAATAAAACCTGTTTCAACATACTGTACTCTCAAAATTGCACCAGAATGTCTTTGACCATAGTTAAGTAGGTATTAGGTAAGTCTTAGATTGTCATAAACCTATTTTATACCTATTTATATCTGAAACAGACAAATGTATCCACATTTACTATTCGATTTTGAGGTGGACCCTGCTGTATCTTCGAAATCCAAGGTGTAACGCTAAAGAAATTAAAATGAGACCATCATGAAAATATCCCCTTTTTAAAAAAAAAGAATTTTCCATAGCAGTTTATAAATAAGGAAATAAAAAAAAAATACAACCTAATTGAAAACATCCTTTTTGAAGTCTGTTAAAAATAGCTGTCAGTATATCTGAGATTGAAATACTTAAACATATTTTGGCTCAGTTTTCCATTAGCGTCCGTCGAGTTGGGAGTTGATATTTTTTTTATAGATAGACTACATTAATATAAGAACACACACAAAGTTTCACTATGCGGAGACGCGTAGTTTTTGAGAAAAAAAATATTGAAAATCAATTATTTTTGCAATATTTACGTAATTTTTACCACAGATTATAGCGAAATATCGCCATTGAACGTTTAACTTTTTCATTGAACGTGAAATTTAATTTTTTATAAATTGTCATAAATATTTATTTTTAATATTTGTTTCAATAGTTTTCATACAACATATATTTTACAGTTTATGTATATTAAATTATATCATTATTTTCATTACGAACTATTAAAATTAAAATGTGTAGTTTATGACTCGTAAAGACATTCAACCGGCTTGTGAAACGAAACGTAAAACTGACGCCATTTTTGTTGTTATTGAGATAACAAATAAAATAGGTTAGGTTCGACTTATGTTGAAGAACATGTTTGAATGACCCCGACTCCACCTGGGACGAGTTTGTCCTACCCCTAGAGTGTTTTTAAAAAGCCGGAGGCGCGTAGGGAGAGCAGCCTCCGCCCGCTGTAACAAATCGTAGGCATTGGACGAGCTGAAGCGGCTGAGGCTGGTCGCCGAAGGCGACCAACAAGCCGAGGCTGCTGAGGCGAGGATAGATGCCTGGGATATGTTACGCAAGGGCGTCGAGGCTGCTCTTCCCGCAGCGCCGGAGACGTTGCAGAGTCAAAATAGATACAGAAATTCGGAATTTTTCCTCGGAATTAAAAGTTTAAAAACTCGAAAAGGTGGGGGCTCCGCAACTTTTCCTTTTAAGGGGTGTTAGTACTAATCATCCCCTTCCCTCCCATCCCCCTCCCCACCGTTAATTCGACGGACGCTAATGGAAAGTCGTACCCATATTTTAACCACTCTCTATAAAAGTTGAAAAAACTAATTGTTCCTTCATAGTCAAGGTTTTAATATTATCCATTTTACCCTTAACTACACAAGGTGGCGCTGAACCATATTATTATTATATAGTAATTCCCTTGCTAAACGTAAGTAGTTATTCCATCACAATCATCCTTGAGGGGTAAACACCAGTCCTACATTGACAATCACTATTTTTATTATTATTAATAGTTGATGCCCGCTACTTTGTTTGCGTAGCTCATTACCTTAACAATATATTTAACGTACAGTAGAAAAAACAAAACTTAAACCTTTAGGGTTTTGGACTGTCAAGCGGCTAAATCATAGTTTTGAGAAACTACCACATCAAAGGAAACAATAGAAAAGTCAAGTAAAGTAATTTCTGTTGTTATAAATTCTACCGACTATAGGAAAGGACTATATATGTAAATTAAAACTAAAAAAAACTTTACATTGTTTCTCGTTTCCTTTCTTTTCACGTAAAGACGACTCCAATTGTTGTATACACCAACACAGTTCTAACTGAAATTGTCTCAATGATTCTTCTTGATCTCCGCCATCTGTCACATCTTTATCTGTTTTAAAAGGCTTTTGAAGAGAATTTGCTTTGCCCTTTGAATGCAGTTTTGTAGGCTTCGGCATATTTATATAAAATTACAAAATTTTCACGTTCTACAACCTGAATTTGTTTTGAAATTATGACATTTCATATCATACATACACCACAGATAGACTTATAACTTAAAACCACAGATTATAATACATAATTTTATGATTTCCTGTATCAATTAGTGTCCCAAATATTTGAGAATATATATTGACGTGATAACGTCTTATAAATCGATTAACGCTAGCTGCACGCACGAAAAAGCATGTCTCATTGTCACGTTCCGCCTAAGCCGAACGTGCAAGCAAAAGCACGAAACAAGCGATAGAGAGGCACAATAGGATTGTGACACATAATTTTTAATTAATGTTTTCTTATGACGTTATTACTTAAAATGATCGTTTATAAACAGACTTTACAGACAACCTATTTTTTTTAGATATCTAGGGTGTCGATAATAACGGTACAGTCCTTAATTGTCAATGTTTTACCATATTTGGCTAATATATTCAATATGAACAGAAGAAGGAATAGTCCCTAATTTAATGAAACAAGTAAACGGGTTCTTTTTGCAAATTCAAATTGTAGGATTAGTCTTTCCGATACCAACCTACTGTAGATCATTTTCGGTAATTCCTTCCTTAAGTAAAATCATGGAGAAGAATATAGCTAAGCAAGTAGAATATTGGAAAGTGTAAGGAAATTTGGATGGTTGAGAGCTTAGTTCAAAGAAATCTTAAGTAAAGTCGCAGAATGCACATGCTGCGTTGGATGCACTTGGGGTCCCGCAGGTTCTATATATGAGCTGTTTTTGCTCCTAATATATATAAATTATCTACCGTTAAATTTATATTAACGACGGGCTATATTGTAATACTAGAAATCCCATCCTTTGTTTAGGCTCAGTGAGACCAATTACAGTTTTTAGGTACCGAATAGTGTACAACAAAAATCAAAACAACATTACCGATTTGCCGAAAAATAAACACCTAGCCAAGGGTGGATCAATGTGAACGTTTGGTGATATTTGGAAATAACACTCCTCCCTGTGTACCTAGTAAAAACTATTGTAATTGTTGTTGTTGTAACTGTTATAAAATATGCACGATTAAAAGGTAAGCCAGATTGAGTTTCTTGCCGGTTTTTTTGAATGACTGGATTGTTTTTTAGTGATAGTTTAGACTTTCATAGGCGCCTTCTGAAGTTTACCCAAAAATCATAAATTAAATAATACATTAAAACAATAATTTATCATATTTTTTTTACCTTAAAATGTATAATGTTATGTAATACGTAATGCTTATAATTCTTATAATAAGAGAACTTTAATAAAATATATGAATGTAGATTTCAACTAAGAGTAGATATCAGTAATAAAATTAAAACTAAGTAAGACATCAAATTAAGTCTAGAACTCCTGTTTCTTTATCTCACTCTGTACACATTTATGTTCAAAACTTTATTTGTTATTTAACTTTTAGATAAGAGTTGGGTTATAACAGGACAAAGATAATATCTGTTACTACTGTTCCTGTTACGCAATAATAACAGGTACCAATTTCTGTTATTAAATAACAAGTGTTATTTTTATGAAGCGAAAGCAAGACTGAAGTTATATAATCCGGTGTCAAATTAATATCACCTTTATATCTACATGGTAAAGTTGAAGTTACATTGAATATTTTGTAACCTATGCAGTAAATGGCGATATAGACGTTCGGAAACACATTATTATTTTAAAAGTTACATTAGAAGTAAATTGTACTGTAATTTTCTTTGAAAGCAATAACTATTTCATCATTATTTAGATCTTATTAATATATCTCCACTATATTTCTACCCATGTTCGAAATAGACTTTGAAACCATTCAACCATTGTGCCCCAAACCTGTTTCATTTAAAAGTCAATAATGTGAAGAATGTTTTAGATTACCAAGCATTACATTAGGCACAGTTGGTTCATTTACGAAGTAGATTTTCAACTTTTTCTGTACAAAAATTTTCAAATTCATCAAAGGATGGCGTTATTAAATTATGTGTTAATGTCATTGTCATGGCTGTCGTTGTTAAGCTCAGATATGTCAAATATTTGTAAATACGTATTAAGATATTATTAACTTAAACAAATTAAAATCAGAGAAAGTCACAGTGAAGCGTACGTAGTTAACTTGTATAAAATACGCAAATTGTTTGACCAATTTATATTATATACCTACTTAAGGAAGCAACATTTGATATTCTAAAAGTAATAGAAGACAGTAAATATAAAATAATCATGCTAATATTAGGCCTGAGGTGTTTCCAAACACAAAATATTTAACAGATAATTCATAATACGACAGAAATACTTATCACTTTTCAAGGATAGTAATGTGTTCTTGTAAGAAAATTTTTATTTTTCGGGTCATAATACTAGGTGCATCTCGTTTTAATAGCAATATATACAATGGGTGTGAGCGAGATAAATTATCAACGAAAGAACAGTTAATACGAATTAATTAAGGAGTGACGTTTCGAGGATAATTATCTTCTTGTAAGATTACAATTTCTAATTTTTGGGTTATATTACTAGGTGCTTCTCGTTTTAACAACAGTCTATCAAATGGGTGTGAGCGAGATCGATTAATCAACCAACCAAATAAAATATAATACGACCTAATTAAGAATTCGCTTTTCAAAGAGAATCTCTTCTTATGAAACGACTTACTATAGTATTGGTTTATTTCGAATAAATACTAGGTGTGTCTCGTTTTGGCTTATGACAATATTATACAAAATACAAAGACAAGAATAGTTGTTTCATTATTAGTGGCTGTTCTGTTATTACAAGCTGTTACTGACCGGTTTTATCGAATACTGAAAATGTTGTTTGTTTATAGTGCTTGAATAAGTTGAGTATGGTGAATTATAAATGATATTTTTTAACAGGTATATTGATATCGCAAGAACAACTGTTATCTGTTCTCTTTGAATACCTGTTATTTATATCTGTTATGATAAATACGCCTCACTCCTATTTTAGATCGTGTAGTCCGGTGAAACTGTGAAAGCAATATTGCTGGCAGTGTAGGTCAGTTCGAAAAAAAAAAAAAAAAATTTTAGATCGTGGCTATGGTATTGTTACGATAGTAGCGCTTTCCGGGTGTGACGTATCGTGGAGAAAAGTAAAACGAAAATTATAACCTATAATAAACTTCTAGCTTATGCGAGAATATAGTATGCCGCTTGGAAAATTCGGAATAATAACACTTTCTTGGTAAATAATCTAACTATTCAAATAAACTGAAACCTTAACCCGTATATCATAACAAACTAAATATATCGTTATATACCCGTATATCGTTGGTGAGCTATGAATATTTTCATTTATTCTTTTCTATATCCTAACATAATTTGTTTTTTATTTAAAATGCTATGGTGAGATTAAGAATTTACCACAAGTACATTGTTAAGTTTGAAAGAAACTCTGTAATGGTATAATACTTCTTTCAGGTTAGGAATAACTGTAACAAGTTTATCTCTGTTTGTGGTGTCCAAGAACATTGTGAATGCTCACCGTCTGGAGAATATGAAAGCTCGTGAACGTATGCGCAAATCCAACGAGGGAGAATATCCTGACCTGTACCGGAAACTGTGAAGGTCGTTGCAGTAAAATAACAATTTTATAACACTTGACTTAGTAGTAGTCTTTATGTATGTATATAACCTTTATATGCTTTCTATATTTATATGTAAAAAGGAACGTTCTTGTGCATATTTGCTAAGAATTGTTTAACGGCTGTTAACTCTCATTGCAACAGAAAACAACTTAGATTAATACTGTTGGTTTCTGTATGTGTTACTCTCCATCATGGAGTAACTTTAGATCAGTGTAGACTCTTGAAACTTAATTCCAAATTGCCAAGTAACGCTCATTCTATTTTTTTTTTTTATTAAATGTAAAAAAGTCACCATTGTTTTGTTACAGGCATAATTGATAGAAGAATAGAAAGAAATAATAAAAATGGCAGTGCCACAGCTTGATCCTGCCAAGTTGCAGCTAGTGCAAGAATTAGAGATAGAGATGATGTCAGACATGTACAATAGGCTTGTTGGAGCTTGCCACCAAAAATGTATACCTATTAAATACCATGAGGCAGAACTTGGTAAGAAATACATATAAGTGTTTATGTTTAAGCATATTTCTAAAAGAACATTATATGATTAATTTATTTTGAAGCAATGATGGCTCAGTTGGTAGTGTGTTCGGACCTAGCGTCGAAGGACATAGGTTTGAAGCCAAGCAACTAAGTTTGAGCTTTTGGTGAAGGAAAACATAGTGATGAAACCATAGCATGGTGGTAGGGCTTTTTCTAACATCTGGCTAGCTACCACCCTCAAGTTGAAAATCTGTCACCAAGCACTTGTTGGTGTGTTCCGGCAGCTGCACTTGAGAACTAGTCTCCCTCTAGGTTAAGTGTAACTTACCACTTTAGATCGCATCATGATTTAATAACAGATGAGATTGTGGTCAAAACGTTTACCTATAAAGTATAAAAAAATAAAAGATATTAGCTTGAACTATTGAGGTGAGACATCTACATCTTCCATTTTTATATAGAGTATATTTAAATGTAAAAGGAGTAAAACATAATTAGTAGAGTGTAGCCAATTGTCTATTACATAGACTTAGTGAAATTTCCATCAGCAGTCTGATGACATAAATCATATACCGTGATTGTTTTCCAGGAAACAAAGTGTTTTTATTGTATTTGTTTTTCAGGTAAGGGCGAATCTGTGTGTTTAGATAGATGTGTAGCGAAATACCTTGATGTCCATGAGCGCATTGGTAAGAAGCTTTCGAATATGTCCCAAGGTGAAACCGAAGATCTTACCAAGGTTAACATGCCGGAACCTAAGAAATAGTGATAGATTACCTATGTAACTTGTAAAGAATCGTGAAACCACTCTAATCCTTATACATAAAAGAACATAATCTAAAAAAATTACTGCTCAGTCAAACGAACTACTCAAACCCCATTTAAGTAACAGTGAAAAGCACTGTGTGCTACATTCTCCTGAGGGACTCATGGGCATAGGAGATGTAACAAAAATTACGTATTTTCTTTTTAGTTTCTTGATATAAATATTTCATTTGTGGTTTGTGTGATCAATTGGTTTCAATGTTCAGTGAAAAACTTTGCGTTATGACTAGTTTTTTGTATATATATACCACACATATTTAAAACAAGTTGAATGTAGGTGTATAAGAAGGTATTAATGGTGAATTAATCCTACTTAGATATCTTGTTAATGAAATTGCTTTACTGATGTTTTTTTTCTTCTAAAGACTGTTCTGGTTTCAATTTTTAAATTGAAATATAAAAAAAACTCAAATTTGGTTCAATCTGGTTGCTATAATGAGAATGTTTTGATAAAAAAAAGTCCAACATGAATTTTTCAGACTTACCACTTTAATTAGATTCATTACAAGTTACACTTTAACATCGTATGATTGTGGATTGCAGAATTTTTGAACGTGGTTTACCCATGCTATTTCAGAGAGAGCGTAATTAGAAAATAAATTCTTTACTAAGTTCAAAGACATTTTGAGAAATATCCGGATTATAGATCTTTTAAAAAGCCGGTAAAACCGAACTGTGTGTTTAATATTCTATTTTACTAATTTATGTATTCTCTGAAATTGCTCGGTTATATTCTGAAATTCTTTGTTATTTCTGTGGTCAGAGCAAAGCATTTTTGTTATACGTAGTGTGATTAATATATTTAGTTTGTTGTATGACTTTGACGTATGTTAGACAATTGTTAGAAATAAAAAAAAATAATTTAATTTTTACGTTTTATTTTTACATAATTCCATTCTACATACAATACAAACTAAGCTACTACTTATTTTTTAAATCATGACTAATAACATACTCGACTTTACCGAAGCCATATCCTGGGCTATAACATTTGACAAGTTGACCTAAAACGAATATGTTCGAACAGAAGAATATGACGCCTTTTAGCCATATTAATATAAAAACTTCTCTACATTTGAACTCTAAGAGATAAGCATAAAACAACCAGGCCATTTGTGCTGAAACCCATATTATAGCCAAGATCAATGCCTGAGCAGGAATAAGCTTAAAGTTATGTACAACCAATGGCAATAACGATAGGAACCAAATGAAATACTGTGACGTCATTACACTATTAAAAGCCACCAACACAACAGCCTGAGCGAATAATGCGAACGGTAAAGTCTTCGTGTCACATCCGAATGTTAGACTCAGTATAAAGAGTATGACGCATTCTAAAATTTGGGATAAAGTTTTAACGACGTCAAAGGCGAGTTGATCCATCGTCAAATACGAATAATAAAACAGAACGGAGAAATTGTGTCTCGTATCCTTTCTGAATAGATGATAGACGTATGTTTCAAAGAGAAACTCATAACCGTATAACAAATACAAGCTGTGTGTCAACAAAAGCAATGTTACAACGCAACTTGACGCCAGTAGAATCTGCTTCCTATTTGGTAATAATATAATGATTCCTTCTTTTAATCCGGTGCTCCGTCTAATATGGTACTCTCCTAAAGAAAGATACATGGGAAAGCTGAATGCTAAAGGATAGATTCTTAAATGTATAGAAATGCCTAGCATGATGCCGGATAGAATATACTTCATTAGCCCCTTAACAACTTCAGTTTGTAAGAAGAGTAATGATAATATTATGAAGAAACAGGGAACTGAATCTGCGTTCCCACGAGTCGAAATCCCAATGCTTAGTGGATTGTAAAGCCAAATTAATGAGCAATACATTGCAATTCTCGAAGCATTTTTAGCCTGCTTTATTTGTTGCTCCACTAACACCTTCACAGCAATTGTAATCAGAAGATCGAAGGCGGAAAATGTCACCTTGCCAAATTCCTTTCCAACAATTATATTTGGTAACATCAGGTAAGCGACTATAGGACTATATCTGTAAGTATGCCGTTTATAGGGAGAGTTTCCGTTGAGAACATGTCTTGCTGCATCAGTGAAGACTCTATAATCAACGTCAGTATACGGTAAATCACAGTATTTATCATGGTAATTACCGTATACAATTAAGAAGCACCTTATAAAGGCACCGGCAACGAGATGGTATGCCAATGGCAAATTCAGTACTTCCACGAACCTATTCATATTAAATCCTCGTTTTCATACCTTTAGCAGCCGAATACAAACAATTTTTGAATTCTTGGAATTCTCTAGAACAAACGTCTTTTTTTACTGAGTCCTCGTTGACCAAAACACAAGTTGCGTAAACGCTGGCCTGTTTGGAGCACTTTGCAAAGATCAAGGGGTATTTAGCTAACCTCTCCCTTGCTTTTACAACTGATTCCATAGTTTATTTCTCCGCCTTCTCTGGAATTTGCTTGTATACAAAGGTCGTAGGCGGTTCTGTCAGGTCTATGTAATCCCGAGGCCTGAAGAATATGTCGTAAATGGGTTTAGAGAAGAAAATGGAAAGGGCGAGTGTTGTGAAAGTCAATTGGAACGTTTTAGGGTATCTGTATATCCAACTTCTTTTGCCTAGGGGTTGGCTTCGACGTTGACGATTATCCATAGCTTGCTGAAAATAAAAATAAGACAGTTATTCAAATTTGTAAACATCAACGGACATACTAAGTAATAACAGAATTTTCAGTCAACTTTGTGAAAGCGTATATATAGCTTTTAGCTTATTTTTAAATCAATAATCTTTATATTTCATATCATAATTTTATAAACTAGCTGTCTTTTTAATTTAAATTTGACCACGTGGAATTTACCAAAAAAAATTTATTCAATTGAAACGTGCGCCTGAGAGGCACGCTATACTGGACACTGCTCCTATACTTTATTATATTTCTACTGCGATCCCATTACAAATCGCTACGCAGAAATATAAACTAGCCCTTCAATTTCAATATTCTGGTCTCTACCCTTTAATAAATTTAAACTCATACAAAATATTCGTACCAAGCTATTTCTTAGCCCTGTCAGTGACGGGCGCAAATTTCCGTGGTTCCAGGTCGTAACCCTCACAGACTAACGATGTAGGCTTGAACTTAAGACAGCAACGGCGCATAGCCTCGAACACAGATTCACAACGAACCTCCTGGTAATTGTTTTCTGAAATAATATTAATTATGGCAATTTGCTCAACGGTGGATTTAAATGTTATGATGTTAATCAAATGCAAACATAGAAAATGTGTGGCTAAATTGTATGTATGTATGATTTAATGAAACTTTTATAAAGCATTTGCAATGTTATTCATAGATGTACAGTTCTCGTCAAACTTTTGGCCGCTCTGAATATAGGCGTTAATTTTGGCTTACGTATATTATGGTCAAGTATTTATTACAAAACAAAATTAAAATAGTAGTATTATTGGAATCTAAATTGACCTTTATTTATCGTTAAGTTGTCTCGATGTTATACATATAATTAAGCCCTTATTTATACCTAATTTGCGTTCCGCTCATCTATATTCAGAGCAGCCAAAAAAGTATGACGAGGATTGCAAAAATTTAATTCCAATTACTTTTTCCTGTACAAATGTCTTAACCGCCATCTTTTTTATAATGTCACAACTATGAAGTGTAGAGGTATGGAGAACCATCTCATATAAGGACCTAGAGATGACGTTTATCTGGGAGTACGTTAGGACACTCACTAGTAGCTATTTTGAGAAAGCCGCGAATCATCCCAGTCCGTTTGTGGTATCCGCCGCGACTTACAACACCGTACCCGATGCGCCGTGTTACACAAGACGTCCGCGATATATTTTTACAGATCCTCCCGACGAAATAACGGCAACTAACTTTCAGTACCCTTCCGTCCCTCGAAACAGAAGCGTAATCACAGATCACGTCGCCGCAGCTTAACTGTGGATTTTGTTCCAGCACACATGTTTAGGCCCCCTCGGTAGCGGCTCAAGCCGAGGTTCGATCCTTCGGAATGGAGCCCTAGAGCACGTTGCTTGCGCGACTACAATGACACTGAAATAATTTTCAAACACTAGTTTTTACACCACGACACCGATCACCCCACACACGTGCACATACACACATGTAGGTACACATAGTGGTTGGGTTTGTTTTTTTTTTATCCCTTTTTCGAACGTAGTTACCTAGGATTAACTTAGTAGTGAAATCCTGTCGTCGGGGCATCAGATGGGGGCCCGTAATTGTCGGCCCCCCACTGTTAAGGGTAGGGATGCTCCCTCCGTTGTCATCGCCAGAAGTATAGCCGCCAGGCGGGAGGATGTTGAAATGGACCACTAATGGATAGAGCCCATTTCAACTTCCTCCAGGCGAACCTGAACCACTCCGCTGCCGCACAGGACTTGTTTGTCCAGTCGGTGGCGGAGTGGAACATAGGACTTGCGGTCGCCACGGAGCCCTATCACGCTCCTACCCGGCCACATTGGGCTGACGACTTGGATGGCTCCGTGGCGATCACGGTCGGTGAGGGTTTGCCCCTGGCGGTAAAGGAGCGAGGGGTAGGATTCGTGACAGCCACCTGGGGAGGGTACGCCGTTGTGGGGGCGTACTTCTCCCCTAACAGGCCCCTGCGAGAGTTCGAACGCTTCCTTGACTCCTTGCAGGGAGCCGTGAGGCGGCTGTCGCCGCTTCCCGTGGTCCTCATGGATGACCTGAATGCAAAATCGAGGACTTGGGGAGCGGCAACCACGGATCTCAGGGGCATGGCCGTTGAGGAGTGGGCAGCCGAGCTAGGGCTGTCCCTCCTCAACCAGGGGAGCGTCCACATGTGGAACGGGGGGTCCGTAGTAGACGTCTCCTTCGCCACCCCGTCTGTCGCGCGCCGTGTCCGGGGGTGAAGGGTGCTTGAGGAGGTGGAGACCCTATCGGACCACCGATATATTAGATTCGAGGTCTCCGCCTCCCAAACTAGCAGAGTCACCCGCCCCCGGAGGGGCGTGACGTTCCCCTGTTGGGCGATGAGCCGCCTTGACCGTGAAATGGCGGAAGAGGCGGCCATCGTCCAGGCCTGGGCCATGCCCCCTCCGACCGGGGAAGATGTCGACGCGTCCGCTACCCGCCTCCGTGATGCCCTCACGGAGATATGCGACGCGTCGATGCCGCGGAGCGTAGGCCTTCTGAACAGAAGGGCGGTGTACTGGTGAACGGCGGAGATAGTAAATCTCCGTGCGGCTTGCTCCGCGGCCCCGCGGTTTTTCGGGCGTAGCCGCCGGAGGAGTCGTCGAGACCCTGAAGAGGAGGCCCGGCTTTATGGCGACTACAGGTCCAAGAAGAAGGTCCTGCAAGCCGCCATCAGCCGGACGAAGGAGGAGGCATGAGGGGAGATGCTACAGTCGCTGGAGAGGGACCCGTGGGGGCGCCCGTACCACATGATGAGGGCGAAATTGCGTGAACGGGCGCCTCCCACCACGGAAACTCTCCAGCCGGAGGTAGTAGAGTGGGTCGTGGGAGCGTTGTTCCCCGACCCTCCTAGCATTGTGTCTCCTCCTATGCCTCCACCTCAGGCGGCAGTTGCGGAGGAGCTCGTCGGTCCTCCCCCTCTAATCACGGAGGAGGAGATGGGGAGGGCGTTTGAGCGCCTCCGCAACAGGCGGAGAGCGCCTGGCCCTGATGGTGTCCCGGGCCGGGTGCTCGCCCTTACGCTGTGCCATTTGGGGGGGGGGGTGGCTTCGGGAGCTGCTCAGTCAGTGTTTGTTGGCTGGGCGGTTCCCGAAGCCCTGGAAGCGGGGGCGGCTGTGCCTACTTTTGAAGGAAGGCCGCCCCCTGGACTGCGCGTCCGCATATCGGCCCCTCGTGCTGCTGGACGACAGCGGGAAGGTGCTGGAAAGAATTATTTCCTCCCGGGTCGTCCAGCACCTGGAGGGAGCGGGGCCGAATTTAGCGGACGCGCAGTACGGCTTCCGGGCAGGGCGTTCCACAATAGACGCCCTGACCCGCCTGAAGTCACTGTCCGCAGAGGCGACTTCCCAGGGGGAGAGGGTCCTGGCGGTGTCCCTGGACATCGCCAACGCCTTCAACAGCCTGCCGCACGTTGTTATAAGGGAGGCACTCCAATATTTTGGGGTGCCTCCTTACTTGCGGCGGCTGTTGGAGGCGTATATGGAGGACAGGGAGGTCGCCTATGCGGACAATGAAGGAAGAATGGTTCGGCGGAAAACAGGGTGTGGGGTTCCACAGGGGTCGGCCTTGGGCCCACTCCTGTGGAACCTGGGCTACGACTGGGTGCTCCACGGCGCGCTCCCCACCGGAGCGCGCATTATATGTTACGCGGATGACACCCTAGTCGTAGCCCGGGGGGAGGAATGGGGAAATTTGGTGCGCCTGGCCACGGCGGCCACAACCGTCGATAAAACCGAGGCCCTATTATTTCACGGGCCTCAGCGTGGGCCACCACCTGGGGCCCATTTAGTTGTAGATGGCGCCCGTATCGGGGTGGGGCCCCGAATGAAGTATCTGGGCCTCACCCTGGACGGGCGCTGGCGGTTCGAGCCCCATTTTGAGGGGCTCAGACCGCGTATAGCAGGAGCGGCGGCGGCGCTCGGCCGATTGCTCCCCAATATCGGGGGGCCAAGTGCCGGGTGCCGCCGACTCTATATGGGAGTCGTGCGAGCGATGGCCGTCTACGGGGCCCCGGTGTGGTCTGATGCCCTCGGTGTCGATAATGTGCGGGCACTGCGTGCTGCGCAGCGCATTGTGGCACTGAGGGCTATCAGAGGATACCGCACCGTGTCCTCGGCGGCGGCCTTCACGCCACGCTCGCCGGCTCTCTGCCCTGGGAGCTGGAGGCGGGTGTTCTTGCCACCGTGTACAAGTTCACGGCGGCAAGGAAACGTTTGGGGGAGCCTCCGGCTCCCAGGGAGATAGAGGGAAAGAGGCGAGAGGGGAGGGAGACCGCTATGGAGCGGTGGCGGCAGGATCTGGCGGACGCGCGGTACGGGCGATATACGGTGGACGCCGTCCGCCCGGTCCTGCCGCAGTGGATTAAAAGGGAGTGGGGCTCCCTGACGTTCCGACTGGTGCAGGTGCTGACCGGCCATGGCTGTTTTGGTTGGTACCTGCACCAGATCGCTCGCAGGGAGCCGACCGCCGCATGCCACGAGTGCGGCGCTGAGGAGGACACCGCGCAGCACACACTGTCTGAGTGTGCTGCGTGGGTGGTGCAGCGCCGCACTCTGGCTGAGGTGGTGGGAGGAAATCTGTCGCTGCCGAGCGTGGTTGCGGCCATGCTCGGCAGCAAAGATGCCTGGATGGCGATGGCCTCTTTCTGCGAGGATGTAATCTCGCAGAAAGAGGCGGCGGAGAGGGCCCGAGAGGCGGACCCTCTCAGCGGCCGTCTCCCCCAAAGGAGGGCCGGTGGAAGGAGGCGGCGATTTGTCCGTCTCCTTCCACCTCCGTAGCCGGACCTGAGGAGATGGGCCCCCTGGCCCATCTCCTCATTGCACAGGTTCGGCTGACGAGGGGAGGTAGCCGGTCGTGTACCCTGTGTACCTCCCTATAAGGACGGAGCCCGGCGGCCATCTTTCGCCGGGCTGACCGCTGGGGGCGGCATGGTGATAGCTCAGCACGGTCCCATACCGACCCAACTTAAAGCGGTGGCCGGTACACCGTGGGGTTTTAGTCCGTGCGAGTCGGACATAACCCATTCTCTCCCCCGGGAGGATGGGTATCCATAATGGATTTCCACACGTTAATAAAAAAAAAAAAAAGTTGTGAAATTCAAGATACATGTCTGAGTTCGTGAAACATATATGCTTAGTACACGTGTATGTAATAGTTCGCTTAGCTTAGTTAGACTCGGGATATTTGGTGACAGTGCAAGACAAGGCGCGCCGTGCGCCCTTGTGCTGGTTGCCTATATAAAATCGGGCGAGTGCCTTGAGCACTCCTCCTAGTAGTCCGGTGAAACTGTAGAGGCCTTGCCAGATCAACAGTGTAGTCAGTTGGAAAAAAAATCAAAAAAATATTATTAAGTGGAAATTATATCACAAAATTCTCATGCAGCTGAATTTTAGAGTCAGTCCTCATGTAGAATTAGCGATTTGCGATTTTAGGCCACATTGTCATTTATTATCATAGGAAAATACAGTTAAATTCTAAAAACTATAAGTAAAACGTGTCAAATCTGGGCTTAGTATAAATATATATAGAGTGTACCTAATCAAATTGACCTTCACGCCGCATGTGATTTATCGCTGCCACGATGGGCGTGGAAATCTAGTTGTGTCAAGTACGTAAATGTATGTAAACATATATTAAATGAAAAACATCGCATACTTATTACAATACCTATGACAAATTTATATCGGATGGTCTTTACTAGTTCCAGTTCTGTTTTAGTGTCTCATTTCGTTTGTCATCTCTAGGGATCAATTATTACATAAACAAACTGCCCACTCTTGCAAACCATTACGACAGCGGCCAGTGGCCAAGGATTATACTGATATTTCGATAAGGTACACTCAGTAATGTAGCTACTTTTATAGAGTCCTTAACAAAAAGTCCAGGGGAAATCTTCTTACTGCTAAATAATATTGTACTATCTACAACCTGTGATCTAAGAGTCGCTATCACTTAGGAACAATTTAATGTTACGAACATTCGATGTCACAAGTTGGGCTTTTGTAGTTCAGAGGCCCCGTATCATTGATACTGTGATCTGCGATAGCTACGCCCGTTGGCACAGTTATTTTGCCATGTTTAAATTAAAAAAAAAAAACAAAAACATCGTTGACCTTTTTTTTAAAATAATGTAAATGATAACAGGGGTAAAGTGCAAATGATAGCAGAAACATTTTTTTTTACGTTTAATTGCTTATCAATAAATAATGCACAATAATGATAATTCAAACCAAGAGGATGCGACGCTCTAATGACAGAAACTAACGTAATAGATACTGTATAGAATGACATTTACTCTGTCAATACGTATCTTCAGTCATCGAATCATCATGTTTTTACCTAGTGGGCGTGTGTGCGAGCCAAATATAATACATTAGCCGTGTCTGTGCCGTTTGGAAGTAAATTATGGATTTCGTGTATATAATTAATTTGGGAGATGTAGATAAATTAGACAATTTTGAAGATTCACAAGTAATTGACAACTACTACAATATGATATTATTGACATATCACAAGATATTTGTTCTGAGATTATACTGTTTTCCATTTTACGCAATTTGGCGTATTATTTATATTATTTGCTTATTTTAATAATGACATCAATTTCTTTGCACCAAATCTCACAATAATTTTAACCGATTTCCTTTAAAATAAATAAATATTCTTAATGAAGATCCAAGCAAAAACATTATTCGTAAATTGGAACGTTTTTGAATTTTGAGATTGAATCGAATGAATGCTATTCAGAGTTGCTTGCATAAAAAACAAAAACCAGATATTTAGCTAGAGACTGCTTAAACACTTTTGTAATAAAGTATTTTAAGCATGTGTTTAAAATTTTAGACACTATTTAGTAAAACTCATGTTAAGCGTGTGTTCATATTTGTTTTTGTAATAAGACCGTAGGTATCTATATATACGACTAATATAAGATTACTGGATGTTTCCTACCCGTCGGAAATTAAAAGATGTGGCAAAGTGTTAATCAAACCATAAAAACTGAGGTACCTAGAACCATGTTAGATAATTTTCGCATCGAATGACCTTAGTAGTCCTATGCCAATTCATTCAGTACTTTTGAGGTGATTGAGACTTGAAGGAACTGTATTTTCAACATATGGGACGTTCTACGCCAAATCGGAGGGGTTGAAAAAGTTTTTATTTTAAGCTATTATATATTCCTCATTTATTAAGCTTGATCTGGAAATGGCGTCTCTTCTTCTTTATTTTTTGGCTCCGGCATGGTTTGTGCACTAGCCAGCGTCAAGTAACAAGATTTTGCCAAGTGTCTTGTAATAATTTTAATGTTCTAACAAGATGGTGGCTTCCTGGTTAGAACTTTCCATGGCGTTTTGGTGGCATCTAAGAATGTTTGCTCTGTGGTATTACTTCCCATCCACTTCACTTGTACATAATAACCGAACTATATTATGTAAAACACCATCATTATTCCAAAATATAGAATCTAATAACACAAGATCATGAATAAAATATATAAACCACTACATGACAGACTAAGATTCCACCAAAAACTCAATGGAATCTCAATAAATACTATTTATTTTTGAAAATTTGGACTCGTTCAGTTTTCAAATCTCTTATTGTTTTCATATTTTCAAAAATCGAAAGTAAATAATGATTACAGAGATTCCAAATTCAGACTAGAAAAATTAAAAAAACCGAAGGCTAGATTCATTTACTAAAACTCAATTTAAAGTTTAAAAAGTCCTTATAAAAAATGTAATATTTTGTTTTTTTTTTCTATAAATGTCATAAAAACAAAAAAATAAAAGATCAGATTAGACCATTATTAATAAAGTTATGTACAAAAAACTATCTTTTGAACGAGTATACAAAAAATCTCGAAATATACTAGAAGGGCTGTTGTGAGGAGTACTGAAAGATATCACAAAATTGAGGAAATAAAAGATTTTTTTCAACTCGTCTGATTTCGTGTTGTTAGCCCCACGTATAAAATGTAATTAGCGTCTAAAATACTTATTTTTAATAAGTAGCGAGCAGACATACAATACACCTAATATAACTGATAATTGCAGACTGCACCTACTAAGCCTATTATAATAGGTTGCTTTTCCAGGGTGGACAGGGTTAGAATGTCCCGTGTACCAGACGTTTTGCCAATTGCACATCTTTGAATAAGAACACGGCAGTGATAGAATAGCTGAATTGTTACCGAAATAGGTAAACCTTATGCAGGTCCTACTGTGAAATCAGGTTCGATGTCCGATATAAATTGTATAATTCTATCAGGTCAAAGAGGTCTTCACACAATAAGGTAAGCCCAAAAGACGTTAAAAAAACAATGTCAGCAATTTATACATATATTTTAGTAACAATATTATATAATAAACATGCGCTCCTTAATCTTATTACAAAAGAAAGATACATTTTATACAATACAATACCAAAAATCAAACATTATCATTACCAAGGATAATCACCTTACAGTTAATAACAGGACAATGTTTTACCATAACATGGACACCCTAATTCACATAAAAATAAACAATATAGGGGGTATGGATTGGATTAAAAATTATTAGAAGTGGTGCACACCACAGCCTGTGTTTTAAACTTAAACTATGCTTTAATAAAATTAGTAAACTATACTTTTATACATGCTAGTCTCATTAGATTCATTTTTATGTAAAAAAAAATAGTTCCATTGCGTAAGCGTTTTACGATTTTATAATTTTATTTATTTGTTAATTGGTAATATATAGATTGATTATTTCAGTTGTCAGGGGCTCATTCCCAAATACCATGACACGTTCAATTGATAAAACACACATTCTACATTGAAGTTCATTTGTATGCATACAAATATATCAAATTTACATATAGTGTAGTTCTTTTTTAATGGCACCAATACTATAAAAAATGTGTCAGGACTTTACTTTTTCCGGTTTAAATTATGCTAAGAATAAATCATTACAACTGAGTTATATCAAAATGACTATAGTACCATTTTGAGTTTCCCACGGGATTTCTCTTGCAGTAACAACATAATATTTTAAAGTTTTTACTAGTAAACTTAACAACCAGTTTAAAAATTGACAATAGCAATAATGTTAACTGGCCAACAAGGAGCGGTAATCGTCATTTTTTAAATCGTGACGTCATTTTGACCATCGTCGACTGGTGGAATTGATTTATCGCCAAATAATTACTTTGTTAATATTGACTGGTACAACTTAGCCTTAGCATAGCATAATTAAGTCTGAAATCAATGTTATTTGTGTATATGCAAGCAATTAGCAAAGAAACATATTTTTTTCACATAATAGCAAAAAGCAATTATTATAAACTATATATAGCTCTTATTATTAAAACAAATAATTGTCTGTTTAAAATTAATCATATATTTACGAAATAAAATATTAAGCTGCTAAGCTATTAACTGATTGTTTTAATCGACTAAGGCAATGACCTCATAAATATCAGTACACAAAATCAGTTTCCGAATTAAATACAATTTTTATTGTATTCTTTAAAAACCCACATGGTAGGTTTTTTTTATATTTTTTCTTCAAATATCTACTATATCTAGATACATATTATTTTACAATTATCAACATTAGCTACTAAAACATATTGCTTTTCATATATACTAAAGTAGATGGAATAATTAGAAGAAATTCATGTTTATTACAGTATACCGTGCTTCAATTTTGTTGTAAATATAAATGTTATGCATCCTTTCTCTGTACTATTTTATCCAATATTTTATATTTTACTGTCAGATATATAAATATTAAAATATAATTAATTCTCATTTGAGTCAATAAGGGAAGCTAAATAAAAATATTTCATAAGATATAACCATGTTTCAAGTAAAACAAAATCAATCATATTGAGTAACCTTTTCAATAGAATGGATGGTTAATAAATTTACATTTAAAGAATATATAACAAAAAAATTAGCTCCTTGTAGCAATATTATCATTTAGAGGAAAAATATGACCCCATTATTATACTATAAATTTCTTTATCTTTAGATGATCTTTATTTTTGTTATATAATTTACATTTAACTGTTTATTAGACTATCTATAGCATAATAAGTCCCAAAGGTCCACAAACAAATTAAAATTTATCATAATAAAAAATTATAAACATCATACCATTTCATGTTGGAAAAGATAATCATGTTTTATTGTTGTAGTTAAATTGTTCCTAATGAATGCAGTAATTTATCGAGCAAAGCTCCTGAATTTTACTTGTCTATATAAATTAATCTGTCAATGAAGGTATTTTATTGAAATGAGAATAAAAAAAACATAGTTATCCAAAAGGATACATACATTTGTTGTAATTCTGATAAGTTATCTACAATTTTTTTTTTTTTATGATTACCAGTTATCATACTATGAGTGTACTCACTGACTATTTTTTTTAACAGTAATATGTAATGTAACTATTTAATATTACTAAAGTTCGTGCATCACACACAAGATCATACAACTATGTCAATTACTTTACAACAATAACCGATTTGTTTAACACAACAACATAGGGATTCTTTCTAAGTTTTGACTGTCACAGAGAGCTACATACTTCAGTGCTATGCACACCAATATTAGATTCTGATTTTTATTATTGACAAAACATTATCATCTGGTTTATGAAATTATAAAAACATTTCAATTTCTTGTTGATACTAAACTTAACATATGCACCAACATTTTATGTGATAAATTTAATTTGGGCTAGTTACTTATGTATGTGGCTTTATTTTTATCCAATGTCACTTTCTAAAGCGTGATATTATTTTCAAATTATTAAAAATGAATGCTTCCAATACAATCAATATAATAAAATAATTTCAAATCAAATAATCAGAGATAAACTTAGAATATGGGATCTGTTGTCTTTCTTATAAACTATACCTGACTTAATATATTATCAGAGTGTAGGTTTTTTTATTTAATTTACAGATATTAATTCAAGTAATTGAATAAAAACTTTCAAGGTTTAATGAGTATTTTTATGCAATTTTTAATGTATCATGCATTTTACATTCAAATTGTGTTATAGTGTTTTTTATATCTTTTACTAAGATTGAATATGTTATATATGCTCTAAAGAATAAAACAATTAGGAATGGCATGTAAAGGTGACACTGAATGTAGCCATATCACAGTTTTAAGCAGATATTTTCAACACAAAGTTTTGCATACAGGAACTAAAGGGATATATGATACAACAGCCTCATAACACTGGAAATTTGCATTAAATGTTGGTACATCAACTGGACCATTCATACACATGTTTTTGAGTATGTGACCATATAGTTCATATCATTAACGCTTGTCATATTGACTGCGCAAGGACATTTCCGCTATTGACTTAAACTTGCTTCATTCTCTGGTCTGGCTAAAACTGGTTTCTCTGCTATTAGAGGTTTTTCAGTTGTTGTTGGTTGTTCAGCTGCCGTTGGTTTGTCAGCTATCATTGGTTTCTCAGCTATTGTAGGTTTCTCAGCTATCATTGGTTTCTCAGCTATTATTGTTTTGTCAACTATCATTGATTTCTCAACTACTGGAGCTTCCTCTTGAGGGTACTCCACAGATATTTCTTGATTATTTTCAATGTGTGTGTTTGTTAGTTTCTCTGTTATCATTTGAGGTTCCTGTTCCATCTGTGCAGGTCCATTTTGTTTATCTACATCAGATATTGAAGGTGAAATTGATCGTTGCATAACATTTTCCGGGTTAGAAGGAGAAGCAGTTCTTGCAGAGATGTCTTCACTAGAGGCACTCGGCTGTCTTAACATAGGATTGACAGGATGAGAGAGTGTCATGGGATGGTGAGCATTATGCAACGGTAATCTAGATTTGTCACTCTTCCTCCACAAAGTAACTTCTTGTTGTTTGAAATAGCGACGGTCTTCAGTATCCATTAATACAAGATTTAAATAATATCTCACTGAGAATTTATTGTTTATATCTCTCATTGTGGGTGTTAAATCATAACCAGCTAAGAACACTCTGATAGGAATACTCTCTCCCCTAACTGGTGCTCCATCCATTATCTCATATTTTGCCACCGTTTCATTCTCAGTGAATGTATTAGGGCCCGAACCAGTTGTTTCCCTCTTAATAATTGATATTTCCATGTGTTTGATCTTTATACGGACAAGCAAAAAGTAAATTTTTCCTACAATCACATCTTTGAGGTGATATTTTGATTTGTTGTATTCAAATTCTATGTGGAGGCAGTCTTCGATGCCGACTTCCATTTTAATTGAATTTAATACGTCGGGATAGCTGCACAGTGTGTGGACGGCAATATCTACCTCTTTTACGATGTCAGTGAGCCTGCGAACGATGGTGGCTCGCAGGAAGTATCGTAATCGGACATTAGCACCAGTATATACCTCGTAAGGTTTTTCGACGTTCGCAAATTCGAACGGGTACGAAGTGTGCTGAAGGAGGTCGCCAGGACGCGCCAGCTCTTTGACCAACGATATAAACTCATGATGATTACCTCTGTCGTAGAATAATTCGATTTGACCTATCAGTTCGACCTTGATTCCTTGATGTTCGAGTTTCGAGCCCGGTTTCCTTAGGGTTACGTTAACCCGACCCGAAACAGTTTCGCCGTCATAATAAAGTAATAACTTTTCTTTTTTACCGTCATCAGATTTCACTTCGGCTACCTTCCTCTTGTCAGCATCATCAAATACGATTTCGATATCCGCAGTCTGTCCAAACCCGAAAAAGCTCATTTTTACACAGAACTATTACGCAAATCACCAGAAACTTTTTATTTGACCTTTGTCAGGAGCCGTAACGATTTATTTTGGTAAAACATTGAAAAAAGGCGATGAAACGCCCGCAAATCCGCGGAACCGATTGAACGATTGAAGCAAAGATGGCGACTGAATTTATGTCGGCTGTCGCTATGACGATTTATAATTATAATTCTATAGATAAACTTACCAACAAGGCATCTCTGGATATCACAAGCGAATCTCTTGCAAGGATCCTTCGACATAAATAAAGTTTAAATAATTATTACGACAAAAATACTGGAAATCTACAATACAATCATGTGTACGAAGAATTTTGTAATAGCAACCCTGAAGATAATTATAAAAAATAAATCTTAAAAAAATGCTTTTTGTATTTACTTCCAAAAGCATTTAATAAAATAATTAAATTAGTTGGTAGTCATTGAACTGTCTGCTCCAAAATGTAATTAAATTTTCATACAAAAACTAAGTGAAACATCGGATGAAGAGATAATACCTAATACCTATATTTTGACAGCAGCATTCATAGACCTATTAAAATCATACGCTCCGCTAGGAGTAATATTATTCTATGATCATACGTATCAGATTAAATAACAATCACTGCACGATATTGCTTTGGTTAAAAAAATCATCAATTACAAAATAGCACTTAAATATGCAACAAATTGCAAATTTGCAAAACTTTTGTCACTTATTTAATTATTAAATCGTAATACACACCTAAATTACATACATCTTAAAAGAATCAACGATAGTCTGAAATGTAAAAATATTATTGTCAAAATCACAACAAACGCATTTTAAATACAGCAGAGATATTAAAAAAAGTTCCATAAGGAGCGAAGGTTTCTATAGCGGTTCATTATCGGTAGTACCACTAAAATTGTCGTGTTATATAAATAATAAAAAAAGTGAATCAATTAAAATCAATGCTGTGGTAATCAAAAATCAATTCTGGCAACATTACAAATTTACCTCATTCTTATTATTCATAAATGGCGAATCTTAGATATTACTAGCGAAAGTAAATAGTTATTACTGCGTGTCTGCTATAATTTGAAATTGAAATTAAAATGATGGAGATAACACGCACTACATTAGGAATTGCTGTTGGAATAGCCGGTACTCTGTTTTTAGGATACTGTGTATACTTTGACCAACAAAGACGTAAGGATCCGTTATTCAAAAAGAAGTTGAGAGAACGTGAGAAATTTTTACTTTTCTTACTTTATTAATTAAAATATACATAAAACTAAATATCAATGAATACATATACATTTTATTATAAGTAAACTTACAATATGAAATTAATTTTATTATAACCTATAACAAATTTTAAGAATATTAATAAATGCATTTATATTTCACAACACCGTCCAAATTCGTTATTTGTGCACGTATAGCCAATTAATTGTCACAATGTATTGTGTAACAATATAATTACATCTGCAATGTAGTACAACCGAAGTCTTGACAAGTATGACCCTTACAATGCAAACTATGCTAGAATTTATAAATAAATGTATAAAATATTTACATGTTTTAATTTAACCAGTAATTTAAGAACAAGGTTGACAGTAATAAGTAAAGTGAAATAGGTTTATGTATACTTATATAAATAATGTCTTCAGTTATGGTACTTTAAATGAAATAAAATTGAGTAAACAAAAAACACAGCTTTAATTCATATTTTTTAAATCAAAACAATTGACACAATAACAAAAGACAAGTATATGAATAACAGTTATTTCGAGTTCTTGCAGACTGTTCACAAGAACAGGGATATTTTTGGAAGAGGTTTCAGCTTTAAGAATTTTAACTGGCCTCTTAAGCCGTTAATGAATGAACAATATTTATTTTAAATTTATATCCTCCTCTTAACACCTGGGCTGTCCAAAATCAAGGTTTTTGTTTTTATATTATAGGGGGCAAACGAACAGGTGGGTCACCTGATGGTAAGTGATCACCACCGTCCATAGACACTAGCAACAACAGGGGAGTCGCAAGTGCGTTGCTGGCCTTTTAATATATGTGGGCCTCCAGCGCTCTCACTGGCCGAACGGAACGCAACAGTGCAAGTACTGTTACTTCATGTCGGTTTCCTGTGAGAGGATAGTACTACCCCCGGCGAGCCGACCCATTCATGCTGAAATCAGTAATAGCTTCAGCGTAGCTCTACCAACTTTGAAAAGGTTTTAAGTCCCATACAAACAAATGTAGACCTCATGAGGCACATATCAACAGACTGTTGCCAGCATAAGCATAAAAAATACCCGATTTATTATAAAACTTGGAAAAATAAGAAACTATTTATTGTTAAATTATAATTTTTATGGTAAATGTATTTTTCAATTATTTTTTTGGACAAACTTTTTACCATACAATGAAATGTACAATGTAAATAAAAACATAATCCACCATTTCAGATGATTGGTTATTGATCTTTGTTATTCAAATACTTAATGTGTATAGATTTTATATTTAGTTTTGAGGTGATAATTTATATCCTGCATTATGCTTGACCTGTAAATATGGGAAATACCATGACAAAGCCATGCCATGGTATAACATTTTTAAGTGTTTGTGTGTGTGTTATTTACCCAAACTGGCAACACCACATTGTGATCTGCTCCTAAATAAATTAATTCAATTTTTTTATGTATATATACAACTTGAATTGTAATTAATGAATCACATACAATTACTCTTCAAAACAATTTTTCCTAATTTCTCCTACTTTATTCTCTATAAACATACCCTTTGAGTTAAACATGTGGCTTTCTAATAAAATAAAAACCTGATATTGTATCATAAAACCTATTTATTTGTTACTTCTTTAAGTAATAAGAGGTCTGATACAGTTTATTTCGGTGGGTTTAGAATAATGAAATTTTACATGAGAGCTACTCCTGTGCTCAGAAAATCGTTTTTAAAAATTCATCCCCTAACTTAATTCACATAGAGAATTAACCATACTGAGATATTGCTGATTGTAAATTCTATCAGGTACCTAAAACAGGTTACTTTATATTGCCATGGAGTATAAAAAATATGAAAAAAGTAATGATGACAAATTTCTATATATTCAAAATCATCTTTAAACTCTTCAAAATATTGTTTTTATTACATTGTTACTTTCAAAAGCCTATCAACATCAGCCAATAAGAGACCCACTGTAGGGCCACAGGCCTCTTGCTGGAGAAAGGTATGGGCATAATCACCATATCAGTCCACAATATATTGGTGGTTTCTTACTCCGAAAAATTCATAGTTTTTTTCTCATATTCATTGGTACTACAAGAACATTTCACAGATTCAGGTTTCCTCCTTATGTTTTCCTTCACGGTCAGTTGTTAATGTTACCAATTTAAATTAGTAAATGTATGTGAATTCTGAAAAATTCGTTGATACATACTGAGGTTCACATGTGCAAACATCAAATTGATATTCCACCAGTCAAACCACTAGACTACCATGACCTTTTCAAACAAAACCTATGTTATTACGAATTTGGTAATAAGTCTGAAATAAGCAAAGTAGTCAATTAAATATCAAAATAGATTTTTAATCATTTTAAATATCTATATATAAAAATATGTATCATTGTTTATACAGTATTTCATACTGTTCTTTAATTCTGATAATATTCACTGATCATCATCTTTGCTGATATTTGTTTGAATGCTATTAATTTCAGGTAGACAAAATGCACAGCAGAATGTTTCTAGATCTCGCACACTGGGTGGCCCATTGCCTGATATGAGTGATCATGAGGCTATGCAAAGATTCTTTTTGCAACAGGTAATTTCTTATTCTTTGCGTATCATTGTAATAATAGCCATTATTTAAGTAATAATTTTTATACTTAGGCAAACCATTTACATATCAACGAAAGTGTATAGAAACGAAGAAGATTTTTATTGACACAATAATATTTAATATTTTATAGTTGATGTATACACATCCAAAAAAGTCTAATCAACGACCCATGTTATGAAAACATAAATTTGTGTACAATTTTATTCTCTTACCAAATGCATGTAGATAGCGATATAGTATATCTATAAGTAAAATTAATTAAAAAAAAATTGCCAATATCAAATATTAGCCTTTACTAATTTTAATAGAAATAATAAAGCAAATTGTTTTTTTTTTCTTTAATAAATCCAAGTCATTTGTACTCTAAATACAAATATAGAAAGATCTCAGTGTATATGTAGCGAATTGGATGTTTCCATGCAGTGTGATGGTGTAACATGCGTACAATAATATAATATACATTGAGATATGACGAGTCAAAGACCCCTGTGACATCCCTAAAAGGTGCTGACGTCACTGATGTTATTGTCACGATGATCACTCACTTCTACCCTCGAATGACGACATCACGTCTAATTTTAAGGCCCCGTTTATCCAAACCGACAGCGTAACAACGTCACACAGAGATCCGCACCACCCGGCGGCTCGAGAGTGAATAAATATAGTGCGGTTTTTTTTTTTTTTCCAACTGTCCTACACTTAGCCTGGCAAGGCCTCTACAGTTTCACCGGACTACTAAGGGGAGCGCTTAAGGCACTCACCCGATTTTATATTGACGACTAGCACAAGGGCGCACGGCACGCCTCGGCTTGGGCTGTCGCCGAAATTCCCGAATCTGACTAGCTAAGCTAAACCTATCCGTATCATACATATATGAGTTCGTGAAATATACATATGTACCAAGCATGTATGTTTCACGATCCCGTATATGTATTTTGTATCTGTCTACTGTATTCTAAACTATTACAGTTCGAAAAGGGCAAAAAAGAAACAAAACACTATGTGTACCTACAGGTGTGTGTGTGCATGTGTGTGGGGTAGTCGATGTTGTGTTGAAATGTATTGCGCTCTGTGCGGCCGTATTTATAGGGCGCGTTACACGTGCACGCGTACATAAGTTGCTTATGAACTTATTATAAAATAATCAAATGATTATTAATCCAAATATTTCTTCTTTTTTTTTTTTCGAACTAACCTACATGTTAGCCTGGCAAGGCCATTACAGTTCCACCAGACTACTGATCCAAATATCCGCCGATAGATACAACATAGTTTATATACAAAAAATATATACATTATTATTATATGTAGTAATACAAATATAATTATTGGAAGGATGCACTCGTCAGACAGTAAACGTGGTCGGTGACAACTTGAGCCGAGTATACACAAGTCATTTCGTCGCCGACCCGAGCGCGCTCGATATCGGCATCGACACGAGCGTGATTTGTTCACTTTCGTTTAAAGTTCAAAATACGCCTCAAGAAGTTTTCACTTCAAAAGTTATAGGTACAATTCTAAGAAAAAATACGTGTAAAAATGTGCACAGATCCAGCTCGGTGAAGAGCTCCTGGCTAGCGGTGATCTGGAAGCAGGAGTGGAACATCTCGGCCAAGCCGTAGCTGTTTGTGGCCAAACACAGCAACTGCTCAGCGTAAGTGAAAATTTAAAGCTCTTAATTCTATATTTGTTTTTAAAATATTTTGAGTCTTCAGTACATTCCTGATCATTCTAGATATATTTTTAATACTTATGTATATTCCTGAATAAAAGACTTACAAGGGACTGACGACCTACAAGGTGTCTTCAAAAATTAACATGAATTTTCAAATTCCGCAAGCTATGTACGTTCTAATTTCACAATCATATGTTTACATTTTGGCCAATATAGCATTCTTTGGTTGTTTGTAAAATGGTTAGAAGTGTTTAGTGTGCTCGCCGATTTTTTGCTGTTTGATCAAAAACAACACCACAATCATGCATCAGCCAACGGATGTAGTTCCCTGCTTCATTTTCCTATTACCATAATGAAATGACGGAGATTTGCTACCATTGAGATGATAAAAACTGGATTGCTGGAAGAACTTAGGCTAAAGCAAAAAATGCTTATCAGAAATGCTTTGACGATTGGAAGAAGCGTTGATACAAATGTATTATATCTAAAGGGGATTACTTGGAAGGGGGCAATATTAATATTGATGAATAAATAGTAACTTTTGGATGAAACTGATAACTTTACTTTTTTGACACACCTTGTGTATATAAAATGATGATGGACTGCCGTTAAAACGCTTCAGGCAAAAACTATTTCATATGATTTCAGTTTTATTTTTGTTTTACTTCTTATAATAGCGGCACGCTATGATTGCCGTTTTGACGTTTGTCCGATTATGAAATTTCATATAAATTAATAATTACATTTGATTGAGCGAATTACTGTTCTTTATTTTCTATGGTGACATGCAGTTAATCGTAACATTTAGCGAATTTTTACTAATTAATACACAAAATTAATTTAGTACAGTAATTTTTAGATTATATATTTGTATAAATATATACTATATACCTATCTAATTATATGATATTATAAAACAAATCTTTCATGTTTTTACGAACAAGAAAACAGTGCCGTTTAACAGAATCTTTATGGATTATAATTTATTAGCGTACTTATTTAAAACACTACTCGTAATTTATGTTTTTGGAAATGATATATGTATATCCTATATCACTACATATTGTAAAACAAAATCGCCCACCGCGTCTGTCTGTCTGGATGTTCGCGATAAACTCAAAAACTTCTGAACAGATTGTAATGCAGTCTTCACCAATAGATAAAGTAATTCACGAGGAAGGTTTAGGTATAAAATTTTGTAAGATTTTTTTATAAATTGGTTGCAATATAATGATAATTGTTGAAAGAATCGGAAAAAGTCAAGCCGCCATAAGCGTATCATGCACATAAGTATATATATTTTTTTATTATCAGGGTAGGACAACGTCCGCCGGGCCTGCTAGTATGATTATAATATAGAATCACTGGCAAGCACAAATACCACTTCCAGTAAACGCGCGTCAATGTTTAATGCAAAATAGAGGCGCATTTAATAATATTTTTGTCGAAGATATATCGACATTTTACGTCACTATTGTATTATGTCGAAATGGCCATCATAGCGTGCCGCTGTTATAGACACTAGGTTCTTATCTAAAAAAGTGATCATCGCGTTAGCTTTATTTGATAAAAAGTTACTAGAATTTCAAGAAACTAACATAATTAAATTTTGCATACACGTTTCTGGATAAAGAAAAGACATGGAGTATATTTCATCCAGAAAAAATGTATTGTTTTCGAGGGATAGATCAAATCTACATTAAAGCGCGCGAAGCTGCGAACAAATGCTAGTATTCAATAAGCATTATAGGGGTAATAATATTTTTTTTACAGGTTCTCCAGCAAACCATGCCAGCACCAATCTTCCACCTCCTGTTGAAGAAGCTTCCAGAAGTGTCGGAGCGGCTCCGAGCTTCGATGAAAGCGAGTAACGTGATGCAAGATGAGGATGTTGAATAAATAATTTGCAGTCGAATAGTAATATAATATTCTTCTCATTTTGGCTTGCTAAGGGATTTCCTTATTCATTCTTGACCCACTTTTATTTAAAAAAAAAGATTAATTTCATTATAATCTTGTTTTGAATTATATTCCTTTTAGTTTGTTCTATTAATATCTCAAGAAATTATTCCGGTTATTTCAAATTAACAACGTATTTCTTGAATAATTTAACAGCCTTCTTAATCTATTTTTCCAATTATTTGTTCTTTAATAGAGTGCATTTGGCTGTGATAAGTGAATGTGCTTGAGTTAAATCGCCATTGTTAAAAGATGTACGTTTGACATTGTACTGTAATAAATTGTTCGATGTAGTAAGTATTTCTTAGTTTGTATTAGGTTTTTGTTGTGTGTTCAAAACTTATTAAGTATGCTTGAGAGTTTTGAGACTTTATTGTGAATTAAAAGTATTTAAACGTATCTTCGTTTGTTTTCTTTTTTGTTTACTATTGAACATTATATTGTAATTTAGCTACGACTGAAAGCAGGAAAAAGTTTCATTTACACGTATACACATTAAATAAATAAATGGTAATACTTAAGAAAGAAAGAAAACTACTTCAGCACACTTTTGGCTGAAAACCAGCCCGAACTATAAAATTTTGATTTAAATTACAAATAATGTAAAGTTGACATTAGCAAAAGTGGGTATTAACGTTTACGTATTTATTTTAGTATAGGAAATAAAATGTTCTTGAAACAGCGGATATATAGAACTAAGAAGGACAATAACAATTTTGGGTCTAAAATGTGTAACTAATCGTTTAGGTTTTGCAAGCAATATTATGAATAAAGATAAAAATCCATAACGAAATCACATTAGTTCGTACGGCTTACATAAAAATAATTATGTATGTATATGTTTTTTTTTATACAGGAAAATTAAGCCACCATGAAAAAATTGTTCAAAGTGTCAAAAAATCTCGAATTTGCAGAGATAATATTGACAGGTGTCGATTTACGAGGCTAACCTCAATATTAATACGATGAGTGCCGTCCTATATACATGACAAATATAGACCGTCTATTCGGGCGGTATCGTGAACCCTTACACTTTTATAGAATAATGTGATTCACTGGGGTGGCCTTATGTCCGAAGCATATAGCGCCAGCAGATGGACATTGGTGGCGTGAATAAAGATTCATAATAATCTATAGCACACTTGACATTAAACAACAGTCCATCGCAAGGCCTTTTGTAGAGAATAACGTGATAAAATCACGCTAGTTATGGCACATTTTCCTAAGGCTGCGTAATACGCGGGGAGAAGGTTACGTAAAAGATGGAACCAGAGCAAGAATTAGATAGTGTAATATACAATGAGAAGACAGCGAATATAAGAAATACTGTGTAAATTAACTAATTCTTTCGCACATTACATCCTATAGATGTGTTTTTCTAGTTATTTTTCCGTTTCATAGAATCCACTTCAAAACTCTGTTGCCAAGCGCTCATAGGTTTGTCCCGGCAATGATGATCCGACATAATAATCAGTCATTTATTATCACATGAGTATACAGTCAATATTATAAAAACATTTTTTTTTAGGTTCAATTACATCAATAGTACTGAACGTATCGACATCTAATTGAAGTTTCACACATAACCTTCCTTTTTTATTATCAAGACTAGGTGGTTAGTTTTCCTAGGTGGTAGAGCTACGCTGAAGCTATTACGGGTTTCAGCATGAATGGGTCGGCTCGCCCGGGGTAGTACCACCCTCTCACAGAAAACCAACGTGAAGTAACAGTGGTTGCACTGTTGCGTTTCGTTCGGTCAGTGAGAGCGCCGGAGGCCCACATATTTAAAAGGCCGGCAACGCACTTGGGACTCCCCTGGTGTTGCTAGTGTCTATGGACGGTGGTGATCACTTAACATCAGGTGACCCACCTGTTCGTTTGCCTCCTATATTATAAAAAAAAAAAAAAAAAAAATACCTACGACTTTGAGTGCGTTGCTTGTTATCTTAACGATATATTTTTGCTACAGAGAAAAAATATGAATAAAAATTGAAAGTAAAAATATGTCTTGCGCACAAAATTTCTAAAAACTTAAAAAAACATTAACATAAAAAGATTAACGTGGTATTTTTTCGTAGATATTTAAGACTGTCTAAAAACTAAAATTACAAAAAGAATATCGCAATATATGCAGTAGATTTTACGTGATGCGCGTTCAAGCGCTGAACGCTATCATTTAATTATATAGATTTTTAGAGTAGCTAAAATAATGGTACGTCCGCTTCATTTACGAATCAAAAATTACACAGTTCGAAATACTTCCATAAGATCTTTTTATCACTTAGACAATTGGATAAACGATGATAACTCATTGGGTAGTGTGCTGAAACACCGCATCGTTCCACATAGGTTGAAAACTTTGCAATGGAGCCGGGAGGGTTCGGTGAAGGAAATATAGAGATAAAACCATAGCATGGTAGCAAGGCTTTTGCCAAGTTTGTTACTAACTAGCTACCACCCACTCCCAAGTTGAAAATTTGTCACCATGCACTAGTTTGTATATTCCGGAAGCTGCACTCGAGAGTCAGTCCCCTTCCTTAGGTTTAGCGTATTTATCATGTAAGACCACATCGCCATTGAACACCAGGTACTGTTTATATTTGTTTATTAAACAGGATCAAAGCAATGTCTTAACACTTAAATGTATCATATTTTGATTTTACTGAATTTCCAATGATTTGAAGGCATAGAGTAGGTATATTATGAGAAAATAAAAGGACTGCATCATAACGCATTTAAAAATTGAGTACATTATCTGCAAAGAATAAATTAAAACACATATTTAAATCAACAATAATATAATAACCCGATATATTAAAATAGCGAACTTTCTCGAACGCCTTTCCGTTGATTAATACGCTCCGGTAGCAATAAAACAAATTGTTCATTGTTCAATAAAACATTTGTACAAACAAGGAAATATAACTCTGACAATGCAATAACGTTATCTGTTGCTACAACATTGATAATACGAGATAAATACATTTACTGTATATAATCGAGGCAACTTAATGTCGTCTTCTTCCTATACTAATAATCAGTGTTTTTTTTATTGAAAAATATTTGTTCGTCGCAGTTTCGCATGGGTGGTGTAACGAAGAAAATGCGACTAAATCTTCTCCTTGTAGCACGACCATATAATTAACCCCTCGGCTGATTTTTAAGACCCAGATCTCAAAATGGCGGAATGTTTTTTTTTTAATTTCACGACATGGTAGATTATAAATTTCATGGTTTAGTAAAAATTTCGTACAAATGAAAACATACATTTTACATAAAAAATATAATTCTATAATACATAATTTGTTATTTTTCTAAGTTATGTAATGAATCAGGTATTTTTTTTTTAGCTTATGCTGCCATCAGTTTGTTGACCTGTGCTTCATGAGATCTACATTCGTTAGTATGGTACTTAAACCTTTATGGCTTGGGCCGGCCAGTGGTTAAATCAAATGGCAACTGAACGTCAATCTGACAATATATTTGAAAATCTCTCTACTGTCTTCTGTTTCACTCAATCATGTACGTTTTCAAATGGAAATATTATAACCTAAATTCACTTTTTTTATATGAGTTTTTAAATATTTTCTCTTATATAAACCTCTCCTTGACAATGACAAATACAACAAAAAATGAATTAGCCAGTTAGTAGTAGCCGTTCTCAAGTGATGCGTTTAAACACATTCGACAATTTATTTTTAAAGATTGACATCGTTAATCATAATCGCTTATGCTTGATTTGAATGTCCGGATATGACATTTTACGATTGTCAAAGGTTGAAATAATTAGTGTCTTTGATACTATTTAAATTAAATGAAGTTAATACATATTATGCTTTTGCTTAACAAATCGTAGTCGGAGTACACGTATAACGTAACAATTTTCTCGTTACGTGGTTGGTTTAACATCAGAACTAATAATTATAAGTGCGAATGTTTGTTGGTTTGTTACGCTTTCATACACTTTGTCAGGAGTACAGAAAAGGGCATAAGTAATTTTCATCCACAAAAACTTTCCAAGGGATAGGTTATAGGATATTAACGTAAGCGAAACTGCAAGCAAAAGCTAGTCTTGTACAAACGTGGAATCAAGAGTTATCATATCGATAAGTATGAAAAATGTCAAAACCGACCTATTAAATTTTCCCGACTGTATTTACAAATTGTAGAAATGATATACCATACTGACAATTACAATATGTGTAAAGTTATTTTCAGTCCCTTTGAATATCTATCGAGCAACCAATTAGTATAAATATTTTTTTAACTATTGTATATTTTGTGTCAATGTCAGTTATGCACAACAAATTACTTAATTATTTTCTATAGACTAACTGACCTATAGAAAATAATTAGGCTTTAAGTTTTCATAAAGATTTTCAGCCCCATTTGATATATGTCAATCAAACAATTAATATTATTTTTAAATTTATGTTTTGAAGTATTGTATATTTTAAGTCCGTATCAGTTACAGCCAGCAATGGGTTAAATTATATCTTGTAGGCCAGTTGGTTTATAGAAACTGATTAGGCTCTAAGTTTTCAAAAACGTTTTCCAGTCCTTTTAGATCAAACAAGTAATTTTAATATTTAATTTAAGTTTTTAAGTATTGTATATTTTATGTCAGTGTCAGTTATACACACCGAAATACATACATATTTTCTATAACCCAGTTGGTCTATAGAAAATAATTAGGCTCTATGTTTTCAAAAAGGTTTCTAATCCTTTTGAACATATATTGATCAAACGATTAATATGTATTAATTTATGTTTTGAAATATTGTATATTTTATATCAGTGTTAGTTATACCCACCAAAGGTATTAATTGTTTTCTATGAGCCAGTTGGTCTATAGAAAATAATTAAGCTCTAAATTTTTAAATAGTTTTCATCAATTTTGATAAATACATCGATGAACAAATTGGTGTTATTTTTAGTTTATGTTTTAAATTATTGTATATTTTTCGTCAGTATTTAATTCTATCTACCAAAATAATTAATCATGTTCTATAGGCCAGTTGGTCTATAGACTTTAATTAGTCTCTGTTTTTCAGTCCCTTTGATAATATACATTTGGATTAACCCAATGGTATTTATTTTTAATATATGTTTTGATATATTATTTATTTTATGTCAATGTTAATTATACCCATGAATGATTTAAAGTATTTTCTATATACCACTAATAATTTACAATATAAAAGGTAATTGGTGCTTTTGGCTAACTGGTTCAAAACCATTTCCCACCACCCATATCAATGACGGGATCGACTTTAAATATAATCATGAACTTTTATTCGCAGTGTTCCTTATCAAATCCTGCGACACTTTCATAATTTCCAACGCACCTTTTGAGATTAAAACGTTGGCCAAACGTTTGCCAATGTCTTCACTTTTTACTATTACGTCATAAGGCACGTTAGGGTTGGAAATAAGACCGCAGAACATAGAATTTTCCTCCGATTCTAAATTTCCATTTCCCGAGTCTTCACAGTTTAAGTTGCCAGCCTTTTCACTAATCTTCCTATTAAGTACTTCGATCGGATTCTCATCGTGTGAATGAGTTTGACCGTTTGTCTCGTCTATTTTTATCTTCTTGTAATCCGTCTCGTCTGTTGGGCTGAGTTTGTGCTTCTTAGATTTTTTTATTTGGACAAATGTTTCGTCCAACGTGTGATCCAACTTTGTAGTACCGTCCAAACTCCATACGGCTCCGGTTATGGTCAGCTCGTACGGTTTATGTTCTTTGAGTTTTGTAGACACGCCAACGGGGGCGCTGCAACCGCCGCCTAAACGATATTGACATATAAGTCATGTAAAATACACTTATCATGAAATTGGTAAAAATGATTTTATGATAGAAAAAATGGCATTTAATAACCATATTTAAAACTGACAGACAGTGAAAAATTTGTTCCAAATTTGGTTATATCTTATTGATGAGAAATACTTTTTAGCAATCTCATTTCCCAATAGGGTTAAGAATGATGATGGGTCCCGAGCTATCGCCTGTTAGAAATCCAATTGATCACATAGATAGTCACTCATATTTTCTATTATGGTATATGTATTCGATTAAAAGTGAATAACTAAAAGAGAAAGAAACGATCTCTTTGATTTAATAGTAATATATATATATATCGTACCATAATTTAATAATGATTATTACATTTCTATAAAATACTGGCGAGCTAAAAGATCTAAAGGTTACAATATACTCTTTGCACGACTTTTATGTGAGGCTGTAAGACAAACTGTATAAGTTGTATAGATATATATATAAAGACAATATGTAATATATCGCCATCCCGCTCTCACGGTGAGTCTCGCTCTGAAACGTGCGGAGCGTACACGGACTGCGCTCATTGGCGGATCGACGCCATTAACGATGGCTACGTTAGTATTACTTGTGAGAGTCAGAGCGACATTGCGTGAACTACTTTGAATATTGTGCAATAGAGTTGATTTACAACCTTTTTTATACAACTTTGGCAAAATGACAGCATAATTCTTGATGACGAGTTGGTACAGTCCAAAACAACAGCGACTGTCAATCTCAAATAGCAACGGCAGTCGTCGCCATCATACGGATCAGTAAAAATGCTTCTTTACGCCTCGTTTGAAGGACGCTATATTGTATAACTTTTCACTTCATTCACAATACTCAACCGCGATACGAAGAAAACCATTATTAATTTAGTTTCTTTAAGAGATTATTAGAAAATATCATATTCACCAAGTGTTTTCAGGAAACTCCTTTCAGCCAGTACTCGACAGTACGTCTCAGGGTGGTTGAATGGCGCCAACATTGCTAATATCTCTTTGTTGTAAGAACAACATTCTACTGCTAACGCACCTTGACCGACAGCATATAACATTTGCGAACATGACAACACCTGAAAATGATTGTTAATCCTTAAAACATATATATATGTATATACAGTGGCTTTCATAATAAAAAAAACATATAAAGTAATAAAATTATCTAAATTAAAATGACAGTGTCCATTGTTCTTCTAGACTAACTTCCCTCCCATATGAATGAACCAAACTTTTAAGAGTTTTCAGAATATTATCTACGCTAGATACCGTTACACACTCCATGTGAACTCATTACAAATACACAACGAATGTCTCATCGACCGTGGGAACCAAAAATAACGGTGTTCTAAAAATATCTTATCTTGCACTTTGTCGAAACGCTTGAATAATGACCTACTATCTTTCCTGTCTGTAATATATATCTTATTCATAATTTCGTCACAGCGATTTTCTTTTGAGATGTCGCATATTGCTATTAGCCAATAGACCCAGCTGACTAAAGCCTTTCAGATCAGTGTGACAGCAACAATTACCGGTGGATCAAACATCGGTCGGCGGTCACTGTTATTTTCCAACTGCACTGTGATTCTAACAGATAGAATGTTGTCACTTTATTTTACTACAAAAAACCTGGAAACCTCGCAACATTTTTAATTTGATTCATCTCTCTCTCAGTACTTCAATACTCTTAAAATCGTAGAAAATGTAACAACAGACCTCGGAAACCCTGTTCCCCCATCCCATCCTCTCGAGACCAGCGCTAGCTAGCAGCAGTGCTGCGTAACTTCCGTCTTCATCATCGAGTTTTCGTAACCTCGTGTTAAGGTTCCCCCGAACATCCGTTACAACTAAATGTTTATAAAGACTTCGCAATTGCGCTGTACGGCGGAGCGAGGATGTTCCTGCGCACGATAATCATAATTGTATCATACAGGTAGCGAGTTTCACCCATTTAAATATTAGATTTTATCATAAACTATGCATGAATGAGTTTATGATGAGCGAACAAAGCTATTTTTATACTTTGAATGATAATTGAAATGATAATAATGCGATGATAGATTAGTTGCTAGCGTGCTCGGACACAGCGTAAGTTCAAATCCTAGCAACTGAGTCGGAGGTTTCGGTGAAGGAAAACATTGTGGTGAAACCACAGCATGGTGGTAGTGCTTTTTCTAAGTCCGCCTGACTAGCTACCACCCTTAAGTTGAAAATTTGTTGTCAAGCAACTGTTAGTGTGTTCCGGCAGCTGCACTTGAGAGCCAGTCACCTTTAGGT
This sequence comes from Antheraea assamensis, assembly GCA_035772565.1. Taxonomy (NCBI): domain Eukaryota; kingdom Metazoa; phylum Arthropoda; class Insecta; order Lepidoptera; family Saturniidae; genus Antheraea; species Antheraea assamensis. The sequence continues at coordinate 2,202,940 of JAQQSE010000058.1, forward strand.
TTAGCGTGACTTCTATCTTAGACCACATCACCGTTTAACATCAAATGTGACTGTGGTCAAACGTTAACCTATAAAGTATAAAATTATAATTTAGCGGGCTTCGGTTAACATTTTTTTTTTAAATATTAAAACGTAGCATTACTTTTCACATCTAATTCATTACATTTAAATTATACATGAATTAAGACATTAATTTAGCTTTAACCCAAGATTTAAATAGTCTCTTCATTTTAACACTACTGCTGATATTAACAGTTGCACAAAAAGTTACAATTCATTCCAATTCTGCAAGTTTAAAAATGTAAAAACCACTGATCTAGGATATGAACTGGGATTATTAATCTTTAATATGAATTTGAGTTCTTAAAGATTTAGTGAAATGACAGGTGGCTAGTATAAAAAGACATGTCTGGGAAATTTATGTACAAGTATTATTATTTTTATTAAAAGATATTAAAATAGTTACCTATAACGGAACCATCTGGTAATGTTGATAATGTATGGCTTTTGAATTTTTCTTTTAGAACTAACGCGTCCCGAGGATCTTCCCTATAAATACAATATTTATTATTTTTTACTAGCTATCCACCCCGGCTTCACGCTGGTATAGTAATGAAGAAAATGACATGAAATGTGCTCTTAACAATAGGACTATGTATTGAAATAAGGTGACAACTGAACATTAATCTGCCAATTCTGTCAATATTTTTGGAGATTTCACTATTGTGCTCTGTGTCACTCAATTATTTTTTATAAGGAGAATTTAAACCCAAATATTTCACTTATCCCTACGATTTTTCAAACATTTTCTTTCATCAAAACCTTGTTTAGACCATTACAAAGATAACAAAATAAACAAATGGGCGCAGCTCTTCTGAAATGATGTGCTTACATATATTTGATAATTATTTTTAACCGACTTCAAAAAAGGAGAATCTGTATTCGACCCGTATATATGTATGTATCTTTGTATGTCTCCGATTTTCTCAAAAACTACTGGTCCGATTTGAATGGAATTTTCGTTGTTCGATTCTTTATTTGCATGGATTGGAGCATGGCAAAGTGACTGCACTGTGTCTGGCAGGAAATGAAACGTTTACCACCGAGAGGTATACAACGTATTATTAAAGCTGTCATTCCGGCTTGAAACTTGCAAGCCTCAAAGAACGTGACAAACCAACAGTTAGTCGTGATATATATTTTTTAACATTCTTAGTTTTTTACACTGTGTATTTTTATATAAAGTACAAAGTTTACTATTCATGAGATTTTTTTTTTTTTTACGATTATCAAATTTTACATGTACTTATAAAATTTGATGGGTTTTTAAAGTTAAATTCTTATGAACGGCTAAAATCGGCCTTGGCTCAGTTTGAAATGTAATGACACAAACATAGCCGTAGATATAAAAGTAAATTAGTGGTAACTTGAGATGCAAAACATTATTTTCGTTTAAAATTGAAGCTAAATGACTTTAATCGTTTAACTATTCGCTACAAAAACGCGGCTAAACATTAATCATATCATAAGACCTCCTTTAAAAATAATGACACGGTCGAACTTGATGAGGTCTGAAAAGGTCATCTTTATTTGGCCTAAATTAATTACAATTGATTAGATTGAATAATTTTATACGCCGCATGCGAGTACAAGATTTTTAATCTGCGTTTTGACTTCCATTTTTATATGTTTTAGCGTTTGACCCCAATCTCACTTGATATTAAATGACGGTATGGCCTAAAGATCGTAAACATGCCAAAGCGGTACTGTGGCTAAAACTAACTGGCTCTCAAGTGCAACAAATAGTTTACTTTTTGTAATCTGACTTGGTTTTTTTTATTTAAGTACGTGAACGAAATATAGTGTTTGTTTGTGCAATAGCATCATTACAATAATATCTATACTGAAATGAAACTTTCTGAACAATTATATAAATTATTGACAGGAAAACGTCGATTAGTGGCTTACGGATTGAAGCTGCCGTGGATTGATAGCATAAAAAAACTAAGTGGCTATACCTGTTTCCCTTAGTATTTTTTTTTCAAATTACACAACGAATTTTCATACGGTTTCACACACAGTAAAGAAATTTCTGTCCTTGTTTATAACTCTGACAACGTGTAGCGCAAAATGTTAAGATGATCGCTTGAATAATTAAGGCGTGAAGGCATTAACAAAGACACAAATTCACTTCCTCAATTACTATATTAATTGGGACAATGTTATTTAAAAAGTAGATTATTTGCAAAGCTATTTCCACCACAGTGTAAGTAGGCATACAGTGTAAATCAAACTGTCCATCACAACAAATGCCTTGGAAAAATAGTGTTGCAACTCAAGATGCTATTTTTTCAAGAGAGGCTCATTAAGTTTACTGTCGTTTCAGGGTGATGCAACTTTTGACCTATTGCATTTTTTATGGTAAAAATTGAAAATTGGCATTTGTCCATTTGCGCGAAACAATACTTATAAAAACCAAAATATTACGTGATAACGTCATAAGAAAACATTGATGAAAAATTGGATACTTTCATGAATTGAATTGAATTATTATCACTGAATTAACGTTGGAGTGTCAGAAAGATAGATGCGCCATAAGTCGAACACTTAGTACACTCTCTACTCTCTCTCGCTTTGCTCAGGCGGAACGTCACAACGAGTCATGCTTTATCGTGCCTGCAGCCAGCGTTCATCGATTTATAATATGTTATCATCTCAAAAATAAAAGATCTCCAACATATGTTTTTATATAACAGTGAATAACACAAAATAATAAACATTAGAATAAGAATAATATGTTATTCTTATTCTTAAAACAAAATAATAAATTTTACTATAAAAACAACACACGACCATGGTATTAATTCGCGTTATGAATGTTTTACGGAGAATCAACATATCTTCGCCTTAAAAGTCACGTCGCATATGGTGAAGCATCACTGTCAAAAAACAAATGGCGACCAAAATCCACCAATGGCATAAAGTCTTATTGTGGCGGCACAGTTACAATAGTTGTAATACAAATCTGATCTTTACTAAGTATGTAATTTGGATTATTTTTCGTTGCATGTCAGAACTGACTTGAAATTGTGGTATTTTGTAATAATCGAGTGTTCTTCCAAAGCAAATTATATCATTTTAACGAATATATTAAAACATATTACAGATTGACGAAATACGCGTAACACAATAACAGTTATTTACAGGTATTTATAAAGCTTATGTAACTTTGAGGAACTGTAAATGTGAACGTGCGAAATAATGGATCGGACGGTACATGTATCTAAATGGCTTCGACACTTAAGGCGTCACCTTATCAAGACGAAGTCGGAGCGGGGATACCCAGCATTTTTCTGGTTACTTAAAACAATACCTTTCAAACACGGCTCCTATAGCGAGACCCTCCGGTAGAGTAGTCGGCAGATCTTTCAAGGAATGTACGACGAAGTCAACATTGTTGCTCATTAAAGCGTCTTCCAGATCCCTCGTGAACAGAGACTTCTCTCCGATCTTCGGCAGCGGTCTGTCCAGTACCCGGTCACCCAACGTTGTCATGGTTACTGTCGATTCATTATATAATTTACAGGCTGTGAATGAAGCTTAAAAAATTCACTATAAACTCTTTATTTTTTTGTTTGATATAAATGAATACTTCGAAAATTATGAAAAACGTATTTGAACGCACTATTTTACAACGACTGAACCTAGTTCGCAATTATTTTTTTTTGTTGTATATGCAATTGTCAGGATGGTTTGTATGAAAGAAAGTGATAGAAAAATCGTAGGGAAAAGTGAAAGTTAGGGTTAAAACATCTCCCCATAAAAAGTAAGTGAATGAGATAGAAGACAGTAGAGAAATCTTTTTTTTTTATATATTATAGGGGGCAAACGAACAGGTGGGTCACCTGATGGTAAGTGATCACCGCCGTCCATAGACACTAGCGACACCAGGGGAGTCGCAAGTGCGTTGCCAGCATTTTAAATATGTGGGCCTCCGGCACTCTCACTGACCGAACGAAACGCAACAGTGCAACCACTGTTACTTCACGTCGGTTTTCTGTGAGAGGGTGGTACTACCCCAGGCGAGCCGACCCATTCATGCTGAAACCAGTAATAGCTTCAGCGTAACTCTACCACCTACAAGCGTAGCTCTACCACCTACAAGATTGAAGTTTTGAAGATTGTCAAAATTTACTTCCACTCGTTCGGTTCCCATTTTATTTTAATATATGGCTGTACTGTAAAAGTACTATATGGTATCATTTTTTTTATTAGTATATCCGTGAGAAGCCGGGCGGACAACTAGTATTAGTATACAAAATTGAGCCGAATTCCCATTTAAATGTACTAGAGGTGTAAGTACTGACGTTTATAGTAGTATAGGTAGTGTAGTGTCATTTGATGATAAGAATAAATTTTGACGTCTAACGATGACGATAACAACGTTTCTAGATAAAGACCGAGCACCTATGAAGTAAACAAAAAAAAAATAGATTGGAATCTATCGAGTACGTTTTGAGTAATGGTGTCTATGGTCACACACCTAAGACCTTTAAAAAATTATTTGATTAGTCTACTACTTCAAAAGAGTTTTACAAAATGCGCTCATGATCCGACCTAACGATTCTGAATTTAACAACTTACCAATTTCAAATTTCTTGTCAGGATGTTCCTTCTTCAAGCATTCTATTACGTATTTTGTCTGTATGACGGCCAGCTGGAATAATAAGTAATACATAGTTAGTGTTGCCCAAAATTCGTCTTGCAAGATCAAAACCAAGACCGCCTAATTGTGTAGCAAGACCAAGACTAACCCCTGTAAGATTTGAGCAAGATAAGATTTAGTCTGCGAGACCACAAGAGTCATTCTAAAAAGTATTATACATAAAGTGTATACATAAAATGACCCGGATTTATGCTTTATCAACTAACTAATACCCGAGAATTCGTTTTTTTATTATCACTACTGAAACGAAGTTTCTTATTGCACGGAGTTACGACCTTTTCTACAGTGTAGACGGTTATTCGCTGTGCCTAGTCATAGGTGAGCACTTATTGGTTCAAGGAAGCCAATAGGTTTGCACCGGCTGCGCACGTATAGTTTGTACACGGTATCCACATCAGCAGTTTCGTAGCGTATTGTGTGTAGTTGTGTACTTATACTTATGTATAACTTAAAACACGTGCTGCGTAACCAATTTGCTAATTGTTTATAAACCCTTGTTTATTTGTTAACATACACCTATAACGCATGATAGTCGCTTAGAAGAATGAGAATGACACCAAGTAAGTGTCAGAGTTAAAGTGCAACAATATGCAAGTAATTTATTGTTAACCTAATTTTTTTATAATAAGATTCCCTTATTGTTTATAGGTAATTAATTGACTAAAAAGATATATTACGAAAGGAACGTCGTTCCAACCGAGTGTTCCACGACACTCATTTTGCTTTTTCGCTCGCGTTAATGATTTGATCAATCCTCTGGGTACGGTACTTTTTACTGGATGAATGGTAATTCATAATATTAGTCAGGATATACACTTGAATAGATATGAGTATTAAAAAAAACTGAAGTTTTCTCATTAATAAATTAATGAATAAAATAAAGAGTCTTATAATCATGACATAACTGTTTACGCTTACAAAGTAGATAGTTGTTTATCGCAGAGTCATAATGACGTACAATTTTTTTCATGAATTTTAATGGTATTGAATAAAAGTGCTAAAACCCAATCCTTCACGTTTTAACGTATTATAAATTTAACAAACCATTGAGGTGCTACAAACGGTTAACAGTGTTCGGACACCGTGTCTATTAACTAAATTCAACCATTATGAACCTCACTTTTCATTGAAGGAAACATGTTTTCTATTACCGTATGGCTAACTACATGTTTTAAGTTGAAAATATATCATCAAAAATATATCACTCCACAGCCAGTCACTTCTAGCCTCAGTGTTACCAACATAAACCACACTGTTATTTAAGATGAGTTTAGATTTTGGTCAAATATATATAAATACAGTGATAAAGGTCTGCGCGCGTTACTCAAAAAGTACTACTCCGATTTTGATAAAGAAATTGTTTCAATTCCTACAGACTTGTTTCTTATCTAAAAAAGATTATCGTGATAGCTTAATGTAACATAAAATTATTCAAGTTTCAAGTACTTAACTACGATTTCTATAAGCACTATATGTTCATTGATGTGTTTTCTTGTCGTGGAGAAATGGGGCTAGCGGTGTGGTACATTAACCAACGCAGACGAAGTCGCGGGTATCAGCTAGTGTTAATACATAACGTAATAAGGTTGTTTCAGCTAGTGTTAATACATAACGTAATAAGGTTGTTTATTAAATAAAAGTCAGTCCAGTCCTATGGAATTAAATTCATAAAATGTCACCGGAATGCGATGATGATTTAGTTGTTAGCGAGTTTGGAGTCGGAGCTTTCGGTGAAGGAAAACATCGTGATGAAACCATAGCCTGGTGATAGGGCTTTTTCTAAGACCGCCTGAATAACTACCACCATCAAGTTCAAAATATGTCGCAAAGCGCCTGTTAGTGTGCTCCGGCAGTTGCACTAGAGAGCCAGTCCCCTCTAGGTTTGGTGTGTTCACCATCTTAGACCACATCATTTAACATCAGACGAGATTGTGGTGAAACGCTAATCTATAAAGTATAAAAAAATCTTCATGTGCGTCATCTTTATGTCACTACCATTTCCACATTGCATCATAGCCTAGACTGTAAGTTAATGTTTTGTAAGGAAAATAATATAATACAAAATTTATCCAAATTGAACCATAATTGCATATTAAACATAACAGAAATTCTACATATAAGTAGTGGTAAGCCCTAGGCAAAGGTTTTTTGAAAAAGAATCACCATCCCATTTATTTTTGCTTTAAAAGAACAGATTTCATGTTGCTATATTCTAGTTAAATTGTTGGGAACATCCATTGATTCACAAGACACACCAACTCAGTTCTCAAGACTTGTAATGTATTATGATATTCCTCAGGACTATGTAACTACTGATGTTCTTTATGTATCACCACGGGTTGAGGCAACAACTAAACATCAAATGGAATGCTTTAAAGTAACAAAAAAAATGTATATATGTAAAACTGTTTTTGTTCCCAAAGTAATTTATCACATCTGTGTCAACATTATTAATATTTTGTTGATATGTAATGAGGTGAAAAGGCTCTCTTTGATCTTAAATATTTAAGGTATAACTCAGTATGAAATATTCAAATAATTATAGAAATAGTCATTAAATTGAATGTTACTACTTGGATGCTACATCCACCTAGAATTAATTGACTGCTGTCATGTCTCCACAATTGACTATACATGTTTCCCTCCTTAACTGCACTTCCAATGCTATTAGAAGGGTTAACAGCAATCTGAGGATGCTCTTTGAAGAAACTACAGGTACAAAAATTTTGGGAGACATGACAGCAGTCAATAATTTCTGGGAATATAATAAATTTAACATCCGTTCTAGTATTTATGATGGAGTTCTGCAAAATAGCACCTTCATTGATGAAATAAATAATGACAATTACATATTTTAAGCAGCCCATATCCGTCTGCTTCCTTGAGCATTGAATGTCAATGGGTCAAATATATGCAGAAAATAAGTAACCTAGAACAATCTACAAAATATTCTGTATCAAATGGTCATAGTCATATACTGATAAGTTTAATTAGTATTGAAGTTATTGAGCCTCCAAAGAACTGTATTTTCTATATAAATGTTTAGATTCTATGTAAAAAAAAAAATTTAAGTATTAAAACTATTACAGACTCTCAGATTATAGATATCTAGGTCAGAGGTTACAGTTTGATTTCAAAGGATGTCAATGTCAAATATTAAGGTTCAATCTTACCCAGAGTTATAGATATGGGATACAAAAAAAGTAATTTAAAAAAATTGATATTTTAAAGACAATTAGACATTTACAATTATAATTCTACATATTAATGTTAACTCTATGATCACTCTAAATACTTCATTCCATTTCCTAGTACAGAAATCTGCATTATCAATAATTTCATAATCCATATACTTCAGTGACACAACTTGAATTAGATGTTTTTATTTTTAATAAATACTGTTATGCTCACCAAGTGAGTGAAATGTAATTTAATGTTTTAATTTATTTTAAAACCAGAATCTCAAGTGCCATTATCATCACTATTACTTGTCAAGTAGAGACCAGAGATAGGCTCACAAATGCAGTTGTTAGAAGACAAGTAGACAGACAAGAATAACTATTTAGGTTATTACTATAGCGTGCCCTACCATGACATGATTTTATCATTATTTTTCCCTTCACGAAGAACTCAGATTAATTTTAGATATTACTAATGGTAATTTAAGTAGTTATTAAAGATATGTTTGATTCAAATTTTAACTATTCTTGTTATACTAGTTGACTCTAATTTAGGTTGTAAGTAAATGTTGCTTTAATCTGAGTGCAAATTCTATTATGTTACATGTATATTTATATTTGTGTAATATAAGAACAAATTATACTCAGTACTAGTGCATTAACCGATCAGCTGATTTTTTAAGACCCAAATCTTAAAATGGCAGATTATATATATTTTTTCATAACATTGCACATTGTAAATTTTATGGTTTAATAATTAAAAGTGTGTACAAATGAAAAAATAATTTAAAATACATTTCACATTTGAATTATAATTTTTCAATACATCATTTGTTATTATTCAAAGATTCTTTAAGTATATGCTGCTAACAGTTCTTTTGACCTGTGCCTCATGAGGTCTACATTCGTTTGTATGGAACTTACACCTTTATGGTTTTGAACAGTTTGGGTGTTAGGGAAATATATTTAAAAAAAAAGACATTGCACACCATTTGAATCTATTCATGTGCACTTTACTGATGCATCATCACATTATGTTATGGAAATAAATATATATGCGATGTATACATTAATAGTATACATCATTAACAGGACAAATATTAAAATATGGCAAATAATATATTTAATAATGAACTATTATGATACAAAATTTAGTCAGTCTAAGATTTGAACTTTTGACCCCATAACCACTTATTCATTATACAAGCATTACATACAGGAGTTACCATTAAAATTAGGTAATTATTAAATATTAATATCTTTTATCGTTATTTTTATACGTATAAATATGCTTGTTTAGGTTATCGTACGACAGTGAAGTAGTTAGAAAATAATTCTTATCGTTGCAAGTGTCTTCGAAATAACACATAAAGGACGCAACTTACAATTCTTACGTTTATCACGTAATATTATTCTCTACATACCTCGCTTTTCCTGGAACCGACCCTGATAGAAGTTTTCACTTCACTTTCCATATTATTATGATTTATATAACTTCATAAAGTTTAATTTAGGTTAGAGATAGATATTGAATAAATTGTTAGTAGATGCAGATTAAGCAATACGAATTATTTTTAACTTGTCACTAACACTGTAGTGGACAAGTTATTATTTCTGTAGTAAATGATTAAAAAGTTGTAATTAATATCATAAAAACATCACGGTCATATTCACCACACGAAGTGACACGACCGTGTCAACCACAGACTACTAGGAAAATATAGATAAAACTTATTATGTAGAAAACTTCATGTATTGTACATTAAAAAAGAATTCTTATTGACCTAAAATGTTAGCTCAAATAAAATAATGAGGTACAAAACCCCAAAATACAATTAACAAAAAAATTATTACATCAAAACCTTAGTTCGGATAAACGATCTCTTTTTTCCTGTGGTTATTAGTGCCCTTCACAAGTAAGTTACAAATTTGTATTTTTTTATTAAACAAACGCCAACAGCAACTATTATAACCATTTAATTCCTATAATTGGCAATAATTGTTTTTTTTGTAGCCTAATAATAACAGGAACACTTTATATCAGGGGTCGTCATACTGTTCTGGCCAAGGACAACATACTTACGGAACAAAGGAATCATTTCCTACTTCTGTGAACATAATGATATGAGGTATAACTGCGGGTCGCACATTGGTCGATATGGTAGTTGACACCACCAATCGATTGGCACATTTTTTTGAGTTGTCAAAATGAGAATATAGACCCCGTCAAACTTCTTGGCCGCTCTGAACATAGCTTTAAGTTCGGCCTTACGCATAGTACGCAAGAGGTCAATACAAAACATTATTATAGGAATTTAAAATTGGCATTTGTTAATTCTTTAAGTTGTCCGATATTATACGTACAATATAATACGTCTTAAATTAATTATGATTCAAATAGATATTACCCTGTTATATTAAGTAATAAGGATGTTGCAGTGTAACGATCACGTTGTTACATAGATTTTCTATGTGAAGTAAACATATCACTTCGATTATGTAATGTTGTAGACGGTTTGAGAGCTAATTTACGAAAACCAGTTTAATTTAATCGAACGAATATATACATACATATAGAGCATTTGTAAAGGGTTAGAGGTAAAAATAAACAAACAGTACAGATTAAATTATTACTGGAGTAATAAAATAAAAGTAAAAACTAGATAAGAACAATAGCAACTGAACAATAAAGTAAAAGACAACGCTAGTATAATAACACTTCGCTACATTATGTATTTTTCAATTATAAATAGTTCCAGATAACATCTGATCGCCATCCTGGTTGGTGAGTTTTGGGTAACCGCGTATTTAATGATCAGCCTGTACAGTATTTGTTTCCATTACAAGATATACCCTAATATCTTGTAGCATATGCTGTGCAGATATTATGTGTGTCACCACAACAGTATGTAAATGAGATAAATGGGTGATAAAAGACAATTCATAATCAATATTTATTTATAGTGAGGCAAGGCCTTCGATAGCAACATAATTTTTCGAAGTAAATGGGTCTTCTAATAGTCACTACTAATAGTAAAGAATACCAACAAATAACAGTAAAGAGAAAAAATAACAAATATCAAAATGTAATTAACAACAACAAAACTATTCTGAATGCGACTGTAATGTAACTAATTCACCTAGGAGACGTACAAAGAATATAATAAGTATTAGGGAGACGTGTTTGTGAATGGGATGAGGAACGTGCGGCGACGAGCGTAAATCCGCCTTTTTCGTGTCCCTCTAGTACCTAATTTTGTGTTCTGCGAAGATACTTCAGAGCGGTCAAAAAGTTGGCCGCGGACTATGTGTTTTCTCCATGGACACAAAATCGCCTTCATATATTCACAAATCGATGGAGTCAAATAAAAAACTTACAACTAGAAAACAAATATTTTATTTATCTATTGAGCTTACAAAAAAGCATTTAGAGTGTAAATCATTTATTATTGTAAATATAGGAAAAGGAACAATAAAAAAAGTTAAATGCAAATTAAATTAAATATATCAAAGCTGCGCTCCAAAATATTCAGTATCATAATAGGATGGCGTCACAACAAACTTTTGAATTTTATGATTACTCTAAATCTTTTAATTATCCTCAAAACTAAACTTATAGACGCGCAGAGATGATATTCAATTATTATAAAAAATAAAATAAAAGGAATATTATTCAAAAGACAACCGTGGTGGCAAAGCAATGGAAAGTTATTAATCTATAATAAATATATATATTTATGCACTGTGCATCAAATGTTGCCTGGATTTTTGACAACTACAGATAGTTATAATTAGCTGTAAAGTTGTGTACACAGGTACATCATTGTCTAATTAATCGCCATATAGTTATTTATCCAAAATCATAGTAGTCCTGCGAGGCCAAAGATTTCTATACTTAGAAATCTTGTAAGCATTATTGTTATTAAAATTCCTAGGAATGGTTTCAGTATACTATATGTTGGCTTCACAGAAATACAAATTACGGTGAAAAGGCTAATTGGCTAATATAGAAAAATTAACAAGATTCGTCAGTCTATTAGCCTTTACAGTGTTGAAATATATATCATATGTAAACAAAACAGTTACAATATCGTAGTATGTAACATACCGTAGGATTTACTATTGTAATTTAAACTATAGCCTTATATCTGTATAAGGCGCGATAATTGATAATGTTGAAGATAATATGTCGCAATCTTATAGATATCTTGATATAAAAAAAGATACCTATATACTAAAATATAAAAACCAATCCTCATATAGAAACAATAAATTATTGGGAAAAAAGGCGTCGATAAAGAAAGTGTTTTTTTCGAATGAAATTATGAATACAAAAATGAAAGAAACAAAAAACAATATTCAAAATATCTTAGAAATGGTCCTAAAAGTAGATTAAGAAAATACTTTTACATACAAAGCAAGTAACATGAATGTGACACTTTTCCGGGTAATGACAATCTCTGAGGGAAATATACAGCAATATCTGTATATATATATTTCAAAACATTAAGAAATGTTGCTTAGTGCTGTGCAGAGCTTTCAGGTGATTTCGAAAGCAACAAGGGTGTAAAATATTGTTAAAAACACCAATCATTTTCTTAATTAAATTGGAGCCCCAACAAAGATAAGACTATAAATATAGTAAAAAATAAATATTAATTAATTCATTACATGGATACTAATGCATTCTCAAGTTACTATGAGTTTGTAAAAATAATATATGCAAATTGTAAATTACAATATTTTATTTAAAAATATTAATACTATGTTTCCGAGTCTATATTAAAGTCGGTCACCACTCTGTTTTGTTGTTAATTATGGAATAATAAAAAAAATATATTTTAGAACACAACTGGATCATTGAAGCTCCATACAAATATGCATAAGAAAAAAAATGTAATAAAATTTAATAGCTTTTTTAAAATACAATGTGCGTTCCAAGCCTACTTTTTTCGCCTTTATTAATATGCCACAACTGTATACATAATATGTATATGTAATTTCGGCAAAATTCACCAATTAAAGTTTCGTACAAATTAAATAGATTTAATATATTTGCATCAACTTCGCCTAAAGTATACAATTTTCACTTTACACTAAAAACCACAAAACATATAAATTACACACTCGTTTGTATCTACTGACGACATGTGTCATTGTTTTAGAAAAATAGTGGTGGGTCATTTTAATTTTAATTGTCATTTTAAGGAAGGTAAATGTATTTTTGACGGTAATATTTTTCTTACAAATATTCTTTTGTTACGATAGAAGTCACTCTTTTCATAATTGTAAATAGATAAATATTTTGTCTTATATGTTTGAATATGTCAGGGGAGTGGGGTATATGATCGCAAAATATTTACAGGGGGGAGGGGGGCGACAAAAGGTAAAATTTTGCGCGACTTATTTCATGACCGGCCCATATGGTATTACATTCGACTCTAGGGCGTTGATTTACTGCCGCTTTATACAAAACTTCTATGACACCTACATATTATTTAGCAAAATACGAATATTGAAAATATTAACTGATAGAGACATTTACCTTCGCTCATTTAAGAAAAATTATTATCTAAAGAAATAATATCAAATCCTATGCTTGTAAAAATTAAATCTAGACACCTACTCTTAATACGTTAATTACTTGATACGTACAAGTAATTTTAGTGTGACATATGTACTAAAGAAAATTTTTACTACAAATACACACGTTACTTCAGTGTGACAAACGTAAGTAAAGGAAAAAATAAAGCAGACGTTACGGTTTCTTACGTCGGCTGCTTCTCAAACGTCTTCTGTTGTTCGGCGTCATTGATGAATTACTTTTTCTCGATGTTTCTAGAAACAATGCGAATAATATTAATAAACATAAAAGTGTAATCTTAATCTATATAATTAAAATGATAGGTCTGCCTGTTGTACCCGTATCACGCAAAACTAGTCTCAATAAGTTTTGATCAATCTTTTGTTCTAAAAACACTATGGTACCATTGTTGAATATAAAATTATTACAGTTTTAAGAACCTACGATATTTATAAGTGCTTTAAATTTTTAAGGTTTTGTCCCCTGTATGTAAAATATATTGTTAAAATAATAAGCAACGTAGAAGAAATCGAATGTATCAACTAGTTTCTACTATAAATTAATACATGGTTATATGGATCAGAATGGTTAAAATTAAGAATAAGTATATAAAAGAAAGTTTGAAAATAGCACTAGTGACAGAGAAGTTGAGGAGCATGGGACAAGCATATTATGAGAAGAGATGAAAGTCATGTAAAAAGAAAAGTTTTGAGTATAAGTGGACAGATATAGAATTAGAAGAAGACCGAAAAAGGTATGGATGGACTGTGTGAAAAATGATATGTGTATAAAAGGTGTGAATACTGGATAAGGAAAAAATGTTGTGCAGAACACTACTTAGTTAGTAAGAGGGTAAGAAGATGATGATGACACGGTGATCGGGAAACTTATTCAATAAGTCTAATGGTGTCCATTTTGAAAATGTATCAATGTTACATATATATTATTTTTTTCTTTCTTAAAGCTTCAGATTGACTGAAATAACAAATATTTGTTTTTCTAAGACTTTGCTTAAATGAGCTGTAAAATTATAGTTAAGTATTGTAATTTATTAAAGCTATAAACAATGATACCAAATTATTTAATTTGATCTGAGAGTAATATCTCCTATGTCACATTAAATTTTTTTCGTGTTACTTAGAAATAGTTTCCTTGATATTTAAATACAAATGAAAGTTTATGGTCCTTCTGCTTTTAGTTATTTCTTAACTAAATATACGAGTATAGTATACCTATATAGTAAAACCTGACTAGAGATGAGATAGAGATGTCTATGGCATAAAATCTTAATTGTAAATTTGTTTAACAGTTATAAGCATATTAATTGATAGACAGAAAGACATTGTCTCTAATAGTATATATATATATATATTGTAAATTTTAACATCCGACCCTAATCTCAACTAATATTATAACGATAAGGTCTAAGATGGTAAACAGGCTAAGTCTTGAGAGAAGTGAACATCAAGTGTAGCTGCCGAAACACATTCATGGGTGGTTAGCGACAGATTTTCAACTTGAGGGTGGTAGGTTGCCAGGCGGCCTTAGAAAAAGCCCTACCCCCAAACTACGGTTTTATCAAGATGTATTCCTTCATTGAAATCTCCGACTCAGTGCCAAGGATTCGAACCTACATCGCTTTGAATGTTACAGTACAAAATATTCTTATACTAACTTGTTTTTGTGGAAGGCTTTCTTTCAATTTCAGCATTTTCCTGTGTTTTATCCTTCTCCTTAGCAACATTTTCATTAGTCTTAGATCTTGATCTTCCGATGGGTTTAGACACAGTAACTGTATTCACTTGTACATCCAAACTGGCTTTTTGTCGTGTTACCATAGATGATGGTTCAATAAATACCACTTTATTCCTGGTTGATCTAGTATTTCTTTGTTTTAATCCTACTTCTTTGTTACTTAGACATTGCTGCCTTAATGTTTCTAATCTTTCTTTCTCTTCTCTTTTTTCTTTAATTCTATGTATTCTCATCATTTCTGGGGTGTAACCTTCTAATTTATCATTATTTCCTTCCGATTCTTTAGCTATTTTGCCTGTCAACTTCTTTTTGAATAATGCAAGTACTTCTTTCATAGCGTATGTGGGATTCATGTCTTGTAAATAGTCTTTCTGCGTCAAAGGCGATTGTGTCGAGTTACTGCTCTCCGATGATGCATTCGACAATTTCCTTATTCTGTATTTGCAAGTACTGTCATCATCAAATACTTCGTTATTTGTCGTTATATTCCGTTCCTTGGCACGTATAATGTCTTCAGGGTTCCCAGCTAAGATTTCCGCCCATGTGAACTGTCGTGCTGATCCCATAAAATTACCAAACTTGCCCATACTATTCCTGTGTCTCATACCCCTACGGGTATCTACAGTCTTCTTTTTGGATCTTAAATTTTTCGATGACAACTTCTTCCCGAAGATATCGTGTGGCATGAGTGATTTCTTCAAACGTGCCACTAAATCAGCGTCGGATATGAAGAAGTTTCGAGAAGCGCACGGCTTTCGTATACCGTCCCTTGACAAGTTCATAGTCTGCTTTATAAGTTCCAACTTGAGGTCATTTTCTAAAGAAAACATATTTTCTCTCTCATATGATTTCTTAATACCATTCCTAGCTATAAAATTTGGAGGGGTATTTTTCTTGCCAAATCTTTTTGAATAACTTATTTTCCTACTCATAGGAGATATAGGAGGCTCCGTAAAATTTAAACTTGTTTCCTTATCGAAATATTTAAGTAATTCAGTCTTAAATAAACTTCTGCAGTAGTCATAATCTGGTTTCTCGGTGAAATCGAGACTCGTCACATACTCAAAGTATTTCTCTACAAACTGCGGATAGAACTCTGTTTTGAAACATGTTTTTAATAATAATTTTACATCACTCATAAAATTCTTTTTCACAGCGTGAACTAAATCGGGCTCAGCAAGCACTTCTGTGGTCTTCCACGGTAAAGAGCCTGTCAACCAATCCAAGATATTGTAGCCGAGTGTTTCCAGATCTGATCGCCTGGAATGTGCTCCAATGTGTGAATCCCTAGAACTGTACTCTAATGTTCCGTCATGTGCTTTCCTGGCGTCCATTCCGAAATCTTTATGTTTCCCTTTCGAGTCCAAAAATTTTGACGCCAAACCGTAGTCGAGCAAATAAATCTGTCTATTTGATTGTGATAATATTGCTTCTCTGTTTATATCATCCAACGGCGTCTCCGACTCACTTTTTATATTGGCGGCTCTCTTTCTCTCACGAAACTCTTTTGTAGTTTGGATGAGGTTTTTATTCCCGAAGTCATCTAGAAGTTTCTGGTAAGAGTTATCAGAGCAGATCGAACTGTTCAAGTCTTCATAATTTACATAACTTGATAATTGACGTAAATTGAACGCGTGATGTCTATGCATTGTTCTGCTGTCTTTATCTGATAGTATTTTGCGGAATTTGTTCTTCACATTTACCAATTTCTTATTGGTTTCTTCTTCAGAGTTACCTGGGCTCTTGTAGTCTTTAATAACGAAATCTTCGTCGTTATAGTAATTGGACGATCTTGATTTACTCAGTTTGGCCCTTCTTTGCTTACCTGAGAGTACAGTGACTTCTCTAGTCTCCTTCTGGAATGATGGTGAACATTTTATAGCAGGCATCTTCCCCATCCTCGCTCCATCGAAACCGAGCATCAGGTTTGAACTTTTTATATCAGAATGTGTGTAACCTTGATGGTGTAAATACTCTAATACATCCAATATCTGTATGGCTAATACGAGAACATTTTTTAAGTCTAATACTCTAGTCTTAGCGATAATTTTTTGTAAGTCGATATCATAGCGAGGCAGGACAAGGAATCTGTATTTGATACCAGAACTTTCATCTGTGAATGATCCATTGGCAATGTAAATAGGCACCCCAAGACGAGGCTGTTCTTTTTGTACTCGCCAAGCCTTAACTAAAATAAAAAAACGCATTTTAATAAACTGTTGCTAAATAAATGAGATGTATATTAATTACTTCCTTTATTTAGTTTATTAAAACTTATTTGTTTACTAAATGATAATAATTTTGTGCATAAATTAATTCAATTTTAAAGTGATGATAGTTCTGTTCATATGTTTTCGGACATCGCGTCAGTGCTTTCGGTACAGTGAACCCTGTGATGAAACCATAGCATGGCAGTGAGGTTTTCTCTAAGATCATCCGGCTTACTACCACCCTCATATTGAAAATCTGTCACCAAGCAACCCGTTGGTGCATTCCAGCAGTAGCACTTGAGAGCCAGTCTACCTCTAGGTTTAGCCTGTTTACCATCTTCGGCCACATGGTCATTTAACATCAGATGAGATCATGGTTAAAGGCTAAAACTAATAAATCATGAAAAAAGTGTAGTACTAAAATAAAACCTCCATACCTTTTTCAGCTCTAGCAGTTCGAATGAAACAATGTATCTCCACAAATAATGGCCCATTTGTGTGAGGCTCTATTTTCACTACATATCTGGCATTAAGCTTTGTGACTTCCTGCTCTACGTCATCAGAAGCTAGATATATTCTACCGAAACTGCCTCTTCCTGTAATATTTATAATTTTACTATAAGCTAATTGAACACAATTACCGCTAAGTTTAAATGTTGACATGGTACAAACTGGGAACATGACAATTAATGAAACATTGGGAGATGCTTGACAGTACATAAAGCCTTACAGTATTGAGATGGTTGCATCACTTTGGCTTCCTTCATAAGAACTCTTACTATAGGATCACAATCCACTTTTTCAATGTAGTGTTTAAGCTATATTAGAGAGTAATAATTCTACAAATGTCATATACAAATTCTGTAGGTAATCTGATAATTACTTATAAAAAAAAAGGTTGTCTATAAAGTTGGTTTACGGACGATAGTTTTATGTGATAACGTCATAAGCCGAACGCTTAGGCTGATAGCGTCTCTCTATCGCTTGCTCCACGCTCTCGCTTGTACGATCGGCTCAGGCGGAACGTGACAATGAGTCATGCTTTTACGTGCGCGCAGCCGGCGTTCATCAATTTATAAGGTGTTATCACTTCCAAATTAGGTCAACATAACTTTTAAAGACCAAAACCTTTACCTACCTTTCATCACACATATTTACTTTACTTGTTTTGAGTAATATATAATATTAATGTGTAACAGAAAATACTTTAAATCATCATTCACTAAGATTAATTAATTAAAGTGAAGTATCCTTTATAAGAGGAAATGGAATTGGGTTTAATCTAACATGTGATGTTTGCACAACTTTGTGGATATGACACTGTGTGGAAACTTTGTAGGAACACAGTGTTTACATGTTTGCACTCAATAATTTTCACTGCCATATAAACTTATAGTTATTATATTCAAGGTTACTGAATATTGCAAGTTGTGCACAAGTTAGTCAACAAGGTAAATGGAAATGTGACATTTTAATAATTCTAATGTTCTTCTGATAAATATGTAGATATTTCATTAGTATGGAAAAAAAATATTTCTTTGTAGTATATATTTACAAAGTATCTTATGTGCTACTTTTTGTGTATGGTGTAATATGTATGAAATACTAGAAGCTGCCTTAGACTTTAAAATTTAGTGTAACACTGGAGGTGAGTTAGTAGTAACATTTATATAATTAAAAGTAGAACTATGGATAAGTGTCGCAAGCGGTGTTTTGGGCAGGAGAGGAAAAGTAAGTAGATAATATTGTTTACAAAGAAATTTTGTAAGTAAAGTATGTCTACTTTGATTGTGTGTACTGTGTTTGATTGTGTGTTTACTGTGATGTGTTGATAGAAAGACAACCTAAATTAATGACATGAGGGGATCAGGGCGAAGATGGGGTTTTGGCAAATATCACTTAATTTATTTTCAGGCAAACATAATGTAAAAAATGTGAAAAGATTAACTTCAAATAAAGCATGTTTCTAGACTAAAATATGTTGAAAACTGACACAATTTTTCTACATATTTTAGTAGTTCCCATTTAAATAATGCATTTATTGTTATCACTGTGATTTTAGATTACAATCTAAACAGTCTCAAATACTAGTCTTAATAAAAATAATAAAGCAAATTGTGATATTTTTACAAAATCCAAGGCATTTACACTCAAAATAAAAATTTTGAGAGATCTCATGTGAGATTAGGGGAGAGTAGGGGTCAACACTAACCTCAGACATATAAATGTAAATGTACTGGTAATTTTAAATAATGTTTAATTTCAACCTCTGTCATGTTATTCAGACATGATAACTTGTTATGCACAATTTAACAGGTGACTAATACTACTTTTATATGATATTGCATCATTATCTCTAGTTAACATGCTAATGGCAAAGCCAATGGTAAATACAAACATACAGTAATTTTAAACATCTAAAATTTGATATGATGTAACTAAAATGTTATCTACTTCTTAGGAACAGTAAATTGCATGGAATTAAATACATCTTGTAGAGAATTTAGAAAATTGTTATATATAAACTTGCTGGCACATATGACTTTATTAAAGTCAATGCTTTTGGGGTTCCACAAGAACAATGTGTTATAACATGAATAAAAGTAGGCTGGCTATCTTTTTAAATTATCATTATTACTATAAGAGTACAGAAAAGTATACTGATATATAATCTAGAACCTTCCTCAAATTCACTGTTTTGATAATCTTAATATTTCAATCAAGTGGGATCAAAGGTTAAAGAGAGATTTATGTTCTAACATAAAACTTTGCAATTTTATTATATATGGAGGTATCGACACACAAAATTATTTAATTCCAAGCTTAGATTATATTACAATTACCAAATAACCAATTACATAAATATGCATATTAAAGACTGAGGTGCAATATAAAACATTATGTCAACTGAAAAATAGTCCATCTTTTGCTGGAATCAAAGTTACAAGCCCTTAGTTTATCTTTACTGACTGTTGAATGAATAAATGTTGCTAATGTGTTATAAGAAAGAGTTATTGGGCTTTCATTTCAATGAATATTTATTTATGATTTATTGTATTGATTGTGCTAAACATTGGTTTATTCATAACTAGCTCTTACCCCCCTCGCTTCAATCACATTCATCTACATTTGGTCAATACCCGAAAAAGAGTTTTTTTTTTCGATGAAAGTTACCCTGTGTCCTTTTCTGTACTCATAAAAATAAGTGTGTGAAATTTCATGTAATCGGTTGAGTATTTGAGGCATAAAAGCTTAACAAGACCTGACAGACCAGAACACAAATTTTAATGCTCTGTGGCAGAAAAAAATTATAGTGCTTCTACAAACAAGTTTTATGTCTTCATCTTCTATAGGTCAAATCTTCAAAATTCATTATTTAGAATCTAATAATGCAGGACAGGTTAACTTCAACTCATTTTTGTCATATTTCTAAGCACGAAAAAAAAGGTTATGATTTGAATCATATACATTATAATTTTGAACTCACCAATTGGTTTACCAATACGCCACTTCTTATGCCGTACGTCAGTAAATATAATTCCAGGTGGAAGAGCTTCATCATCAGAAAAACTAACATCCAAAGAGGGTATTTCTTCGATAGGCTTTATTTTCTTTTTGGAAGGTACAGGAAAATTCACCGGCACAGGACAACGGCGCGGCATCTCCAAACATCAAATCCTGTACCAAGCTATGCTACGTGACTGTCGCAATACTGAACTTTGTTGACAACTGGAATAGTATTTACAAGTATTACAGTGATGTACGGAGTTTCTAATTTAATTATTGTACGACAACATTCAATGCAACGTGACGGTTAAAACGAATTCAATTATCGGATATAAACACCATACCTTATCTTACAATCAGAAAGATGAAAAACACATTTACAGTGTTGTTTATTATGCGAAAATCTTATTTGACCACAATAATACGATATATATTTACTTAGAGTGTTTAATGATATTCAACAAGTTTTTTAAATAGTAATAATCTATGAACACAACAACTGATTAAAAGTCGGCCATGTTGTTTGTGTTTTTAGAGATGTTACCTATATACATTTAATATGTCTAACATATGTTACATAATTCTAGTCGATTTCATTACATTCTAATATGAAAATTAACATAAATATCGTTCTCAGTTATCAAAGTAAATGACATAAATCAATAATTTGTCATCAGTATTATAAATCAGTATAGATGTGGAAGTTATATTTGCTGAAACCATTCATTAAAGTAATTTTTTTTTGCGGAACCATGACAAAACGTTAAATGATATTTATTTATGAACTTCCAATTTATAACTGTATTGAATACGTATTTCAATTTAGCAATCAACATTTGTAATATAGGGCGCAGAATTGGTTGTCAAAAAAAAAAAAAACAAAAATCTGATATAACCAATCGCTCACACTATACCAAAATGACGAAAAAGCAAGAAATGCTACAGTTTAATGTCAATATTATTGTTTTACGTGTTTAAATTGAACTTTATTGTCTGGTTCGTAAAGTACATTATACATTTATGAAGTCTTAATGTGTATGGGGATGTTACTTACTTTGATTATACGACGTTATATATCTGTGTTATATACATATCATTCTTTTAAAAATATAAACGAAAAATTAATTAACAACTATGTAATATTTGGTATACTGGACACCATACGATCATGATCATAATAATTCATACACTCACCATGCATTCTTGCTATTTCTGTAAATTAAATGTAGTAGGTTCAAACTACGGTGTGGCGGTATTTCATTGCAGAATCACCCAGCTCACATTAATTTCATATTTACATCTTTCGCATGTGCGGTTTGGTTCTTGATAAATACACGATACATCTGTGTGGTGCACAATTTTTTGTCTATCTGTACTTGTTAACGGGTTTTTTATTGTAATTATTTTACTGATCAAATAAACAAGATTTAGTAGTAGTAGTAGTAATATTTTGGTTTTATTTTTTCTAATGTATATATACTTTTGTCTAATCGATTAGTTCTAGTAAGGCATAGACACCTCACGACGCGTCACAAACTGTTTTCTCATTGCACTTAACTACGCTTACACGCTTTGTTTCATTCGAGTTACTTGAAATATATAAAATGTATTCACACTTCCCTGAATTATTGTCCACTAGCAGGCCCGGCGTACGTTGTCCTGTTTGATAATAAAAATATATAATTATTTGCGTGAAATGCTTAAGGTTACAAATGTATTCAATTTGATAAGGATTAATACTGTATCCGTCTAAATAGTCTTCCAATTACCTTTTTTTTCGAACTGACTACACTGTTGATCTGGCAATTACCTCAAATTACCTTCTAATTACCTCATTGTATGAGAACCATGTTTTTAGAAGATATATGGGTATAGTAAGCTATCCTTAAAAAATAGGTATATGGTATCGTAGACTTTTTTGTAGATCTCAAAGCGGAATATATCTTTATGCGTTGTTTCGTTATATCTCAAAAAAATTAGGCAGCGTTTTCGATAAAACTCAAAAGTGGCTTGAATTTTTCCGACACTTCCAATAACTATAGTTATATTTGAAAACCAATATATACAAAACCTTGACACATTACATACCTAAACCTTCCTCATGTATCACTCTATCTATCGGTGAAGCATTACAATCCGTTCAGTAATTTTCGAGTTTATCGCTAACATACAGACAGACGTGGCGGACGACTTTGTTTTACAATATGTAATGATTAAAGTGCAGTGATGCGGATACGCGACTTCTTTCAAACTGTGTTAGTTATTGAAGTGAAACTTATGGGAGGGCTTTGAAATTCTGATCGGTATTTTGTCTGAGGAAAAGTGATGGGGCTAAACACTGAGTTGGGTACATTTTTTTTTCTAACTGTTCTACGCTGTTGACCATGAGTGGCTTTTACAGCTCTACCGACGTACTAAGAAGAGCGCATAAAGCACTCACCGGATTGATCCAAGAGCACAATGGCCGTTAGGACCTCGGCTTGGGCTGTTGCTGTATATTGCAACATATGAGCATCAATCTAAACTAATCAAGCTAGCTAACTGTTCACACCTGTATTCGTTCATGAGGCATACATTTTCATGCATGTCTCACCAACTCATACATGTATTTCGAATCTGGCCTGTGTCGGGTAGAGTGTTGAAAACACTGGTTCTCCGATTATCGAAGTTAGGAAACGTCGGTCGCTGTAAGTACTTGGATGGATGACCGCCTGGGAACATCGCGTGAAGTTGACATTTTTTTGGACTTTTTATAAATAAATTGTCGCTTCTTTCGTGTGGTCATAAGCACATACACACTTTAATTTTAAATAACAGAATCCTTTTTCTTATTTTTTTTATTCACGTGGGGAAATCCATAATGGATACCCACCCTCCCGGGGGAGAGAATGGGTTATGTCCGACTCGCATGGACTAAAACCCCACGGTGTACCGACCGAGTGCTGGGCTACGAAAGATACGGATGAGAAAAGATTAAATGTGGCAGAAATGCGAATGTAAAGATGAATGTGTGGTGTAACAAGAATGAATAAGATTAAGAATGAGTACATCAAAGGAAGTTTGAAAATAGCACCAGTGACAGAAAAGAAGAGGAGTAATAGGTTAGCATGATACGAGCATATTATGCGAAGAGATGAAAGTCATGTAACAAGAAAAGTTTCGAGTTTGAAAGTGGATGGATATAGGAGTAGAGGAAGACCGAAAAAGGTGTGGATGGATTGTGTGAAAAATGATATGTGTATAAAAAGTGTGAATACTGAGATGACATCTACCAAGGGAGTGAGGAAAAGGAAAACAAGTACAAGAGTGCCGACTCTATTTAGGTGGGATAAGGGTAAGATGATGATGATGTTAGTAAGCCACAAATGTATGATGTGTAAAAATAAATAACCTATACAAAATAGACGAAATCGTGATTTTATATTCACCTGTTTGCTCTTTGAAAACTGTATTAATTATTATTCTTTTTCAAAATTAATTTTTATTGAAGTAAATAAAGTTTTTCTTTTATTTCTTATATTTGTTGACCTTGTATGTCGATTGACTCAAAATACCGTTATTACTGGACAATTGTAATACTATTACATTATAGAAGACTTACAGTTTTATATAATGATTAATTTGTGGCAAAATTAAAAATATAAGCACATGACAGTGACAGATACAGATCATACGGTATAAAATTATTTGATATACCTACAATTATCGCCAATCTTTTTGACATCTCTACTGATATAGATGCACAGAACACAAATTTAGGTATCAAAACTTATTATATTATATTATGTAAAATATCGAGACAACTTAATGATGAGGTTTTATTTAGCGTTTCAATGTTTGACAACAATCTCGCCTGAACTTGTATGACAATATGGTATAAGATAGTAAACATGCTAAATCTAGAAGGACTGATTATCAAGTGCAGCTGCCAAAACACATCCATAGGTGCTTGTCGACAGACTTTCAACCTGAGGGTGGAAACTATCCGGGCGGGCATAGAAAAAATCTTACCAAGTCATGGTATGGATTCATCACGATGTTTTCCTTTACTGAAAGCTTCGACTAATTCGCTAGGACTCAAATCCACGTCGATCGACGCGGTGTCCAGAACACTAATGTTTTTAACGCGCACGTTTATATTGAACCAAAAATATTGATTACGCATAGACAGGTTATATCGTCAGTTTGTACCGTCATTTCAGTCTGATAAAATCCACTACAGACTTTATTCGAAGCATATTATTTAATTGAAAGGGAATCACACGACAGGATAAAGGTGAGAAAATTTTCAGAGAAATATTTTAAATTAATTTATTACCTTTTTTATCTGTAATGAATATCTTTGAAAGTTAAACGTTAACGTTTTTCTGTATGTCCATTTGTTTTCTTGTAAATAGAAAACAATTTAAGCGATAACTAGACCGAATTTATATGAATTTTGATTATTTTTATATTTTTCTATGCGGTTGCAGGCAAACAGACAGACGGGTCACCTAATGACAAGTAATCACCGCTGATCAAGGACATCTGCGACACGAGGTGCATCACAGATGCGTTGCCGCCTTTTTAGGAAGAAATCGGTTCGTTTTTCATAAACGCAGGTGTATGCTCTCAACATGTTTTAGTATGTTTTATGTGTACGAAGCAAGTTATTAAGTTAAAAATAAATTAATTCGACATACGATGAAAATAGCAGTACATTGTGTGAATATGTTATACATACATTAATTTGTTTATTTAAAAAAAGAAAATCTTGATAATCATTTTGTATTTAATGCGAGCGGAGACGCGGATAGCTGCTAGTATTTATAATCCTAACCAATAAATTAAATATGAAGGTGTATTTGTTTGTTTGTTACGCCTTCACGCTTTTACTGTTCAATAGATTGTCATGAAATGGTTACAGAAAAGGATATAGGGTACTCTTTATCCAGGAAAAAAGTATTGTCTTCGAGGAATAAGTCAAATCCGTATTACTACGAGCGAAACTAGTTAAAATGTAATTAAAATTTAAATCTTTTTGAATTTCTCTAAGGAACGATATGATTTTCACGTTTTCTGCGTCAGGAAATTTCCATGCTAGAGATTATGCGTTATTAAGTGTTAATACTTTAGATAAACTTCATAACGATACATACGGTCATACGGTGAGGCACTGAGGTGAGGCAGCGCGAGCATCAATACATTCGTACGAAGGCGCTTAAAGCGTAGGCCCCTTTTCATTCATTCGCGACGAAGGCGCCGCGCGTGTGGTCGCTTCCGTTCATTTTACCCTTGATACATCCGCGATGTCATATGTTTGTCAACAAATAAACAAAATGAAATGTGCTCTGTGAGATAATAAAGTACAGTTTAGTATAATGTTATTGTATAGAATAAAAATGTATGAATAAAACGATCATTCAAACAGTGTATGAAAATGGACGGTGCTAACGCTGACTCAGATCATTCTATGACTTGGGAGGAATTTTTCGGTAAGTTGTGATTATTTTGTTCTTGTTTTATTAATATTTCAGTTAAACAATTCAGTTTCGATTTATCACTTCATTACGGGATTTTATATCAAACAAATATGTGAAGAAAAAGCGTTATTTTTAAAAGTGATAAATATTTGTTGAATTATTTATCATATTTTTTCTCGAGCTATAAAGGCAGCTCTACTGGTTATTTCTACTTATGGAAGGCACAAAGAGGATCTAGTTTGTTGACTTGAACTCTTTTAGTATTCGGATACAGTTTCTCGCTTTGCCAGATTCAGGTAGAAACTATCTATTTATTCTAATATATTTAAATTGCTACCTTTCGTAAAATTATGTTAAGAAATTTATTGTAATAAAAAATGTGGTGTTGTAAATAAACCTAGGACGATGTATTTGACAAGTGTACGTGATATAATTATCTATATAACGTCATAAATAATCGAGTGTCGTTAATTACTTAGGTTGTTAAGTTCATAAGTAGAAATATTTTGAAAGTTGAAATACTTTAGTGTATCGAAATTTGATGTAAGGTTTTGAGTAAAAATGATAGTTGTATATCTTTTTTATTTTTAATATGGGCTTTGTCGCATGATGACTATTACGCCCCATGACAACATCACAAACATATTCTGTTCTACAATGCCATATATTGTCAAATTTTAATTATATATGTTATATTTTACATTCAATTCAACATATAAATGTGAAAGGAGGTTTTTTGTTTGCCCATCGATCACACTTCAACACCTAGCCAGATTATAATTAGATTTTACATAGAATACAATCTAATTAATTATAAATGTCATAGTAGAAAAATGTGTTTCTTTAATTTGTTTATTTTCTTTTATTTTTGGCAACTAATCTTCTAGTATATTAGTACTGCCATTGTCGAGTAGGTAATGATATTACAATTTTTTTGCGATCAATTCAATGAACTTAGAAGATGGTCGCCGTCATGTTAGAACCTTCCAGGGAGTTTTTGTGGCAAGTCAGAATCCGTACTCACTGCTCAGTGGTATTATTTCCCAACCACTTTACTTGTGCGCAATAACCAGACTATATTACGTAAAACGCCACCAATATTATAAAATATAGAGCCAAATAACACAAGATTATGAATAAAATATAAAATCCACTAAATAACATTCCAAGATCCCGCCAAAAATTTCCTTTTATTTGTTATACAATAATACCTACTTTACTATAGAATATAAAACTGCTGTAAAATCAATTGAAAAGATTAAACGTTCCTGAAGTTCACAATAAAATAGACAACAACAATTATACTAGTTAAATATACCATTTGCTAAGATAGTAATGTAGTTAGCCGACAAAAAGATAGATCGGTGTCAGTGGGTGTATCATTATAGTATTGTTGATCGATGAGTAAATCTTTATATGTGTATGGGAAGGTCACGGTTTCTACAATAACAGAATCTTTGTTATTTATATATCTAAAAAAATATGGCCTACTAACAGATAACGGTCAGTTTATACCGAAGAGTTTGAGTGATGAATTTTCAAAAATCCATTGTTAATGCTCATTGTAGAATGAACATATGTGTAAAATTTTAAGCTTCTAGACATATCTGTTAATCAGTGTTAAGAATATTTTAGTAAATTTTCACGAATGTTCCAAATGCTTCGCGAATGTTTCATATATTTTTTTAATATATCTTGTCGATTAGATGTGGACATTATTATTAATTGCAAACAATTATTAAATAATATAATAAGAAAAGTAGTTTTAATATCAGAAGAAACTTCATTTTAACTAAATCAGTACCATCATTGCATGAAAACTGAATTAATGACACGTACCTACGCTTTCAAAGAATGTATCCGAACGCGTTGAACGATGCGGACTGCCGGATGTTCGATTAGCTACCTCTCTGGTTGACAATCTGTCATTTGAAATCACTTATACTTGGGTTCCGTCACCTGTACATAAAAGCCAGTTCTTTTCGGATTCATTGTTACTAAGTTCGGTTATATCAGCCACTTGTTTGTGACTAAATGCAAAATTTATAAAAAAATAAATCTACATATATTATACATTGCTATCGTCGTTGCCCCGATTACTATAATTTTTGCCTCCACTAGATGACATTGAAGTGCATGATTTACACAATATCGTTTATGTGTATATAAATTAATAGAGATCTGTTGTTGTGTGTGCATGGCGTAAAAAGTACTCGATAGATTTCTTTTTTTTTAGTTTTATTTCTTAGACACTTCATCCTTATCTACAATGAAAAATAACACGATATCTTCATTTAATATAAGTCTATTCAATATTTAAGAAGCTACGATATTTACGAACTACGCTTTCTTATCGTTAAGAACTGGGGCAAGCGGTGTAGTGCTGGTTTTTTCCTCTGTACATGATAATAAAAGACGCAAACGACGTTCAAGGAATTAGCTAGTAGTAAGTATAACAAAGAATACTATGAACAAATAATATCAAAATATATAGAAATGTTCTAAAATATTATTAATTTTATTGTAGCCGTCTCCTTGTGTCACAATTGATCGGTTATTTAATACAATTATAAACAATGCGAGTACCTAATACCTGAGTTATGCACGTAATCTAGTCGCGATATGACTCCGAGCCGCAACTTCCCTATATACGATTTAGTTGTGTCAATGTTTTTAAAAACATCGATATTTACCTTTTGTCTTGAGCATTACTAGTGGAAACTCATGCGTCGTCCAGTGGGGTTTTTTTACATTTGATGCAATTAACAAAAGCGAACCCTTGTTATTTTTTCAGAGAATTTTCATGACATTGAAGAATTTATGTTCCGTGTTACTATATCAAACCAAATTTTAACGATGATGGTTCAGTTGGTAGTGTGTTCGGGCATAGTATCGAAGGACGTAGGTTCGAATCAACTCGAATAGCAACTAAGTCGGAGCTTTCGGTGAAGGAAAACATCGTGATGAAACCATTGCATGGTAGGTCATTTTCTAAGTCCGCCTGGCTAACTACCACCTTCAAGTTCAAAATTTGTCGCAAATTGTGCACAATAAATATATTATTATATAACATAAAACGTTAGCAATATTCTCTATAATACTATGACAAATAGTTTGTAAGGCACATACGCTGGTGCACATGTGTTGCTTCACTAATTCGGATATGTATAATTAGTTTAGCTAGAATCGCGTTGTTGCATCCAAGGCAGCAGTCCAAACCGAGGTTCGACCATTTTGGCGTCCTTGAGTTTGTTGCCAAGCGGCATAAGCGCCATAATCGTTCGCCCTATGAGCCCAGTAAAGCTGTGAAGGCCCATCAGGCCAACAGGTTACAGTCAGTTTGAAAAAAAAAGAGGATAAATTACCTTAATTTATGAATTAAAATATAAACAGAAATTTGACTGCTAAAACGTCGCTTATAATAATTAACTAGCCTTTACTCGCAACTTTGTATGCGCCGTTTATCGTCTTAAAAAAATATTTTACGTACAAAGGAAAAAACGTAAGCGTTACACCGCTTTCTCCATTTCTCCACGGCAAGAAAACACATATTGAACGCATAACATTAATAAAGATCGTTTATATATTATATAAAGTGTCATGACATTTTTTTAGTAACGGATAAAGCATCTAAGAAGTAAAAATAAAAATTTTTGACGAAATCTATCTAATGGTTTTTGTGTGATACGGGTAAAACGGTAGACCACTATCATTTTATTTATATAAGTAGATCAAAAAAGGTTCTGTTGTTAGAATTGATTTACTTGTAGTAAATCGCGTGAAGCATTACAATATCTTGTATTTCAAGGTTCATGCTTACTTCGAATGAATGTAGTCTAATGACGTAATATATCTACCATAAGTAACCGTAAGCAAGTAAAATGTGCATTCTAGTGAGGTATTGTTTCTAACAGTAGCGTTGAATTGCTAACTTGCCCAAAAAATATATATAACATACTTTATAAAATAAAAGAATTGTGTGAAATAAGATAAAGTAAGTATATAATTTTGAAATGCAATTTCATTAACCCCTGGACTGTCCAAAACTATAAAGGTTGAAGTTCCATACAAACGAATGTTTAGTCCGGTGAAACTGTAGAGGCCCTGCCAAGCCAACAGTATAGGTCAGTTCAGAAAAAAAATACAAACGAATGTAGACCTCGTGAGGCACAGAATAACATACTGTTGCCAGAATAAGCTTAAAAATACCTAATTTATTATAAAACATTGAAAAATAATAAATTGTGTATTGTAAAATTATAATGTTTTTATGTAAAATGTATTTCTAAATAATATTTTTCATTTGTACGAACTTCTTTTTACTAAATCTTGAAATTTAGAATGTAAGATGTCTTGGAAAAAAATAATTAAAAACATAGTCCACCATTTTGAGATCTGGGTCTTAAAAAATCAGCTGAGGAGTTAACAACAGTTGTGTAAATGACATATTCACTTGTTATTTTCTGGTTTTTAATCACTTCATATTATTGTCCATCGATGCAAGTTTTAAAAAATATCATTATCTATGTCGGTATTTATATACATTCTTTGTCAACCGTTTTGGCCGCTTTGCGTATGCCGTAACGTTTACAAAAATTCTATCACTCTCCAAGTTTTCTCACAGCAGTTATTTGAAGTTATATTTAAAAAAATACTTCGGATTAATACATAACTTTTTCCTATGCCATTTTGGAGAGTTTTGGAACCGTCATTTAGTGCTTACAGATGGACACTTTTTCAACATGTTCCCCATATGAGATGGTTCTTCTTACCTCT
This sequence comes from Antheraea assamensis, assembly GCA_035772565.1. Classification (NCBI taxonomy): domain Eukaryota; kingdom Metazoa; phylum Arthropoda; class Insecta; order Lepidoptera; family Saturniidae; genus Antheraea; species Antheraea assamensis. The sequence continues at coordinate 2,234,139 of JAQQSE010000058.1, forward strand.
ACACTCCATGTGCTTGTCGATGTTGTTAATTTATCGATACACTGTTGCAAGTCTACTTTATAGATTGTAGTCATGGAATTGATTCGACTTACTTTTCATTTTGAGGTTATTAATTACATGTATGATTATTTTTACTGTTTTAATTTTTTTATTTTTTTTTTTTTAATTAGTTTTAGTTAAATAATTGAAATGCACTATTTCAAATTAATGTTTTATGTGCTGTGAAATTCCTTGATGAATCAATATCTATTTGTTCGAAGCGAAGTATTCACTACGTTTCGAAGGCATTGTATACTGTCGTTAGTCACTCGACATGCCTTGTGCAATCTATTGTGTCTTTACATTTTGGATAACAAATCACAATTTGTTTTGTTGCGAAACTTAAGTTTATATCTATCTATCTATAATGCTTTTATTTAATGTTGTATAACTAAATAGTACAACGAAATAACATGCTATAGTTTTTAGGTGATAAAGTCACATTTGTAGTCTCCGCTAATCTTTTGGCCGCTCCGAATATAGCCGTAAATTCGACAGTCAAGACTTTAAAACAAAACAAAGTGAAAATATAAATTATAGAAATCTAAAATTGGCATTTATTTATTGTTGTCTCAATGTAATACATATAATATAACACGTATTTACACCCAAAGTTGGGTGCGAACTCAACTTTACTTCCTTAGTTAATTAGACGGTTTTTGTTATTATTATTTTTGATAATAATATTACAAGTAATATTACGTGTCTTGTGATAATTTCAATGTTCTAACAATATGATGGGTCTTTTTTTAGAACTTTCCATATAGTTTTTGTGTCATTTAAAAATTCAGACTTCGTGGTATTATTTCCCATCCACTTCACTTGTGCACCGATCCGATAACCGATTTGTATTACGTAAAACACTACCAATATTACTAAATATAGAACTAAATAACAGAAGATTATGAATAAAATATAAAATACGTTACATGACAGATCCCAAGATCCCACCGAAAATTCGGGTTTTGTTATGTGTGGTAAAATACCCTAGGACTGCTAAGGGGCCGTTCATAAAATACGTTGGTTTGACAAGCAGAGGGGAAAATGGTTCTGAACTATTTCATAGGCCGTTTATATAGAGATTATGGCGCCACAAGCCCTGTCATGTATTCTAGATTTTAAAACAATACATAGACATATCAAGTCAATGAATTACCTTTTGAAAATATACCTATAAATAATATGGGCACTTCAAACACTACAGTCTAGACTTCAAAGACGAATGATTCCAGACGGCTTGTATATCCGCATTAGTAATTTCACTTTGAGAATGATATCTCGAATGGTAATATTCTACAGCAACATACCTTATAATATTTACAGAACCATGATGCGATGTTTTTTCTTTGTATCCATACCACTTGCTGCCCGTGACTTCGTTTTCATGAAAACAGTTTTACGGGTTCATGGAAATTATATATTTTATCTGCATTATTAGTGGGATCTCTTTTATTTATTTTTTGTTATTTATCATCACTGCATTTTATTTCCATTTATTTATTACTAGCTGTTACTCACGGCTTCACAGTAAAAGTGCGCGCGCGGTACTGGATGATGCTTCTTTAGTTGAGTAAGTATACATGGAATCCTGATTTTATTTTCTAAAATAAAAGTAGCCTAAATCAGCTATCGAAATTGAATCTCCCGTCATTTTTTTTTCGAACGGACCTACACTGTTAGCCTGGCAAAGTCACTACAGTTTCACCGGACTATTTCAATCTTCCGTCAAAATTTCAGACTAACCTTTTACCTATTCAACTGATCTTCACGAAATTTTGTATACTCATTGTCAGAGGAACATAATACGACAACTAGAAAAAATGTACTGTTCCCGAGGGGTAAATCAAATTTACATTGACGCGAGCAAAAACTACTAGCAAATATATTAATATAAACTGCATAATATAGCATGGTTGTATTGTTACTACGAAGTCGGCGCCAGTGGTTTTGCTAGTCGTCTCGGTCCCGTCTTGCGATATCAATCTAGGTAAATTGAATCTTGTCAACTCTTCGGTGGCGCAACACTTGAGATCGAGTTAATCGGTTGCGAGACATAAGTGATGTACCCTGTACATAATTTATCGATGAAATTAATAGATTTTGTGTATTGGTATGGTCGATGTTTTATGCTTCTTTTGATACGTTATGAGAAATCGTTTATGAGTGGAATTTTAGTGAAACGGAAGTTGCATGCGCCGTTGTAACACACCATGAAGTAAGTTTAATATACAGTTGCTATATTTATAAACTATCGATTACTTTTACTCTATATATAGATATATATTTAATCTGTATATATATATAAATAGGCCGTGATAAAGCAGTTAAGTACATCTTTCTCCTCTATTTATCAACCGATTTTTTTATTTATTTTTTGTTTAGTAAATATTACGGAGTTTTATGGTCTTTAGTAAAAAAAATTTAATCCTATTTCTTTTTCTTACTATCAGTTATTCGAAGCCTTTATTTATAAATGCTATTCGTCATACTTCACGTTCTTTATGTACACTAATCTACAGTTCGCGGCAAATTTTGGCTTCTCTGAATATAACTGCAAGTTCAGGCTTGCAAGAGTCTGATGTATTAAATTTTAGGTTATCTGTAACCGCTTTTCATTGAGCTTTGTTTCGGTCACATTCCGTCAACAAGTTTCGCAAAACTTCGATCGATCCATATGCGGTATGATACGGTATTTCTCATGAGAAACGCAGACTTGTTTTGAGGCATATGCCCGGAACGCACTTAGTTAGCAGTAACAATGAGAGACCTATTTAGAGTACTGATAGCAAACCCATGGTATATGAAGTGGCTCACTTTGTAGCGTTTTATACCAGATGCCTTTATCTTTTGATCGTTCATCAAAATGTTCTTTCTACTTTAAAATACACATACATTTGAATTTTCGAAAGAGTTCTGTATGATCTGTTTTAATGTTAATACTTGATCCTGTTGAAATGGATTGTCTTGGTTAGTGGTCTGCCTTCTCGTTGCCTTTGACTGTGATACGTGATGGAATCCATTTCAGAACTATCCCTTTCTCTTTTAAGTAGAGGATTTCACGTAATATAGCATAAGTTGTCCAAACACCTCTGTTTCCAGAGGTGCAACGCGTTACAGCATTTAGTAACGCACTTGCTTACTTTAGTAGGGCAAGAAGTGTGGTGCACACAGACAGACAGACAGAACAACGGAGACGAAATCACGTATATATATATAGTTTTAAGTTTTTTTTTATTTTGGATTTTGATGCCAAATTTTGTAATAATTTCATTTAACATTACCGTTAATCGATAATCAAAACATGCATAAACAGATATCACTACATCGACAGAGAGGTGCACGTGAGTTGACGTTGCGTGTTTTATACATCGGTCGGACCTACAACGATGACAGATAATCAGGATCTCTCGTATTTAGCGGCACACTTTCCAACTAAGGAACAAATATATCCCCAATATGGCGGCTGTGGGTCATAGGTTGAAGTCACAATTGGTGGCTTAGAAGCTTACGTTTAGATACAGCGTTGAAGAATACGCGTATTTGGAGTTTACTGTTTTTAATTTTAAAATAAGTGTGTGGTGTGTGCTTATGACCACACGAAAGAAGTGAAAACTTTCTTGTAAGAAGTACAATAAAAAGTCAACGTCACATGGTGTTCCTAGGTGGTCACCCATACAACTACTGACTTCGCCCGACGTTGCTTAACTTTTGTGTGATCGGACATGAAACCCGTGTTTACCCCCACCACTTCTCGTCCGATACAAAAGGTTGCGGATCTGAATTTTAAAACCCACGCATAAGAAATTTCACTTAAAAAAAACATGGTCTACAAAACTAGATTCAATCTGAAAATTCAATAACATATAATTTTTATAAGGGTAATTAAAATTAAACTCTTTTAGACATAGATACAGCTTATATATGCAAAATACATTTTAAAAAAAGCAAGATACAAAAACAAAAACGGCACGTATACGGAAAAAATAATTATAACTAAAAAATTACTTGTCACTTTAACCATTAATCTGTAACAAATCATCCCTCTATAGGTGTACTCCGGTAGTTGCACTAAAAACTCTTTAAAAGTTATATTAGAGCAACTAAAAACGTCCTATCATCCTCTTGTTGAACAACTAACTCAATAGACAAAGTGGGTTATGACTTATGCCCCATCTAACCTCAAAACCTTAAATAAGCAATGTCATAGGTCACCGAGAGACAACTGTGTGACCGGGGCACAATCGATTTCGTAAAGTGCACAACGTCGTGGCGGCGTGGCGCACTGATGCCATGTCCCACATGAACAGATTAGATTTATTATAGAGTTATTAACCGTCCTTTCAGTTTCGCCATGATTAATTTCATAAACTTTCACCACTCGTCTCATATTGTGTTTCGTTTGTGGTCTCAATGAGATAAATTAGATCGACCATTATACTGTCTAGGTTTCTTTTTTTGAACTTACATTAACCATTTGTTTACAGTTAATGGACTTGACGTTTCATTTTGAAACATAACTAACATATAGATTGATTGTTGTTTCTCAATTGTTTTAGTGTTGCGACGCACTAAATTGGTACCTATCTTCTAGTAGCTTATTACTGCAATTGTCGAGTACGTAATGATTTTACAAGTTTCTTAATCTTTCTTAAGTTTCTTATCATTTCAATGAACTAACATGATGGCGGCCGTCTTGTTAGAACTTTCTACGGAGTTTTTGTGGCAAGTCAGAATCCATGCTCCGTAACATTATTTCCCATCTGCTTCACTTGTGCACAATAACCAAACTGTATTACGTAAAACGTCACTAATAATTATAAAATATAGAGCCAAATAACAGAAGATTATGAAAAAAATATAAAATCCACTACATGACACTTCAAGATTCCGCCAAAAACTCCCTGAATAGGTACAATACTTGAATAAAAACGTGACGTCCTCACATAATCTGTCATTTCCTAGGGCATAATATGGAAACAAGTAGTTTTCTTATTTCATTATTTATCATTTATTTGTGGTGTATAATTATATATAAAAATACATAATAGGTACATATTTAGTTATAAACATCTTAATGTATTAAATAGCTGTAACTATATAAATATGTAATTATAATACGTATTTCTGTATGTTAAATTAGTGAGTGTAAATATTGTGTTACTGTATCGCGATGCAGCGTAATTGAAGGATCCACTTCGGGGGATCGAACTTAGGCTTGCCCAGGGGGTCTCAAAGCAGCATTCGCACTATTGTGCCTCGATCCAAATGGCGTGGTAAGCGACATATACTGACACTTAGTCATCAGGGGTAGCAATCTCAATTTAGACTTCGGAGATTCTGAGGTTGGTTATAAACACATATACATTAAATTCAGATGTACTGTATAATTGTTTGCTATTACTTGCGTATATTAAAAATATTAATCTTCTTATCTTTATGTAAATAATTCTTCTGTACGTCTTTTTCTGACTGAACTCCTCCTAAACGACTGGACAGATTTTGATGAAATTTTTTTAATGTCTTCAGGGGGATTCAAGAATTGTTTAGATTCACAATTCGACCCGATAGGTGGCGCTGCGGTTTTATTATAGTTTTTTTTTTATTATCAGGACAGGACCATGTCCGCCGGGCCCCCTAGTATATAAATAAAATAATAGACGTTTGCCGTTGTGCGCACTACACTCAAAAACAAAGTTTTTTATGTTTTTTAGTTTTACTACGTAAACATCTGTTTCTTATCTAAAAAAAATCAGAATAGTTTAATTTAAAATAAACTATAATATGATATACTTTAATATGAAGGTGTTGTTGAAGTTAAAAAAAATAAGATTTTAATAAGCACTGCGCGTTCCACGATGTTTAGCTTTCTTGTTGTGGACAATGGTTTCTTATGTTTTCACTCTGCACGTACAATATGTTGCTAAGATAATAAACGACGGAGATGAAGTCGCGGGTAACAGCTTGTAAGAAATATATATAGAGACGAAGTTATTGGTATGAAATAATCTGTTGTGCGGCTGCCGGCTCTTTCGTGTCTCAGGGTGAAAGTGCTTGGAATTTGCGACCAGATTTAGGTTTAAGGGGTCCCTATTAATTTGCTTCAACGTTTACTTTGCACTGCAATTACTCCTCTCCTTGCCTAACCCATTTCGTAAGAACCTATTGGGGATGGTATTGATATTCTCTCCAATAAGGAGATTAATGTTATTTCACGAAGCTAAAACCTTTTAGTTGGTTATAAATAGGGTTTTGCAGGTAAACCTCTTGCTTCCACTTTTACTATTTAGTATTTCCTAGCATAGTTATTTCTAGGCCATATGTAGGTTATTTAAGGGTTAGATCAGAAGATTTTTTGTTAAACAGAAGTTACAAATATATGTAAAATTAAACAAATATCGTTTGTACTTGGGATTTGAAGCCGGTGGTATTTCTTAGCCGTGTAGACATCTTTTGTTATAATGCAAAGCGATTCATACAGGACGGAGAGCGACAGCTAAATACCACTATATCCGGTACAGATGATAGAGGCTGGAAATAGGACAACGATAATGTCGTTCACTTACTACGTAACGTATGTGTAAAAATAAACGAGAGAAACCTTCGAGACAACAGTGTTCGCTTTCGTTAGTAATGTGTAGGGTTCACAAAAATTTGAAACGATAAATTTAATAAAACACAAATACGAGCTTTAGAGACGTCTTTCCGTATACAATCTGCATGTTATTTTACATACCAGCTGCGAAAATGATCACTTGAACGTAACCCTGAGGGTCATAGGTCAATATTCCAAGAAAAAAGGTGAAAGAAGCGTTTTGGGTTACTTCAATAATTTCACTTATTAAAGTGATAATATTTTGTATAGTACAAAAATAAAGCCGACGTTAAAAAACCTACTTCTGAAACATGCACCATGATGTTCTTGACCATAGTATTGGGTTTATCTACATAGTCTTAGATATATATTATATTTTAAATATATATTAGTCATAAACCTACCAATATCTTATTTACCATTCGATTTTGAGGAGCTGCCTTGTGTATCTTCGATTTCCAAGTTCCAAAGCGAATTGAATAAAAATGACACAACTTTGAAAATATTCAGTATCTAACAAAGAAAGAATTTTCCAAATCTGTTTATAAATGACGTAGTTCTGAGGAGTTATTAAAAAAGAAAACGGAATTGCAAACCTCCTTTTTTGAAGAAGTTTAAAAAACAAATGTAACTTATATAGTTAAATTTTATGTGATTAGTCTTCATATAAGGCTTTAGTACGTAACAAACAAACACACGTTCGCATTTATAGTATCGTAATGTATAATGGAGCGTATAGGTAATGGAACATCAGCTATTCCTCTCGGTTACCTGGGCTGGATATAAATCATACGGAAATAAAAATATATAGCCATACGAAATTATATTTAATTCTCATTTGTGACAACCCTAATACAGGAAATCCATGAAGCAATAGTTAAAACATTACTAAAAATAATTATAGGGATTTGGTTGTGAGAAGTGATACGACCCTGACTCGTCGTAAGGGTGGGTATACAGTGATCAATAACATTTCTGCTAAATAGCAATTTCAAGGGCACTTGTCCACCGATGGATTGGGAGTAACTGTTAAACCTTACCAGGACATTATTAGAAGCTTAAAGAATATTTAGAGATTTCCAACTAGCTTGTCAGCCTGTAAGAGACCCACTGTGTGGTCATATGCCTCTTCCCGAAGGAAGGTATCAGAATATTCAACATGCCGATCCATAACGTATTGGCGACTTCAAACTCAGAGAAATTTACAGTACCATATTTTCCTATATACGGTGGTACTTCAAGAACATTTTTTATATTTAGATTTCCTCATTATGTTTTAGTTCACCGTCAGTCAGATAGTGTTACCATTTAAAAATAATTAAAATACATGTGAGAACTGTTTATTGTTGACCAATGGGTATGGTTATATTTATTAACCCACTTCAGTAAAAAGGACGTTCTCAATTCGGCTGTATATATTGTTTTAATGTTTGTAACCTCAGAACTTTGTCATTGATAAACGAATTTTGAAAATTCTTTTTTTATTAGAAAGTGGTCTTTTTAAGGAGGTCTCATTTAATTTCGAAGATATAAAAGGGAGTTTCTCAAAATGAAGAGAAAATGTTAGTGACTGGTAGGTTAGAGATTGGTAGGTCTATGACAATCTAGGACTAGGTAGGTCCCTCACTACAATCGAGAATATTCTGATGAATATTTAGAGTACATTTTTTGAAGTCAGTTTATTTTCTTGTTAAAATTTTCTCGTTACGAAATTCTTCGAAATTTAGAATTTCGTATTACGAAACAATTAACTGTTACAACATTTTGTCAGACCCTGCCTTTTTACGGTATTGTTTCCAATATGATAAGGTCCAGGTTGTTAAAAGATAACATTCTTTTAAGATAATAAACATCACCAGTTTATTTTTTACGCCATACACGTGAAACCAAATCTATACCTCTAAACAAATAAATTTGAAGTGTTAGACTTTTGCCCGAGCCAATCATCGAAACAGCCGAATTTCGTCCACCAAGTTATCAGTAGATAGATGACTTTTCGGAGTATTATCTGGATGCCATATCATTACGATTTTTCTTAGGGGTGAGGCAATAATGATAAGTAAAATGAACAGTGGTAAATTAAAAATAATATAAAGATTAATATACAATAATAACCAGCATCAGAGAACTATCTAATCTTATCTAATATTATAAATACGAATGTGAGTCTTTTTGTTTGTTGTTTCGTTTGTTTGTTACGCTTTAACTAATCAACCTATCACCATGAAATTTTGCGTACACTTTGTCAAGGGTATAGAAAAGGACATAGGTTACCTTCAATAGAAAAAGGTACTGTTTCCATGAGATAGATAAATTCTATATTAAGGCGAATGAAGACGCTGCGAAGAGCTAGAATCAAATAAAGAAGAACGACGCGATATAGTATCACGGCTATTGTTAACATTACTCGGAAAAGTTTTTATAATTTTGACTTGCTATTGCTCGCGGTTTTCCTCGCTTTGATTTAGATTCGGCCTATCAATCTGGAACAGTCCATTTTTTGTGCATGATATCTATTCTGTGTCGTTTTCTGTAGCCCTGACAACGTATATGCAAAATTATCGGTTGAGTAGTTGTGTCCTTAAAGCTTAACAAAGAAATAAATAAACTCGCATTTATAATAATAAGAGATATTTTGACGTGATAGTTACGTGAAAACCTTAACTGCAGGGTTAATTTGAACGGCGTCGTGTGCAAACTGCAGAAACCGGTGTTAATATTATACAATAATTGTTTCTCGTAGCTCTGTACTTTACAAACACGTTTACCTGTACTCTAAAATTATTATCGCACGCTAACACTGATCTCTGACTGTCTAACTTAACCTCAAAGTGGATAAATAACATGTTTGATTCCAATTTTTAGACGAAATGCGGGTGTCATTATTCTAGGCAAACGTATTCCTCTGTTATATCCCAGGATAATGCAATTAAACTAATTGTTTTTAAACTTTATAATATATCACTAGCATGCTTCTATGATTAGATTTTTTTCGTAAATTAACTGCCAGTCCCGGCTACACTCGGGTATAGTAACAAAGAAAATGCGATCTAAATCTGGTGATTAGGTTTTGCTCGCGACTTCGTTCGTATTAATGTAAAATAGGTCTATTCCTTGGAAACAGTACATTTTTTCTGAATAAAGAGTTCATTGCGTGCACATTCCTACTGTCAGTGACATTTATTGCTCGACGACTCAGTTTAAATGCGTCAACTATAGGTCCTTTCTGGTTGTGTAGTTAAGATTGGTTGAGTAGTTAAAAACGTAACAAACAAACAACTCATTTTCGCATTTATAATACTAGCAAGCATAAGGATTATCATGTCATAGTTATTATCTAAAGCAACAATTTCATGTAGATAGATCGAACAGCTATCGTGGTGTTCACGTTCAACCGAGTATGTAATCGTGGTTTTCAACGCAACGTCGACCGCAGACTATAAAGCGGTATCAACACACTCAATTTTCATCTGTACTGCTAAGGTAATAATGTATATTTTACCTTGTGTTGCATTCTCTGTGAAGTGCAGGAGCGTGTTTTTTTAATAACCGGCATGCACGGATCGGATATCTTGTTTGCTGGCTGTGACGTCAAAATTAAACTGTGTATTTATTATCATGTTGGCAGTATAATAACAGATGTTATACATTTTAATTGCTGATACTTTTTTATGTTTTTATTACATAAACTATATCAGTGTCATACATTTTGGCGGAAAGAGAATGAAATTGTTAATAAACCCCTCGGCTGATTTTTTAAGACCCAGATCTCATAATGATGGATTATGTTTTTATTTTATTTTTTTAATGTCACGACATCGTACATTGTAAATTACACGGCTTAGTAAAAAAAGTTAGCACAAACAAAATATATACATTTAGCATAAAAATTATACTTTTATAATTCATAATTTGTTGTTTTTCAGAGTTTTGTAATAAATCAGATATTTTTTTAAGCTTATGTTGCCAACAGTCTGTTGACCTGTGCCTCATGACATCTACATTCGTTTTTATGGAACTTGAGCGTTTATGGTTTTGGACAGTTCAGGGGTTAAATATATTATATTACTGGTATAAAAAATATTAAGCTTTGAATTACTGTACAAGTGGAAACAAAGTCCAGTCCAGTCAAAACTTTAGATATATTGTTAGGTAGCGCATATACTAATATTTTTTATTTAATTTGAGTAATGTAATAGTTTAGTTATTTTTTTATGTTTAGTGCCTTCTTGTTTCCCTAGTGTTTCTTGATATTGAAGTCGTTTTATTTTTTTTTGTAAAAGTAATATTATTTTCGTGTAACTCTAACGGGTTGTGCAGTACAAACTCATATTTATAGCCTTTTCGTCAATTTAAATAATATTTTATAAATTATTGACTATATGTTATTCTCATATGTAAGCTATTTTATGACAAGGTTTCATCCTCACATACTTTCTCATTTATAATATTTATAGATAATGATAATGCTCATAGATAATGAAATGAAATGAAAATTAAAAGCAAATATTTTTGTATAAAAAATGTTACATAACATCAAAAATTATAAATTCTTCCATAATACTACGATTTAAGCGACACAGTTATTTGTTAAATACTAAAGGAACTGCCTCAACTTTTTTATTTCACTTGTACAACACATTAATCACTACATAGTATAAAACAAAGTCGCTTTCTCTGTCCCTATATCCCTATGTATGCTTAAAAATTTTTAAAACTACGCAACGGATTTTGATGCGGTTTTTCTTAATAGATAGAGTGATTGAAGAGGAAGGTTTATATGTATAATAACATCCATTAAATAGTGGCGAAATACTGTTTTTTTTTTGAGGTTTCTAATGTGATGTCGTAAATCATTACATTTTATTTCGCTTACATTGCAACAAACGCAGGCTCAACCCTAAGGGATTTATCAAAATAATGTGTGCGGCCCACGGGCAGTAATGAATAAATCAAAACTACTGGATCGATTTTAATCATTTTTTCACTGAATAACAGGCTATATATTTTTTACCCGTGCGAAGCCGGAGCGGGCCGCTAGTTATGTTATAAATTAAATTTTGAGCTACATTTTTCGACTTAACAAATAAAGCTTTTCGTGAGTTTCCAGAAAAGAAGGTTTTTCGCTAATATCTTAACCGTACAACCGATTATAATAAAATGTTGATTTACTACTACTACCCGTGGTAGGGTAGCGTAATGGATAGGACATAGGGTACTTTTCAATTCGAAAAAAAGTACTGGCCTTGAGGGATAAGTCTAATTTAAATTAACGTCAATAAAGTCGCGAGCAAAACCAATTCACTAATATTAATAAGAATAATATAACGCAAATTAAGTTACTAACAGAAGTTTAGTTATTAAATACAGTAGAATTTTATGAATTGTTTTGTGAACACGTTTCTCGAATTTGTAAAATACGAAATACACGTGTAGAGTAAACAAATGAACAATATTTCGGTTACACCGTTTTACGCATGCCCGGAATTGTAGACGCTGTCTAGACGGGGTGGCCATCTTTGAATGGAACCGTTATAATGCGACCTCACGGAGGCTATTTTTGACAATAACATTATGCATTTAGGCAGGGTTTTGAGATATCTATCTAAATTGGTCATTGCAATGTTGAAAATGAAGTTCTCGCTAACCTTGGCAGGCGGCCAGAGCATTAGAACAATGTAACCTTTTGACATTAATGGATTTTCTATGTTAAATATAAACAAAGTAGGGGCTGTTAATTAGTTCGACGCTTTACGCTCAACGATTTGATAACAAATGCAATCGATTCGCAGAACTGGTGAGTTTTAAGATAATAATAGTGTAGACTAAGAATAAATGATACTTAGAGGGGAAAGAACTATTTTAGTACATTTTTATTAACACGATTTCTTATATGTAGGTCATGGTGGAATTTAGTCATTATTTTTAAATGTATTTCCCGATCAGCTAGAGATAATGTAAGAAATTGAATGTGATCGTTGAAAATGATTTTTTTTTGTGAACGAATATTTTTAATATCCCAAGTTTTAAAACGAACTAGGCCTAATAGTCTAAACTGATTGTTCTAATTCACATTTTTTTTTTGTATTATAATATCTATTTACTTCAAATTTATAATGACAAATATTTATTTAATACAAGGCAATCTATATAGCTTGTAAAAATCTGTGTATTCTATACTAGCTGACATCCCTGAATTCATCTGTGTCGTATATTATATCAGTGTGGTAACTATAGGGTGGCAGAGCTGGCAAAATGCCACGGGTCCCCGGAACTTTCGATGTAAGAAACTTTAAGGGACAAGACAGATACATAGTACGTAATTTTGGATTTATTAAAAATAAATTACAATGAGACAATTATTACTGGGGCCCCATACAGTAAATTTGTCACGGGCGTCAGATGGTATAGTTACGACACTGTAATGTACCTATACATTTTATGTACAGAGGAAAAACATAAGCATTACACTGCTAGCTTTACTTCTCCACGGCAAGAAAACACACATAGATGAAGCGCTAGATAAAAATCATAGTTTGTAAAACTATAATAACTTTTGTATTAAATAAAGATATCGTGATATTTTGTTAGATAAGCACCAACCGTGTTGTTACCAAAAAAGTTAAATACGCGTCGAACAATTATTTAAAAAACGTTTGATTACAAGAGTGTTTTAGAGCTGTTTAGAGATAGATACCGTTTAAAATTTAAACACAGTGTAAATATTGTCTAACTCTTGTCTAAACTGACAGTTCTTAATTTATTGTTGGGTTTTATTGTGTTTGCCGGCAACAGAGATTTCGCAGTGAATTATGGATTTCGTAAATTTTGTGGACGATATTAATCTGGAGGATACAGAAGAATTAAATAGTTTTAGAGATTAACACACAAGACCACTTAAACCAGATGTTTAGCTACATACCACTAAAACACGCTTTTGTAATATAGCATTTCAAGCGAGGGTTCAATAAGGTTTTAAATTTTAGACAGTATTTAGTAAAACTCGTGTTAAAGTCGAGTTTATTTTAGTTTTTGTAATAACACCGCCAGTGTCTAAAAAGTAAAACTAAACAAAAATCGCAATATGTTCAGTGAGTTGAGTTGAGGGTTTGAGTGATGTACACACAACGAGACTCTTACATCATTTTATTGATATAGATAAGGCTTAGATAAATTGTACTTTTTATTTGTTTGTTTTAAAAAAATGCTATATTAAAAAAAACTATTTTAACCGTAATAACACCGCCAGTGTTTAAAAAGTAAAACTAAAAAAAATCACTAAAAAAAATCGCAATATGTTCAGTAAGTTGAATTGAGGGTTTGAGTGATGTACACACAACGAAACTCTTACATCATTTTATTTATATAGATAAGGCTTAGATAAATTGTACTTATTATTTGTTTGTTTAAAAAAAATGGTATATTAAAAAAACTATTTTATTTTTTACTAGCTTATGCTCACGGTTTCGCTCGCTTTAATGTATATTTGACCTATCCCTTGCGAACAGAATTTTTTACCTGGATGACAGATACTCCATGTCCGTTTCTTTAACCCTAATAGCGTGTATGCACAATATGTTAATCTATTCAGTAATTAAGGCGTGACAAACAAACACATTAACATTTTATTTATTTAGGATATATATTATAAAGATTTTGGTTAAGTTTAATGTTCGCTTTTGCTGCAGTCATCAGTCCGGATATGAATGAAATACGGGCGCTTTGATAAGGCGGGAACAAACGTCTTGTAACACGGGGGCGATTTTATTACAGAGGGTGTGGACAGATGGTTCAGGGTTGTCACTATAAACCAAATTTTTTACCCGACTCTGAAGAAAGAGAGTTTTTATTAATACCTCATAGGTTTTAGCGTTTCACCTCAATCTCATCTGACGTTAAATGACAATGTGGGCCTTAGTAATCGTAGACTAATTAAACCTAGAGGGGACCGGGTATCAAATGCAGCTACCGGAATTCACCGATAGGTGCTTGGAAACAGATTTTCAACTTGAGGGTGGTAGCTAGTCAGGTGATCTTAGAAAAAGCCTTACTACCATGCTATGGTTTCATCACGATGTTTTCCTTTAGTGAAAACTCCGATTCAGTCGCAAGGATTCGAATTAAGTATTTGATTGTGTGTAACAGACGATAAAAAATTACGTTACTGTCGAAATATTAAAATAGCCTGTCACATGAAGAGTCAATATCGCCGTTTGATTCTTCACAAAATATGCAATAAATTAAATTGGTTAAGGTTCAAAATCAAATAAAAATATTAATGTAGAGACGACAATGCGAAATATTCTTCGAAAAAGATGTCATCGCTCTCCATGTTGAGACGTGCTATTTTGTTTTTCCTTTCAGTTTAATTATCTCGCCGCCCGATGTCGCGACTGTATTTGAGTTATGCGCCGAAGGAATGACTGTCATGTCTCAGTTATTAAAACCGTTGGAGCTTTTGATTAATATTTCTGCTCGTTTATTTTCTCATGTTTTATTTTCGTATTTGTCATCTGTATATATTGTTCGTCTGTTCGCATATAATTTTATTTTTATATATATAAATATATATTTCTTTATCATTTACAGTAGTTTTTCATATAGAATGCATTTGCAGCATGGCGGTAGGAATTTTTTAAACGCGCCTTAGTAGCTATCATCGTCAAGTTGTAAATATGTCCTCAAGCACCAGTTGGCTTATTTCCGTAGCAGCATTTGAGAAGCAGTCAGGCTTACCTTCTTGACCACATAGTCATTTAACATCAGTTGAGATTGTGGTCAAACGCAGGAGGAAACGCAGAGGTCAAAACCTATATGTATAAAGATAAAATTGAAACTGTAAAAATGCCACTAGTTATCTATAGTAATATATAAACCTAAGAGATTGTCTGATGGTGGTTTTAGTTTCTTCTGGAGCATTAATATCTGGACCTACTAGTTAGACTAGAAAAATGATTTTTGGAGTTTATAGCCTATTCATTAAGGAAGGTTATTAGATAATCATTACCGCTTATCAGTTTGATGTGGTTGAGTACAGAACACTTGGAAAGCACCACAGAATCACAGTTTTGATTTTAATTGCAATTATCGTAGGTGGTAGGAACCGTGTAGGTGCGCGCACCAGAGTCATTGGTAGAGAGAAAAAAAGGAAAGGGATGCAGGGTGAGAGGGGTATCAAAATGGCCGGTAAGATGATTATCCAATTAAAATGGTCCCATTGTGATACTCATGCGCTTGCGTTTCTTTGTACGCATAGTTTTACTTAACAAAGGTTTTAGGATATCTAACATAATACTACCCACTTAATGAGCTAAATAAGAATCTAACACATGTAGGTTTGAAAGTACGCTAAACGCGAACGAAGTAATAGTGTGGACAGGTCGTGTGGAATTGGAGTGGAGTAAGGATGGGTGGCCTAACAGATGCAAACCAAGCATTACCCAGTAGACTCGAACTGTAAATGCCTATGTCAGTGTGGTGTTATGCCGCATTACTCAAGCTATTGCTAGGCTCCCTACGTAACAGCCGTGTTTTATATGGCATTTAAGTTTATCTAACTGGATTGTCAGAGATTTAATATTTAAAAAACTACAGGGCCCTTCGTAAAGACACACGGTAAAAGTGAAAAATTTACAGGAAAACATATAAATTAAAAAAATACAACATAAATATTACGCGGTGCTCCCAGGCACCCATTCAAACACTGACCGCACCCGACTTCGTTTAATATCGGTAATCGGATGAGAACCGGTGTTTCGAACACTCTAATAGACACAGTCGTTACCCCCACCACTTTTCGTCACACAAAAAGTTTACCGATCAGAATTTCAAAGCCAATCCATAAGAAGTTTCACTTAAAACTTAAATGACAGTGCATAATTAGTTAATAAATATAGAAACACATGCAGGGTAAGAACGGTAATGTTTAATAATACATTAAGAACTGTTGAGTGTGTGAATGTTTCCAAAAATTTTTGTAACTGTTAAGTCTGATTGTACTCCAGTATATTTCCGTGCACCACTGATTTGGTATTCTATGTGTGCGACATAAATAAACATGATACGGTTATGAGAATTAACTGTTATAGTATAGAGATAAATTGTAAGTCACCCAAAGGAATTAAACTGAATAACAATTGCAGAGAGACGTACAAAATTAAATGTGGCAACATTAACGAAATTTATTTTTATGTTCGTATTGTATTCTTAAATTTCCCATTTACAGATTGCCGACATTTTTAACACAAAAAACCTGTTCTGAATAAACGATTAAAGAATGCTTCTTATGAACAGTAAGGATCCTCAAACAGTTGAATAATAATTTCAGTTTGTGATCAAAATTTGAAGAAATATGGACAGATCTCAAAAGTTTTTTTTTTATATACGCAAAATATTTTGTTAAAAGCCATGTTCTTGTTTAGTTTACAAGGAAATGCTATATTCAATATATAAAAACCTTAATAATATATTTCTAATAGTCGTTATCTTGTGATTAAAATTTGACCATAATACAAAAGGAGTACAAAAATTTTCTTCACTGTAATATACAAATATTACATGTATTTCGTTTCCTAAATGGTAAAAACTGTATAAAGTATTGTACAAGTATTATAAAAGTACGGAACATGAAGTAAGAGGAATTAGAAACTTATGACTAATGTCTTCTATGGTATGGAAAAAAGTAACTATTACCAATTTTTTTTATCGATCACAGTAAAGCTCTTAGTAGTTACAAAACAAAAAATTAAAATGAGTGTCGTGGAACACTCGGTTGGAACGAAATTCCTTGCGTAGTATATTATTATTATTGATAAACAAATACAAATATATGAATTATTAGCGTCTGAGAGCAATTTAATGAAATGAAGAAATAACTAATGAATGAAGGGAATGGTAAGAAATTTCGTAATTAATATATTTTTTCGAGTTGTGAAATTAAACATTTTATTGTACATAATTCAACTCATCTAATTTATTATTAACTTCATCAGATAAAAATAAGTGTAAGTACACAATTACACGCAGTACGCTATGAAACAGCTGACGCGTCCGTGTACATACTATTCCTGCCCAGGCGCGAGCCGGTGCCAACTTGTTGGCTGCCTTGAACCAATAAGCATGCAGTTTGGGCCAAGACGGTAAAATCGTACACTATTTTTCGCCTATCCCCCATTTGTCCCAAAAAAAGAAAATCGCTTGATAAACACAGGAGAAAAAGATACTGATTTGTTGTGTCTTTATTAATTTACATGTAGAAGATATTCTTATTTCTATTATGACTTGTCCGGTGAAGCTGCGAAGACTCATTAGGTTAATAACGTTAGCCAGTTGGAAAAAAATTCTGCTATGAAAAACATAGTTATTGAACAAAATCTTCACTTTTCGTCATCTCTTGAAGTATACGCCTCGATGTTTATGTTTTGGAAAGTGATAAAACTATATATAAGTAACTTTCCGTCCGCGGTTCCACTCGCGTAGCCTTCAAGATGTGTACAGTTTTTTATTACAATCGAATTTATATATTAATTTCGTAAGTAAAAATAACTTTCAATTAAACCTTAATCGAAAAATATAATTTGTTATACTTTGTGCCGAAATTCCTGTTAAACCTTTAAGGTTAGAATTTTTTTAATAGACGATTCGATATAAAATAGTCATCTTGAAATTTCGAATTTTTATCTTTGGTACAATGAGTTCTGTGATGATTGACTTTTTATTATACATTTTAAAACTAATATGTTTCGATTTATTGGCAACCCTATTTGATGTTGTTCTCTAAAATTTGGGATAGGTCGGACGCCATGAGCGGTCGATAACGTCACCCTGAACATTTGGCAACTAAAGTTTACGCGTTGCATTCTGCTTTATGTCACAACTACTTATGTTCTATTATGTTCTCCTGTGAAATGCAAGATGGTTTATTACATGCGAAACGAAATAGACTTATGGGAAATCGAATATTTAGGTTTCTTTGTGTGCCCTGTTTCTTTTTCCAACGATTTGGTACCAGCGACTTTCCTCTCGTGTAAATAATTTGTTCTGGGAATCTCTGGAATGATTAATTTGCATTAATTATCTGCTATATTTTATATTTATTTGTAATTTTGTCACTAATTGGTTTTAAGTTAACTCATTTAATTTTTATCGTATTGATTAAACTGTACGTGAAATCGTAATTATATGTAACATAGACGAAAGCTGAAAGGCTGAATGTTCTCTATTTGCCACTAATAGTCATTGTAATCGGTACAGCTGTTTTGGAGAATAACCCAGACAAGCATTTAATTTTATTTATATGTATAGCTTCATGAACTTGCGTTATTTTACCATATCTTCGTAATCTTTGCTGGCTCTGTACACAACTCTAATACAATTTGTTTATTGTGTATAGAAAGTCTATATATATAACTGTGCTCCTTTTAAGTATGTTGCGCGCATACGAAGGATTGTGAGATTTCATGTAGTAAAAGTTTATTTAGAGAAGGAATTAAATAAAACATTCACATTCAAACGTTCATACACGGTAAAAATTGATAAAGTAAATGTGGAGTGAACACAGAGTGAATGAATTAAATCCATCAATGTCAAACTCATGCTAATCTGTGGTTAAGCAATGGTACAGAATATATATTATCTCTAAGAAATTTATGTATATAGACACTTTGAAAAGAACCTCAATAACTTCCAAACTTTAACGTCTTGTACGTCTTGTGCTCTGTTTATCAAACGTTACAAGTCTACAACTTTACAAGTTACAGGAACTTTTTTACAACTTCTTATAAATTACGTTTATCAAATAATTTTACAACATTTGTAGATTGTATGAACTTGTATTTTTGATTTACAAGACTTTATATTTGCTAAGTTGTAAAGTGTGTTCTTCTATAATATTCTATGTCTGTAATTTAGAAATTACGGTAAAAATACTACTCCAGTTAATATTAAAAATATAACTTTTTCAAATAATTTCATTTTGTGACTAAATAGTCTATTGTAAAACCTATTTTATTAGCCTCATGAATTTCGGTTAGGAATGTTATCATGTTTTATGCCCAAATTAAAAAAAAGAGTAGATATGAGTCTATGAGAAAAATAAAATGGCGGCATACCATTCGCACCATATTCGTTATAATAATATAGGCGATAAATCTTCTATAATTATAACGAATTAAACACGAGATACGAAAAATATAATAATAGAAACAAATGAAGTGCTGTGATTGGTCGATTATAATCAAATGTAAATTCGGTAAACGAAAACGAACTACGTTGAAATGTATTTTATTGGTTGTAAGTTTGATTCGTAGATTATAACGGTTATTGCGAAACGCGATTTTTGCGCGCTATGTTTGCTATAGCAGTGATTGGTTGTTATGTTTCATAGTTATTTAAACGAACGACAAAATATGATAAATCACATTTATTTATTACAGAGCGTTTTGTAGGCCATTATAATTATAACGATAATTATCACGAGCGAAATCAAATTAGCAATGTGGATGGTTTGTAAAATTCCTATAATCATCATATCAGCGTAAATATTACAATGAAAATATGCTAGGCTATTAAACATGTATGCAGTGGATTATTTCTGCCGACCCCATGAGTTGTAGCCGAGCGCCCCTCTGTCCCATATAAAACCTTGAACGAATTCGTTAGGGGAATATTTGATAAAATATTCCAACAAATTCATTTTAGCTGGCAATAAAGTACATTTTGTTCTATTTAGTCGATAAATTTGAATACAGCAATGGTAAATATAAATTAACTAGTTGTACCTGCGGCTCCACACGCGTTTGTTATTAATATTAACTAGCTACCAGCCTCGGCTTCACGCGGTTGTACTAACTAACAATGAGACCAAATTTTCCCTTTGCAATACGACCATGACATGAAAGAAAATGTCAACTGAATGTCAGTCTGCCAGTATTTTTGAAAATCACGTCATTGTCTTCTGTCTCACTCACTTACTCACATTTTTATAGGGAGTTTCTTTAGCCCTTTTCGTTTAAAAAAAAAGAAAAATTAGAGTGCATACGTATACATATATGCAAATTGCGTAAAAATGTGTTTTTTTACTTTTTTATACTATATCGTACTATTTTAAAAATTACATATTTGTACGAAAATTGCATCATGGCTTAAAATAGAATTTAAAAGTTTTTTTTTTTTTAATGTTCTTATGAAGCTATATAGCTCTTATTTTTTTGTTTAGAAGCTATTAGTATCAACCAAAACCAAAAAAAATTAAGATTAATCGGTTCAGTAAATCGTAAAAAAATTGTTTTTTCTAATTTTTTACATATTTTGCTTTTTATTGAAAACCGATTAAATTAGAGATCTGATTTTAATATCTTACTAGCCCCTACATATCTTCTGAGTACCGTTTAAATATCTTTCTGGGGCCGATTCAATGTGCTTAAGCCGCTACGGCCTTTCCGTACGATTTTCAAACATTTACATTCATACTAAACTTGTTCTGTCTATTACAAATCCAACAAAGTAAGAATTAAGCAGATATGTACTGCCGTTCTGAAGTGATACGCTTACATACATCTGCTTATTTATATTTATTTATATAGATTTATAATTCTAAGATTTGATTTTGATACGTTTTTTGTATCACCGAAGTGCTTAAATTTGTTGCTAATGGTAACACAAAACACTTGATATTTTTATTAACCTATATTTACTATAAAGCAGTAAATCCACAAGGGTATATGAGAGGTCAATATTTTCTAAAAAGGGTTCTGTGTCATTACTCGTGTTTGTTATAGGCTTTTGAACTTGAACTTCTTGAATTAGGATTGATTTTCTATATTAAGTCGTACACGTAATGGTCGTGGGAATAGTTGCTATTGTTTTTTTTTTTACAAATACTTTGTAGGTTCAAGTATCTGTTATAATGGTTGGGTGTAACTCAATATATGGTACGTAATAACAATACATATCTCTGGTAGATAGAACGGGCATGGTGAATTTTTATGTGATGAAGATGTAATGGTAGTACCAATAAATGTACTTGGAGTAAGAATAAAATATATTACCACCGCATAAATAAAAACCAAATGCTAATATGTTATAAAACCTAAATAATAATACAGTCACTTGGTAATTTTACCTGGAAAGTTTTCCGGGAATTTCGAAAACTGGCGATTTTGTAGGTTTCAAGTTCACTATCTCTCTTGTCTCAATCGCAAGCGCCGCCATATTTTAAACATAGTGCCTAATTGCAGTTTTGTAACAATATCTTCCTTTTAACTCACTATACGATAAAACTTATATATACTAATAAATTATATTTGAGAACTATTCTTACAATTTAGGTAGTAATAACGTTTTTTTGTAAAATCGATAGTTTTGGCGTATGAGTGTCGCAAAGTATACATCGACACGTGTCTTGACTAAAAACTCATTACCACATCACCTGGAGAATAATCGACTCGTATTTTTATTGTGGTGTCCCCAATAGATAATAGTCCTGATGGAAGATAATGTTATGTCTCATAGTCCCTAGAACGAATGTCCTCTAAAACGATTGTTGTTGCTGCTTTTTACAATACGTCGAAAATTCAAAACAGTTGTTTAAAAAAACACTCTTAATATACGTACTTATAGTTAACTCGAATAGTTAGTTAGATTCAGTTCATGAAATTACAAGCAAGGCAACAAACCTAGCCAAAGTTCAGTCACTTTGGCACCCTTGCGCTAGTTAACATTTCAGTTCAATACTTTCCGTGCTCACCACTAAGCCTTTTGAAGCTGTAAGAGTACTTCAGGAAAACTTCTTATATCAGCTCGAAAAGATAAACTTTGTCCTTGATTCTGATTATCAAAACGATATTAATATTGCAATAAAAAAGCTATATTTAATCTCCACAAAAAAGTAGTATTCACTGTGAATATACGAACAAAGTCGCCTGTTTTAAAACAGAGATAGACTTCTAAAGCGGATTAGTAGTGGATTAATTGCTGCAAATGGATTCATATATGTTTACAATGAATCAGAACGTTCGGAGAAAAGACATGTCGTGATGAAAACACAAGGAATTTTTTCATATCCGTCTGGCTTATTTTTGCTACTTTGTTTGCTTTGGAATAATTCGTCTATATCTTATTCGGGTCACTTGCCTAAGTAAATTACAGCTGTATTCTATATAGACCGTAATAACAGCTATATATTAATCACGCTGTTATGTTATTTTACTACAGCTGTTATTATATACTACTGCCAGTTATATTGCTGTTGAGTAATTTGTAATAATGGAATTAATATTTATTATTTGTATCGTGACTTTGCCTGTGAGAAAAGTGAAGTGTTCTTTTTTTTCCTTTCCTTCTCCCTTTCATACCTACTGATTGTAATGGTTGATTCTTCGCAAGAATATATTTTGAAGTTTAAGACACGGCTGGTAAGTTATGTGAAGGATTTTAAAAGTAACCTATTGCTATTTAGCTCTGTGCGGACTACTGAATAGATTGTGATAGAGACAACCGCAGTGCGGTTTGATTCTACTTAAAACAAATGAAATCATAATTTGCTATTACCTAACTTTTTCTTATAAAAATCTCAAAACCGGTTACAATTTTATTTTTCAAGAATAGTATAAGAAGGTATTATGCCTGTATCTCTATGTTTTCATTGCTCCGGAATGTCCTTGTTACTACTTCATTAGAATATATCGGCTTATCTCAATTTTATATAAGTTTAATATACATAAAAACATTCCGGAAGAAAATTTCTAAGTGATAGTGAAAACGATATCTAAATCCGTTGCGTTGTTTAGATTAACACGTTCCATGCCACGTACACCAGTATACCGGTGGTACACGCAATTAAAATTTATTGAATGCGCTAGAACATATATTTTATAACAAATGTAATTCTGTAATATACATTTCTACTAAAATAATGAGGCATTATACAAAATGTAATATATAACAAAACATACAAGTTTATATAATTGTTGTATATACAAAAATGAATATTATATGATAATACATCATTTTTTAACAAAAATATCAAATGGCTAGATTGTCAATGTGTTTGAAAACGCCCCTGCTGTCTTCTGTGTCACTCACTTAGGTACCTACTCACTCTTTTGTATGGATATTTTTAACCCAAAATTTTCACTTTTCCATACGATTTTTTAAACTTTGTTTTCATCAAATCTTTTTCTGATAATTACAAATACAAAAAAAAAGGGAATAAGCCAATAGATGTGACCGTTCTGAAGTGATGCGCTTAGTTACATACGGTAATTGTGTTGTGTATTTATATATGCGGATTTATACGGTCTTATTACAAAAACAAAAATGAACATAAGTTTAACTAAACATTTTTTTTACTAAACAGTGTCTAAAATTTTAAACTTTGACCTAAACCTAACCATCTGGTTTAAGTATTTTATACAAGCAACGCTGAATAGCATACATTCAATTCAATCTCATCATTCAAAAACGTTCCATTACATAATGATATTTTGCAAACAATTTGAATTTACCAATAATATTTTTGTTCAGATCTTGTGATTAAACTATTTTTATACAAGTGGTCGGCGCGTATTTAACTTTTTTGTAATAAGACGAATATTGTTTAATATTGAAGCCTTACACTCACAGTATCGCAGGTAAAATATATGGGTAAAGACATTTGTTATAATAATTAGATGTAAATATTATTTCATCTGAAGCTACTCACCATCTTTCACATAAACAGTTGACAGCAGATGTAGTTTTTATAGTAACATGCAAGTCTGTCTATCTAATACAGAGATATGGCGTGATGGTTGTTAATCAAACAAGAATACCGGAGTTAAGCCAAACATAGAATAATACGGTACGGTTCTATTTATTACTACGGGCAAAGACCTCGCGATTTTAGATATGTTTGACTGTCATAGGGCTGTCGATACCATTAATAATCTTCTATATAAATAAAAAAATGTCAAATGCATGTAGCGCATCACTTCAGAACGGCCGCAACTGATTGGCTAATTCTTTTCTTGTTGTATTTAGGACAAGGTATTTGAAAGAAAATGTTTGAAAAGTTTTTTTATACTTTATAAAATAGCAAACATCAAAATCAAAAATATTTTATTCAATTTAAACCCTAAGAACGTCAAAACTACCACCGCGCCAGTTCGGGAAACAACCCAGTCATCGAGAAGAACCGACAAAAAGAACTCTTATATATTTAAAATACATTATACGTTACAATCGATTTAAGTGGATGCACAGAGAGATTTCCAGACATCACCATCGTTCACATATTGATCCACTCTATAATAGCCCTTTAACACCAAAACGTGCTTGACATGACACTTATAGTCCGGCAAATCGGTAATATGCTTTGGGACTTTCTTATAACATCTAACATTATTATCTAGAACAATGTTACTGGTTTTACTGAGTCTAAAACATAGAACGACCAGTTTGTCACAGTTTCTAGTATTTAGATCATGCCGGTCTTTTAGGAAATCCAGCTTTTCAAAGTTTTTGCGGTCATACACTAAATTATCAAGAATATATTGGGAAGGTAGAGTTAAGATAACAAATTCTTGAAACTTGGTTTTAGCGTTTGACCACAATCTCATCTGATGTGGTCTAAGATGGTAGTCACTCTAAACCTAGAGGGGATTGATTCTCAAACGCAGCTGCTGGGACATTCCAATAGAAGCTTGGCGACAGATTTTCAACTTGAGGGTAGTCGCTAGGCAGACGGACTTAGAAAAACCCCTACCACAATGCTATGACGTCATCACGATGTTTTCCGTCACCGAAAGTTGCGACTAAGTTGCTGGGGTTCGAGCCTACGTCCTTCGACGCTGTGTCCCCGAACACACTATCAAATAAGCCATCATCGCTTAAAAAGTGAAAAATTTGGGTTAAATATTCTCCATATAAAAAGCGAATGAGAGAAAAATGTTGTCAGATTTTATAGATTGACGTTAATTTAGGTTGCCATTATATATCATTACACGGTTGTGCTTTAAAGAGAAGATTCATTTCATTTCATTATTAATAATATTAATTAGGATTATTCTAAAAAATTAAGCAACTGACTGAAAAATATTGGTAACCCTAAATGGAACCGTGGCAATGCTACCGCGAGAGCGCCGGATCTGACCAAACGGCGTCTATTTGCGGTATTATCTAAACATACACGGGCTGAGTTAATTTGCGTATCAGTGGATGATTGTTGTTCTGTTTGGACTCATCGTGATTACCATTACCAAATACCATCACTAGATCCAGTAACGGTCGTCTTATATTTGAGTGAGTAAATATTGCGTCTGGAGAATTACTTGTTTGTATAGTTTTTAAAGTATTTTGTTACGAGTGTAAAGTAGGATGAGGCGATGTGAAGAAGAGAGACAGAACAGGGTGAAGGCAAGAAACGAGGTCAGAAAAGAGTAACGTAACTGAACTGGTAATCGAAATTGTATAGACAAGTTACTGGATCGTCCCGTGGTTCATAATCAAATTATTTTGTAAGTTTCAGTATTATTATGGATTCTTTGTTAAAGGGTGTACAAATATTGTAGATTTACACGTAAGGATCGTGAATTATGACGAATACAGACTTATGAATAAAGGCTTCAATTCGGATGATGTTATAAAAGAAACACAGTAGAGAAATGGACTGAACTGTTTTAAAAAGAAAAAATTGAGGCAAAATATAATGCCAGATGTCCAGATGTGACTTGTAATGGGAAATACACTTTAAGAAGTTCTCGGGTTAGAATGTAAGTATTGAATTTAAGACGTCATTGCGAAGGTAAGAGCCGATGTTAATTATAAAGGTAAGATTTAATTATACTAATTAAAGGGGAACCTACGCGAAAATTACCAAAGTACTGTTATAAAAGTTTATAAAGAGCAGGCGTGGGACGTCTCGGGTTATTTGTGTTGCAACAAGTCGTATTTACACTTTATAACTGCTGATTATCATTCTTTCGTTACTATTCAATTATACCATACCGTGCTTATATTTTTATATGCTTCGCTTATAATAACTTGGGTGTTTGAAGTTTTAATGAAGTCTTGAAAATTTTGAATTGAAATTCCTTAACACAGACTGGTTTTGTATGAAAGCTTGAGATACTATAACTGGTGCCCGTGACTTTATATACGGCAAATTATTTTATAGCAACTATGCAATATATTGAATAGAAAAATATATAATACTGTAATATATGGATTGTTGGACTAATCACATATCCAAATACTCTTTTACTATTTTGTTCACTTGTCGTCTCATTTATTTTTTATCTACACTTTTGTTCTCTTCTATAATCTTTTATCCAGTCCTATTCACTTTTACCCTCTTTTCTTTAATTTTCTTCAATTCTGTTTTATTCTCTCTCGTGAAATTCTGTACAAACTATAGACGCTTCAATTTTGTGTATATTCGCGAAATAAGTTTACAGCCGATTGAAAACAATTGAATACATGTATTAAAAATGAAAACAAAATCTTAAAATTTATTAAATCTTACGTTTTTATTTGTGCCTTATCACAAATATTAATATGACTACTTCTCAAAGAGTGACGTTTTCCAACGAAACCCGTGCCTTCGCTCGAGTTGCTATAGATCTAACCAATTCATCTGGACCAATACTATTTGAATGAAAGGTAACCCTATGGCTTTTTTGTACCCCTGACAAGGTATACAAAAAAATTTAAGATGATCGGTTAAGTAGTTAACACGTTCCGTGTCAAGCCAATTTTGCCAGAGATGTCGTTCAGGCCATTTGATATTTTGATTCAAACCTGATATATTATCATACAATGTTATATTACAATATCAATATATAAGTAATACTTTCGTTCTCAGTAGTTATCACATCGTGTAAATGTAAGTAACTAGTGTAAGTATCACATCACAAGTGTCTGGTACACGTGCCTGAAAGATCAAGTTTAACGTGTACCGCCGGTGGTACACGTGGCACGGAATTTTTTGAGGCATGAAAATGTAGCAAACAGATTCACGTACTTACATTCGTATTTATTATATCATTGTATACTATAGAGGTTTATGGATAAAGTAATATTCGTATTTTTCTAGATACAGCAAAACCCAACTACTAGTGGCGAAGCTACCTCACATAGTTAAACCTTTTCAATAGTAGGCTATTGTCTAGTCACGTTCATTATTCAATAGATAATAGATTCAAATGTTTGTTTATTCCACGATTCTCAACATTTCCTATTATACACGTAATCTTGTACGTTAGCGTATGTAATTATTTTCACTTCCTGTCTGTACCTTTGTATGTGGTAACTAACATATATTAGTGCATTAAAAACCTTCTTACTTGTTATGGAGACAGCGTAGTTTTAATCTTTTTTTTATAAATAAAATTATACAGGTCTGCAGTTGGGCTGGTATTACCCAAAATCAATAAAATTCTAAAAAAACAAAAATATTGGAATAGAGGACTAGTAAATGTATTGATGTGTTTATTCTAATCATTAATTATAATTGACTTAAAATTTCTCAATAATATAGAAGGATACTATTCTCTGAGCCATTTTCCAAAGATAACTTTTCTAAAATATCGGACCTCTCACTTGCTCTTTAATCTATGTGATACGGAAGGCATTATAATTTTAATTAATATTAATAATTCCAGAATCATGAAGATTTAAGATATAGTGAAAAATTGTATAGACTATCGAAACTCCAAAACCAGAACAACATGGAGCCAAATAAAATAGCCATTTGTTATGTGATGCATATTTTTTGACGTGATAACGTCTTATAAATCGATGAACACTGGCTGCACGCACGAAAAAGCATGGCTCATTATCACGTTCCACCTGAGCCGAGTGTGCAAGCGAGAGGGCGGAACAAGCGATAGAGAGGTGAGATCGGCCTAAGTGTTCTGCTTGTGATGCATCTATCTTTCTTCCACTCCATCGCTAATTCAGTGATAATAATTCATTTCAATTCATAAAAGTATGCATTTTTTCATCAATGTTTCCTTATAATGTTATCACGTAAAATTATCGTCCGCAATCCAACTTTACAGACAAACAATATTTTTCTCTACGTGAGGACTTAATATTTTAAGTTACTATGAATTATACTTTCAGACTGTATATGAGATTTTAAACAGTACTTATTTCCAAGTAGTCTCCTTTCACGTAATGCTTTCTCAATCTATTATGGTTTCTATAATTGCTCATGACCATGCATTGCCTAAGTATCACTTTTTGTAACGATTCCTCCAGCGAGAAATTTTAGCGTTGCAAACCAGATTGCTATACGCCTACAGAATTATAATCATTTAGTTATTATGTGAGAATTTTAACAATAACCTTACAATCACGAATGTCTTTAATATTCCGTCTGAGGATGTTGCTCCATGGTTTATTTTTTCCTTAATTCAGCTGTTTATAATGCGTTTTAGAATGTAGTATTCCGCTTTATTTGCGTTATGCACTATAGAATTTAATTTAGTCTTGAATTGCTGAACTCATAGTCATCAGGTATAAAATCATCGACATAGTATCCTTCTGAGCATGACTTGTAACTTGTGATTAACTTGTAATTTTAACTCTTTATAAGTTTTAGCTTTTTCTAAAATCTTATGTGTCATGATGATATGGCCTAAGGTGATAAACACGCAAAATCTAGAGTGGGAATGGCTTCCAAATGCAGCTGTAGTAACACATCTATTGGTGCTTGCCAACAACAGGGACACGTTAGTTAGCCAGACGAGTTTAGAAAAATGCCTACCGCCTATGCAATGTTTTCCAGACTGATTTCCTTCACTGAAATCTCTGACCCATTACAGAGAACATCATTGGTTCGAAATAATATACAGTCCTGATTGATCTTTTGGGGCCTCTGAATATAGTTGTAGTCTTGGGCTTCCTTATAGTCAAGAGTCTAATAAATATTATTATAGGAATCTAAAATTGTCATTTATTTATCCTTGAGTTGTCACGATGTTATACTTATAATATAATACTTTTTTCTGAACTGACTATACGGTGTTAGCCTGATGGGCCTTCATAGTTTTACCGGACTAATAGGGCGACCGCTTATGGTTTTCGGCTGCTTGGCAACAAGCCCCAGGGTGCCAAAGTGGTCGAACCTCGGCTTGAACTGATTGCTTGCTTGGATAATATAATACGTAGTTATATGTAATTTGTGTTCTGCGCATATATATTCAGAGAGGTCGAAAATTTTGGCATGGTCTGTAGATTTTTTGTCTTCTAATTAAGTAAATTTGTTACCAAGCATTTAATAAATCAGGTCATGATTATACGTTAGCTTATAGGGTTTAAAAAAACGGCCGACGAAATTACGTCTCGACTAGTTTGATACGTCCTCCAACGGTATGAAGGTTGTCAGGAGCCTGTGAAATCGAGTCGGCTGTCCATTGCGGGAATGTCGTCCAACTGGTGCGCCCTGTGCCACACAGCAGGCAGAACAACTCGTTCACTGTACGGAGGAAAATAATAAAATTGTGCACACTTTATTATATATAAAATATTGTCTCCTAGATTATTTTTTCTAAGCTTTAGTTTGAGTAGAGATTTTTACTTGTTTGTATGGTATTTGTGGCTGATGTTCTCTTTTCTTTTTGGTTATTCATATACATTTGTGAAGATTCGTAATGATCACTATTTTTTTTTCGCCTATTCGCCTATACTCTTATTTCAAGTAGTTATAAGTTTTCCTTTTAATGAAAAATTAAATAAAGTAATAGAAGTGACAAAAAGTCCAACTGCAAAACCATTATTTTTGTTCATACATATGTGTCATATTTAAATTTCACGCTAAGAATTAAGGTGTATAAAAATTTAACAATATCTTCATAATGTTGATATTCATCAAATTTTTTATGTAACATAGCGTATCAAAATACATAAGCATACATACATACCTACATACACTCGAAAAATATTATCCTCCTTCTGTATTTGAATTCACTAGAATCATAATTTCGTATTGAACATATGGTCAATACGAGTATATAATCGATAAACTTTCAAATAATTACTTGTACGTACGCAAAAAAAAACGCCTTTATACTATTGATTTATTAACAATATCTAGAATATTCCATTCTCTTTTCGATACAAATGGATATAATCTTATAAAAAACAATTTAATATATATGTTTTATTTACATAATTTAATCTTTATACCGTGTAAATAAATAATGTATTACCTATTTACTTATAAAATACAGTTTAGTTTGAATAAAAGTACAGACTAATGTTATTATATTTATCTTGTTTATTCTTTAGTAGAATTATTTAGGTGCGAATAGTACAGTTAATTATATTATACACGTGTCACGGCGCGTGGTTCGCCCTTCATATAACCGTCTATTACTGATATAGTTTTTGTTTGGAAATACTAAACAGAGATTATAGGTAATTCTCAAGACAGTTTTTGAGTATAGTTTAGTACTGTAAAACAGTATGTGCATGTTTATATATATGAGAATATAATCTTATGTGTATGTATTGCTTTTGTTTCCAGCTATTGCATATCTAATGCGATGTCACTCGCTTTGTAACGCGAAGAAAAGCTTCAAACGCCATTAAATACTGTAAGAGCCCATTGACACTAAACGCTTCAATTTATCTCGACTTTATTTGGTACTCGCGTCACTTTCTCTCTGACGTCGAAACGTGACGTTCGAAGTGTTCCATGTTTGAAAAAAAATATTTTGAATATCGAACTCTTTTTTTATTTATTATTAACTTTGGTGAGCAATCTTTTAGATTATTACTGCCATTATCGAGTAGGTAATGTTATTACAATTGTCTTGTGATAATTTTAATGCTCTAACAAGACGGTGGACCCTTATTAGAACTTTCTTGGACGTTTTTGTGACATCTCAGAATCCATGCTCCGTGGTATTATTTTCCATCCACTTCACTTATGCACAATAACCGAACTATGTTACGTGAAATGCAATCAATATTACAAAATATGGAGTTAAATTACACAAGATTATGAATAAAATATAACAGCCACTACATTACACTACAAGATAA
The DNA here is from genome assembly GCA_035772565.1 of Antheraea assamensis. Lineage (NCBI taxonomy): Eukaryota > Metazoa > Arthropoda > Insecta > Lepidoptera > Saturniidae > Antheraea > Antheraea assamensis. The sequence continues at coordinate 2,265,799 of JAQQSE010000058.1, forward strand.
AGTTAAAATATTATTATAGGTATCAGAAATTGGCATTTATTTATCATTAAATTGTCTCGCTGTTATACATATAATATAACACGTATTTATACCTATATTTGTGTTCTGCGCAACTATATTCAGAGCGGTCAAAAAGTTTGACATGAACAGTAATAGCCATCTACGAAAGATTCCGTATCAAAAGTCATAGTCAATTGTCCATACGTGCATTAGTTTTGACGTCATTGAACCTCGAAGGAACTGTGTTTTATTATATGTGTAGATAAGTATAATAACGGACCCCGTAAACAGATCTCCTTCTATCACAGACCTTAATACGCCATAAATATAACTATTTTTTAATTAAAATATATCGAGAGATGTCGGGAGTTTTAAAATATTTGAATTGTATGCTTTTTTCCAAAAATATATAAAAAAATGATCTCAAAAACAACACCATTTATTAGGTCCAACTATGGTTACTATAACCACTCATATAACCTCATATCTACAAAAAATGTTGATCGAAACCAATCAAACTTTTTAGTAGGCAAAGTATTACGAATACACGCACACTGGAATAACATATGTAGGGCAAAAAAAAACTTTAATTTAAATATTGCTATGCTTCAAGCGTCATCGTGGTAAGCCACAACATAGGTAGCCGAAATTATATATTTATATAATTGTGGTGAAACTACAATTTGTTATCTATCTGTCATCAGAAAACTATTTACAAATAATTTCGTTAGTGTAAAAACCAATTACCGTGATTGTGATCTTGAAATCGACATTGCGAAAAGCATTAAATGTCGCTTCTTTCTTTACCGGTAAGGCTTTATAACTGGATACATTTATTTATAGGATTCAGATATACAAATTTTCTTTTTGTAAATCTTCTAGTAAATTATTACTGTCATTGTCGAGTAGGTAATGATTTTACAAAAATCTTGAGAACTTTCCAGGGAGTTTTGTGGTAAGTCAGAATCCATGCTGCGTGGCATTATTTCCCATACACTTCACTTGTGCACAATAACCAAACTATATTACGTAAAACGCCACCAATATTACAATATATAGAGCCAAATAACACAAGATTATAAATAGAATACAAAATACATGACATTTCAAGATTCCGCCGAAAATTCTGGCATTTGAAATTAACAAAATAAAGTCTTTCCTTACACAGAAATATAACTGTTTTTTATTTGTATACGTTATACAAATCGTAAAAAATATTATCATACATACAAATGTAGACGATAAATAATTTATTAATTTTTGAATAAAAATGGAACAGTTATGAATAAGATGGAGATCAATTTCTGTGAATCGTATTTTTTACGCTGGTAACTTCAATAAGCCAAACAACCGATTTGGGAAATGTAATCAACCTCATTGCAAGTCTCGTTACTAGGGACAAGTTAAAAAATATTACTTTCACTCAAGTTTCATGATAACGTTTAATAGTGACGTCAGTATGAAATGAAGCCTGATTTTAGTTGACCAATTAAGTGTGTAATACTAAGTAATTGTAATGGTTAAGATGCAATTAAGTGAAATTTAATATTTACATTAACTATATGGTAACATTAATTGCGATTAATCATTGTAATTGGATATCAAAGCGTTGAAAACATTTTTTTAAATTTTTTGCTGTTCTAGTAAGATTACATTAGGTATTACATAACATGTAAAATACAATGCCATCAATGATCGATAAGGCGTTAGAAAAATAATCAAAACTCGCTACAATTATCGCCTTTTAGTCGAACAAAATCGTGTAATTGTGTCCAGTATCCATTAGATTTTTGTTAATTCATTACACGCCTTTGTTCGGAAGGACCTTTACATCTTCTTTGAGCTTTGTGATAAGCGTGGAAGTCACTCATCCGAAATGGGAACTACTGATTAGCGTTCTTATATTTTAGCTATTTATATAGGCTAACTATTGTAATAAGTTCATTAAAGATTCTTTACAATAATGTAGTACTCCAATTAAAGGCGCATACAATATTTTTAGTTAAAGTTAGATTTATCTCTGAACGTGAGAAATCAAAAGAAAGTATTTGCGTTTGCGTTACCTACCATGCAACAACAATGTTGGGACCCTGGGATAACCTCCTAGCCTATTCGGACACATGTAATTTCCGAAAGACCAGGCCGTAAAGTAAGACTTAATGTCTTCGACGGTCGCCACACTGATGCTTCCACTCAACCATGCCGAAATTATATACGTTCACAAATTCAAAAATAAAACAAAAAAATATCGGATTTTGCACGGTTTATGATAGTCGTATCTTTATTAAGCAACCTGTAAGACTAAAGCGATGCGTGCAACGACCAATTAAATAACGATTATTGTATTCGCTATCGCTTTAATGTTCAAAGTCTAAGCGGCGATTAAAAAGAAACTGATTGACGTTAAGATAATTACTGTGCCTGTTGCATGAACGTAGTTAGGATGCCATTCGGTGCCATCTTAATACTTAAACTTAAATTCAACTTATTGTAGACATGAAATGAAACAATTAATCAAAATAAAAAATGTTTTATTCAATTTAGGTGATAATAGCTAGGTCGTTCGAAACCTTACGAATGACCTTGAGTTTTCGGTGAAGGAAAACATTGTGATGAAACCATATTATGGTGGTAGTGTTTTTCTAAACCTAATACTACCGCTACCAACTTCAAATTGAAAATCTATCGACAAACACTTACGGGTGTGTTTTGGCAACTGCATTCGTGCATCAGTCCCTCTAAGATTACCGTGTTTATCAACTTGCACTACATCGTCGTTTAACATCAGGTGAGATTGTGGTCGCCTGTATATTTTGTTTTGATAACTTTTACCTACTCATCAGTATTACTTCAGAAGTGTGCTTTTTTCTATAGCATAATTCCTGGCAACTCTTCTTTTTCAAGATGGTGATCCTCTTGTCAGAAATCTCTGTGGAGCGGAGTTTATGGCGGAATCTTAGTCTGTCATGTGGTGGATTTTATATGTTAATCATAATCTTGTGTTTTTTGACTCTATATTTTGTAATATTAAGGGTATTTTACGTCACGGTTACTGTGCACAAGTGACTTCGATGTGAAATAATACCACGGAGCATGAATTCTGAGATGCTATAAAAACTTACGGAAACTACCAACAAGAGAGCCACTATCTTGTCAGAACATTAAAATTATCACAAGACACTCCAGAAATGGCAAACACGAGTAGTCATATTAAAAGCCCAGAACATTTTTCATAAGGAGAAAATCACATAAGGCAGAAGAGACTAATTTAATAGGAAAAAATGCCAGTAGGTAATAGTCTTTGAAGAGGACTGGATTGCCAATAACAATAACAAAAAAAATATATAAACAAAAAATAAACAGTATGGACTTTTTGTGACACCTCGGAATTCATGTCTCTTGATATTGTTTATTCAATATTGGGTCAAATAATGTAAAGGTATGAATAAAAAATAAAAGTTACTACATGATGGATTCGGTCAAAACTCTTGTAAAATAGATTTTACGCTGTTAAATTGACGGTAAATATAATCGGTAGCGTTGTTTCTGGCGTACTAATAAGTCTCAATAGTATATGATTTTTTTCTTGTTTCTGACTACAACTCTGGTATATTAGTTGAGCAAGTTCGTAACTCCGGTAGCTCATTAGAATGTGAATGACGTCATACGCCATACCTTTCACTTCTTCGATTTATTTAGTCGTTTTAAAAACGAATTTGTAAGTGATTTCTTATATTATTTTCTGTGTAATGGAGGTATTGAACGGGAATGCGGCTTATCTGGTGTTATACTGAGGTTCTTTTTTAAGTCCTTAACTGTTAGGTATTTTTTATTTATCTAGATATAGTTGGCAGAGATGCGAATGCTAAGGTGAATGTGTGGTATAACTAGAATCGATAAGTTTAAGAGAGAGAGAGAGAGAGAGATGGAAGTCATGTGCGTATAGATTTGTAGGTATGGATAGATTATGTGAAAAATGATGTGTGTAAAAGGTGTAAATACTGAGATGACATCTGACTGGGGAGAGTGGAAAAGAAAAACATGTTGTGCCGACCCTACTTAGGTGGGATAAGGGTAAGAATATGATGATTTCTCTAGGCTTACTTATAATGACTACATCATCATTTAACAATAGGTAAGATTGCGGAGAAGTTCTTAACTTAAAAGGTACGTATAACAAAAAATTAACAAAAGCCACGTCAATAGCATCAGGCTCTTCGAATACAACTTGGGAGACAATTTTAGCACAAGCATATAGTCATGGTGGTTTAATATCGTACTGTGAGGTAAAATCCATAGCAATTGAAATTTACAACACTGAACAAAAATCTATAGTAATTTTCCAAAAAAAAAAGCAATGGAAGTGTTTACGCACAACAGTAAAACAATCATAAAACTCAGTTTTGTAAATTTAACATTTGTTGGAAATAATAAAAATATTTGTAAACTTTCAATTACTTTGTAGTAATTAGTAATAATATCAGTTTCAAAATTTTTTGTAACTTTACAAAAGTTAATGAAATTCCAAACAATGTTTGTATTTATTTTAATGAAAACTGATCTATAATTTAGTAAAATTACAAACGTGTAGAATTATTATATGAAGTTTGTAAAATTGCTACTCGTCTTACTAGATTTTCACACATATTTTGGATTACTCGAATTGTATTATTATATATTGTATTCGAAACACTATACTTTCTAAATGTATTCATATTTTGTTTTGTAAAACATTTGTAGTTTTACAAAGATTTTAACAGTATATAAAAAGTGTTTCATATAAACACGTCGCATTAATGATGTTCCCATTTTCTTATCGTTGTCGTGTTTGTAGAAGATTTTGTCGCGAGTGCACTGATAACGCGCTGTTGTATTGTTTGATTAACATCGTTTTTATGTTGCATCAATTAAGCTGAAACAATGCATTATATCCTAGTTTCTTTCGAGTTTGAAGCCACGTGTTGTTTTTAATGTATCTATGGGACGGAAGTAAAACTTTACAATTCATAATATGTGGTTGGTATTCACCACAATATCAACTGATGTTAAATGACGCTGTTATCTAATATGATATAGACATTAAACCTAGAAGGGATTAGCTCTTAAATGTAGTTGTGGGAATACACTTATAGGTGCTTGGTGTGATTTTCAAGTGTAGTAGCTAAGAAAAATACCTACCTCTGTATATCTTTTAACTTAAATTATTCGTCATTATTGACTTTTTTTATGCGATTGGAGGTAAATGAACAGATGCGTTACCTGATGGTATGTAATCACCGCCGATCATCACAGGTGCGTTGCCGGCTTTAGAGGAAGGAGTAGGCTCGTCCTTGCTTCTGACTTTCAATAATTCAGCATTATCAGCACGCAATCTGCATGGCAAATCAGTTTTATTAATTGAATAATATCAACTTAATTGATTTATTTTAATATAACAGTGTCATAGGAATGAACTCGATAGCCAAAACATAAACAACATATGTAATATATTCGTTATTCGACCCATCCCATAAAAATATTTACAAGCCCAGATAAAATCAACGTTTTACAGCAAATAAATCCATCATCCGCCCCCATAACTCATAGGGACCGCCCGCGCCCATGCAGGCCCACAACAATAATTGTGGCTGACGATTCATATTTTTACGGCCGGCAACACCGCTTTGAGTCGTGCCGCGTTTGCTTTGATTTTGCATGTAGTAATTTCAAAAATGTGGTCTCATATTTGTATAAATGACAGATCACAGGTGTGTCGTTGTGCGCGCATCACGAATAAAAACACTCGATAGATTTTGTTCCGATTTTTTTAGCTTTACTTCATAGACAACTGGCCCTTCCTTAAAAACAAAACCTATTAGAATCATATATTATCATTAACATTACGTGAATGTTATTAAAGTTGAAGAAAGTATTATTTTAATAAACACTGTGCCTTCAGCGACGTTTGTTTTCTTGCCGTGCTGAAGTGGGGCAAGTAAACGGATAACATTGTTTGTATATACATTTTATAAGCAACGTATTTTTGAAGTGAAACTTCTTATTGGAGGGCTGTGAAATTCTGATTAGTATCTTTGTATATGACGAAAAGTGGTGGGAGTAGCACTGTGTGTCAGAGTGTTGAAGACACCGATTTTTGTCCGATCACCGAAGTTAAGCAACTTCCGGTTGGCGTTGGTATTTTGTTGTACTTTTTACATAAAAGTTTTCGCCTTTTTGATGTGATGTATTTATATATTTTTTCCTTTGTAAGTAAAATATATTTCTAAAAGAATAAATAATGCAGACGTCTCGGATAACAGCAAACTGTGAATAACAAAACATCAAATAATCGTTTAGACACTTACGACGTCACACATTGTACCCATATGAAGCCGGGGCGGGTTGCTAACACGCTTGACCTTCCATTGCACTGGTTCGGCGGACGAGAAGACAGGTTGATCGAGCAGTTTTGGTCAGCAGGCGGCCTGCTGTTCGCGCCATTCTGTGACCTACATTAGCGCGGCAAACGGTTCTCAGCGGGGCTTTAGTCGGTAAAAGTCCGATACTACCCACGTCTTCCTCGAGGTAGTGAGTGTCCTATATAGGATTTCCTTGTGTTAAAAAAAAGTATTCTATATGGGAATAATGTATTACATTACTATTTGTAGTAATAATGACCATATCTACAATAATACCAACGAATATCTATACATATAATAAGAATGTAAATCCAACGTGTCTAAACTTTTTTGATTTTTGAGAAAAAAAAAAAGTAATAGAATCCATTTCGATCATTTTTAGAAATGTCTGTCTGTTTGTTTGAACAGGCATCAATGGTAAAGTACTAGGTTTCTGATAAAACTCCAGCAAGAAAATAATCAAGCATATTCCGGAGCAACATAATTTTTTTGTTTCATTAAAATCGGTTAACTCTAAAGTTATTGTAAATTTATTGACGAAGGGAGTTAAGTACGAGAGAAAAATAGAGAAGTAAATGGATTTTAGCCTCATCTAAAAACCAGGGTATTTTATAACATAAATAAACATTACCACAGTATTACATTACTGAGACACAGGACGAAAGAAAAATGGTTAATATTTTATTTTCGCATAAATAAATATTAATAACCTAAGATGTTCAGTAATTAATTAATATGCATTATTGCAAATAGATGGCGTTCAACCGCCATTTTCTAAATCTATTACTACTATAATATACATTCTAAAAATTGGCCAATTACATATATTACATATTTCTATAAATTGAATAACTTACTTTGTACTATGTATAAGTAAGATATGATTCTTATTTTTCGATCGCATAAGGTTTATGATTAAATTTGTAAATTTCTAATTAGTTTTGTGTTGTAAATATTACAAGTTATTGAACCTTATCACATTTTAGGAAATTTTGTTATTACAATAAAAACATAGAGACTAAAATTGTTTATTGAACATAAATGTAAAAAAAAATCGTCTTTAGAAGCAATAACAGACTACATTTTAGACGACAACAGATGGCGCTAAACTATAATTTTATTGGTTTACTGTGGTAAGAATACTCGTATTATGCAAGGAAGAGTACAGACAACAATGAGATTATTTCTGTTTGTTAGATTTATTTCGAATTATAATTTTCATAAATTAACCTTGATTCTAATGTCTTAATTACGCTATCACTTAATGAATACTTTTTGGTTTATGCATTAGGGAGCTCGCATTTTCTTCCAGCGGTACTCTGGAGAAAAAACACTGCAGGCAGTGCAAATAAAAGAAAGGATAACTTAAAAATAATAATAAGAATGAGCTATGTGTATTTGCGAATGAATATTATAAGTCTTCGGCTGATTTTTTAAGACTCCGATTTAAAATGGCAGATTATGTTTTCAAATTTTTTTTTTATTTCACTACATCGTAAATTGTAAATTTCATGGTTTAGTAAAAAAAGTTCGTACAAATGAAAAAATTATTGAAAAATACTTTTGACATGAAAATTATTATTTTACAATTTATCATTTCTTATTTTTCAAAGTTTTGTAATAAATCAGGTATTTTTTAAGCGTATGCTGCTAACAGTCTATTGACCTATGCCTCATGAGGCTTACATTCGTTTGTATAGAAGTTAAATCTTTATGGTTTTGGACAGTATTAATTAATGTATATATATATATATATATATAGTTAATATTGTTTTTATAGTTGTTAAATTAGAATATTAGTGTTATGTCACTCCTATACCTGCGTGTATCTTCACGAAGTTTCGTCCATGTTCGCAATAAATTTAGATGCGGGCACACATTACCATCGTGTGCTACGAACTATCTGACTGTATGACGATAGATGCAGCAATATAGCTAGGCCCTCGGTTTTTACACACATCAAAGGACCTTAGAAACCCTAATTTTGAGTTATTATTGAAATGACAAAGGGGTACGACCATTATTACTTTTTAGCTTGGCACATTACATTACAAATTTTTTTTTTTTTCGAACTGACCTACACTGCCGGCTTATTAGGCCTTCACAGTTCCACCGGACTACTAAGGGGAGCGCTTAGGGCACTCACCCGGTTGTTTTATAGGCGAAACATCTCAAGGGCACTCGGTGCACCTCGGCTTGAGCTGTCGCCGGATTCCCGAACTAACTAAGCTAGCTAAGCTATCTATCCATGCAATACTCATATATGAATTCGTGAAAAATGCATGTGTGACCATGCATGTTTCACGAATGTATATGTGTATTTGGTATCTGACTACTGTGTTATGTGACCTATTTCAGTCCGAAAAGGGAAAAAAAAAAACAGCCCACCACTGAGTGCCTAGATGTGCAAGAGTGTGGGGTGATCGTGTAAGTGTAGAACCTGTGTAAATCACTGTGTTCGCGCGAGTAACATACTCGAGGGCTCCACACCGAGGGACTACCTAGGCTCGAGCTGTTACAAGAAAAATCGCGACGAGTGTGCGGGATCGAATCTTCACCCCCCACTCACGGAGGCGTGAGCAGAGAGAGTCGCGGGCGTGGGCGCAAACACGCATCTTTTGAGAGGGAATCGAGCTAAAAAATAAAGTGCAACGGCACGGTGCCGATTTAACTAAATAATTACGTAACAAATCCTAATGTATCGGTCTATTATGTATGAACACGCGGGTTCGATCTGATGTTTTGATTTACGCGAATTTATTTATGCGTGGCGCGGGTTAATTGCTGTACCGTGGTCGCGACGGCCGGGAAAGCGGAGATAGCGTTTAAGAGCCCGAGCTCAGACGTACTATTAACTAACACGTTAAATGCGATTATCTCTTGTACATCGTGTACCAAAAGTAAGCGAGCTATCCAGTCTATACCGGAGGTCGATGCTGAAGCCGCGATAGGTGGCGCAGGAGTGGACAGAGCCTTTGGGGGCTGGGGCTTGGCTTTAGGAGCCGAGGGAGCTGGCGGGGAAGGCCTTACGCGCCAGGAGAGCGCGCTCGGCACAGGAGCGGATGCTGCCGGCGCACTGGAGGTGCCCGGCAGATCGGGGAAAGCCTTCTGGCTTTGTATGGACGGAGGCGGAGGCCTATTCGTCCGAGTCGGCGGGCCGTGCGCCCTGGAACGGGTCGCGCGACCGCCGCGGCGGTGATAGGTCGAGCGAGGCGCACGGGGACACCCGCGATAATTCGCGGTATGACCCGCTTGCCCGCAGAGGACGCAGCTCGGAGGCTCGACGGATTCGGGAGTGCGGGGGCACTCCTTAGTGGAATGATCCCCGAGACACTTGACACACCTGGGACGCAGGTGGCAGTGTCGGGCGGAATGACCGTACACCTGGCAGTTGTGACACTGCGAGGGTACCTGGGACTTGCGAGGAAGCTCGACGAAGACAGGGGACAGGCCGCAAACTGAGTTGAGGCTGAAAATAGCCTTGCCTTCCAAGGTGCGGTCCAGAGTGACCAACACCAGGTTGAAGGGGGCCTTCGTACGGGGGTGGTGCATGCGCTGCACGCTCCGGACTGGGAAGTCCTGACCGTTCAGGCAATCGCAGATGTCGTATTCGGTGAGTTCAGAGGGAACTCCCCGAATGACGACACGGAGGCGGCGCTCTTCCTCTAGCGCGTGGGTGAAGAAAGGGAGCTGACGCTCCCTGAAATATTTGGTGAGCTTGCGATGCTCATCGGAGGTCGAGACACGAATAGAAATGCCGGCAACAGTGTTGACGGCGGACTTGTAGACGATTTCCTTCGACTTAAGGTCTTCAGAAATCTCTACCCAACGGGCTTTGTCACGGAAGGTGACGGGAGGCGGTAGGCGTGGCTTCTTAGCCGCGACCGCGGGTTCCGCAGCCGAGGCTTGAGCCGAATTCGCGGCAGAGGGCGTGGGAGAGGCTCGGGGCACCCGAGCGCCACCTATATTGGGCTGCTTTGGGATCGGACGTCCCGCAGCAGAGTCGCTATCGGTCTGATTCGCGGCGCGTGGGCGTTTACCGCGGCGCGTGACGGTTGTGAAACCGTCGTCATCGGCGGGCGTGGTCGCGGGCGCAGGCGCGGTCGCGGGCGCAGGCACGGTCGCGGCCGTGGTTACCGTCGCGGGCGCGGTCGCGGGGACAGTATCGTAGTCCATATCCGAGTCGTCATCGGAATCGAATTCCGAGAGCCTCGTGAACGGGTCGTCCGGGAGATTCGCGAAAGGGTTCGCGGAGAAACAACGCGGTATCTTACCGGGAGGGTTGCGCGCGTAGACTTTCCGGAGTCTGTTGTATTCCGTGACGAGTTGCGGGTCTTCCTTTTCGACGAACATGTGGAAGCGTAACAGTTCTTCGAGGTCGACGGTATCATCAACGGCCGGAAGGGCCGGATGGGCACGCGGGGTCGCGGGGGTAGACATGACTAACCTCCCTGCCTGAGGGGCAGGGGGGTGCGCCTAATTCAAATCTAACGGACAATCCGTGTCCGGGCCAAAGGGAAAACGCGACGCGACGCGAACGCGAATCTTCTCTTCAAAACTGCACACGGCGCGGCGCGAAGAACGACGCTCTGCACGGCACACGACGCGCTGCACGACTCTCGAAGCGCAGCACGAGGCACGACGCGTAGCACGGCGACTCGACGCACTGCAAACAGTGTGCACGGCTTCGCACCGAAAAGTGCGGTTTAAATGGTGCACTAATGGAGGTGCACCGTCGCTCTGAAAAGAGCGTACGATCGACAGTAGCCGCTCGAACACACTAAACTTCCGGACACACACGAAAATATCCGACAACTGCGCGCGAGTTGCCGAACTAACGGACCGTCAGAGCTGCGAGCGGGCACGTGCGCACTCGGCCGCTGCTCAAACGAGACTCTCTTTCTACATTACAAATATACAAGATATACAGATATAAATACAGAGTGTTTCATTAATCACTGTGTTTTGTATAACGATCCACGTGGACGAAGTCGCGGGCACAGCTAGTATAGAATATAAACGATCGAAATGTGGTAAAAATGTGAACATACGGGATTCATACCACATTGGTTATGCAAGTATTGATACAGCGGTGGCTTATTTAAACAGAAATCTGATCACACGACTGCAATCGTAGCTTCTCCATTGAACACCTAACAACAAAACAAAGTGTAAACAGACCGATTTCAAGCAATTGTACCGGATCGTAAAACTCAGGTCGTTGACTTGTTCATTACACTGAGCTGACCCGATTTGTTTACAACCTCATCATAACTTGCAGAACGATGTGTTTTACTTTATTCTATAACGTGATTATTTGTTAAACTAGTTGATACCCGTGGTATCGTTTGCGTCTTTTATTCCCTTAACAATATATTCTACTAGTTTTTGCTCGCGACTTCTCTTGTATTCTTCTATTCTATACGTGTTACAAAGTGTAAGCAAAATTTTATGATGATTGGATGAAGTGTAACAAACGAACAAATCGACTTTCTCGTTTATAATATTAGTTAGAATGTACAGAGTGAAAATACGATTAAGTTTTTAAGTACATTTGCATAAAAGCTTACTTTTAAACATATTAATTTCATTTCTTAGTTCCGAATTTATAAAAGAACTCATTATTGCTAAAAACTATGCACATTACAAATGCCTACAGAAAAGTCCGGAATGGTGTAATGTCTATCTCTTAAGGGTAACCAACAGTTACTATTTTTATAAGTAATATATAATTTGACATATATAAGTAAGTTAAGATAGGAAAAGAAAAATGCTTCCTACGTGCTGTTGAGCTAGATTTTGCTTTTAATCTTTTAATTAATTAAGTTATATGGTCTAGTGTGTAATAAGAAGTAAACACCTACAATTAAAGTTGCACTTTTATAGAGTAGGTTTATTTCTAAATGTACTAGACTGTCATTGGTGTAAATCGTGTTGGTGTTTTGAATAAATAAATATATTGCGTATATAATTAAAAAAAATGGTTACTTGTGACCCAATTTTAACCAATATAGTATTAATAAATAAGTTCAAGCATCATGTCAAGCGGGTTTTAATGCCTAAAGGGCATTACAGGATGAATGAATATTTGAATGATGGTGACGTCTGCAAATCACGCACCTGTCTTTGCATCCGCGGAAAAATGAATGCAACTATCCATGCTTGTAAACATATGTATTTTGAACCTGATGTGTAATGGTGGATGTGTGGTGTAACCAGAATGGATAATATTAAGAATAAGTATATCAGAAGAAGTTTGAAAATAGCACCACTGAGCGAGAAGTGGAGGAGTAATAGTTTAGCATGGTACGGGCATATTATGAGAAAAGATGAAAGTCATGTAACGAGAATAGTTTTAAAAATGGACGGATATAGGGGAAGAGGAAGACCGGTAAAAAGGTGTGAATAGATTATGTGAGAAATGATAAGTGTATAAAACGTGTAAATATTGAGATGACATCTGACGGGGAGAGTAGAAAAGGAAAACATGTTGTGCCGACCCTACTTAGGTGCAATAAGGGTAAGATGATGATGATGAACAGATAAACCAGATCGAGTTTCTTACCGGTTCTTCTCGATGACTGGGTTGTTTGTCTCATTCGGTGGTAATTTTGACATTCAAAAGTACCTCCTCTGGGCCTAAATTAAATAAAGTGTTATTGATTTTGAATCCTTATGCAATTTAACACTCTAGTTACGTAGATCATTGAATGTAGATTAGAAAAAGGCTTTAAAGCAAAACATTTGAATGAATACTTTAGAAATTATGAAGATTTAAAATTGCTCAAAATGTATAATTCCCGGAACATTAAATGAAGTTGTTCGTGTAAAGATTCTTATGTAGCTTCTATGACTTTGATGAACTGTAAATATCAGAGCGCAAAAAATGGACCTAAATCGTTTAGACATTTATGACGTCACATAAGTATATTATATCCATGGGAAGTTGGGGCGAGTCGTTAGTTTACAATAAAAGTATATGATGTGATAAAGCTACTATATATTTATGACTATGTTTCATTAAAAATACATAATGGAGAGCGGTTATTGTGTGCACTGGTCTTTAATATGCAATACGCACCTTCGTTTATAAACGTTCAGATCGAGGCTTGAATGCAAATAAACTATTATGTGCCGTTGGGATGAGATACATAGATTTCACTCATGTTCGAAAGCAAAGTTATTGGGTCTATTGAGATTCGTGGCAATCGTTTTCGACTGGACTGTGACCAAAATACATCCCGGCCTAACGTCTATTATTCTGCCGTCCAAAGAGTCTGCAAATACACATAGGTGTGTTCCGGCACCTGCACTTGAAAGCAAGTAGCCCTCTAGGTTTAACGTGTTTACCAGATCAAATTGTCATTTAACATTAGTTAAGATTTATAATAAAACAAACTCTGCCCACAACGTGAACGGTTACTTAACTAACAACGCATTTTTGAAGAGCTTTAATAGCAAAAAGGCCTAAATATTGAGTTCGAAATAGCAAATTTATATTGTGAATCAACAGTAGCGTAAATTAAAGTACCCTCTTCTCTATATACCGTCTTTGGAACTGTCTTTGGTTTTTTTAGGCTGCATTATGGTAATTTATAAACCAATGTTTATTAATTTCAATAATTACTTTGTTGTGTCATACGTTAAACGATTTTTTTTTTCGAACTGACTACACTGTTGGCTTGTTAAGGCCGCTACAGTTTCACCGGACTACAACATCAAACGTTGGCGTAAGCAGTAAGAACATTATAACAAAAACGATATCTATGTAAATAAAATGATCTGCCCTTGTCTGCACATCACACAAGAATGAATGGATAAATTTCTATCAATATTTGTTTAGTTTTATTTCTTATTTATGGATTTCGTGGATAGAATTAATTTAAAAGATGTAGATGAATTAAACTATTTTGGAGATTCACAAGTAAATAACAACTACTATTAAATGACATTATTCATATTTGACAACGTATTTAATGTCAGATTATAACTGTTGTTCCACTTCACGCACTTTGGCGTAATAATACATTAAACTTATATATTGCTTATTTTTACATTTACACCCTTTTATTTTGACCAAAATGTCATAATAATAATATACAATTTCAATTAAAATATTTTTTTTTAATGAAGATCTAAACAAAAATATTATTCATAAACTCAAATTGTTTGCAAAATATCTCTACTCCATATAATGGAACGTTTTTGAATGATGAGATTGAATTGAATTAATGCTATTGAGAGTTGTTTGCATAAAAAACTTAAACCAGATGTTTAGCTAGAGACCGCTTAGACACGCTTTTGTAATAAACTATTTTAAACATGTCTTTAACAAGGTTTCAAATTTTAGAAATTGCGAATTTGTGAGCACTACTCCTTCACCGACGTGTTCTGTTAACGTGGAGAAGTGGGGAAATTGAGGAAGATCGTTTAAAAAGACATATTATAAGCAAAATATATTTTTGCTTTCAGTATTTTTTACTCCGTTCATAAAATGTATTGTTGAGATAATAAAACAACGTAGATGAAGTCGCGGGTATCAGACAGCTAAGATATTTTGTTTCTCAGACAAAACCAACCGTTTTCGTGAAGTAAAAAATAAACCCGCTTGTTTGTTATTAAAATAAATATAATGTATTTCTTTTATATAAAAAAGCTTTATTGTTTCGAACAATGTTAATATTAGTTTATGTTAAAAAGTTAATTGTTTGTGAACAAAGAAGGCGGAAGGTGTATAAAACGTACACTTAATGAACATTTGTCACTTCGTTAACGTTCCGAATGCCGTTGTGTGCAACTTTAATATGATATAATTTAAATTATATGGATATTTATAAATAAGTCAGTATTAATGTGTGACTGATGTTTTATTTAAGGCGAAAACTTTTTTAAACTCATGTAATACTGAAAGAGACTGTACCGTCACGCTCGGGGCGGTGACGCACTGAATCGTGCTTACTCGGCTGCATTCATCATTAATCACGTTTGCTATTTGACAAGGTGTGCATCTTCCTATAATTACGTTTATAGTATTGCATATTATAATAATAAAATAATATGATGTAAGTATGTTTTGTATATAATCTTATTATATCTTATTCCTCAGGTTTAAATTTCCTTACGATGTTTTCCTTCACCGTCAAACGACATCTTCACCAATTTGAATTGGAAAATTTACGCGAATTCTGACAAATCCTTTATACACACCAGGGTTCTAATTTACGAATTTCAAATAATATTTTGTCGTTCAAACAACGCGATCGTCACGACTTTCGCCTCATTTTATATGCCTAAGAATTGTTTTTTAAGCAATTTATCCAACAGAATCCGCGCATCACTTCAGAACGACCTGCACCTATTTCGCTAATTCTTTTTTGTTTGATGTGCAATCGTCCTAATAAGGTTTGTATGAAAGAACATCGTATGTGTCATATATTCTATTGATTATATAAAGGTGGTTCGCTTGTGAAATAAAGTCAGTGTGCTACTAGCTACGGGCCGTTTCATTTGTCCCTGCGTTCGCATACTTATCAGTGGCGACGAGTACCTCCAACGCGTTATATATAAAAAAAAAATGTCTCACTTCGGTATTTTATCAAGTTTTGACCACAATATTCATACTTGGCAAAACTATAAACAACGCATTTCACAGTGGTACATTGCGAACGACATCGACCAGGTCAAGGACTCACAGGGAGTGAAAAGACGGGCAATATTGTTAAGCGCACTCGCCGATAGCACTTATGCACTGGCGGCCGATTTAGCGTTACCGAAGCAACTGACACAGGTGCCGTACGATGACATACTCACGCTTCTAGACAATCATTTTACGCCAAAGAAATGCGGATTTGGTGAGCGGTATAATTTTTATGCTTCAACTCAAGGTCCAGAAGAATCATTCTCGCAGTGGGCTGCGAGGTTACGTGGGTTAACAGCTCATTGTGGATTCCTGAACGTAGAAGAGGCGCTTCGTGACCGGTTTGTTATGGGAATGCAACATGGCCCCGAGAAGGACAAATTGTTCGCACTTGACCTTAAGGAGTTAACACTAGCGAAAGCAGTGGAGTTGGCGGAAAGCGTGCGTAGTGCACGTAAGGGGGCAGCAGCGTCATCGTCGGCGTCGGCACAGGGGCCGACATCAAGCGAGGCGCTGTTCAAGATCGCGACCACTACAAGCGAGCCTAGTGCTAACAAACAAAAGTGTTTAGTGTGCGGCTATAAAAATCATAAAACTTCTCAGTGTCGGTTTGCTACATATACGTGTAAAAAGTGTAATGTAAAAGGCCATCTACGCAGGATGTGCAAAAAGATAAATTTCATGGAAACCAAAGGCGGGTCCGGCGAAAGTGACGATGACGGTAAGAGAAAAAATATATATTCACATAAGGGTGATCCTATGACTATAACAGTTTCGATTCAAGATATTAAGCTACAATTCGAAGTCGATACCGGATCGTCAGTCACAGCGATTTCCGAGAAAGTATATAAAAAATATTTTGAAAAAATTCCATTATCACTGACGACGAATCAGTTATTTACGTATACAGGGCGTGTAATTCATTGTTTGGGAATACTTAAATTGCCTTTTACGTATTTAAACAAAACACACGTAGTTAATGTGCGAGTTATACGTGATGGTGGACCCCCAATCGTTGGCCGGGATTTTATCTGTTTGTTTAATTTACAAATGATACAAATACATTATTGTCAATCTGATAACATTTGTGAACAGTTAAAATTAAAATACCCGTCTGTATTCTCAGACGAGTTAGGTGTGTTTACAAAGTATCGGGTTAAATTACATTTAAAAGAGACCGCCAAACCGGTTTTTTTCAAAGCTCGTACTATTGCGTTTGCACTTAGAGATAAGGTAAACAGAGAGCTCGATCGTTTGTTGCGTATAGGTGTTTTGCAACCAGTGCAACATTCAGACTACGCATCACCCATTGTGCCTATATTAAAACGCGATGGTTCAGTTAGGTTGTGCGTTGACTATTCCGTAAGTATTAACAAACAACTGGTTGTTGAACAGTATCCGTTACCAACGGCTCAAGAACTTTTTATAAAACTACACGGGGGCCAACAGTTTAGCAAATTGGATTTAACACAAGCGTATTCACAATTTATGTTAGATGAGGCATCCCAGAAGATAACTTGCATCAATACCCACCGCGGGTTGTTTAAATATACGCGTTTAGTTTTTGGTCTCGCTAGTGCTCCAGCTATTTTTCAACGAGCAATGGAATGTTTATTAGCGGGATTAGACGGGGTTATGTGTATGTTAGATGACATTTGTATTACAGGAAATTCAAAAGAGCAACATTTAGAGCGATTGGACGCGGTCTTGCAAAGATTGCAGGACTAACACTAACTAGGTCTAACACTTCGTAAAGATAAGTGTGTGTTTTTTGAGGACCAAATAGAATATCTAGGGTATATTATAGACAAAAATGGCCTAAGGAAATCCCAACAAAAAGTCAAAGCAATTGTCGAAGCACCTACACCAACAAACGTGAATAAATTACAGTCATTTCTAGGATTAGTCAACTACTATAGAAATTTTGTGCCTAATGCGTCTTCAGTATTAAGCCCGCTTTATGCTTTATTACAAAAAGGCATTGAATGGAAATGGGAAAACAAACATAGTGAAGCATTCAATTCAATTAAGCGATGTTTAGTCTCAGATCAGGTTCTTGCACATTTTAATACGAACGGGAAAATAATTTTAACGGTAGACGCATCACCCACGGGCTTAGGAGCTATACTATCGCAGGTAGGTATTGACGGAGTGGAACGTCCTGTTTCGTTCGCCTCACGTACACTGAATTCAGCAGAAAAGCGGTATTCACAACTACAAAAAGAGGCTACTGCAATTATATTTGGAGTGCGACGTTTTCACCAATATTTATACGGAAGGGCAGTACCGTTTGTACTCCGCACAGACCACAAGCCCCTCTTATCTATTTTTGGCCCGTATCGCGGAATTCCAGAAGTATCGGCTAATAGGTTACAACGTTACTCTATGTTTCTTAGTGGTTATAATTATGTAATTGAATACATACGCAGCGCTGACAATAGTGCGGATTATTTATCGCGCGCCAGCTTGCCTGACAATGAGTCAACGGCGGTGGACGCGAGTAACGTGTGGGGCCACGAGGTCAACGGGAACGGTAGTTTAGAACCTGTAGAAGATCGGGCCTCATATGTCAACTTCGTTATAGATGGTAGTTTACCCGTTACACTTAACGAAATTCGGGATGAAACTCGTAAAGATGCAATATTAAATAAAGTTGTAATATATATTGTAAATGGATGGCCTAAACAATTACCAAATATATTAATTAAACCGTATTTTTTGTGTAAAAACCAATTGTCGTATGAAAACGGTTGTATTATGCGAGGGCACAAAGTAATTATTCCACAGGTACTTAGAACGAAATTATTAACAGAGCTCCATAAATCACATTTAGGTATAGTAAAGACAAAAGCAGAAGCGCGCAGTCGGTTTTGGTTCCCAAAAATAGATAACGCCGTAGAAAGAATGATTGCGGATTGTGACATTTGTTTACAGTTGAGACAGTTACCTGCGCGTGCGCCGCTGGCGTTGTGGCCACACCCACCACATAGTTTTTATCGAATACATATTGACTTTCTCGGACCCATTCACAATCGTTCGTATTTAGTCATCGTGGATGCGTACTCTAAGTGGGTAGAAGCGTATGATATGGGGACAAGTACATCGTCGTTATCGGTTATTAACAAATTATATGAATATATGTCTCGATTTGGCGTTCCACACACAATAGTCAGTGATAATGGCACTCAGTTTACGTCCCTGGAATTCAAGATGTTTTGTATATCGAACGGTATATCGCATGTGACGTCACCGGCTTACCATCCGGCCAGTAATGGGCAGGCAGAAAGCTATGTAAAGGTGGTGAAAAAAGGAATTAAATCATGTATGTTAAGTAACTACAACATTAAGGCATTAAATAATCATTTGTTTAAATACTTATTTGATTATCGAAATTCCGTTCATTCTTCAACGGGGTTTTCACCCGCCCAGATGGTCTTTGGGCATAAGCTACGATCACGATTAGATTTAATTAAACCTAAACAACCTCTTCCGGCGTCTGTCACTCTCGCCCGAAACGTCGAAAATAAACAGTGTTTGCAGTGTAAACCGGTCAAGGCAAAAGCGACAACATATTTTAAAACGGGAGACTATGTCTTATATAAAAAATTCAATATAAATAAGCAAAGTTCTTGGAACAAAGGTATAATCATTAAAAGAATTGGAAAAGTTACGTATATCGTTAAAGATTGTATCACTTCCTGTACTTTAAAAAAACATAAAAATCAATTAATAGCATACCAAGGTACAGACAGCAAATTCAAAGGGTCAGGTTATTGCGCTATGGAGCTTGAAGATGTAGCCCTCCAAGGAACTTCCTCAGAATTGAACCCAATACCTTCATTGGATAAAAATGTGTTTGACACGAGAGGGGAGGGAAATGAAGGAAGGGAAAAGATAATTAATTCGGAAGAAGAAAACGAAGAATTCTATGAGGCAACAGAAGCGATTCACAACGATGCCGTTGAGGAGTCATCCTCACAACAGTCACCAAATACAGAAAGGCAAACTGTTGCTGGAAGAATGTTGCGACCTGTTCCTAGGATCGACTATAAACCTTTTTATTAAGATGATACTTATTGTAATGTCAAGCTAGGGGAAGGAGTGTCATATATTCTATTGATTATATAAAGGTGGTTCGCTTGTGAAATAAAGTCAGTGTGCTACTAGCTACGGGCCGTTTCATTTGTCCCTGCGTTCGCATACTTATCAGTATGGAAAAGCGAATAAGATCAGTTAAAAAAAAGTAAATGAGACGGAAGGCAGTAGGGAGACCTGTCAAAACATTCTTACATTGCTTACATGGTCGTACTGTAATTTAGCCTCATTTTTTTTGTTAGTACACAGTCGGACAGCTAGTAGTATATATTTTATTTCATTTCCATATACAGCTATAGTTGGTACTGCACCATCTGTTTTCTATGTGCTGTAAACTGATCAAGATCACTGACTGTTAATAACTTAAATCGTTCCTTTAAGTCAAAGCTATGTCGTATGACGTCACTCGATGTTTGCAATTACACATCACAAGTGGTAACGATGCGTGTGTTTATTAATACTGTAAAAGAACTGTTCGTTGTAATTGACACTTGCGTCTCTGGCGCCAGTGAGTTTGTGGAGGTGTGAAGTTAGGTAAATTAGCCTGATTTGGAGCATGTTTGATTTTTTTTTTTTTTTGTGCAAACTTCTATAGACCTTGTTTGAAACTTGATGAAAAGATAAAGCGATATTAGAAAGAGACAAACATATACATCTATAGCATTTCAGGTATGAGAGAAAGGAATAGAATACATTACACAGTGTTTCTTAAATTCGCGGTCTTATCATTGTATATTTCATTAAGTAATAAACGCTCCTGTCCGAGCTTTCTATATTTGCCTGTCCAAGTTTTGTCTATGTGTAGTACGTGCGTGTGTACGCCAGCGTGGTACCTATTAAGACTCATGAATAAACGTCTTAAGCAGCGTGGTATATGGTTCAAGTGTATCGTTCATACTAATATTTTATCATTTTTGAAGGTTTCACTTTTACCGCGTGTGAACTGCACACATGTATTTTTTTATTTATGAGTACAAAAAAAAACAATTATGCCACAAGCCAATATCTCATTTCATTCACAAACCTATATGAGGTTACACAATTAAGATAAATCAAACAACACCTCATTTGTTAAAATCCACTTATTTAATGTTTTATCACAGTCAAATAAATTATTTTACTAATAAGTTAATTCTTATTCTAAAATTATTTCATTGTTTTTCTTATTATAAACCAGCGTACTTTATTCTATTTTTTTTTGTTCAGTTGCCTATAACACCGTTATTTTTATATTTTTTAACTACTATTGGAGTGAAACTTTTTCACGGGGGCTTTGAAATTCTCAACTGTAACCTATTTGTGTGACTAAAAGTGGTGAGGATAAAGACCGAGTTGGGTAAAGTGTTTCTCATTTGATCACCGAAGTTAAGCAACGTCGGGCGCCGTCACTACTAGGATAGGTGACAGTCTGAGTACACCGTGTGACATCGGCTTTTTGTTTTGTTGTTTTTATAAAGAAAATTTGACTTCTTTCGTGTGGTCATAAGCAGACACACACTATTTTATTTTTATATTGCTACTATCTAAGTTTGTTTACATTTTTGCTAGGACTTTCTAAAAGCGAGAAGAAATCAATTCACATGTCGCACGGAAATTGTCTCGATCGTGATGTTGAATTTAGTTGGCGCTTCGAAACCGCAGACGATTGTAATTTAGCACATACGATATTAAGAACAAAAAATCGGAAGAGTGTGAGTTGGAATCACGTAGCGAGAGTTCTGTACTGCTATGCAAGATATTCGAGTAATATATAAAAAAAATATATACTATTAAATATTTATCTTTTGTGATTAAATTTTGTGATACTTATTTATTTTTTGTGCCAAAAAAAGAAATTAACTTCGACCATTTTTAGAACTTTTAAAAGGCGTAACTAACCTCTATTTTTTTTTAATCCAGCTATTCGTTAATGAGGGCTCTTAAAATATGATAAACAAATAAAATTATATTTATGTAAGAGATTCCATCAATTTTTTATGCCACACTACTACTACACATATATATAAATTAATGTATAAACGATTCATAAACTTCATCATCAATTAACGGATAACCAAGAAAGTTATAACATCTAAGTGTTTTTTATTAAAAAAAAGTTCTTATACGTTCCACTTTACTATATACTCGTAGTTAGCCATTAGCATTTGTGAAGTATCAACTTCTATATAACCGATTGCCATGAAATTTAAATGTGTAACCAAAATACGACGAATATTTACATAATAGTGCTGCAATAATCTATTTATTACAAAAAGTAATGACAAACGCGTGTGACATCGCGACCACAGATAATGGGTGCATTATTAAAGTGAAGCAACTTAGTAACAGCTAATATATTTAGAATTACTTCATTTTTATTATCAAAGACACATATATATTTTACTATGTAAGTATGTTTTAGTATTAGCTCTTATTAGTACTATACAATACTCAGATGTCATGTCTAAACTTTGATGTGAATTATATAAAAAAAACGAATTTTCAAGGTTAATTAACTTTGTAAATAAAGAACTATCGTTGGGTTTCGAAGTAACAAATTACGAAATTGTTACTTTACTGATGTTGCAGCCACCGCCTGAGCATATAATCATAAAATATTTGGTCCAAATGTAACATACTCGTATATGGCAGCAATTCTCAGTAATTACCAAAAATATAACAACTCGAGTTAGTTGCGCGCCGACCAACGCGCCGGACAATTCGGGACGTGCTGAACCAAGCGGGCGGCCATTTTCTAACTTCGTCCTTTATTCGAATTCTCGTTTTAAATCTGGAATGTTACGTGTAAATCTATTTGAGTATTTTCCCTGCTAAGGAACCATTTGTGAATGTCATACGATTTATGTGTTTAGTACAGATTAGTAAAGATCACAAAAGGATTTATTCTTCGTTCTGTTTAAATATATCACAATGATGATCTTACCAATGATTATACGCTGCGATATTTTCTGTACCGTATGCGTTTTGTCTGCCTAGAAGCGAAAATTAACAATTTTGTCGGAAATTAACAGTTTAGTAATCTGTGAAATGTGAGTTTATTTCTTTGTTACATTTTCACGCCTTAACGACTCAACCGATTATTATGACATTTTACATAGACGTTATCAGGGTTATAGAAATAGACATAGGATACCTTTCATCTACAGAAAACTACTGCTGCCGAGGGATAAGCCAAATATACATCTTGCTATAACATTTCGGTTAATTTTTCGGTAAATCATTCTGAAAACAATATTTCGTGCTTTTAATTCGAATCCGTTTGTATACAAAAATCTAATTATATCATACAAAATTAGTTGAAACGAAGTAAATGAATTAAAAATAAAAATAACAGCATGATACACTAAGATCCTGTCAAATATTTGTATTTTCTGTTGGTTGAGTCAAGTATAGTTTAAATATATACAACATGAGGTAAGGACAGTGATATTTATATAAATAAAAATCAAATGGCGAATGTATGTAAGCGTATCACTTCAGAACGGTGTACCTTTTTGTCTAATTCTTTTTTTGTCTTTGCAATTGTCAGAACGAATTTTGTATGAAAGAAAATGTTTGAGAAGTCGTACGAAAATATGAAACATTTGAGTTAAAAAAACTACATATAAAGAGTGAGAGAGACAGAAGACAGTATGGGTATCATCAAAAATATTGACAGTTGATGATTAATTGTCTTTTTATTTCATTACATAGTTTTTTTGTCAACAGTCCCTTTTGTCTCATTTTTTGTACGAAGCTGGGGCTGGTAGCTAGTATAAATAAAAAAAACTAAATCTTTAACGAAAACAAACAACTAGAACGTAGGTAAATCCGCTGGCAGAGGTTTGTAAAGAATAACTCAGTCAGTCGGTAAATATTAGCATCTGTAGCATGGTACAAGTACACATTAGAACGTTGCATAGTACAGTATTGACTGTTCAAACGTCATTACAGTTTTGAGGGTTGCCAGATACAGAGATATATTATTTTCATTATTTTTAATGTAGATATTTACTTTGAAATATATACAAATAAATAAAATTTAAGTATCTGTTTGTGATATAAAAATAACAGCTTTTTACTAAACGTGTATGAAAGTATATGCAATGCTTGTAACAAAAAAAAATTTTTTTTAATTTTTTCTGTTTGTTTGTTCCTTCGAATCTCCAAAACCGTTAGACCGATTTTAACGGCGCTTTCACTAGTACATAGCTAGCTCCTCATATTATAAGAAGACACTTAGATTTATTTAAGCTTGTTTTAGAAAGTAATAGTGTTCGCACCAATTATAATAAACTAAATATGGTGTCTCCAGAACTGCGTGTGCCCCACGCGTAAGTTTACACTAAATAAAATCTTTCTAATTTAGGTAACCTATAATTGAATTTTACCTCAAAAAATTATAATTTTAGATAACATCTTTTAGTAATGCATTTTTCGTAACTATTATTTTGATTAACTACATTACTTCTAATAATTTTGGTTTAAGTTCTCCATTGTAATTATAAACTTAGGTTGGTTTATTATTGGGTGAATATTAGGTTAGATTTGATTTTTTTTAATATGACAACCCTCTGAACACGTGCAACAAAATCATGCGCGGGCGTCGTTCACAGGATATTATGACTACACTGCGCCTTTACTTTATGCGGTTCTGGTAGTTTAGTGATGAACATTTGATATCGAGAATAATGTTCACTAGGTTTTGTTCTCTGCTTCGCCCCCATTCATATAGGTGTAATCTATCCTTCGGGAACACTACAGTTTTTGTTACTTACAACATCAGCTATCTGCCAGTGAAAATCGATTGAACCGTTACGGTAATTGGCCGGAACAAACAGACAGGCAGAGAAAACTTTTAAATAATGTTTTTTGGTATGAATATCGTATATACTTTCATATCCATTTAGTAAGAAGCTGTTTTTTGACATTAAAACAGACACTCCAGTTTTATTTATTTGTATAGAAGATGAGTTTTTATTACAAAATATGAAAAATGAAATGAGTAAAAAGGTCAACATCTCAAAAGTTCACATATCATTGCCGATACTGTGCTTTATAAATTCGTGTTATAGGGTCTGTGGAAATTTTTCTTATAATCTTTACATGGAAATAAAATTGAATTAACTGTTTTTTGTACGCGCTAATCTCCGCTCCGGCTGAACTGATGTTGATGTTGAGACATAGTTTTTGTTTTTTTCTTGCGGTGTTTCCACGCGCTAAACTCTAGAACTAATATTTAAGAGTGGAGAAATTGTCTCAAAAATATTAATTTGCTAATATTTGTAGCTATAATGCTAGTGTGCTAATATATGTGATATATTTATGTATAATAATTATACTATGCTAATATGCTAGTAAAAATATAAGTGTTCTAAGCTAGAACAAGGTAATAGTACGAACGTACAATGTAACAGCCCAACAGTGTGTAGTCAGTTCGAAAAAAAAAAACAAAAAAAATATCAGCAACTAAATGCAAGTAAAACTGCAGAACACAGCTTGTTTTATATAAATAGTGTACAAATGTAGAAACTTTGAGGTCATTATTTAAATGTAGTCATTAGTAACGTTTGTGAGTTGATTTAAGCTTAACGTGGATTTGATGATTTCGCTCATTGGAATTAAAATTCTATTTAATAATTTTAAGTGTTCATTATAAAGATCAGGTCAAAAGTATGTGAAGAATGTGCTCGGTGACTCAAGTGTGTGAGAACGATTCTGAATTGAAAGGTCTTCGACTGAAGTGGATAATATCATCGGTTAGGTATGTTGTGAAATCAATAAATATAGAACAACAGATTAGTTTGAGCGTGCAGTACAAAAATTTACTGGAAAACATTACACTTAAAGACTTAATTATATATTTTTTATGGTTAGTTTATTATATTATAGACTTTAGACACATTAGTCATTAGGTAGAGCATTTTTTATAACTAAAATTCAAGTTCAAACTGTATCGTTGAGACTTAACACTTATTTTTATCAATTTATAGATCAAAATGTCTTTAATTAATAACGGGTATACAAGTATATACCAGTAAATAAATTCGTTCTTACTTAATACTTTACATCAATTACTTAATATTTTGTAATATCTATACATATAATAAGAATGTAAATCCAACGCGTCTATACTTTTTTGATTTTTGAGAAAAAAATTGTTGCAGGTGTCTAGGAATAAGTAATAGAATCCATTTCGATCATTTTTAGAAATGTCTGTTTGTTTGAATAGGCATCACTGGTAAAGTACTAGGTGTCTGATAAAACTCCAGCATGAAAATAATCAAGCATATTCCGGAGCAACATTAATTTTTTGTTTCATTAAAATCGGTTCACTCTATCAAAAGTTATTGTAATTTTAATGACGGGAGTTAAGTACAAGAGAAAAATAGATAAGTAAATGTACTTTATCCTTATCCAAAAACCAGGGTACTTTATAACATAAATAAACATTACCACACTTATTCCATTACTAAGACATAGAACGAAAGAAAAATGGTTAATATTTTATTTTCACATTAATAAATATTATTAACCTACGAAGTTCAGTAATTAATTAATATGCATTACTGGAAATAGATGGCGCTCAACCGTCATTTTCTAAATTTATTATTACTATAATATACATTCTAAAAATTGGCTAATTACATGTATTACATATTTGTATACATTGAATAACTTACTTTGTATAAGTAAAATATGATTTTTATTTTTCGATCGCATAAGGTTTATGATTAAATTTGTAAATTTCTAATTAGTTTCGTGTTGTAAATATTACAAGTTATTGAACCTTATCACATTTTAGGACAATTTTATATTATAATTAAAAAAAATAAAGAGACTAAAATTGTTCATTGAACATAAATGTAAGAAAAAATCATCTTTAGAAGCAATAACAAACTACGTTTTTGACGACATCAGGTGGCGCTAAACTTATAATTTGATTTGTTTACTGTCGTAAGGATATTATTGCAAGGAAGAGTATAGGTAACAATGCGATAATTTCTGTGTTTTTTAGGATTTTTCGAATTATAATTTTCATATTACCTTGATTCTAATGTCTTAATTACGCTTTGAATTAATGAATACTTTTTGGTTTATGTATTAGGGAGCTTGTATTTTCTTCCAGTGGCACCGTGGAGAAAAAATACTGCAGGCAGTGCAAATAAAAGAAAGGATAACATAAAAATAATAATAAGAATGAGCTATGTGAAGTATATATGAATGAATATTATAAGCCCTCGGATGATTTTTTAAGACTCAGAGCTCGGATGATTTTTTAAGACTCAAAGCTCAAAATGACAGATATTCAATTATTTTTTAATTTCACTACATCGTACATTGTAAATTTTATGGTTTAGTAAAAAAAGTTCGTACAAATGAAAAAATAATTTAATGATACATTTTACATGAAAATTATTATTTTACAATTCATCATTTGTTATTTTTCAAAGCTTTGTAATAAATCAGGTATTTTTTAAGCGTATGCTGCCAACAGTCTATTGACCTATGCCTCAAGTTTACATTCGTTTGTATAGAACTTAAATATGTATGGTTTTGGACAGTCCAGTGGTTAATATTGTTTTTACAGTTGTTAAATTACAATATTAGTGTTATGGTACTCCTATACCTGCGTGTATCGTCACGAAGTTTTGAGGTCTGATCCTCCGGAATGGAGCCCTCTAGCACGTTGCTTGCGCGACTACAGTGACACTGAATTAATTTTCAAACACTAGTTTTTACAACACAACACCGATCACCACACACACGTGCACATACATACATGTAGGTACGCATAGTGTTTGAGTTTATTTATTTTTTTATCCCTTTTTCGAACGGAGTTAACTTAGATTAACTTAGTAGTCAGATTCAAGATACATGTATGAGTTCGTGAAACATACATGCTTGGTACACGTGTATGTTTCACGAATTTATATATGTATGAAATAATAGTTACCTTAGTTTAGCTTAGCTTAGTTAGACTCGGGATGTTTCGCGACAGTCCAAGCCGAGACGCGCCGTGCGCCCTTGTGCTGGTTGCCCATATAAAATCGGGTGAGTGCTTTAAGCGCTCCTCTTGGTAGTCCGGTGAAACTGTGGAGGCCTTGCCAGGTCAACAGTGTAGCCAGTTCGAAAAAAAAAATCACGAAGTTTTGTCCATGTTTGCAATAAATTTAGGTGTTGGCACACGTTACCGTCGTGTGTTACGAACTATCTGACTGTATGACGATGGATGCAGCACGATAGCATGGCCCACGGTTTTTACACACATCAAAGTAAATTGGAAGCCATAATTTTGAGTTATTATTGAAGTGACAAAGAGGTGTGACCATTATTAGTTTTTAGCCTGACAGCTTACATTACAAATATACAAGATATACAGATATAAATTAAGACTGTTTCATTAATCACTGTGTTTTGTATTCCGTTCCACGCGGACGAAGTCGCGGGCACAGCTAGTATTTTAGTATAATTTTATTGCCGGTATAAACTGCTTTCAATTATTCTGCTATAAGTAAATTTGCTCTTTTGTATCGTGCTGCAATATCTGACAACGTGATAATAAAATTAATATTCGTTGTTTGAATCGAGACTTCGAGTGTGAGCAACGTGAAGTGCTCCTACTTTCACACCTATTTGTTGGCGAATCTTGTTACAACGTTCACGTTACAATAACACCGGACGACTATTGCAATATACATATATTGTATACAGTGTATTTAATTACATCATTAAATATCAATCGCCGTATGTAATGTAAGCGCATCACTTCAGAATGGCTGCAATATTTTGCTAATTCTTTTTTTTTGTATTTGTCATAACAAGGTTTGTAGGCATCAAAATGTTTAAAAAATCGTATAGAAAAGTGAACAATTTGGTTTAAAATTCTGAATATAAAAAGCGATGAAGTGAATGAATCAGAAGACTAAGATAATCTTCGAAAATATTTACATAATGGACAAATTGATGTTCAGCTGCCGTTTTATTTTATTACATATTCGTACTGTAAAGGGAAGATTCAGTCTCATTTCCTTCTGCAGTATACCCGCACAAAGCCGGCGCAGACAACTAGTTGTTAATAACAACAATAACAATGAATACCAACAGCATAATAACGTCTTCATTAATTCGTTGTCCATGGCGTAGAAATAATACATTACATTATTAGTTGTTGTAATAATAACCACATCTAGGAATTACAGCTACGGTAATAAAATGTCAAAAACAAAACCGCCTATAATGTCAAAGTCGACCTACATTTTTTATCGACTAATCTTATGGATTCATCGACTCGGGCGCAACCACAAGCGGTGCGTGCGATATGACAAGGGTTCGGTGACCCCGACGCGCTGCGTTTTGTGAATGCTTTCGTTGGTGCTGATGATAAAATGTTATACACATACTTTTTTATATTTTTATTCATGAATGAGATCGCCTTTTAGAGGGCTCTGTATATATTTAAGTGCGTGTGTTTTGAGTAAACGCCGACTTAACTTTTTACCCCGGCTTCTTTTTGGCGCTATGATTATTATAGTTGCGCGTAATTTAAAATCGATGATATGTTTTAAGTTATTTAAACTACGTTAAATGTTCAACGTAATTGGATAAGAAATAAAATCACATTGATCTAAAAAACCATCGCAAATAACCAATTATTTTTTATTAATATGTAAAAGATAAAATTGATTACTGTGGTTATCCTTATGGGATAAACATATACTTAATTTTCTATAGGTATCTTTAAGATATACATTATGGTATATTATTAGATTTTATAGTACTTAATTTTCTATAGGTATCTTTAAGATATACATTATGGTATATTATTAGATTTTATAGACTCCTATAAAGGAATTGAAGTAAACATATCATTTTGAGGTTATAGAATTCTTTATATTTTATAGGTTTTAGCATTTGACGATATGGTCTAAGATGGTAGATGAACTCTACGACGACTGGACTAGACGAAGACTGGCTCTCGAATGTAGCTGCAAAAATACACCTACAAGTGATTGGACACAGATTTCCAGCTTAAAAGTATTTGCTAGCCAGGCGGTCATTACGTAAAGCCCTTATGCATGGTGCTATGGTTTTATCACGATATTTATCATGAATGGAAGCTCAGGTTACTTATAGTTTCTACCTTGATCGATGCGGTGTACGAACACGCTACATAAGGCTTTTCTTTAAAAAGTTTGGGCAATGAAATCTAAAACTGACATTATATAAGCACATTATAAATGGCTCAAAAGGCTCTTAGCCCAATTAAGAGCTTAAACTAATCAAGTTTTTATTAATAGAACATTTCTTGAAAGATTTCTAATTACGATTTCATTCGCCGGGAGCCGATAGCGTTACTAAATTAATTAATTCAAATTATTCAAGAGTGTATTCAGAATAATATTCTTTGATACTTATCGTCAGATTCGAATTGATATTTGTAATTAATATGTTAATTTATAGTAGATAGCTTAGTAAGGTCTGAGTAAAACGAATCTTTATTACTTATTCTCAAAATATTATAGTATTCTTTTCTTTAAGAAGTAGCTATCGTAATTTCGAACGAGTCTAGTTTAGTTTATAAACCGTCATCTTGCTTCCCATACGATTTCAGGAAAAAATGTACGAACCGAAAAACAATAACTAGTGCAAATTATATTGTATGTCACGTGTTCGACCATAAATGTATGTAATATGTATATGAAATAATTATTAAAACTTTATTATTGTACAGAAGCGTAGTATAATTATTATACGGAAGCACACTAAAGTATAACTTACATAAAATTGCCGCCGATTTTTTTTTTCTTTTCCATTACAGGCAACCTGTTCAAAGATTATTACTGCCATTCTCAGGTACCACATTGGTTTCTTCTGCTTATGCGATTTTTCTCTTTATGAAAATATGTTCTAGGCTCTTAATATTGATTAATCGTGTTTACCGTTTTTGGAATAAATGGCCTGTGATAATTTCAATGTTTTAACAATATGGTGGTTCTTTTGTTAGAACTTTCCATGGAGATTTTGTAGTATTTTAAAGTTAATGCTCCGTGGTATTATTTCTTATTCACTTAACTTGTGCATAATAACCAAACTATATTACGTAAAATACCACCAATGTTACAATATATGTAGTCAAATAACACAAGATCACTACATAGTATAAAACAAAGTCGCTTTCTCTGTCCCTATATCCCTATGTATGCTTAAATCTTTAAAAATACGCAACGGATTTTGATGCGGTTTTTTTAATAGATAGAGTTATTGAAGAGGAAGGTTTATATGTATAATAACATAAATTAAATAGTGGAGAAATACTGTTATTTTTGAGGTTACTCCAAATTTAACGCGCGCGGGCCACGGACAGTAATGAATAAATCAAAATTACTGGATCGGTTTTAATCATTTTTTCAGTGAATCACATAGGCTATATATTTTATACCCGTGCGAAGCCGGAGCGGGCCGCTAGTTATGAATAAAATATAAAATCCACTACATGACAGACTAAGATCCCGCCCAAAACTTCTTGCCGCTCTTGCGCTTTCACGCCTTAACTACTCAACCGATCATCATGATGTTTTGCGTACACGTTATCAGTGATACTGAAAAGGAAACAGAGTACATGTCAACCTAAAAAAAATGTTCCAGAGGAACAGGTACTTTAAATCTACATTAAACCCTTGTCTGTCTAAAACCATAAAGGTTTAAGTTCCATACAAACGAATGTAGACCTCATGAGGTACAGGTCAACAGACTGTTGGCAGAATAAGCTTTAAAATAGCTGATTTATTAAAAAAACTATGAAAAATAACAAATTATACATTGTATAATTATAATTTTTTGTAAAATGTATTTATATATTTATTTTTTTAATTTTTACGAACTTTTTTACTAATCCATAACATTTATATTTTACGATGTCATGAAATTAAAAAAAAAATGATACTGAATAAGCCATTTTGAGATCTGGGTTTAAAAAATTAGCCGAGGGGTTAACGTTAGCCAAGCCAGGGATAAAAGCTACCGTGGGAGAAAACCACGTTAAAAAGTTACGGGTGTTGAGGAGACAACCTCGTTAAAAAATTACCTTGGGAGGAAACCACGTTAAAAAGTGACAGAGGGACGGCCTTTGGGCGGAGGGAGAGGGAGAAAACCTCAAGAAAAAGTTACCGTGGGAGGGAACCACGTTAAAAAGTGACAGAGGGGAGGCCTTCGGGCGGAGGAAGAGGGAGAAAAACCTCATTAAAAAGTTCCTGTGGGAGGAAACCACATTAAAAAGTGACAGAGGGGCG
Source organism: Antheraea assamensis (assembly GCA_035772565.1). NCBI lineage: Eukaryota > Metazoa > Arthropoda > Insecta > Lepidoptera > Saturniidae > Antheraea > Antheraea assamensis. Next base: position 2,298,201 of record JAQQSE010000058.1, read on the forward strand.
GCCTTCGGGCGGAGGGAGAGGGAGAAAACCTCGTTAAAAAGTCACCGTGGTAGAAAACCACGTAAAAAAGTTACAGGTGGTGGTGGTTGAAGGGGGTGACCCCTTGACTACCAAACCGGACCAAGGAGGGAAGGGGCTGGGGACCTGACTTTCCATTGCACATTGGTTCGGTAGACGGGTAGGCAGCTTGACCGGGCTGTCGTCGCGGTCAGGGCGTTCGCGCTGGGCCTTGTCGCCGAGGTGGCATGGTGCTTGCTTGTTCGATCCCGTGCCACTCCATAGCGCGGCAGACGGTATCTTGTGGGTTTTTTTAGTCAGTAGGAGTCTGACACCCCACAGCTCCCCAGGGCTGTGGGTGTCCAATGAAGGATTTCTTCCCACATAAAAAAAAAAAAAGGGATAAAAGCTAGTCTACAATATTTATAAAGTAGTTTTGGTCCGCGGCTTCGTTCTCTTTAATTTAAATTTCACCTATCACTTCGGAACAATACTTTTCTCAGAATAAGAAATAGCCTAAGCCTAAGCCTATATCCTTCCCGTCCCGTCTATTATTTTTCCGGGTCCGGGTTGCTTTTGATTCACCACCACAATGAGAAGTTAAGTGTAATGTGAATCGCAAAGGTGTCAGTCACGTATTTCCTAGAAACGTGAAGATATCAAGGTTCAACACTCGAGAAACAACTGTCGCAACATCACGAAATAACAGTTAAGGCTAGATTTTATAATAATTATACCATTAATTATTTATATATAACGCAATAGGATTGTGTATTATTGAGGTCGATACAAGGTCGTTTGAGAAGATGAATTAAAACACTCCCACGTTTCGCTGATAACATTTGGTATTCAAATTACGACTTAATAAAGTAAATGCAAGGTCAAATCTCATCACTACTTGAAAATATTGCCGTAAGTTGAAGAAATAATTGTACAGGTGTTTAGCAGAAATTAACCTCTTTATTTAAAAGCCAAGTTACTTTTCTCCCGTTCATAACATAACAGGGCGTTTCCTGGGTTCCGTTTATCGTCCACTCCGTCATGCTTTAAAAAATGATAAAAGGGCATCATCACCTTACCCTTAACCCACCTAAGTAAGGGCGGCACAACATGTTTTCCTTTTCCACCCTCTTTTGTCAGATGTCATTTCATTATTTATACCTTTTATACACATATCATTTTTGACACAATCTATCCATACTTTCTTTGGTCTTCCTTTGCTCCTACCACCATGCCTATTCTTCGTGATATTAAAAACGGTAAGATATGTTTGCGAAATTTGCTTATCATAATTTCTTAACACGTTGATAGATTGTTATAATAAATTAAATAGTAATACCAACTTATGAAATCGGCTTTGAACTAAAAACAACTTAGAGGCTGTCGTCTCTACACGGTATGAAAATCTAACGAATCAACAAAACATTATATAGCTACTGATTTCCCGTGTTTAAAAATTTATAGCCATTACCCATAAGTTCATAACATTCTTGCTATTACGTGAAATTACTAAACCCATATTAAAATGATAATTGCACGGCATATTTCGGTTGAATAACGTCTTCTGTGCTAGCAGCCACCGCAAGGTGAAATTGGCAATTCCAAAAAGGATTAAAAATGTCTAATTATGTTACTTTATTCTGATATAAATATGTAAAAATACATTTGTACCAAAATGCCAAATTTCCACCATACGTTAAAACTACGTAAGTTTCTGGTCAAAGTACGTTTTCCCCATATTGCTGGTGAAATATTTGAAACATACAAAGTTTTTAAAGCACATAAATAACAAGTCCAGACGCTCCAGCAATTTTCCAGTATATCGCTAAAACAAACAACTACATTCCCAGAGCACGCATGTTTACAACTTTAATACAAAAATTACCACAGTGTAGTAAAATTCCTCGTGACACAGATAATATAGTGCACACGAATGCTTCATTCATAAAACTAGCTAACGAGACCGTAAAAAAGCGTCACAAAATTTAATAACACCTCTTATAAGGAAATTGAGGCTAAAATCTATATCAATAAAGTTGCAAATTGAACGCGAAATCTAATCAAACGTAAAGTGTATTGTAATTTTAATTGGTATTATTTTGCCTCGGATGAATAGTGATTCATCGGCAGTCTCGCGGCTAAAAGGACGCGATCCACTCGCCTGTGTCTCCGATACTATATATTTTTTTTAATTTTCCTGCGCGTGTGATATGGAACGCAGTCTAAATATATTCCCAGTGGACGGTTCTGACGTCTTGTGTTTTGTAATTTTAACAAATCGTTAGTGTATTATATATACATTTAAAGTGGATCTAAGTTACCGAAGGATGATTAGTCAACGCTGAGTCAGTAGATCAAGTGAGTTTTTTTTAACATAAATATTTTATTCTGATATAAATATATAGTAATGCAATTGTTCTGTTCTGTTGTTCTTATTTATTTACATTATTCCATACTAAAATGACAGTGTAATATTTAAATAATGTATTTAAAAAGGGTTAAAAAATCAATTTAAATTGATTCAATATTAACAATAAACATGTATTTATACTTGTAGACCATATAAGCAGAACTTGCTCTGTCACGTACCTTAATAAGATATGGGTGTAAAAAAATATTAAATAAAAAAATATTGATAGTTTTGTGAGGCTGAAAATTTGAAACTGTATGTTTTTTTATGTGAGATATTAATAAATAGATTTAAAAAAATTTGTTGGATAATAAAAAAAAAACTAGATCCCCTTATCAACGCCACCTACCTAGTCTATATAGCTAAGAAAGATGTACGTGGTACTTACTATATGTAATAAAAAAAATCCAAATCGATCAAACGGTTTTAGAAGAAAACAATTACGGACATACGCATCCCGAAATCATTCTATACATATAATATATTGACAATATATACCCTTTTTTATCAGTTAAAAAAAACAAGTCAAAAAAATGTATAAACATCAAACTCCATTGATCACTAAATTCGCTATACCTAAGTATTTTTTTACGTTACTAATTTTACTGTACCCGCCACTAGGTGGCGCGCAGTGCGACTATTTTTTTATCGTTCAACAAATTGCCATGAAAATTGATGTGAAGGTATTTAAACACTTTGAATATTTATATAATATTCATTGTGCTCTAAATAACTAGTTTATTTAAAATAATGATTATTATAAAAAATCATCGACAAACGCGTACGGAACCGCAAGCATAGTGTATGTCAGAAATGCAGATAACTTACAAAAATAATGCAAACAACAATACAAATAATAAAAATAAAAACTGTAGATAAAGTTATTTTGGATCGTGGTCGATGTGAAATGATATTATGAGTAATTAATGATTCTGGACTCTAAGTACATTATTATTAAATGCCTTTCCCTGTTGAGATTTTTTTTATAATACGACTAAAAAGGTAGAATCATAATTAATTTGGAGTTTACGAAACGAGGAAGCTTCTCGAGTGATAAATGAGGCTATTTCCGAATAGTCAATAAAAACCGTCGCGTTTTAGCCCATCTATTAGTCTCCGACTGACCAAATAGCATGGAAAAGATGCGACAGCCGCGATTCGAAGTGTGATTTTGACAGAAATCTTGGTTTTAGAATTTCGTTATCTCATACATTCCGGGGCAAATGAAAGAGATAAAAAAGAAGTTGTAAATAGAATTTGGGAATGGTTAAGTCTAAATATTAGAGTGTTTATATTATACAAAAAAAGGTGGTGTACGATTCACACACGATAGAAGTGAAAATTCAGTAAATCGACAAAAGAATGAGATGAATATATATAACAAGGGTAGGATAATTACAAAGTTTATTTGTTTAAAAATGAAAGTATTTTTATTAATTTTAAAAGATATTTTGTATTTTATTTAACGTATGTTACATAATTTATTGCTCAAGTTCCATATTTTCAGTTTCAACAAACAAGATATTAAAATATTCACAAACACTGTTAAATAATAACACACCACGCTGACTTCTTACTAAAAAGCTGTAATACGCAGCCGCAACAATGTACAGTAGTATACGTACTTTTGACATATACTAACACACGATAAATACTCAAATACAAGCAAGTATTAAACAGTGTGCAATATACATACACACCGACATTTGCTCTCTCGCTCTGGCGTATAGTGATATTTCACTTCAAAAATAGTATGTATATTTCCGGCTCATTCTTTGTCTGCTTCATGCTACACATTTTTGTATTTGTGTCTCTTACCTGTCGTTTTTTCCGTTGCATCCGGTTTGAAATCACAACGATTCTAAAGAAGTTTCACTTAAATATTTTTTTTATGAATAAATGTAATGAATATCATTAATACTATTATATTCATATTATATAAAAAAGACTAATATGTAAAAGGACAAAAATGTATAAATACATATATACTAGCTTTTACTCGCGGCTTCGTTCGCGCTAACGTGGATTTGAAAGTTATCCTATATCACTCCTGACAATGTGTGTGCAAAGTTTCTTGATTGATCGGTTGAGTAGTTAAGGAGTGAAAGCGTAACAAATAAACTCATATCCACATTTATAATATTACTTAAGATGTTGAATAAATTATACATGTCTTATGTTATAGGGTTCTTGGTCATATAAAACAAACTCTGTAACTTAGGACCAAAGAAACATCACGTTGTACTGACCGTTAAATTTAAACTACTTTCAGCAAACGAATCAAGTTAATGTATACTTTACCTAGACAATTTTTAGAATAACTGATTTCTGAACCTTAACATTATAGTCCTGTAAAATTACTTTGTATTATCTATTCAAATCGGTCGTCTCATTCATATGTTTACTTGTAATTTTTATTTTAAAATATACTAGCGACCCGTTCCGGCTTTGCACGTCTGCATTACATTTCAGTGGCATCGTAAGTATGTAGAAGATTTACACCAATTCTTTGTGGTTATTTTCACAGTTCATCAAATTTATAAAATTTCAGCTACATGAGTTTTCACAGAAACTTTGTTTTTGGTGTACATTATTTTATAACTTTGTTATCTTTTAGAATGTTCAATGAAATTATGTTATCACTACATATTATAAAACAAAGTCGTCCGCCGCGTCTGTCTGTATGTTCGCGATAAACTCAAAAACTACTGAAAGAGTTGTAGTTGTCTTCACCAATAGATAGAGTAATACATGCGGAAGGCTTAGTTATAGAATTTGTCAAGGTTTTGTGTTAATTGGTTGAAATATAACGATAATTGTTGGAAGTGTTGGAAAAAGCCAGCCGCCTTTGAGTTTCATCGAAAACGTTGCTTAATTCTTTTGAGATATAACAAAACAATGCATAGTGAGATATTCCTCTGTTATAGATCTACAAAAAAGTCTGCGATAGCATATACCTATCTTTTAAGAATAGCTTACTATATCCATTTATCTTCTAAAAATGGCCACATAAAATGAGGTAATTGTAAGGCTGTTTAGAGGGATACAGTATTAATGCATATCAAGTTAGTAAGCATTTGATGCAGATAAGTATATATTTTTTATTATCAGAGGGAGATAAGGGTAAGAAGATGAAGAAGCATTACATATGTACAAAACTTTCCGGGAGAAATTCTCTGAATAATAGTGAAAACGTTATAAAAATCCGTTGTGTAGTTTAGAGAAAATAAGGTAACATACAGATAGACACAAAAACGATATAGCTTATTGAGTATGACTCAGATTTGCTCTTCAATTCTCATGACGTCACTACAGAATACACATAAGAGTTCTACACGGAAGGTAATAAAAACACGTAAGCGCCGATTACGTCGTTTGTTTACTTTAGATTTTTTATTGCGTTTTGTGTAAAACCTTCGACCTTAAATATATTTAAATCAAAAACGTCATCATGTACATTGACATTAGGTTTGAACGCGTGAACACAATACATGATAAGTAGACAAGAATTTTGTGTAAACTGCGGTATAGAAACAAAATAGTAAGTTGTCATTATCCCTTTATTTATTTTTAATTAACGAGTAAATCCTCTGACAACAGACAGAGACCTTATCTAGGTTGACAATACTTATTGTTAAATATGCTAACTTAATAAAAGATATTTGAAATTATACCTAAAAAGATTATGATAAAATTTATAAATAACATGTGTTAATACTGAATTACAAGTTATAAGAAACAAGGAACTTAAATACATTTATTACTAACTTAAGATAATATAAACCATTTAAAAGGAAATTATTATTATTTATGTATGTATACACATATACACGTGTATGTTATTGCATATGTTTATTTTTACTATTACTCTATTTTTTTAAATTATATTTTCATTACCTTGTGACATGCGCCCATAATATTTGAACAGTGAGATTACCAACAGAAGGTTTACATGTATAACATGTGTATATTACATCTGTGTAGAGTATATGAAAGTCGGTGGTATTCTAATGAATTAAATTATTCGTTCAATATTAAATAATCTTGAAATTATTTCAATCTTATAACTTTTCTTTTTTTTGGTTTTATTTTCTTTTTAATGTATAACCGATAGTATTAGTTCTCTAGGTTTTTTTGTAGCTGGGTATTTTATTTTTTAAGTTAAATTTTAGTTTTAATTATTTTTCGTATATATATTTCTCACATACGCGCCATTTTTGTTTTGGTATCATCTTTTTAATTTTTGCATATACAACGACGTAAGCTATGTTTACGGCTAGAAGGGTTTACTTTTAAGTATAGTTATAGAATATATGTTATCGAATTGCCAGATAAAATCCAGTTTCGTAGACCTAATAAAAAAAGACGTAAGGAGTTTGCGGGCGCTTTCATTGATAACTCCTTAGCTAGCCCATACAAGATATATAACAATAATGTAATACAGAGTTGTATATTTTAAAAATTTATACAGTCTACGATGGTGTGTGTTTATTTAATAATCCATACTAATCATTCCTATCTTTTATATATTGCGTTGAGGTTGCAGTTATAAAAGTATGGCGTCGTCCTATGTAGACGTTACTTTAATAGCCAATACTGTAATCCACTACTGTATATATTTACAAACATGGTGTGAACGATCCGATTATCGGATAACGATATTAAGAGCGGTCAAATACTTTGGCGAGAACTGTATGTTAGTATGTACACCTAGTATCGATAAAGACGGACACCGTTTTGTTCGACCGTTATGAATTTTAGCGCACCTGTTTTTCTATGGAGCCGATTTTTAAGCTATAGTTAACTACGCTACTAGAGGACTAGAGGGAGCCACGCATCTCAACTTCTATACTGTACAACAATCGCTATGAAAATTGGTGTGAGCAGTCATTTGAACAAGCAGAACATTTAAACATGACCATGGAAGTTTGCCCACCGATTTTCAGCTACTGATAGCTTCTCTCTTACATTTCTATGCAAATGACGACGAAATGAAATAGTATTTTACAAATTACAAAACTGACTCGGCCTTACAACAACTCCGTAAATCGATTACGCCATTCACATTTCCAATATAAAAACAATTCGACGGTTAACGATGATGTAATGCGTGGCATTTGAGAAATATAACTATGGGCTTCTATATAACTCGAGCTCTATGGTTATTGTAAGCGTTTTGTTTTTTGTTCTTGGTAACCGTTTTATTCTAAAGTATATTAAAGTATACATTACACAGAATTGTTAATTGAACAGTCAAAAAACAAAAGAATTTAAAAAAACAATGTGTGTCGTAAGATACACGATAGGACTGAAAATTTATTTTACAGTGAAACAATTGAATGAAAAAATACAACAAAAAGCCAACGTCACGCGGTGTTGCCAGGCGGCCACCTAAGTAATGACCACGCTCAACGCTATACTCGATATCGTGTTTACCCAAACACTTTTCGTCACACAAAAAGGTTGCTGATCAGAATTTCAAAACTCTCCCATAAGTAGTTTTACTTCTAAAATATTCATAGGCATAAATTTATTCAGTGGTTTTTTCGTTATAAGCAAAATAGGATACAGATAGAGATACACTAACGTTTATAATATTTTTATAGTATATATTATAATTTGTGCAATAGCGACATATGACATTATTCGAATATGAACACATTTGGTACAATAGCAATACTTAATGCAATTATCATATTAGCCAACAATTATTGTGTTAACCAACCGAGCGAAGCGTCAAACACACTTAACAGGTTTGCGCAACCGATATAAGGAAAAGTATGATTCCCTTGTTAATCGTAAGTTAGTTACGTTTAGCGACTATTGTTCTCAAACTGCCCCGGGGCAGACATCAGCTCGATAACCTAAATGCCGTTCAATGTAGCAAAGTACACAAGAAATACTCCAAAATGTATGTATGAAATCAAAGCACAGTTGTCATAATATTTTGAAGCGGGTGAATTACTTCGAATCGTTTCAAATGATCTTTCAGTGAAGGACAACGTTGTGATAAAACCATAGCATGGTGACATGGCATTTTCTAAGGTCGCCTGGCTATCTACCACTCTCAAGTTGGCAATCTGTCGACAAGCACTTGCTGGTGTATTCGCGCAGCTGCACTTGAGAGCCAGTCCCTCTTTTTTCAGTCGGACAAATTATCTAAAATATACTACGTAAAATGCCACATATATTACCCAGTATAGGGTCAAATAATATGAGAATTGATTACATGACGGTGTAAGTTACTGTCATATAATTACCTGAATTTCAAAGCATATTTGACAGGCGTGCGAAGCCAGGCCAAGTCATTAGTTTATGTCATAAAAGGTTACTTCTGTGTAGATCGTAAAAGAGCAATTATTATTATCGTACGATGACATGTTTTTCGACCAGAGGAGCGAGGGTTGCCAGGCTTCCCACAAAAATCTCGACATTAGAATTTACAATATTATTTCCATAATTTACCATGTATTGTAGGATGCCCACCAGCCTTCTTTACCGCTCCGTCGAAGTCTATTTCCAATGGATTAATATCGCCATTATTCAATATTTCACATTATCTTTTTTTATGAATTCAATTTTTTTAACCTTTTGTATTTACTAAGTAATATACTTAAAATTCATCAATACTGACATAATCTGGGCAGTCACATGAGTCGTGAGATTGCCTAGTTTAGATGACAGAGGTCATTGAAAAACCAACATCTATTGATCTAGCAATGAGTCTTTTTAAATCAAATGTATATGTATATTAATTAAAGAGTGTTGCTTTTTTTTAATCTTTATTTCATTTTGGGATTTAGGGTCATAAAGAACATATCAGTAAACAGTATTGTTAAGTATATTATTAAAATATGTCATTAAATTTTGCATCACGCTCTGGTAACCCCACGTGTATCTCTTATCATCATTTTACAGATTGTACCACTACGTTCATTTAAATAAGGTTAATCATTAGAAAAACATTGCATTATATTATAGCCCGTATGTAAAATATTATAAAGTAAATATTTCTTTACGCTAGGCCATGTAATATATGCCTTATTGATGTACATTAGGAATATACGAGCGATGCAATTGTAGAGCAATGATTCATATTTGTTTACATACAATAACAGCTTCATAGACATACTGGCATACCATATATTGTATTCACTAGCAATGATAAGTTATTAACATGATATTTCTTGAGATCTTGTCTTGTCTGATCATTTTTTTCGGATTATAGCGATTCTATAGTGTTACCAATGACTTTAGTCTTATATAAATAGTTTAGCTTTTTCATAAGAAACATGTTCCTCATTTGGTTTCATTGTGGGCTGCCTTTTATGTTTTCGTCGTAATTTTGTTATTGCTATTAAATCCTTACAATCCTATGAAATTGCCTGTAACAAAGGTAATTTATTATTACTGTTTAGCCCGTATAGTTAAGTGAAATTATAATTAAGTTAGGTAATACTTTTGAAAAACTCTGTATGTACGAGTAACAGCCTTTTTAGAATTAATTCAGCTGTTTCGGAGATATTAGCTCACAAAACAATTCTTTTGATTTGTAAAATATTTCCCCTTTGAATATTTTTGTGAGAGTGATTTTGGAAAAGGGACGGAAATGTGTAACAGAAAACCGGGGAAGCGCACGCTATTTGATTTGATCATTGAACGCGCGCGTGTGGCGGAGCTATGGCTATGAGATGGTGCCAACCCATTTTGCGTGAGGTTGGAATCATGATGTACTGTCGGCCAACATAGTGTATATGTGTGTGTGATGAGAAAGAAAAACGGAAATAGAGAAGGTGGACGCATCAGCATAAATTAACATCACATATGTTTCATCTCAATTTCATAGTAGGATAGCATTTCCCATAAGAACAAATAAGAATAGACGGATATAACAGTATTTATAATGGTTATATGGTATGATCACGATGTTGTCCTTCATCAAAAGCTTTGGCTTATTTGCAAGGATTTGAACGTACATTAATGGGCATGGTTTCCTTACATGCTAACTATAGAGCTATCATCGCTTATTACGTTTGTATCATACTAGCTGTGCTCGTGGTTTTACGCGTTATTATGTATTCTAATTACTTGTGATAAACAGTTCATTTGTAGTTAATTAAGTATTGTGTAAAATTCAACTGTGTCCATATTTTTACACATGTTAATTCTTCACCGACCAATCGTTGAAGAGTTCAGAACACAATGTGATGTGGCGTCATCTATTTGCGAGTTATCGTAAAATGAACAGCATAAAACCTTTTTCGATGAAAAAAGTATTGGTGTTGCTTTCATTATAATCCGTTAAATGGTATTTTAGTTTATCTATTTTTATATATAGTGAAACGTTTTTAGTTTTACATCGCTTCAATTTTTTTCGTTATCTATCGCATGTCGCATTAAAGCCGGCCTCGGAGTAAGGCTAAAGTGTTCGGCAGAGTAGCCAAGATCAATATGGCGGCACCCATAGCTCAATTCAAAATGATTCAATGATTTATATAAATATTGTGCTAAATTTTTTGAAGATTTACTACTTTTGGCGCGTTAGCGAAAAATGATCAGAGTAAATTTTAACGACGCGCCCGCACACCGTCACCCTGAAGTTAGCTATAGTCAACATTTAATTTTAAAAAAGTATGTATGTATTAAATACCTTTTTTCTATTGTTAGTGTCGTTTTTTCTACAAACGTAGAATAAGGCGAAAGATAAAATTTTTGAAAAGATTTTTATCTTGTTACGCCAAAGAAGTATAACTTTTAACGCGTGTACATAAGTATTTTGAATGCGTCCATCATCTGAATGACTGTATTTGTTATGTATTCCGTACTCTTATACGCAGATTGAAAAACGCGATTTTAATTTCTTTAAATCGAATAGCTTTCCGAAAATTTTCAGTTAAATGCTTACGATCCGAAAAAAACTTTTATTTACATCGTGGTTTCATAAAACCACACATTTATATACATTTATATATACAGATTATACAATACAATCTGTTACACAAACTAGATACATAAGACAATAATATTATACATATTTTCCTGATTGACCTGACAACCCCGGATGTGAAGGACACGAGGCGCGGTTCATAACAGATCAATTTTAAAACGAACAAGTTAATACCTGTTATTTCATATTAAAATGATTATTATTTATTCTTGTTTTAATTAATAATCTATTGAGAACTGACAATGAATATTATCCAATTCTTTTATTGCACTCAGTTGTGAAAAACTGGAATAGTAATGCGGTTTCAAATACAACTATTGAAATACTCGTATAGGTGTTTTTTTGTATACTTTATAGGTTAGCGTTTGACCACAATCTCATCTGATGTTAAATGATAATGTGGTCTAAGATGGTAGTCACGCTAAACTTAGAGAGAGACTGACTCTCAAGTGCAGCTGCCGAAACACACCAACAGACAGCGACAGCGACAGATTTTCAAGTTGAGGGTGGTAGCTAGTCAGACGAAATTAGAAAAAGCCCTACCACCATGCAGATTGAGGTTATTAACATGAGAATTACTGGATATTGTTGCTTCTTTCTATGTAATGGTGTGTGATCCGTTAGTTTAAGCAATTATTCTAATATATTTTTTATGAATAATAAATTACGTTAAATAATTAAATCACATAATTTTATAGTTCATACTTTATATATAGGTTTTACAGTTTGATCATAATCTCACCTTATATTAGATAATTATCATTTAATTATTTATTTATAATTGGCTTCAAATGGTACCACGATAAAAATTACATTGGCTCCCTATAAGCTGCTGGATAAATTAATAAAGTTTTTTAACATATTGTCAATTTAAACGTAATAGACCTAGACCGGTGATCATTAGTAAATACTATTTTCTTTGATAGGAAATTCAGTATTATTGAAAATCATGTCGATTGGCGCGGAGTAGAACACATTTCTGTTGTGCCACCAGCAACTTCCATACTTCCTAAAAAATACATACATAAAAAATCAATAATATCATATAATTCTTTTGTGAGAAAAGAAATGTAGTAGTGTTAGGAACGAGTGTGCAAGGGATACGGATGGATGCATAAGGGTGTGGCGGATACGAAGCTTATAATATATGTTGCTCGTTTTAATTTTATAATTAAAAATAGTTCATCTAAAACTTGCATCTTTTTTTAACTTTGAGTAATTTCCACATTATAATAATTATTCTTTTATTTCAAGTTATTTAAAAATGAAGCACAGTTATGTGTAATTTGTATATAAATGGCAGTGTTAAATTGTCGCCGAATATGTTACTGCGATATTAGCATATTTTTTATTATACCACTTAATTACACGTGCCCTCTGTGAATACTTATTTAATTAATCGATTATTGTAGACACTTTCAAACTTTCCCTAGTCTATTCCATGTCAGATTAAATTTAAAAAAGTTAGTTTCAAACTCGAATTTCCGGAATATTGCATTCGCATTCCGAGTGTCACGTCTCGGATGTGTCACAGTGGGATTTTAGCGGGAACACGTGCTGTCATGGCGCCAACATGCTCATTATATATTGTCAGTGTTGCTGTGTTATGAATTAAAATTTGGGGTGTCGTAATTTTTAAATTATTATCCAGTAATATGGACATGGATATTTAATGGTTTTTTTCTTAATTCATGGGAACCACGTATTTTATTTACAGTTAAAGTACATTTACAGATAAATTATGGGCCGCGTTCTATTTTATTTTATTATAATTACACCATTGTTACTTAATTTAATATATTAGATCTACTAGTAATAAAGTAAACGCTAAACTTATAATTTTATTGGTTTACTGTCGTAAGAATATTATTGCAAGGAAGATAACAATGAGATAATTTCTGTGTTTTTTAGGTATACTTTGAATTAGAATTTTCATAAATTTACCTTGATTCTAATGTCTATATTACGCTTTGAATTAATGAATACTTTTTGGTTTGCACATTAGGGAGCTTGCATGTTCTTCCAGCGGTACCGTGGAGAAAAAAGACTGCAGGCAGCGAAAATAAAAGAAAGGATAACATAAAAATAATAATAAGAATGAGTTATGTGAAGTATATATGAATGAATATTATAAGCCCTCGGCTGATTTTTTAAGACTCGGATCTCAAAATGGCAGATTATGTTTTTAATTTCACTACATCGTACATTGAAAGTTTCATGGCTTACTAAAAAAAGTTCGTACAAATGAAAAATAATTTAATGATACATTTTACATACAATTATTATTTTACAATTCATCATTTGTTATTTTTCAAAGCTTTGTAATAAATCAGGTATTTTTTAAGCGTATACTGCCAACAGTCTATTGACCTATGCCTCAGGTCTACATTCGTTTGGATAGAACTTATATATTTATGGTTTTGAACAGTCCAGGGGTTAATATTGTTTTTACAGTTGTTAAATTAGAATATTAGTGCTATGTTACTCCTATACCTGCGTGTATCCTCACGAAGTTTTGTCCATGTTTGCAATAACTTTAGGTGTGGGCACACATTACCTTCGTGTGTTACGAACTATCTGACTGTATGACGATAGATGCAGCACGATAGCATGGCCCACGGTTTTTACACACATCAAAGTAACTTGAAAGTCCTAATTTTGAGTTATTATTGAAGTGACAAAGGGGTGTGATCATTATTAGTTTTTAGCCTGACACTTTACATTACAAATATACAAGATATACAGATACAAAATTCTGATTATTTCATTAATCACTGTGTTTTGTATTCCGTTCCACGCGGACGAAGTCGCAGGCATAGTTAGTTCATAATAAGAATTATTAAATTATATGTTATATGTCAATCGCCTTACTTTTTATTTTTTTTTGCTACTGGCAACACTGTATGTCAAGGTATTTCTCGCCATAGGTACCTTTGTGAGCAAGCTTGAGTGATCTAACAGTAAAAGCGGACCAGTCTGATGAATATTCATTATATATCACATTAACCGATCCCCGATGATGGCATGCGGTTTGCACACGCGTTTTACATTGATGCGACATGAAATTCTGGTTCTTAATTACCACTCAAAGGCTGTGTGGTTCGTTACCTTTGCCAAGTACTCAATAGAAGAAATATTTGGTAAATCTATTGACACATGATGATTATGAGTTTTTGGCGGGATCTTAGTCTGTCATGTAGTGGTTTTTATATTTTATTCATAATCTTGTGTTATTAGACTCTATATTTTGTAATATTGGTGGTGTTTTACGTAATATAATTCGTTTATTATGCACAAGTGAAGTGGATGGGAAATAATACCACGGAGCATGCATTCTGAGATGCCACCAAAACTCCATGGAAAGTTCTAACAAGGAAACCACCATCTTGTTAGAACTTTATAATTATCGCAAAACACTTGGCAAAATCTTGTTACTTGACGCTGGCTAGTGCACAAACCGTGACGGAGCCAAAAAAAGTAAAGAAGAAGAAGAAAGAAGAAGAAGATGATGATTATAGGTTTTTTTGAACCCATTCTGATATCTATTAAGAAATGATTTGCAAATAACCGAGTTATTGAATAGATTTCTAGATACTATAAAAATTCTGTATAAAACGTAAAAGTAACCATACGATTTTTATATTGCATAAAATAATATATATTTATTTGATCAAATGTTTTTAGCTTAGTTTCGTAAATCTCCAAACTTCATACTAATTCTTCACAATGATCATTTTAATAAATAGCTGGGGATCTGTGTTTAAAAAAATAATCAATCCGCAACCACAATGATTTAAACATTCGCATATAAAAAATTGGGTTATTGATTATTTGCGATGCTATTTTGATCCATATACAGTAAATTCTTATCAATTTCAATATTTTAGTCATATTAGATATTCAATGTAGATCATAATGATCATTTAAAGCATAACATTTCTATGAGTATGTTAAGAGATGCTACGGATTCAAAAATACGAGTGATAATAAAAAAAAGTTGTTTGTGTTTAGATACTTACGAAGCTTTGACTTTGATGAACGGTAAATGCCAAAGCGCTAAAAATCGATCTAAATTGTATAGGTGCTTAGAATGTTACAATTGTATATTGCATCCATGTAAAGATATGATGGATTCGGTGTGTAAAGTTATATTTAATTTTTTGTACTAATAAGAATTATATGACAGCAAATGAGAGGAAAAAATCTTCTGTGTATAAATAGTCAGAGACAAAGTATTAAGTATATCTTCCTCCTTTGTTTCTCAAAAGATATTCTTTATTTTTTTTACTGTATAGTAGCTTTTGAAGAGTGTTGGTGTTATCGATAAAAAAAATGGAGACAGTTCTTTTTTTTAATATTGTAGTTTCAAAAAATTATAAATGTTGGTCGAATCGACTACTAGACGATTATTAGTATTCATTAAACGCTGTTTGCCTCCTCGCACAGTTCTTTATCATTAGCTATTCAAATTTAGAAAATTGTTACATTATTTTGTGTTATGTTGAAACAACAAAGCTGTGACAATCCGCTACCTTAATACTTTAATCTAGACAGGACTGTCCCGTTATATCCTGAATATGTATGGAACGTAATCGGCACCGGCGCCGTCGCGACGCGGGAAAACCTATCGGTATAGGATCCCATACGTGTTCCTACAACTTTTTAAATTGTCGACAGTCGGCTCAGCCGGTTCGAGAAGTGAGATTGTGTTTTCAATTTTAGAGCTATTTTTACATACAATTCAATATTATACGGATGATTTTTTTTGCATTTTTTTAAATGGTATATTATCCTCCATTATAGTTGACGACTCAATTGGAAATAGTAGTTACAGTAGGATAGATAATTTTCAATAAACATCTTGATCATGGCATTTATTGTAATATGTATGATATTTTGTTAATTTTCTACCTAGCAGTGTAAGCAGCAACAGTCGCTTAAATTACTAAATTAGTATCAAATTAAAATCTTCTTGGGGCGCATTAAGCAGTGAACGAAAGTAAACTGTCACGCTCGGGTTGGTGACGCGGAATCGTATATACTCAACTCCAGTCGTCATCAACCACGTTTACTGTCTCCGACAACAAGTGCATACTTCCAACAATTACAGTTTTTTATTATTATATATTTTACTAAAATAATATGATGTACGTTTTATATATAATTTGTGTAGTGTTTTAAGTATATATATTGTGCATATTTAAAATTTTGATATATCTGTATAAATTATAATGTACATATATTTATTTATAAGTTTTCACTTTTATCGTGTGCTCATAAGCATATACACACTTTTTATAATAAAGCTTTTTAACTGTAGTTGTAATACTTGATTAACTGAAGTTGTATTTCTTTGTCGCCTTATGAGAAATCGTTGGAGAGTGAATTTTTAGCTTCAAAATGAAGTTGTGCAAACTTTTATTTCATAATAATTAATTTCGTCCTTCGGGCTTTTGACACGGTTCAAAACGGTTAAAATGTGTCAAATAATTGTAACCTACGACTTGCGTACTTACAATCTATTTTCTTTGTATAAGTATTTATTTTAAGGCCATTTTATACACAATCTTTATAATATAAAGAATGGGAACAAATTAGATACTGTGAAGGAAGTAATATATTTAATTATTATGTTGAAATTATATCATTTGAGTGAGATTAATGTTTTACATTTCGCGTTTAACGTTATGAGTTTGCCTTGTCACGTAAAAGCGATTTCTAGAATGTTCTTACATAAATTGTGATTAAAATGATAGAGTTTTGCCGCGTTTGTCATGCAAAAAGTACTGGATAGATTTGAATATTTTTTTTATTTAACTAAAACAAAGATTATATATTAAATTAAGATATCGAAATTATTAATTCAATAAGAAAATAAGATTTTTATAGGCATTATGCGTCCAGTGAAGGGTGTTTTCTCGCCGTGAAAAGTGGGTAAGCGGTGTGTTGTGTATGCGCAGGAGGGGAAAAATAAATGGACAAACTTTGTAAGCAAACTATATTTTTACTTTCATTAATTTTTTCTTCTGTAGGCAAAACATATTGTTAAGACAATATACAACGCAGACGAAGTCACGGGTATCTACTAGTATTTAATCGTTTAAGTATATTTGAAGAATTGTTTTGAAAAAAAATTCTGTCAAAAATTTAATCTACATACTTATAACTTCGTAATTGGCTCCCTATATTGTTTTTCATGTATCTAATTCTAACAAAACACACAAAACAGCCAACGAATACACCTGTAGTTTAAAAAGAGTCACAATGTCGTTGTTCTTAGATTATTTTATGCTAAGTCAGACACTATACCGTGCTATAGAAAAAAAAAATGAGTATTGGCACTTTATCAGAATATAAAACTATAAATAATTAACTACTCAACATAATTTGTTAGTGTTAGATTTAAAAATAAAATTACATCTGGACGGAAGTAAGTCCAAACCCCCAACCAGAATTAAATGGTGTTTGTTAGAAAAAGATGAATATGCGAATGAATTTAGGACAAAAGTTGTTAACAAAATGATAGAAATGAAAGATATGGAATCGAAAACAGTGAATGAATGTTGGAATGAAATGGCGACATGTATAAAGAACGTGGCAAGGAATGTATTTGGTGAAACGAAAGGAAGAGGAAACATAGATAAGGACACTTGGTGGTGGAACAAAGAGGTGCAAGAGGCTTTGAAAGAAAAGAAAACAGCTTTTAAGGAGTGGAAGAGTGTTGATGACAGAGATAGCACGATTAAAGAAAATAAGAGAAACATGTATGCAGAATGTAAGAAAAAAGCAAAAAAAGCGGTTGCTATTGCTAGAGCTAAAGTACAAAATGATTTGTACCAATCACTGGAGAGCTCACAAACACAAAAATATTTGTATCGATTAGCAAAAGCAAGAGAAAAGAATACAAGGGATATTATACACGTTAAATGTATAAAAGACGGTGGAGGAAACATTTTGACGAATGATGAGGATATAAAGAGTCGTTGGAAGGGATATTTTGAAAAACTGATGAATGAAGAAAATGATTGGCCCAGAGAGCTAGAGGCTGTACCGTTAAATTTAGGTGTTGTACAGGAGATAAAAGAGGAAGAAGTAAGAGAAGCTGTGAATGGTATGAAGAAAGGAAAAGCAGTAGGGCCAGATGGTATACCTATTGAAGTATGGAAGTTTCTAAAGATAGATGGATGGATGTGGCTGACTTTATTTTTTAATAAGATATTGCAAGAGGAGGAGGTCCCAAATGAATGGTACAATAGTATAATAGTGCCTATCTTTAAGAATAAGGGTGATGTACAGGACTGTAATAACTATCGAGGGATAAAGCTTATGTCACATAGTATGAAAGTCTGGGAAAGAGTGATAGCGAGACGAATAAGAGATGAAACTGTAGTTACTGAGAATCAATTCGGGTTTATGCCTGGGCGTTCGACAACAGATGCCATTTTCGCACTTCGCCAGCTGTGCGAAAAATACAGACGTGTACATAAAAACTTGCATATGGTGTTTGTTGATCTGGAAAAGGCATATGATCGAGTACCTCGGGATGTTCTGTGGTGGGCGCTGAAAGAGAAAAGAGTGCCTGGGAAGTACTTACAACTTGTCCGTTGTATGTATAGTCAAGCTCAAACACATGTTAGGTCCGAGGCTGGAATTACCGACGATTTCCATGTGGCTGTAGGTTTGCATCAGGGATCAGCTTTAAGTCCTTATCTATTCCTTCTTGTCATGGATGCAATAACATCAGACATACAGGAGGAAGCACCTTGGTGTATGCTATTCGCTGATGATATTGTTCTTGTTGGTGAAAATGCTGCCGAGGTCCAGAGTAGGCTGGAGAAATGGCAACAGAAACTGGAGAATTTTGGTTTAAAGATTAGTGGGATGAAAACTGAACATTTGTTCTGTGACTTCGGAGGTCCATCCAGTTTTAGTCATATTACCTTAAACGGTGTATTCTTACCAGCCTGCTCCAATTTTCGGTACCTCGGCTCATTAATCCAAAATGACGGTGGAATAGACAAGGACGTGAGGAATAGGATAAATGCAGGGTGGATGAATTGGCGAAAGGTGTCTGGGGTAGTTTGTGACCCACGAATGCCGTTGAAACTCAAGGGGAAGGTGTATAAAACTATAATAAGACCAGCCGTGTTATATGGATCCGAGTGCTGGGCTACGAAAGAGACGGATGAGAAAAGATTACATGTGGCAGAAATGCGAATGTTAAGATGGATGTGTGGTGTAACAAGGATGGATAAGATTAAGAATGAGTATATCAGAGGAAGTTTGAAAATAGCACCAGTGACAGAGAAGTTGAGGAGTAGTAGGTTAGCATGGTACGGGCATATTATGAGAAGAGATGAAAGTCATGTAACAAGAAAAGTTTTGAGTTTGAAAGTGGACGGATATAGGAGTAGAGGAAGACCGAAAAAGGTATGGATGGATTGTGTGAAAAACGATATGTGTATAAAAAGTGTGAATACTGAGATGACATCTGACAGAGGAGAGTGGAAAAGGAAAACATGTTGTGCCGACCCTACTTAGGTGGGATAAGGGTAAGAAGATGATGATGAAAACTATAAATAATTGTATATTTCTTCTTCTTACATAAGTACATTATGAAGTCAATTTCTTAAAACATCGTAGATTAAACAAAACAAAAACAGCTCATATAAAATTTTGTTATTTTCAACAACTTTCCCCGAGTTTCCTTAACATCGATCCGTCACAAATGCCACAGAGCCCGCCCATTGTATTGTCTATGCGCTTGCGACGTTATCCCTACGCTTTCACTGGTGATTTGCGGGTTCACAGTGTGTATTCAGTTTTAATCACGTTATTAAAGTAATGATTCCAGGGAATTATTTGTGCAGGTATCGCTTCGTAAGTCTTTGTTATGTCGCATCGCGTCGTGATCCATATTTGTTTTCGTGAGCACAAGTTTGTTCACATATGTGTTACAAATAAGAAGATAACTGTCAAACTGCCATCTTGTTTCAGTAAAAAATTACGATAAGAACATTTGCAAATTATACTGTACGAGTATGACATGTGATCGGCAATAAATTTCTAAAGTACAAAGCAATATATACATGCGATTTAGAGTCGTTAGAATTTCGCAGAGATATTTAGACATTCAAGTGTGCTTTACAGCATTTATAAAGGAGAATGTTCTGAAGAACCCTCATCACCGTTCCAAACTCGCACCACCCGCCGCTGGCTGGTTGCTCATCCACATACTCTAAAGCCCAGCAGAATGGTGACAACTGTAAGGTTCTCTAGACGCTTTATTGTGCATACGATAGTGTTGTGGAATGGGTTATCCAGCACGATGTTTCCTCAGGGTTATGACATGGAGGGCTTTTCAAAAAGGGATTTAAAAAATAATCTTCAAATTCTGCAACATAACAGTGATGCCTCTGGTATCGCAGTTGTCCATAGGCGAGAGAAACCATTTAACATCAAATGGGCCGTCTGCCCTTTTTGATGCTCTTTAGCATAAAAAAATATATATTATTACTCCAAACATTAAAGATTACATAATTGGTACAAAATGGCAGCCGCTTGTTACTGTGAACATAAACGAGTCTTCCTGTAAATAGAACTATTAAAATTATGCAATTTAGAGATACACATCTAAATACACAGTTCGTATTACTACATTGCTAAGGTAAATGTTAAATCTGCGTTCGTATTTTTTTTTTTTTACAATTTTTCGGAAAACTTACAGTTAAATAAACATTATAAAACAAAGAGTAGGATACATGAAGGCCATTTACAAGTTTTCACAAATAGTTTTGCAGTATTATTATTGTAGTATTGCAAGTAAAAACTTTTTTATTCTATGTTACTTGGGTGTTAGAAAAGTTTTGACAAGGAGTGAGTGAAGTTGCTGTGAAAAGGACTCTCTTTTTATTTCAAACAAATAGTACATAACATTTTATCACCATACTATTTTATTTTCATATTAATTAGTGTCCATTCCTAATTACAACTGTTATTATTATTTTTGATTAAAGTTTAGAAAGGTGTACAGTACACAGCCAAACAAACAGCATAAAACTCGTCACCGTGATCGGTATTGCCTTTCGCCACCCGCTGACACCAAAAATATAACACTGTTGTGTATGTGTTATATTTTCATTTATACGAATATTTAAGGAACGCACATGGGACAGAATATATTGTTTATCTATCAATAAATATCATTAAAAAAAACGCTGTGTGTTCTCTTAGTTTCTTCAAACTTCGAGGCGAATTTGGATACGTTTACTATCGTTTAGAGAATGTTTTCCGGTAAATTTATATGTATAATGCACCGTCATAATCTTCTTATCCTTTTCCCACCTAAATAGGGTTAGTACAACATGTTTTCCTTTTCACTCTCTTCTGTCAGATGTCATCTTAGTATTCACACATGTCATTTTCACACAGTCCATCCGTACCTTTTTCGGTCTTCCTTTTCTCCTATATGCGTCGTCCTTCATACTCAAAATTTTCATATATATGTATAATGCATGTATATTTATATATATATATATAACTATTCTGTGAAAAAAATCCCGTTTAATTTATGTACCGCGGGCCATACATGGAAAATACTTACTAGCACAGGTAGTAATCCAAATTGGAGTTATGTGCAAAAAGTGCAGATCGTTATTATTAAATACTAAAAAATAACATTAATATACGCAAGTTTCTTAGCTCATTAAGCGCGCGGATACCGTGTCAACGTGCAGTTTTATAGCGCTGACAAAATCTTTTAACAAGTTCTTAGACCACAGCTACAGCAGCGTAAAGCCGCTTTATTTATAGAAAGCATTAACTGGTGGTAACTTGCTCAGGGTTGAACATATTCTCTTATATTGTTATAATAGTTTTCTATGGCCTTATTCAATGATATAATCGATGTCAAATTTCATTGCAATTCGAATTATTCAAGTGTGATTAATGGATTTCATATTCATACAAACATAAATATTTATGTAGGCAGTATGAAAGAATAGCCTTTGCCTATTTTGTAAATTAAAGGCAAAAAGTCAGTTAGTTCAATGTTTACCAGACTAATGTGTGTGCAACTTGCAACTTTAGATTCATATCAATTGAAATATAAATATAGCCGTACAGAACACAAATTTATGTATAAATTCATTATATTATAAGTATAACATCGAAACAACTTAAGAATAAATAAATGACAATTTTAAATTTCTATAATAATATTTTACTCTTGTTTTGTATTAAACTCAAAAGTATGTTACGCGCAAACCCGAACTTATTGCTATATTCAAAGCGACTAAAAAGATTGATGAGCTCTGTACCTAACTATAGATAATATATTGAATAATGTCACTATTCTTCTTTCACTTTATTTTATTTCAATGTCGTGTAATATTGACCAGTGTTCAAACTTTCACATCCCTAGTTCATTAAAAAGTTATAGTAGATGCATTTTAAACTGAGTCGTCGGGCAATAAATGGCACTGACAGTAGGAATGGTTAGTTGAAACACAGATAGAAAATTTTATACAGACTTACAAAAAAGCAAACTAATGAAATCGTGGCAGTCTATCTATATGAATAAAAAATCGATTGTTGTCTGTATGTAAGCGCTTCATTACAGAACAGAGCTAATTACTTTTTTGTTATATTTGTAGTTGTCTAAACAAGATTTGTATGAAAGAAGATGTATGAATAATCTCTACGGGAAAATTAAAAATTTGGATAAATAAAATATCTATAGAAAAAGTACATCAGTTAGTTAGACGAAAGGCAGCAGGGGGAGTTCTTCAGAAATATTGTCATAATTGACAGAGCGACATTCTGTTGTCATATTTTGCACGGTCGTACTGTAAAAATAATATTTGGCCTCGTTTTCTTCATCACTACACCGGTGTGAAGCCGGGGCGGACAGCTAGTAAAATATAAAATTCACTCCATGACAGAATAAGATATCGTCTTAGTAATGATTTGCATTTTATCAATATGTTCAAATCATCTAAAGTAGGGCAAGTCGTTTGACAAACGTATATAACATTCATTTTAACAATGATAGTATCCTTGACTTGGAGACCTATCACGCCCTCAGTACATAATTTCCGATCACCGATATAGAGAGGTACAGTATGATAACGTTGTATATTATGAGTGTAAAATAAATCGTTTGGATTTGCATACTTTAATAATTATTCTGGCTTAATGATCGTTTTAAAGGTTTAAAGGTAATTATCACGCGATTAGAGTTTTACCAAGAGGAATTTCTGAAAAGAAGAAACACTCTATTTACATTTTTGTGTTCTTTTTTTTTTCAAAATTAAGTTGTTAAGAAATATAGGTTGTTTGTGATAACTTTTACTAGTGTTAATATTGATTGCATAACGTTCTTCGTGTAATAGAATCGTATCATACGATCGCTGTTATTGACAGTAATTTTTGAAGCGATCATTGGTTGGTGTGTTCAGATACCGTGTCAATCAACGTAGATTCGAATCCTAATAAATGCGCCGGAGCTCTCCATGAAGGAAAATGTCGTGATGAAACCATAGCTTTTCATAACCACATGCCTAACCGTTCTCAAGTTGTAAATATGTTGTCAAACATTAGCTGGTGTACTCCGGCAGCTGCACTTGAGAGCCAGTCCTTCTAGGTTTAGCATGTTTACCATCTTAGAATACATGAGGTGAGTCTGAGTCTGTGGAGACCAAAACTTATAAAGGTTAAAAAAGTGATAGAAGTTTCTAGTAGTATCCAAATTTTGTTATAAAAATAAAACACGATGATTTTATACACGAGTTTATAATATAATAATATATGTGACCTATAATCAGTAGGAATTTTGAAAATTGATCTCCTAATTGGATTAAATATTGGGTATTCGGAGAGTTTTCACTAATAGAAAATTCGATTAAACAAATGATTTTCTATTAAATAAAAACAATTTGTCAACGAAATTGTAATTCAACTCGTATAACATAAATTATAATTGAAAAATATAAATTATTCAGAATTAATGCAGATAAACCAGTTACCTTTTTATACACACATTATATATAAACAGTTATTTTTTGTAAACATGGCCTAGAGAATAAAATCACGGCAATCAGATAGTTTTAAATAAGTTGTTAAATTATGTAGAGAGCATATTGTGCATTTATGGTATAACGGCAAGGCGCGAGACGAATTTCAATATTGATAGGTGACAAATCATTCAAAAGACCTATTGTCCGTCGAAGCGAGTTGACGTCACAGTTGGTTGTAATTTATACCTGTTCAACTATAAAACTTTACCATTGTTCAGAACGCCTTGACTCAGATGACGGAATGTAACAGATATCGTTTATGTTACTTCAGCTATTTTTGAAGTAAGAAATTAGAGTTAAAGTATAAGATGTAAGAATTTTATTTTTATACGCCTACATTTATTTTTAAATAACAACTTGCCGTTCAAACTTTCATTCCTAGTGTTTAATTTATTCATTCCAACTTTTAAACAACAAAAAAGGCTTTAGCATCACTGCTGAGTCTTTATGTTAAAGCGCAGTGATTATATAAACATAAATAATTGAAAAATGTTCTATCTTATGATTATGGAGTGTACAGGTAAGGAGAACAAAATGTGCTAAATTACGGTAGCGCTGCAGTAGCAACAGGGTTCACTATTGCTTAAATATTTTAGAAAGTTTTATAACAGTACGCACTCTAAAATCACTAAACGTATTATATACTTTCCGCAAAAATTAGATGACTCTCCAAATTTTCGCACAGCAGTTATTTTAAGTTATATTTACAAAATTACGTCGGACTAACAGATGGACACTTTTTCAACATGTTCCCCATATGAGATGGTTCTCCGTACCTCTACACTATACTGCCAATTATGGTTTCGTGATAATGAATTGAGGAATTTTTGTAGACTATCTGTGACTAACAACAGGCGATCAATTTTAAGAATTGTTTTTTGTTATCATTTGTACAGACCTCACCAATTTTGTCGACCACTGCATGTATACATGCATAGAACAACAATGTGGGAATAAATACGTATCATATTGTGTATATAACATCGAGACTACATAAGGATAAATAAATGGCAATTTTAGATTCCTATAATAATACTTTGAGTTTGTTAATATTGTTAATAACTTAAGACACTATATTTAGAGCGGTTAGAAAGATTGACGAAGACTATACAGTCTAATTGTATACATACAATAAATAGATATGACCCACACATTAAGGAATCGTTCTAATACGGTTAAATTTATGTTGTACTTAAGATACGTCTAAGTAAAGCTCTCCGAGGGGTTCATGTTGCGGTGGAAAAAATAGCGAAGACGAACTCTTCATGGGATGTATCCAGACGGAAATACTTGATTTATTAATAGGAATAAGTTCAAGTGTTCGGATCGTAAACCAAAGTTAATTATAACAGAATGAAATTGTTTAATTTAAAATTTATGTTTCATTTACTCTCTCTAGTTTTTGGCACCGGCTTTGTTTGTGTGTAAAATGGGAGCCATCCTTTTTAAAAGCGCTTTAACCCTTGGAAACTAATGTAGACCTCATGTAGCACAGGTCAACAGATTGTTGGCAGCATACATTTAAAAACATATCTGATTTATTACAAAACTTTGAAAAATAACAAATTATGTATTGTAAAATTATAATCCTTATGTAAAATATGTTTTTAAACTATTTTTTCATTTGTAAAAACTTGGTTTACTAAATCATGAAATTTACAATATACGATGTTGTGAAATTAAAAGTATAATCCGCCATTTTGAGATCTGGGTCTTAAAAAATCAGCCGAGGGCTTAATACGCATTACTTTATTTACAACTAACTGACAGCCGTGGCGCCGTCTGCTTTATTTATTGTCTTAACAATATATTTTATGTATAAAGGACAAAACATAAGCACCACACCGTTTGCCCCACTTGTCCACGGCAAGAACAAACGTCACTAAACGCATAGAGCGTATAAAAACCATAGTTTCTTAAAAGGTTTTTTCTATGAGATGAAAATAACGGGATAATCTTTTTTTTAGATTTAGACCAGTAGCCGTTGAGTGATGCGCGCACAATGACATACGTCTATCATTATATATATTAATATATAAGAAGATAAAGTGCCTTTATATTTATTTTCAAAGGATTAGATAAAGACTCGAGTGGATATTACTGATAGCATTTTCTGTGTAATAACCATTACAATATCGGTGTCTAGAGCAGTGTCTCAGACACTTGTTCTAATTTCTTTGTTCGCATTTTATTTGCGCATGGAACATACTACCGATAAACAAACCCGGAGATAGTATGATATTTCTGTGCGACTAAATACGAAATACCATATATTCTTATATAACGAATAACATTTCTTATTGATTTGCTTTGACTGGTGTGTAAATTTATCACATTAGAAATATTTATTAAAAACTAGCGATTGCCTGCGAATTCGTTTGTATCTGAAGAATGAAATAAATCTATTCTAGGAAGAAAGTTTATGATTAACCATCTACTCGCCCCGGTTTCGCATGTTTCGTACTACCATGTAATGCTTTAAAATGGCAACTGAATGTCAAACTGTCAATGTTTTTGAAGATCCCCACTATCTTCTTTCTCATACACTCACTTTTTTATATGGAAATTTTGTAACCGAAAATGTTCATTTTTCTGTACGATTTTTTTCATATGAACCTGATAATTACATATTCAACAAAAAAAGGATTATTGAAATAGCTGAATCCGTTCATAAAGTGATGCACTTACATATATACTGCAATTTATTATTATTTATGTAGATTGTGTCATCTATTGTACTGTAATACGATTTACTTTCAATTAAGTCTATAAATCTTCAATGAATATCTATAGCAACAAAAAAATCTATTCCGATCGAAAGCTTTCAGAGTTATTAAATAAAAATTGCTTCCGATAGCACGCGAAGCCTTGATTCCAGTTTTATGTACTTTTGACAAACGTTCTTGAGTAATGAAATTCGCTTATCATGGTCGATTTTATTGTTCGGATGTTTGTCTCAACAAAAAAGTAAAAGAATATATCTAAAATTACTGTGTCCAAATTATATTCCTTATTATCACAATATAACTAAACGTAAACACATTTTGATCTTATTTTACAGCTACATCAACTGGAAAAAGGAATAAATATGTATTATTTAATTTTTTCCTGTTTTAAATCAGGAACAATCATCTCCTGTCATTTTGAGACAGTAATTTTTAATTTATGCATTGAGAAAAGTTAATAAGAATAAAATGTTCAATATGTACAGTTAAGTGATCATAATTTCGCTTTAACATTTCAAAATGACCGGCGAGAACGTAGACACATTAAATTGCTGTTAACACCTAATTGATTGTCGCTCGAGATTTTCAAAGGAATTTAATCTTTAGAGACATAGGATTAAAGATTAACTTTCAGTGTTAAAACTTAGTGAACGAGCCGGTACTTTTATATTAAAACTGTTATTTCATTCTGTTACAGGTAGTACAACGGACCTTGCGCCCACGCTGATTGGTATATACGATTCATTGCTCGAACCGAAAAGTTTACGTCCAGAAGTAAATCGTTTAGAAACCGCTAAAGATGCGCGGAACGACCCACCGGTTTTAACCAACGCAGAACAAGTACCTGATATTAAAAGCGATAAAACACCAGAAGGAGCGTTAAACGAACCCACCACAATGGCAAGCAGTGTTAAATTACCCATTGCAACAGTTAATAAAAGTTCATTGTACTCAATACGAACTAAAAGTGATAAAAATGGTGCTAGTGATAATATTGACAAGTGTGAAGTTAAAGTAAGTGATTTAACTGTTATAATAAAAGACCAGAATGTTGAAAGAACATTTAAAGAGAACAAGAATGTGACTGATCTGACCACATTCGGAACTCTGTCACCAAACGTGAAAAGAATGATTTCAAGTGCATCAGACACGACCGCATTAAAGTTTCAAAAGAAAACACTCAGTGTTGCCAGATCATCAACTAGATATAAAACTAATATTCCTTTAGTAGGAGCGACTTCAAAAATATCTCAGTCTGGTGTCGAAATCCTACCTTCAGTTGATATATATGACCAACCATGTATCAATAAAACTGTAAGTAAAATAAAATTTGAAAATGATTCTCCGCCGATTGCAATAAAGAAAGAGATTAAAATCGATGATGAACAAACGTACGATGTACCGACGAACAATAAACCAGCAATTTATGACGTACCTTCAAATAATAAAACTGCTTTTGAATCCTTATCCCTACCGTACATCGATCAATCTATCGAACTCTCTATAACATGCAACGATAGAGAATTCGACGTCAAGTTGTCAACAAAAGATGGTCCACCTTGTAAAATGTCTAGAAGTAATAACCCTGAGGGATCACCTGCGAAATTTTCCAAAATCGGCACTAACAGTTTACATCGTAAGGACTTCGTAAATAAAGTAGAGAGCCCTTCAAAACAACTTGCAAAAACTGGTCCTTATCCTGAGGCGGTAGGCTCAACGGGTAATTTAAAAACTTGTCTGGTACAAGATAAAGAACCGATAAGGTTAAATCCTGCCGTAGAAGTTTGCCGACCTCTATCAATGAGTTCAATCGCTTCATCTAGCTCCACATCAAGTAGTGGTGTTCAGAATAAAGGTGGAGTGAATTCAGCATATTTAGCGTCCATAGAAAGCTTGGACGATCACAGTGATGCAGATATGACGTCTGGAAATGGAAGTAATAATTTCGTAAACAATGCTGGAATTTTGAAAACTAGCATTAGTGAGGAGGGAAATTCCAAAGATATTCCAGGTTAGTTATAGAAATTACAGACACATTTTATTATAATAATGCATTGTAAACAGTATTTAAATGAGCTAAAGTTTTCGGAGATTTACAGAATAAAATTAATTGCTTTTTTGTCATTTCTTGTATCGTTTGTTTTTCTCTACTAATTATTTACTACTAGTTACCTGTCCCTGCTTCGCACGGGTATATTAACGAAGGAAATGAAACCAAATATTCCCTTTATTGTACGACTATGCAAAGAAATAAAATGGCAACTCAACGTCAATTTGTCAATAACGTCAATTTTTTTAAGATCACTTTACTGTTTCCTGTCTTATTGGTTTACTATTTTACATAAAGATATTTTAATCCAGGGTCGGCGAACTCGCCATCCAAAAGAGTCAAACATAACCAATAGAAAACTGAAGTGTATTCTAAGAACCTTTTTTTTAAACTTAACCTTTTCTTTAGTAGAGGCACTTTATGGAAATAATTAGAATTAAACGTACATTCTCGAGCTTGCCTTTGCTAAATATGTCTTTTTTTACGAGCGACTAGCTCTACTATTGTTGCTTTTTAAAACTGAGCCTAGGCTTGCGTTTCAAAAACAACTTGTCTTTTACAAAGCAAGTTAATACATAATATTTCGTGTCTGCACTAAAAAATGTTTTGGAAGACCCACAGTGAAAGCATAAAAGAGCAGCATGCGGCTCGCCAGCCGCGGTTTGCCGACCACGGTTTAACCCATATTGTTTAGATTTTTGTATGATTTTTCAAACATTTTCTTTCATACAGACCTTGTCCTGACAGTAGCAAACATAACAGATAAGAATTAATCCAATAAGTGCAGCCATTCTGAAACGATACGTCAATTGATTTTTATTTATATAAATTTACAAAAATCATAGATAATGTTTGGTTTTCACTTACATTTTGCATGGCTAACACTGTATCTATTTCAGGAAAACGGATTTTGGATGAAATGCCGGGACTCTCTCAGTTAGAACGAGTATGCGCCGAGATAGTCAAGACTGAAGACTTGTACGTAGAAGACCTAAGGCAGGTTGTGGAGGTAATAATACAATTTAATAAGCTCTGCTGGTTCATCGGGTCAGTGCCATAAGCGCTCCCCTTAGTATTCCGGTGAAATTGTAGAGACCTTGCCAGGTTAATATTGTAGTCAGTCTGACAAAAAAATAAAATAATAATAAGCTCTGCCTTGAAATCATAAAGGTGATTCAAAATTTGCGTTAAATGAACACGTTGTTTCCATTACATCTGATAATGTATCGATTCCTTAAACATTGGTCTGTTAAAAATAGAGTTCATAATCCAATAGAATCACTATCGAATTAGAAGTCGCCATCATCATCACTTTATCCTTATCCCACCTAAGTAAGATCGGGACAACATGTTTTTCTTTTCGACTCTCCTCTGTCAGATGTAATCTCAATATTCACATCTTTTATACACATATCATTTTTCAGACAATACATCATACCATTTTTGGTCTTCCTCTACTCCTATAACCGTCCACTTTCACACTGAAAACTTTTCTTATTACATGACTTTCAACTCTTCTCATAATATGCCCGTACCATGCTAATTTATTACACCTCAACTTCTCTGTCACTGGTGCTATTTTTAAACTTCCTCTGATAATCTATCCATTCTGGTTACACAACACATCCATCTTAATATTTGCATCTCTGCCACATGTAATCTTTTCTCATCCGTCTATTTCGTAGCCCAGCACACGGATCCATATAACACGACTGGTCTTATTATAGTTCTATACATCTTCCCCTTGAGTTTCAACGGTATTAGAAGTATTATTTTGTTTCAGGCTATAATTTTTTATTCACATTTAACATAAAAGAGACCATCTATTTCAAAACAGGAGTATGTCGAAACTAAAGAGTTACATTTGTGAATTCTCTTTCATGTCTATTTACACGCGTTTCATCAGAAATGTCTTCCGTTTGTATGCAGCTATAAACTTATTGCATTATATTTTCTTAACTTTAAATACCTTTTGTTTTATGTTTCTATACATTGTTTGTAGTGTGTTGCAACGGTCTGGCAATTTTATAGATAGTTGTTTCACCAGTTAATTTTTAATATTGCGTTATGTCCTATCTATTTATTGATCACAATAATATCTGATGCTGACTTAAAATATTGTCGAAGAAGATAACATACAAAATGTATTCGCATATATGGTAGAGAAACTATTTTAGATGATGTAATTTTTATAACAATTTGTTCAACAATAGAAGAATTCTTTAGTAACACAAATGTATATTACAATACCCACTATGAAATATTATTATGACCGCTATTAAGTGAAAATTTATTCCATTTTATAAAGTACCTTGTAACAATTTCAGTGTTTTAGCAAACTTGTGCCTTAATAAAATTTTCTAGAGAGTTTTTATGATATCCTTTTTTTTCGAACTGACATACGCTGTTGGCTCTTTTGGCCTCTACAGATTCACCGGGCTACAAGCGTGTTCCATATTATTTTCAATTCTCCTTACTTGTGCACAATAATCAAGCTATATTATGAAAGGTGCTACCAATATTCCAAAACGCAGGAGAAAATAAGGCGAGTTTAATAATCTATACAAATAAACAGAATTCAAGTGTCTGTTTACGATGTCAAAATAACAGCTTTTTGGTAAATGGATATGAAAGTATAGTCTGCTTGTTTGAGCTAATTTACAAAACGGATGATTTACGAGTGATTTACTACTTTTATTTTAGACAAAAAGGTTGGCTGTCTGTAAAATCGATTTACGGACGATAATTTTACGTAATAACATCATAAGAAAACATTGATGAAAAATTGCATACTTTTTGCTGCATTTGTTGTTGTAGTAAACAATGGAAACCATATTAATTTTTACTTCACTTTATAAACAGTTCACGTGTAGGTTGTGTGCTGCCGCTGTCTCTCTTCTACTCGGACGCATCGGCCGATGGAGTGAAAGAGAGATAGATGTGTCACAAGCCGAATGCTTAAACCGATCGCTCCTCTCTATAGCTTGTACCGCGCTTTCGTTTGCACGCTCAGCTCAGGCGGAACGTGACAGTGAGTCATGCTTTTTCGTGCGTGCAGTCGGCGTTCATCGATTTATAAGATGTTATCACGTCAAAAAAATTGTGTTCCGCATAAACATAATAAACTAAAGAAGCAGTATCCAATAACGCGCCCTTCTATACATAACCATTTTTTTAAATAAATACTGCGAGGCCGAAAATGCTGGTTACAGCTTGTATAAATGAAAAACAGCTACATGACAGTACACATTCCGCTAAAAACTGCAAAATGTCTAGTATTATTTAAAATTAAAAACACGGTACACAGGTTTTTTTTTCGAAATGTTCCCTAAATAATTGTTTGAAATCTTGGAAATGATACATAATTGTTAAATACATTGAACATTAAGAACAATTTTAACTATTAAATATACATCAACTAGTAGAATACTCTTTATGACAGTGAGTACATAGTAATAAATCACAAAACATGAAGAAATATTTGAATTGTTTTCTCGAATAAAGCAGTTTTGAATGTTTCACACTCATGACTCATTGATAAGCGAACTGACCCGTTGGACATCGAACTGGCCCATTTTGTATCGATTATTGTCTTCCCAAGCATTTTTCTGTTATATAACACTTGATAGTGACGGGTGTTCCATTTATTTCAATGCTTGCGTAAAAGGTAAATATTAAACGTTGACTACTTATTGGTCGTGTGCTCAGGAAGATAGGGCCTGGGTAAAACTATGCAATAAGCTTGAATGCTTAAGCGTCGTATGTGAGAAAATGTAAGGCAATCTTACTTGATGCCAGGATATTTTCTAATTTTTATATAAATAGAAGAAAACACAACAATTTTCGTTTCTATTTGCCATCCGATTGGTTTTTACTACTT
Source organism: Antheraea assamensis (assembly GCA_035772565.1). NCBI lineage: Eukaryota > Metazoa > Arthropoda > Insecta > Lepidoptera > Saturniidae > Antheraea > Antheraea assamensis. The sequence continues at coordinate 2,331,287 of JAQQSE010000058.1, forward strand.
TCTGTTGACTAGCTTTAGTGTTTTATCAATGAAAAAAATTGGAAACAGTTTTTCGAAGTGAAACTACTTATAGGAGGGCTTTGAATTTCTGATCTGCAGCTCTTTTGTGTGACTGACGAAAAGTGGTGGCGATTAAACACTATGTCGGGTAGAGTGTTGAAAACAATGGTTCTTGTCCAATCACCGAAGTTAAGCAACATCGGGCGCAGTCAGTATTTGAATGGGTGACCGCTTGAGGACACCGCGTGACGTTGGTGTTTTGTTTTGTTATACTTTTTATAGAGAAGTTTTTACTTCCTTCGTGTGTTTGTAAGCACACTTACACTTATTTTTTCCTTACCATCGAGAAGTTACAATTCCGATTTAGCTAATTCTTGTCTTGTTGTGTTTGTAATTATCAGGACAATATTTATATGACAAAAAACCTTTGAATTATCGTAGGAAGAGTGAGTCATTTGGATTAAAACAATGCTGACAGAAATGACAGCTTGATTTTCAGTCGTTATTTTATTTTATTACATGATATTACATGATTTTTTATTACATGAGCTTTAATCCCATTTTTTCCGTTTGTATACCCGTGTGAAACTGGGGTGGGCAACTAGACAGCAAACTTTCTACAGTCTTTGTCAAAAAACACTTCAATTATATTGAACCTCAAAAAAATAATAAATTATAGTTGAACTTCGACTAATGGAATACTGGACAAATGGATAAATGGACAAATTACTCTTAAATTTGTTTATAACTGGCGACAAAATTCGCTTTAAACGCGCTGCTAGAGATTTTAAACCTTTTTTTATCCAATCACTTCTAATCATCTTGCGTAAGCCGTGCTTTCACCTTGAAATTACACATCATCATCATCATCTTACCCATATCCCTATCCCTCCTAAGTAGGGTCGGCACAACATGTTTTCCTTTTCCACTTTCCCCTGTCAGATGTCATCTCAGTATTCACACTTTTTATACACATATCATTTTTCACACAATCCATCCACACCTTTTTTGGTCTTCCTCTACTCCTATATCCGTCCACTTTCAAACTCGAAACTTTTTTTGTTACATGACTTTCGTCTCTTCTCATAATATGCCTGTACCATGCTAACCTATTACTCCTCAACTTCTCTGTTACTGGTGCTATTTTCAAACTTCCTCTGATATACTCATTCTTAATCTTATCCATTCTTGTTACACCACACATCCATCTTCAACATTCGCATTTCTACCACGTGTAATCTTTTCTCATCCGTCTCTTTCGTAGCCCAGCACTCGGATCCATATAATATGGCTGGTCTTATTATAGTTTTATACACCTTCCCCTTGAGTTTCAACGGCATTCGTGGGTCACAAACCACCCCAGACACCTTTCGCCAATTCATCCACCCTGCATTTATCCTATTCTTCACGTCCTTGTCTATAAATTACACATCATCTTCATTATAATTCAGTATTACTTGATAATATGTCCTAAACCGGCATCACGCTAACTTTTAGGAGGGAGTAGCCGCCTAGTATTACTGCTAGAACACCATGTAGGTGCTTGAGGACAGATATTCAACTCGAGGGTGATAGCAAGCCAGCCGGGTATTAGAAAATAGCTTTACTACTAAGAAAATGTTTCATCACGAGTTTTCCTTTAAACCTACGTCTTTCGACACGGAGTCCGAACAGTTGGTTACTGAGGCACTATCGCTTCTAACACATAAAAGTTGAAAATCGACTGTTATGTCTGTAATCCGTGTATTTTGTATGCCGTACTTTAGACCCAAATTTCATTTTAATTTACACACAGTCGTCATCATCTTTAATTCTTCCATTTTCGATTATAATTACAAGTGGTTAAATTAATAAATTTCTTAAGAGTGACAAAGCAAGGTTTGAACATGTGGGTCTAGATATATAAAGCCTTTATATTGGAGTTCCTTATATTACGTACATAAGGTGGAACTTGTGAAAATTCATTCCTTAACTGGGTTAAGAATAGGATGAATTCTGGATTGTTACCGATTGGGAATCCTATTTTGCATTCCGCTAGTATCAATTTTTGACTATCTTTATAACAGAACATTAATCTAGTGTAGGTATCAATTATTGACATAATTCTTGTTTTGCTATTGTTGCTATTGAGGTCAGCAGGGCGCACGCGATTCACTTCATAATATTGCAGTGCGATAGAAACGTAATCGCTGTTTATTACGAGTGGTAGAAACACCGCAAGGTTCATTTGTCGAAGCATCATGGCCATATTCCTACCACAAACCATCAGCGATCGTACTTTATTTTGTACTGGACTAGAGGACAGTTCATCAGTGGTAGCGATATCTTATGACTGGCCTTAGGATTACGATTCTTTTGTTGTTAGACAGACATTGCTATAGGATTCAATAACCATTTAATATTACGTGGTTTTTGTGACTATTTGATGTTTTTAAATTATAAAGAAAACGTTCTTTATTAAAAATTGCTCTTATATAACTAAATGCAATAATATTCTTGACCAATTTTGGATAAATCTAATTATAAACAGCAAGGTTTACATTTTTTTTTCAAAGTCATCCTAGTTTCAGACATTTAAGAAATCGGTTTCCATCGAAATAATCTGTAAGAAAATATTAGATATTTTATTGCTATAACTTCAGTTTCAAATCTCCAAAGAAAACCCTTTTAATCTTTCTAGCATGCTCTCTACGAGTTCTCGAGTACCTAAGTGCGAAAGAGATAAATGTAATTGTAAGTATTGTAAATGAAACCTATAAATTTTTGTCGTTGATATTTTTATTACTATGACCAGCAAATCGACGAATCACCACTCCAAAATGTATATAAAAGTCGCGTGAATGATAAAAATGTAGCTCAAAAATGTGTTACTTTATCCCTCTCCATTCGGTTTGCTGCGACGAAAATGTCACGCGGCGGGTTCGTCTATTGTCACGTTGACAGCTGTCACTGCCAACGATAATTACTTGACAGCAGCGAGTGAAACGACGTGCTTCTTTAACAAATAACGGTGTTTAGTTTTTATTTGATAACTAGCTGTTAACCGAAACTTCGTCCGCGTGGAATTAAGTAAAACAAATTTTTTCACTGTTAACTTGCGCGTCTGCCGAGCGCGTTTCTGAACACATCTTTTTTAGTTTATTATATTTGCGTGGAACATATAAAAGCAGCCTATTTTACTCCTTAAAATATCAGTCATCTGCCAGTGAAACTCTCGTCGAAATTAGGAGATTAGCCGCAACAAATATACAGGCAAAAAATGTATAAACACAGGTTTCATTATTTTTATCTTTTACATATAATTTAGGATTATTTCTGACGCTCCTTGACAAATGTGGTATTTATGCTTATCAAAATAAATATAAATAAAATCAGACTGATGATGATAATGATATATAAAAAAATGTATGCCGTAATTCAGATTTAAAGCTATATCTAGAAAACTAACTGGAACGACTGTACAGACTTGATAAAAACCCTTTAGAATTTAATGCGTGTTAAACTATAAAATACGCGTTTCCATTAAAGCGCAAACTAGTTTTCCAGCTAAAAACAGATCGACAGTATGATTGGTATTAGATGAAGCTTGCCAAACCAAAGGAGAACTCTCGATTTGTATTCAAACGTTTTTTTATTTGCCATATTACTAAACCACTTAGGGGAGTCGAGGTTCTTCTTACATTGGTTATTCTGGTCATGGGGAAGAAATATACTTTTAATGTAATTCGAACCTTATTACATCGCTATTAAAATTTAAACTTGTTTCGTTTTATTGTTAGAAATGTGCTGTAACGGGACACCCTAATATGGGGTTGATTGTAGGGTGACCATTAAAAAAGTGGGACTCGATAAAACGATTACATTCCTAGTCGTAAAGATACATCCAGTATAATTACTGAGTGGAACGGGAACTCTTTGAAGATTTTTTTATGGACGATTGGCAAATTATATTCTTTTTTACTTATTGCAGGATGATAAAATGCCGGAACTGTAGTTTATCGTAAATACTGTGTGATACAAAAATAATAGTGAACATCGAGATTTCTAAGATCTATTAGATATTTACCCTACTACCAAACCCCTACTATACTCCTCGCTCATGTTTTTAACCGCTCTAAATATAGATGCGCAGAACACAAATTTAGGTATAAATACCGTATTATATTATACTAGCAGGTCCAGCGGACATTGTCCTGCCCTTATAATAAAAAGATATATACTTATGTGTATGAAAAGCTTAAGGCGGCTTGACTTTTTCCGATTCTTTCAACAATTATCATTATATTTCAACCAATTTACAAAAAAAAAAATCTTGACATATTATATACCTAAACCGTCCCCGTGAATTACTATATCTATTGGTGAAGACCGCATTACAATCCGTTCAGTAGTTTTTGAGTTTATCGCGAACATCCAGACAAACAGACAGACGCGGAGGACGACGTTGTTTTATAATATGTAGTGATAGAATTTATAACATCGAGTAAACGTAATAAATAAATGCCAATTTTTGACTCTTGTAATAATATTTTAACTTTGTATTAATTAGATTCATGTATTTAAGCCGCATGTCCGAACTCACGACTATATTCAGAGCGGTCAAAAAGATTGGCGCGTCCTGTAGCAACCGTTGAGGTGTCGTGTGCAACTTAGGAGATTGCCCATATTTACTCGTCGCGCGTTTTTTATTAGCTAACAATTTAGAAGCATAAAATCATAAAATAGAACGAACTTGTTATTATTAATTTATTATACGCGTTGATATTTATACGCCATTAGCAATGCAACTTATTTTATAACTATAATAAAGTTTGTAGAAATGTTAATAGAGATTTCATAGTTACTGAATTACGAGCTGGGTTTTATTTAAATCTAGACGATAGTAACTCGGTAATATATATATATCAATAATTAATATTGTAAGAATAATGTTCTGGTTAGTTCGAGAGACTTCTTTTAAATATATTGCCATTTTGTTTTCTCGCGCGTTATTGTATTTCAACAGGGTTTGAAAAAAACTGTTATTACTGTCTCATTAGTAATTAAAGAAAAAATATTAAAACATTGTTATACGAAAATTCAATCATTCTTAAGATGGATTGAGCATTATTCAGCATTATTGCATTGTCTTATGTTGAAATAGATTAACAATCGCTTTTCATTACTGCTTTTGAAGTAAAACTTCTTATGGGAGGGTATGGAAATTCTGATCTGCAATCTTTTTGTGTGACGAAGAGTGGTCGGGATGAACACTGTGTAGGGTAGGGTAGAATGTTGAAAACACGGATTCTCGTCTCATCACCGAAGTTAAGTAACGTCGGGCGTCAATACTTGGACAGGTGACCGCCTAGGAACACCGCGTGACGTTGACTTTTTATTGTATTTTTTTAATGAAATTGTTTCTCTGTAATACAAAAGTTTCACTTTTGTCGTGTCTTTATGACATACCGTTCTTTTTAGTGTATTTAAAATGATCTGCGAGTCAGTTCTTAAAATGAATAAAAGACGAAAAGAGTTGTATATGCCAAATAATACTATAATAAAAAACATTCATTTTAATTGTATAGCTCCTTATGTATTATTTCAGTGATTCATTTTAATTGTTAACCAGATAATTGACAATTAATAACTATAACTTCTTATTTATTGACGTACAAATATCGCCATAATTATCAGAGAACTCAGCAGTTACTACAGATAACGATAATAACATTCTGCTCAGTTCGAGAAACTTTTATCGTGTACGTCGCCATGTTGTTTCATTACGGGATTTGCAAGATTTACACCTGCAATAAAAATATCTTACGAATCATTAGAGTATTATTTATGGATATAGCGGTAATATAACCCTTCATCTAGTTTCGTAATTCATAACAGCAAAGCAATAACTGCATTGGGTAATATCGACTTAATAATTGCTAATTCAGATTGTGTTACCTCAATAAAATAATCTTAACAAATAGGTCATGTTGTTTTGAAGAAAAGTTTAAAAATTCTCTGTTAAAAATTGTAATGCATGTGTACAGTAGGTACTCGGATCTTAATTTGGTACGTCGGGTGGAAGACCGAGATAGTCTATTAAAATTAAATTCTAATGAATAGGATATTATTTCGTATCTATTTAACTATTTTATGCTTTTATAAATTTAAGATGATAATTCTGACAGTTTCGTGTATATAGTATAGTATGTAGTAACGTATAGTGACTACTATACTATACTTCTGTGTAGCATAGTAGGGATGGAGTAAAGTGTGATCAAAAATGGATCTATTCTGTAATCGGCTGCTTTCGTTGTGTAACGTGGAATAGGTAGCTGTATTTGATTTTTAAAGTTATACTTTTTTGGCGCGTTTAGAAAAAATGATAAGAGTGAGTTTTTACGACGCGTGCGCACACTGACACCTAAAAGCGACACCATTAAGTTAGTTGGTAAATTGTTTGACAAGTTTTCGTAAGAGTTGATAACTATATTCAAGGTACTTATTCAAATCTATGGGACATGTTTTATATCAGTGGAGATTAAAAAAAATGATACATAAATATGCATGTGTATTTGTGTTTTATTTTAAATTATATATGGTAGCGAATGATAATTTATTGTGCGTATTAAATGTGGTTTATTGTATTTATTTTCTTTTGGTAAAAACAACAACTTGTTATCACACCCCGCAATAATAGACAATAATTAAAAAAAAATCATTATGTATGTAAGTGATGTTTTTTTATGCATCATTATGCGATAAGCAATTTCAAATAAATTTCATATTAATGATCAATTAAATATAGCTTGAGGTGTCGATATGCATGCCGCACACTACGATAAGTGGGCGATACCAAGCAATAAAGTAGGACATAATACAAAAAAATTAACACTTCGTAGGTGCAAGCTGTCAAAGGTGTTATCCTAAATTTGACAAGGTAATCCAAAATTTTGAATAATGCTCATGTTTTTGTTATCTATGTTTCATTCACGAGACGCAGTACTATAAGAGTTTAAAACTACGTAATTACAAACCAGGTTTATGTTTATTCTATTTTTAACACCACTATACACGAGTGTGCCTCGAGTACTCGTAATGCCCATCGCGTGGGTACAACTCGGTACAAAAATACATCTACAGAGCACAGCCATTGAGAGTAATATTTCTAATTACGATTTCAATGACATTTTGTATATGGGAAGAATGTATGCCTAGTAGTAATAGTGGGTTCGGTTAATGCATCGATCAGTGAGCCGGAAATATGTAAATAAATGCATATTAATTTTATTTTAGAATAAAACGTGATCTGACAGGAAACAAAAGAAAAATAGAAGTAATAACATGTATAAAGCCATTTAAAAACATATATATAAATGTATAACATATATCTCATCATCATTTCCTTGCCCATATCCCACCTAAGTAGCAACATGTTTGTCATGTTGTGATGTATGATTTGGCTTAATTTTTACGATCGGCCCCGGGCGTGGCTGACATCAACCCTCCTGGTTGTTATTTTGTAGTACCATGGTTTTTGTACAACGTTGGCGACTGTTATAACATAATTCGCCTGCGTTGCTCCAGGATAACTGATAGATGTAGTGCTTTTTCCAAATCCGCTTGCGTTAGACCACGTCGTCATTTAACATCAGATGAGTTTGTGATGGAATGTTAAAACCTGTCAAGTATTTAAAAAAGTGTTCTGCAATTAATCCTAATTTATATTATAAAAGTGAAAGTGAGTTTGTTTATTTGTTATCCTTTTAGGCCTTAACCACTCTATCGGTATTTATGAAACTTTGCACACACATTGTTACAAGCACAGAAAAGTGCACCTTTTATTTAAAATAAAAATACTGTTCCTACTGTACTGTATCTTTATAGTAAGACCGTATAATAAAATAAAATGACAACTAAAAACTATACGTCAATTCTGGCAATATTTTGAACGATCATCTTATTGTGTACTGTTTTTACTTACGTACTCACTTTATTTCAAGGGCCTAATGTGGTAACGAAATCACTCTCCCATAATTGACTTGACACTGGCAGAATTCGTTTTTACGAGACGCCATTATTAAAAAGTTGAAGTTACTCACATTAATATGGGGATATTTTACAAAACCATTTCTTTACTTTTTGCGTGCGATTTTTCAAGTATTTTCGTTCATACAAACCTTGTTCTTGTCCAAGTACAAATACAACAAAAAAGAATTATCCAATGCAGCCGTTCTTGAAGTGATGAGCTTACAAACATTTAACACTTGATTTTTATTTATACAAATACCTCCACCATCTTTACATTTTATGTTATAGTTGTAGCCTCGATACGTTTACATTTAATTTAGGTGATGTCGTTTCACCATTTTGTGAGGTTATTTCGTCCTACGATTTTTTGGTATCAAGTTGTAAATAATCATAATAATGTCACTGATGTTTCTCAAACCTTCGGGAGGCGACATCTTTATTGTAACGACTGTGTACATTTTATTTATAAATATTGTAATTTAAAATTATTCATATATTCGTTTAGCAAATTGACTGCACTATGCAATATGATAGTTATCCTGATTATGATCACTTGAAAAAACTAAGATGATTTCGTCGTTAACTATTATCTACTTTATATATAAGTGGAACTGTCGAGGACCGCAGTTTTGCGTGTATCACGCAAAAACTACTAAATTGATTTCGAACTTATATTTTATTGATGAAGGCGTTACTTTGCCGAAATCCAGCATTAAAACAGAGGGTGGACGTTGCTTCGCACTCCCGGTTAGAATTGTTTGGCCACTGTCACGTCTCACTGAACTTACGTTACGTCAACAGTGTTAATTGACGACAGGTTCAACCATCTCCCAATATCGAATTTTACTACCTTCCAACGACGCCTTTTAATTACTTTTAGTTATTTCACAACCGTTTTCTGTTGCAGTAAGACGTGACAGCGGCCAAATAATTCTACGCGGAAATGCGAAGTGACGTCCACACTATTTTTTTTCTTAGAACTTATAGCTAATTTTATTCATGACCTCTTTATGTATACTCTTTAGAAGTTTAAGAATCGCTGACTGAAATGTACATTATAGATGTATCGTCATTTACACGCGCGCGTAGGTTTGTTGATATCATAAAATACATAATAAATGATTTATATACTTTTGTACCGTTAAAAATTTCCTAGTTTGCGTTAGATGCCCGTTGGTAGAGCATACGACTTTCTACGAGTAACGCCCATGTTTTATATAGTAGTGTTGTGAAATTAAATATATTTTCTACTAGTTTCTCACGACAACTCTACTACTTCGCACAGGTATTCTAAGGAAGAAAATAAGACTAAGGCCTATAATGGCAACTGAACATCAATCTGTCATTTCTGTTAATATTTTTGAAGACCTCTAAAGTATTCTGTCTCATTCCCGTTTTTTATATGCAGATTTCGTAGCAGGAGTTTATTACCTTTCCGTGCTATTTTATAAACATTTTCTTTAATACAAACTTGGTCCTGGCAACTAAATTACATTCGACAATTTATTGAAGAGTAGCTGAATCGTGCGCCTTTATTCTTACAAAATAGTCTTTTTGTTTCGCGGGAACAGCGTGTGGATTTCTGTATGCGTTTGTTCTGTTGTCATCACTACTTAACTTTTATATAACTTTTTTAACTTAACGATTTTAAGTTATATCTGTGAAGTTTTATTAGTACTATTTAGCTTTTATAGAAAAACGTGATAATACGTAGTACGGATACACTTTGATAAATGCATTATCTGTTAGTAAGAATCTCAGCCGTTTCGGCGATTAGTCCGGACAAACAACAGACGTCTCGATTCTATACGTTTTATGCAATGATATTGTAAGTAAAAATTTTCATTTACTTAATCTCTGTGAATACTCACTCCCTTATTACTTTTATATCACGTTACAAATAAAGTCATCCGTAGTCAATCAATCTTTAAGCATATATTATAACAAAGCAAGATGTCCCATCTGTTTGATCTTATTCTTTGTTGTTATTGGTATATACATAGCAACATATAATTATTTCTTTTTCGCAGCGGATATTAAGAACATATCATCTTACTTCCACATTTTATCTAAGATAGTGTGACATTACAATATTACTTTACGAATGTATGCATTATCGTGCCATTTGTTTTGTCAAAATATCTTGTAAGTAATGTATCTACACCTTTTTACTTATAATGTCATTGTTGTATTTTATGTATGTTTTATGTGTGTATGAAATCGAAGGAGAAAGGCAAGGTGGAAGTGATAAATATGAAAAATAAAATGTCCACTTCATTTCAAATATTTGAGACAAAATTGTTTTCTTTTTAATTTTGTCGCCTTTGATTGATTCATCTAAAATCGCTATCGCTTTTGACTATGTATGTACAACAATTGTGAAGATAGAATCAAGTTATTTAAATCAGTATCCGGTAACTCGACACGTGGGCTGCTCGTAAGAAGATCGTGGAGCGTCTCCATCGTTTCTCAATGACCATTGATATCACCTCATGACATGTATTCGATAAACTACGAGATAACTTATCCTGGGTAGGTAATATTAACAGAATTGAAATTGAATTGGAAATTTAATGGGTTTTAGTCTGTTGTATAATGTGACTACTTTAGGATTTTCTTATTCTTAAATTGTGCAGCACCTTTTGGCGCATTATGACAAGTCGGTAAGAGTGAATTTTGAAGTGAAATTTCTTATGGGGGAGAGCTTTGTAAGTCTGATTGGCAACCTTTTTGTGTAAAGAAAAGTGGTGATGATAAACACTGCATCCGGTAGAGTGTTGAAACCGATCACCGAAGTTAAGCAGCGTCGGGTGCGTTTAGTACTTGGATGGCAAAGAGGCAAGCTTTCGTTTTGACGAAATCAAGTTTTTGCCGAAAACTCTTTATAAACAGTTGACAATTGGCAACTGAATATAAATTGCAACTTCTGTTTTCTCTATAGATTTGCATACATAGTATGGCTATGCTTTTGTGAGTACATTATGTTTTTTACGGGCGAATAAAATAATTAAAATAAGTTCCAAAACTCAGCTTCATTATCTACTACTATATATTATACAGAAATGAATGTTGAATATCGTTGTAATACAATACACTAAATATATAATTGTACCATAAGTTGCTCACCTACCATCAGTGTGCACCCGCACGTCTGACAATGACAGTGAAAATGTGGGCCGAACCGGTGTTACGAGTTACGATAGAAGACAAACAGACGAGCACTCGGCCTGACTATTGTTCACAAACCGTGCTTCATTCAAAACCGTTCTAGGCTAGTGCACTTGCCTGGAGATTAACCCCTGGACTGTCCAAAACGATAAAGGTTTAAGTTCCATACAAATGAATGTAGACCTCATGAGGCACAGATCAACAGACTGTTGGCAGCACAAGCTTAAAAAATACCTGATTTATTACAAAACTTTGAAAAATAACAAACAGTGTATTTTAAAAGTATAATTTTTATGTAAAATATATTTTTTCATTTGTACGAACTTTTTTTTACTAAAACATGAACTTTAACGATGTGAAATTAAAAACATAATTTGAGATCTGGCTCTTAAAAATCAGCCGAGGGGGTTAAACCTTCTTGTATTTTGATTATAATCTTTGTGATAAACAACTATAAGGTTGAATTTACCAAAGACGACTTTTGTCACTTTTTGAAGTTAAGATCTTTGAAATGACGAGAATCTTAAAAAAGTATGTAAGACCTTAAATAGACGCATTACTTTTCTTATTGTCAATTGGCAACAATATTTACTCTTTTGGGTGTTAAAATAAAATAAGATAAAATAATAATAAAATATGAATTTCGCAAAGTAGACTATTAATAATCGACTGACTGTCAGAGAGGAAAAATTATGACATATAATTTGACGTTCCTTTTTAAAAGTCGAGTGTGCATGGATAGTCTTAATGGCCAGCACGCTACAATTTTTAATGCGTCGTGCCTCAGAAATCTTGGTATCAGTTATTAGAAATGCCTACCTTCTAGTGTGCAGTGTGCAGCTTCCGGACATAGCAATAGGTGCTTGACAACAGGTTTTCAACTTGAGGGTGGTAGCTAGTCAGGCAGACTTAGGAAATCCCTACCAGTGTGCTATGGTTTCATTACGAAGTTTTCCTTCACTCAAAGCTCCGACTCGCTTGCAAGGGTTTGAACCTACGTCATTCGACGCGGTATCCGAAAACGCTATCAATTAAGCCATCATCACTTCATGTAACATGTATTGTTGTATATTTAATTTTACTTTTATTATTTCTATAATATTCTTGTTTAAAGCCACAGATTACATCAGTACATTACCATGGTGCCCCATTGAAAACGTTGTACTGCAACATGCAGCTGAATGGGGATGACATTGTTGGACATTTTTGATTATACATATTTATGTTTTTTTTTTCTATGTGCTTTGTAATCGTAATGTATTCCAACAATAAAAACTCTTTTAAATACAACAAGCACCTATCTTATCATTCCTAAAGCAACTTTGAAACTGTAAACATAGTCAGTAAAAGAATCGTTTTTTTCATAAGGTTATTTGATATGTGTTGTAGAAAATGCAGAAAAGTGATATTGGAGACTTTTTTTAACAAATTCTTATATTTTTTATGAAATTTAGGATGACAATTTTGACAGCTCACAGCATGGATGGAGTAGTGCTCGAATAAATGCCGTAAGCCTTGAATAAAATTAACTTGAACGTAAACTCTGCCAAGTGAATGGAACAATGTAAACGCTCCTTCGTGCGTTACTCATAGCATGACTTTAAAATCCTTCCAGCCTTTGTGTTGGATAGCGTTACATTATATTTTTATGTTTAATGTGATTTTATGTTTGATAAGCATTACGACTCCCGTTTTACAGCCTGATCTGTTTGCGGGGGGTTTTGTATTTCTGACGCTTATCCACACATATAATATAATAACCGCGTGGCTGACTGACATATTTTAATCCAAACTATTGCGCCTAGGACCTTGATAGTTTGCATGCGGGGGTTCCTGTACAATGTAAGTGAGCACTAAGCAAATTGAAAATTCAACGCCTAACGTGGTATAAAAGGAGATGAAAATTTGTATGAAAATCGTGATTTTTCTGTTAGTCAGCCAGTTAGGTAGCTATTCTTTTATATATATGGATAGAAAATAATTTATCCATAGATAATGCATGCTAAGCTGTCGGAAATCGTGAGTTTGTATGCAATAGTGGTCAATCAGTTGTCGAAATTCTAGCTTCGTTATTTTTTTTTTAAGTTTGGAAATTATTCACGCTCTTTTGCTAAAGAGTGTGTACATTTATAATAATTGCATGTTTTTTTTTGCAAATATGTACACATACGTCATTATGCATTAATTTTGTATTTACGCAGATACATGTTTCTTGTAACTTTTTAGAAGTAATCTCTACTCAGAACGACTATTTAGCTACAAACTAATATGTGATTGGCTATGATGATCTGTCATCAATATAGTTTTGACATTTAATATGAACGTGAACAATAAATTTTATATTCAATTTAATGTACAGTCCGCGCTAAACTTCCAACCGCTCTGAATAAGCAGCGCAGAATACAAATGTTGGGTATAAATACGTACTATATTATATATGTAACATCGAGACAACTTAAGGATAAATAAATGGCAATTTTAGATTCCTATAATAATATTGTAACGTTGTTTTGTATTAAACTTTTAAGGTTATTGTGCACAAACCTGAACTTATGGATATATTCAGAGCGGCCAAAAACATTGCCGAATAATCGTATCTTTGGGAATCAATAGGTACGATCACCCACTTTTTTGCGAATTAAAGAACCATTAATAAGCTTTACATTGTATCATGTTATAGCATATACTTTATAATTTTGATGTGTAATCATATTGGGTTACAGCCGGCTAACGACGAACTCAACAAACAAGGAGTATCTCTGGTAATGTCGATGACGACGCAATATCATTTTATGACAATGAACGATTTATAATTTGATTATCTTTTTCATATATTCCTTTTCTCAAACACCAATACGTAAATAGTGTCGGCGATTTTTGCATAGTCAAATTTTTTTTATTCATTTAAGCCCTAAGAAGGCGCTTGCTTATGAACGTCATAATTACCGCCGGTTCGGACTAACAACCCATTCATCGAGAAGAACCGGCGAGAAACTCGATCGGGTTTATCTTTTTAACATACACACATATATATAAAATACATTATACATTACAATCGATTATCGGTCGATATTTTGCACAGAGAGGAGTCAATTCCAGACAACATCAACGTTCACATATTGATTAACTTTATAATAGACCTTTGATACCAAAAACCCCTTGACATGGCGCTCAAACTTACAGTCCGGCAAATCGGTAATAAATATGCTTTGGGATTTTGTTATAAAATCTAAGACTCTTACAAAAAAACTGTTACTGGTTTTACTGAGACTCAAACATGTGACGACAAGTTTGTCACAGTTTCTAGTATTTAGATCATACCGGTCTTAACTAAATTCAGCTTTTCAAAGTTTTTGCAAACATATGTACATTAAATTATCAACATTGAATTGGGAGAGGAGAGTTAAGATACCGATTTCCTGAAACTTAGTCTTTAATGATTCGCGAGATTGAATGAGGCGCCACTTATCTGTAACATATATTATACATAAACTGTATTCTTTTATAATTCACATCACAACAGTTTTTAATATGTCAAATCTCACACATTTCTGTGCGCGTAATATATTTAAAATGGGGAACAAACATTTTTCTTCACATACTAATATTAATTTAATTAATAAGATTTGTCATAAAATCGATACAGCCTTTGAGGGCTGTAGTTTTAAACTTAAAAATGTATTTTTCTGATTGTATATTATGAATTTATCACACATATCTCATGAATGTAAGGAAATTTCGATGCAGAGTTGAAAAATAAATATTCAAACGAATCCAGGTCGTACCTAAACAAATCTAGATAAAATAGTAATGGGTGTCATTTATCTCAGCCTATTTCAAACAATGCACTAAACGGGAACACACCATCCGCTCTAAATATGTACTATTTACGGAATGCACGCCGAATTAATAACGCTGGACTAGTCCATTGCATATGAGAAAGCACAGTACCTACTACGTGTTGGCGACGACGACCTGGTTAGTCTAGTACAATTAACGAGTCATTCAATACTCGAATCCGAGCTCTAGCGCTTAGGATGTTTAGACCCAAGGAAACTCGTAGTTTTTATTATCATTATAACCAGCCAAATTGAAATGAAACAAATTGCTGTGAAATTAATCTTAGTTAAAAAAAAAAATCAGTCAGACTGCGATGTACCAACCATATGTATTGCGGTGTATATATTAAAAATATATATTGTTGTCTTTAATTCGGTTTTATTTTTGAAGTGAGACCTTCTTATGGGAGGGCTTTGCAATTCTGATCCACAGTCTTATTGTGTGACGAAAAATGATGGGGGTATACACTGTGTCGAGTAGAGTGTTGGAAACACCGGTTCTGTTCGATCACCGAAGTTAAGCAAATGGGGCGCGGTCAGTAGTCGGATGCATGACCGCATGACGTTGGCTTTTTGTGTTGTTGCACTTTTTATAAACAAATGTTCACTTCTTTCGTGTGGTCATAAGCACACACACACACACACCTTTTTAAACATTTAAAGTCTAGCAATATAATTATAGTAAATTTATTGTTTCTATGCTTTACAGTTTCAACGATACACCAAAACGTAAAAAAAAATATTGAAGAAGTCAAGATGTATGAAAGAACCCTTCATTTTTTTACTTTTCTTATTTGACAAAATATACGCTATAATAACACAATAACAATTATATTGAAGATTAAAAAACAAAAATATGGACTAATTTCGATCTCTGGGCGTCTAGTAGTATATATAAAAAACACAGAAAACTAAGAGACGAAGTCTGATTTATAATTAACAGTAACTATTTTTTTTATTAACAAGTCGTGGTAGTCTAGTGGTTTGACCGGTAGAATATTAATGCGATGTCCGCAGGTTCATACGCCGTCATGTATTAATGAATTTTTCGGAATTCGCGTACATTAAATGTACAGTAAATTTTACTAATTTCAATTGGTAACACTATCGTATGACGGTGAAGGAAAACATCGTGATGAAACCTGAACTTGAGAAATATTCTTTTACTACCATCGTATGTATGAAAAATATAGAATTGTGGCAATCTCAGAGTTTGAAATCACCAATACGTCTTGGGCTGGCGTGGTGATTATGCCCATACCTTCCTTCGGGAAGAGGCCTATCTCCCTCTAGTGGGTCTCTTACAGACTGATGATGATGAAATATTTTTTTATAAATGAGAATGTAGAAATAAAACTAACGAAACAATCATTCTCTATATGGAGTATTATTTAAAATGTGTCTCAAGTGAATCGTTTTCGTTTCGGGAACGTGTGTAGTATGTCTATATTTTAACATTTTAATTCTATGTTAGAGTCTTGATGGTCCTATGTTTTTATGAAGTGAACTATCTGACATCCTTGATCTAAGCACGGACTCGGTAACCGCAATCAGTGATTTTACACTCTGATACAAGGCGCGTGTGCGACGAATAGAAAGTAGATAAAGTGATAAACAAAGGCACGAACTGTTTACCTTATTCAGTGCATCGGGATCGGATATGGCAAAGAGTAACTAACAGTCAACTGAGACCACCCACATCGTGATCGAGTCTTATTGAGGTATATGATCAGCTTTCTAAAGGGTTTTCTCATTCTATTTGGCTACAGTCTGACTTGACTTTCAATTAGGACACGTTATGCTAAAGACGGCCACCTTCAAATATAGCTAATACACTAAATTTATTACATATAAAAAAATAATTGACGTATACGTAGGTCTTTTTCGTTGTTCCATAAAATGTCACGAATTTTAACAAAGCGGCTCTTTACCAGATCATGGATCTCACATTGGAAACCCAAAACATATCACATGATTCTGGAGAAAATCCCTTTATACGGAAAACCATATTATCCATTATTTGCACAAAATTATCATACTGGCATGAGTGTTATATATCAGTAAGTGCTCTTCGCTACAACCATCACAACAGGTGCTTTTATTTTCTTTCTAAGTGCTATAATACTTCTTGATAAAAAGTGTTAAAAACTTAAACTGACATTTACGTGGGGCTTTATAATTTTACTAAACTACACTAAACCTAACTAAGATTCAGTCAAGAGACAACCACCAGAAGAGTTTATAATGATTGACTATCTCTAGAAATTGTTGTCGACATCTTGATATTATTTGTTCTAGGTAAACTGATGATTTTGGTGGCCTTACCCATTTATATTACATTAAAGATCTTCATAACACTATATAAAAATGATATATGATGTTAGCTTGTATGTGCACCACTGCTGGGCAAAACTTTCTGCTTGGAGGAATCAACTAACATAATCATCTTTTCGGCCTACGTCGTTGTAATGAATGAAGAGAATACAACCGTTACATATTTTTCCCACATGTAGTGGTACTACAAAATAATCTCAAGGAGGGTTGACGAGAGGCGCGCGGCCGATCGTAAAAATTAAGCCAAGTCATAATACATCACAATATGAGAAACATGTTGTGGGATAAGGGCAAGAAGAAGATGACTAATTGATTGTATATAGTTTCATGAATATATTTTCTTAATAAAAAAATTTTTTGTCATCTGATGTCAAATCACGATGTGATATCAAATATTTTTGTATTTTTGCAACATAAATACTTATAATTGGAGTGAATTATCTGTGGTTTTAACGTCAGATTTATCAAACGTAAAAAAAAGTTAGAACATTTTATATCAATGAACGACGCTGTATTTTTGCTGAAAGTTGGTAATTCTAAGTAACATTTTAGTTTATATTTCTCTTCAATAAACTTGTTAAGTACAGTTTATGATTTGGAAAGGCTAACGAATTAATCACTTCACACATTCCAGTCCTCAAGAGATTTGTAATGTTTGAGTTTCTCTTGAAATTGATGTTGACATTTTGATATTTTTTACTCCAGGCAAAAATGATAATTTTCCAGGCCTCACCCTATTAGTTAGGGCTCGTTGACTCTTTACAATATTAAAAATATTGTTTAACGACATCTATTAATAGTAGTTGATGATATGCGTTAGTTCTTGTATGTGAGGAGCGACGCGACACGAAGTAAATTTACGTAGTGTTTACCTGTATGCGCTATTTCTCATACCGCGGCGGCATCTTTGTTAAAACATTGTTATCTTGCGGTCTTTGCATCTTAACCGTAATGCGGCAACTCAGCAAATTGACTATTGTATTTTGAAATTATGCATAGAATACCAGCAAGTGTGAATGAATTAACTAGTGTTTCATTTTAAAAAATACAATAAAATAATAAGCACAGATATATTTTCATGTCACATGTTGGCAAATGAACTGAGCAACTGAAGAGAAGATAATGTTGATGAACAATATTTTTATATATAACTAGCAGCTGTCCGCAATGCTGTTTGCGCTTGAATCTGTTTAAATGACTAGGTGATAGCCACACGTTTGGCTATGTATTAACTGAAAGTTTAATTAAAAAAATGACAGACTCAGTGAAATACAAAAATATGTATCTTGTAATACAAAAAATCGGATCTTTTAAAACGTACTATCGTTCTGTTTTGACCAATTAAAAATATCTGTATACATTATGATAACTTACTGATACCTCAGAATTCTGTAAGATTGCACTTTATAACATTACCAGATTAAGAATAATAAAAAAATGTGTGTATGTGTGTGCTTATGACCACACGCGAGAAGTGAAAACTTCTTTATAAAAGGTACAACGAAACAAAAAGTCAGTTCTCAGACGGTCACCTATTCATGTACGGACTGTGCCCGACGTTGCTTTTATATTGGTGGTCGAACGAGAACCGGTGTTATACCGATTACTTTCGTCACACAAAAAGGTTGCGGATCAGAATTTCAAAGCCTTCCCATAAGAAGTTTCACTGCAAAAACAACCAAGCGAAGCTATGTCACAACAAAAATTGTTGTGAAATAGTACAATAACAGATTTGATTGTTGACATATAATATTACTTGCTGTCTACGTGTGAGTATATAGGTACATATATGTTCAAATAAACTAGTTCAGTAACTTTTTTTCCTTTATTTGCCAACCGATTTTTTTTTTATTGGTCAACTATAGTGTTATTAATAAAAAAACATGTTTTTTTTCCATACTATAAACGAATCATGTCATTTGTTTATAAGTCTCTATTCGTCCTACTTTACGATTCTTGCGTTGACTAATCTACAATAATTTGAATACTCTTTGCCCTAAAAACCGAAATACTAATGAAACTTAAAAAATAATTAATAATGACCACCAGACGACCACTAATTAGGTAAATATAAACTAGCGGTCTCGAAAGACGTTGTCTGCCTTGAAAATAAAAAAAAACTTGAAATCTGATGACAGCGCCACCTATCGCGTCCAATTATGAATGTTAAACATTCTTGCATCCACCTGAACACACACAAAAATTTCATCAACATCGGTTTAGGTTTAGGAGGATTTAAGTCATATACAGACGTACAGAAGAATTGTATATATAAAGATAGGCAGAAGAGAAACAGTTAAGAATATCTTCCTCCTATTTTTCTCAATCGATTTTCTTTTTTTTACCATGTAAATACATATCGCCTAGGCCATAAATTGGTAGTCATCATCATCATCATCATCAATCCGTAAGAGACCCATTGCAGGAAGGATCGAAGGAAGGTATGGACATAATCACCACGCCTGCCCACGACGTATTCACGATTTAAACTCTGAGAAATCCACAGTTCTATATTTTTCCCATATACGGTGGCACTGCAAGAACATTTATGAGGTTCAGGTATCCTCACGATGTTTTCTTCTACCATCAGCCGATAGTATTACCAATTTAAATTAATTTGAACAATATAAATGTACGCGAATTCCGAAATATGCGTTGGTACATGTCGGGGTCCGAACCTGCGAGCATCGGATTGATATTCTACCAGTCAAACCCCTAGACCACCACGACTACTCATAGTAATAGGTAGTGTTTTTTAAAAATTAAATGCAATGATTACATAAGTCAAGTTAGCAAAAAAAAACTTTTATAATAATTAATTAGTGGACAACCGCTAGTATGCATAAATATGAGGATTTTAATTCCAGGGTTATCTCCACATCTGGCGTCGAGAAACGACATTCTCCGACGATGAACTTACAGAGCTCTTTAACAACATCGAACACATCTATAATTTTAACAGGTTAGTTTTTTTTTATTAAGCTTGGTAATAAACGTCCGTAAGTACAGACCAAGACGCGTCCAGCCGCTAGCTTGTAAACATATGCTCTCTTTCTGAATACAAAGAAGTTTTACTCGGTGAGATCGGAAAAGTCAGCCAAGAAGTAAGGTCGTATAATAATGTAAGACGGAGCAAACAAATATTCAACGCGACGTTCCATGAAAGTGTTAACTTGTTAGCGACTTGATAAATTTACTTCCAAGAAGAAGAGCGCGTGGGAAAATAGAATTTGAAATTTTAAGTTGCGAAAAAAAAGATAAAGGTGATAATAACAGGCAATAGTTTACAATATTAAATGAGATATCGTTTTAAAACTTCATTGTATTTGTTTTTTGCGACCATTCTTCTACAGTGTGATACAGTGAGATGTGGCAGCGATCAATCAATTCGAGGCGAGAATGACATATAACGTCCACTCTGACATTTAATTATGGATTTCTGAACTAGGTACTCAACCGACCATCTCTGACATTTTGCGTGCATATTGTCTGAGGTACAGAATAGGTCGTAGGGTTTCTTTTATTCAGAGAAACACCACTGTTCCTGGAGGATATGTCAAAAGCTACATTAACTCGAGCAAAGCAGCGGGTAAAAGATGGTCAAAATTTAAAATAGGTAATGTTAATATCGATAAAAGTTAGGTTATAGGTGACAAGTATTAATGATAATAAAAACATTCCAAATAAAAAAATTAAAACCCGACATCGGCATGAAAAAAAATGGTTTTATGAAACTACGACACAAGTGAAACTTTTTCAGGTCATTAGCATTTAACTGAAAATTTTCGAAGAATTATTTTGTTTAGGGTATTAAAATCGCGTATTTAATCTTAACTTAATAATTGGAAAATGGAAATGGTAACGGGAAATCAATAGTCGATAAGATATCGAACCATAAATTTTAATTTCAATCTGCCTATTAGAGTACGGAATACATAATAACTATATTCATCTAGATGATAGACACATTTAAAAAACTGAGCACAATATTTATTTGAATCATTGAATCATTTTGATTTGAGACATGGGCGCCCACCGTATTAACCTTAGTAGCTCTGCCGAGCGTCTTTCACTTTACCCCTACTCCGTGGCCGGCTATAATAATTATAATAATAGTAATTTTTATTTCACTCAGACATTACATCCAGTTTTGTTAGTAAACTTAGCCCTTGTTAGTAAAGATATACAACGCTGTGATGCGACATGCGATAGATGGATGAAAAAATTTGAGGCGATATAAAAAAGTTTCACTTTAAAAAATATACTCACGAAAACCAAGTCACGCTCATAACGTAGTGTTAAATAACAATTCTCACCAGCCGTACTAAAACACCATAACGAGTGTAAGGCTCATAAATGCTATATTATGAAACCATACAAATGTTCCCCCGAGGTGTGGAACAAGCAATTAACTGTGAAATTACACGGCGGCCCGGATTCTTATGTTGTAACGCTGTTCAAACGAAACTCGGATGCGGCAGCTAGCTTCGAGAGGACGATCTATGTAATTTTTTACTTTACTCTTTAAATAGTTCATCCGATAAAAACATAGAAGATACTCGAATATTGCTGTAATAAATATTGTGTTTGGTGTTTTTTTATTTTGGCTATTATTGGCAACCACTCTCTTCTAGATTGTTACTGCCACTGTCGAGTAGAGTGAATATTGTTATAAATGTCTTGTGGAGAGTTTCAATGTTCTGACAACATTGTTAGAACTTTTCAGGGACTTTGTTTACCATTCAGAATTCACGCTCCGTGGTATTATTTCCGATTCGTTTCACTTGTGCACAATAACCGAACTATATTACGTAAAATACCACTAGTATAACAAAGTATAGAGGTTCTTCTTCTTCTTCTTTATTTTTTGGCTCCGGCACGGTTTGTGCACTAGCCAGCGTCAAGTAACAAGATTTTGCCATATAAGTGTCTTGTGATAATTTTAATGTTCTAACAAGATGGTGGCTCCCTTGTTAGAACTTTCCATGGAGTTTTGGTGGCATCTCAGAATGCATGCTCCGTGGTATTATTTCCCATCCACTTGACTTGTGCGTAATAACCGAACTATATTACGTAAAACACCACCAATATTACAATATATACAGTTTAATGACACAAGATTATGAATAAAATATAAAAACGACTACATGACAGACTAAGATCCCGCCAAAACTCCAACTGGACTGTCCGTATAGAGGTTAATAACACAATATTATGGACAAAATATAAAATCCTCTACATGACAGACTAAGATCTCGGCAAAAACTCCGTATTTCGTGTTAACGATTCTCTTATTAAAGAAGGAACACGGTTGCTATGACAACACTTGGTAAAACCTGTGATTGCGTTCTTCTATTTTTTCTTGGTGCATTGTAAAATAGTTCTGATTCCCGCCCACTTATTTGAGTATAAACATATGGCAAACGATCAATGTAATCAAAAAAATAAATAAATAACTAGCCTAGAACCATCTACGAAAAATTCCACATCAAATGGTCATTGTCATATCGAGATACATTCAGTACGTTTGACGTGACCTACTTAAAAAAGAACTGTATTTTCATGTTCTATAAAGGCATTATACATACATTAATATACAAAACCTCGTGGAACTCCGTTCTTATGTAAATAATTTCGAATAGTAAATGCAATCACATTGCTTCATGCATGCGTAGTAGTAATATGAAACCAGAAGTATTGCATTTAATGGGTCGTGTAATAGGATACAGATCGTGTGGTCGTACTCGTACAATGATTTCGTTAGAACGAAATTTATAATAATGTATTTTGTGTATGATTCATTTGGTTTGTGCTGTGGATAAGTGGAAAGGACAATCGCTTTTTGTATTTAACGACTTAAAGTAAACGAAATGTAATAAAATAAAATGACAACTAAATTACTGGTCGTCAATCTGTCAATTCGGTCAATATATTTAAACATTTTCCTACTGCCTCCTATCTCACTCTCTCACTCATTTTTCATATGGAAATTCTTTAACACAAAATTTTCACTTTTGCGTACAATTTTTCAAACATTTTCTCTCATACAAATCTTGTCCTGACAGTTACAGACAACAAAAAAAGAAGTAGCCAAATATAGGTGCAGCCGTACTGAAGTGATGCGCTTACATGTATGCCTTGTAGATAAAAGTTCGAGGACTTTTGTTTTCTAAAAACAAATCCGAAACGGCTACAAGAAACGCAAAATACCAGGAACTATAATTGGAGAATAAATAACAAAAACTAAATTTGAGTTTCCTTTGTGCGGTCACGTATTCCCTGCCCAACGCTCCGCGGTTTGCTCGTAAAATCTAAAACAATGGTACCTCTCTCCTCTCGCTGTAATCTTATTTTATTTCGATTCGAGGTCTTTCCTTGAACTCTAGGGTTGGTTAAAGATTCCCATGTAAGTAATTTGTACGAACAAAGTCAAAGATAAAAAATAGTCGTTAATATATTAGGGCGTAGGTATGTTTACCACCTATTTGGCTAATTTCTTTTTTGGTGGTTGTAACTGTCAAGACAAGGTTTGTGTAAAGAAAAACCCAATTTAGTGACTTAGTGAGTGAGACAAAAGACAGCAGAACATTATTAACTTCAAAAAGATTGATAAAATTGATGTTCCATTGTTCAGTTGCCACGTTATTTCATTACATGGTATAGGGAAAAGGGTAAAGAGGAAGTAAAAATGGGAAGGATAAAAGTAGGGTAAAAGGAAGACTTGGTCTCGTTTTCTTCGTAAATACACTCGTGCGAAGCCAGGACGTGCAGTTAGTAAATTATAAAAGAGGTAATCGAATTTTCAGGGGCCTGTGCGAAGAACTCAACACATGCCGTCTCGATGCGACGTGTATAGCTCGTTGTTTTGTGAATAATACATCAGGATTCTCTGTATACACCTCGTATTGCACTGGATATCCTCGAACTATGGAGCGGCTGGCATCGCTTGCTTCGAAACCGCAAAGCGCTAGAGCATTCAGAGAGAGACAAACCGAATTGGGACATCTGTTGCCGCTCGCTTCATACCTCTTGAAGCCTGTTCAGAGGATACTGAAGTACCACTTACTGTTGCAAGTAAGTTTATATGTACAAAAAGATTTATTCGTCGATTGATAATATATATTTTTTAATTGCATTAGTATTGGACGTTGAATTTCGAAGTTGCACCAGGGAACTGAAATATTGGTAAGTTTATGACAATTCAAGACTAGGTATGCATTAACTATGATCAGGGACGTTGTGGTGAATTACTTAGAGTATTTTTAAGTCAATGTAAGTAAGTAAGTGTATTTAATAAACGATTTTATTTAAGTGATGTTCCGAGGGTGTTTGTTAAAAAATATAAATAATTTCTTGTTTGTTAATTTAATAGAGTTAAAAAAATAATTGTGTCATTTTATGAAACCACGATGCAAGTTAAATTATTTTTCGGATCGTAGGCATTTACCTGAAACTGTGCGGAAAATTATTCGATGTAGGGTATCGAAAATTTGTTTTTAATCTTAACTTAACAAGTGGTAAATGGGAATGATAATGGGAAATCAATAGTAGACAAGATATCCAACTATACATTTGAATTTCAATCTACGTATTAGAGTATGGAATACATAATAAATACAATTATTCAGGTGATACACGCAATTTAAAAACTGAACGTAATATTTATTTAAATTATTGAGCCATTTTGAAATGAAGCATGGGGTGTCGCCTTATTGGCATTGACTGCTCTGTCGAGCGCCTTTCAATTTACCTATACTCCGTGGCCAGCTGTAATGCGACGTACGATAGATGGGTGAAAAAATTTGAGGCTACGTAAAATAAGATTCACTTAAAAATACGCAAACTGCAATATTTTCATCGCATAAATACATTGAAAGTATAACTGTTCCCAAACATTAACGGTTTGTTATTGACAGTTTCATTACATAATCATACTATGTGTTCAGAATGTCGTGAAGGAATGTGCATCACGGGAAACGGAATACGCTTTGCTGAAGATGACCGGTATCGCGCAACATATCGACGACATGAAGCGGAAACATGAACATGCCGTTCGAGTACAGGTATATCTTCGAAATTAACTATTTCATGTTGTCAACACTTGTGAACAGAGGAGCATTTTCAGAACCTTTAAAAATATTGCAGTATACTTGCCATTGTTTTTGAGATCTTTATAAGCGTTAATAAAACGTGTTTGAAGGTTTGGTATTTCGGAAATTTCTTTCTATATGACAATGTCTTTAACCATGATTGCTAAAAGTTTGTTGTTATCAATTATTATGGTATATTCAATCCAAAAGTACTTATGTTAATGTTTAATATTCTACCAATCGATTGCTCTATTTTTACTCGGTGAGTGCCTTAAGCGCTCCCCTTAGTAGTCCAGTGAAACTGTAGAGGCCTTGCCAAGTCAACAGTGTAGTCAGATCGAAAAAAAAACTATATTTACTGCTATCCAAAGAAAGGGAGATTCGTCTACGGGTTTTTACAATATTGAGTTTTATGGAGCTTGTGCTCTCAAATTACGACTAATTTTAATTTAAATAAATAAATAAAAGTGGCAGGCTACAGACTATTCAACTCTTCGCCGTTTTGTATTTAAGTTAGAAGTGCTTTTATTTCTCATAACAGTATTATGTATCTATCATTAGGCGATCAGCGTTGCAGTGCTGACACTGTAGTGCGTTGTTTAATATAGCATGCATATAAATTACGTTTTAATTTTCTTTATAGTCATATTAATTTTCGACTATACTTTTTAACGGTTGACCACAATCGTTGATCACAATCTTATCTGATGTTAAATGATGATGTGGTCTAACTGGGTAAAAACACTAAACTTAGAGAGGAACTAGTTCTCAAATGCAGCTGTAGGAACAGACCAAATGGTTGGTGATATATTTCTAAATTGAAGGTGGTAGCTAGCCAGGCGGAGCTTAGAAAAAGACGAGATGACACAATAGCATCGTAGTTAGGCATTTTTCTAAGCCCGCGTGGGGCTAGCTACCACCTTCAAGTTTGAAAAACCTGTCGCCAAGCACCTGTTAGTGTGTTCTGGCAGCTGCACTTGAGAGTCAGTTTCCCTTTTAGGTTTTGTGTGACTGCCATCTTATTTCACATCACTATTTAACGTTGGATGAGATTGTGGTCAAACGCTAACCTACAAAGTATTAAAAAAAACTTACGTCGTTCGATGCGATCTCTGAATATGTTATTAGCTAAGTGGTTTTTTTTTATTATAGGGGGCAAACGAACAGGTGGGTCACCTGATGGTAAGTGATCACCACCGTCCATAGACACTAGCAACACCAGGGGAGTCGCAAGTGCGTTGCCGGCCTTTAGTGCTAGTGTAGTAAATATTTAAAAAAACTTACGTCGTTCGATGCGATGTCTGAATATGGTATTAGCTAAGCCGTTAGTGCTTCGAAAAACTATATCTAATTTTTGTTTTATAAATATTATTGCCTCTTTTGGGATATTCTTGGCACGTTTTATGAAGAGAGAGCATAAAGGAGTCTGTGAATATTGAACGTTATAAAATGCTTTCAGGAGATACAATCACTCCTGTACGGATGGAATGGTCCGGATTTGACCACTTACGGAGAGTTGTGCGCCGAAGGGACATTCAGGTAAAACATACTTATTTAAAAAAAGCGTGTGTGTACTTATGACCACACGAAAAAAATGAAAACTTCTTTATATCTATTAGGTACAATAAAACAAAAAGCCCACGTAACGCGGTGTTACCAGGCGGTCACTCGTCCAACTACCTACTGACCGCGCGGTGTTTTCAATGATCTACCCGACACAGTGTTTACCCCCACCACTTTTCGTCACACAAAAAAGATACGGATCAGAATTTCAAACCCCACAAGAAGTTTGAAGATGAAGATGTGTTCTTCTCTATTTCCCTTTCTCTTTTTCGTCTAACACACTCGCATACACTATGTTGGCCGATAGTCTGTCGTAGTACCAACCCATCTCACTGCCATCTCTTCGTTACCGCGCGCGCGCTTTCCCGGTTTCCTGTAACGCATTTCCGGCATTATTCAATAACCGAGAGGAAAGATGTTACACACTAATAGCTGAAATGATAATTTTAAGACAAAATCTTCATCATAGTACCCTAAGTAACATTATATATGCGAAAATGAATTTGTTTGTGTATTTATTACACTTTCACGCTTTAACTACTTAATTGATCATCGTCAAATTTTGCATACGCGTTGTCAGGGGTATAGAAAAGGTCATTTCCTGAAGGATATAAGCTAGTTTATAATAAAATTTAAAATTTATTCTTACCTTTGTTATTATCTTTTAGTAGCAGTACTAAATTACTGTAAATAAATAACTGTTACATCGTAACAAACGCTGCCGTTGGTATTATCATATCTAATTAATATGTGATGATTTATACAAATGTTTTTTATAATTGTTTCTAATTACACAGAGTATTCGGCGCGAAGGCGATGCGACACGTCTTCCTCTTCGACAAAATGTTACTCGTCACTAAAAACAGAGAGGATGGTATACTTGCATACAAGTCCCATATAATGGTATGTACAGTGGCTGCAATTACATACTTCATCTTCTTTCCTTATACATCTTTCTTATCAATATTATTCCCACAAATCAAATATCTATATGTTAATGTTATCTGTACAGTTTTAAGTTTGTTACTTTTGAATTAATATATATATATTAATGTATTATTCTGAGTGGTGCACAATAGTTTACATTATCGTACAAATCCTACTGATGTACTTTTTTCCACACGCCGATTCATGCAATAATTTTTTAAAGTGAAACTTTTTCACAACACTTTAAATCTTTACGTGCTTCTGTCGCATGTCGCATTACAGCCGGCCGCGGAGTAGGGGTAAAGTGAAAGGTGCTCGGCAGAGCAGCCAAGGCTAATATGGTGGCACCCATGGCTCAATTCAAAGTGATTCAATGATTTAAGTAAATTTTGTGCTCAGTTTTTAAAACGCGTCTATCATCTGAATGATTATGTTTATTATGCATTTCGTACTCTAATACGCAGATTGGAACTAAAATGTGTAGTGTAATATCTTGTCTACTATTGATTTTCCATTATTATTCTCATTTTCCAATTAATAAGTTAAGATTAAAAACGCGATTTTAATATCCAAAATCAAATAATTCTCCAAATATTTTCAGTTAAATACTTTTAATGGGAAAAATGTTTCACTTGCATCGTGGTTTCATAAAACCGTACAATTATTTTTTATTTACAGTAACTAAGATATAAGGATTATTAAGTTTTGTTTTTAAGAATTTACAAAACGTTCTGTAGTAACGTGTCTAGCCAGTTTTATCCATAAAAATATTTTTTTCATATACCGCTACAAAACTCTAGTTTCAAGCATGTATTCATGACCAATGTCTTGCAGTGTAACGACATGATGCTGGTAGAATCGATAGCTGGAGCTCCCTTGTCGTTCCACGTGATCCCATGGGAGGCACCGCGCGGACAGCTCACGCTTCAGGCGCGCTCGCAAAGGCACAAGAGAGAGTGGACGCTGCTCCTCAAACGAGTAAGTATAAATTTTATAAATTTGTGATAAATATCTTAAAGAACACACCTTACCACCACCGATAAAAAAAAATGTTGTCTTCCCTTTTGTGTGCCAAGATTTAAATCAATAATTCAACTATTTTTATTAAATTGTGTACACCGGGAAGATTATATAATTCTTAAATTTATAGGGTACTATAATTATAAAAACTCGTTTAGTATATCGCTTTTTCTAAATATATATTTGTTTTATTCACAGCAGATTTTCTACTTGAAAAGTATATGTCGTTTGTTACGCTATATATTATCGCTATGAATTGAATAACTTATCCAAAATAAGTTGTAGTCCGGTGACATTGTAGAGGCCTGTCAAGCCAACGGTGTGGTCAGTTCGAAAAAAAAAATACGAATAATTTGTTTTAAACAAACCATGTTTGATATTGAAACAATTTTGGTGAAATTTTATACACAAGGAGAATGTTATTCTAAATTTGATAAATTGTAAAAAAATATCTGTTACACTTGATACTAAAATAAAATAAGGAATTGAAAATTATCACTGCATAAAAAATGTGCGCGGGGTAGCAAGCCATTGTTAGTTTAGGTGTAAGTTAAGATATAATCAGTTAAGCACTAAGTGTTTACAAATTTCAGGTTATATTGGAAAACTACAACGCAGTAATACCGTCACACGCTCGGCAGCTTGTTATGGAATTAGGACAAAATAAAACTGATGGTAATATCTCCATTACATGTTCATTAAATAGACCATACAGTCCAGAATTTATTTAATTAATGTATTCTTACTATTTTTCAGATGATATACTAGCTGAGAAATCTCATAATCTCATAACCCAAGCGTCAATGAGGAAGCAACTTTCTGCCCCAGAATATTTAGAGAAGCGAAAACTAGAGAGGGAAAGAAGGAAATCGTTCGAAAACGGTATTAGGACACGAATAAAAAAGACTAATAGAAAGTACACTATAAACAATTCGAGGACTGACGGAAATCAAGAATGTGATTGTTTACAAGTATCTGCAGAAAAAGGTATAGATTACACATGCGACTACTGTTATATAGATCTTTGTTCAGACTGCGAAACAGAACTGTCTAAAGATAAAATCAACGCAACATGTTCATGTAAACACGAAGACAATAACATTAGCGGAGATAAATGCCCTGAATGTGACAAATCACTTCATTATATAGATGCGGGTAGCGTGGAGACTATAGAAAGAAAATCTGGGTGTAAGTGCTCGGATTTTAAATCATCCCAAGAAAGTTTTGGTAAAGAATTTGGTTGTGCGCTAAACAAAACTAGGGGCTACCACTCCTCGGATAATATTGTTAGTTATTCCGATAATAGCAAGAGCAAGGAAGATCTGAACAATACTAATAATTCTTTAATAAATGTCAGAAATATAACAAAGACGTGTTTAAAATGTGAAAAAATTAAAGAGAATATAGTTACGGAATCCGCCACTACGTTACATCCAAGAAGATCAAGATGTAACGATTTGGACAAATCTAGAACAGATACTTTACGGTCCAAATCGAAAGATGACCCCCAAAGACCTAGAATATCTAAAATAGGAACGTGGAGAAGAAAGTCAGAACCGGGTTTACAACAAAATACAACTGGAATTCTAATAAAAAAATCCCAAGACAGTGATAGCGAAAAAATGGACGTAAGAAATTCTGAGAAATTAGAATTTGAATGTAAAAATTGTGGCTCAAATAAAATCACAAAAAAGTTAAGAACAAATGATGGAACTATCATATCTGATCCGGAACTAGACAATAGAAAAAAGATGTTAATGTCAACAAAGCCGAATTTAGAAATAAAAATGTATAACACAAAAAACATACCAAAGAAAATATCCAAGATAAAAAAGAATAGAGCTAAGGGTTTACGTTTGGGATCGGATACCACTGCTAAATTTTATGCTGATTTATCTACGGATGTGTCTACAGAAAATATTCTTCATATATCTGAGTCCAATGATAGTCTTAACAATGAAACACCTGTAGAAAATAATGGAAACATAACAGTACATGAAAATTTAAGCAAAGATGCAGATATTGATGAAGAAACGTACAAAAAATTAATAGAAAAAACAGATTCTTTTAAAAAGAATGAATTAGAAAAAGTTAAATATTTAAATAAACAAAAAGTTATAACTGAGGGTTCGGAAGTAGATGACAGGACTTGTGAAGATGTATCAAGACATGAGGAAGTTACAGAAAGTTGTGAAGAGGCAGAACAACCTCTAGAACAAATAATTTCACAGTTGCTAATGCAAAACAGAGATTTCCAAAAACTTATAAAGAAACAACAGCAAAGAAATAGTACACAAAGAAGACATCAGAGACTGATGAAAACTCATTCTAATTCCGAACCAGTTATTTTAAGTAAAAATATTGAATGTAATAAACCTAAACTTTCGTACACAAGACAGAGTTCAGATCATTTGGGTGCAAGTGAAACTGACATATTAGTTTTAAATACAGAAACAAATAAATTTGTACAAGATGACCATATATATGAGACGTTACGAATGGACAATAGAGTTGATGAAAATTTACATAATTTAGATAATAAAAGTAAAGTAATACATCATAATCCTCATATACACTTACCTAAAAGATTACCGTCACCACCAACTATGACGCAAAATGTTTCTGAGATATTAGTTGGACCCGAATCTGACTATGTATATCTTACTTTCGATAAGTTAAACCAAACAGGAGATGCAGATGGCATTTATGATGTACCGGTCAAGTCACCAAAGAAAGTTCAACGCGAAGTAACAGATTACTATGTTATTATGGAAAAGCAGGGTTCCGTTGAGAACGATGAAAATATATATGATACAATACTTGATGTGTGTAAACGGAAAAAAGACGTACCAAGTAGCTTATCTGGAGATTATTTACCAATGGGGCCAGACCAACAGAGTCCTAACACTCCCGAAATATGGTTGAGTCGCCAAAAAGAGCATTTTAATGTATCTCGGGATAGAAAATCTGGTTCCTTACCTCGAAGTTTTCAAGTAATAACGAGTAATCAAGAAGATAATGACTTAAAAACGTTTAAGTGTAAACCGAACAATAGCAGCAAGACGTATTTGAATAGAGAAGGTAAAGTTATGAGCATCGATAGACCTTTCACAATCGCATCGGATCAAAGCGAAATCAGTTTTGATGACGTTGAAAATTACATGAGCGAAGGCGACATATTAAACTTTAGCAAAACTATTAAAAGAGACGACACTGATTACGCACAAAATATAAGTAAATCTACTTTGGAATTAGAAGAAGAAATTGATAGATGTTATAAAAATAATTTTGAAGAAATTAATTTGGATAAAAATAAAAACGAAAACATGACATCCTCACAGACTGAACTGAATACGTCTATAGCATCTTCGTGTGAAGTTTTACCTACAGAGCAGGTTGTTGACGATAAAACAAAAACAATTGAAATGATACATCCAGAACATAAAATATATAAGCCCACTAGTAATATGCTTTCCCTTAAAAATGTTTTAAGTCGTTTCAAAAGTAAAACGTCAAATAAAACTTGTGAAGACTTCGAAATCAATGCCAATGATCACAGTAGTCCAGATAGTACAAAATCTGAAATGAAAAGCCCTTTAAATGACAAAAAATCTAATTTGAATCCCAGAAGCTACTCTAAAAATTTATTGCAAAGATTTAGAAGTATTATAGGAGATGATCATACAGATGATAATCAGAATAGAGGGGAGACCTGTAAAGCAGAATGCGAATCGAAGATAGCTAAAAACGAAATAAAAGTTGTAATAACATCAAGTAATAGCAGTCCTACTACATCTACTATAGTTTATACAGTTAACAATGATGTATTAAGTAAAAGTGTATACGAACAAGGTGCGCTGACTGAAAGTCAAAACGAAAAAAACACTATAGAAGCATTATCGCTGAGTTGTGAGAATATTCCTAAAAAACCAGAAAAAATCCGTCCAACTTATGAGAAGAGTATAAGTATGGTTACAAGTATTTCAAGTGCAATCGGTTCACCTTTAAAATCAAACAACAGTTCCTACCAAAGTTTAAATAAACTGCCAATTTATATGCAAGGTAGTAAGCATTTAGGAGCTAGAATAGCCCAGTCAGATTACGTTGATCCTACGACTCTGTCCACAGATAAAGTTACACATAAAAGCATCAACATACTTATAAATAAAAATGCAATCAGACCGGATAGCTTATTCTCTAATTCATCATTTGTCACAACATCCAGTGAAGGGGTGTACCAAGAGAATAAAATCAATGTTAATAAAGCTGCATTAGAAAATGAGAAATTACCTGATTTATGTCATAATAGCGATGAAAATTATTACGAAAAGTCATTTGAAAGAATCGAGCAAGTGACGGATGAAGATGTTTTTAGAGATTCTGCTGTTTACTCCGATCAAGATGATACTGATGATACAAAAACAGTAACAAACGAAAATAATGCTAATAAAGTTGAAAGCAATAAAGCACAGTCTTTCAATTCTCAGGAGGGGGATGTTAATGAAAACAATAACTCCAAAGAAATCATAGTTAAAATTCAAAACATAGAAAAGAATACCGAAAGTCCGGTACAGTCATTGAACGTTAAACCTAAAATAGCTCCTCCAGTACCGGCTAAACCAAAAATCACTCCGTCAACAAATTTCCAAACAAGAAATATTACCAAAAATAATATATTAATCAAAAGTCTAGAAGAACCCTCTAAAACTAACACATTTAAGAAGCCAAATAATTTTAAACAACCAATTGAAAGATCTATTTCGACACCTGGTAATGGGAAACATAATGAAGAAATACGCATAGATTGCAATGAAATTACAGAAGTCACAAACAGACCATCTATATCAACTTGTAGTAATATACAGATCAAAAGGTTGAGTTTCGAAAGAGCTAGTTTAGATTCGGCCACGAGAAAGTTAAACAAACCGAACGATATTAAAAAAACCGTCGAACCGCCGAAACTGTCGACGACATCGAAATCCGTGTTGGAACGGCGGATGGAAATCGAATTAATAACGAGGAATCAAACGAAACCGGAGCAGGGGATCAAAAAACCTACGGTACCAACTAAATCGGTTATAAAGAAAGCTGCTACTTTTGAAAGAAACGTCAATGATAGTAATAATAAAGAAAAACATATCCAAATTAGTACTGAAAAACACATTCCCGCGAAGAAAAACGATGAACGAGACCAGAATTTACCCGACGACGATTTGAAAGGCAGTTGGGTGAAGCAAGTCGTTAATAAATTCCAGTGAGCTTTATCAAATGATGCATTTATATATTATTTGTAATATGTATTAACAGGCTGAAAAATCGAAATGACATGGGATAATTCAATACATCTTTATTCAAGCCTCAAATACTGTTAAATTTTTTTCAATAAATATCCCAATCAAAAATTGCGGTGTCTGTTGTTTATTTGGCATATCTCCGAAATGGCTGAAATGATTTTAACGAGACTTATACATACTGG
Source organism: Antheraea assamensis (assembly GCA_035772565.1). Classification (NCBI taxonomy): domain Eukaryota; kingdom Metazoa; phylum Arthropoda; class Insecta; order Lepidoptera; family Saturniidae; genus Antheraea; species Antheraea assamensis. The sequence goes on from JAQQSE010000058.1 coordinate 2,365,714, forward strand.
TAGAGAACTTTTTAGAGTATATCATTACGCTTTTCCGTAGGTGTTAAGCAATAATGATAAAAATATAAATATAATAAATTTTATCGCTATTATAGGGAAGTCACCTTTTCGTCCTGTTAATAAAAATGGAGAAGCTGCAAATTCCAGTTTTTTTATACCCAATTTTATGAATCCATTACTAATGTAAATTCTAGTTGTAAGCGTATTGTTAATCTTTGTAAATAATAATCTTGAACAAACGCCTTGAATATTTGGTATTTGTGCCATAATACATATATATTTTAAGATTTTTTTTACATAAAATAGAGCGCTGTGTGTTTGTAACAGAAAATGAGTAACCATCGAAAATTGTGACTCGTTATGAGTATATAATTCCAAATGTCATGTTTTTTATACCTCATTAGCGTTTGAGCACAAGTTTGATGAGTCAAATTACTGAAAAACATTTTTTAGGTGCTTTGCAACAGATTTTCTCTCCGAGAGTGGTCATTAACCAGACGGCTAATTAACAGCCTTACTTCGATGCTATAGTTTAGTCACAATGGTTTCTTTCAATGACAACTTTGCTTCATTCAAACCTTACATGGATCGTCGAGGTATATAACAGTTGCACAACCGCGGCTTCATTAGTGCGAAGTCTTTGCCGCAATGTAGTTATATAAAATCTGACATTTAAAACATGAGCTAATTACTTTCTAGTAATCAGATACTTGTTGTTCTTAAAATAGTTAAAATTTGGAGAATTTGCACTTTGTTATATGTAAAAAGAAACATACAATCAATTGTACTATTATAATTTTTAAAGTGTCAAATAACACTATACATTGCACAAAACATAACTATATTGTATATAAATCTGTTAAATGCTTATTTTTCTATGTATTTATTGGATAAAAGTGCCATCAAATATTTTGAGATATTGGAGACGAAAAAACAATTAATTAAAAATATATGAAGTTATTTTATTTTCATGCAATTTGACTTAATTATTTACTTAATGTATTTATTATTTGTAATATTAAGTTTATATTTAAGCTACTAACACCAAAAATCAGAAAAGATTGTTTTTAGTATTATTTTTTTACTAATAAATCTATCAAATTAATTTCTCCTTTATTTTATTTACCCTAATTTAGTGACAATTCAGCGTAAATAGGCAAGTTCCAGCCAGTCCGCCTTAAGAAGCTAATTCTAGAGTCATAAATCTACAGACATTCACAATTCGGCCCTTTTTAATAATACTTGATACTCATCACACGGCTATCTCGCCTTTCCCTTCTGATACCCCGCGCTGAGCTTAAAATCCTGCCGCATCTGTACTTCTATGGCCTCGCTTAGTTTTTGGTCGACACTAGGCTAGTAATTCCTAAAATTCGCAGCGAGATCTTAGGTTACCTAACACTTTCTTCAATATATAGGGGTTTAAAATGGAATAGGAATTTTTTAATTCTAACTAGTTCTCGTAGAGATTAATCGGGTTTAGAAAAACACTATAATCTTACTTATAGATTATTTTTTGCTTATTTAACTATATATGATGATTAAGTCTGCCTCAGTTTCGCACGAGTGTATTAATAAAGAACTTGAGATCAAAGCTTTACAGTACTACAACATAATAAAATAAACAACTGAACGTCTATCGGTCAATATTTTTAAAGATTTCTGTACTGTCTACTGTCTGAATCACTCGCTTCCTTTTTGTATGGAAATTTTGAAAACAAAACTTTTCACTTTTTCCTACGACGTTCCAAACATTTTCTTTCGTACAAACCTTGTCTTGACAATTACAAACACAAGAAAAAAAGAATGAACTAAATAAGTGCAGCTGTTCTGATGTGGTGCGCTTATACACATTTTTATTTATTTATATACAAACCCAAAACATTCAGTACACCTTAGATTACAAAATACCAAACCAATGACATCTCATTGAGATAGTAGATGTGAATCGTTACATGAAGAAGCTACTTCAAAGTCAGGATGTAAAATTGCGTTATATTTCTACTAATGTAGTAGACAAATAAAAAGTTTCAGGTGGTTCTAGTACAGGTAGTTCTTCAGTGTGTGGGATCTACATTTTAACAGAAGAAACTACAGGATACTTTATATCCTTTTCACTTTATACTATAATGCCTTTTGTTAGTAAGAAACAATAAAAACCCGGTAAATGGTTCGTAAGTTCTGATCAAATCATAGAAATTCCAATATTTTTTACACTTCATAACTTTTTTAGCGTACGCCTATAATGTCATATAATGTGAAATGCCGATGTCGTCTAAGAGGGGAAACACGATATACCTGACTGGCTCTCAAGTGCAGGCAGGAACACACTCGTAGGATCTTGGCGACAACCTTTCAATTTAAAGTTGGTAGCTAATCAGGCGAACTTAGAAAAAGCTATACCACGACCAATTTTATTATTGTAATATTGTAACACAAAATACGGTGTTATAATGAATTATAATTAGTAGCTACAATTTTTGTTAAAAAAAAAATTTACGATCATTGATAATATATATCATGAAGTCACATAATGTCTTAAAAGTATCATTCATATATTTATTACAAAAAAGGCAAACTGTCTTGTGGTATCATATAAGCCCGAAAATACCTTCTTGTAAATTTAATGGGAGACGGTCACGACATCGTGCCGGCTCCGGCTTGCACCGTCAATATAGTAACATGAAAATTGCGTTGGAAAAACGAAATATGATATAATTTTTGCATTTCGCTTAGCCCTTTAGCATGATTCATCCTTACTTGTTATGCTTTCACGTCTTGGCTACTTATCCGATCATCATAAAATTTTTCATGCACATTGTAGAGTACAGAAAAGGATACATTTCCATTCAAAATATGTGCCTGAAGTATAGGTCAAGTGTACATTAACAAGAACGAAGGCGCCGGCAACTGCTAGTATTTGAATATTCATGTTATATATTTCTGTGTGTATATCTTGAAGTATATTATTATCTTCGGTATACACGAGAAATGGTTATGATCAAATAATATTGAATATATAACAAGCAGAGTCGGTAGGCAGATATTGCAATACCACAAGCTGAATGAATAAAAATTTTAAGATCATATGTTTTTATGTGAAAAATTAAAACAAAATTATATTTAAAAAAACTGAATCTTAATAAGAACGCCACCTACCTGATTTAAACTCTAGCTAAAGACGGCCAAGGTAATCTATGAATTACAAAAAATAATTCATTATAAACTGGAATTTTATATACAAAAATTGATAAAGAGAAGATGAACAAAAACTTAAAAAAAGACAAAAAAAAATCCGGAACTGGCCACTTATATTAAAAATATTTAAAATCTAATTACATTAGAAAATGGAACTCTTTTTCACCACGGTGGAGTGGTAGATGTTTTCAAAATTGGTTTATTCGTATGCAAAATGCATTGAAGTTAAGGTAGAATACTAGGAGCAAACATAGATTCATTTTTGACCGGTCATAATATTTCTTTCTTATTCATTACATTTTTATTTTTATGTTACGTCTCATAAAAACAAAATTGAAATAAAATAAAATTTCCTTATACAAAAATCTCATTTTAGGCACTTAGTATTTTGACATAAATAATTTTCTTTCTATCATAATAAGTCCACTTTACTATGGAATTATTTATTTGTAGAAAGGTATATTACAATGTAGATTGTAGATACATGAAACATTAAACTATCCGTACTATGTCGTTATGATTTGTAACGTTTGATTCGTAAAATCGCGTGACAGTCGATGTATTTTCCCTCCAAAACTGTAGGCGTTAGCTGGTTTCAGTCGACACGCCAGATACTACCAGTCTCTTAGTCGAAGAGCTAAGACACAAAATGTATTCATAATTTCGTAATACTACTTTCTTAAAATGCAATGTAACTTTATTTTATAACTAGTGCTCCGTCTCGGTTTCGCATGGGTGATATCTACTAACGTGGCGCTATGAGTATTTAAGTCAGATCGGGAAATTCGGCGACAGTTCAAGCCAAGGCGCACCGAGTGCCCTTGCGCTGATCGCCTAAACAAATCGGGTGAGTGCCTTAAGAGCTCCCCTTAGTAGTCCGGTAAAACTGTAGTGACCTTGCCAGGCTAACAGTGTAGGTCTGTTCAAAAAAAAAAGTATTTAAATGAATAATTCTTTATTGCTTTAACATATATAGTTAACACAATAAACAACGCGCATAATAAACATAAACAGAGCGACCTGTTAATTCATGCATCCCAGAGATTGACCTTCAAATCGGTGGTGATCCCACAAACAAAAGGCAGAAGGATGTAGATTCACGATAGCATTTCACATGCTATAGTGGTTATATCCAGACACAATAACAACTGTGTCCACTATACCGACTTGACCGACGACGTCATTGCTGGCTTCATCTATCGGGCAGTAAGCACTCCGACGCAAGACATTGTGGATTACAACCTAAAAACAGCCATAAAAACAAAAATGAAACCGCCATAATTGCTATAATCTCAGTAAAAATCCAGAATGACTAATGTAAATTTAAAAAATAGAAGAAAAGAAAAAGATTTATGTAAATTTTAAAAATAATATGTCCTGTTCACTTCAATATGTATTCAAGCTGCACCAGATTTCAAAACGATTTCTATTCAACACTATTTCAGAAAATAGGTGAGGATCAAGATAAAAACTAAAAAAAAACATTTACAGTTCACCGGAATCATAGAAGCTACGTAACATACTCGTATATAGTTCTAAAGGTTCTAAAGGTGAAAATGGCTTTACATATACATTCTTTCCCGCACGAAAGAGCTTTCACGCGAGAAAATTAGTGTGTCTAAAGATAAACAAGGATAAAACGAATACGCAAGCGGGTCTAGTTCAAATCTAATGTACGCCTGTACGCTTCTAACGTTAACAGATGTACGTCCTTTCACAAGCAATAAAAAGCTGGCGAGTATTAGATTATGCAGTAAGGAGTCACTTCATGGGGTTGTTGAAACTTTACGTTGAATAATAGTATGTCTTCGTGTTATCTTATATTTGGTTTTTATAGCAATATATGAAATACGTAAGTAGATAATTTTCATAAACAATCATAACACGGTTAAACTATACTGATCTATGAATTTAAACTCCAAAAAGTTTTTTTTAATTTATTACATATAAAAATCGATGAATATTTTATTATATTATTTATAAGCTATCCCGTCCATTATACAAGAAAAAATATGAATTACACTAATAACAAATTAAGAGCGTCTTTTATAAGCAAACGTGTTTATATAAAACTGTGTGTTTTGTCATACACTCCAAAACGCGAAAGTATAGCACATGATTAGGCTTTACACGACTGAAAACACGTGGGTAATTATGGTTAAAAATTAATAAGAATTACTCGTGAATGCGTGTACGCGCTTTCACGCGTTCAGTCTTGCACACTCTAATCGCGAGTGAAAGAACATGTCTTATAAAGCAGCTGTTAAATGCTCAAGGTAACTAAAATATTTAATTAGATAAGGATTAATACTAAATTGATGAAAATAGCGTTGCAAATAGCCAACAAAATTTTAATAGTATGTAAAAGTTCAAAATATACTCGTAAAATTGAGGAGTTCTTGGAGTTTAAAGTCGCCAACAATACGTCTATGTTGTGGGCTGGCACGGCGTGGTGATTACACCCACACTTTCATTCCTGAAGGGCCTATGGCCCTACAGTGGGTCTCTTACAGGTTGATGTGATGAAGGAGTCTCGAGATTTTAAACATCAACTAAATCTCTAAAACTGTATGACTTAATTTGTGCCCTTACTACTTATTACACGTTTTAAATGAATTGGTATTATTCCTATTTTTATATGTTATAAACGAATCTATATCATTGTTAATTTATCTATGTTATATTAGTTCTTTGTGAAGCCTATTTTATATTTTTTCACAATTTGATTTTTGGAATCTTCGACTAACTCTTCAAAAACTGGTCAGGCTCATATACAGAATCAATAGTGTAAGTGGTTAATAAAATTCCAAATGCTATGAAATCAGATGTCGTGTAATACATTTATCATTTATTAAATACAAAGCTCTGAATTTGTAAATACATTTATATAATGATTTTGATGACGTGACTATTTTTTGAGTTTAGCTCTAGTACTATATGATCCTGAGGAAAATTCTCCGTTAGAACGAAACAGATATATCAGTTTACGATGACAGTGTAAAAAGGACAGACGCAGGAAGCTTCAAAAGTTCTTATACAAAAATTCATTTCTTATTCGACATGCATCAATGACGCGTGACATTTGTTGATGTTTTTGGAAAATAAATAAGATAAATAAATAACTAGTGTTGAATTAAAGCCGAGTATATTAATAAATTAAAATATATATAACAAATATTCGGTCAAAGAGAGGGTGAGTGAGTAATGGGATCTACAAGTTTTGCGACAAAATCTAAACCTATCGGATTCAGAGCGAAGAGTGGTTCCAGCGCGGGCTCCGACAGAGAGATGAACGGTAAAGTGAAGAGAAATAAAATCAGGTATATTTTATGTGTATTTGCTTAAAATAATCTATAATGGTTGATCTTTAATGAAAACCAAAACTTAGCAAACCAATTTAAAGCTTGAAAGCGGTTACACTCAAAAATTAAAAAAATGCAGGATGACAAGACAGTGGCGACTGGCGAAGGATGGTTTATCTCTCGATGGTCGCCATTATTATTGGACTGTACTGTGCTTACCACCACGCATAGTGCAGACAATTTGCCGTGCTACAATAAAAAATAAAGTTGTGGTAGTTGAGTGGATTGACCGATGAAATATCAAACCTCAACATGTACCGACAGATTTTTCGAAATTCACGTACATTTACTAACTGAAATTGATAACACTGTCGGCTGACAGTGATGGAAAATATCGCGAGGAAATATAAACCTGAGAAATATTCTTGTAGTACCACCGTATGTGAGAAAATATAGAACTGACGATTTCTCGGAGTTTGAAATCGCCACTACGTCGTGGGCTCGCGTGATGATTATGCCCATAACTTCTTTCGAGACGAGGCTTGTGATTTTGCAGTGGGTCTCTTACACGCTGATGTGATATGTGATGGCAACACCTGCAAACACCGACAAACACATTTTTATTTATTTTTGATCTTTATTGTATATCATTATACATATACACTATAAAACATTTCAAATTATGTAGTTAGTACAAACAGCGACCTTATTGCTAATAGCAATCTCTTCGAAGCAACCTTTGGATGGATATGTCCCATGCAGTAGAGTCGGGGATATTTAGGGTATATAAATAAAACAAAACTAGTAAATACGACATAATTACAAAAGTAAGGGTGTAATTATTGTCACCATGTAGTCCGGTGAAACTGCAGAGGCCTTACCAGGCTAACAGTGTAAGTCAGTTCGAAAAAAAAAATTGTGACCATTTACTGGGACCACCAAACACTTGGTAAAGACATGTAATATAGGCGTTCATAGCTTAGTTCGTAATATACCGGATATATCCAGTATTGTAAAGTTTAGTGCGATTCACAATTATTACATTCAAGGCAACAACCCATGGTTCGGCAACTTTGGCGCCCTTGAGCTAGTTGCCATTCGGCTGAGTGCCTTAAATGCTCGCTCTAAAAGCCCTGTAAAGCATCATAGCTTCATAGGCCTTCATAGGCCACTCAGGTCAACGACGGTTAGTCAGTTTGAAAAGAAAAATATTATAATAGCTTTTTCACACCAACATCCGCTTGACATGTGTCTTAAACTTACAGCTCGGTAAATCGGTATTATGCTTTGTGACTTTGTTCTAAAACCTAACACTATTATCTAAAAAACAACTTTCAAAAAAGGAACTTTCATATATCAGTTTGGTATGTTCAAGAATTCTGCATCCGGATGTCCAATGTTCTGTGTTCTGTTGCTTTCTTGAGTACGTATTCGATTGTAAAAGATGTGCTATGAAAAATAAAGAAAAATAAGTAATGTTTTTATCATTAACCCACTATGGATAACAACAGTCATAATAGTGTAGGCTCTGTGGTTAGCGTGTTCGGACACTGAGTTTAGACTTTGTAGGAATTAAAAAAAATCTTATACAACGATGACATAGCGGTTGGGTTTTTCTAATTTTCGCTTAACTAACTAAATTTAATTTAAAATGTGTCCCCAAGCAGATACACGTGTATTCTGGGAGCCGTAATGGAGAGCATCAAGTTGTTAATATAGAGGTCTGCCGTTGTGCGCGTATCACGTACAAACTACTGAAATCTGAATAAATTTTGATCAATTCTTTTTAATTTTATTATGCCTTCATTTAATATAAAGTTATTAAAGTTTTTATAACAGCAGTAGGTACGTGCTCAGCGATGTGCGTTTTCTTACCGTGTAAAAGGGAGAAATACGAAATACGGAGAAAAATTACACTATATTTTTATACCTTAGTGGTTATATAGTCTTTCAATAAAATCTCACCTGATGTTAAATGACGATGTGGTCTAAGTTAATAATATAAGTTAATAAACCAAGAGAGAAGACTGGCTCTCAGATGCAGCTGCCGGAACACACCAATAGGGATTTGACGACAGATATTCAACTTGGGGTTAGTAGCTAGACAGATTGGCTCAGAAAAAGCTCTGCTATGATTTTTACGTTATCAAAAGTTCCGGGTCATTCTCAAGAATTCGTACCTACGTCATTTGACGCATTTACCGAACAGGGTAACCACTGAGACATCATGGTTTCAACTTTCAAATAAATCATAATTAGAAAATAATGAAGACATTTCTGAGCTATGAATGGCTGTGACTTGAATCAATTTGAATCTGCCCTTTGCCTGTATAATATACCTTTTTAATTCTCTTATTGCCAGACGACAATTAATAAGACATTTAATTATTCAGCAATACATTTTTGATCTTATAGTATAACAATATGTATAAAAACTTTATACTTATTTTAAAAATCAAACCCACGTCATTCGACGTTGCTTCCAAACTTTACCACTGAAATATTTGTTTAACGAATCAGTGTTATTGTTTCCTTGTTACGTCATACAATTTATCCCTTCAATTCGTTGTCTACTGTTTGTTTACAAATCACCATGACAACCGTTATTGTTGAATCGATACCACTCGAACGACTCAATCCATTGCACCAAAACCAACAGCGCAATGCGCATCACTAATTTTTCTTTTTAATTTTTCAAATATCTAAATTATTTTTCAACATTAAAATGTGTTTATTCGGTCATCGTAAATCGTTATTGATTATATATTAGTAAAGAGAGGTTTGTCGTGTATTCGACATGCATATAAATCGCACGTATGCCACTTTAAAACTGTTATTAACATGTATTCAAACTTTAAATATAGGCGGCCGGCTAAAATGAACGATTATGGGTTGAAAAGGATTCCGGATTACACCGAGTTGGCTTACAAAGAGGCTGTGTCAAAATTGAGATATTTTTTGTCGGGAAATTCACCAAGTGTAAGTATAATCTGTTACTTTAAACATCTAAATATAGTATTTGTTTGACCGATCATGGTGTAAGTGTAAGTTTGTACAGTCTGTATAACTTGTCACTAGATGGCGCAATCAATTTCAGCATGAAAATTGTTACGTTTAAACAGTTAATTACAGGGAATACAACAAAGCATAAAAATAAAAATGTATAGCCGTGGGCACAGTTAGTACAGTATCAATTATCTTTAATAATAATATTTGAAGTAAAAACTACTATATTAATTACAGTAGTTAAGTAGTTCTTCTATTTCAATAATTTGGATAAGATTATAAATTTTACAAAAAAAAAAGCGTGTGGGTGTTTATGAAAAACCGATAGAAGTGAAAACATATAAAATAATAGAAGTACATTAAAGTTCATATATGCGTTAAAGTTTATATGTAAATCAATAATAGTAATGCTTATGTTTATATTATGTGTACACATACTTGAAATAATATAGTGATTATTCACAAAACATTTATAATATTGTAATATTATTTTATTATTGCAATACCTAATAATAAAAATGCAATTATTGGAACCATGCACTCCTTGTCAGATAGTAGACGTGGTTGGTAACAAATGGAGCCGAGTAAACCCTATTCAGCGTCATCGACCCGAGGGTGACGGCTCAATTTCATTTTCTGTTCAATGCGTCTTAAAAATTTTCATTTTCAAAAACTCAAAAACTTGCATTTATTTTGTACAAAAAATGTTTCAAAATAACAAGTATATTATTAAAACAACAGTTACACATTTATAAAAGAAATCTACCTAACAGGTCCGAAGCTATGGTGGTTCCGCTTCTATTAAAAATTTGGACGAGTCCGATGGTGATTTGGACAAGAAGTTTTCTTCACCCTACAATGTTTTGACCGAGTATAAACCACGGCCACGACTCACAGCTAAATATACTACATTGTATGCGGACAGTCTCAAAAATTACAATCCAGAACCTTTAAAGAATGGTAAGATACCAGTACATTCGTTATGGCTATGGTAATTGTGTGCAACTCGATCGCAAACATAATACTATACTCGTACATTCCCCGTATTGGCACGTTTAGGTTTGGTTTTTTTTTTCAGAATCAAACGGAGTGTCAGTTTTTGTACTCAACTTGATAGCTATCGTCATGCAAATGGTTATAAATCCGTCAGAGTGTGCCCTTTAGGTTGTCTGGCTGAGTATATATTCGAAGCGATGATAGCTCAGAGGTTATCGTGTTCGAATGCCGCATCGATAGACGGTTGGAGTTTTCAGTGAAGGAAAACATCGTGATGGAACTGTAGCATAAACTTTTTGTAAGCGCATTTAACTAGTAGCTAATTGGGAGTGATCCCAGGTTGAAAATCTGTCACCAAATACCTTTGTCAGCTACATACCTCGGTGGTATTATTGCCTATCTATTCAATTTCTTTGACGCTCAATCACGCAAAAGAACTTTTGGCAGATAACTATATATAATGATCTTTTGCCATTTTAATGCCCAACATAGCGGACAGGAATCAGTTAGAACATTATAAGATCTGTTTGCATTGATCTGAGTGCTCGACTATGAGGGAGACGCATTAAAGAAAATTACAAAATATAACAGAGATGCAAATGTTAAGATGGATGTGTGGTGGCGTAACCAGAATGGAGAAGATTAGAAATTAGTATATCAGAGGATGTTTGATAATATCGCCAGTGACAGAGAAGTTGTAGAGTAAGAACATGGAATGGGTATGTCATGATGAGAGATAAAGTAATAATCAGAAAAGTGTTTCGTACGAAGGTGGAGGTGAAAGACCGAAATAGGCAGAGATGGACTGTGTGCATAAAAGAAGTGAATGCTGAGATGACAACTGACTTAGAAGAGTGGAGCGTGCAAATATATTGTGCCGACCCTTACGTAAGAGGGATAAGGGTCTGAGTGAGATGATGATTATTATACGTTTTCACAGTAAGTCAACCGTCAGTCCCAGGTACGGCAGATATAACCGGCGGTACCAACCCGGACGTGGTGAACTTCATTCAGAAGCAAGAAGAGTACATTGAACAGTTAGAACGGGAGAGCCAGTATTGTAGGGTAAATTACGCCGTATGATATTACATAATAGCTCTAACGCCGAAATAAATGTACTCTAAACACCTTGAAGCAGTTCTATAGAGAGAATAATTTGATTCTTAAAATGTTGTTTTACTTTCAACCAAACCAGGATGAACAAATCTTGTATAAAGTGTGCCTGTTATGTAGGCAGCCAGCCATTTGTTGAATTTACAGTTTGGACCTTGTCTTTAATGCTGTTTACTCATCAGATATTCAAACCTCTCTCAGTTCTCGATAGGTACCTTGCGTCAGTCAACACTATTTCTTCACTTTTGCTTAGAGCCTTAGCAACTATCTTAACTACATTTTGAATGGAAATTGGAATGTCTTGTTAGATTAACCTATACGCTTTATCAAAAAATCCAATAAGCAATTTTTCAAATGTAACCTGTTATTCCATCGATTAACATATTAAAATAATTCCTTGAGGTGTATAGGTTATTAATATAGATGGTGGAATGTACTAGTGTATTTAAGACATAGGTGTTAAATGCGTTTTATCGAAATTTTTGTTTCTGAATCAGACTAAAAAATGAAAATTTGTGCAAAGGAAAACATCACGATGAAAGTGTAATAGAGCCACATGTAATTTTCCAATATTTTTTTTGTTTTGCTAGCTATATCACTATAGTAAAAATTTTACGTCGAGTCCCCTTTTTGCTCAGGACATTAAATAGTTAATGCCTGTAATGTACTATTTTACTTTCTGTAGTCTCTTAATATTAGGTAGTAGATAGAGTATGCAGGGAATACTTCTGTATTAGTAGTAACCCTTTTAGCACAAACTTGGAGAACTTTAGTTATATTTCTGTAAGAAGTAACACTATAACAATTGATGCTAATTTTCCAAATATCTTGAAAGAGTTGAAGAGACTTGAAGAGTTTCATGTGGAAGTAATCCTGAGGTATATATTCCAGGATGAGCTGAACAACCTCCTCGGTAAAGTGAAGGAGGTGATCTCAGAGAATGAGCACTTGCACGAGGCGCAGAAGAACAAGATGATTTCGCGCATGTTCCACGCTTACGGTTCAGAAACCGACGAGCTCGATGACGCAGCCGACAGTACCGGTTTAGATAGCGATAATAAGGTTTCATTCATTGTTTAACTGTATTGGTTCTACATTATTGGAAGTAAGCTTACACAATTATTTTATTTTGGTTTTGCGGCTAGCCACTTACAACTTAACACCTTTGCCTTAATCATTCTACTTTATTATTGTGTTAAATTACAGTAACGAATATATTCATTGATTTAGGTAGGTGTATTGTATTTTTTTATTTAAAGCTTCGTAAAGCTTTCAAGTAATTTCTCGATTTTTTTGCCACCATCCAACCTGATAGGCGGTGTTGATAAACAACCGCATCATATAATAACTGTTTGAAATCTTAAATTCTTGGGTTTTTCATTAACAACACGGTGGAAGGTCAACAAAGTGGTTTTATAAAAGTCGTGGTGGTCGGTGGAATATCGATTTGATATCCGGAGGTTCGAACCCCGGCATGTACGAACGAACTTTTCGGAATTGGCGTACATTTACTAATTTAAATTGGTAGCACTATCGGCTGAATGTGAAGGAAAACATTGTGAACAAACCTTACCTGAGAAATGTTCTTAAGAACACCTTATGTGGGAAATATATATAATAGACTTCTCATAGTTTGAAATCGCCAATACGTCGTAGAGTGGCGTGGTGATTATACCCATACCTTTCTTCGAGAAGAGGTCTATGGCCTTGCATTGTGTTGCATTACAGGCTGATGATGATGATGACGGTGTAAATACCTGATCGCTTACAGGTTTCCCCGTCGAAATCTCGCAAATCAACGAAGACTCGGACAACAAAATTGGAAGGACCCAACATAGTATTCGAGTCGCGTATCGCTGAGTTGGAAGCTCAACTCACTCAAGCGAAAATTGATCTTAAAAAAATCCACGTAAGGTTTTTATTTTAATTGGATTTTACAATAGAAAATAGTTTGGCATAGGTTAAAGGGAATATTTAAAAAATTAATACAACGTTTTACTTAGACATTTTATTTGAAACGTTTAATTTATAAGAAGTTTTTATCATTTGTTCTTATTTCAGGACGAAAATAATGAGAACAAGCGAAAACTAGCCTCTGGACTCGTTGATTCAACCTGCCTTGATGGCTTCAAACGGCAAATAGATAACTTGCAAAGGTCAGTTGTTAATGGTTTTTACATTTTCGATTGCCTCCAAAACTTATATCTATTCTGATATAATTATCATTTTATTCGTACAGATAGTTTACGAATAAATAAAATTTAACTGTTTTTAATGTCAAAATAATAGCTTTTTACTAAATGTATGTGAAAGTAAATGGGTAAGGATGCCAAAATGTAAACTTTTGCCCGGAGAAAATAAAATCGAAGTGATAAATTAGCTAGCTTTCTGAAATCATAAACTGTACTCAACAAGTTTATTAACTTAATTTCTGCTTAGGATTCCCAAATTCAGGTACTTGACCGACTTCTAGCTGTTCCCAAAATACAGCGTCGTTCATGGACATAAAATGTTAGAATTCATTATTATTTTTAAGTTTCATAAATCTAACTTTAAAACTATATCCACAACTACATTTGTTCCGGTAAATCTTCGGAACGGTTAGACTGATTCTAACGAGACTTTTACTGGCACAGAGTTGAAGTTATAAGTAGTGATTTAGGTTACTTTTATTTAAAAAAAATGGGTTCCATTGCGCATATAATGAACTAAACCAATAGTGTACAGTACCACGGCTACTTTACACGCTTTAGACTAAAAGAAAACATTTTTTTGCTAAATTCCACGAGGACGAAGTCTTAGATAATAGCTAGTTTGTAATAAGTTAACATTTGTTAGCCGAAATTATGAAGGTATAGATGTTTAGGAATCAGTTTTCTGGTGCCTTGACATAAGTTGATTGGTAAATTACTGTCATAATGTCTCCATTTTATGGTCTATTTACATAACAGAGATAAGTCGTCCCTCGAAACACAAATATCGAAATTAAAACTGAGCCTTGAACAACGTGAGGATGAAAGCAGCAAGTACAAACGCCCGGATGCCGTGGAACAGCAGCTTAGAGAAGAACGGAACACCCTTGAAATAGAAGTCCGTAGATTAAAGGTATTTGTCAGTTTCTTTTTTGTTGATAAGAATATGTCCTATACAATGGAAATTGGTGTAGCGATATTTGCAATTTTAGAACAACTTTGAGAGCAAAACATTAGCAGCCAGCAAAGCCGTGTGTTATATATTGCCGTCCATAGAAAAAGTACCTACCATATGTAGGATCTGCCGTTTATGGCAGTATTGAGATTTATGTATATATAGATTCAGGGTAAAAGGGAGCATGTAATAGTATTTTTTGTATACCTATGTGCTTCTGTTTTCACTAAAGTTAATCAAAAAACAAGCTACACGTAAATCGCTAAATGCGCAGACTATAAAATTTTCTACTTTTATTTTAATTAGACGCGCCCCTTTACTTTACGATTGAAGAATAATTTCAAGCAATACCTATCTGAGGAATATATAAACTCTTTAGTAATTTTGGTAAAATTGAGTGAATATTGTTACAAGTATTTCACTATCACAAAAGTTTGTACTTATTTGATTTAGTCCTTTATCTTTCAATGCATCAGAATATAAAATGAAGATTGCTCGCAAGTGTCGACTTAAACTTGTACAAGATTTTTTAAATTTAATAGTATGTTATTACCCCATAAAATATCAGGATTTGGAGCAACATTTGAATGCGTTATTAAGGTGTCAACATCGTTTCAAGTTAATGCACATTACGCTTAGAGACTGAGCCAATCTTTGTGACGGCTCTAATATAGATATGCAGAACACAAATTTAGATATAAGTATGTATTATATTATATGTATAATATATATAACATCGAGATAACTTAATCTATAATATAAAAATGAATCGCTAAATGTGTTGCTAAGCGCAAATCTCGAGAACAGCTGAACCGATTTCGCTAATTCTTTTTTTAGAATATTCCTTGAAGTACGGGGATGGATCTTACGGAGAGAAAAATTAAAAAAATTGCCTGTAAAAGTCTAAAAACGAACACTTTTCTATACTCCCATACAAACGATTCGTAATAATACTTAACAAGTCAATTTGAACTTTAAAACCATACCATAAAGTTTAAGTATTAGTGGGGAGAATCGGGGAAGGCAAAACAATTGAGTGACGTTAGTATCGTATAAATTTTAATGTCCATATATATTTTTATACGATGGTCCTAAATAACAGAATAAGTATTAAAAAAAATATTTAAAGAATCCGACTGTTAGGCGGTACGAAGTTCGCCGGGGTCAGCTAGTGATAAATAAATACCAATTTTAGATTCTTATAATAATATCTTAACTTTGTTTTTAACTGACTTCAAAAAAATCATTTAAAAAAAATCTTTTTTTATTGGAAAGGGGATATTTTCGCGGTTAAATTTAAGTTCTATTAATATTGGACCATGGATTTTGAAAATACACTAGGCAACTCTTCAAAATCGAATAGGAAAGGTATGGCAATTGTGATGTTGGTATGTTAATCAGGATCCATGACATGTATAGGTTAAGACTTTCTGGTGCATATATAGATTAGATTTTGTTTTAAATCTTATCTAGTCTGTAGTATTTTTTTATATGCCAAAGGGCAACAAATAGGCAGACGGCTCATCTGATGTTAAATTGTGACCGTCACCTATGGACCTTACCTATGCTGACTTTGAAGAGCTTGTTTCAATCCATTCTGGAGAGCCTCATGTCATATAACTCTGGGGCAACACCGTGCTGGGTAACCCGTTCTACAATGCTAGCATGCGCATAATAAAACTTCTAAAGAATTTTACGGTTGCCGCCATTTTTTTCGGCTTTACGGTGTGAATGAGCAACCAGCAAGCGGCGGGTGTTGCGAGTTTGGAACGGTGTTGAGGGCACCATACTAAAAAGTTCTTCAGAATACTCTCCGTTATACATGCGGTAAAGCACACAGAAAGACCTAATGTCTCTGCGAAATTCTAATGACTCCAAACCGCATCTTAATTCGGGAGCGTCCACAATGCGGATAGTTCGCCTTTGTACGGAATCAAAAGGAGAAACTACACTACTACATATGTGAAAGTACTTTGCACGCGTAGTGCTTCTGGGATGTTTTTTTTTGTTTATGCAATGAACCCTCGGTGTCTTGTGAATAAATTAGATATCAGAATGGTTGATAAGGATGACGAGAGGTGTATGTGATCAGGATGAACTGGGTCAAGAGCGCAGTAAGGTGCGCGAGATGGCGGGGGAGGGCGCGCGTCGCGCGGTGCAGGAGCGCAGCGCCGCTGAGCAGCGGTACCACGCGCACTTCGACCAGCTGCACCACGATCTGACCACTCAGTACGATACCGTAGCTAAACTACAGGTCCACTCAATAACTTACTCATTGAAATTTAAACAGTTACATTACATATTTACTTTTTTTACACCGAAATTGTAGTTTCTTGAATCTATCATATACAATAGTGTGGGCCAAAGAAAATATTTTCTTTTTTTTAATTACCGTGGAAATAACGTTCAAGATATTGAAAAAATAATAACTGTTTAAATTTGAGCTTTTCATATTAATAGGTAAATAAAATAAAACAAAAAATAATATCATATAACAATTCAAAACAGTTGGAGATGGAACGCCAACGGCGTGAGGAAAACGATCTAAAGCGAGAATTGTCCATGAAAAACTCAGCGATTGATGAACTCAAAATGGAACTCAAGAATAAAACAGGTTTGATTTATTATATTTAATTAGACCAGTGCTCGTGTATTTACCTATAAACTATCTAAAGATAAAATGAAAACAGTACAACTCCAACGTTATATCTATAGCACCTAAGGATCAACGAAAACTTTGCAAGTTTTTCGTAAAAAGTTACAAGCTACAAAGGCATTGTGATGACATGATAAACAAAATCACAAATACAAGTGTAAGAAAGAACTTCTACTACAAGCGATTTTACTTGCAACTTGTAAAATGCACGTGTGTTTGTTATTTCTATTTCTAAGCTATCTTTGATGAACGATTAATTTACTTAATGCTTGTAAATTTCTTTATATTTAGGCTAACTTTGATGTCTTTTGACATAACATATTATATAAAATAATTTTTACATTTTTCTTTTACTTTAGATAAAAGCAAAAGTTCACAACTCGAGACTACTACAGAGAAATAATTAGAGTGAAAATACTAATGTTATGTGAAAGATTTCGATGTTATTCTATGTTCATATCCAAAAGAAATTAGTCATAATACTTGAAATATGTAAAATATAAACTATATGCTAAAGATACGTATTATGAGTGCCTTAAGCGCTCCCCTTGGTAGTCTGGTGAAACTGTGGAGGCCTTGCCAGGTCGACAGTGTAGTCAGTTCGAACAAAAAAAAACTATTTATTTTAAGATCATAAGGTTAATCTCTTTTGGGAGATAATGCCATAAAGCATTGATTTAATTTCGTTGCTGAGATAGATTGAAAAGCAATTTTACATGATTTCTTTTAAATATTACAGCATCCCTTCAAGCTGATTTAGCTCAAGCTCATGCTGAAAAAGCCTCTCTGGACGAAGAATTGGCAAGTGCTCGACTTGCAATCGAACGCCACCAACGTCAAGCGAAGCATGAAACTAATCGTCTTAACTCGGAAGTAATTAATGAATACAACTATATTTACACTTTAGACGTTATCAATTATCACAAACATTAAGAAGAGTAGTTCTATCTTATTATTATTAAACGTTTTTGTATATAGTCGTGGTCTAGTGGTTTGACCGCTGGAATATCAATCCGATGTCCGCAGGTTCGAACCCCCCCGGTATGTACTAACTAATTTTCCGATTTCGTGTACATTTACTAATTTAAACTGGTAACTAATTTAAAGCGAAGGAAAACATTTTTAGGAAACCTGAACCTTAGAAATGGCTTTGAAGTGTCACTGTATGTGGGGAAAATATAGAACTCAGAAGTTTGAAATCGCTAATATGTCGTGGGCAGGAGTGATGATTATGCCCATAACTTCCTACGGGAAGAGGCCTGTGCAGGGCCATAGTGAATCTCTTACAGGCTTATGTTAATGATGATGAAGGTCTTACCATCTTGTCATATGTGAAAAGCAAACATCTTTTATATCAGAATTTACATAATTTAGATCAAATTTGGATATTTTAGCTGGAATGCATTTTTTATCTGTAAATATCTCAGCTACAAAACTGAGATTTATTTCTGTTTTTACCTCTTAATTACATGTTTACATACCATTAGTATAGTTGCAATTTTTTAAAAGGGAAGCTGTTCTAATTGGTTAGCTATATTAAAAGTTACTTATTCAGATTTTTCCCAAAGTTATTCGATGCTAATCAATTTACAAATGACATGTAGGAACAATCTTAAATTATATTTATAGTAACGATTTATATAAATTGCTATTAGATTCAGTCATTACGTCAACGGCTGGACCGAGCTGATGCTGACTTGGTGCATTCGCGACGCGAGAATCTTCGTCTCACTGAGCAAATTGCTAATTTGGAGAAAGAGGTAATTCGAGTTTAATTATTTAGTCGATTTTTATTACGACCATCAGAGCAAAGATTTAAAAGAATAAACAAATGTATAATCATCATCATCATCTTACCCTTATCTCACTTAAATAGAGCCCGCACAACATGTTTTCCTTTCCATTCATACCTTTTTCAGTTTTCCTCTACTCCTATATCCGTCCACCTTCATACTCAAAACTTTTCTTGTTACATGACTTTCATCTCTTCTCATAATGTACATCTACCGTGCTTTTTTTTTTTTTTTTTTAATGTGGGAAGAAATCCTTCATTGGACACCCACAGCCCTGGGGAGCTGTGGGGTGTCAGACTCCTACTGACTAAAAAAACCCACAAGATACCGTCTGCCGCGCTATGGAGTGGCACGGGATCGAACAAGCAAGCACCATGCCACCCCGGCGACAAGGCCCAGCGCGAACGCCCTGACCGCGACGACAGCCCGGTCAAGCTGCCTACCCGTCTACCGAACCAATGTGCAATGGAAAGTCAGGTCCCCAGCCCCTTCCCTCCTTGGTCCGGTTTGGTAGTCAAGGGGTCACCCCCTCCAACCACCACCACCTGTAACTTTTTTACGTGGTTTTCTACCACGGTGACTTTTTAACGAGGTTTTCTCCCTCTCCCTCCGCCCGAAGGCCACCCCTCTGTCACTTTTTAATGTGGTTTCCTCCCACAGGAACTTATTAATGAGGTTTTTCTCCCTCTTCCTCCGCCCGAAGGCCTCCCCTCTGTCACTTTTTAACGTGGTTTCCTCCCACGGTAACTTTTTCTTGAGGTTTTCTCCCTCTCCCTCCGCCCAAAGGCCGTCCCTCTGTCACTTTTTAACGTGGTTTCCTCCCACGGTAACTTTTTAACGAGGTTTTCTACCTCCCTCCGCCCGAAGGCCTCCCGTCTGTTTTTTAACGAGGTTGTCTCCTCAACACCCGTAACTTTTTAACGTGGTTTTCTCCCACACATCTACCGTGCTAATCTATTACTCCTCAACTTGTCTGTCACTGGTGCTGTTTTCAAACTTCCTCTCATATACTCATTCTTAATCTTATTCATTCTCGTTACATCACACGTCTACCTTAACATTCACATCTCTGCCACGTGTAATCTTTTCTCATCTGTGTGTCATCTTTCTAATGATCTATGCTGTTATTGTAAAGATTGTTTGTTTGTACGACGTTATCTCTGAAACTACTCAAAACACCAATTCGTATATAAAATGTTTCCACTAATAAGAAACTGCATTATCCTTGACTTGTTGACATAAATTAAGCTTTACTTTTATTAAAATTTGATTTTAACAAAGTTTTATCTTATATCGTATAATATATAAAAGGATAACGCACAATCCAAAGTATTGCATGCCGTTTCTTTTTTACACTGTCGGTGAGCACTAAGGAAGGATTTTGAAAGTTTATTTATTTTATTTTATTTTAGAATAATAGGTGGTTTTACAGCTAACAAAAGAACAAAAAAGAAGTAACTACATAAATAAGGCCATTTAAAAGTTCACACATATATTATAGACATTTCGTCATTTTTCTCTTAGTCAGTCTGTCCGTTCGTTATTTCTTTCATATATATGGATATAAAATAAAGAATCGAAAATAATTATTCCACAGAGAAAGTTTAATATTATGGCATCTTGTATAATACATAATAACAGGAGACATAAGTAAATTCGAAGATGTCACAAAACGTCTCAGGAAAGTTCTAACAAGAGGAACATAATATCGTTGGAACACTGAACTCATCATAAGACATTTATAAATAATTCTATTGATAATAACAATAATAATGTTTAATAAAGAAGCTCGGATGCCAAAGTATAAAATAGTTTTATGTCGTAATGAACGTGGAAGTTACGAATAATAATGGATTTTAATCACATTAGTCTTCTATGTACAAAACGCCGAGGTACATTATATTTTGAACAGACTTCAAAAACTATTTTATGTGAACAAGTTTAAAACTCTGTCCTTTATAAAATGGAGCTCCCGTTTCAATTTCCTTAGCCATGGACTTTGGATTTTGAAAATAGTCTAGGGAACTTATCAAAACCGCATAGGAAATATATAATTAGGCTTTAGCCAAAGATGTTCTGGTGCATTTTAGGACAATTTTCCTTATTCGTTTTTATTTTTTGTTAAAATGTTCTTATGTAAAGTTATATCAACGGCACTAAGATTGAATGAATTTATAATGAAACATATTTTACAGATGCGTTGTCTAGGAATCAAAGTATAGGCACAGTATTCATAAAAAAAAAATCGAACAAAAATATTACTAAAACAGAAATAGTTAATAATTTAAATTCCACAGTTGAACATGAAACAATTGACTCCAATTTCACCGGAGAAGAACAAGAAGGAAAAAGAATTATCGACAATGCTCGAATCGATGGAGAATAAACACGGTATGTATTGGCTTTTCTCTATACGATTTCGCTTACAGTAAATCAATCATTTTTGTGGGTAAACTATTGATGTTTTGGAAGATACATCAAAACATTTAATTTGTTTTAATTTTCCACAAGATCCAAACAGTTTTTTTTTTTATAAAAGAAGACATAAACTACATACATTTAATTAATACCTCATTTTCTAGTCTTTAAATTTGATTCATGATTCTTAATTATTTTTTTTGATAATTATTTACCACTCAATAATTTTTTGAAATGTGATCTTGTGGAAATATTAAGAACTTTATATAAGTCGTAGAAGAGCATTCCAAACATTCATAATTTACCCTTTCATTTATTTGGCTTGCATGTATTTTAATAGTTATATGCAAGGGCTTCTCTTTCTTGACTTTCAATAGTTTATTCATCAGATTGTTCAGTATTTCTGTCTCTATTTCGACTATAAACTGTTTCTTTCGTAAGTACTTCAAAGAGTAATTGGTTAAATTGAATGTTAGGTACTAGTTGATTGATTTTGTATTCGAAACTACAAAAGTTTATTGTTTGGTTTATAAATGGTTTGTTAAATTGAAGAGAATACTATATAATTATGCATTACACATTCACTCGTTAAATGATAGTCAATATAGGAGACTAAATCCTTCAATAGCTGTTTCGGACAGAGGTTCTGACGTATTCTAAGCAAGAACGTTTGGTTCCACAGCTAAAACAGTGGCTGAGTTGGAGGCCATGATACAATCACAAAACAGTCTGATGGAGAAACTGACCGGAGAGTGTCGTTTGCTCACTGACAAGCTCGACGATGCAAACCGTAGGCACAAGTACGAACTATTTTCAACTCTAAACGCATGCTGTAAAATTCACATTCCTATTTCGCACTTACTGCAGAGATATATTATTCGAAAATTATCATCACCCATTTAAAAATAAAATAATAATATTCCTAACGTCGTGCTGTGTTTTTATTGGCGGCAGGCAGAGCGCAGAGTCGCAGCCGTGCAGACGATCCAATCAGAACACAGCGCGACCATTCAAGATCACGAGATCAACAAATAGAGACACACCATTTCACCAAGCGCCGCTCCAAAAAAGAGTCCGATTCGTCGAATAACTACCCGCCAATAATTGTTGGCCCGCTGACGACCAATCAGGATCTCGCTGATGTTAAAGGTGAAAAAATTTACAACTTGCCACTTATGATTCAACAGCCCTTTTTACGTGAGAAAAAGGAGCCGATTAAAGTTGATATAAGTGTTAAATTAATACCTAAGCCTAGGAAGAAAGAAAAAAAGAAACGTAGCCATTCTGAATTCGCTACGGATAAAGATAAAGTTGTTCAAAATAGTATAAGTATGGAAGTTTCGGAGGATAATATTAATGTTTTAAAGGAAACCCTAGAGATAATTGACAATGCAGATAATAGAAATGACATTAAGACGCATATTTTAAATACTAATAATGCACTTACGGAAACAGAATTAGATAATTTTAAGACAAGAACTGCATCCCAAGACCCACTTGTTGAAGATAGAAATAATACAGAAACTGAAAACTGTGTAAGTCTTGCTGAAGTAGATAAGGAAGATCAGATAGAAGAGAAAAAAAATGATCAAAATTCTGAAATCGAAGAAACAACAACGGACAGCACACACTTTAATGAGGCTTAGAAAATATTATGATATTTGGCAATATTTAAATTGATAACTCTTTAAGTAATTATTTTGCTAAAATCCATCCATCGAGAATAAACTAAATTGATATGAATACGCACAAGCACATAGATATAAGAACTTACGCAAATTTAATATTAGAAGTTGGTAGTTGCCAGTCATAATTGTCTGCTTAATTTGAGAATTGTTTATTTGATTAATTGTTAAATTGTTTATTTTTAAGTAGAGTATTTGCATTATATGTTTATCTTAGGTTATTTCAGTTGTTATTGGACTTTTTATTATTAAAGTTAAAAGATTATATTTAAAATAAGTTTTTGGTGTATCCTTTTCTAGCAATTGTTCAATGAATTTTCCATGGCACGTTATTAAAAAGTCTGCGATTAATAAATGTTTTAATGTATTTTATTGATATCGCTTTGTTATAATGTATATTGCATTTTGTAATGAGATGGTTGTTTTAGAATGTTAAAAATGAGTTTCCGTTGCTATATAATTGTAATAAATCTTAATTGTAATTGGTTCATCTTCAAAAGTGTAATGATTTGTTATATTCTGTTTAACATTGCTATGTTGTATATTGTCTGTTCTTATATTTAATTCTTCTTTTAGACGTAATTATGTTTTTTTTTGTTATTAGATTTGTTGAATTCATATTATACTATGATAATTATATGTTTGAGAAGTATAAAATATACCATAAAAACTTTTAAATGGGTAATGATAATATTTGTAAAATTATAGGGAATATATTAATAAAATATTTGAAATTTTAGGACGAATGCAATTTATATATTAAAAATTTCAATAACCTTGCTTCAAATTACCATATCTTATTATTTGGCAAATTTATGTATTTCCAAAAAGAATGAATACATCACTAATTGAATTGAGAAATTAACTAGTGATGGTTGGAATTGAGTTGTATTTGATTATTATAAATAAAATAAAAATTGGTTTGCTTCATACGTAACTTGCCAATAACATAAACACTCGCACATTTACCTTAAGGTACGTATCAATCAGCAGCCTTAGTAAATTCATGGACATCATCCTTTCATTTCAGAGCAGAGAAATCACATTTGCTTTGCAGGAACGTCGAACTCATGCGAAAGCTTAGGAACTTGTGGTGTTCACATAAAAAATACTGCACCACCACAGTCGCGCGGAGCCGCACACCGCTCAGCGGATACGCTCACAGCCGTTCATCTTACGATTTAGACCGCACATATAATTCTACGCCTTACACGGATAGATTTAAAAGAGATAGCAATAGATCATCCTATAGCGACGATGTTGGATTTCTTACAAGGAATTTAAGCGATTTATCTCTTGATAGACTAGATTCTGACGATGATCCGATAAAGGTAAGAGTAGAGGATGGATTCCAGATGACTTAAGTATCGAAGTATAAATGTAAACGCTGCACGATATCTGCACATTAATTTGCATGTAAAATTTAGTAGTAGGTACTTTAGAAAATATTCGTATAGTAAATAATTAGTTAAAAGTAACATTGAAATAAGAAAATTAATGTAAAGATAGTACATGAAATTATGCTGAATTAAATACTATGGAAATCACAAAGGCAAGTAAGTAATCGGGTTTATGCAAATATTTTATCAGATTAATTTGTATCTTTACAAAAACAAAAGGCAGTTTACGAGTTAACATTTAAATCAACATTATCTTTATGTTTGACATTTAGCTTCCTAATTATCAGTATTGTTAGCAGAAAATCTATACGCAGAAAGATACAAAATGCATGCCTTTTTACGTATACCAAATTTTTCCTTATAAATAACTTATTGTTGCAAAAGAAATAACAATACACTTGACAATTGTTTTATGCATGACATCAATAAAGTTTACACAATGATGTCACTCTTGTTAAATCGTCTAATAAACGTGTAATAACTAAAGATGCAATATTCTCTCGCACGGTGTTAATTTGCACATGTGTTTGTGCCCGTGTGATCACGTTTGTGTGTGCTACAGGGAAGAATTGGCCACTCTGCAGCGTCAAGTAGAGACGCTGGGGCGTTCGCTTCAGCCAACACTCGCAGCACCTAGCAATTACCGAGGTACAGTAGACTTGTGAGTTAAGTAAAATTTGAAGACCCAAAGTAAAAAAATATTGACAAAGAAAGCTTGCACTATTCCAATTCCATAGGAGTTAGTTGAGATAAAATATCAAGTACATAAATAACACAAAACCATTGACGTAACTATAAAGTGGCAGACCTGGCAAAATGCCCCGGGCTTCCGGCTTGACGGGGCCCCCAGAACTTCGGGAACTTCTGTTTTAAGTATGTCTATGGCACAAGACAGGCTACCGCAACATGGCTAATCTGTCTATTGAAAATTCTATGTCTCGATCTTTAAGCTTTGATGATGTTATTGATAGTTTTGGAAACAGAAAGTTCGGAGAAAAGAATTTTGTTAATAATAAACCTGGCTTAAATTAAAATATTTTATTATAAAAGTGTAATGCTTTAGAAAATAAAATTTATTGTGATGTTTAACTAAACTATACACGCAATATTAGTAATATTGTGGGGCAACTACTTCAGTGATTTATTAAAATTACATTACAACGTGACGTTTATTACTGGGGCTCCATTCAATGAATTTGCCATGGGCTTCAGATTGTATAGTTCCATTGCACAACACTATAGGTACATATAAATAAAAAAGTATCTATTGTTTGTTTGAGCTAATCTTTGTAACGCTGTACCGACTTTGATGAGGTTTAGTTTGATGGGCAACTTTTGAAAGTATTGTGTAGACCAAAATCATTATGTTTTCCCCATAGGCGTTAAGCAATAATAATAAAATTTAATAATGGTAATTACAATTGACGAACTAAAGAGTGCCATTCAAAACCTTCACGGGAAGGAAGTCGGAACATCACTCGGCGAAGTAACTAGCTATGAAAATCAATTTTTTTATGTCCAAACATAGTGAATGTTCATTCATATTAAAATATATTGTGGGTGGCAATCAAATTGATTCCACGATATATATTCACAATACAATAATCATTACTGTATCGATTGTTTAAAGTTTTAATTTAAATAAATCGGTTTAAAATAAATATCTGCATCAACGAAAATGTTATCTTATTGGTTTTAACGTCCAAACAATTTGGATCAGAAATATTATATTTGCTATTCGTTTGTAGTATAGTTCGATCAATGATAATTCAAAATTCAATATTTCTTACATTGTTTTTTTATTAATTCAGTTTTCTTTTTTCTTTCATAAATACATTTTGAATAAACAAGATACCGCGATAGAAAGATGAAAGCGGATTGATATCGAGTCACCCACCTTCCACTACATATATCTTGTGAGAGTGTTATAAAAAATATTATATAAAGAGTGTTAGAGCTTTTTATAAGTCCGTCTGGATAGCTACCACTCTCAAGTACAAAATCTTGTCACAGAGCACCTGCCGGCGTTGTCGAGTAGCTACACTACAATGCTAGTCTCCTCTAGGTTTAGCGTGTTTACCATCTTATACCACATCGTTATTTTAAAATCACGTGAGATTATGGTCAAACGCTAAATATTATGAAAAACACATAATAAAGTCATACTAATTTAAATAGTCTATTGAATGTCCTGCAAGATTATCAAAGGATTTGATGGACGACTCATCGAAACTTTTGCAAATCATTAAATATCCCATTCTCTTCGAATCAAATCTAGAGCATTCTTGAAATAAATGTCGAGAAGTTTTTCCATTATAGGCTTTATCGTTTGACCATCGACCTAAAGTTAAATGACAGTGTGGTCTGAGATGTTAAATATAATAAATTTAAAGGGGGATTGACTCTCAAATGCAGCTGCCGAAACGCACATATATTTTCAATTAGATTTTAAAATTGAGGGTGTAGTTAGCAAGGCGGGCTTAGAAAAAGCTCTACCACCATGCTATGGTTTCATCACGATGTTTTCCTTTACCGAAAGCTTCGACTCATTTGGAATGATTTGAACCTACATGAATGGATGCTGTATTTGAACTGGCTATGAACTGACCCATCATTGCCATTTAATATGTACATATACCTATGTAATTGATAAGGTTTGTTGTTTTAAAGATGTTATTGCATTTCAGCACGTACCTCGCACACGTCTACAGCCGACGGAATACCACATACCCCACCCAATCCCGGACGCGACCATACCGGAGCTGAGTCCGCCGAACACGCCACATACGACGGTCTTACAAACCGACCGGACTCAAATATCCGACAAGTCGAGCATCAGCCAAACGACTACGAAACTCCAATAATTGTAGAAAAAGAAGACTCCCGAGCATTTGACGTAAACGAAAGTGAAGATTCAACATTCATTACCTCAAATCAGTACGAAAATAGTTATAGAACAGAAGATAGCAACCATAGCTATGATGAAAAAATTGAAAAAGAAGATATTAGAGAAACTAATAGGCTAGAACATTTCGATACAGAAGACAATGCTAAGGAAATAGGAGAAAGTCAAATCGTAGCTGACAATTATAATTACGATCAGAATTATGATCACGGCAACGAAAATAGCGAATATCATAATGAGTACGAACAAAATTATGAGCAACAACCACAATACACAGAGAAACAGTATGGAAATTATGAACAATATCCACAGCAATATAACGATAGTAACGATCCCAATGCTCAGTACGATGGCGCTGATAATGAGCAATACAATTATCAAACGGGGAATAATTACCAAGTAGAGGCGAATTATGAAGATACAAATTATGAACAAGAACCTGCACAAGCTTCACAAAATCAACAAGATTATAAAGAAGTAGATCACAGTGTGGACTTAGAAAGTAAAACGCAATCTCCTAAAGACGAGGTTATAAATGAAAGTTAGCTAAATTAAAAATAATTAATCTGTTTATGTGCAATATCTTTTGTTATCTATATGTGTTCGTTTTGTGTAAAAATTAAAAATGATTATGGTTTTGGTATTAATAAATAAATATTCATATGGTCTAATGATTTATGAAAACAAACAGAAAACTCTTATGCCCTTCTATGTAAAAAAATAGTTTTGTATTGTGAAAATAATACATTGCCAGTACTTCAGAGGCCAATGTCGTTTTATTTTAAGGATGTTTTTATAAAGATGGTAGTATGCCTCACTATCCTTCATGACTCTGATCTTCTCCACTCTTGAATAGAATGATGTTAGTAGAGCTTTTGCTTTTCCTCCATCTAATTGAAGTGGTACACATAGTTCCGGGTTGAAACCGAGTCAGACTGCCTGTGCCGCAACTTCGGCCTTCGTAAGTAAGGGTGTCATGCCACTGAGGGAGGAATATAGAGAGTGGCATCGTCTAGATAAACTAAGTTGTTAACGGTCCAATCCGGTTGTATGTGGTGCAAACGGTGTGATGGGGACCGAACGTGACGAGATAAGCCTGGTCGTCACCACCATTATGATGGTATTACTGTAGATCATGGTAGGTGATGGTCGTAGTTTTCAAGGTAGCACTGGAGACCGCATAAGCTAAATGTGCTTTTGTTGTGTAATATGGTTTTTCTCACGTTGTTTTTGGGTCTACATTGTAGTAATAATTGTTTGCGAATGCCATTTACATATTTCTAAAAGTTGAAAGATTAGTTTGTATAAGTAAAATATAATACTTATTATTCGTTGCCAATAAGGTTTGTATTTATATTTTTTAATTAATTTTGTGTTGTAAATATTAAAATTTATTGAACCCATCACTTTCACAATTAAACCTATATTCTTTTAATGAAATTGTCCCTTAAACATATTTAAGAAAAAGTATATAAGGGCGAATGTAGAATTAATAACAGAAGACATTTCCATAGTTTTTAGAATTTTTGTCTAACTATTGTTTGTACGCACATCATGTAAAAACTACTGGACAAATTTTGTCGAAATTTGATATGGCGATATTTTGTAGATTGGAGTAACATATGTATTATATTCTATTGACATTCATATGTATATTTTTCTTCTACTTAAAATAAAATAGTTTCAGTACAATCGACGGCAGGCCACATTTCAATTGTTTTTGGGATTTTTGTTTCTGTCAGGTTGTTTGTATGCTTAACATGCAGATACTACTCAACCGACTTTAATAATATTTGGTTTACTACATTTATATGCTATAGTTAATATAAGATACCACATAGGATGTATTATTATCAGACATATATATTTCCATATATGTATAAAAAAAACAAATGTCTGTATATATAACGTTGTCTATTTTGTCCTGGTGAATCAAAATTAACTATAATTAATCCGAATAAAAATAAGCAGGTGTCTGAAGTACTACTAACTGTTGTTTTAAGTATCTCGGCGTATCCTAAAAGTCATATTACATACATTCAGATCACTTGCGTTCCATCGACGAGACTGAAGTAAAAAATTAATAGATTTATATTCTTATATTTATTCATTATTATGTCACTCCCAGAGCTTCGTCTAGCGTGCGCTACTTAATTTGTGTCTTATATTTTCTTCTTTTTTTATATTTTTAATATTACAAAACAGTGTAATATAAGTATACATTTTTGATCTACCGCTTGTTATTTTTATATATTATCGGAGCTGGCTGGTGAAAGTTTATAATTGTTTTTAGAAATAAACAGAATTACATGTGTAAATAATGTTTGGAATAAAATTTTCATTGTTACAGAGTTATTCTTGTAAGTGATTTGTTTGCGTCCGATATAGGTATTACGCATACGCAAGTAATACGTTGTTGTATTACTTGTAGAACACAATATTTTAATTCTGGTGGGCCGATCTCGGCGGCACTGCAATGCCGAGCCGACCCGTGACAGGAGTGGAGCGAGCCCCGAACATCCCGTCAGTTTACAAAAATCAGTTTAATATACTGGTCCCGCGATGCGGGAACTTTCAGATATTAAGCTGAAAAGAACAGATACTACACTTTGATCTTAGCCAAAAGGCCGAGAAGCGATAACCATTATTCAAACAGTGTAGAACCTCTATATTTTGATGCTAATCTTGACACCGCAATCTTAAAATTTAATATCACTGTACAGCGGCATCTATTATTAACTAAAATATACTACAATAGCAACCCTGCAAATAAACGCAGCAAGCATTAGTATATTAGTATATATAGATTGTTACTTTCGATCAACAATAGTTGATTGTAGATAGCTACTCATGAATCGTACAAGTTTAAAAATACATTACATATTAATGTTATTTACTAGAATAGTCACATCATTAAAAAAACGAGTATGAAAAATGTAACTCTACAAATATTTTATAATTTGTGTTTGAAACACTACAAATTAATAAGAAGCTATGGCACAGTGAATACGGCAGAAAAATACTGAACTGTTTAGAAAATGGTTTTAAAAAAGAAACTATCCATATAGTGAGAGACAGCAGTAATAGTCACCAGCTGGCGATTTAATAATTTAAAAATTAATACACTGCCATCTAGGCTACAAATTGTAACATTGATACATGAGAATGACGTTTCATTATGTGTGACATCACACAACAGACATATTTAGACATTTATAATATAATTTTATAAGGAATATGTTTAAAATATAATACTATTAATTTTCAATATCAATCTAAATATCTAACGGTTGACTTTTTTCCCACGAGGACATTAATTTATGATATTATAAAACTCTGTGGAATAGAATCATTATTATTAGTTCAAGTGTATGGTTTATTATCTATGAATATGCATAATAACAGATTTTTCTATGTTTGTTATGTTTACAATAAAATAAGGATAAACTTATTACTATTTGTGCACGAATGTGATAGTGACTCTTAGAAGCATTAATATCGATTGTCATTGTTGTTACTGAACCATATTAATATGACATCTGTAAAACGTGTTATTTAATCACAAGCTACTAAGAGGATACCAGGTATTATTTAATTAAAGTAAGTATTTAAGTAAGTAAGAATATTCGCTTGACTTTGAAATTAGAATGATAAGAACGCCCCGGCTACCTAAAAGGCCACTACTAACTGATCGCAAGCGCTGGGATCATTGAAATTAAAAGTAAATGAAATTAAAGTATATGCTAAAAGCTATAATCACATAAATTAGGAAATAATTGCGTCCTCATTAAAAATAGTACTCCTTGTATTTAAGTGTAAAAATGTTGCATTCAAACTACACATTTTTTACAGATCACCATTCGTATACTTGTTTCTTTTTTATGAAAAGCGAATACCGAATTTGGAAGTTTTTGTTAGGTAATTTCCAATCACCGTTAGGAACAACTGTACTAGTTTTTGTTAGGTAATTTCCAATCACCGTTAGGAACAACTGTACTATAATTGACAATTTATGTTAATTGTACATGTCACACTTAAAGGTTATGTGTCTAGTGCGCTACGAGTAATATTATTCTGTGGTCTATTGTCCTTAGAAATAAAGCAAGTAGAAATGTCATATCAGTGTTATTTTGTTTTGCTAAGATTTTATTCTGCTTATTTTAGAACTGAAAACGTAACATTTTCATCTCGTTGTTTGTTTTGTTATGCAAATCACGAATTAAAGTCTTAACAGTACAATAATTTTTGAAGGTTATGAACATTTTATAACAAAAATGGTTTGTGAAAAATGCGAGAAGAAATTGGGCCGGGTTATAACTCCAGATCCTTGGAAAACTGGCGCAAGGAATACAGTAGAGTCGGGAGGAAGAAAAGTAGGTGAAAACAAAGCGCTTACAGCAAAGAAAGGTCGATATAATCCATACACTTCAAAGTTTCAAGAATGCAAGTAAGTTTCTACGTTTTATACATATTTTTTTTAGAAAAAAAACTTTAAATACTATAAACTACAAAACTTACTTTTTCTTCATCGTCAGCACCGCGATATATGATGACAATTTATTAGGTAAACATAATTAAATCTGAAAGAAAGAGCTAAATAAAAGCATTTTATTTATATTTTAATTGTATATGTATTTTCTATCATTAATAGCAAATACTTTCATTACAAAAACATAATGTTCTATGCTGATTTTAATTGTTGCACTTGTATTGAAGTAGTTGGTTTAAAGTAAAACGTAATTAAATTTCCAGTAATTTATATTATATTATTTTTAACTGACACTAGTATTAAATCAGAATTTTATGTAATTTGAGTGATGATGTAGTCAAAGATGCTGAAAACTAGTGTCTAAGGAATATCTTTCTGAAGTATTTGAGTTAATTGGAAGTTTACTTTTATATTTTCATTGTAAAGTTTTCTTCATTAAAATAAGGTATTTTTTAATGTACT
This sequence comes from Antheraea assamensis, assembly GCA_035772565.1. Lineage (NCBI taxonomy): Eukaryota > Metazoa > Arthropoda > Insecta > Lepidoptera > Saturniidae > Antheraea > Antheraea assamensis. The sequence goes on from JAQQSE010000058.1 coordinate 2,398,284, forward strand.
ATCTTTTATTCATGGTTTTTCCTAGCATTACTGTGGAATTGGACTATCCCTCGTGAACAGTACTGTTTTATAGGTAAAAGGTACCCAATAACATTTTCTGTACATCTTACAATGTGTCTGCAGTACTTCATAATGCTCTGTCGAGTAGTTAAAGTGTGAAAGCATAGTAAACAAACAAACAATCTATCTTACAATCACATTTGTATAAGGAATAAGAATAATAATAAAGAATCATTTGGACAACAAAGTAAGAACCAGTTATATAATGTTGTTTATTGCAACCTCCTAATTTCTTCTAACTTACTGTCGGAGTGGATATACATGGTAAAATAAAATATTTATTGTTTTTTCAGAATATGCAGGACAAAAGTGCATCAAGTCGGCTCTCATTACTGCCAAGCTTGTGCATACAAGAAGGGTATCTGTGCAATGTGTGGGAAAAAGATATTAGACACTAAAAACTACAGGCAGAGTTCAACTTAGTGTGCTTAGTGGCTTTAATTAAACATTAAATTAAACAATTTGTACATACTTTCTATATAAGAAATACATATCGCTGAAAAAGTTGCAATTTTAGTAGATGTGGTAGGGTTACTTGAATTCAGTAGTAGCATGAACCTCATACACATAATGAATTCCTTAGTATACACTGTTTCTGCATCAGCGAGTTGTAGTTGTGTAGTTGGTTGAGTGGTTTGACCGGTGAACTATCAATTCGACATCCGCGGGTTTATACTCTGGCATGTGGCAACAATGTATTTGAAATTTGCTTACATTTACTAATTTAAAGTGATAGCATTGTGAGAAAATCTGAACCTGAGAAATGTTCTTGTGGTACCACCATACGTGGGAAAATATATTTTTGGATCTATGGTTTTCTCTGAGTTGGAAATTGCCAATATATAGTGGGCTGGTATGGTGATTATGCCCATGAAGGGAGGCTTCAGGAACAGGCTTATGGTCCTGCAGTAGTTGTCTGTCTTACAGGCTGATGTGATGATGTGCAAGCTGGCATAATAATAGTAATCATCAATTAATCATTAGCACTTAGTAATTATCACTATTCTCACATCAAGAAATGAAACACACAATTGTTTGTATTTAAGAAAAATGTGTAGATGAACTTCTGTTCTTTTATGAAACTATGAATTTTAGTTGTTTTAAAATTCAATAGCTTAGGCAAGTTATGCTAAAAAATGGTTATGCTTAGATTTATATACTTTATTAAGTTAAAATAAAACTGTTATGTTTAGATTGGCAATAAATATTTAGGACTGTAATTTATATAAATAGTGATAGTTTAAAAAAACACTGAGTTTGTTACTTTCATAGCCTTATTTGTACGATAACTTTTACAACTGTTTATTACATGCAATATTAATTTCAAGTAATTCCTTTTAACTACAGTAGCGGCATGCTGGTAATTTATGGAATTATTATTTTATACATTTCCGTAGACACTTTTGGTTGAAAAGCCATATGACATATCGCTTATATTCACAGAGTATCTCATATAAATAGAGATATTTTTCGATTTTTCAAATTAGCGCCTCTAGCGTTATAAGTAAGAACTATATTCTGCATGCTATAATCAAATATATATATGTTTATACCTATATATAAATATAAATCTATGTATGTATAGAGCCCCGCTATGTAGGTTGTATAGAAGCATTTAATTATTTATGGTTATAATGAAAATGTGTTTATCTAATTT